>JAQSUU010000259.1:62848333-64267500 GCA_038087645.1 Saccharum hybrid cultivar R570
TCGAACCCGCGCCCCCCTCTAGTGCATAGCCTCCTCTATCACCACACCTCGTGCTGACATGTGCCTATAATGGATTTTGGTTCCCCACATATTATACTAAACTGAATATAAATTGATTGTTTGACGCCCTAAACGATTTCAAATGAAAAAGTTGTCAACTGCAAAGTTTCATAACTTTTCGAGATCTACAACTTTCATGTTGGTAGTTTCTCCATTCGAGGTCATTTAGGACCTGTCGGCCGGTGGGCGGCCGACAGGCCTATTTGCCCGATATGGCCCACAAGATCATTTCAAATCAAAAAGTCGTCAACTACGAAGTTTCATAAATTTTAGGGATCTACAACTTTCATTTTGGTAGTTTCTCCGTCCGAGGTCATTTAGGACCTGTCGGCCATCGACCGGCCTATTTGCCCGATATGGCCCACAAGACGATTTCTAATTAAAAAGTTGTCAACTACGAAGTCGTGACACTTTTCAGATGAAAATCATGCGCATTACGGATGCGAGGATTCGACACGCGCTTTGCGGCTGTGAGGATTCGAACCCGCGGCCCCCCCTCGCGCGTAGCCTCCTCTATCACCGCACCTCGTGCTGACATGTGCCTATAATGGATTTTGGTTCCCCACATATTATAATAAACTGAATATAAATTGATTGTTTGATGCCCTAAACGATTTCAAATGAAAAAGTTGTCAACTGCAAAGTATCATAACTTTTCGAGATCTACAACTTTCATTTTGGTAGTTTCTCCATCCGAGGTCATTTAGGACCTGTCGGCCGGTGGGCGGCCGACAGGCCTATTTGCCCGATATGGCCCACAAGATGATTTCAAATCAAAAAGTCGTCAACTACGAAGTTTCATAAATTTTAGGGATCTACAACTTTCATTTTGGTAGTTTCTCCGTCCGAGGTCATTTAGGACCTGTCGGCCACCGACCGGCCTATATGCCCGATTTGGCCCACAAGACGATTTCTAATTAAAAAGTTGTCAACTGTGAAGTCGCGACACTTTTCGGATGAAAATCACGCGCTTTGCGGCTGCGAGGATTCGAACCCGCGCCCCCCTCGTGCATAGCCTCCTCTATCACCGCACCTCGTGCTGACATGTGCCTATAATGGATTTTGGTTCCCCACATATTATACTAAACTGAATATAAATTGATTGTTTGACGCCCTAAACGATTTCAAATGAAAAAGTTGTCAACTGCAAAGTTTCATAACTTTTTGAGATCTACAACTTTCATTTTGGTAGTTTCTCCATCCGAGGTCATTTAGGACCTGTCGGCCGGTGGGCGGCCGACAGGCCTATTTGCCCGATATGGCCCACAAGATCATTTCAAATCAAAAAGTCGTCAACTACGAAGTTTCATAAATTTTAGGGATCTACAACTTTCATTTTGGTAGTTTCTCCGTCCGAGGTCATTTAGGACCTGCCGGCCATCGACCGGCCTATTTGCCCGATATGGCCCACAAGACGATTTCTAATTAAAAAGTTGTCAACTGTGAAGTCGCGACACTTTTCGGATGAAAATCATGCACTTTGCGGCTGCGAGAATTCGAACCTGCGCCCCCCTCTAGTGCATGGCCTCCTCTATCACCGCACCTCGTGCTGACATGTGCCTATAATGGATTTTGGTTCCCCACATATTATACTAAACTGAATATAAATTGATTGTTTGACGCCCTAAACGATTTCAAATGAAAAAGTTGTCAACTGCAAAGTTTCATAACTTTTCGAGATCTACAACTTTCATGTTGGTAGTTTCTCCATTCGAGGTCATTTAGGACCTGTCGGCCGGTGGGCGGCCGACAGGCCTATTTGCCCGATATGGCCCACAAGATCATTTCAAATCAAAAAGTCGTCAACTACGAAGTTTCATAAATTTTAGGGATCTACAACTTTCATTTTGGTAGTTTCTCCGTCCGTGGTCATTTAGGACCTGTCGGCCATCGACCGGCCTATTTGCCCGATATGGCCCACAAGACGATTTCTAATTAAAAAGTTGTCAACTACGAAGTCGTGACACTTTTAAGATGAAAATCATTCGCATTACGGATGCGAGGATTCGACACGCGCTTTGCGGCTGTGAGGATTCGAACCCGCGGCCCCCCCTCACGCGTAGCCTCCTCTATCACCGCACCTTGTGCTGACATGTGCCTATAATGGATTTTGGTTCCCCACATATTATAATAAACTGAATATAAATTGATTGTTTGATGCCCTAAACGATTTCAAATGAAAAAGTTGTCAACTGCAACGTTTCATAACTTTTCGAGATCTACAACTTTCATTTTGGTAGTTTCTCCATCCGAGGTCATTTAGGACCTGTCGGCCGGTGGGCGGCCGACAGGCCTATTTGCCCGATATGGCCCACAAGATCATTTCAAATCAAAAAGTCGTCAACTACGAAGTTTCATAAATTTTAGGGATCTACAACTTTCATTTTGGTAGTTTCTCTGTCCGAGGTCATTTAGGACCTGCCGGCCATCGACCGGCCTATTTGCCCGATATGGCCCACAAGACGATTTCTAATTAAAAAGTTGTCAACTACGAAGTCGCGACACTTTTCGGATGAAAATCACGCGCATTACGGATGCGAGGATTCGAACCTGCGGCCACCCCTCGCGCGTGGCCTCCTCTATCACCGCACCTCGTGCTGACATGTGCCTATAATGGATTTTGGTTCCCCACATATTATACTAAACTGAATATAAATTGATTGTTTGACGCCCTAAACGATTTCAAATGAAAAAGTTGTCAACTGCAATGTTTCATAACTTTTCGAGATCTACAACTTTCATTTTGGTAGTTTCTCCATCCGAGGTCATTTAGGACCTGTCGGCCGGTGGGCGGCCGATAGGCCTATTTGCCCGATATGGCCCACAAGATGATTTCAAATCAAAAAGTCATCAACTACGAAGTTTCATAAATTTTAGGGATCTACAACTTTCATTTTGGTAGTTTCTCCGTCTGAGGTCATTTAGGACCTGTCGGCCACTGACCGGCCTATTTGCCCGATTTGGCCCACAAGACGATTTCTAATTAAAAAGTTGTCAACTGTGAAGTCGCGACACTTTTCGGATGAAAATCATGCACTTTGCGGCTGCGAGGATTCGAACCTGCGCCCCCCTCTAGTGCATGGCCTCCTCTATCACCGCACCTCGTGCTGACATGTGCCTATAATGGATTTTGGTTCCCCACATATTATACTAAACTGAATATAAATTGATTGTTTGACGCTCTAAACGATTTCAAATGAAAAAGTTGTCAACTGCAAAGTTTCATAACTTTTCGAGATCTACAACTTTCATGTTGGTAGTTTCTCCATTCGAGGTCATTTAGGACCTGTCGGCCGGTGGGCGGCCGACAGGCCTATTTGCCCGATATGGCCCACAAGATGATTTCAAATCAAAAAGTTGTCAACTACGAAGTTTCATAAATTTTAGGGATCTACAACTTTCATTTTGGTAGTTTCTCCGTCTGATGTCATTTAGGACCTGTCGGCCACCGACCGGCCTATTTGCCCGATTTGGCCCACAAGACGATTTCTAATTAAAAAGTTGTCAACTGTGAAGTCGCGACACTTTTCGGATGAAAATCATGCACTTTGCGGCTGCGAGGATTCGAACCCACGCCCCCCTCTAATGCATAGCCTCCTCTATCACCGCACCTCGTGCTGACATGTGCCTATAATGGATTTTGGTTCCTCACATATTATACTAAACTGAATATAAATTGATTGTTTGACGCCCTAAACGATTTCAAATGAAAAAGTTGTCAACTGCAAAGTTTCATAACTTTTCGAGATCTACAACTTTCATTTTGGTAGTTTCTCCATCCGAGGTCATTTAGGACCTGTCGGCCGGTGGGCGGCCGACAGGCCTATTTGCCCGATATGGCCCACAAGATCATTTCAAATCAAAAAGTCATCAACTACGAAGTTTCATAAATTTTAGGGATCTACAACTTTCATTTTGGTAGTTTCTCCGTCCGAGGTCATTTAGGACCTGTCGGCCATCGACCGGCCTATTTGCCCGATATGGCCCACAAGACGATTTCTAATTAAAAAGTTGTCAACTACGAAGTCGTGACACTTTTCAGATGAAAATCACGCGCATTACGGATGCGAGGTTCGAACCCGCGGCCACCCCTCGCGCGTGGCCTCCTCTATCACCGCACCTTGTGCTGACGTGTGCCTATAATGGATTTTGGTTCCCCACATATTATACTAAACTGAATATAAATTGATTGTTTGACGCCCTAAACGATTTCAAATGAAAAAGTTGTCAACTGCAAAGTTTAATAACTTTTCGAGATCTACAACTTTCATTTTGGTAGTTTCTTCATCCGAGGTCATTTAGGACCTGTCGGCCGGTGGGCGGCCGACAGGCCAATTTTCCCGATATGGCCCACAAGATGATTTCAAATCAAAAAGTCATCAACTACGAAGTTTCATAAATTTTAGGGATCTACAACTTTCATTTTGGTAGTTTCTCCGTCCGAGGTCATTTAGGACCTGTCGGCCACCGACCGGCCTATTGCCCGATTTGGCCCACAAGACGATTTATAATTAAAAAGTTGTCAACTGTGAAGTCGCGACACTTTTCGGATGAAAATCATGCGCTTTGCGGGTGTGAGGATTCGAACCCGCGCCCCCCTCGTGCATAGCCTCCTCTATCACCGCACCTCGTGCTGACATGTGCCTATAATGGATTTTGGTTCCCCACATATTATACCAAACTGAATATAAATTGATTGTTTGACGCCCTAAACGATTTCAAATGAAAAAGTTGTCAACTGCAAAGTTTCATAACTTTTCGAGATCTACAACTTTCATTTTGGTAGTTTCTCCATCCGAGGTCATTTAGGACCTGTCGGCCGGTGGGCGGCCGACAGGCCTATTTGCCCGATATGGCCCAAAAGATCATTTCAAATCAAAAAGTCGTCAACTACGAAGTTTCATAAATTTTAGGGATCTACAACTTTCATTTTGGTAGTTTCTCCGTCCGAGGTCATTTAGGACCTGCCGGCCATCGACCGGCCTATTTGCCCGATATGGCCCACAAGACGATTTCTAATTAAAAAGTTGTCAACTACGAAGTCGCGACACTTTTCGGATGAAAATCACGCGCATTACGGATGCGAGGATTCGAACCTGCGGCCACCCCTCGCGCGTGGCCTCCTCTATCACCGCAACTCGTGCTGACATGTGCATATAATGGATTTTGGTTCCCCACATATTATACTAAACTGAATATAAATTGATTGTTTGACGCCCTAAACGATTTCAAATGAAAAAGTTGTCAACTGCAAAGTTTCATAACTTTTCGAGATCTACAACTTTCATTTTGGTAGTTTCTCCATCCGAGGTCATTTAGGACCTGTCGGCCGGTGGGCGGCCGATAGGCCTATTTGCCCGATATGGCCCACAAGATGATTTCAAATCAAAAAGTCATCAACTATGAAGTTTCATAAATTTTAGGGATCTACAACTTTCATTTTGGTAGTTTCTCCGTCTGAGGTCATTTAGGACCTATCGGCCACCGACCGGCCTATTTGCCCGATTTGGCCCACAAGACGATTTCTAATTAAAAAGTTGTCAACTGTGAAGTCGCGACACTTTTCGGATGAAAATCATGCACTTTGCGGCTGCGAGGATTCGAACCCACGCCCCCCTCTAGTGCATAGCCTCCTCTATCACCGCACCTCGTGCTGACATGTGCCTATAATGGATTTTGGTTCCTCACATATTATACTAAACTGAATATAAATTGATTGTTTGACGCCCTAAACGATTTCAAATGAAAAAGTTGTCAACTGCAAAGTTTCATAACTTTTCGAGATCTACAACTTTCATTTTGGTAGTTTCTCCATCCGAGGTCATTTAGGACCTGTCGGCCGGTGGGCGGCCGACAGGCCTATTTGCCCGATATGGCCCACAAGATCATTTCAAATCAAAAAGTCGTCAACTACGAAGTTTCATAAATTTTAGGGATCTACAACTTTCATTTTGGTAGTTTCTCCGTCCGAGGTCATTTAGGACCTGTCGGCCATCGACCGGCCTATTTGCCCGATATGGCCCACAAGACAATTTCTAATTAAAAAGTTGTCAACTACGAAGTCGCGACACTTTTCAGATGAAAATCACGCGCATTACGGATGCGAGGATTCGAACCCGCGGCCACCCCTCGCGCGTGGCCTCCTCTATCACCGCACCTTGTGCTGACGTGTGCCTATAATGGATTTTGGTTCCCCACATATTATACTAAACTGAATATAAATTGATTGTTTGACGCCCTAAACGATTTCAAATGAAAAAGTTGTCAACTGCAAAGTTTAATAACTTTTCGAGATCTACAACTTTCATTTTGGTAGTTTCTTCATCCGAGGTCATTTAGGACCTGTCGACCGGTGGGCGGCCGACAGGCCAATTTTCCCGATATGGCCCACAAGATGATTTCAAATCAAAAAGTCATCAACTATGAAGTTTCATAAATTTTAGGGATCTACAACTTTCATTTTGGTAGTTTCTCCGTCCGAGGTCATTTAGGACCTGTCGGCCACCGACCGGCCTATTGCCCGATTTGGCCCACAAGACGATTTATAATTAAAAAGTTGTCAACTGTGAAGTCGCGACACTTTTCGGATGAAAATCATGCGCTTTGCGGCTGCGAGGATTCGAACCCGCGCCCCCCCTCGTGCATAGCCTCCTCTATCACCGCACCTCGTGCTGACATGTGCCTATAATGGATTTTGGTTCCCCACATATTATACCAAACTGAATATAAATTGATTGTTTGACGCCCTAAACGATTTCAAATGAAAAAGTTGTCAACTGCAAAGTTTCATAACTTTTTGAGATCTACAACTTTCATTTTGGTAGTTTCTCCATCCGAGGTCATTTAGGACCTGTCGGCCGGTGGGCGGCCGACAGGCCTATTTGCCCGATATGGCCCACAAGATCATTTCAAATCAAAAAGTCGTCAACTACGAAGTTTCATAAATTTTAGGGATCTACAACTTTCATTTTGGTAGTTTCTCCGTCCGAGGTCATTTAGGACCTGCCGGCCATCGACCGGCCTATTTGCCCGATATGGCCCACAAGACGATTTCTAATTAAAAAGTTGTCAACTACGAAGTCGCGACACTTTTCGGATGAAAATCACGCGCATTACGGATGCGAGGATTCGAACCTGCGGCCACCCCTCGCGCGTGGCCTCCTCTATCACCGCACCTCGTGCTGACATGTGCCTATAATGGATTTTGGTTCCCCACATATTATACTAAACTGAATATAAATTGATTGTTTGACGCCCTAAACGATTTCAAATGAAAAAGTTGTCAACTGCAAAGTTTCATAACTTTTCGAGATCTACAACTTTCATTTTGGTAGTTTCTCCATCCGAGGTCATTTAGGACCTGTCGGCCGGTGGGCGGCCGATAGGCCTATTTGCCCGATATGGCCCACAAGATGATTTCAAATCAAAAAGTCATCAACTACGAAGTTTCATAAATTTTAGGGATCTACAACTTTCATTTTGGTAGTTTCTCCGTCTGAGGTCATTTAGGACCTGTCGGCCACTGACCGGCCTATTTGCCCGATTTGGCCCACAAGACGATTTCTAATTAAAAAGTTGTCAACTGTGAAGTCGCGACACTTTTCGGATGAAAATCATGCACTTTGCGGCTGCGAGGATTCGAACCTGCGCCCCCCTCTAGTGCATGGCCTCCTCTATCACCGCACCTCGTGCTGACATGTGCCTATAATGGATTTTGGTTCCCCACATATTATACTAAACTGAATATAAATTGATTGTTTGACGCCCTAAACGATTTCAAATGAAAAAGTTGTCAACTGCAAAGTTTCATAACTTTTCGAGATCTACAACTTTCATGTTGGTAGTTTCTCCATTCGAGGTCATTTAGGACCTGTCGGCCGGTGGGCGGCCGACAGGCCTATTTGCCCGATATGGCCCACAAGATCATTTCAAATCAAAAAGTCGTCAACTACGAAGTTTCATAAATTTTAGGGATCTACAACTTTCATTTTGGTAGTTTCTCCGTCCGTGGTCATTTAGGACCTGTCGGCCATCGACCGGCCTATTTGCCCGATATGGCCCACAAGACGATTTCTAATTAAAAAGTTGTCAACTACGAAGTCGTGACACTTTTAAGATGAAAATCATTCGCATTACGGATGCGAGGATTCGACACGCGCTTTGCGGCTGTGAGGATTCGAACCCGCGGCCCCCCCTCGCGCGTAGCCTCCTCTATCACCGCACCTTGTGCTGACATGTGCCTATAATGGATTTTGGTTTCCCACATATTATAATAAACTGAATATAAATTGATTGTTTGATGCCCTAAACGATTTCAAATGAAAAAGTTGTCAACTGCAAAGTTTCATAACTTTTCGAGATCTACAACTTTCATTTTGGTAGTTTCTCCGTCCGAGGTCATTTAGGACCTGTCGGCCGGTGGGCGGCCGACAGGCCTATTTGCCTGATATGGCCCACAAGATGATTTCAAATCAAAAAGTCGTCAACTACGAAGTTTCATAAATTTTAGGGATCTACAACTTTCATTTTGGTAGTTTCTCCGTCCGAGGTCATTTAGGACCTGTCGGCCACCGACCGGCCTATATGCCCGATTTGGCCCACAAGACGATTTCTAATTAAAAAGTTGTCAACTGTGAAGTCGCGACACTTTTCGGATGAAAATCACGCGCTTTGCGGCTGCGAGGATTCGAACCCGCGCCCCCCTCGTGCATAGCCTCCTCTATCACCGCACCTCGTGCTGACATGTGCCTATAATGGATTTTGGTTCCCCACATATTATACTAAACTGAATATAAATTGATTGTTTGACGCCCTAAACGATTTCAAATGAAAAAGTTGTCAACTGCAAAGTTTCATAACTTTTCGAGATCTACAACTTTCATGTTGGTAGTTTCTCCATTCGAGGTCATTTAGGACCTGTCGGCCGGTGGGCGGCCGACAGGCCTATTTGCCCGATATGGCCCACAAGATGATTTCAAATCAAAAAGTTGTCAACTACGAAGTTTCATAAATTTTAGGGATCTACAACTTTCATTTTGGTAGTTTCTCCGTCTGATGTCATTTAGGACCTGTCGGCCACCGACCGGCCTATTTGCCCGATTTGGCCCACAAGACGATTTCTAATTAAAAAGTTGTCAACTGTGAAGTCGCGACACTTTTCGGATGAAAATCATGCACTTTGCGGCTGCGAGGATTCGAACCCACGCCCCCCTCTAATGCATAGCCTCCTCTATCACCGCACCTCGTGCTGACATGTGCCTATAATGGATTTTGGTTCCTCACATATTATACCAAACTGAATATAAATTGATTGTTTGACGCCCTAAACGATTTCAAATGAAAAAGTTGTCAACTGCAAAGTTTCATAACTTTTCGAGATCTACAACTTTCATTTTGGTAGTTTCTCCATCCGAGGTCATTTAGGACCTGTCGGTCGGTGGGCGGCCAACAGGCCTATTTGCCCGATATGGCCCACAAGATCATTTCAAATCAAAAAGTCGTCAACTACGAAGTTTCATAAATTTTAGGGATCTACAACTTTCATTTTGGTAGTTTCTTCGTCCGAGGTCATTTAGGACCTGTCGGCCATCGACCGGCCTATTTGCCCGATATGGCCCACAAGACGATTTCTAATTAAAAAGTTGTCAACTACGAAGTCACGACACTTTTCGGATGAAAATCACGCGCATTACGGATGCGAGGATTCGAACCCGCGGCCACCCCTCGCGCGTGGCCTCCTCTATCACCGCACCTCGTGCTGACATGTGCCTATAATGGATTTTGGTTCCCCACATATTATACTAAACTGAATATAAATTGATTGTTTGACGCCCTAAACGATTTCAAATGAAAAAGTTGTCAACTGCAAAGTTTCATAACTTTTCGAGATCTACAACTTTCATGTTGGTAGTTTCTTCATCCGAGGTCATTTAGGACCTGTCGGCCGGTGGGCGGCCGACAGGCCTATTTGCCCGATATGGCCCACAAGATGATTTCAAATCAAAAAGTCGTCAACTACAAAGTTTCATAAATTTTAGGGATCTACAACTTTCATTTTGGTAGTTTCTCCGTCCGAGGTCATTTAGGACCTGTCGGCCACCGACCGGCCTATTTGCCCGATTTGGCCCACAAGACGATTTCTAATTAAAAAGTTGTCAACTGTGAAGTCGCGACACTTTTCAGATGAAAATCACGCGCTTTGCGGCTGCGAGGATTCGAACCCGCGCCCCCCCCTCGTGCATAGCCTCCTCTATCACCGCACCTCGTGCTGACATGTGCCTATAATGGATTTTGGTTCCCCACATATTATACTAAACTGAATATAAATTGATTGTTTGACGCCCTAAACGATTTCAAATGAAAAAGTTGTCAACTGGAAAGTTTCATAACTTTTTGAGATCTACAACTTTCATTTTGGTAGTTTCTCCATCCGAGGTCATTTAGGACCTGTCGGCCGGTGGGCGGCCGACAGGCTTATTTGCCCGATATGGCCCACAAGATGATTTCAAATCAAAAAGTCGTCAACTACGAAGTTTCATAAATTTTAGGGATCTACAACTTTCATTTTGGTAGTTTCTCCGTCCGAGGTCATTTAGGACCTGTCGGCCACCGACCGGCCTATTTGCCTGATTTGGCCCACAAGACGATTTCTAATTAAAAAGTTGTCAACTGTGAAGTCGCGACACTTTTCGGATGAAAATCACGCGCTTTGCGGCTGCGAGGATTCGAACCCGCGCCCCCCCTCGTGCATAGCCTCCTCTATCACCGCACCTCGTGCTGACATGTGCCTATAATGGATTTTGGTTCCCCACATATTATACTAAACTGAATATAAATTGATTGTTTGACGCCCTAAACGATTTCAAATGAAAAAGTTGTCAACTGCAAAGTTTCATAACTTTTCGAGATCTACAACTTTCATTTTCGTAGTTTCTCCATCCGAGGTCATTTAGGACCTGTCGGCCGGTGGGCGGCCGACAGGCCTATTTGCCCGATATGGCCCACAAGATCATTTCAAATCAAAAAGTCGTCAACTACGAAGTTTCATAAATTTTAGGGATCTACAACTTTCATTTTGGTAGTTTCTCCGTCCGAGGTCATTTAGGACCTGTCGGCCATCGACCGGCCTATTTACCCGATATGGCCCACAAGACGATTTCTAAGTAAAAAGTTGTCAACTACGAAGTCGCGACACTTTTCGGATGAAAATCACGCGCATTACGGATGCGAGGATTCGAACCCGCGGCCACCCCTCGCGCGTGGCCTCCTCTATCACCGCACCTCGTGCTGACATGTGCCTATAATGGATTTTTGGTTCCCCACATATTATACTAAACTGAATATAAATTGATTGTTTGACGCCCTAAATGATTTCAAATGAAAAAGTTGCCAACTGCAAAGTTTCATAACTTTTTGAGATCTACAACTTTCATTTTGGTAGTTTCTTCATCCGAGGTCATTTAGGACCTGTCGGCCGGTGGGCGGCCGACAGGCCAATTTGCCCGATATGGCCCACAAGATGATTTCAAATCAAAAAGTCGTCAACTACGAAGTTTCATAAATTTTATAGATCTACAACTTTTATTTTGGTAGTTTCTCCGTCCGAGGTCATTTAGGACCTGTCGGCCACCGACCGGCCTATTTGCCCGATTTGGCCCACAAGACGATTTCTAATTAAAAAGTTGTCAACTGTGAAGTCGCGACACTTTTCGGATGAAAATCACGCGCTTTGCGGCTGCGAGGATTCGAACCCACGGCCCCCTCGTGCATAGCCTCCTCTATCACTGCACCTCGTGCTGACATGTGCCTATAATGGATTTTGGTTCCCCACATATTATACTAAACTGAATATAAATTGATTGTTTGACGCCCTAAACGATTTCAAATGAAAAAGTTGTCAACTGCAAAGTTTCATAACTTTTCGAGATCTACAACTTTCATTTTGGTAGTTTCTCCATCCGAGGTCATTTAGGACCTGTCGGCCGGTGTTCGGCCGACAGGCCTATTTGCCCGATATGGCCCACAAGATGATTTCAAATCAAAAAGTCGTCAACTACAAAGTTTCATAAATTTTAGGGATCTACAACTTTTATTTTGGTAGTTTCTCCGTCCGAGGTCATTTAGAACCTGTCAGCCACCGACCGGCCTATTTTCCCGATATGGCCGACAAGACGATTTCTAATTAAAAAGATGTCAACTATGAAGTCACGACACTTTTCGGATGAAAATCATGCGCATTGCGGATGCGAGGATTCGAACCCGCGCCCCCCTCGCACGTAGCCTCCTATATCAGCGCACCTCGTGCTGACATGTGCCTATAATGGATTTTGGTTCCATACATATTATACCAAACTGAATATAAATTGATTGTTCGACGCCCTAAACGATTTCAAATGAAAAAGTTGTGAACTGCAAAGTTTCATAACTTTTCGAGATCTACAACTTTCATTTTGGTAGTTTCTCCATCCGAGGTAATTTAGGACCTGTAGGCCGGTGGGCGGCCGACAGGCCAATTTGCCCGATATGGCCCACAAGATGATATCAAACAAAAAAGTCGTCAACTACGAAGTTTCATAAATTTTAGAGATCTACAACTTTCATTTTGGTAGTTTCTCCATCTGAGGTCATTTATGACATGTCAACCACCGACCGGCCTATTTTTCCGATATGGCCGACAAGACGATTTCTAATTAAAAGTTGTCAACTACGAAGTCACGACACTTTTCGGATGAAAATCACGCGCATTGCGGATGCGGGGATTCGAACCCGCGCCCCCCTCGCGCGTAGCCTCCTCTATCACCGCACCATGTGCTGACATGTGCCTATAATGGATTTTGGTTCCCCACATATTATATCAAACTGAATATAAATTGATTGTTTGACGCCCTAAACGATTTCAAATGAAAAAGTTGTCAACTGCAAAGTTTCATAACTTTTCGAGATCTACAACTTTCATTTTGGTAGTTTCTCCATCCGAGGTCATTTAGGACCTGTAGGCCGGTAGGCGGCCGACAGGCCAATTTGCCCGATATGGCCCACAAGATCATTTCAAATAAAAAGTCGTCAACTACGAAGTTTCATAAATTTTAGGGATCTACAACTTTCATTCTGGTAGTTTCTCCGTCCGAGGTCATTTAGGACCTGTCGGCCACCGACCGGCCTATTTGCCCGATATGGCCCACAAGACGATTTCTAATTAAAAAGTTGTCAACTACGAAGTCGCGAGACTTTTCGGATGAAAATCACGCGCATTGCAGATGCGAGGATTCGAACCCACGGCCCCCCTCGCATGTAGCCTCCTCTATCACCGCACCTCGTGCTGACATGTGCCTATAATAGATTTTGGTTCCCCACATATTGTACTAAACTGAATATAAATTGATTGTTTGACGCCCTAAACGATTTCAAATGAAAAAGTTGTCAACTGCAAAGTTTCATAACTTTTCGAGATCTACAACTTTCATTTTGGTAGTTTCTTCATCCGAGGTCATTTAGGACCTGTCGGCCGGTGGGCGGCCGACAGGCCTATTTGCCCGATATGGCCCACAAGATGATTTCAAATCAAAAAGTCGTCAACTACAAAGTTTCATAAATTTTAGGGATCTACAACTTTCATATTGGCAGTTTCTCCGTTCGAGGTCATTTAGGACCTGTCGGCCACCGACCGGCCTATTTGCCCGATATGGCCCACAAGACGATTTCTAATTAAAAAGTTGTCAACTACGAAGTCGCGACACTTTTCGGATGAAAATCACGCGCATTGCGGATGCGAGGATTCGAACCCGCGGCCCCCCTCACGTGTAGCCTCCTCTATCACCGCACCTCGTGCTGACATGTGCCTATAATAGATTTTGGTTCCCCACATATTATACTAAACTGAATATAAATTGATTGTTTGACGCCCTAAACGATTTCAAATGAAAAAGTTGTCAACTACAAAGTTTCATAACTTTTCAAGATCTACAACTTTCATTTTGGTAGTTTCTCCATCCGAGGTCATTTAGGACCTGTCGGCCGATGGGCGGCCGACAGGTCTATTTGCCCGATATGGCCCACAAGATGATTTCAAATCAAAAAGTCGTCAACTACGAAGTTTCATAAATTTTAGGGATCTACAACTTTCATATTGGTAGTTTCTCCGTCCGAGGTCATTTAGGACCTGTCGGCCACCGACTAGCCTATTTGCCCGATATGGCCCGGAAGACGATTTCTAATTAAAAAGTTGTCAACTACGAAGTCGCGACACTTTTCGGATGAAAATCACGTTCATTGCGGATGCGAGGGTTCGAACCCGCGGCCACCCCTCGTGCGTGGCCTCCTCTATCACCGCACCTCGTGCTGACATGTGCCTATAATGGATTTTGGTTCTCCACATATTATACTAAACTGAATATAAATTGATTGTTTGACGCCCTAAACGATTTCAAATGAAAAAGTTGTCAACTGCAAAGTTTCATAACTTTTCGAGATCTACAACTTTCATTTTGGTAGTTTCTCCATTCGAGGTAACTTAGGACCTGTAGGCCGGTGGGCGGCCGACAGGCCAATTTACCCGATATGGCCCACAAGATGATATCAAATAAAAAAGTCGTCAACTACGAAGTTTCATAAATTTTAGAGATCTACAACTTTTATTTTGGTAGTTTCTCCATCCGAGGTCATTTAGGATATGTCAACCACCGACCGGCCTATTTTTCCGATATGGCCGACAAGACGATTTCTAATTAAAAGTTGTCAACTACGAAGTCATGACACTTTTCGGATGAAAATCACGCGCATTGCGGATGCGGGGATTTGAACCCGCGCCCCCCTCGCGCGTAGCCTCCTCTATCACCGCACCACGTGCTGACATGTGCCTATAATGGATTTTGGTTCCCCACATATTATATCAAACTGAATATAAATTGATTGTTTGACGCCCTAAACGATTTCAAATGAAAAAGTTGTCAACTGCAAAGTTTCATAACTTTTCGAGATCTACAACTTTCATTTTGGTAGTTTCTCCATCCGAGGTCATTTAGGACCTGTAGGCCGGTAGGCGGCCGACAGGCCAATTTGCCCGATATGGCCCACAAGATCATTTCAAATAAAAAGTCGTCAACTACGAAGTTTCATAAATTTTAGGGATCTACAACTTTCATTTTGGTAGTTTCTCCGTCCGAGGTCATTTAGGACCTGTCGGCCACCGACCGGCCTATTTGCCCGATATGGCCCACAAGACGATTTCTAATTAAAAAGTTGTCAACTACGAAGTCGCGAGACTTTTCGGATGAAAATCACGCGCATTGCGGATGCGAGGATTCGAACCCGCGGCCCCCCTCGCATGTAGCCTCCTCTATCACCGCACCTCGTGCTGACATGTGCCTATAATAGATTTTGGTTCCCCACATATTATACTAAACTGAATATAAATTGATTGTTTGACGCCCTAAACGATTTCAAATGAAAAAGTTGTCAACTGCAAAGTTTCATAACTTTTCGAGATCTACAACTTTCATTTTGGTAGTTTCTTCATCCGAGGTCATTTAGGACCTGTCGGCCGGTGGGCGGCCGACAGGCCTATTTGCCCGATATGGCCCACAAGATGATTTCAAATCAAAAAGTCGTCAACTACGAAGTTTCATAAATTTTAGGGATCTACAACTTTCATATTGGTAGTTTCTCCGTCCGAGGTCATTTAGGACCTGTCGGCCAACGACCGGTCTATTTGCCCGATATGGCCTAGAAGACGATTTCTAATTAAAAAGTTGTGAACTATGAAGTCGCGACACTTTTCGCGTGAAAATCATGCACTTTGCGACTATGAGGATTCGAACCTGTGGCCCCTCCTCACGCGTAGCCTCCTCTGTCACCGCACCTCGTGCTGACATGTGCCTATAATGGATTTTGGTTCCCCACATATTATACTAAACTGAATATAAATTGATTGTTTGACGCCATAAACGATTTCAAATGAAAAAGTTGTCAACTGCAAAGTTTCATAACTTTTCGAGATCTACAACTTTCGTTTTGGTAGTTTCTCCATCCGAGGTCATTTAGGACCTATAGGCCGGTAGGCGGCCGACAGGCCAATTTGCCCGATATGGCCCACAAGATCATTTCAAATAAAAAGTCGTCAACTACGAAGTTTCATAAGTTTTAGGAATCTACAACTTTCATTTTGGTAGTTTCTCCGTCCGAGGTCATTTAGGACCTGTCGGCCACCGACCGGCCTATTTGCCCGATATGGCCCACAAGACGATTTCTAATTAAAAAGTTGTCAACTACGAAGTCGCGAGACTTTTCGGATGAAAATCACGCGCATTGCGGATGCGAGGATTCGAACCCGCGGCCCCCCTCGCGTGTAGCCTCCTCTATCACCGCACCTCGTGCTGACATGTGCCTATAATGGATTTTGGTTCCCCACATATTATACCAAACTGAATATAAATTGATTGTTTGACGCCCTAAACGATTTCAAATGAAAAAGTTGTCAACTGCAAAGTTTCATAACTTTTCGAGATCTATAACTTTCATTTTGGTAGTTTCTCCGTCCGAGGTCATTTAGGACCTGTCGGCCACCGACCGGCCTATTTGCCCGATATGGCCCACAAGACGATTTCTAATTAAAAAGTTATCAACTACGAAGTCGCGAGACTTTTTGGATGAAAATCACGCGCATTGCGGATGCGAGGATTCGAACCCGCGGCCCCCCTCTCGTGTAGCCTCCTCTATCACCGCACCTCGTGCTGACATGTGCCTATAATAGATTTTGGTTCCCCACATATTATACTAAACTGAATATAAATTGATTGTTTGACGCCCTAAACGATTTCAAATGAAAAAGTTGTCAACTACAAAGTTTCATAACTTTTTGAGATCTACAACTTTCATTTTGGTAGTTTCTCCATCCGAGGTCATTTAGGACCTGTCGGCCGATGGGCGGCCGACAGGCCTATTTGCCCGATATGGCCCACAAGATGATTTCAAATCAAAAAGTCGTCAACTACGAAGTTTCATAAATTTTAGGGATCTACAACTTTCATATTGGTAGTTTCTCCGTCCGAGGTCATTTAGGACCTGTCGGCCACCGACCGGCCTATTTGCCCGATATGGCCCAGAAGACGATTTCTAATTAAAAAGTTGTGAACTATGAAGTCGCGACACTTTTCGCGTGAAAATCATGCACTTTGCGGCTGTGAGGATTCGAACCTGCGGCCCCCCTCACGCGTAGCCTCCTCTGTCACCGCACCTCGTGCTGACATGTGCCTATAATGGATTTTGGTTCCCCACATATTATACTAAACTGAATATAAATTGATTGTTTGACGCCCTAAATGATTTCAAATGAAAAAGTTGTCAACTGCAATGTTTCATAACTTTTCGAGATCTACAAGTTTCGTTTTGGTAGTTTCTCCATCCGAGGTCATTTAGGACCTGTCGACCAGTGAGCGGCGACAGGTCAATTTGCCCGATATGGCCCACAGGATCATTTCAAATCAAAAAGTCGTCAACTATGAAGTTTCATAAATTTTAGGGATCTACACCTTTCATTTTGGTAGTTTCTCCGTCCGAGGTCATTTTGGACCTGTCGGCCACCGACCGGCCTATTTACCCGATATGGCCCACAAGACGATTTCTAATTAAAAAGTTGTCAACTACGAAGTCGCGACACTTTTCTGATGAAAATCACGCGCTTTGCGGCTGCGAGGATTCGAACCCGCGCCCCCCCTCGTGCATAGCCTCCTCTATCACCGCACCTCGTGCTGACATGTGCCTATAATGGATTTTGGTTCCCCACTTATTATACTAAACTGAATATAAATTGATTGTTTGACGCCCTAAATGATTTCAAATGAAAAAGTTGTCAACTGCAAAGTTTCATAACTTTTCGAGATCTATAACTTTCATTTTGGTAGTTTCTCCATCCGAGGTCATTTAGGACATGTCGGCCATCGACCGGCCTATTTGCCCGATATGGCACAAAGACGATTTCTAATTAAAAAGTTGTCAACTACGAAGTCGCGACACTTTTCTGATGAAAATCACGCGCTTTGCGGCTGCGAGGATTCGAACCCGCGGCCCCCCTCGTGCATAGCCTCCTCTATCACCGCACCTCGTGCTGACATGTGCCTATAATGGATTTTGGTTCCCCACATATTATACTAAACTAAATATAAATTGATTGTTTGACGCCCTAAACGATTTCAAATGAAAAAGTTGTCAACTGCAAAGTTTCATAACTTTTCGAGATCTATAACTTTCATTTTGGTAGTTTCTCCATCCGAGGTCATTTAGGACCTATCGGCCGGTGGGCGGCCGACAGGTCTATTTGCCCGATATGGCCCACAGGATTATTTCAAATCAAAAAGTCGTCAACTACGAGTTTCATAAATTTTAGGGATCTACAACTTTCATTTTGGTAGTTTCTCCGTCCGAGGTCATTTAGGACCTGTCGGCCACCGACCGGCCTATTTGCCCGATATGGACCACAAGACGATTTCTAATTAAAAAGTTGTCAACTACGAAGTCGCGACACTTTTCGGATGAAAATCACGTTCATTGCGGATGCGAGGATTCGAACCCGCGGCCACCCCTCGCGCGTGGCCTCCTCTATCACCGCACCTCGTGCTGACATGTGCCTATAATGGATTTTGGTTCCCCACTTATTATACTAAACTGAATATAAATTGATTGTTTGATGCCATAAACGATTTCAAATGAAAAAGTTGTCAACTGCAAAGTTTCATAACTTTTCGAGATCTACAACTTTCATTTTGGTAGTTTCTCCATCCGAGGTCATTTAGGACCTATCGGCCGGTGGGCGGCCGACAGGCCTATTTGCCCGATATGGCCCACAAGATGATTTCAAATCAAAAAGTCGTCAACTACGAAGTTTCATAAATTTTAGGGATCTACAACTTTCATTTTGGTAGTTTCTCTGTCCGAGGTCATTTAGGACCTGTCGGCCACCGACCGGCCTATTTGCCCGATATGGCCCGCAAGACGATTTCTAATTAAAAAGTTGTCAACTACGAAGTCACGACACTTTTCAGATGAAAATCACGTTCATTGCGGATGCGAGGATTCGAACCCGCGGCCACCCCTCACGCGTGGCCTCCTCTATCACCGCACCTCGTGCTGACATGTGCCTATAATGGATTTTGGTTCCCCACATATTATACTAAACTGAATATAAATTGATTGTTTGACGCCATAAACGATTTCAAGTGAAAAAGTTGTCAACTGCAAAGTTTCATAACTTTTCGAGATCTACAACTTTCATTTTGGTAGTTTCTCCATCCGAGGTCATTTAGGACCTATCGGCCGGTGGGCGGCCGACAGGCCTATTTGCCCGATATGGCCCACAAGATGATTTCAAATCAAAAAGTCGTCAACTACAAAGTTTCATAAATTTTAGGGATCTACAACTTTCATTTTGGTAGTTTCTCTGTCCGAGGTCATTTAGGACCTGTCGGCCACCGACCGGCCTATTTGCCCGATATGGCCCGCAAGACGATTTCTAATTAAAAAGTTGTCAACTACGAAGTCATGACACTTTTCAGATGAAAATCACGTTCATTGCGGATGCGAGGATTCGAACCCGCGGCCACCCCTCACACGTGGCCTCCTCTATCACCGCACTTCGTGCTGACATGTGCCTATAATGGATTTTGGTTCCCCACATATTATACTAAACTGAATATAAATTGATTGTTTGACGCCCTAAACGATTTCAAATGAAAAAGTTGCCAACTGCAAAGTTTCATAACTTTTCGAGATCTACAACTTTCATTTTGGTAGTTTCTCCATCCGAGGTCATTTAGGACCTGTCGGCCGATGGGCGGCCGACAGGCCTATTTGCCCGATATGGCCCACAAGATGATTTCAAATCAAAAAGTCGTCAACTACGAAGTTTCATAAATTTTAGGGATCTACAACTTTCATATTGGTAGTTTCTCCGTCCGAGGTCATTTAGGACCTGTCGGCCACCGACCGGCCTATTTGCCCGATATGGCCCAGAAGATGATTTCTAATTAAAAAGTTGTCAACTATGAAGTCGTGACACTTTTCGCGTGAAAATCACACGCTTTGCGGCTGTGAGGATTCGAACCTACGGCCCCCCCTCGCGTGTAGCCTTCTCTGTCACCGCACCTCGTGCTGACATGTGCCTATAATGGATTTTGGTTCCCCACATATTATACTAAACTGAATATAAATTAATTGTTTGACGCCCTAAACGATTTCAAATGAAAAAGTTGTCAACTGCAAAGTTTCATAACTTTTTGAGATCTACAACTTTCATTTTGGTAGTTTCTCCATCCGAGGTCATTTAGGACCTATCGGCCGGTGGGCGGCCGACAGGCCTATTTGCCCGATATGGCCCACAAGATGATTTCAAATCAAAAAGTCGTCAACTACGAAGTTTCATAAATTTTAGGGATCTACAACTTTTATTTTGGTAGTTTCTCTATCCGAGGTCATTTAGGACCTGTCGGCCACCGACCGGCCTATTTGCCCGATATGGCCCACAAGACGATTTCTAATTAAAAAGTTGTCAACTACGAAGTCGCGACACTTTTCGGATGAAAATCACGTTCATTGCGGATGCGAGGATTCGAACCCGCGGCCACCCCTCGCGCGTGGCCTCCTCTATCACCGCACCTCGTGCTGACAAGTGCCTATAATGGATTTTGGTTCCCCACATATTATACTAAACTGAATATAAATTGATTGTTTGACGCCCTAAACGATTTCAAATGAAAAAGTTGTCAACTGCAAAGTTTCATAACTTTTCGAGATCTACAACTTTTATTTTGGTAGTTTCTCCATCCGAGGTCATTTAGGACCTGTCGGCCGATGGGCGGCCGACAGGCCTATTTGCCCGATATGGCCCACAAGATGATTTCAAATCAAAAAGTCGTCAACTACGAAGTTTCATAAATTTTATGGATCTACAACTTTCATATTTGTAGTTTCTCCGTCCGAGGTCATTTAGGACCTGTCGGCCACCGACCGGCCTATTTGCCCGATACGGCCCAGAAGACGATTTCTAATTAAAAAGTTGTCAACTATGAAGTCGCGACACTTTTCGCGTGAAAATCACACGCTTTGCGGCTGTGAGGATTCGAACCTATGGCCCCCCTCGCACGTAGCCTTCTCTGTCACCGCACCTCGTGCTGACATGTGCCTATAATGGATTTTGGTTCCCCACATATTATACTAAACTGAATATAAATTGATTGTTTGACGCCCTAAACGATTTCAAATGAAAAAGTTGTCAACTGCAAAGTTTCATAACTTTTTGAGATCTACAACTTTCATTTTGGTAGTTTCTCCATCCGAGGTCATTTAGGACCTATCGGCCGGTGGGCGGCCGACAGGCCTATTTGCCCGATATGGCCCACAAGATGATTTCAAATCAAAAAGTCGTCAACTACGAAGTTTCATAAATTTTAGGGATCTACAACTTTCATTTTGGTAGTTTCTCTGTCCGAGGTCATTTAGGACCTGTCGGCCACCGACCGGCCTATTTGCCCGATATGGCCCACAAGACGATTTCTAATTAAAAAGTTGTCAACTACGAAGTCGCGACACTTTTCGGATGAAAATCACGTTCATTGCGGATGCGAGGATTCGAACCCGCGGCCACCCCTCGCGCGTGGCCTCCTCTCTCACCGCACCTCGTGCTGACATGTGCCTATAATGGATTTTGGTTCCCCACATATTATACTAAACTGAATATAAATTGATTGTTTGACGCCCTAAACGATTTCAAATGAAAAAGTTGTCAACTGCAAAGTTTCATTACTTTTCGAGATCTACAACCTTCGTTTTGGTAGTTTCTCCATCCGAGGTCATTTAGGACCTGTTGCCCGCCAAACTTTTCGAGATCTACAACCTTCATTTTGGTAGTTTCTCCATCCGAGGTCATTTAGGACCTGTCGGCCGGTGGGCGGCCGACAGGTCAATTTGCCCGATATGGCCCACAGGATTATTTCAAATCAAAAAGTCGTCAACTACGAAGTTTCATAAATTTTAGGGATCTACAACTTTCATTTTGGTAGTTTCTCCGTCCGAGGTCATTTAGGACCTGTCGGCCACCGACCGGCCTATTTGCCCGATATGGCCCACAAGACGATTTCTAATTAAAAAGTTGTCAACTACGAAGTCGCGACACTTTTCGGATGAAAATCACGTTCATTGCGGATGCGAGGATTCGAACCCGCGGCCACCCCTCGCGCGTGGCCTCCTCTATCACCGCACCTCGTGCTGACATGTGCCTATAATGGATTTTGGTTCCCCACATATTATACTAAACTGAATATAAATTGATTGTTTGATGCCATAAACGATTTCAAATGAAAAAGTTGTCAACTGCAAAGTTTCATAACTTTTCGAGATCTACAACTTTCATTTTGGTAGTTTCTCCATCCGAGGTCATTTAGGACCTATCGGCCGGTGGGCGGCCGACAGGCCTATTTGCCCGATATGGCCCACAAGATGATTTCAAATCAAAAAGTCGTCAACTACGAAGTTTCATAAATTTTAGGGATCTACAACTTTCATTTTGGTAGTTTCTCTGTCCGAGGTCATTTAGGACCTGTCGGCCACCGACCGGCCTATTTGCCCGATATGGCCCGCAAGACGATTTCTAATTAAAAAGTTGTCAACTACGAAGTCACGACACTTTTCAGATGAAAATCACGTTCATTGCGGATGCGAGGATTCGAACCCGCGGCCACCCCTCACGCGTGGCCTCCTCTATCACCGCACCTCGTGCTGACATGTGCCTATAATGGATTTTGGTTCCCCACATATTATACTAAACTGAATATAAATTGATTGTTTGACGCCCTAAACGATTTCAAGTGAAAAAGTTGTCAACTGCAAAGTTTCATAACTTTTCGAGATCTACAACTTTCATTTTGGTAGTTTCTCCATCCGAGGTCATTTAGGACCTGTCGGCCGATGGGCGGCCGACAGGCCTATTTGCCCGATATGGCCCACAAGATGATTTCAAATCAAAAAGTCGTCAACTACGAAGTTTCATAAATTTTAGGGATCTACAACTTTCATATTGGTAGTTTCTCCGTCCGAGGTCATTTAGGACCTGTCGGCCACCGACCGGCCTATTTGCCCGATATGGCCCAGAAGATGATTTCTAATTAAAAAGTTGTCAACTATGAAGTCGCGACACTTTTCGCGTGAAAATCACACGCTTTGCGGCTGTGAGGATTCGAACCTACGGCCCCCCCTCACGCGTAGCCTTCTCTGTCACCGCACCTCGTGCTGACATGTGCCTATAATGGATTTTGGTTCCCCACATATTATACTAAACTGAATATAAATTGATTGTTTGACGCCCTAAACGATTTCAAATGAAAAAGTTGTCAACTACAAAGTTTCATAACTTTTTGAGATCTACAACTTTCATTTTGGTAGTTTCTCCATCCGAGGTCATTTAGGACCTATCGGCCGGTGGGCGGCCGACAGGCCTATTTGCCCGATATGGCCCACAAGATGATTTCAAATCAAAAAGTCGTCAACTACGAAGTTTCATAAATTTTAGGGATCTACAACTTTTATTTTGGTAGTTTCTCTGTCCGAGGTCATTTAGGACCTGTCGGCCACCGACTGGCCTATTTGCCCGATATGGCCCACAAGACGATTTCTAATTAAAAAGTTGTCAACTACGAAGTCGCGACACTTTTCGGATGAAAATCACGTTCATTGCGGATGCGAGGATTCGAACCCGCGGCCACCCCTCGCGTGTGGCCTCCTCTATCACCGCACCTCGTGCTGACATGTTCCTATAATGGATTTTGGTTCCCCACATATTATACTAAACTGAATATAAATTGATTGTTTGACGCCCTAAACGATTTCAAATGAAAAAGTTGTCAACTGCAAAGTTTCATAACTTTTCGAGATCTACAACTTTTATTTTGGTAGTTTCTCCATCCGAGGTCATTTAGGACCTATCGGCCTAGGCCTATTTGCCCGATATGGCCCACAAGATGATTTCAAATAAAAAAGTCGTCAACTACGAAGTTTCATAAATTTTAGGGATCTACAACTTTCATATTGGTAGTTTCTCCGTCCGAGGTCATTTAGGACCTGTCGGCCACCGACCGGCCTATTTGCCCGATATGGCCCAGAAGACGATTTCTAATTAAAAAGTTGTCAACTATGAAGTCGCGACACTTTTCGCGTGAAAATCACACGCTTTGCGGCTGTGAGGATTCGAACCTACGGCCCCCCCTCGCGCGTAGCCTTCTCTGTCACCGCACCTCGTGCTGACATGTGCCTATAATGGATTTTGGTTCCCCACATATTATACTAAACTGAATATAAATTGATTGTTTGACGCCCTAAACGATTTCAAATGAAAAAGTTGTCAACTGCAAAGTTTCATAACTTTTTGAGATCTACAACTTTCATTTTGGTAGTTTCTCCATCCGAGGTCATTTAGGACCTATCGGCCGGTGGGCGGCCGACAGGCCTATTTGCCCGATATGGCCCACAAGATGATTTCAAATCAAAAAGTCATCAACTACGAAGTTTCATAAATTTTAGGGATCTACAACTTTCATTTTGGTAGTTTCTCTGTCCGAGGTCATTTAGGACCTGTCGGCCACTGACCGGCCTATTTGCCCGATATGGCCCACAAGACGATTTCTAATTAAAAAGTTGTCAACTACGAAGTCGCGACACTTTTCGGATGAAAATCACGTTCATTGCGGATGCGAGGATTCGAACCCGCGGCCACCCCTCGCGCGTGGCCTCCTCTATCACCGCACCTCGTGCTGACAAGTGCCTATAATGGATTTTGGTTCCCCACATATTATACTAAACTGAATATAAATTGATTGTTTGACGCCCTAAACGATTTCAAATGAAAAAGTTGTCAACTGCAAAGTTTCATAACTTTTCGAGATCTACAACTTTTATTTTGGTAGTTTCTCCATCCGAGGTCATTTAGGACCTGTCGGCCGATGGGCGGCCGACAGGCCTATTTGCCCGATATGGCCCACAAGATGATTTCAAATCAAAAAGTCGTCAACTACGAAGTTTCATAAATTTTATGGATCTACAACTTTCATATTTGTAGTTTCTCCGTCCGAGGTCATTTAGGACCTGTCGGCCACCGACCGGCCTATTTGCCCGATACGGCCCAGAAGACGATTTCTAATTAAAAAGTTGTCAACTATGAAGTCGCGACACTTTTCGCGTGAAAATCACACGCTTTGCGGCTGTGAGGATTCGAACCTATGGCCCCCCTCGCACGTAGCCTTCTCTGTCACCGCACCTCGTGCTGACATGTGCCTATAATGGATTTTGGTTCCCCACATATTATACTAAACTGAATATAAATTGATTGTTTGACGCCCTAAACGATTTCAAATGAAAAAGTTGTCAACTGCAAAGTTTCATAACTTTTTGAGATCTACAACTTTCATTTTGGTAGTTTCTCCATCCGAGGTCATTTAGGACCTATCGGCCGGTGGGCGGCCGACAGGCCTATTTGCCCGATATGGCCCACAAGATGATTTCAAATCAAAAAGTCGTCAACTACGAAGTTTCATAAATTTTAGGGATCTACAACTTTCATTTTGGTAGTTTCTCTGTCCGAGGTCATTTAGGACCTGTCGGCCACCGACCGGCCTATTTGCCCGATATGGCCCACAAGACGATTTCTAATTAAAAAGTTGTCAACTACGAAGTCGCGACACTTTTCGGATGAAAATCACGTTCATTGCGGATGCGAGGATTCGAACCCGCGGCCACCCCTCGCGCGTGGCCTCCTCTCTCACCGCACCTCGTGCTGACATGTGCCTATAATGGATTTTGGTTCCCCACATATTATACTAAACTGAATATAAATTGATTGTTTGACGCCCTAAACGATTTCAAATGAAAAAGTTGTCAACTGCAAAGTTTCATTACTTTTCGAGATCTACAACCTTCGTTTTGGTAGTTTCTCCATCCGAGGTCATTTAGGACCTGTTGCCCGCCAAACTTTTCGAGATCTACAACCTTCATTTTGGTAGTTTCTCCATCCGAGGTCATTTAGGACCTGTCGGCCGGTGGGCGGCCGACAGGTCAATTTGCCCGATATGGCCCACAGGATTATTTCAAATCAAAAAGTCGTCAACTACGAAGTTTCATAAATTTTAGGGATCTACAACTTTCATTTTGGTAGTTTCTCCGTCCGAGGTCATTTAGGACCTGTCGGCCACCGACCGGCCTATTTGCCCGATATGGCCCACAAGACGATTTCTAATTAAAAAGTTGTCAACTACGAAGTCGCGACACTTTTCGGATGAAAATCACGTTCATTGCGGATGCGAGGATTCGAACCCGCGGCCACCCCTCGTGCGTGGCCTCCTCTATCACCGCACCTCGTGCTGACATGTGCCTATAATGGATTTTGGTTCCCCACATATTATACTAAACTGAATATAAATTGATTGTTTGATGCCATAAACGATTTCAAATGAAAAAGTTGTCAACTGCAAAGTTTCATAACTTTTCGAGATCTACAACTTTCATTTTG
Source organism: Saccharum hybrid cultivar R570 (assembly GCA_038087645.1). Classification (NCBI taxonomy): domain Eukaryota; kingdom Viridiplantae; phylum Streptophyta; class Magnoliopsida; order Poales; family Poaceae; genus Saccharum; species Saccharum hybrid cultivar. The sequence goes on from JAQSUU010000259.1 coordinate 62,874,933, forward strand.
GTAGTTTCTCCATCCGAGGTCATTTAGGACCTATCGGCCGGTGGGCGGCCGACAGGCCTATTTGCCCGATATGGCCCACAAGATGATTTCAAATCAAAAAGTCGTCAACTACGAAGTTTCATAAATTTTAGGGATCTACAACTTTCATTTTGGTAGTTTCTCTGTCCGAGGTCATTTAGGACCTGTCGGCCACCGACCGGCCTATTTGCCCGATATGGCCCGCAAGACGATTTCTAATTAAAAAGTTGTCAACTACGAAGTCACGACACTTTTCAGATGAAAATCACGTTCATTGCGGATGCGAGGATTCGAACCCGCGGCCACCCCTCACGCGTGGCCTCCTCTATCACCGCACCTCGTGCTGACATGTGCCTATAATGGATTTTGGTTCCCCACATATTATACTAAACTGAATATAAATTGATTGTTTGACGCCCTAAACGATTTCAAGTGAAAAAGTTGTCAACTGCAAAGTTTCATAACTTTTCGAGATCTACAACTTTCATTTTGGTAGTTTCTCCATCCGAGGTCATTTAGGACCTGTCGGCCGATGGGCGGCCGACAGGCCTATTTGCCCGATATGGCCCACAAGATGATTTCAAATCAAAAAGTCGTCAACTACGAAGTTTCATAAATTTTAGGGATCTACAACTTTCATATTGGTAGTTTCTCCGTCCGAGGTCATTTAGGACCTGTCGGCCACCGACCGGCCTATTTGCCCGATATGGCCCAGAAGATGATTTCTAATTAAAAAGTTGTCAACTATGAAGTCGCGACACTTTTCGCGTGAAAATCACACGCTTTGCAGCTGTGAGGATTCGAACCTACGGCCCCCCCTCACGCGTAGCCTTCTCTGTCACCGCACCTCGTGCTGACATGTGCCTATAATGGATTTTGGTTCCCCACATATTATACTAAACTGAATATAAATTGATTGTTTGACGCCCTAAACGATTTCAAATGAAAAAGTTGTCAACTACAAAGTTTCATAACTTTTTGAGATCTACAACTTTCATTTTGGTAGTTTCTCCATCCGAGGTCATTTAGGACCTATCGGCCGGTGGGCGGCCGACAGGCCTATTTGCCCGATATGGCCCACAAGATGATTTCAAATCAAAAAGTCGTCAACTACGAAGTTTCATAAATTTTAGGGATCTACAACTTTTATTTTGGTAGTTTCTCTGTCCGAGGTCATTTAGGACCTGTCGGCCACCGACTGGCCTATTTGCCCGATATGGCCCACAAGACGATTTCTAATTAAAAAGTTGTCAACTACGAAGTCGCGACACTTTTCGGATGAAAATCACGTTCATTGCGGATGCGAGGATTCGAACCCGCGGCCACCCCTCGCGTGTGGCCTCCTCTATCACCGCACCTCGTGCTGACATGTTCCTATAATGGATTTTGGTTCCCCACATATTATACTAAACTGAATATAAATTGATTGTTTGACGCCCTAAACGATTTCAAATGAAAAAGTTGTCAACTGCAAAGTTTCATAACTTTTCGAGATCTACAACTTTTATTTTGGTAGTTTCTCCATCCGAGGTCATTTAGGACCTATCGGCCTAGGCCTATTTGCCCGATATGGCCCACAAGATGATTTCAAATAAAAAAGTCGTCAACTACGAAGTTTCATAAATTTTAGGGATCTACAACTTTCATATTGGTAGTTTCTCCGTCCGAGGTCATTTAGGACCTGTCGGCCACCGACCGGCCTATTTGCCCGATATGGCCCAGAAGACGATTTCTAATTAAAAAGTTATCAACTATGAAGTCGCGACACTTTTCGCGTGAAAATCACACGCTTTGCGGCTGTGAGGATTCGAACCTACGGCCCCCCCTCGCGCGTAGCCTTCTCTGTCACCGCACCTCGTGCTGACATGTGCCTATAATGGATTTTGGTTCCCCACATATTATACTAAACTGAATATAAATTGATTGTTTGACGCCCTAAACGATTTCAAATGAAAAAGTTGTCAACTGCAAAGTTTCATAACTTTTTGAGATCTACAACTTTCATTTTGGTAGTTTCTCCATCCGAGGTCATTTAGGACCTATCGGCCGGTGGGCGGCCGACAGGCCTATTTGCCCGATATGGCCCACAAGATGATTTCAAATCAAAAAGTCATCAACTACGAAGTTTCATAAATTTTAGGGATCTACAACTTTCATTTTGGTAGTTTCTCTGTCCGAGGTCATTTAGGACCTGTCGGCCACTGACCGGCCTATTTGCCCGATATGGCCCACAAGACGATTTCTAATTAAAAAGTTGTCAACTACGAAGTCGCGACACTTTTCGGATGAAAATCACGTTCATTGCGGATGCGAGGATTCGAACCCGCGGCCACCCCTCGCGCGTGGCCTCCTCTCTCACCGCACCTCGTGCTGACATGTGCCTATAATGGATTTTGGTTCCCCACATATTATACTAAACTGAATATAAATTGATTGTTTGACGCCCTAAACGATTTCAAATGAAAAAGTTGTCAACTGCAAAGTTTCATAACTTTTCGAGATCTACAACCTTCGTTTTGGTAGTTTCTCCATCCGAGGTCATTTAGGACCTGTTGCCCGCCAAACTTTTCGAGATCTACAACCTTCGTTTTGGTAGTTTCTCCATCCGAGGTCATTTAGGACCTGTCGCCCGGTGGGCGGCCGACAGGCCTATTTGCCCGATATGGCCCACAAGATGATTTCAAATTAAAAAGTCGTCAACTACGAAGTTTCATAAATTTTAGGGATCTACAACATTCATTTTGGTAGTTTCACTGTCCGAGGTCATTTAGGACCTGTCGGCCACCGACCGGCCTATTTGCCCGATATGGCCCACAAGACGATTTCTAATTAAAAAGTTGTCAACTACGAAGTCGCGACACTTTTCGGATGAAAATCACGCGCATTGCGGATGCGAGGATTCGAACCCGCGGCCCCCCTCGCGTGTAGCCTCCTCTATCACCGCACCTCGTGCTGACATGTGCCTATAATAGATTTTGGTTCCCCACATATTATACTAAACTAAATATAAATTGATTGTTTGACGCCCTAAACGATTTCAAATGAAAAAGTTGTCATCTACAAAGTTTCATAACTTTTCGAGATCTACAACTTTCATTTTGGTAGTTTCTCCATCCGAGGTCATTTAGGACCTGTCGGCCGATGGGCGGCCGACAGGCCTATTTGCCCGATATGGCCCACAAGATGATTTCAAATCAAAAAGTCGTCAACTACGAAGTTTCATAAATTTTAGGGATCTACAACTTTCATTTTGGTAGTTTCTCTGTCCGAGGTCATTTAGGACCTGTCAGCCACTGACCGGCCTATTTGCCCGATATGGCCCACAAGATGATTTCTAATTAAAAAGTTGTCAACTACGAAGTCGCGACACTTTTCGGATGAAAATCACGTTCATTGCGGATGCGAGGGTTCAAACCCGCGGCCACCCCTCGCGCGTGGCCTCCTCTATCACCGCACCTCATGCTGACATGTGCCTATAATGGATTTTGGTTCCCCACATATTATACTAAACTGAATATAAATTGATTGTTTGAGGCCCTAAACGATTTCAAATGAAAAAGTTGTCAACTGCAAAGTTTCATAACTTTTCGAGATCTATAACTTTCATTTTGGTAGTTTCTCCATCCGAGGTCATTTAGGACCTGTCGGCCGGTGGGCGGCCGACAGGTCTATTTGCCCGATATGGCCCACAAGATGATTTCAAATCAAAAAGTCGTCAACTACGAAGTTTCATAAATTTTAGGGATCTACAACTTTCATTTTGGTAGTTTCTCTGTCCGAGGTCATTTAGGACCTGTCGGCCACTGACCGGCCTATTTGCCCGATATGGCCCATAAGACGATTTCTAATTAAAAAGTTGTCAACTACGAAGTCGCGACACTTTTCGGATGAAAATCACGTTCATTGCAGATGCGAGGGTTCGAACCCGCGGCCACCCCTCGCGCGTGGCCTCCTCTATCACCGCACCTCGTGCTGACATGTGCCTATAATGGATTTTGGTTCCCCACATATTATACTAAACTGAATATAAATTGATTGTTTGACGCCCTAAACGATTTCAAATGAAAAAGTTGTCAACTGCAAAGTTTCATAACTTTTCGAGATCTACAACTTTTATTTTGGCAGTTTCTCCATCCGAGGTCATTTAGGACCTGTCGGCCGATGGGCGGCCGACAGGCCTATTTGCCCGATATGGCCCACAAGATGATTTCAAATCAAAAAGTCGTCAACTACGAAGTTTCATAAATTTTAGGGATCTACAACTTTCATATTGGTAGTTTCTCCGTCCGAGGTCATTTAGGACCTGTCGGCCACCGACCGGCCTATTTGCCCGATATGGCCCAGAAGATGATTTCTAATTAAAAAGTTGTCAACTATGAAGTCGCGACACTTTTCGCGTGAAAATCACACGCTTTGCGGCTGTGAGGATTCGAACCTACGGCCCCCCCTCACGCGTAGCCTTCTCTGTCACCGCACCTCGTGCTGACATGTGCCTATAATGGATTTTGGTTCCCCACATATTATACTAAACTGAATATAAATTGATTGTTTGACGCCCTAAACGATTTCAAATGAAAAAGTTGTCAACTGCAAAGTTTCATAACTTTTTGAGATCTACAACTTTCATTTTGGTAGTTTCTCCATCCGAGGTCATTTAGGACCTATCGGCCGGTGGGCGGCCGACAGGCCTATTTGCCCGATATGGCCCACAAGATGATTTCAAATCAAAAAGTCGTCAACTACGAAGTTTCATAAATTTTAGGGATCTACAACTTTCATTTTGGTAGTTTCTCTGTCCGAGGTCATTTAGGACCTGTCGGCCACCGACTGGCCTATTTGCCCGATATGGCCCACAAGACGATTTCTAATTAAAAAGTTGTCAACTACGAAGTCGCGACACTTTTCGGATGAAAATCACGTTCATTGCGGATGCGAGGATTCGAACCCGCGGCCACCCCTCGCGCGTGGCCTCCTCTATCACCGCACCTCGTGCTGACATGTTCCTATAATGGATTTTGGTTCCCCACATATTATACTAAACTGAATATAAATTGATTGTTTGACGCCCTAAACGATTTCAAATGAAAAAGTTGTCAACTGCAAAGTTTCATAACTTTTCGAGATCTACAACTTTTATTTTGGTAGTTTCTCCATCCGAGGTCATTTAGGACCTATCGGCCGATGGGCGGCCGATAGGCCTATTTGCCCGATATGGCCCACAAGATGATTTCAAATCAAAAAGTCATCAACTACGAAGTTTCATAAATTTTAGGGATCTACAACTTTCATATTGGTAGTTTCTCCGTCCGAGGTCATTTAGGACCTGTCGGCCACCGACCGGCCTATTTGCCCGATATGGCCCAGAAGACGATTTCTAATTAAAAAGTTGTCAACTATGAAGTCGTGACACTTTTCGCGTGAAAATCACACGCTTTGCGGCTGTGAGGATTCGAACCTACGGCCCCCCCTCGCGCGTAGCCTTCTCTGTCACCGCACCTCGTGCTGACATGTGCCTATAATGGATTTTGGTTCCCCACATATTATACTAAACTGAATATAAATTGATTGTTTGACGCCCTAAACGATTTCAAATGAAAAAGTTGTCAACTGCAAAGTTTCATAACTTTTTGAGATCTACAACTTTCATTTTGGTAGTTTCTCCATCCGAGGTCATTTAGGACCTATCGGCCGGTGGGCGGCCGACAGGCCTATTTGCCCGATATGGCCCACAAGATGATTTTAAATCAAAAAGTCGTCAACTACGAAGTTTCATAAATTTTAGGGATCTACAACTTTCATTTTGGTAGTTTCTCTGTCCGAGGTCATTTAGGACCTGTCGGCCACCGACCGGCCTATTTGCCCGATATGGCCCACAAGACGATTTCTAATTAAAAAGTTGTCAACTACGAAGTCGCGACACTTTTCGGATGAAAATCACGTTCATTGCGGATGCGAGGATACGAACCCGCGGCCACCCCTCGCGCGTGGCCTCCTCTCTCACCGCACCTCGTGCTGACATGTGCCTATAATGGATTTTGGTTCCCCACATATTATACTAAACTGAATATAAATTGATTGTTTGACGCCCTAAACGATTTCAAATGAAAAAGTTGTCAACTGCAAAGTTTCATAACTTTTCGAGATCTACAACCTTCGTTTTGGTAGTTTCTCCATCCGAGGTCATTTAGGACCTGTTGCCCGCCAAACTTTTCGAGATCTACAACCTTCGTTTTGGTAGTTTCTCCATCCGAGGTCATTTAGGACCTGTCGCCCGGTGGGCGGCCGACAGGCCTATTTGCCCGATATGGCCCACAAGATGATTTCAAATTAAAAAGTCGTCAACTACGAAGTTTCATAAATTTTAGGGATCTACAACATTCATTTTGGTAGTTTCTCTGTCCGAGGTCATTTAGGACCTGTCGGCCACCGACCGGCCTATTTGCCCGATATGGCCCACAAGACGATTTCTAATTAAAAAGTTGTCAACTACGAAGTCGCGACACTTTTCGGATGAAAATCACGCGCATTGCGGATGCGAGGATTCGAACCCGCGGCCCCCCTCGCGTGTAGCCTCCTCTATCACCGCACCTCGTGCTGACATGTGCCTATAATAGATTTTGGTTCCCCACATATTATACTAAACTAAATATAAATTGATTGTTTGACGCCCTAAACGATTTCAAATGAAAAAGTTGTCAACTGCAAAGTTTCATAACTTTTCGAGATCTACAACTTTTATTTTGGTAGTTTCTCCATCCGAGGTCATTTAGGACCTATCGGCCGATGGGCGGCCGATAGGCCTATTTGCCCGATATGGCCCACAAGATGATTTCAAATCAAAAAGTCATCAACTACGAAGTTTCATAAATTTTAGGGATCTACAACTTTCATATTGGTAGTTTCTCCGTCCGAGGTCATTTAGGACCTGTCGGCCACCGACCGGCCTATTTGCCCGATATGGCCCAGAAGACGATTTCTAATTAAAAAGTTGTCAACTATGAAGTCGTGACACTTTTCGCGTGAAAATCACACGCTTTGCGGCTGTGAGGATTCGAACCTACGGCCCCCCCTCGCGCGTAGCCTTCTCTGTCACCGCACCTCGTGCTGACATGTGCCTATAATGGATTTTGGTTCCCCACATATTATACTAAACTGAATATAAATTGATTGTTTGACGCCCTAAACGATTTCAAATGAAAAAGTTGTCAACTGCAAAGTTTCATAACTTTTTGAGATCTACAACTTTCATTTTGGTAGTTTCTCCATCCGAGGTCATTTAGGACCTATCGGCCGGTGGGCGGCCGACAGGCCTATTTGCCCGATATGGCCCACAAGATGATTTTAAATCAAAAAGTCGTCAACTACGAAGTTTCATAAATTTTAGGGATCTACAACTTTCATTTTGGTAGTTTCTCTGTCCGAGGTCATTTAGGACCTGTCGGCCACCGACCGGCCTATTTGCCCGATATGGCCCACAAGACGATTTCTAATTAAAAAGTTGTCAACTACGAAGTCGCGACACTTTTCGGATGAAAATCACGTTCATTGCGGATGCGAGGATTCGAACCCGCGGCCACCCCTCGCGCGTGGCCTCCTCTCTCACCGCACCTCGTGCTGACATGTGCCTATAATGGATTTTGGTTCCCCACATATTATACTAAACTGAATATAAATTGATTGTTTGACGCCCTAAACGATTTCAAATGAAAAAGTTGTCAACTGCAAAGTTTCATAACTTTTCGAGATCTACAACCTTCGTTTTGGTAGTTTCTCCATCCGAGGTCATTTAGGACCTGTTGCCCGCCAAACTTTTCGAGATCTACAACCTTCGTTTTGGTAGTTTCTCCATCCGAGGTCATTTAGGACCTGTCGCCCGGTGGGCGGCCGACAGGCCTATTTGCCCGATATGGCCCACAAGATGATTTCAAATTAAAAAGTCGTCAACTACGAAGTTTCATAAATTTTAGGGATCTACAACATTCATTTTGGTAGTTTCTCTGTCCGAGGTCATTTAGGACCTGTCGGCCACCGACCGGCCTATTTGCCCGATATGGCCCACAAGACGATTTCTAATTAAAAAGTTGTCAACTACGAAGTCGCGACACTTTTCGGATGAAAATCACGCGCATTGCGGATGCGAGGATTCGAACCCGCGGCCCCCCTCGCGTGTAGCCTCCTCTATCACCGCACCTCGTGCTGACATGTGCCTATAATAGATTTTGGTTCCCCACATATTATACTAAACTAAATATAAATTGATTGTTTGACGCCCTAAACGATTTCAAATGAAAAAGTTGTCATCTACAAAGTTTCATAACTTTTCGAGATCTACAACTTTCATTTTGGTAGTTTCTCCATCTGAGGTCATTTAGGACCTGTCGGCCGATGGGCGGCCGACAGGCCTATTTGCCCGATATGGCCCACAAGATGATTTCAAATCAAAAAGTCGTCAACTACGAAGTTTCATAAATTTTAGGGATCTACAACTTTCATATTGGTAGTTTCTCCGTCCGAGGTCATTTAGGACCTGTCGGCCGATGGGTGGCCGACAGGTCTATTTGCCCGATATGGCCCACAAGATGATTTCAAATCAAAAAGTCGTCAACTACGAAGTTTCATAAATTTTAGGGATCTACAACTTTCATTTTGGTAGTTTCTCTGTCCGAGGTCATTTAGGACCTGTCAGCCACTGACCGGCCTATTTGCCCGATATGGCCCACAAGACGATTTCTAATTAAAAAGTTGTCAACTACGAAGTCGCGACACTTTTCGGATGAAAATCACGTTCATTGCGGATGCGAGGGTTCAAACCCGCGGCCACCCCTCGCGCGTGGCCTCCTCTATCACCGCACCTCATGCTGACATGTGCCTATAATGGATTTTGGTTCCCCACATATTATACTAAACTGAATATAAATTGATTGTTTGAGGCCCTAAACGATTTCAAATGAAAAAGTTGTCAACTGCAAAGTTTCATAACTTTTCGAGATCTATAACTTTCATTTTGGTAGTTTCTCCATCCGAGGTCATTTAGGACCTATCGGCCGGTGGGCGGCCGACAGGTCTATTTGCCCGATATGGCCCACAAGATGATTTCAAATCAAAAAGTCGTCAACTACGAAGTTTCATAAATTTTAGGGATCTACAACTTTCATTTTGGTAGTTTCTCTGTCCGAGGTCATTTAGGACCTGTCGGCCACTGACCGACCTATTTGCCCGATATGGCCCATAAGACGATTTCTAATTAAAAAGTTGTCAACTACGAAGTCGCGACACTTTTCGGATGAAAATCACGTTCATTGCGGATGCGAGGGTTCGAACCCGCGGCCACCCCTCGCGCGTGGCCTCCTCTATCACCACACCTCGTGCTGACATGTGCCTATAATGGATTTTGGTTCCCCACATATTATACTAAACTGAATATAAATTGATTGTTTGACGCCCTAAACGATTTCAAATGAAAAAGTTGTCAACTGCAAAGTTTCATAACTTTTCGAGATCTACAACTTTCATTTTGGTAGTTTCTTTATCCGAGGTCATTTAGGACCTGTCGGCCGGTGGGCGGCCGATAGGTCAATTTGCCCGATATGGCCCACAGGATCATTTCAAATCAAAAAGTCGTCAACTACGAAGTTTCATAAATTTTAGGGATCTACAACTTTCATTTTGGTAGTTTCTCCGTCCGAGGTCATTTTGGACCTGTCGGCCACCGACCGGCCTATTTACCCGATATGGCCCACAAGACGATTTCTAATTAAAAAGTTGTCAACTATGAAGTTGCGACACTTTTCGGATGAAAATCACGTTCATTGCGGATGCGAGGATTCGAACCCGCGGCCACCCCTCACGCGTGAACTCCTCTATCACCGCATCTCGTGCTGACATGTGCCTATAATGGATTTTGGTTCCCCACATATTATACTAAACTGAATATAAATTGATTGTTTGACGCCATAAACGATTTCAAATGAAAAAGTTGTCAACTGCAAAGTTTCATAACTTTTCGAGATCTACAACTTTCATTTTGGTAGTTTGTCCATCCGAGGTCATTTAGGACCTGTCGGCCGGTGGGCGGCCGACAGGTCTATTTGCCCGATATGGCCCACAAGATGATTTCAAATCAAAAAGTCGTCAACTACGAAGTTTCATAAATTTTAGGGATCTACAACTTTCATTTTGATAGTTTCTCTGTCCGAGGTCATTTAGGACCTGTCGGCCACTGACCGGCCTATTTGCCCGATATGGCCCACAAGACGATTTCTAATTAAAAAGTTGTCAACTACGAAGTCGCGACACTTTTCGGATGAAAATCACGTTCATTGCGGATGCGAGGGTTCGAACCCGCGGCCACCCCTCGCGCGTGGCCTCCTCTATCACCGCACCTCGTGCTGACATGTGCCTATAATGGATTTTGGTTCCCCACATATTATACTAAACTGAATATAAATTGATTGTTTGACGCCCTAAACGATTTCAAATGAAAAAGTTGTCAACTGCAAAGTTTCATAACTTTTCGAGATCTACAACTTTCATTTTGATAGTTTCTCCATCCGAGGTCATTTAGGACCTGTCGGCCGGTGGGCGGCCGACAGGTCTATTTGCCCGATATGGCCCACAAGAAGATTTCAAATCAAAAAGTCGTCAACTACGAAGTTTCATAAATTTTAGGGATCTACAACTTTCATTTTGATAGTTTCTCTGTCCGAGGTCATTTAGGACCTGTCGGCCACTGACCGGCCTATTTGCCCGATATGGCCCACAAGACGATTTCTAATTAAAAAGTTGTCAACTACGAAGTCGCGACACTTTTCGGATGAAAATCACGTTCATTGCGGATGCGAGGGTTCGAACCCGCGGCCACCCCTCGCGCGTGGCCTCCTCTATCACCGCACCTCGTGCTGACATGTGCCTATAATGGATTTTGGTTCCCCACATATTATACTAAACTGAATATAAATTGATTGTTTGACGCCCTAAACGATTTCAAATGAAAAAGTTGTCAACTGCAAAGTTTCATAACTTTTCGAGATCTACAACTTTCATTTTGATAGTTTCTCCATCCGAGGTCATTTAGGACCTGTCGGCCGGTGGGCGGCCGACAGGTCAATTTGCCCGATATGGCCCACAGGATCATTTCAAATCAAAAAGTCGTCAACTATGAAGTTTCATAAATTTTAGGGATCTACAACTTTCATTTTGGTAGTTTCTCCGTCCGAGGTCATTTTGGACCTGTCGGCCACCGACCGGCCTATTTACCCGATATGGCCCACAAGACGATTTCTAATTAAAAAGTTATCAACTACGAAGTTGCGACACTTTTCGGATGAAAATCACGTTCATTGCGGATGCAAGGATTCGAACCCGCGGCCACCCCTCACGCGTGAACTCCTCTATCCCCGCATCTCGTGCTGACATGTGCCTATAATGGATTTTGGTTCCCCACATATTATACTAAACTGAATATAAATTGATTGTTTGACGCCCTAAATGATTTCAAATGAAAAAGTTGTCAACTGCAAAGTTTCATAACTTTTCGAGATCTACAACTTTCATTTTGGTAGTTTCTCCATCCGAGGTCATTTAGGACCTGTCGGCCGGTGGGCGGCCGACAGGCCTATTTGCCCGATATGGCCCACAAGATGATTTCAAATCAAAAAGTCGTCAACTACGAAGTTTCATAAATTTTAGGGATCTACAACTTTCATTTTGGTAGTTTCTCTGTCCGAGGTCATTTAGGACCTGTCGGCCACCGACCGGCCTATTTGCCCGATATGGCCCACAAGACGATTTCTAATTAAAAAGTTGTCAACTATGAAGTCGCGACACTTTTTGGATGAAAATCACGTTCATTGCGGATGCGAGGATTCGAACCCGCGGCCACCTGAAAGTCCCTAGTTTGGTTTTGGCTAATTGATGAAACCTAGGACTAACCTTTGTATCTAAGTGGATGATTTAGATAAAGGTGGTCATTGAATATGAGACATGACATTGACTCATGTGACCAAGATGGTGAAGACCAAGATGAGGCTTGGCTCGATGGACCGGTTGTGAAGGTGAAGGGCAAGTCGAGGCTTCGAAGCGAAGGACCATGCGATGGTGAAGCTTGAGCAAGACTTGGCGCCGACGGACCGATGCAACGGTGAAGAGCAAGTGAAGTCAAGGTCGATGGATCGAGACGGTCATGTGATGATGTCATGAAGGAGCTTAATGCACATGAGACATGACATGGAGTCATGTGACCAAGGTGATGAAGACCAAGATGATGCTTGGCTCGATGGACCGGTTGTGAGGGTGAAGGGCAAGTCGAGGCTTCGAAGCGAAGGACCATGCGATGGTGAAGCTTGAGCAAGACTTGGCGCCGACGGACCGATGCAACGGTGAAGAGTAAGTGAAGTCAAGGTCGATGGATCGAGACGGTCATGTGATGATATGAAGTGGATCATATCATTTGTGATATGGTTGGTGCATGTGTTGCATCAACGTCGGAGGAGATGGAGTGGAATGCGCAAGGCAAAGGTATAACCTAGGGCATTTCCATTTCACCGGTCATAGGTGTGTAGAGAAGTTTATGACCGGGTTTTAGGATAGATGGCCGTACTATCAAGAGGGGCAAACTTGTTTGCATATCGGTCATCTAGTGCCACTTGAGCGATCTAACTTTGCATACGGGTTAGGATCGAGTGGCGAGGCAAGTTGAGTGCCTAATTCCTTCGAAAATGTTTGTGAAAATGCTAACACACGTGCACAAGGTAGTGATCACTTGTTGGTGTTGGCACATTTGCGAAGGCAGTGGAGTTTGAGCGGTAGAGAGGGTTTGGGGTCCTCTCTCCCTCCCGCCGAGCTTGCGAGCGCGGGATTCAGGCGATTTCGGGGAAATGAAATGCCTATTTTCCACTACGCCGGAAGTCGGAAAAGAAACGGAGGCGAACGGAGGTCACAGAGGTGACCGGACGCTGCACCGGACGCTGCACCGGACGCGGTCACTGTGCGACCGGCGCGTCCGGTCAGTGCAGCGCAGCAGTCAGGCGCGCGAGTTAGGGTTTGCTATCGGCGCGTCCGGTCACTCGCGGGACCGGCGCGTCCGGTCATGCATCCTGAGGGAACTGCAGATTCGCAAGGACGATCGGACGCGGTGCGCGTCCAGTCACACACGATCGGACGCGTCCGGTCGTTGTTGGAGCTTACTGGACTCCGACCGGACGCTGGCACTGTCGCGTCCGGTCGTTGCGAGGAGCGCGTCCGGTCGTTGATTCGCGGGCACGGGTGCTGTACGCATCGGCGCGTCCGGTCGTTGCGAGGTGCGCGTCCGGTCGTTGTTTCGCGGGCGCGGCACAGTGCGACTGGCGCGTCCGGTCGTTTGAAGCAGCGCGTTCGGTCATAGCGTTTGACCGTTGGCGCGCAGTGACCGTTGGAGGATCTAACGGTCGTGTTTGAATTTGAGGGACACGTGGACGTCACAGGACGACCGGACGCGGTGGAGCGCGTCCGGTCAGTTTCGACCGGCGCGTCCGGTCGTCCCGATTTTTGCCCAGTGAAGGGGTAACGGCTCTATTTGACCGTGGGGTTATAAATAGACGTTGTGGCCGGCTGTGGCCAAGTGCTGAGCACACTTTGGCCTTGGTGGCTTGTGTGGTAGTGCTTGGGAGCCCTCTAACTCACTCATGCTTGATAGTGTTCATCGGATCGAGTGAGAGAGCGATTCTAGTGCGATTGCATCGTGAGGTTGCATCGAGTGGCACTAAGTGATCGTGTTGCAAGCCGGTGGTGCTTGTTACTCTTGGAGGTTGCCACCTCCTAGACGGCTTGGTGGCTTGTGGCTCCGTGGAAGCTCGCAAGAAGATTGTGCGAGGCTCCGGAGAAGCTTTGTGAGGGGGATTGTGCTCACCCCGCGGGGATCGCGAAGAGCAACTCTAGTTGTGCGTGTCATTGAGCTACCTCACTTGAGAGTGGTGTCTTGCGGTGCCTTGCGGGGCGTGCCTTGAGGGGTAAGTGACTTGAGGGTCACACCGAGGAACCATCTAAGTGTTGGTCGACACAACGGGGACGTAGCTTGGTGGCGACCAAGTGAACCTCGGGAGAAAAATCACCGTGTCAACATTGTCTACTCTTCTCGGTGGTTTGCCTTCGTGCAACACAAGCTTGTATTTACTTTCATATATACTTATGCTTGTGTAGTTGCTTTCGTAACTAGTTTGCTTGTGTAGCTTGCTAGTTGTCTTCTTGCTTGTGTAGCTAGAAGCTTCCCCTTTGCGTGGCTAATTCGGTTTGTGTAACCTTGTTAGTCATATTGCTTAGTTTGTGTAGCTTAGTAGTTTGCGCTCTCTAATTTGGCTTGTGTAGCCTTGTTATTGAGCATTGCTAGTGAGCTTAGGCTTTGTGCGCTTTGCTTACTAGAATTGTGTAGGAGCTCCCTCTTGCTTGCAAAATACTAGTGCATAGGTTTGTGTGACCTTGCTCTAGAATTAAATAGGAGAGCTCTTGCTAAGGAAAGCACCTTAGTTGCTTAATTAGGATCTTTGTGAGGTGCTTGTGAACTTAGATTGAGGGGTGTAGTCTTGGCTAGACCGATAAGTTTAATTCCGCATTTGTTTTGGTTAGCCAACATGTTTAAGTTTTAGAAAGGACTATTCACCCCCCCTCTAGTCCGCCATCTCGATCCTACAAGTGGTATCGGAGCCGGGTCTCTCATTTGTGGTCTTCACCGACCCGAGAGGATGGCGGCTTATGGGCTAGATGTTGAGTGTCCACATATTTTTGATGGCACACACTTTGCACGGTGGAGAAATTGGTTGACATGCAATTTTAAGTTTATTTCTCCTCAAATGTGGTGGATCGTAGATGTGGGCTTTTCCTTTGCAATTGATAAAAAGAATGCAACTCAAGCGCAAAGTAAATGCCTACATCTCGATAGCCAAGCTACTAATGTTTTCTATTGATCTATGGATGGTAGCATACTTTATGAGATCATGGACTTCAATTCCGCCCATGAGATTTGGGTGTTTCTAAATGAGAAATATGGGGCGATCTCCAATGATGATGAGCCCAAGGAGGAGGAGCATGAGGATGTTGAGCATGACCACAACAAGGTGGTTGTGGAGGATTGCTCCACCTCACGGTCAAGTGATGACAAAAATGATCATAGCACAAGATCACTTGACAAGAATGATGATAATGCCACAAGTGATGCAAGCAATGATTCTACTCCATGCACACTTGATGGTGAAGATGATGGCTATGAGAGTGATGCTTCAACAAGCTCTTCAACATCACCACATTGTTCTATGTCACATAGTGACACTAAGGTATCTATTGGTGGTTTTGTTGTTGATTGTGATGGTCCAAATTTTGAGCTTCTATATAAACTCTCAAAGACCCTAAGAAATGAGATGGCAAAAACAAGTAAATTGAAAAATGAAAACTCATTTCTAAAAACCACATGTGAACAACAAAAGCATCTACTTTATGTTACTACTTGTTCACATGAGGAGCTAAAATTGGCTCATGAGGAACTTAGTGTTGCTCATGATAATTTGGTACAAGAACATGCTTTACTCACTAAAAGGCTTTCTAATGATGAAAACAAAACTAGTGAGAGCTCATCATTTGGGTCAAATGATCAATCACATATTACTAACCCTTGTGATGTAGGCAAGAAGCATGTATCCACCTCTTGTGATGATTTATTAGATATGCCATGTTCTTCACAATTAAATGCTTGTTCTACTTCTATGTCTTGTGGGACTAACCTTTTAAAGGAGAACAATGAGCTTAAAAGTGAAGTGAAGAATTTGAGCAACAAGTTAGAGAGGTGCTACAACTCAAAAGTCACCTTTGAGAACATAATGAAGACTCAAAGAAACCTTGGTGACAAAAGTGGCCTTGGCTTCAAGAAGAAAATGACAAGGGGCGAAAGAAAGCAAGAAAAGAGGATGAAGAGGCTACTCCAAAAGAAGCTCTCGCATTCCATGTGCTATCGATGCCATGAAGCGGGACATCTTGCTAATGGTTGCCCAAACATTGAGAAGCTCAAGAAGATGAAAGAAGAAGAGAGGCTAAAGCATGTCAAGTGCTTCAAGTGCCGCACTTGGGGTCATCTCACCTCAATGTGCCCAACCAAGCAATTGGTGAAGCAACAAGTAAAGCCTCAACCAAAGCCACTAGTTGAGCTAGAGAAGACACCCCAAGAGCAAATCAAGATCAACCATGGAGATGATGGTGACTTGATGAAGAAGAAGAAAAAGAAAACAAGAAGGGGTGGTAGAGCAAGGCATCCAATGCAAATCCAAGATGCCAAGATGATGAGCAAGAATCAAGATGAGAAGAAAGTACATGCTCACATCAAGTGCTTCAAGTGTGGAGATATGGGACACTTTGCCTCGGGGTGTCCTACTAAGCTTGAAAAGAAGATTCAAGCAACTTGTGAGAGGCAAGGCAATGAGAAGCAACATATGAGCAAGGAAGAAAAGGCTCAATCTAAGAGAAGTTGCTACTCATGCCGGGAAAGGGGACACATGGCACATTCATGTCCCCTAGGTGAGAATTCTAAGCCTAAGTCAATTGATGATACTAATATGCTTAGAAAGGATGGCAATGGTACCTCATTGGTTGGAATTGCAAAACATCCCGCTACTCATACTAAGGCTATGCCTAAGTATGTTGCACCTAATTTGAGAGGACCCAAACTAGTTTGGGTACCATCAAAAATGGATAAATGATTGTAGGTACCATCGGCATTGGAGGCTTGATTCATTTGGATTAACTTTGTTCATCATATATTGAGTCAAGTTATGAAACTCAATGCATATCCAATCCCAATGCCAAGTCAAAATAAGTGAAGTCCAAGTGCTACAACATACAAGTGTCATGATCAAGTTGTGGATGATTTATTGGAATTATTTGATGGCTTGCAATTTATTTGAGTAAAAGCTTGCTATTGGATGATCATGAGCTAACCAAGGTATATCTCTAGTTGATCACTTCATTTGGGTGCATATGAGTTGATTGAATTGGATAAATGTGCAATGTTGCTTGCTATGAGATGATTGAATGGATTAAATGCTTAGCAATCAAGTTTGAATTAATTTGGGTTGGATAAGTTCATGAGATGACCTTTAGTAAGTGGATTGAATGGATATATGTCTTATGAAAGTATTCAAACAAGTTAGTTTCAAGTTTGATTCATATTTGATGAAGAATAGCTCAAGTATTGAAATCTGTCCTTTATTGAAAAACTGAGCTAGCAGTGCTCTTAGCCATGTTTGAGTGATCAAATCTATTTGGATTGGCTTGAAATTTGGTATACATGCTATACACTTATGAAAGAAGATGCTGTAGAAATTTCATGAGAATTGGATGAGAGATGCTTCAGTTTTGGAGTGCATCTTGTCAGCTATAGTGCAGCAGTTTTCAGCATGTAGCAGTAGTGGAAGATTTGAAATTTGATAGCAATCTAAAAGTCAAATGAAGCTCAATTTTTTACAGCTGCTAGATGACTTTGTAATGCACATCTCCACCAAATTTCATGGCATTTGGATTCGTACATTGGGAGATATGAATTATTCTTTGAAGGGTACAGAATCTGCCAGAAAAGTGACAATCATTGGATTAATCTAGAGTCACTTTGATTGAAAGGTCCTCAAGTTGGAAACATGTTTATAAGTGGTTGAGGTGTTTGTTTTTGGTTTGATCTAGAAGCATGAAAAGCAATGAGTACAAGAACATTTGGTTGTGGAATGTACTTGGTGTACATATTCGGTACTCAAATTGGAAGATCAAGATCAAACTCAAGATGAAGGTGAAGTTTAAGTTCTAGTGATAATTGGAGATCATTTGGTAGAAAGAAAAGGACTTAAACAAGTAGAAAGAGTTGGACTCAAATGTAGATTCAAGGATTATTCATCAAGATTGAGTTCATCATTTGGATCAATCAAACTATATCAATTCAAGTGAGTATCAAGAGTGGTTCTTTGGAGAAAGGTCACTTCTCCCTAGTGAGGGGCTTGCCGCCATGTGTAGGTGAAACCAAGTTTGGGACTTGGAAGGCTAACATGGAAGTGGTGAACCGAGGAACTTGTGATGCTTAGTTGAAGCAATCAAAATGGTTGATCAAGAAAAGCAAGCAACACCCAAAAGAGAGCTAGTCATGTATTTTAAGTGGTATTCTAAGTAGTTCTCTCATGCAAGCATTGATCAAAAAGATGAAGCAAGCCAACCACAACTCAAGAGATAGTGCATTTGATCATAAGTGGTTTTCATTTCATATGGGTGAAGAATGGATTTATCTATGATGATTGGTCTTCACCAAGCTTATAAATTGGACTTCACATTGCTATTGGAGTAATGAATTGAAATCTATGTGACTATCCTCTACTCCAACATAGCAAAGGTATCATTGTAATGTGCATGATCATTTCATCCCTTACTAGTATGCGGTTAGTGCATATAGTACATGTTTATTAGGATCATGCATAACAAATGAAAATTTTAAATTCATAGCCTACCATTATTGCTTGATTGATTAATTGATCTAGTGGTATGGATATGAGTTTGTTCATGAGCTAGTGAACCCAAGTACTTGATCTAGTTTGGATTGCTAACAAGTGACAAGTACAACATTGACAAGATAACCCTTAGCATGAGGTGTGAA
Source organism: Saccharum hybrid cultivar R570 (assembly GCA_038087645.1). Classification (NCBI taxonomy): domain Eukaryota; kingdom Viridiplantae; phylum Streptophyta; class Magnoliopsida; order Poales; family Poaceae; genus Saccharum; species Saccharum hybrid cultivar. The sequence continues at coordinate 62,893,597 of JAQSUU010000259.1, forward strand.
GAAGCTTGTCATTGGATCAAACCGGACTTGGAATCTTAGGCAAATCAACATAGTTCAAGTCATACAAGAAGCTCATGACAATGATAAGAGTACAAGCATAAGACAACAATGAAAATGGATATCTAGTTTGTTTCAAGTGGTATCTAGACTCAAATTGATCTTCCAAGTGGTTTTCACTAGTGGTGTCTAGATCATGATCTACAAGTGATATCTTACAAGTGGTACTCATGAAGATAACAAATGTTCAAGAAGTGAATATTATTGTCAAATCCTTCAAAGTGGATCCATACTAGAAAATTCTTTCAAATGGTATCACATTCCTACTCATGGTATCTTCACGTGGTATCATTCATGCAAGACGATGGTTTCACAAGTGATCCTCAACTTTAAGTGATCAACTCAAGAAATGCTACCCTCATCTTCAAGTGGTATCTCAAGTGAATGACACATGCTATGACATAGGGGGAGGAGCCCCACCGATTGGTATCAAGGTCAAAGATCCTATGTGGAATCTCAAGAGCAACCATAAAGTTTGTCATTCCAACATATGTGGTAATGTCCATCAAAAATGCAAGATTCAAGTCTCAACCATCTACCCCAATGCTAGCCTTTACATCAATGAGAAGCACACCTTTTATGGAAATTGATGACAAAGGGGGAGAGATAGGACAAAGATATGCAAGATTTCCTTTGGGGGAGAGATTGCTTTGGAGAGATAGATGATATTGGACATGGACATGGATGAAGAGGGAGCAACATTGAAGAATGTAAGGGGATCAAACATTCTTGGACAAAGAAAGCACACAAGTAGGGGGAGCAAGCTCATGAACTTTGATTGATTGCATTTGATATATGCATAATTCATGTGCTTGCTTGCATTGCATAAGTTCTTAAATTCAATATACATGCTTGTGTGGTGCAATGCTAGTATAGAACTTGGATGATGAAATGATCTACTAGCATGTATAGGAATAGTTTACTTGTGGTATCTAGACATGCCTAAAGTTTTTACAAGTGGTCCAAGAACCTTTACATATAATGTTGATCTCACGAGGTTCTTGAGTTTTTTATGGATGTCTAGTTACTTCATGGTGCTAAGGATGGTGTAAAAGGCAACTCCGATTGGTATCACGCTTCAAAGGTCCATTTCTTACACCTTAGCATCATTTTGGAAGAATTACTCTCCCAACACTTCTATCCATGCATATGTGCTAAGCTTTCAATCCAAACTCTATGCACATATGTAGGGGGAGCTAATGCTACCAAAACCGAGCTTGTGATAATTGTCCAAACTTTACTTATGAGCAAAAATGATTGGACAAGTATGACAAGTTCAAAACTTTTATTATCAAAATCATCTTTGTGAGGGTTGTCATCAATTACCAAAAAGGGGGAGATTGAAAGTCCCTAGTTTGGTTTTGGCTAATTGATGAAACCTAGGACTAACCTTTGTATCTAAGTGGATGATTTAGATAAAGGTGGTCATTGAATATGAGACATGACATTGACTCATGTGACCAAGATGGTGAAGACCAAGATGAGGCTTGGCTCGATGGACCGGTTGTGAAGGTGAAGGGCAAGTCGAGGCTTCGAAGCGAAGGACCATGCGATGGTGAAGCTTGAGCAAGACTTGGCGCCGACGGACCGATGCAACGGTGAAGAGCAAGTGAAGTCAAGGTCGATGGATCGAGACGGTCATGTGATGATGTCATGAAGGAGCTTAATGCACATGAGACATGACATGGAGTCATGTGACCAAGGTGATGAAGACCAAGATGATGCTTGGCTCGATGGACCGGTTGTGAGGGTGAAGGGCAAGTCGAGGCTTCGAAGCGAAGGACCATGCGATGGTGAAGCTTGAGCAAGACTTGGCGCCGACGGACCGATGCAACGGTGAAGAGCAAGTGAAGTCAAGGTCGATGGATCGAGACGGTCATGTGATGATATGAAGTGGATCATATCATTTGTGATATGGTTGGTGCATGTGTTGCATCAACGTCGGAGGAGATGGAGTGGAATGCGCAAGGCAAAGGTATAACCTAGGGCATTTCCATTTCACCGGTCATAGGTGTGTAGAGAAGTTTATGACCGGGTTTTAGGATAGATGGCCGTACTATCAAGAGGGGCAAACTTGTTTGCATATCGGTCATCTAGTGCCACTTGAGCGATCTAACTTTGCATACGGGTTAGGATCGAGTGGCGAGGCAAGTTGAGTGCCTAATTCCTTCAAAAATGTTTGTGAAAATGCTAACACACGTGCACAAGGTAGTGATCACTTGTTGGTGTTGGCACATTTGCGAAGGCAGTGGAGTTTGAGCGGTAGAGAGGGTTTGGGGTCCGGTCAGGCGATTTCGGGGAAATGAAATGCCTATTTTCCACTACGCCGGAAGTCGGAAAAGAAACGGAGACGAACGGAGGTCACAGAGGTGACCGGACGCTGCACCGGACGCTGCACCGGACGCGGTCACTGTGCGACCGGCGCGTCCGGTCAGTGCAGCGCAGCAGTCAGGCGCGCGAGTTAGGGTTTGCTATCGGCGCGTCCGGTCACTCGCGGGACCGGCGCGTCCGGTCATGCGTCCTGAGGGAACTGCAGATTCGCAAGGACGATCGGACGCGGTGCGCGTCCGGTCACACACGATCGGACGCGTCCGGTCGTTGTTGGAGCTTACTGGACTCCGACCGGACGCTGGCACTGTCGCGTCCGGTCGTTGCGAGGAGCGCATCCGGTCGTTGATTCACGGGCGCGGGTGCTGTGCGCATCGGCGCGTCCGGTCGTTGCGAGGTGCGCGTCCGGTCGTTGTTTCGCGGGCGCGGTACAGTGCGACCGGCGCGTCCGGTCGTTTGAAGCAGCGCGTCCGGTCATAGCGTTTGACCGTTGGCGCGCAGTGACCGTTGGAGGATCTAACGGTCGTGTTTGAATTTGAGGGACACGTGGACGTCACAGGACGACCGGACGCGGTGGAGCGCGTCCGGTCAGTTTCGACCGGCGCGTCCGGTCGTCCCGATTTTTGCCCAGTGAAGGGGTAACGGCTCTATTTGACCGTGGGGTTATAAATAGACGTTGTGGCCGGCTGTGGCCAAGTGCTGAGCACACTTTGGCCTTGGTGGCTTGTGTGGTAGTGCTTGGGAGCCCTCTAACTCACTCATGCTTGATAGTGTTCATCAGATCGAGTGAGAGAGCGATTCTAGTGCGATTGCATCGTGAGGTTGCATCGAGTGGCACTAAGTGATTGTGTTGCAAGCCGGTGGTGCTTGTTACTCTTGGAGGTTGCCACCTCCTAGACGGCTTGGTGGCTTGTGGCTCCGTGGAAGCTCGCAAGAAGATTGTGCGAGGCTCCGGAGAAGCTTTGTGAGGGGGATTGTGCTCACCCCGCGGGGATCGCGAAGAGCAACTCTAGTTGTGCGTGTCATTGAGCTACCTCACTTGAGAGTGGTGTCTTGCGGTGCCTTGCGGGGCGTGCCTTGAGGGGTAAGTGACTTGAGGGTCACACCGAGGAACCATCTAAGTGTTGGTCGACACAACGGGGACGTAGCTTGGTGGCGACCAAGTGAACCTCGGGAGAAAAATCACCGTGTCAACATTGTCTACTCTTCTCGATGGTTTGCCTTCGTGCAACACAAGCTTGTATTTACTTTCATATATACTTATGCTTGTGTAGTTGCTTTCGTAACTAGTTTGCTTGTGTAGCTTGCTAGTTGTCTTCTTGCTTGTGTAGCTAGAAGCTTCCCCTTTGCGTGGCTAATTCGGTTTGTGTAACCTTGTTAGTCACATTGCTTAGTTTGTGTAGCTAAGTAGTTTGCGCTCTCTAATTTGGCTTGTGTAGCCTTGTTATTGAGCATTGCTAGTGAGCTTAGGCTTTGTGCGCTTTGCTTACTAGAATTGTGTAGGAGCTCCCTCTTGCTTGCAAAATACTAGTGCATAGGTTTGTGTGACCTTGCTCTAGAATTAAATAGGAGAGCTCTTGCTAAGGAAAGCACCTTAGTTGCTTAATTAGGATCTTTGTGAGGTGCTTGTGAACTTAGATTGAGGGGTGTAGTCTTGGCTAGACCGATAAGTTTAATTCCGCATTTGTTTTGGTTAGCCAACACGTTTAAGTTTTAGAAAGGACTATTCACCCCCCCTCTAGTCCGCCATCTCGATCCTACACCACCCCTCGCGCGTGGCCTCCTCTATCACCGCACCTCGTGCTGACATGTGCCTATAATGGATTTTGGTTCCCCACATATTATACTAAACTGAATATAAATTGATTGTTTGACGCCATAAACGATTTCAAATGAAAAAGTTATCAACTGCAAAGTTTCATAACTTTTCGAGATCTACAACTTTCATTTTGGTAGTTTCTCCATCCGAGGTCAATTAGGACCTGTCGGCCGGTGGGCGGCCGACAGGCCTATTTGCCCGATATGGCCCACAAGATGATTTCAAATCAAAAAGTCGTCAACTACGAAGTTTCATAAATTTTAGGGATCTACAACTTTCATTTTGGTAGTTTCTCTATCCGAGGTCATTTAGGACCTGTCGGCCACCGACCGGCCTATTTGCCCGATATGGCCCACAAGACGATTTCTAATTAAAAAGTTGTAAACTACGAAGTCACGACACTTTTCGGATGAAAATCATGTTCATTGCGGATGCGAGGATTCGAACCCGCGGCCACCCCTCGCGCGTGGCCTCCTCTATCACCGCACCTCGTGCTGACATGTGCCTATAATGGATTTTGGTTCCCCACATATTATACTAAACTGAATATAAATTGATTGTTTGACGCCCTAAACGATTTCAAATGAAAAAGTTGTCAACTGCAAAGTTTCATAACTTTTCGAGATCTACAACTTTCATTTTGGTAGTTTCTCCATCCGAGGTCATTTAGGATCTGTCGGTCGATGGGCGGCCGACAGGCCTATTTGCCCGATATGGCCCACAAGATGATTTCAAATCAAAAAGTCGTCAACTACGAAGTTTCATAAATTTTAGGGATCTACAACTTTCATTTTGGTAGTTTCTCTGTCCGAGGTCATTTAGGACCTGTCGGCCACCAACCGGCCTATTTGCCCGATTTGGCCCACAAGACGATTTCTAATTAAAAAGTTGTCAACTACGAAGTCGCGACACTTTTTGCGTGAAAATCACGCGCTTTGCGGCTGCGAGGATTCGAACCCGCGGCCCCCCCCTCGTGCGTAGCCTCCTCTATCACCGCACCTCGTGCTGACATATGCCTATAATGGATTTTGGTTCCCCACATATTATACTAAACTAAATATAAATTGATTGTTTGATGCCCTAAACGATTTCAAATGAAAAAGTTGTCAACTGCAAGGTTTCATAACTTTTCGAGATCTACAACTTTTATTTTGGTAGTTTCTCCATCCGAGGTCATTTAGGACCTGTCGGCCGATGGGCGGCCGACAGGCCTATTTGCCCGATATGGCCCACAAGATGATTTCAAATCAAAAAGTCGTCAACTACGAAGTTTCATAAATTTTAGGGATCTACAACTTTCATATTGGTAGTTTCTCCGTCCGAGGTCATTTAGGACCTGTCAACCACCGACCGGCCTATTTGCCTGATATGGCCCACAAGACGATTTCTAATGAAAAAGTTATCAACTACGAAGTCGCGACACTTTTCTGATGAAAATCACGCGCTTTGCGGCTGCGAGGATTTGAACCTGCGGCCCCCCTCGTGCGTAGCCTCCTCTATCACCGCACCTCGTGCTGACATGTGCCTATAATGGATTTTGGTTCCCCACATATTATACTAAACTGAATATAAATTGATTGTTTGACGCCCTAAACGATTTTAAATGAAAAAGTTGTCAACTGCAAAGTTTCAAAACTTTTCGAGATCTACAACTTTTATTTTGGTAGTTTGTCCATCCGAGGTCATTTAGGACCTATCGGCCGGTCGGCGGCCGACAGGCCTATTTGCCCGATATGGCCCACAAGATGATTTCAAATCAAAAAGTCGTCAACTATGAAGTTTCATAAATTTTAGGGATCTACAACTTTTATTTTGGTAGTTTCTCTGTCCGAGGTCATTTAGGACCTGTCGGCCACTGACCGGCCTATTTGCCCGATATGGCCCACAAGACGATTTCTAATTAAAAAGTTGTCAACTACGAAGTCGCGACACTTTTCGGATGAAAATCACGTTCATTGCGGATGCGAGGGTTCAAACCCGCGGCCACCCCTCGCGCGTGGCCTCCTCTATCACCGCACCTCATGCTGACATGTGCCTATAATGGATTTTGGTTCCCCACATATTATACTAAACTGAATATAAATTGATTGTTTGAGGCCCTAAACGATTTCAAATGAAAAAGTTGTCAACTGCAAAGTTTCATAACTTTTCGAGATCTATAACTTTCATTTTGGTAGTTTCTCCATCCGAGGTCATTTAGGACCTGTCGGCCGGTGGGCGGCCGACAGGTCTATTTGCCCGATATGGCCCACAAGATGATTTCAAATCAAAAAGTCGTCAACTACGAAGTTTCATAAATTTTAGGGATCTACAACTTTCATTTTGGTAGTTTCTCTGTCCGAGGTCATTTAGGACCTGTCGGCCACTGACCGGCCTATTTGCCCGATATGGCCCACAAGACGATTTCTAATTAAAAAGTTGTCAACTACGAAGTCGCGACACTTTTCGGATGAAAATCACGTTCATTGCGGATGCGAGGGTTCGAACCCGCGGCCACCCCTCGCGTGTGGCCTCCTCTATCACCGCACCTCGTGCTGACATGTGCCTATAATGGATTTTGGTTACCCACATATTATACTAAACTGAATATAAATTGATTGTTTGATGCCCTAAACGATTTCAAATGAAAAAGTTGTCAACTGCAAAGTTTCATAACTTTTCGAGATCTACAACTTTCATTTTGGTAGTTTCTCCATCCGAGGTCATTTAGGACCTGTCGGCCGGTGGGCGGCCGACAGGTCAATTTGCCCGATATGGCCCACAGGATCATTTCAAATCAAAAAGTCGTCAACTACGAAGTTTCATAAATTTTAGGGATCTACAACTTTCATTTTGGTAGTTTCTCCGTCCGAGGTAATTTTGGACCTGTCGGCCACCGACCGGCCTATTTACCCGATATGGCCCACAAGACGATTTCTAATTAAAAAGTTGTCAACTACGAAGTTGCGACACTTTTCGGATGAAAATCACGTTCATTGCGGATGCGAGGATTCGAACCCGCGGCCACCCCTCGCGTGTGGCCTCCTCTATCACCGCACCTCGTGCTGACATGTGCCTATAATGGATTTTGGTTCCCCACATATTATACTAAACTGAATATAAATTGATTGTTTGACGCCCTAAACGATTTCAAATGAAAAAGTTGTCAACTGCAAAGTTTCATAACTTTTCGAGATCTACAACTTTCATTTTGATAGTTTCTCCATCCGAGGTCATTTAGGACCTGTCGGCGACAGGTCAATTTGCCCGATATGGCCCACAGGATCATTTCAAATCAAAAAGTCGTCAACTACGAAGTTTCATAAATTTTAGGGATCTACAACTTTCATTTTGGTAGTTTCTCCGTCCGAGGTCATTTTGGACCTGTCGGCCACCGACCGGCCTATTTACCCGATATGGCCCACAAGACGATTTCTAATTAAAAAGTTGTCAACTACGAAGTTGCGACACTTTTCGGATGAAAATCACGTTCATTGCGGATGCGAGGATTCGAACCCGCGGCCACCCCTCACGCGTGAACTCCTCTATCCCCGCATCTCGTGCTGACATGTGCCTATAATGGATTTTGGTTCCCCACATATTATACTAAACTGAATATAAATTGATTGTTTGACGCCCTAAACGATTTCAAATGAAAAAGTTGTCAACTGCAAAGTTTCATAACTTTTCGAGATCTACAACTTTCATTTTGGTAGTTTCTCCATCCGAGGTCATTTAGGACCTGTCGGCCGATGGGCGGCCGACGGGCCTATTTGCCCGATATGGCCCACAAGATGATTTCAAATCAAAAAGTCATCAACTACGAAGTTTCATAAATTTTAGGGATCTAGAACTTTTATTTTGGTAGTTTCTCTGTCCGAGGTCAATTAGGACCTGTCGGCCACCGACCGGCCTATTTGCCCGATATGGCCCACAAGACGATTTCTAATTAAAAAGTTGTCAACTACGAAGTCGCGACACTTTTCGGATGAAAATCACGTTCATTGCGGATGCGAGGGTTCGAACCCGCGGCCACCCCTCGCGCGTGGCCTCCTCTATCACCGCACCTCGTGCTGACATGTGCCTATAATGGATTTTGGTTCCCCACATATTATACTAAACTGAATATAAATTGATTGTTTGACGCCCTAAACGATTTCAAATGAAAAAGTTGTCAACTGCAAAGTTTCATAACTTTTCGAGATCTACAACTTTCATTTTGATAGTTTCTCCATCCGAGGTCATTTAGGACCTGTCGGCCGGTGGGCAGCCGACAGGTCAATTTGCCCGATATGGCCCACAGGATCATTTCAAATCAAAAAGTCGTCAACTACGAAGTTTCATAAATTTTAGGGATCTACAACTTTCATTTTGGTAGTTTCTCCGTCCGAGGTCATTTTGGACCTGTCGGCCACCGACCGGCCTATTTACCCGATATGGCCCACAAGACGATTTCTAATTAAAAAGTTGTCAAGTACGAAGTTGCGACACTTTTCGGATGAAAATCACGTTCATTGCAGATGCGAGGATTCGAACCCGCGGCCACCCCTCACGCGTGAACTCCTCTATCACCGCATCTCGTGCTGACATGTGCCTATAATGGATTTTGGTTCCCCACATATTATACTAAACTGAATATAAATTGATTGTTTGACGCCCTAAACGATTTCAAATGAAAAAGTTGTCAACTGCAAAGTTTCATAACTTTTCGAGATCTACAACTTTCATTTTGGTAGTTTGTCCATCAGAGGTCATTTAGGACCTGTCGGCCGGTGGGCGGCCGACAGGCCTATTTGCCCGATATGGCCCACAAGATGATTTCAAATCAAAAAGTCGTCAACTACGAAGTTTCATAAATTTTAGGGATCTACAACTTTTATTTTGGTAGTTTCTCTGTCCGAGGTCATTTAGGACCTGTCGGCCACTGACCGGCCTATTTGCCCGATATGGCCCACAAGACGATTTCTAATTAAAAAGTTGTCAACTACGAAGTCGCGACACTTTTTGGATGAAAATCATGTTCATTGCGGATGCGAGGGTTCGAACCCGCGGCCACCCCTCGCGCGTGGCCTCCTCTATCACCACACCTCGTGCTGACATGTGCCTATAATGGATTTTGGTTCCCCACATATTATACTAAACTGAATATAAATTGATTGTTTGACGCCCTAAACGATTTCAAATGAAAAAGTTGTCAACTGCAAAGTTTCATAACTTTTCGAGATCTACAACTTTCATTTTGATAGTTTCTCCATCCGAGGTCATTTAGGACCTGTCGGCGATAGGTCAATTTGCCCGATATGGCCCACAGGATCATTTCAAATCAAAAAGTCGTCAACTACGAAGTTTCATAAATTTTAGGGATCTACAACTTTCATTTTGGTAGTTTCTCCGTCCGAGGTCATTTTGGACCTGTCGGCCACCGACCGGCCTATTTACCCGATATGGCCCACAAGACGATTTCTAATTAAAAAGTTGTCAACTACGAAGTTGCGACACTTTTCGGATGAAAATCACGTTCATTGCGGATGCGAGGATTCGAACCCGCGGCCACCCCTCACGCGTGAACTCCTCTATCCCCGCATCTCGTGCTGACATGTGCCTATAATGGATTTTGGTTCCCCACATACTATACTAAACTGAATATAAATTGATTGTTTGACGCCCTAAACGATTTCAAATGAAAAAGTTGTCAACTGCAAAGTTTCATAACTTTTCGAGATCTACAACTTTCATTTTGGTAGTTTCTCCATCCGAGGTCATTTAGGACCTGTCGGCCGGTGGGCGGCCGACAGGCCTATTTGCCCGATATGGCCCACAAGATGATTTCAAATCAAAAAGTCATCAACTACGAAGTTTCATAAATTTTAGGGATCTACAACTTTCATTTTGGTAGTTTCTCTGTCCGAGGTCAATTAGGACCTGTCGGCCACCGACCGGCCTATTTGCCCGATATGGCCCACAAGACGATTTCTAATTAAAAAGTTGTCAACTACGAAGTCACGACACTTTTCGGATGAAAATCACGTTCATTGCGGATGCGAGGATTCGAACCCGCGGCCACCCCTCGCGCGTGGCCTCCTCTATCACCACACCTCGTGCTGACATGTGCCTATAATGGATTTTGGTTCCCCACATATTATACTAAACTGAATATAAATTGATTGTTTGACGCCCTAAACGATTTCAAATGAAAAAGTTGTCAACTGCAAAGTTTCATAACTTTTCGAGATCTACAACTTTCATTTTGATAGTTTCTCCATCCGAGGTCATTTAGGACCTGTCGGCGACAGGTCAATTTGCCCGATATGGCCCACAGGATCATTTCGAATCAAAAAGTCGTCAACTACGAAGTTTCATAAATTTTAGGGATCTACAACTTTCATTTTGGTAGTTTCTCCGTCCGAGGTCATTTTGGACCTGTCGGCCACTGACCGGCCTATTTACCCGATATGGCCCACAAGACGATTTCTAATTAAAAAGTTGTCAACTACGAAGTTGCGACACTTTTCGGATGAAAATCACGTTCATTGCGGATGCGAGGATTCGAACCCGCGGCCACCCCTCACGCGTGAACTCCTCTATCCCCGCATCTCGTGCTGACATGTGCCTATAATGGATTTTGGTTCCCCACATACTATACTAAACTGAATATAAATTGATTGTTTGACGCCCTAAACGATTTCAAATGAAAAAGTTGTCAACTGCAAAGTTTCATAACTTTTCGAGATCTACAACTTTCATTTTGGTAGTTTCTCCATCCGAGGTCATTTAGGACCTGTCGGCCGGTGGGCGGCCGACAGGCCTATTTGCCCGATATGGCCCACAAGATGATTTCAAATCAAAAAGTCATCAACTACGAAGTTTCATAAATTTTAGGGATCTACAACTTTCATTTTGGTAGTTTCTCTATCCGAGGTCAATTAGGACCTGTCGGCCACCGACCGGCCTATTTGCCCGATATGGCCCACAAGACGATTTCTAATTAAAAAGTTGTCAACTACGAAGTCACGACACTTTTCGGATGAAAATCACGTTCATTGCGGATGCGAGGATTCGAACCCGCGGCCACCCCTCGCGCGTGGCCTCCTCTATCACCGCACCTCGTGCTGACATGTGCCTATAATGGATTTTGGTTCCCCACATATTATACTAAACTGAATATAAATTGATTGTTTGACGCCCTAAACGATTTCAAATGAAAAAGTTGTCAACTGCAAAGTTTCATAACTTTTCGAGATCTACAACTTTCATTTTGGTAGTTTCTCCATCCGAGGTCATTTAGGATCTGTCGGCCGATGGGCGGCCGACAGGCCTATTTGCCCGATATGGCCCACAAGATGATTTCAAATCAAAAAGTCGTCAACTACGAAGTTTCATAAATTTTAGGGATCTACAACTTTCATTTTGGTAGTTTCTCTGTCCGAGGTCATTTAGGACCTGTCAGCCACCAACCGGCCTAATTGCCCGATTTGGCCCACAAGACGATTTCTAATTAAAAAGTTGTCAACTACGAAGTCGCGACACTTTTTGCGTGAAAATCACACGCTTTGCGGCTGCGAGGATTCGAACCCGCGGCCTCCCCTCGCGCGTAGCCTCCTCTATCACCGCACCTCGTGCTGACATATGCCTATAATGGATTTTGGTTCCCCACATATTATACTAAACTAAATATAAATTGATTGTTTGATGCCCTAAACGATTTCAAATGAAAAAAGTTGTCAACTGCAAAGTTTCATAACTTTTCGAGATCTACAACTTTCATTTTGGTAGTTTCTCCATCCGAGGTCATTTAGGACCTGTCGGCCGATGGGCGGCCGACAGGCCTATTTGCCCGATATGGCCCACAAGATGATTTCAAATCAAAAAGTCGTCAACTACGAAGTTTCATAAATTTTAGGGATCTACAACTTTCATTTTGGTAGTTTCTCTGTCCGAGGTCATTTAGGACCTGTCGGCCACTGACCGGCCTATTTGCCCGATATGGCCCACAAGACGATTTCTAATTAAAAAGTTGTCAACTACGAAGTCGCGACACTTTTCGGATGAAAATCACGTTCATTGCGGATGCGAGGGTTCGAACCCGCGGCCACCCCTCGCGCGTGGCCTCCTCTATCACCGCACCTCGTGCTGACATGTGCCTATAATGGATTTTGGTTCCCCACATATTATACTAAACTGAATATAAATTGATTGTTTGACGCCCTAAACGATTTCAAATGAAAAAGTTGTCAACTGCAAAGTTTCATAACTTTTCGAGATCTACAACTTTCATTTTGATAGTGTCTCCATCCGAGGTCATTTAGGACCTGTCGGCCGGTGGGCGGCCGACAGGTCAATTTGCCCGATATGGCCCACAGGATCATTTCAAATCAAAAAGTCGTCAACTACGAAGTTTCATAAATTTTAGGGATCTACAACTTTCATTTTGGTAGTTTCTCCGTCCGAGGTCATTTTGGACCTGTCGGCCACCGACCGGCCTATTTACCCGATATGGCCCACAAGACGATTTCTAATTAAAAAGTTGTCAACTACGAAGTTGCGACACTTTTCGGATGAAAATCACGTTCATTGCGGATGCGAGGATTCGAACCCGCGGCCACCCCTCACGCGTGAACTCCTCTATCACCGCATCTCGTGCTGACATGTGCCTATAATGGATTTTGGTTCCCCACATATTATACTAAACTGAATATAAATTGATTGTTTGACGCCCTAAACGATTTCAAATGAAAAAGTTGTCAACTGCAAAGTTTCATAACTTTTCGAGATCTATAACTTTCATTTTGGTAGTTTGTCCATCCGAGGTCATTTAGGACCTGTCGGCCGGTGGGCGGCCGACAGGCCTATTTGCCCGATATGGCCCACAAGATGATTTCAAATCAAAAAGTCATCAACTACGAAGTTTCATAAATTTTAGGGATCTACAACTTTTATTTTGGTAGTTTCTCTGTCCAAGGTCATTTAGGACCTGTCGGCCACTGACCGGCCTATTTGCCCGATATGGCCCACAAGACGATTTCTAATTAAAAAGTTGTCAACTACGAAGTCGCGACACTTTTCGGATAAAAATCACGTTCATTGTGGATACGAGGGTTCGAACCCGCGGCCACCCCTCGCGCGTGGCCTCCTCTATCACCACATCTCGTGCTGACATGTGCCTATAATGGATTTTGGTTCCCCACATATTATACTAAACTGAATATAAATTGATTGTTTGACGCCCTAAACGATTTCAAATGAAAAAGTTGTCAACTGCAAAGTTTCATAACTTTTCGAGATCTACAACTTTCATTTTGATAGTTTCTCCATCCGAGGTCATTTAGGACCTGTCGGCGACAGGTCAATTTGCCCGATATGGCCCACAGGATCATTTCAAATCAAAAAGTTGTCAACTACGAAGTTTCATAAATTTTAGGGATCTACAACTTTCATTTTGGTAGTTTCTCCGTCCGAGGTCATTTTGGACCTGTCGGCCACCGACCGGCCTATTTACCCGATATGGCCCACAAGACGATTTCTAATTAAAAAGTTGTCAACTACGAAGTTGCGACACTTTTCGGATGAAAATCACGTTCATTGTGGATGCGAGGATTCGAACCCGCGACCACCCCTCACGCGTGAACTCCTCTATCCCCGCATCTCGTGCTGACATGTGCCTATAATGGATTTTGGTTCCCCACATATTATACTAAACTGAATATAAATTGATTGTTTGACGCCCTAAACGATTTCAAATGAAAAAGTTGTCAACTGCAAAGTTTCATAACTTTTCGAGATCTACAACTTTCATTTTGGTAGTTTCTCCATCCGAGGTCATTTAGGACCTGTCGGCCGGTGGGCGGCCGACAGGCCTATTTGCCCGATATGGCCCACAAGATGATTTCAAATCAAAAAGTCGTCAACTACGAAGTTTCATAAATTTTAGGGATCTACAACTTTCATTTTGGTAGTTTCTCTGTCCGAGGTCAATTAGGACCTGTCGGCCACCGACCGGCCTATTTGCCCGATATGGCCCACAAGACGATTTCTAATTAAAAAGTTGTCAACTACGAAGTCACGACACTTTTCGGATGAAAATCACGTTCATTGCGGATGCGAGGATTCGAACCCGCGGCCACCCCTCGCGCGTGGCCTCCTTTATCACCGCACCTCGTGCTGACATGTGCCTATAATGGATTTTGGTTCCCCACATATTATACTAAACTGAATATAAATTGATTGTTTGACGCCCTAAACGATTTCAAATGAAAAAGTTGTCAACTGCAAAGTTTCATAACTTTTCGAGATCTACAACTTTCATTTTGGTAGTTTCTCCATCCGAGGTCATTTAGGATCTGTCGGCCGATGGGCGGCCGACAGGCCTATTTGCCCGATATGGCCCACAAGATGATTTCAAATCAAAAAGTCGTCAACTACGAAGTTTCATAAATTTTAGGGATCTACAACTTTCATTTTGGTAGTTTCTCTGTCCGAGGTCATTTAGGACCTGTCAGCCACCAACCGGCCTAATTGCCCGATTTGGCCCACAAGACGATTTCTAATTAAAAAGTTGTCAACTACGAAGTCGCGACACTTTTTGCGTGAAAATCACGCGCTTTGCGGCTGCGAGGATTCGAACCCGCGGCCCCCCCTCGCGCGTAGCCTCCTCTATCACCGCACCTCGTGCTGACATATGCCTATAATGGATTTTGGTTCCCCACATATTATACTAAACTAAATATAAATTGATTGTTTGATGCCCTAAACAATTTCAAATGAAAAAAGTTGTCAACTGCAAAGTTTCATAACTTTTCGAGATCTACAACTTTCATTTTGGTAGTTTCTCCATCTGAGGTCATTTAGGACCTGTCGGCCGATGGGCGGCCGACAGGCCTATTTGCCCGATATGGCCCACAAGATGATTTCAAATCAAAAAGTCGTCAACTACGAAGTTTCATAAATTTTAGGGATCTACAACTTTCATATTGGTAGTTTCTCCGTCCGAGGTCATTTAGGACCTGTCAACCACCGACCGGCCTATTTGCCTGATATGGCCCACAAGACGATTTCTAATTAAAAAGTTATCAACTACGAAGTCGCGACACTTTTCTGATGAAAATCACGCGCTTTGCGGCTGTGAGGATTCGAACCCGCGGCCCCCCTCGTGCATAGCCTCCTCTATCACCGCACCTCGTGCTGACATGTGCCTATAATGGATTTTGGTTCCCCACATATTATACTAAACTGAATATAAATTGATTGTTTGACGCCCTAAACGATTTCAAATGAAAAAGTTGTCAACTGCAAAGTTTCAAAACTTTTCGAGATCTACAACTTTTATTTTGGTAGTTTGTCCATCCGAGGTCATTTAGGACCTATCGGCCGGTGGGCGGCCGACAGGCCTATTTGCCCGATATGGCCCACAAGATGATTTCAAATCAAAAAGTCGTCAACTACGAAGTTTCATAAATTTTAGGGACCTACAACTTTTATTTTGGTAGTTTCTCTGTCCGAGGTCATTTAGGACCTGTCGGCCACTGACCGGCCTATTTGCCCGATATGGCCCACAAGACGATTTCTAATTAAAAAGTTGTCAACTACGAAGTCGCGACACTTTTCGGATGAAAATCACGTTCATTGCGGATGCGAGGATTCGAACCCGCGGCCACCCCTCGCGCGTGGCCTCCTCTATCACCGCACCTTGTGCTGACATGTGCCTATAATGGATTTTGGTTCCCCACATATTATACTAAACTGAATATAAATTGATTGTTTGACGCCCTAAACGATTTCAAATGAAAAAGTTGTCAACTGCAAAGTTTCATAACTTTTCGAGATCTACAACCTTCGTTTTGGTAGTTTCTCCATCCGAGGTCATTTAGGACCTGTCGCCCGCCAAACTTTTCGAGATCTACAACCTTCGTTTTGGTAGTTTCTCCATCCGAGGTCATTTAGGACCTGTCGCCCGGTGGGCGGCCGACAGACCTATTTGCCCGATATGGCCCACAAGATGATTTCAAATCAAAAAGTCGTCAACAATGAAGTTTCATAAATTTTAGGGATCTACAACTTTCATTTTGGTAGTTTCTCTGTCCGAGGTCATTTAGGACCTGTCGGCCACCGACCGGCCTATTTGCCCGATATGGCCCACAAGACGATTTCTAATTAAAAAGTTGTCAACTACGAAGTCGCGACACTTTTCGGATGAAAATCACGTTCATTGCGGATGCGAGGGTTCGAACCCACGGCCACCCCTCGCGCGTGGCCTCCTCTATCACCGCACCTCATGCTGACATGTGCCTATAATGGATTTTGGTTCCCCACATATTATACTAAACTGAATATAAATTTATTGTTTGACGCCCTAAACGATTTCAAATGAAAAAGTTGTCAACTGCAAAGTTTCATAACTTTTCGAGATCTATAACTTTCATTTTGGTAGTTTCTCCATCCGAGGTCATTTAGGACCTGTCGGCCGGTGGGCGGCCGACAGGTCTATTTGCCCGATATGGCCCACAAGATGATTTCAAATCAAAAAGTCGTCAACTACGAAGTTTCATAAATTTTAGGGATCTACAACTTTCATTTTGGTAGTTTCTCTATCCGAGGTCATTTAGGACCTGTCGGCCACTGACCGTCCTATTTGCCCGATATGGCCCACAAGACGATTTCTAATTAAAAAGTTGTCAACTACGAAGTCGCGACACTTTTCGGATGAAAATCACGTTCATTGCGGATGCGAGGGTTCGAACCCGCGGCCACCCCTCGCGCGTGGCCTCCTCTATCACCGCACCTCGTGCAGACATGTGCCTATAATGGATTTTGGTTCCCCACATATTATACTAAACTGAATATAAATTGATTGTTTGACGCCCTAAACGATTTCAAATGAAAAAGTTGTCAACTGCAAAGTTTCATAACTTTTCGAGATCTACAACTTTCATTTTGGTAGTTTCTCCATCCGAGGTCATTTAGGACCTGTCGGCCGGTGGGCGGCCGACAGGTCAATTTGCCCGATATGGCCCACAGGATCATTTCAAATCAAAAAGTCGTCAACTACGAAGTTTCATAAATTTTAGGGATCTACAACTTTCATTTTGGTAGTTTCTCCGTCCGAGGTCATTTTGGACCTGTCGGCCACCGACCGGCCTATTTACCCGATATGGCCCACAAGACGATTTCTAATTAAAAAGTTGTCAACTACGAAGTTGCGACACTTTTCGGATGAAAATCACGTTCATTGCGGATGCGAGGATTCGAACCCGCGGCCACCCCTCACGCGTGAACTCCTCTATCACCGCATCTCGTGGTGACATGTGCCTATAATGGATTTTGGTTCCCCACATATTATACTAAACTGAATATAAATTGATTGTTTGACGCCCTAAACGATTTCAAATGAAAAAGTTGTCAACTGCAAAGTTTCATAACTTTTCGAGATCTACAACTTTCATTTTGGTAGTTTGTCCATCCAAGGTCATTTAGGACCTGTCGGCCGGTGGGCGGCCGACAGGCCTATTTGCCCGATATGGCTCACAAGATGATTTCAAATCAAAAAGTCGTCAACTACGAAGTTTCATAAATTTTAGGGATCTACAACTTTCATTTTGGTAGTTTCTCTGTCCGAGGTCATTTAGGACCTGTCGGCCACTGACCGGCCTATTTGCCCGATATGGCCCCCAAGACGATTTCTAATTAAAAAGTTGTCAACTACGAAGTCGCGACACTTTTCGGATGAAAATCACGTTCATTGCGGATGCGAGGGTTCGAACCCGCGGCCTCCCCTCGCGCGTGGCCTCCTCTATCACCGCACCTCGTGCTGACATGTGCCTATAATGGATTTTGGTTCCCCACATATTATACTAAACTGAATATAAATTGATTGTTTGACGCCCTAAACGATTTCAAATGAAAAAGTTGTCAACTGCAAAGTTTCATAACTTTTCGAGATCTACAACTTTCATTTTGGTAGTTTCTCCATCCGAGGTCATTTAGGACCTGTCGGCCGGTGGGCGGCCGACAGGTCAATTTGCCCGATATGGCCCACAGGATCATTTCAAATCAAAAAGTCGTCAACTACGAAGTTTCATAAATTTTAGGGATCTACAACTTTCATTTTGGTAGTTTCTCCGTCCGAGGTCATTTTGGACCTGTCGGCCACCGACCGGCCTATTTACCCGATATGGCCCACAAGACGATTTCTAAGTAAAAAGTTATCAACTACGAAGTCGCGACACATTTCTGATGAAAATCATGCGCTTTGCGGCTGCGAGGATTCGAACCCGCGGCCCCCCTCGTGCATAGCCTCCTCTATCACCGCACCTCGTGCTGACATGTGCCTATAATGGATTTTGGTTCCCCACATATTATACTAAACTGAATATAAATTGATTGTTTGACGCCCTAAACGATTTCAAATGAAAAAGTTGTCAACTGCAAAGTTTCATAACTTTTCGAGATCTACAACTTTCATTTTGGTAGTTTCTCCATCCGAGGTCATTTAGGACCTGTCGGCCGGTGGGCGGCCGACAGGCCTATTTGCCCGATATGGCCCACAAGATGATTTCAAATAAAAAAGTCGTCAACTACGAAGTTTCATAAATTTTAGGGATCTACAACTTTCATTTTGGTAGTTTCTCTGTCCGAGGTCATTTAGGACCTGTCGGCCACTGACCGGCCTATTTGCCCGATATGGCCCACAAGACGATTTCTAATTAAGAAGTTGTCAACTACGAAGTCGTGACACTTTTCGGATGAAAATCACGTTCATTGCGGATGCGAGGGTTCGAACCCGCGGCCACCCCTCGCGCGTGGCCTCCTCTATCACCGCACCTCGTGCTGACATGTGCCTATAATGGATTTTGGTTCCCCACATATTATACTAAACTGAATATAAATTGATTGTTTGACGCCCTAAACGATTTCAAATGAAAAAGTTGTCAACTGCAAAGTTTCATAACTTTTCGAGATCTACAACTTTCATTTTGATAGTTTCTCCATCCGAGGTCATTTAGGACCTGTCGGCCGGTGGGCGGCCGACAGGTCAATTTGCCCGATATGGCCCACAGGATCATTTCAAATCAAAAAGTCGTCAACTACAAAGTTTCATAAATTTTAGGGATCTACAACTTTCATTTTGGTAGTTTCTCCGTCCGAGGTCATTTTGGACCTGTCGGCCACCGACCGGCCTATTTACCCGATATGGCCCACAAGACGATTTCTAATTAAAAAGTTGTCAACTACGAAGTTGCGACACTTTTCGGATGAAAATCACGTTCATTGCGGATGCGAGGATTCGAACCCACGGCCACCCCTCACGCGTGAACTCCTCTATCCCCGCATCTCGTGCTGACATGTGCCTATAATGGATTTTGGTTCCCCACATATTATACTAAACTGAATATAAATTGATTGTTTGACGCCCTAAATGATTTCAAATGAAAAAGTTGTCAACTGCAAAGTTTCATAACTTTTCGCGATCTACAACTTTCATTTTGGTAGTTTCTCCATCTGAGGTCATTTAGGACCTGTCGGCCGGTGGGCGGCCGACAGGCCTATTTGCCCGATATGGCCCACAAGATGATTTCAAATCAAAAAGTTGTCAACTACGAAGTTTCACAAATAGTAGGGATCTACAACTTTCATTTTGGTAGTTTCTCTGTCCGAGGTCATTTAGGACATGTCGGCCACCGACCGGCCTATTTGCCCGATATGGCCCACAAGACGATTTCTAATTAAAAAGTTGTCAACTATGAAGTCGCGACACTTTTCGGATGAAAATCACGTTCATTGCGGATGCGAGGATTCGAACCCGCGGCCACCCCTCGCGCGTGGCCTCCTCTATCACCGCACCTCGTGCTGACATGTGCCTATAATGGATTTTGGTTCCCCACATATTATACTAAACTGAATATAAATTGATTGTTTGACGCCCTAAACGATTTCAAATGAAAAAGTTGTCAACTGCAAAGTTTCATAACTTTTCGAGATCTACAACTTTCATTTTGATAGTTTCTCCATCCGAGGTCATTTAGGACCTGTCGGTGACAGGTCAATTTGCCCGATATGGCCCACAGGATCATTTCAAATCAAAAAGTCGTCAACTACGAAGTTTCATAAATTTTAGGGATCTACAACTTTCATTTTGGTAGTTTCTCCGTCCGAGGTCATTTAGGACCTGTCGGCCACCGAGCGGCCTATTTACCCGATATGGCCCACAAGGCGATTTCTAATTAAAAAGTTGTCAACTACGAAGTTGCGACACTTTTCAGATGAAAATCACGTTCATTGCGGATGCGAGGATTCGAACCCGCGGCCACCCCTCACGCGTGAACTCCTCTATCCCCGCATCTCGTGCTGACATGTGCCTATAATGGATTTTGGTTCCCCACATATTATACTAAACTGAATATAAATTGATTGTTTGACGCCCTAAATGATTTCAAATGAAAAAGTTGTCAACTGCAAAGTTTCATAACTTTTCGAGATCTACAACTTTCATTTTGGTAGTTTCTCCATCCGAGGTCATTTAGGACCTGTCGGCCGGTGGGCGGCCGACAGGCCTATTTGCCCGATATGGCCCACAAGATGATTTCAAATCAAAAAGTCGTCAACTACGAAGTTTCATAAATTTTTGGGATCTACAACTTTCATTTTGGTAGTTTCTCTGTCCGAGGTCATTTAGGACCTGTCAGCCACCGACCGGCCTATTTGCCCGATATGGCCCACAAGACGATTTCTAATTAAAAAGTTGTCAACTATGAAGTCGCGACACTTTTCGGATGAAAATCACGTTCATTGCGGATGCGAGGATTCGAACCCGCGGCCACCCCTCGCGCGTGGCCTCCTCTATCACCACACCTCGTGCTGACATGTGCCTATAATGGATTTTGGTTCCCCACATATTATACTAAACTGAATATAAATTGATTGTTTGACGCCCTAAACGATTTCAAATGAAAAAGTTGTCAACTGCAAAGTTTCATAACTTTTCGAGATCTACAACTTTCATTTTGGTAGTTTCTCCATCCGAGGTCATTTAGGATCTGTCGGCCGATGGGCGGCCGACAGGCCTATTTGCCCGATATGGCCCACAAGATGATTTCAAATCAAAAATTCGTCAACTACGAAGTTTCATAAATTTTAGGGATCTACAACTTTCATTTTGGTAGTTTCTCTGTCCGAGGTCATTTAGGACCTGTCGGCCACCAACCGGCCTATTTGCCCGATTTGGCCCACAAGACGATTTCTAATTAAAAAGTTGTCAACTACGAAGTCGCGACACTTTTTGCGTGAAAATCACGCGCTTTGCGGCTGCGAGGATTCGAACCCGCGGCCCCCCCTCGTGCGTAGCCTCCTCTATCACCGCACCTCGTGCTGACATATGCCTATAATGGATTTTGGTTCCCCACATATTATACTAAACCAAATATAAATTGATTGTTTGATGCCCTAAACGATTTCAAATGAAAAAGTTGTCAACTGCAAAGTTTCATAACTTTTCGAGATCTACAACTTTCATTTTGGTAGTTTCTCCATCCGAGGTCATTTAGGACCTGTCGGCCGATGGGCGGCCGACAGGCCTATTTGCCCGATATGGCCCACAAGATGATTTCAAATCAAAAAGTCGTCAACTATGAAGTTTCATAAATTTTAGGGATCTACAACTTTCATATTGGTAGTTTCTCCGTCCGAGGTCATTTAGGACCTGTCAACCACCGACCGGCCTATTTGCCTGATATGGCCCACAAGACGATTTCTAATTAAAAAGTTATCAACTACGAAGTCGCGACACTTTTCTGATGAAAATCACGCGCTTTGCGGCTGCGAGGATTCGAACCCGCGGCCCCCCTCGTGCATAGCCTCCTCTATCACCGCACCTCGTGCTGACATGTGCCTATAATGGATTTTGGTTCCCCACATATTATACTAAACTGAATATAAATTGATTGTTTGACGCCCTAAACGATTTCAAATGAAAAAGTTGTCAACTGCAAAGTTTCAAAACTTTTCGAGATCTACAACTTTTATTTTGGTAGTTTCTCCATCCGAGGTCATTTAGGACCTGTCGGCCGGTGGGCGGCCGACAGGCCTATTTGCCCGATATGGCCCACAAGATGATTTCAAATCAAAAAGTCGTCAACTACGAAGTTTCATAAATTTTAGGGATCTACAACTTTCATTTTGGTAGTTTCTCTGTCCGAGGTCATTTAGGACCTGTCGGCCACTGACCGGCCTATTTGCCCGATATGGCCCACAAGACGATTTCTAATTAAAAAGTTGTCAACTACGAAGTCGTGACACTTTTCGGATGAAAATCACGTTCATTGCGGATGCGAGGGTTCGAACCCGCGGCCACCCCTCGCGCGTGGCCTCCTCTATCACCGCACCTCGTGCTGACATGTGCCTATAATGGATTTTGGTTCCCCACATATTATACTAAACTGAATATAAATTGATTGTTTGACGCCCTAAACGATTTCAAATGAAAAAGTTGTCAACTGCAAAGTTTCATAACTTTTCGAGATCTACAACTTTCATTTTGATAGTTTCTCCATCCGAGGTCATTTAGGACCTGTCGGCCGGTGGGCGGCCGACAGGTCAATTTGCCCGATATGGCCCACAGGATCATTTCAAATCAAAAAGTCGTCAACTACGAAGTTTCATAAATTTTAGGGATCTACAACTTTCATTTTGGTAGTTTCTCCGTCCGAGGTCATTTTGGACCTGTCGGCCACCGACCGGCCTATTTACCCGATATGGCCCACAAGACGATTTCTAATTAAAAAGTTGTCAACTACGAAGTTTCATAACTTTTCGAGATCTACAACTTTCATTTTGGTAGTTTCTCCATCCGAGGTCATTTAGGACCTGTCGGCCGATGGGCGGCCGACAGGCCTATTTGCCCGATATGGCCCACAAGATGATTTCAAATAAAAAAGTCGTCAACTACGAAGTTTCATAAATTTTAGGGATCTACAACTTTCATTTTGGTAGTTTCTCTGTCCGAGGTCATTTAGGACCTGTCGGCCACTGACCGGCCTATTTGCCCGATATGGCCCACAAGACGATTTCTAATTAAAAAGTTGTCAACTACGAAGTCGTGACACTTTTCGGATGAAAATCACGTTCATTGCGGATGCGAGGGTTCGAACCCGCGGCCACCCCTCGCGCGTGGCCTCCTCTATCACCGCACCTCGTGCTGACATGTGCCTATAATGGATTTTGGTTCCCCACATATTATACTAAACTGAATATAAATTGATTGTTTGACGCCCTAAACGATTTCAAATGAAAAAGTTGTCAACTGCAAAGTTTCATAACTTTTCGAGATCTACAACTTTCATTTTGGTAGTTTCTCCATCCGAGGTCATTTAGGACCTGTCGGCCGGTGGGCGGCCAACAGGCCTATTTGCCCGATATGGCCCACAAGATGATTTCAAATCAAAAAGTCGTCAACTACGAAGTTTCATAAATTTTAGGGATCTACAACTTTCATTTTGGTAGTTTCTCTGTCCGAGGTCATTTAGGACCTGTCGGCCACTGACCGGCCTATTTGCCCGATATGGCCCACAAGACGATTTCTAATTAAAAAGTTGTCAACTACGAAGTCGCGACACTTTTCGGATGAAAATCACGTTCATTGCGGATGCGAGGGTTCGAACCCGCGGCCACCCCTCGCGCGTGGCCTCCTCTATCACCGCACCTCGTGCTGACATGTGCCTATAATGGATTTTGGTTCCCCACATATTATACTAAACTGAATATAAATTGATTGTTTGACGCCCTAAATGATTTCAAATGAAAAAGTTGTCAACTGCAAAGTTTCATAACTTTTCGAGATCTACAACTTTCATTTTGATAGTTTCTCCATCCGAGGTCATTTAGGACCTGTCGGCCGGTGGGCGGCCGACAGGTCAATTTGCCCGATATGGCCCACAGGATCATTTCAAATCAAAAAGTCGTCAACTACGAAGTTTCATAAATTTTAGGGATCTACAACTTTCATTTTGGTAGTTTCTCCGTCCGAGGTCATTTTGGACCTGTCGGCCACCGACCGGCCTATTTACCCGATATGGCCCACAAGACGATTTCTAATTAAAAAGTTGTCAACTACGAAGTTGCGACACTTTTCGGATGAAAATCACGTTCATTGCGGATGCGAGGATTCGAACCCACGGCCACCCCTCACGCGTGAACTCCTCTATCCCCGCATCTCGTGCTGACATGTGCCTATAATGGATTTTGGTTCCCCACATATTATACTAAACTGAATATAAATTGATTGTTTGACGCCCTAAATGATTTCAAATGAAAAAGTTGTCAACTGCAAAGTTTCATAACTTTTCGAGATCTACAACTTTCATTTTGGTAGTTTCTCCATCCGAGGTCATTTAGGACCTGTCGGCCGGTGGGCGGCCGACAGGCCTATTTGCCCGATATGGCCCACAAGATGATTTCAAATCAAAAAGTCGTCAACTACGAAGTTTCACAAATAGTAGGGATCTACAACTTTCATTTTGGTAGTTTCTCTGTCCGAGGTCATTTAGGACATGTCGGCCACCGACCGGCCTATTTGCCCGATATGGCCCACAAGACGATTTCTAATTAAAAAGTTGTCAACTATGAAGTCGCGACACTTTTCGGATGAAAATCACGTTCATTGCGGATGCGAGGATTCGAACCCGCGGCCACCCCTCGCGCGTGGCCTCCTCTATCACCGCACCTCGTGCTGACATGTGCCTATAATGGATTTTGGTTCCCCACATATTATACTAAACTGAATATAAATTGATTGTTTGACGCCCTAAACGATTTCAAATGAAAAAGTTGTCAACTGCAAAGTTTCATAACTTTTCGAGATCTACAACTTTCATTTTGATAGTTTCTCCATCCGAGGTCATTTAGGACCTGTCGGCGACAGGTCAATTTGCCCGATATGGCCCACAGGATCATTTCAAATCAAAAAGTCGTCAACTACGAAGTTTCATAAATTTTAGGGATCTACAACTTTCATTTTGGTAGTTTCTCCGTCCGAGGTCATTTAGGACCTGTCGGCCACCGACCGGCCTATTTACCCGATATGGCCCACAAGGCGATTTCTAATTAAAAAGTTGTCAACTACGAAGTTGCGACACTTTTCGGATGAAAATCACGTTCATTGCGGATGCGAGGATTCGAACCCGCGGCCACCCCTCACGCGTGAACTCCTCTATCCCCGCATCTCGTGCTGACATGTGCCTATAATGGATTTTGGTTCCCCACATATTATACTAAACTGAATATAAATTGATTGTTTGACGCCCTAAACGATTTCAAATGAAAAAGTTGTCAACTGCAAAGTTTCATAACTTTTCGAGATCTACAACTTTCATTTTGGTAGTTTCTCCATCCGAGGTCATTTAGGACCTGTCGGCCGGTGGGCGGCCGACAGGCCTATTTGCCCGATATGGCCCACAAGATGATTTCAAATCAAAAAGTCGTCAACTATGAAGTTTCATAAATTTTAGGGATCTACAACTTTCATATTGGTAGTTTCTCCGTCCGAGGTCATTTAGGACCTGTCAACCACCGACCGGCCTATTTGCCTGATTTGTCCCACAAGACGATTTCTAATTAAAAAGTTATCAACTACGAAGTCGCGACACTTTTCTGATGAAAATCACGCGCTTTGCGGCTGCGAGGATTCGAACCCGCGGCCCCCCTCGTGCATAGCCTCCTCTATCACCGCACCTCGTGCTGACATGTGCCTATAATGGATTTTGGTTCCCCACATATTATACTAAACTGAATATAAATTGATTGTTTGACGCCCTAAACGATTTCAAATGAAAAAGTTGTCAACTGTAAAGTTTCAAAACTTTTCGAGATCTACAACGTTTATTTTGGTAGTTTCTCCATCCGAGGTCATTTAGGACCTATCGGCCGGTGGGCGGCCGACAGGCCTATTTGCCCGATATGGCCCGCAGGATGATTTCAAATCAAAAAGTCGTCAACTACGAAGTTTCATAAATTTTAGGGATCTACAACTTTTATTTTGGTAGTTTCTCTGTCCGAGGTCATTTAGGACCTGTCGGCCACCGACCGGCCTATTTGCCCGATATGGCCCACAAGACGATTTCTAATTAAAAAGTTGTCAACTATGAAGTCGCGACACTTTTCGGATGAAAATCACGTTCATTGCGGATGCGAGGATTCGAACCCGCGGCCACCCCTCGCGCGTGGCCTCCTCTATCACCGCACCTCGTGCTGACATGTGCCTATAATGGATTTTGGTTCCCCACATATTATACTAAACTGAATATAAATTGATTGTTTGACGCCATAAACGATTTCAAATGAAAAAGTTGTCAACTGCAAAGTTTCATAACTTTTCGAGATCTACAACTTTCATTTTGGTAGTTTCTCCATCCGAGGTCAATTAGGACCTGTCGGCCGGTGGGCGGCCGACAGGCCTATTTGCCCGATATGGCCCACAAGATGATTTCAAATCAAAAAGTCGTCAACTACGAAGTTTCACAAATTTTAGGGATCTACAACTTTCATTTTGGTAGTTTCTCTGTCCGAGGTCATTTAGGACCTGTCGGCCACCGACCGGCCTATTTGCCCGATATGGCCCACAAGACGATTTCTAATTAAAAAGTTGTCAACTACGAAGTCACGACACTTTTCGGATGAAAATCACGTTCATTGCGGATGCGAGGATTCGAACCCGCGGCCACCCCTCGCGCGTGGCCTCCTCTATCACCGCACCTCGTGCTGACATGTGCCTATAATGGATTTTGGTTCCCCACATATTATACTAAACTGAATATAAATTGATTGTTTGACGCCATAAACGATTTCAAATGAAAAAGTTGTCAACTGCAAAGTTTCATAACTTTTCGAGATCTACAACTTTCATTTTGGTAGTTTCTCCATCCGAGGTCAATTAGGACCTGTCGGCCGGTGGGCGGCCGACAGGCCTATTTGCCCGATATGGCCCACAAGATGATTTCAAATCAAAAAGTCGTCAACTACGAAGTTTCACAAATTTTAGGGATCTACAACTTTCATTTTGGTAGTTTCTCTGTCCGAGGTCATTTAGGACCTGTCGGCCACCGACCGGCCTATTTGCCCGATATGGCCCACAAGACGATTTCTAATTAAAAAGTTGTCAACTACGAAGTCGCGACACTTTTCGGATGAAAATCACGTTCATTGCGGATGCGAGGGTTCGAACCCGCGGCCACCCCTCGCGCGTGGCCTCCTCTATCACCGCACCTCGTGCTGACATGTGCCTATAATGGATTTTGGTTCCCCACATATTATACTAAACTGAATATAAATTGATTGTTTGACGCCCTAAATGATTTCAAATGAAAAAGTTGTCAACTGCAAAGTTTCATAACTTTTCGAGATCTACAACTTTCATTTTGATAGTTTCTCCATCCGAGGTCATTTAGGACCTGTCGGCCGGTGGGCGGCCGACAGGTCAATTTGCCCGATATGGCCCACAGGATCATTTCAAATCAAAAAGTCGTCAACTACGAAGTTTCATAAATTTTAGGGATCTACAACTTTCATTTTGGTAGTTTCTCCGTCCGAGGTCATTTTGGACCTGTCGGCCACCGACCGGCCTATTTACCCGATATGGCCCACAAGACGATTTCTAATTAAAAAGTTGTCAACTACGAAGTTGCGACACTTTTCGGATGAAAATCACGTTCATTGCGGATGCGAGGATTCGAACCCACGGCCACCCCTCACGCGTGAACTCCTCTATCCCCGCATCTCGTGCTGACATGTGCCTATAATGGATTTTGGTTCCCCACATATTATACTAAACTGAATATAAATTGATTGTTTGACGCCCTAAATGATTTCAAATGAAAAAGTTGTCAACTGCAAAGTTTCATAACTTTTCGAGATCTACAACTTTCATTTTGGTAGTTTCTCCATCCGAGGTCATTTAGGACCTGTCGGCCGGTGGGCGGCCGACAGGCCTATTTGCCCGATATGGCCCTCAAGATGATTTCAAATCAAAAAGTCGTCAACTACGAAGTTTCACAAATAGTAGGGATCTACAACTTTCATTTTGGTAGTTTCTCTGTCCGAGGTCATTTAGGACATGTCGGCCACCGACCGGCCTATTTGCCCGATATGGCCCACAAGACGATTTCTAATTAAAAAGTTGTCAACTATGAAGTCGCGACACTTTTCGGATGAAAATCACGTTCATTGCGGATGCGAGGATTCGAACCCGCGGCCACCCCTCGCGCGTGGCCTCCTCTATCACCGCACCTCGTGCTGACATGTGCCTATAATGGATTTTGGTTCCCCACATATTATACTAAACTGAATATAAATTGATTGTTTGACGCCCTAAACGATTTCAAATGAAAAAGTTGTCAACTGCAAAGTTTCATAACTTTTCGAGATCTACAACTTTCATTTTGATAGTTTCTCCATCCGAGGTCATTTAGGACCTGTCGGCGACAGGTCAATTTGCCCGATATGGCCCACAGGATCATTTCAAATCAAAAAGTCGTCAACTACGAAGTTTCATAAATTTTAGGGATCTACAACTTTCATTTTGGTAGTTTCTCCGTCCGAGGTCATTTAGGACCTGTCGGCCACCGACCGGCCTATTTACCCGATATGGCCCACAAGGCGATTTCTAATTAAAAAGTTGTCAACTACGAAGTTGCGACACTTTTCGGATGAAAATCACGTTCATTGCGGATGCGAGGATTCGAACCCGCGGCCACCCCTCACGCGTGAACTCCTCTATCCCCGCATCTCGTGCTGACATGTGCCTATAATGGATTTTGGTTCCCCACATATTATACTAAACTGAATATAAATTGATTGTTTGACGCCCTAAACGATTTCAAATGAAAAAGTTGTCAACTGCAAAGTTTCATAACTTTTCGAGATCTACAACTTTCATTTTGGTAGTTTCTCCATCCGAGGTCATTTAGGACCTGTCGGCCGGTGGGCGGCCGACAGGCCTATTTGCCCGATATGGCCCACAAGATGATTTCAAATCAAAAAGTCGTCAACTATGAAGTTTCATAAATTTTAGGGATCTACAACTTTCATATTGGTAGTTTCTCCGTCCGAGGTCATTTAGGACCTGTCAACCACCGACCGGCCTATTTGCCTGATTTGGCCCACAAGACGATTTCTAATTAAAAAGTTATCAACTACGAAGTCGCGACACTTTTCTGATGAAAATCACGCGCTTTGCGGCTGCGAGGATTCGAACCCGCGGCCCCCCTCGTGCATAGCCTCCTCTATCACCGCACCTCGTGCTGACATGTGCCTATAATGGATTTTGGTTCCCCACATATTATACTAAACTGAATATAAATTGATTGTTTGACGCCCTAAACGATTTCAAATGAAAAAGTTGTCAACTGTAAAGTTTCAAAACTTTTCGAGATCTACAACTTTTATTTTGGTAGTTTCTCCATCCGAGGTCATTTAGGACCTATCGGCCGGTGGGCGGCCGACAGGCCTATTTGCCCGATATGGCCCGCAGGATGATTTCAAATCAAAAAGTCGTCAACTACGAAGTTTCATAAATTTTAGGGATCTACAACTTTTATTTTGGTAGTTTCTCTGTCCGAGGTCATTTAGGACCTGTCGGCCACCGACCGGCCTATTTGCCCGATATGGCCCACAAGACGATTTCTAATTAAAAAGTTGTCAACTATGAAGTCGCGACACTTTTCGGATGAAAATCACGTTCATTGCGGATGCGAGGATTCGAACCCGCGGCCACCCCTCGCGCGTGGCCTCCTCTATCACCGCACCTCGTGCTGACATGTGCCTATAATGGATTTTGGTTCCCCACATATTATACTAAACTGAATATAAATTGATTGTTTGACGCCATAAACGATTTCAAATGAAAAAGTTGTCAACTGCAAAGTTTCATAACTTTTCGAGATCTACAACTTTCATTTTGGTAGTTTCTCCATCCGAGGTCAATTAGGACCTGTCGGCCGGTGGGCGGCCGACTGGCCTATTTGCCCGATATGGCCCACAAGATGATTTCAAATCAAAAAGTCGTCAACTACGAAGTTTCACAAATTTTAGGGATCTACAACTTTCATTTTGGTAGTTTCTCTGTCCGAGGTCATTTAGGACCTGTCGGCCACCGACCGGCCTATTTGCCCGATATGGCCCACAAGACGATTTCTAATTAAAAAGTTGTCAACTACGAAGTCACGACACTTTTCGGATGAAAATCACGTTCATTGCGGATGCGAGGATTCGAACCCGCGGCCACCCCTCGCGCGTGGCCTCCTCTATCACCACACCTCGTGCTGACATGTGCCTATAATGGATTTTGGTTCCCCACATATTATACTAAACTGAATATAAATTGATTGTTTGACGCCCTAAACGATTTCAAATGAAAAAGTTGTCAACTGCAAAGTTTCATAACTTTTCGAGATCTACAACTTTCATTTTGGTAGTTTCTCCATCCGAGGTCATTTAGGATCTGTCGGCCGATGGGCGGCCGACAGGCCTATTTGCCCGATATGGCCCACAAGATGATTTCAAATCAAAAAGTCGTCAACTACGAAGTTTCATAAATTTTAGGGATCTACAACTTTCATTTTGGTAGTTTCTCTGTCCGAGGTCATTTAGGACCTGTCAACCACCGACCGGCCTATTTGCCCGATTTGGCCCACAAGACGATTTCTAATCAAAAAGTTGTCAACTACGAAGTCGCGACACTTTTTGCGTGAAAATCACGCGCTTTGCGGCTGCGAGGATTCGAACCCGCGGCCCCCCCTCGTGCGTAGCCTCCTCTATCACCGCACCTCGTGCTGACATCTGCCTATAATGGATTTTGGTTCCCCACATATTATACTAAACTAAATATAAATTGATTGTTTGATGCCCTAAATGATTTCAAATGAAAAAGTTGTCAACTGCAAAGTTTCATAACTTTTCGAGATCTACAACTTTCATTTTGGTAGTTTCTCCATCCGAGGTCATTTAGGACCTGTCGGCCGATGGGCGGCCGACAGGCCTATTTGCCCGATATGGCCCACAGGATGATTTCAAATCAAAAAGTCGTCAACTATGAAGTTTCATAAATTTTAGGGATCTACAACTTTCATATTGGTAGTTTCTCCGTCCGAGGTCATTTAGGACCTGTCAACCACCGACCGGCCTATTTGCCTGATATGGCCCACAAGACGATTTCTAATTAAAAAGTTATCAACTACGAAGTCGCGACACTTTTCTGATGAAAATCACGCGCTTTGCGGCTGCGAGGATTCGAACCCGCGGCCCCCCTCGTGCATAGCCTCCTCTATCACCGCACCTCGTGCTGACATGTGCCTATAATGGATTTTGGTTCCCCACATATTATACTAAACTGAATATAAATTGATTGTTTGACGCCCTAAACGATTTCAAATGAAAAAGTTGTCAACTGCAAAGTTTCAAAACTTTTCGAGATCTACAACTTTTATTTTGGTAGTTTCTCCATCCGATGTCATTTAGGACCTATCGGCCGGTGGGCGGCCGACAGGCCTATTTGCCCGATATGGCCCACAGGATGATTTCAAATCAAAAAGTCGTCAACTACGAAGTTTCATAAATTTTAGGGATCTACAACTTTTATTTTGGTAGTTTCTCTGTCCGAGGTCATTTAGGACCTGTCGGCCACCGACCGGCCTATTTGCCCGATATGGCCCACAAGACGATTTCTAATTAAAAAGTTGTCAACTACGAAGTCGCGACACTTTTCGGATGAAAATCACGTTCATTGCGGATGCGAGGATTCGAACCCGCGGCCACCCCTCGCGCGTGGCCTCCTCTATCACCGCACCTCGTGCTGACATGTGCCTATAATGGATTTTGGTTCCCCACATATTATACTAAACTGAATATAAATTGATTGTTTGACGCCCTAAACGATTTCAAATGAAAAAGTTGTCAACTGCAAAGTTTCATAACTTTTCGAGATCTACAACCTTCGTTTTGGTAGTTTCTCCATCCGAGGTCATTTAGGACCTGTCGCCCGCCAAACTTTTCGAGATCTACAACCTTCGTTTTGGTAGTTTCTCCATCCGAGGTCATTTAGGACCTGTCGCCCGGTGGGCGGCCGACAGACCTATTTGCCCGATATGGCCCACAAGATGATTTCAAATCAAAAAGTCGTCAACTATGAAGTTTCATAAATTTTAGGGATCTACAACTTTCATATTGGTAGTTTCTCCGTCCGAGGTCATTTAGGACCTGTCAACCACCGACCGGCCTATTTGCCTGATATGGCCCACAAGACGATTTCTAATTAAAAAGTTATCAACTACGAAGTCGCGACACTTTTCTGATGAAAATCACGCGCTTTGCGGCTGCGAGGATTCGAACCCGCGGCCCCCCTCGTGCATAGCCTCCTCTATCACCGCACCTCGTGCTGACATGTGCCTATAATGGATTTTGGTTCCCCACATATTATACTAAACTGAATATAAATTGATTGTTTGACGCCCTAAATGATTTCAAATGAAAAAGTTGTCAACTGCAAAGTTTCATAACTTTTCGAGATCTACAACTTTCATTTTGATAGTTTCTCCATCCGAGGTCATTTAGGACCTGTCGGCCGGTGGGCGGCCGACAGGTCAATTTGCCCGATATGGCCCACAGGATCATTTCAAATCAAAAAGTCGTCAACTACGAAGTTTCATAAATTTTAGGGATCTACAACTTTCATTTTGGTAGTTTCTCCGTCCGAGGTCATTTTGGACCTGTCGGCCACCGACCGGCCTATTTACCCGATATGGCCCACAAGACGATTTCTAATTAAAAAGTTGTCAACTATGAAGTTTCATAACTTTTCGAGATCTACAACTTTCATTTTGGTAGTTTCTCCATCCGAGGTCATTTAGGACCTGTCGGCCGATGGGCGGCCGACAGGCCTATTTGCCCGATATGGCCCACAAGATGATTTCAAATAAAAAAGTCGTCAACTACGAAGTTTCATAAATTTTAGGGATCTACAACTTTCATTTTGGTAGTTTCTCTGTCCGAGGTCATTTAGGACCTGTCGGCCACTGACCGGCCTATTTGCCCGATATGGCCCACAAGACGATTTCTAATTAAAAAGTTGTCAACTACGAAGTCGTGACACTTTTCGGATGAAAATCACGTTCATTGCGGATGCGAGGGTTCGAACCCGCGGCCACCCCTCGCACGTGGCCTCCTCTATCACCGCACCTCGTGCTGACATGTGCCTATAATGGATTTTGGTTCCCCACATATTATACTAAACTGAATATAAATTGATTGTTTGACGCCCTAAACGATTTCAAATGAAAAAGTTGTCAACTGCAAAGTTTCATAACTTTTCGAGATCTACAACTTTCATTTTGGTAGTTTCTCCATCCGAGGTCATTTAGGACCTGTCGGCCGGTGGGCGGCCAACAGGCCTATTTGCCCGATATGGCCCACAAGATGATTTCAAATCAAAAAGTCGTCAACTACGAAGTTTCATAAATTTTAGGGATCTACAACTTTCATTTTGGTAGTTTCTCTGTCCGAGGTCATTTAGGACCTGTCGGCCACTGACCGGCCTATTTGCCCGATATGGCCCACAAGACGATTTCTAATTAAAAAGTTGTCAACTACGAAGTCGCGACACTTTTCGGATGAAAATCACGTTCATTGCGGATGCGAGGGTTCGAACCCGCGGCCACCCCTCGCGCGTGGCCTCCTCTATCACCGCACCTCGTGCTGACATGTGCCTATAATGGATTTTGGTTCCCCACATATTATACTAAACTGAATATAAATTGATTGTTTGACGCCCTAAATGATTTCAAATGAAAAAGTTGTCAACTGCAAAGTTTCATAACTTTTCGAGATCTACAACTTTCATTTTGATAGTTTCTCCATCCGAGGTCATTTAGGACCTGTCGGCCGGTGGGCGGCCGACAGGTCAATTTGCCCGATATGGCCCACAGGATCATTTCAAATCAAAAAGTCGTCAACTACGAAGTTTCATAAATTTTAGGGATCTACAACTTTCATTTTGGTAGTTTCTCCGTCCGAGGTCATTTTGGACCTGTCGGCCACCGACCGGCCTATTTACCCGATATGGCCCACAAGACGATTTCTAATTAAAAAGTTGTCAACTACGAAGTTGCGACACTTTTCGGATGAAAATCACGTTCATTGCGGATGCGAGGATTCGAACCCACGGCCACCCCTCACGCGTGAACTCCTCTATCCCCGCATCTCGTGCTGACATGTGCCTATAATGGATTTTGGTTCCCCACATATTATACTAAACTGAATATAAATTGATTGTTTGACGCCCTAAATGATTTCAAATGAAAAAGTTGTCAACTGCAAAGTTTCATAACTTTTCGAGATCTACAACTTTCATTTTGGTAGTTTCTCCATCCGAGGTCATTTAGGACCTGTCGGCCGGTGGGCGGCCGACAGGCCTATTTGCCCGATATGGCCCACAAGATGATTTCAAATCAAAAAGTCGTCAACTACGAAGTTTCACAAATAGTAGGGATCTACAACTTTCATTTTGGTAGTTTCTCTGTCCGAGGTCATTTAGGACATGTCGGCCACCGACCGGCCTATTTGCCCGATATGGTCCACAAGACGATTTCTAATTAAAAAGTTGTCAACTATGAAGTCGCGACACTTTTCGGATGAAAATCACGTTCATTGCGGATGCGAGGATTCGAACCCGCGGCCACCCCTCGCGCGTGGCCTCCTCTATCACCGCACCTCGTGCTGACATGTGCCTATAATGGATTTTGGTTCCCCACATATTATACTAAACTGAATATAAATTGATTGTTTGACGCCCTAAACGATTTCAAATGAAAAAGTTGTCAACTGCAAAGTTTCATAACTTTTCGAGATCTACAACTTTCATTTTGATAGTTTCTCCATCCGAGGTCATTTAGGACCTGTCGGCGACAGGTCAATTTGCCCGATATGGCCCACAGGATCATTTCAAATCAAAAAGTCGTCAACTACGAAGTTTCATAAATTTTAGGGATCTACAACTTTCATTTTGGTAGTTTCTCCGTCCGAGGTCATTTAGGACCTGTCGGCCACCGACCGGCCTATTTACCCGATATGGCCCACAAGGCGATTTCTAATTAAAAAGTTGTCAACTACGAAGTTGCGACACTTTTCGGATGAAAATCACGTTCATTGCGGATGCGAGGATTCGAACCCGCGGCCACCCCTCACGCGTGAACTCCTCTATCCCCGCATCTCGTGCTGACATGTGCCTATAATGGATTTTGGTTCCCCACATATTATACTAAACTGAATATAAATTGATTGTTTGACGCCCTAAACGATTTCAAATGAAAAAGTTGTCAACTGCAAAGTTTCATAACTTTTCGAGATCTACAACTTTCATTTTGGTAGTTTCTCCATCCGAGGTCATTTAGGACCTGTCGGCCGGTGGGCGGCCGACAGGCCTATTTGCCCGATATGGCCCACAAGATGATTTCAAATCAAAAAGTCGTCAACTATGAAGTTTCATAAATTTTAGGGATCTACAACTTTCATATTGGTAGTTTCTCCGTCCGAGGTCATTTAGGACCTGTCAACCACCGACCGGCCTATTTGCCTGATTTGGCCCACAAGACGATTTCTAATTAAAAAGTTATCAACTACGAAGTCGCGACACTTTTCTGATGAAAATCACGCGCTTTGCGGCTGCGAGGATTCGAACCCGCGGCCCCCCTCGTGCATAGCCTCCTCTATCACCGCACCTCGTGCTGACATGTGCCTATAATGGATTTTGGTTCCCCACATATTATACTAAACTGAATATAAATTGATTGTTTGACGCCCTAAACGATTTCAAATGAAAAAGTTGTCAACTGTAAAGTTTCAAAACTTTTCGAGATCTACAACTTTTATTTTGGTAGTTTCTCCATCCGAGGTCATTTAGGACCTATCGGCCGGTGGGCGGCCGACAGGCCTATTTGCCCGATATGGCCCACAGGATGATTTCAAATCAAAAAGTCGTCAACTACGAAGTTTCATAAATTTTAGGGATCTACAACTTTTATTTTGGTAGTTTCTCTGTCCGAGGTCATTTAGGACCTGTCGGCCACCGACCGGCCTATTTGCCCGATATGGCCCACAAGACGATTTCTAATTAAAAAGTTGTCAACTATGAAGTCGCGACACTTTTCGGATGAAAATCACGTTCATTGCGGATGCGAGGATTCGAACCCGCGGCCACCCCTCGCGCGTGGCCTCCTCTATCACCGCACCT
Organism: Saccharum hybrid cultivar R570; assembly: GCA_038087645.1. Classification (NCBI taxonomy): domain Eukaryota; kingdom Viridiplantae; phylum Streptophyta; class Magnoliopsida; order Poales; family Poaceae; genus Saccharum; species Saccharum hybrid cultivar. The sequence goes on from JAQSUU010000259.1 coordinate 62,930,037, forward strand.
CGTGCTGACATGTGCCTATAATGGATTTTGGTTCCCCACATATTATACTAAACTGAATATAAATTGATTGTTTGACGCCATAAACGATTTCAAATGAAAAAGTTGTCAACTGCAAAGTTTCATAACTTTTCGAGATCTACAACTTTCATTTTGGTAGTTTCTCCATCCGAGGTCAATTAGGACCTGTCGGCCGGTGGGCGGCCGACAGGCCTATTTGCCCGATATGGCCCACAAGATGATTTCAAATCAAAAAGTCGTCAACTACGAAGTTTCACAAATTTTAGGGATCTACAACTTTCATTTTGGTAGTTTCTCTGTCCGAGGTCATTTAGGACCTGTCGGCCACCGACCGGCCTATTTGCCCGATATGGCCCACAAGACGATTTCTAATTAAAAAGTTGTCAACTACGAAGTCACGACACTTTTCGGATGAAAATCACGTTCATTGCGGATGCGAGGATTCGAACCCGCGGCCACCCCTCGCGCGTGGCCTCCTCTATCACCACACCTCGTGCTGACATGTGCCTATAATGGATTTTGGTTCCCCACATATTATACTAAACTGAATATAAATTGATTGTTTGACGCCCTAAACGATTTCAAATGAAAAAGTTGTCAACTGCAAAGTTTCATAACTTTTCGAGATCTACAACTTTCATTTTGGTAGTTTCTCCATCCGAGGTCATTTAGGATCTGTCGGCCGATGGGCGGCCGACAGGCCTATTTGCCCGATATGGCCCACAAGATGATTTCAAATCAAAAAGTCGTCAACTACGAAGTTTCATAAATTTTAGGGATCTACAACTTTCATTTTGGTAGTTTCTCTGTCCGAGGTCATTTAGGACCTGTCAACCACCGACCGGCCTATTTGCCCGATTTGGCCCACAAGACGATTTCTAATTAAAAAGTTGTCAACTACGAAGTCGCGACACTTTTTGCGTGAAAATCACGCGCTTTGCGGCTGCGAGGATTCGAACCCGCGGCCCCCCCTCGTGCGTAGCCTCCTCTATCACCGCACCTCGTGCTGACATCTGCCTATAATGGATTTTGGTTCCCCACATATTATACTAAACTAAATATAAATTGATTGTTTGATGCCCTAAATGATTTCAAATGAAAAAGTTGTCAACTGCAAAGTTTCATAACTTTTCGAGATCTACAACTTTCATTTTGGTAGTTTCTCCATCCGAGGTCATTTAGGACCTGTCGGCCGATGGGCGGCCGACAGGCCTATTTGCCCGATATGGCCCACAGGATGATTTCAAATCAAAAAGTCGTCAACTATGAAGTTTCATAAATTTTAGGGATCTACAACTTTCATATTGGTAGTTTCTCCGTCCGAGGTCATTTAGGACCTGTCAACCACCGACCGGCCTATTTGCCTGATATGGCCCACAAGACGATTTCTAATTAAAAAGTTATCAACTACGAAGTCGCGACACTTTTCTGATGAAAATCACGCGCTTTGCGGCTGCGAGGATTCGAACCCGCGGCCCCCCTCGTGCATAGCCTCCTCTATCACCGCACCTTGTGCTGACATGTGCCTATAATGGATTTTGGTTCCCCACATATTATACTAAACTGAATATAAATTGATTGTTTGACGCCCTAAACGATTTCAAATGAAAAAGTTGTCAACTGCAAAGTTTCAAAACTTTTCGAGATCTACAACTTTTATTTTGGTAGTTTCTCCATCCGATGTCATTTAGGACCTATCGGCCGGTGGGCGGCCGACAGGCCTATTTGCCCGATATGGCCCACAGGATGATTTCAAATCAAAAAGTCGTCAACTACGAAGTTTCATAAATTTTAGGGATCTACAACTTTTATTTTGGTAGTTTCTCTGTCCGAGGTCATTTAGGACCTGTCAGCCACCGACCGGCCTATTTGCCCGATATGGCCCACAAGACGATTTCTAATTAAAAAGTTGTCAACTATGAAGTCGCGACACTTTTCGGATGAAAATCACGTTCATTGCGGATGCGAGGATTCGAACCCGCGGCCACCCCTCGCGCGTGGCCTCCTCTATCACCGCACCTCGTGCTGACATGTGCCTATAATGGATTTTGGTTCCCCACATATTATACTAAACTGAATATAAATTGATTGTTTGACGCCCTAAACGATTTCAAATGAAAAAGTTGTCAACTGCAAAGTTTCATAACTTTTCGAGATCTACAACCTTCGTTTTGGTAGTTTCTCCATCCGAGGTCATTTAGGACCTGTCGCCCGCCAAACTTTTCGAGATCTACAACCTTCGTTTTGGTAGTTTCTCCATCCGAGGTCATTTAGGACCTGTCGCCCGGTGGGCGGCCGACAGACCTATTTGCCCGATATGGCCCACAAGATGATTTCAAATCAAAAAGTCGTCAACTATGAAGTTTCATAAATTTTAGGGATCTACAACTTTCATTTTGGTAGTTTCTCTGTCCGAGGTCATTTAGGACCTGTCGGCCACCGACCGGCCTATTTGCCCGATATGGCCCACAAGACGATTTCTAATTAAAAAGTTGTCAACTACGAAGTCGCGACACTTTTCGGATGAAAATCACGTTCATTGCGGATGCGAGGGTTCGAACCCGCGGCCACCCCTCGTGCGTGGCCTCCTCTATCACCGCACCTCATGCTGACATGTGCCTATAATGGATTTTGGTTCCCCACATATTATACTAAACTGAATATAAATTTATTGTTTGACGCCCTAAACGATTTCAAATGAAAAAGTTGTCAACTGCAAAGTTCCATAACTTTTCGAGATCTACAACTTTCATTTTGATAGTTTCTCCATCCGAGGTCATTTAGGACCTGTCGGCCGGTGGGCGGCCGACAGGTCAATTTGCCCGATATGGCCCACAGGATCATTTCAAATCAAAAAGTCGTCAACTACGAAGTTTCATAAATTTTAGGGATCTACAACTTTCATTTTGGTAGTTTCTCCGTCCGAGGTCATTTTGGACCTGTCGGCCACCGACCGGCCTATTTACCCGATATGGCCCACAAGACGATTTCTAATTAAAAAGTTGTCAACTACAAAGTTGCGACACTTTTCGGATGAAAATCATGTTCATTGCGGATGCGAGGATTCGAACCCGCGGCCACCCCTCACGCGTGAACTCCTCTATCCCCGCATCTCGTGCTGACATGTGCCCATAATGGATTTTGGTTCCCCACATATTATACTAAACTGAATATAAATTGATTGTTTGACGCCCTAAACGATTTCAAATGAAAAAGTTGTCAACTGCAAAGTTTCATAACTTTTCGAGATCTACAACTTTGATTTTGGTAGTTTCTCCATCCGAGGTCATTTAGGACCTGTCGGCCGGTGGGCGGCCGACAGGCCTATTTGCCCGATATGGCCCACAAGATGATTTCAAATCAAAAAGTCGTCAACTACGAAGTTTCATAAATTTTAGGGATCTACAACTTTCATTTTGGTAGTTTCTCTGTCCGAGGTCATTTAGGACCTGTCGGCCACCGACCGGCCTATTTGCCCGATATGGCCCACAAGATGATTTCTAATTAAAAAGTTGTCAACTATGAAGTCGCGACACTTTTCGGATGAAAATCACGTTCACTGCGGATGCGAGGATTCGAACCCGCGGCCACCCCTCGCGCGTGGCCTCCTCTATCACCGCACCTCGTGCTGACATGTGCCTATAATGGATTTTGGTTCCCCACATATTATACTAAACTGAATATAAATTGATTGTTTGACGCCCTAAATGATTTCAAATGAAAAAGTTGTCAACTGCAAAGTTTCATAACTTTTCGAGATCTACAACTTTCATTTTGATAGTTTCTCCATCCGAGGTCATTTAGGACCTGTCGGCGACAGGTCAATTTGCCCGATATGGCCCACAGGATCATTTCAAATCAAAAAGTCGTCAACTACGAAGTTTCATAAATTTTAGGGATCTACAACTTTCATTTTGGTAGTTTCTCCGTCCGAGGTCATTTAGGACCTGTCGGCCACCGACCGGCCTATTTACCCGATATGGCCCACAAGACGATTTCTAATTAAAAAGTTGTCAACTACGAAGTTGCGACACTTTTCGGATGAAAATCACGTTCATTGCGGATGCGAGGATTCGAACCCGCGGCCACCCCTCACGCGTGAACTCCTCTATCCCCGCATCTCGTGCTGACATGTGCCTATAATGGATTTTGGTTCCCCACATATTATACTAAACTGAATATAAATTGATTGTTTGACGCCCTAAACGATTTCAAATGAAAAAGTTGTCAACTGCAAAGTTTCATAACTTTTCGAGTTCTACAACTTTCATTTTGGTAGTTTCTCCATCCGAGGTCATTTAGGACCTGTCGGCCGGTGGGCGGCCGACAGGCCTATTTGCCCGATATGGCCCACAAGATGATTTCAAATCAAAAAGTCGTCAACTATGAAGTTTCATAAATTTTAGGGATCTACAACTTTCATTTTGGTAGTTTCTTTGTCCGAGGTCATTTAGGACCTGTCGGCCACCGACCGGCCTATTTGCTCGATATGGCCCACAAGACGATTTCTAATTAAAAAGTTGTCAACTATGAAGTCGCGACACTTTTCGGATGAAAATCACGATCATTGCGGATGCGACGATTCGAACCCGCGGCCACCCCTCGCGCGTGGCCTCCTCTATCACCGCACCTCGTGCTGACATGTGCCTATAATGGATTTTGGTTCCCCACATATTATACTAAACTGAATATAAATTGATTGTTTGACGCCATAAACGATTTCAAATGAAAAAGTTGTCAACTGCAAAGTTTCATAACTTTTCGAGATCTACAACTTTCATTTTGGTAGTTTCTCCATCCGAGGTCAATTAGGACCTGTCGGCCGGTGGGCGGCCGACAGGCCTATTTGCCCGATATGGCCCACAAGATGATTTCAAATCAAAAAGTCGTGAACTACGAAGTTTCATAAATTTTAGGGATCTACAACTTTCATTTTGGTAGTTTCTCTGTCCAAGGTCATTTAGGACCTGTCGGCCACCGACCGGCCTATTTGCCCGATATGGCCCACAAGACGATTTCTAATTAAAAAGTTGTCAACTACGAAGTCACGACACTTTTCGGATGAAAATCACGTTCATTGCGGATGCGAGGATTCGAACCCGCGGCCACCCCTTGCGCGTGGCCTCCTCTATCACCGCACCTCGTGCTGACATGTGCCTATAATGGATTTTGGTTCCCCACATATTATACTAAACTGAATATAAATTGATTGTTTGACGCCCTAAACGATTTCAAATGAAAAAGTTGTCAACTGCAAAGTTTCATAACTTTTCGAGATCTACAACTTTCATTTTGGTAGTTTCTCCATCCGAGGTCATTTAGGATCTGTCGGCCGATGGGCGGACAACAGGCCTATTTGCCCGATATGGCCCACAAGATGATTTCAAATCAAAAAGTCGTCAACTACGAAGTTTCATAAATTTTAGGGATCTACAACTTTCATTTTGGTAGTTTCTCTGTCCGAGGTCATTTAGGACCTGTCGGCCACCGACCGGCCTATTTGCCCGATATGGCCCACAAGACGATTTCTAATTAAAAAGTTGTCAACTACGAAGTCGCGACACTTTTCGGATGAAAATCACGTTCATTGCGGATGCGAGGGTTCGAACCCGCGGCCACCCCTCGTGCGTGGCCTCCTCTATCACCGCACCTCATGCTGACATGTGCCTATAATGGATTTTGGTTCCCCACATATTATACTAAACTGAATATAAATTTATTGTTTGACGCCCTAAACGATTTCAAATGAAAAAGTTGTCAACTGCAAAGTTCCATAACTTTTCGAGATCTACAACTTTCATTTTGATAGTTTCTCCATCCGAGGTCATTTAGGACCTGTCGGCCGGTGGGCGGCCGACAGGTCAATTTGCCCGATATGGCCCACAGGATCATTTCAAATCAAAAAGTCGTCAACTACGAAGTTTCATAAATTTTAGGGATCTACAACTTTCATTTTGGTAGTTTCTCCGTCCGAGGTCATTTTGGACCTGTCGGCCACCGACCGGCCTATTTACCCGATATGGCCCACAAGACGATTTCTAATTAAAAAGTTGTCAACTACAAAGTTGCGACACTTTTCGGATGAAAATCATGTTCATTGCGGATGCGAGGATTCGAACCCGCGGCCACCCCTCACGCGTGAACTCCTCTATCCCCGCATCTCGTGCTGACATGTGCCCATAATGGATTTTGGTTCCCCACATATTATACTAAACTGAATATAAATTGATTGTTTGACGCCCTAAACGATTTCAAATGAAAAAGTTGTCAACTGCAAAGTTTCATAACTTTTCGAGATCTACAACTTTGATTTTGGTAGTTTCTCCATCCGAGGTCATTTAGGACCTGTCGGCCGGTGGGCGGCCGACAGGCCTATTTGCCCGATATGGCCCACAAGATGATTTCAAATCAAAAAGTCGTCAACTACGAAGTTTCATAAATTTTAGGGATCTACAACTTTCATTTTGGTAGTTTCTCTGTCCGAGGTCATTTAGGACCTGTCGGCCACCGACCGGCCTATTTGCCCGATATGGCCCACAAGACGATTTCTAATTAAAAAGTTGTCAACTATGAAGTCGCGACACTTTTCGGATGAAAATCACGTTCACTGCGGATGCGAGGATTCGAACCCGCGGCCACCCCTCGCGCGTGGCCTCCTCTATCACCGCACCTCGTGCTGACATGTGCCTATAATGGATTTTGGTTCCCCACATATTATACTAAACTGAATATAAATTGATTGTTTGACGCCCTAAATGATTTCAAATGAAAAAGTTGTCAACTGCAAAGTTTCATAACTTTTCGAGATCTACAACTTTCATTTTGATAGTTTCTCCATCCGAGGTCATTTAGGACCTGTCGGCGACAGGTCAATTTGCCCGATATGGCCCACAGGATCATTTCAAATCAAAAAGTCGTCAACTACGAAGTTTCATAAATTTTAGGGATCTACAACTTTCATTTTGGTAGTTTCTCCGTCCGAGGTCATTTAGGACCTGTCGGCCACCGACCGGCCTATTTACCCGATATGGCCCACAAGACGATTTCTAATTAAAAAGTTGTCAACTACGAAGTTGCGACACTTTTCGGATGAAAATCACGTTCATTGCGGATGCGAGGATTCGAACCCGCGGCCACCCCTCACGCGTGAACTCCTCTATCCCCGCATCTCGTGCTGACATGTGCCTATAATGGATTTTGGTTCCCCACATATTATACTAAACTGAATATAAATTGATTGTTTGACGCCCTAAACGATTTCAAATGAAAAAGTTGTCAACTGCAAAGTTTCATAACTTTTCGAGTTCTACAACTTTCATTTTGGTAGTTTCTCCATCCGAGGTCATTTAGGACCTGTCGGCCGGTGGGCGGCCGACAGGCCTATTTGCCCGATATGGCCCACAAGATGATTTCAAATCAAAAAGTCGTCAACTATGAAGTTTCATAAATTTTAGGGATCTACAACTTTCATTTTGGTAGTTTCTTTGTCCGAGGTCATTTAGGACCTGTCGGCCACCGACCGGCCTATTTGCTCGATATGGCCCACAAGACGATTTCTAATTAAAAAGTTGTCAACTATGAAGTCGCGACACTTTTCGGATGAAAATCACGATCATTGCGGATGCGACGATTCGAACCCGCGGCCACCCCTCGCGCGTGGCCTCCTCTATCACCGCACCTCGTGCTGACATGTGCCTATAATGGATTTTGGTTCCCCACATATTATACTAAACTGAATATAAATTGATTGTTTGACGCCATAAACGATTTCAAATGAAAAAGTTGTCAACTGCAAAGTTTCATAACTTTTCGAGATCTACAACTTTCATTTTGGTAGTTTCTCCATCCGAGGTCAATTAGGACCTGTCGGCCGGTGGGCGGCCGACAGGCCTATTTGCCCGATATGGCCCACAAGATGATTTCAAATCAAAAAGTCGTGAACTACGAAGTTTCATAAATTTTAGGGATCTACAACTTTCATTTTGGTAGTTTCTCTGTCCAAGGTCATTTAGGACCTGTCGGCCACCGACCGGCCTATTTGCCCGATATGGCCCACAAGACGATTTCTAATTAAAAAGTTGTCAACTACGAAGTCACGACACTTTTCGGATGAAAATCACGTTCATTGCGGATGCGAGGATTCGAACCCGCGGCCACCCCTTGCGCGTGGCCTCCTCTATCACCGCACCTCGTGCTGACATGTGCCTATAATGGATTTTGGTTCCCCACATATTATACTAAACTGAATATAAATTGATTGTTTGACGCCCTAAACGATTTCAAATGAAAAAGTTGTCAACTGCAAAGTTTCATAACTTTTCGAGATCTACAACTTTCATTTTGGTAGTTTCTCCATCCGAGGTCATTTAGGATCTGTCGGCCGATGGGCGGACAACAGGCCTATTTGCCCGATATGGCCCACAAGATGATTTCAAATCAAAAAGTCGTCAACTACGAAGTTTCATAAATTTTAGGGATCTACAACTTTCATTTTGGTAGTTTCTCTGTCCGAGGTCATTTAGGACCTGTCGGCCACCAACCGGCCTATTTGCCCGATTTGGCCCACAAGACGATTTCTAATTAAAAAGTTGTCAACTACGAAGTCGCGACACTTTTTGCGTGAAAATCACGCGCTTTGCGGCTGCGAGGATTCGAACCCGCGGCCCCCCCTCGTGCGTAGCCTCCTCTATCACCGCACCTCGTGCTGACATATGCCTATAATGGATTTTGGTTCCCCACATATTATACTAAACTAAATATAAATTGATTGTTTGATGCCCTAAACGATTTCAAATGAAAAAGTTGTCAACTGCAAAGTTTCATAACTTTTCGAGATCTACAACTTTCATTTTGGTAGTTTCTCCATCCGAGGTCATTTAGGACCTGTCGGCCGATGGGCGGCCGACAGGCCTATTTGCCCGATATGGCCCACAAGATGATTCCAAATCAAAAAGTCGTCAACTATGAAGTTTCATAAATTTTAGGGATCTACAACTTTCATATTGGTAGTTTCTCCGTCCGAGGTCATTTAGGACCTGTCAACCACCGACCGGCCTATTTGCCTGATATGGCCCACAAGACGATTTCTAATTAAAAAGTTATCAACTACGAAGTCGCGACACTTTTCTGATGAAAATCACGCGCTTTGCGGCTGCGAGGATTCGAACCCGCGGCCCCCCTCGTGCATAGCCTCCTCTATCACCGCACCTCGTGCTGACATGTGCCTATAATGGATTTTGGTTCCCCACATATTATACTAAACTGAATATAAATTGATTGTTTGACGCCCTAAACGATTTCAAATGAAAAAGTTGTCAACTGCAAAGTTTCAAAACTTTTCGAGATCTACAACTTTTATTTTCGTAGTTTCTCCATCCGAGGTCATTTAGGACCTATCGGCCGGTGGGCGGACGACAGGCCTATTTGCCCGATATGGCCCACAAGATGATTTCAAATCAAAAAGTCGTCAACTACGAAGTTTCATAAATTTTAGGGATCTACAACTTTTATTTTGGTAGTTTCTCTGTCCGAGGTCATTTAGGACCTGTCAGCCACCGACCGGCCTATTTGCCCGATATGGCCCACAAGACGATTTCTAATTAAAAAGTTGTCAACTACGAAGTCGCGACACTTTTCGGATGAAAATCACGTTCATTGCGGATGCGAGGATTCGAACCCGCGGCCACCCCTCGCGCGTGGCCTCCTCTATCACCGCACCTCGTGCTGACATGTGCCTATAATGGATTTTGGTTCCCCACATATTATACTAAACTGAATATAAATTGATTGTTTGACGCCCTAAACGATTTCAAATGAAAAAGTTGTCAACTGCAAAGTTTCATAACTTTTCGAGATCTACAACCTTCGTTTTGGTAGTTTCTCCATCCGAGGTCATTTAGGACCTGTCGCCCGCCAAACTTTTCGAGATCTACAACCTTCGTTTTGGTAGTTTCTCCATCCGAGGTCATTTAGGACCTGTCGCCCGGTGGGCGGCCGACAGACCTATTTGCCCGATATGGCCCACAAGATGATTTCAAATCAAAAAGTCGTCAACTATGAAGTCTCATAAATTTTAGGGATCTACAACTTTCATTTTGGTAGTTTCTCTGTCCGAGGTCATTTAGGACCTGTCGGCCACCGACCGGCCTATTTGCCCGATATGGCCCACAAGACGATTTCTAATTAAAAAGTTGTCAACTACGAAGTCGCGACACTTTTCGGATAAAAATCACGTTCATTGCGGATGCGAGGGTTCGAACCCGCGGCCACCCCTCGCGCGTGGCCTCCTCTATCACCGCACCTCATGCTGACATGTGCCTATAATGGATTTTGGTTCCCCACATATTATACTAAACTGAATATAAATTTATTGTTTGACGCCCTAAACGATTTCAAATGAAAAAGTTGTCAACTGCAAAGTTTCATAACTTTTCGAGATCTATAACTTTCATTTTGGTAGTTTCTCCATCCGAGGTCATTTAGGACCTGTCGGCCGGTGGGCGGCCGACAGGTCTATTTGCCCGATATGGCCCACAAGATGATTTCAAATCAAAAAGTCGTCAACTACGAAGTTTCATAAATTTTAGGGATCTACAACTTTCATTTTGGTAGTTTCTCTGTCCGAGGTCATTTAGGACCTGTCGGCCACTGACCGGCCTATTTGCCCGATATGGCCCACAAGACGATTTCTAATTAAAAAGTTGTCAACTACGAAGTCGCGACACTTTTCGGATGAAAATCACGTTCATTGCGGATGCGAGGGTTCGAACCCGCGGCCACCCCTCGCGCGTGGCCTCCTCTATCACCGCACCTCGTGCAGACATGTGCCTATAATGGATTTTGGTTCCCCACATATTATACTAAACTGAATATAAATTGATTGTTTGACGCCCTAAACGATTTCAAATGAAAAAGTTGTCAACTGCAAAGTTTCATAACTTTTCGAGATCTACAACTTTCATTTTGGTAGTTTCTCCATCCGAGGTCATTTAGGACCTGTCGGCCGGTGGGCGGCCGACAGGTCAATTTGCCCGATATGGCCCACAGGATCATTTCAAATCAAAAAGTCGTCAACTACGAAGTTTCAAAAATTTTAGGGATCTACAACTTTCATTTTGGTAGTTTCTCCGTCCGAGGTCATTTTGGACCTGTCGGCCACCGACCGGCCTATTTACCCGATATGGCCCACAAGACGATTTCTAATTAAAAAGTTGTCAACTACGAAGTTGCGACACTTTTCGGATGAAAATCACGTTCATTGCGGATGCGAGGATTCGAACCTGCGGCCACCCCTCACGCGTGAACTCCTCTATCACCGCATCTCGTGGTGACATGTGCCTATAATGGATTTTGGTTCCCCACATATTATACTAAACTGAATATAAATTGATTGTTTGACGCCCTAAACGATTTCAAATGAAAAAGTTGTCAACTGCAAAGTTTCATAACTTTTCGAGATCTACAACCTTCGTTTTGGTAGTTTCTCCATCCGAGGTCATTTAGGACCTGTCGCCCGCCAAACTTTTCGAGATCTACAACCTTCGTTTTGGTAGTTTCTCCATCCGAGGTCATTTAGGACCTGTCGCCCGGTGGGCGGCCGACAGACCTATTTGCCCGATATGGCCCACAAGATGATTTCAAATCAAAAAGTCGTCAACTATGAAGTTTCATAAATTTTAGGGATCTACAACTTTCATTTTGGTAGTTTCTCTGTCCGAGGTCATTTAGGACCTGTCGGCCACCGACCGGCCTATTTGCCCGATATGGCCCACAAGACGATTTCTAATTAAAAAGTTGTCAACTACGAAGTCGCGACACTTTTCGGATGAAAATCACGTTCATTGCGGATGCGAGGGTTCGAACCCGCGGCCACCCCTCGCGCGTGGCCTCCTCTATCACCGCACCTCATGCTGACATGTGCCTATAATGGATTTTGGTTCCCCACATATTATACTAAACTGAATATAAATTTATTGTTTGACGCCCTAAACGATTTCAAATGAAAAAGTTGTCAACTGCAAAGTTTCATAACTTTTCGAGATCTATAACTTTCATTTTGGTAGTTTCTCCATCCGAGGTCATTTAGGACCTGTCGGCCGGTGGGCGGCCGACAGGTCTATTTGCCCGATATGGCCCACAAGATGATTTCAAATCAAAAAGTCGTCAACTACGAAGTTTCATAAATTTTAGGGATCTACAACTTTCATTTTGGTAGTTTCTCTGTCCGAGGTCATTTAGGACCTGTCGGCCACTGACCGGCCTATTTGCCTGATATGGCCCACAAGACGATTTCTAATTAAAAAGTTGTCAACTACGAAGTCGCGACACTTTTCGGATGAAAATCACGTTCATTGCGGATGCGAGGGTTCGAACCCGCGGCCACCCCTCGCGCGTGGCCTCCTCTATCACCGCACCTCGTGCAGACATGTGCCTATAATGGATTTTGGTTCCCCACATATTATACTAAACTGAATATAAATTGATATTTTGACGCCCTAAACGATTTCAAATGAAAAAGTTGTCAACTGCAAAGTTTCATAACTTTTCGAGATCTACAACTTTCATTTTGGTAGTTTCTCCATCCGAGGTCATTTAGGACCTGTCGGCCGGTGGGCGGCCGACAGGTCAATTTGCCCGATATGGCCCACAGGATCATTTCAAATCAAAAAGTCGTCAACTACTAAGTTTCAAAAATTTTAGGGATCTACAACTTTCATTTTGGTAGTTTCTCCGTCCGAGGTCATTTTGGACCTGTCGGCCACCGACCGGCCTATTTACCCGATATGGCCCACAAGACGATTTCTAATTAAAAAGTTGTCAACTACGAAGTTGCGACACTTTTCGGATGAAAATCACGTTCATTGCGGATGCGAGGATTGGAACCTGCGGCCACCCCTCACGCGTGAACTCCTCTATCACCGCATCTCGTGGTGACATGTGCCTATAATGGATTTTGGTTCCCCACATATTATACTAAACTGAATATAAATTGACTGTTTGACGCCCTAAACGATTTCAAATGAAAAAGTTGTCAACTGCAAAGTTTCATAACTTTTCGAGATCTACAACTTTCATTTTGGTAGTTTGTCCATCCGAGGTCATTTAGGACCTGTCGGCCGGTGGGCGGCCGACAGGCCTATTTGCCCGATATGGCTCACAAGATGATTTCAAATCAAAAAGTCGTCAACTACGAAGTTTCATAAATTTTAGGGATCTACAACTTTCATTTTGGTAGTTTCTCTGTCCGAGGTCATTTAGGACCTGTCGGCCACTGACCGGCCTATTTGTCCGATATGGCCCACAAGACGATTTCTAATTAAAAAGTTGTCAACTACGAAGTCGCGACACTTTTCGGATGAAAATCACGTTCATTGCGGATGCGAGGGTTCGAACCCGCGGCCAGCCCTCGCGCGTGGCCTCCTCTATCACCGCACCTCGTGCTGACATGTGCCTATAATGGATTTTGGTTCCCCACATATTATACTAAACTGAATATAAATTGATTGTTTGACGCCCTAAACGATTTCAAATGAAAAAGTTGTCAACTGCAAAGTTTCATAACTTTTCGAGATCTACAACTTTCATTTTGATAGTTTCTCCATCCGAGGTCATTTAGGACCTGTCGGTGACAGGTCAATTTGCCCGATATGGCCCACAGGATCATTTCAAATCAAAAAGTCATCAACTACGAAGTTTCATAAATTTTAGGGATCTACAACTTTCATTTTGGTAGTTTCTCCGTCCGAGGTCATTTAGGACCTGTCGGCCACCGACCGGCCTATTTACCCGATATGGCCCACAAGGCGATTTCTAATTAAAAAGTTGTCAACTACGAAGTTGCGACACTTTTCGGATGAAAATCACGTTCATTGCGGATGCGAGGATTCGAACCCGCAGCCACCCCTCACGCGTGAACTCCTCTATCCCCGCATCTCGTGCTGACATGTGCCTATAATGGATTTTGGTTCCCCACATATTATACTAAACTAAATATAAATTGATTGTTTGACGCCCTAAACGATTTCAAATGAAAAAGTTGTCAACTGCAAAGTTTCATAACTTTTCGAGATCTACAACTTTCATTTTGGTAGTTTCTCCATCCGAGGTCATTTAGGACCTGTCGGCCGGTGGGCGGCCGACAGGCCTATTTGCCCGATATGGCCCACAAGATGATTTCAAATCAAAAAGTCGTCAACTACGAAGTTTCATAAATTTTAGGGATCTACAACTTTCATTTTGGTAGTTTCTCTGTCCGAGGTCATTTAGGACCTGTCGGCCACCGACCGGCCTATTTGCCCGATATGGCCCACAAGACGATTTCTAATTAAAAAGTTGTCAACTATGAAGTCGCGACACTTTTCGGATGAAAATCACGTTCATTGCGGATGCGAGGATTCGAACCCGCGGCCACCCCTCGTGCGTAGCCTCCTCTATCACCGCACCTCGTGCTGACATATGCCTATAATGGATTTTGGTTCCCCACATATTATACTAAACTAAATATAAATTGATTGTTTGATGCCCTAAACGATTTCAAATGAAAAAGTTGTCAACTGCAAAGTTTCATAACTTTTCGAGATCTACAACTTTCATTTTGGTAGTTTCTCCATCCGAGGTCATTTAGGACCTGTCGGCCGATGGGCGGCCGACAGGCCTATTTGCCCGATATGGCCCACAAGATGATTTCAAATCAAAAAGTCGTCAACTATGAAGTTTCATAAATTTTAGGGATCTACAACTTTCATATTGGTAGTTTCTCCGTCCGAGGTCATTTAGGACCTGTCAACCACCGACCGGCCTATTTCCCCGATATGGCCCACAAGACGATTTCTAATTAAAAAGTTGTCAACTACGAAGTCGCGACACTTTTCGGATGAAAATCACGCGCATTACGGATGCGAGGATTCGAACCCGCGGCCACCCCTCATGTGTGGCCTCCTCTATCACCGCACCTCGTGCTGACATATGCCTATAATGGATTTTGGTTCCCCACATATTATACTAAACTGAATATAAATTGATTGTTTGACGCCCTAAACGATTTCAAATGAAAAAGTTGTCAACTGCAAAGTTTCAAAACTTTTCGAGATCTACAACTTTTATTTTGGTAGCTTCTCCATCCGATGTCATTTAGGACCTATCGGCCGGTGGGCGGCCGACAGGCCTATTTGCCCGATATGGCCCACAGGATGATTTCAAATCAAAAAGTCGTCAGCTACGAAGTTTCATAAATTTTAGGGATCTACAACTTTTATTTTGGTAGTTTCTCTGTCCGAGGTCATTTAGGACCTGTCGGCCACCGACCGGCCTATTTGCCCGATATGGCCCACAAGACGATTTCTAATTAAAAAGTTGTCAACTACGAAGTCGCGACACTTTTCGGATGAAAATCACGTTCATTGCGGATGCGAGGATTCGAACCCGCGGCCACCCCTCGCGCGTGGCCTCCTCTATCACCGCACCTCGTGCTGACATGTGCCTATAATGGATTTTGGTTCCCCACATATTATACTAAACTGAATATAAATTGATTGTTTGACGCCCTAAACGATTTCAAATGAAAAAGTTGTCAACTGCAAAGTTTCATAACTTTTCGAGATCTACAACTTTCATTTTGGTAGTTTGTCCATCCGAGGTCATTTAGGACCTGTCGGCCGGTGGGCGGCCGACAGGCCTATTTGCCCGATATGGCTCACAAGATGATTTCAAATCAAAAAGTCGTCAACTACGAAGTTTCATAAATTTTAGGGATCTACAACTTTCATTTTGGTAGTTTCTCTGTCCGAGGTCATTTAGGACCTGTCAGCCACTGACCGGCCTATTTGCCCGATATGGCCCACAAGACGATTTCTAATTAAAAAGTTGTCAACTACGAAGTCGCGACACTTTTCGGATGAAAATCACGTTCATTGCGGATGCGAGGGTTCGAACCCGCGGCCAGCCCTCGCGCGTGGCCTCCTCTATCACCGCACCTCGTGCTGACATGTGCCTATAATGGATTTTGGTTCCCCACATATTATACTAAACTGAATATAAATTGATTGTTTGACGCCCTAAACGATTTCAAATGAAAAAGTTGTCAACTGCAAAGTTTCATAACTTTTCGAGATCTACAACTTTCATTTTGATAGTTTCTCCATCCGAGGTCATTTAGGACCTGTCGGCGACAGGTCAATTTGCCCGATATGGCCCACAGGATCATTTCAAATCAAAAAGTCATCAACTACGAAGTTTCATAAATTTTAGGGATCTACAACTTTCATTTTGGTAGTTTCTCCGTCCGAGGTCATTTAGGACCTGTCGGCCACCGACCGGCCTATTTACCCGATATGGCCCACAAGGCGATTTCTAATTAAAAAGTTGTCAACTACGAAGTTGCGACACTTTTCGGATGAAAATCACGTTCATTGCGGATGCGAGGATTCGAACCCGTGGCCACCCCTCACGCGTGAACTCCTCTATCCCCGCATCTCGTGCTGACATGTGCCTATAATGGATTTTGGTTCCCCACATATTATACTAAACTAAATATAAATTGATTGTTTGACGCCCTAAACGATTTCAAATGAAAAAGTTGTCAACTGCAAAGTTTCATAACTTTTCGAGATCTACAACTTTCATTTTGGTAGTTTCTCCATCCGAGGTCATTTAGGACCTGTCGGCCGGTGGGCGGCCGACAGGCCTATTTGCCCGATATGGCCCACAAGATGATTTCAAATCAAAAAGTCGTCAACTACGAAGTTTCATAAATTTTAGGGATCTACAACTTTCATTTTGGTAGTTTCTCTGTCCGAGGTCATTTAGGACCTGTCGGCCACCGACCGGCCTATTTGCCCGATATGGCCCACAAGACGATTTCTAATTAAAAAGTTGTCAACTATGAAGTCGCGACACTTTTCAGATGAAAATCACGTTCATTGCGGATGCGAGGATTCGAACCCGCGGCCACCCCTCGTGCGTAGCCTCCTCTATCACCGCACCTCGTGCTGACATATGCCTATAATGGATTTTGGTTCCCCACATATTATACTAAACTAAATATAAATTGATTGTTTGATGCCCTAAACGATTTCAAATGAAAAAGTTGTCAACTGCAAAGTTTCATAACTTTTCGAGATCTACAACTTTCATTTTGGTAGTTTCTCCATCCGAGGTCATTTAGGACCTGTCGGCCGATGGGCGGCCGACAGGCCTATTTGCCCGATATGGCCCACAAGATGATTTCAAATCAAAAAGTCGTCAACTATGAAGTTTCATTAATTTTAGGGATCTACAACTTTCATATTGGTAGTTTCTCCGTCCGAGGTCATTTAGGACCTGTCAACCACCGACCGGCCTATTTCCCCGATATGGCCCACAAGACGATTTCTAATTAAAAAGTTGTCAACTACGAAGTCGCGACACTTTTCGGATGAAAATCACGCGCATTACGGATGCGAGGATTCGAACCCGCGGCCACCCCTCATGTGTGGCCTCCTCTATCACCGCACCTCGTGCTGACATATGCCTATAATGGATTTTGGTTCCCCACATATTATACTAAACTGAATATAAATTGATTGTTTGACGCCCTAAACGATTTCAAATGAAAAAGTTGTCAACTGCAAAGTTTCAAAACTTTTCGAGATCTACAACTTTTATTTTGGTAGCTTCTCCATCCGATGTCATTTAGGACCTATCGGCCGGTGGGCGGCCGACAGGCCTATTTGCCCGATATGGCCCACAGGATGATTTCAAATCAAAAAGTCGTCAACTACGAAGTTTCATAAATTTTAGGGATCTACAACTTTTATTTTGGTAGTTTCTCTGTCCGAGGTCATTTAGGACCTGTCGGCCACCGACCGGCCTATTTGCCCGATATGGCCCACAAGACGATTTCTAATTAAAAAGTTGTCAACTACGAAGTCGCGACACTTTTCGGATGAAAATCACGTTCATTGCGGATGCGAGGATTCGAACCCGCGGCCACCCCTCGCGCGTGGCCTCCTCTATCACCGCACCTCGTGCTGACATGTGCCTATAATGGATTTTGGTTCCCCACATATTATACTAAACTGAATATAAATTGATTGTTTGACGCCCTAAACGATTTCAAATGAAAAAGTTGTCAACTGCAAAGTTTCATAACTTTTCGAGATCTACAACCTTCGTTTTGGTAGTTTCTCCATCCGAGGTCATTTAGGACCTGTCGCCCGCCAAACTTTTTGAGATCTACAACCTTCGTTTTGGTAGTTTCTCCATCCGAGGTCATTTAGGACCTGTCGCCCGGTGGGCGGCCAACAGACCTATTTGCCCGATATGGCCCACAAGATGATTTCAAATCAAAAAGTCATCAACTATGAAGTTTCATAAATTTTAGGGATCTACAACTTTCATTTTGGTAGTTTCTCTGTCCGAGGTCATTTAGGACCTATCGGCCACCGACCGTCCTATTTGCCCGATATGGCCCACAAGACGATTTCTAATTAAAAAGTTGTCAACTACGAAGTCGCGACACTTTTCGGATGAAAATCACGTTCATTGCGGATGCGAGGGTTCGAACCCGCGGCCACCCCTCGTGCGTGGCCTCCTCTATCACCGCACCTCATGCTGACATGTGCCTATAATGGATTTTGGTTCCCCACATATTATACTAAACTGAATATAAATTTATTGTTTGACGCCCTAAACGATTTCAAATGAAAAAGTTGTCAACTGCAAAGTTCCATAACTTTTCGAGATCTACAACTTTCATTTTGATAGTTTCTCCATCCGAGGTCATTTAGGACCTGTCGGCCGGTGGGCGGCCGACAGGTCAATTTGCCCGATATGGCCCACAGGATCATTTCAAATCAAAAAGTCGTCAACTACGAAGTTTCATAAATTTTAGGGATCTACAACTTTCATTTTGGTAGTTTCTCCGTCCGAGGTCATTTTGGACCTGTCGGCCACCGACCGGCCTATTTACCCGATATGGCCCACAAGACGATTTCTAATTAAAAAGTTGTCAACTACAAAGTTGCGACACTTTTCGGATGAAAATCATGTTCATTGCGGATGCGAGGATTCGAACCCGCGGCCACCCCTCACGCGTGAACTCCTCTATCCCCGCATCTCGTGCTGACATGTGCCTATAATGGATTTTGGTTCCCCACATATTATACTAAACTGAATATAAATTGATTGTTTGACGCCCTAAACGATTTCAAATGAAAAAGTTGTCAACTGCAAAGTTTCATAACTTTTCGAGATCTACAACTTTCATTTTGGTAGTTTCTCCATCCGAGGTCATTTAGGACCTGTCGGCCGGTGGGCGGCCGACAGGCCTATTTGCCCGATATGGCCCACAAGATGATTTCAAATCAAAAAGTCGTCAACTACGAAGTTTCATAAATTTTAGGGATCTACAACTTTCATTTTGGTAGTTTCTCTGTCCGAGGTCATTTAGGACCTGTCGGCCACCGACCGGCCTATTTGCCCGATATGGCCCACAAGACGATTTCTAATTAAAAAGTTGTCAACTATGAAGTCGCGACACTTTTCGGATGAAAATCACGTTCACTGCAGATGCGAGGATTCGAACCCGCGGCCACCCCTCGCGCGTGGCCTCCTCTATCACCACACCTCGTGCTGACATGTGCCTATAATGGATTTTGGTTCCCCACATATTATACTAAACTGAATATAAATTGATTGTTTGACGCCCTAAATGATTTCAAATGAAAAAGTTGTCAACTGCAAAGTTTCATAACTTTTCGAGATCTACAACTTTCATTTTGATAGTTTCTCCATCTGAGGTCATTTAGGACCTGTCGGCGACAGGTCAATTTGCCCAATATGGCCCATAGGATCATTTCAAATCAAAAAGTCGTCAACTACGAAGTTTCATAAATTTTAGGGATCTACAACCTTCATTTTGGTAGTTTCTCCGTCCGAGGTCATTTAGGACCTGTCGGCCACCGACCGGCCTATTTACCCGATATGGCCCACAAGACGATTTCTAATTAAAAAGTTGTCAACTACGAAGTTGCGACACTTTTCGGATGAAAATCACGTTCATTGCGGATGTGAGGATTCGAACCCGCGGCCACCCCTCACGCGTGAACTCCTCTATCCCCGCATCTCGTGCTGACATGTGCCTATAATGGATTTTGGTTCCCCACATATTATACTAAACTGAATATAAATTGATTGTTTGACGCCCTAAACGATTTCAAATGAAAAAGTTGTCAACTGCAAAGTTTCATAACTTTTCGAGTTCTACAACTTTCATTTTGGTAGTTTCTCCATCCGAGGTCATTTAGGACCTGTCGGCCGGTGGACGGCCGACAGGCCTATTTGCCCGATATGGCCCACAAGATGATTTCAAATCAAAAAGTCGTCAACTATGAAGTTTCATAAATTTTAGGGATCTACAACTTTCATTTTGGTAGTTTCTTTGTCCGAGGTCATTTAGGACCTGTCGGCCACCGACCGGCCTATTTGCCCGATATGGCCCACAAGACGATTTCTAATTAAAAAGTTGTCAACTATGAAGTCGCGACACTTTTCGGATGAAAATCACGTTCATTGCGGATGCGAGGATTCGAACCCGCGGCCACCCCTCGCGCGTGGCCTCCTCTATCACCGCACCTCGTGCTGACATGTGCCTATAATGGATTTTGGTTCCCCACATATTATACTAAACTGAATATAAATTGATTGTTTGACGCCATAAACGATTTCAAATGAAAAAGTTGTCAACTGCAAAGTTTCATAACTTTTCGAGATCTACAACTTTCATTTTGGTAGTTTCTCCATCCGAGGTCAATTAGGACCTGTCGGCCGGTGGGCGGCCGACAGGCCTATTTGCCCGATATGGCCCACAAGATGATTTCAAATCAAAAAGTCGTCAACTACGAAGTTTCATAAATTTTAGGGATCTACAACTTTCATTTTGGTAGTTTCTCTGTCCAAGGTCATTTAGGACCTGTCGGCCACCGACCGGCCTATTTGCCCGATATGGCCCACAAGACGATTTCTAATTAAAAAGTTGTCAACTACGAAGTCACGACACTTTTCGGATGAAAATCACGTTCATTGCGGATGCGAGGATTCGAACCCGCGGCCACCCCTCGCGCGTGGCCTCCTCTATCATCGCACCTCGTGCTGACATGTGCCTATAATCGATTTTGGTTCCCCACATATTATACTAAACTGAATATAAATTGATTGTTTGACGCCCTAAACGATTTCAAATGAAAAAGTTGTCAACTGCAAAGTTTCATAACTTTTCGAGATCTACAACTTTCATTTTGGTAGTTTCTCCATCCGAGGTCATTTAGGATCTGTCGGCCGATGGGCGGCCGACAGGCCTATTTGCCCGATATGGCCCACAAGATGATTTCAAATCAAAAAGTCGTCAACTACGAAGTTTCATAAATTTTAGGGATCTACAACTTTCATTTTGGTAGTTTCTCTGTCCGAGGTCATTTAGGACCTGTCGGCCACCAACCGGCCTATTTGCCCGATTTGGCCCACAAGACGATTTCTAATTAAAAAGTTGTCAACTACGAAGTCGCGACACTTTTTGCGTGAAAATCACGCGCTTTGCGGCTGCGAGGATTCAAACCCGCGGCCCCCCCTCGTGCGTAGCCTCCTCTATCACCGCACCACGTGCTGACATATGCCTATAATGGATTTTGGTTCCCCACATATTATACTAAACTAAATATAAATTGATTGTTTGATGCCCTAAACGATTTCAAATGAAAAAGTTGTCAACTGCAAAGTTTCATAACTTTTCGAGATCTACAACTTTCATTTTGGTAGTTTCTCCATCCGAGGTCATTTAGGACCTGTCGGCCGATGGGCGGCCGACAGGCCTATTTGCCCGATATGGCCCACAAGATGATTCCAAATCAAAAAGTCGTCAACTATGAAGTTTCATAAATTTTAGGGATCTACAACTTTCATATTGGTAGTTTCTCCGTCCGAGGTCATTTAGGACCTGTCAACCACCGACCGGCCTATTTGCCTGATATGGCCCACAAGACGATTTCTAATTAAAAAGTTATCAAATACGAAGTCGCGACACTTTTCTGATGAAAATCACGCGCTTTGCGGCTGCGAGGATTCGAACCCGCGGCCCCCCTCGTGCATAGCCTCCTCTATCACCGCACCTCGTGCTGACATGTGCCTATAATGGATTTTGGTTCCCCACATATTATACTAAACTGAATATAAATTGATTGTTTGACGCCCTAAACGATTTCAAATGAAAAAGTTGTCAACTGCAAAGTTTCAAAACTTTTCGAGATCTACAACTTTTATTTTCGTAGTTTCTCCATCCGAGGTCATTTAGGACCTATCGGCCGGTGGGCGGCCGACAGGCCTATTTGCCCGATATGGCCCACAAGATGATTTCAAATCAAAAAGTCGTCAACTACGAAGTTTCATAAATTTTAGGGATCTACAACTTTCATTTTGGTAGTTTCTCTGTCCGAGGTCATTTAGGACCTGTCGGCCACCGACCGGCCTATTTGCCCGATATGGCCCACAAGACGATTTCTAATTAAAAAGTTGTCAACTACGAAGTCGCGACACTTTTCGGATGAAAATCACGTTCATTGCGGATGCGAGGATTCGAACCCGCGGCCACCCCTCGCGCGTGGCCTCCTCTATCACCGCACCTCGTGCTGACATGTGCCTATAATGGATTTTGGTTCCCCACATATTATACTAAACTGAATATAAATTGATTGTTTGACGCCCTAAACGATTTCAAATGAAAAAGTTGTCAACTGCAAAGTTTCATAACTTTTCGAGATCTACAACCTTCGTTTTGGTAGTTTCTCCATCCGAGGTCATTTAGGACCTGTCGCCCGCCAAACTTTTTGAGATCTACAACCTTCGTTTTGGTAGTTTCTCCATCCGAGGTCATTTAGGACCTGTCGCCCGGTGGGCGGCCGACAGACCTATTTGCCCGATATGGCCCACAAGATGATTTCAAATCAAAAAGTCGTCAACTATGAAGTTTCATAAATTTTAGGGATCTACAACTTTCATTTTGGTAGTTTCTCTGTCCGAGGTCATTTAGGACCTGTCGGCCACCGACCGGCCTATTTGCCCGATATGGCCCACAAGACGATTTCTAATTAAAAAGTTGTCAACTACGAAGTCGCGACACTTTTCGGATGAAAATCATGTTCATTGCGGATGCGAGGGTTCGAACCCGCGGCCACCCCTCGCGCGTGGCCTCCTCTATCACCGCACCTCATGCTGACATGTGCCTATAATGGATTTTGGTTCCCCACATATTATACTAAACTGAATATAAATTTATTGTTTGACGCCCTAAACGATTTCAAATGAAAAAGTTGTCAACTACAAAGTTTCATAACTTTTCGAGATCTATAACTTTCATTTTGGTAGTTTCTCCATCCGAGGTCATTTAGGACCTGTCGGCCGGTGGGCGGCCGACAGGTCTATTTGCCCGATATGGCCCACAAGATGATTTCAAATCAAAAAGTCGTCAACTACGAAGTTTCATAAATTTTAGGGATCTACAACTTTCATTTTGGTAGTTTCTCTGTCCGAGGTCATTTAGGACCTGTCGGCCACTGACCGGCCTATTTGCCCGATATGGCCCACAAGACGATTTCTAATTAAAAAGTTGTCAACTACGAAGTCGCGACACTTTTCGGATGAAAATCACGTTCATTGCGGATGCGAGGGTTCGAACCCGCGGCCACCCCTCGCGCGTGGCCTCCTCTATCACCGCACCTCGTGCAGACATGTGCCTATAATGGATTTTGGTTCCCCACATATTATACTAAACTGAATATAAATTGATTGTTTGACGCCCTAAACGATTTCAAATGAAAAAGTTGTCAACTGCAAAGTTTCATAACTTTTCGAGATCTACAACTTTCATTTTGGTAGTTTCTCCATCCGAGGTCATTTAGGACCAGTCGGCCGGTGGGCGGCCGACAGGTCAATTTGCCCGATATGGCCCACAGGATCATTTCAAATCAAAAAGTCGTCAACTACGAAGTTTCATAAATTTTAGGGATCTACAACTTTCATGTTGGTAGTTTCTCCGTCCGAGGTCATTTTGGACCTGTCGGCCACCGACCGGCCTATTTACCCGATATGGCCCACAAGACGATTTCTAATTAAAAAGTTGTCAACTACGAAGTTGCGACACTTTTCGAATGAAAATCACGTTCATTGCGGATGCGAGGATTCGAACCCGCGGCCACCCCTCACGCGTGAACTCCTCTATCACCGCATCTCGTGCTGGCATGTGCCTATAATGGATTTTGGTTCCCCACATATTATACTAAACTGAATATAAATTGATTGTTTGACGCCCTAAACGATTTCAAATGAAAAAGTTGTCAACTGCAAAGTTTCATAACTTTTCGAGATCTACAACTTTCATTTTGGTAGTTTCTCCATCCGAGGTCATTTAGGACCTGTCGGCCGGTGGGCGGCCGACAGGCCTATTTGCCCGATATGGCCCACAAGATGATTTCAAATCAAAAAGTCGTCAACTACGAAGTTTCATAAATTTTAGGGATCTACAACTTTCATTTTGGTAGTTTCTCTGTCCGAGGTCATTTAGGACCTGTCGGCCACCGACCGGCCTATTTGCCCGATATGGCCCACAAGACGATTTCTAATTAAAAAGTTGTCAACTACGAAGTCGCGACACTTTTCGGATGAAAATCACGTTCATTGCGGATGCGAGGATTCGAACCTGCAGCCACCCCTCGCGCGTGGCCTCCTCTATCACCGCACCTCGTGCTGACATGTGCCTATAATGGATTTTGGTTCCCCACATATTATACTAAACTGAATATAAATTGATTGTTTGACGCCATAAACGATTTCAAATGAAAAAGTTGTCAACTGCAAAGTTTCATAACTTTTCGAGATCTACAACTTTCATTTTGGTAGTTTCTCCATCCGAGGTCATTTATGACCTGTCAGCCGGTGGGCGGCCGACAGGCCTATTTGCCCGATATGGCCCACAAGATGATTTCAAATCAAAAAGTCGTCAACTACGAAGTTTCATAAATTTTAGGGATCTACAACTTTCATTTTGGTAGTTTCTCTGTCCGAGGTCATTTAGGACCTGTCGGCCACCGACTGGCCTATTTGCCCGATATGGCCCACAAGACGATTTCTAATTAAAAAATTGTCAACTACGAAGTCACGACACTTTTCGGATGAAAATCACGTTCATTGCGGATGCGAGGATTCGAACCCGCGGCCACCCCTCGCGCGTGGCCTCCTCTATCACCGCACCTCGTGCTGACATGTGCCTATAATGGATTTTGGTTCCCCACATATTATACTAAACTGAATATAAATTGATTGTTTGACGCCCTAAACGATTTCAAATGAAAAAATTGTCAACTGCAAAGTTTCATAACTTTTCGAGATCTACAACTTTCATTTTGGTAGTTTCTCCATCCGAGGTCATTTAGGATCTGTCGGCCGATGGGCGGCCGACAGGCCTATTTGCCCGATATGGCCCACAAGATGATTTCAAATCAAAAAGTCGTCAACTACGAAGTTTCATAAATTTTAGGGATCTACAACTTTCATTTTGGTAGTTTCTCTGTCCGAGGTCATTTAGGACCTGTCGGCCACCGACCGGCCTATTTGCCACGATTTCTAATTAAAAAGTTGTCAACTACGAAGTCGCGACACTTTTCGGATGAAAATCACGTTCATTGCGGATGCGAGGATTCGAACCTGCAGCCACCCCTCGCGCGTGGCCTCCTCTATCACCGCACCTCGTGCTGACATGTGCCTATAATGGATTTTGGTTCCCCACATATTATACTAAACTGAATATAAATTGATTGTTTGACGCCATAAACGATTTCAAATGAAAAAGTTGTCAACTGCAAAGTTTCATAACTTTTCGAGATCTACAACTTTCATTTTGGTAGTTTCTCCATCCGAGGTCATTTAGGACCTGTCAGCCGGTGGGCGGCCGACAGGCCTATTTGCCCGATATGGCCCACAAGATGATTTCAAATCAAAAAGTCGTCAACTACGAAGTTTCATAAATTTTAGGGATCTACAACTTTCATTTTGGTAGTTTCTCTGCCCGAGGTCATTTAGGACCTGTCGGCCACTGACCGGCCTATTTGCCCGATATGGCCCACAAGACGATTTCTAATTAAAAAGTTGTCAACTACGAAGTCGCGACACTTTTCGGATGAAAATCACGTTCATTGCGGATGCGAGGGTTCGAACCCGCGGCCACCCCTCGCGCGTGGCCTCCTCTATCACCGCACCTCGTGCAGACATGTGCCTATAATGGATTTTGGTTCCCCACATATTATACTAAACTGAATATAACTTGATTGTTTGACGCCCTAAACGATTTCAAATGAAAAAGTTGTCAACTGCAAAGTTTCATAACTTTTCGAGATCTACAACTTTCATTTTGGTAGTTTCTCCATCCGAGGTCATTTAGGACCTGTCGGCCGGTGGGCGGCCGACAGGTCAATTTGCCCGATATGGCCCACAGGAGCATTTCAAATCAAAAAGTCGTC
This sequence comes from Saccharum hybrid cultivar R570, assembly GCA_038087645.1. Classification (NCBI taxonomy): domain Eukaryota; kingdom Viridiplantae; phylum Streptophyta; class Magnoliopsida; order Poales; family Poaceae; genus Saccharum; species Saccharum hybrid cultivar. The sequence goes on from JAQSUU010000259.1 coordinate 62,956,592, forward strand.
AACTACGAAGTTTCATAAATTTTAGGGATCTACAACTTTCATTTTGGTAGTTTCTCCGTCCGAGGTCATTTTGGACCTGTCGGCCACCGACCGGCCTATTTACCCGATATGGCCCACAAGACGATTTCTAATTAAAAAGTTGTCAACTACGAAGTTGCGACACTTTTCGGATGAAAATCACGTTCATTGCGGATGCGAGGATTCGAACCCGCGGCCACCCCTCACGTGTGAACTCCTCTATCACCGCATCTCGTGCTGACATGTGCCTATAATGGATTTTGGTTCCCCACATATTATACTAAACTGAATATAAATTGATTGTTTGACGCCCTAAACGATTTCAAATGAAAAAGTTGTCAACTGCAAAGTTTCATAACTTTTCGAGATCTACAACTTTCATTTTGGTAGTTTGTCCATCCGAGGTCATTTAGGACCTGTCGGCCGGTGGGCGGCCGACAGGCCTATTTGCCCGATATGGCTCACAAGATGATTTCAAATCAAAAAGTCGTCAACTACGAAGTTTCATAAATTTTAGGGATCTACAACTTTCATTTTGGTAGTTTCTCTGTCCGAGGTCATTTAGGACCTGTCGGCCACTGACCGGCCTATTTGCCCGATATGGCCCACAAGACGATTTCTAATTAAAAAGTTGTCAACTACGAAGTCGCGACACTTTTCGGATGAAAATCACGTTCATTGCGGATGCGAGGGTTCGAACCCGCGGCCAGCCCTCGCGCGTGGCCTCCTCTATCACCGCACCTCGTGCTGACATGTGCCTATAATGGATTTTGGTTCCCCACATATTATACTAAACTGAATATAAATTGATTGTTTGACGCCCTAAACGATTTCAAATGAAAAAGTTGTCAACTGCAAAGTTTCATAACTTTTCGAGATCTACAACTTTCATTTTGGTAGTTTCTCCATCCGAGGTCATTTAGGACCTGTCGGCCGGTGGGCGGCCGACAGGTCAATTTGCCCGATATGGCCCACAGGATCATTTCAAATCAAAAAGTCGTCAACTACGAAGTTTCATAAATTTTAGGGATCTACAACTTTCATGTTGGTAGTTTCTCCGTCCGAGGTCATTTTGGACCTGTCGGCCACCGACCGGCCTATTTACCCGATATGGCCCACAAGACGATTTCTAATTAAAAAGTTGTCAACTACGAAGTTGCGACACTTTTCGAATGAAAATCACGTTCATTGCGGATGCGAGGATTCGAACCCGCGGCCACCCCTCACGCGTGAACTCCTCTATCACCGCATCTCGTGCTGACATGTGCCTATAATGGATTTTGGTTCCCCACATATTATACTAAACTGAATATAAATTGATTGTTTGACGCCCTAAACGATTTCAAATGAAAAAGTTGTCAACTGCAAAGTTTCATAACTTTTCGAGATCTACAACTTTCATTTTGGTAGTTTCTCCATCCGAGGTCATTTAGGACCTGTCGGCCGGTGGGCGGCCGACAGGCCTATTTGCCCGATATGGCCCACAAGATGATTTCAAATCAAAAAGTCGTCAACTACGAAGTTTCATAAATTTTAGGGATCTACAACTTTCATTTTGGTAGTTTCTCTGTCCGAGGTCATTTAGGACCTGTCGGCCACCGACCGGCCTATTTGCCCGATATGGCCCACAAGACGATTTCTAATTAAAAAGTTGTCAACTACGAAGTCGCGACACTTTTCGGATGAAAATCACGTTCATTGCGGATGCGAGGATTCGAACCTGCAGCCACCCCTCGCGCGTGGCCTCCTCTATCACCGCACCTCGTGCTGACATGTGCCTATAATGGATTTTGGTTCCCCACATATTATACTAAACTGAATATAAATTGATTGTTTGACGCCATAAACGATTTCAAATGAAAAAGTTGTCAACTGCAAAGTTTCATAACTTTTCGAGATCTACAACTTTCATTTTGGTAGTTTCTCCATCCGAGGTCATTTAGGACCTGTCAGCCGGTGGGCGGCCGACAGGCCTATTTGCCCGATATGGCCCACAAGATGATTTCAAATCAAAAAGTCGTCAACTACGAAGTTTCATAAATTTTAGGGATCTACAACTTTCATTTTGGTAGTTTCTCTGTCCGAGGTCATTTAGGACCTGTCGGCCACCGACTGGCCTATTTGCCCGATATGGCCCACAAGACGATTTCTAATTAAAAAATTGTCAACTACGAAGTCACGACACTTTTCGGATGAAAATCACGTTCATTGCGGATGCGAGGATTCGAACCCGCGGCCACCCCTCGCGCGTGGCCTCCTCTATCACCGCACCTCGTGCTGACATGTGCCTATAATGGATTTTGGTTCCCCACATATTATACTAAACTGAATATAAATTGATTGTTTGACGCCCTAAACGATTTCAAATGAAAAAATTGTCAACTGCAAAGTTTCATAACTTTTCGAGATCTACAACTTTCATTTTGGTAGTTTCTCCATCCGAGGTCATTTAGGATCTGTCGGCCGATGGGCGGCCGACAGGCCTATTTGCCCGATATGGCCCACAAGATGATTTCAAATCAAAAAGTCGTCAACTACGAAGTTTCATAAATTTTAGGGATCTACAACTTTCATTTTGGTAGTTTCTCTGTCCGAGGTCATTTAGGACCTGTCGGCCGCCGACCGGCCTATTTGCCACGATTTCTAATTAAAAAGTTGTCAACTACGAAGTCGCGACACTTTTCGGATGAAAATCACGTTCATTGCGGATGCGAGGATTCGAACCTGCAGCCACCCCTCGCGCGTGGCCTCCTCTATCACCGCACCTCGTGCTGACATGTGCCTATAATGGATTTTGGTTCCCCACATATTATACTAAACTGAATATAAATTGATTGTTTGACGCCATAAACGATTTCAAATGAAAAAGTTGTCAACTGCAAAGTTTCATAACTTTTCGAGATCTACAACTTTCATTTTGGTAGTTTCTCCATCCGAGGTCATTTAGGACCTGTCAGCCGGTGGGCGGCCGACAGGCCTATTTGCCCGATATGGCCCACAAGATGATTTCAAATCAAAAAGTCGTCAACTACGAAGTTTCATAAATTTTAGGGATCTACAACTTTCATTTTGGTAGTTTCTCTGTCCGAGGTCATTTAGGACCTGTCGGCCACCGACTGGCCTATTTGCCCGATATGGCCCACAAGACGATTTCTAATTAAAAAATTGTCAACTACGAAGTCACGACACTTTTCGGATGAAAATCACGTTCATTGCGGATGCGAGGATTCGAACCCGCGGCCACCCCTCGCGCGTGGCCTCCTCTATCACCGCACCTCGTGCTGACATGTGCCTATAACGGATTTTGGTTCCCCACATATTATACTAAACTGAATATAAATTGATTGTTTGACGCCCTAAACGATTTCAAATGAAAAAATTGTCAACTGCAAAGTTTCATAACTTTTCGAGATCTACAACTTTCATTTTGGTAGTTTCTCCATCCGAGGTCATTTAGGATCTGTCGGCCGATGGGCGGCCGATAGGCCTATTTGCCCGATATGGCCCACAAGATGATTTCAAATCAAAAAGTCGTCAACTACGAAGTTTCATAAATTTTAGGGATCTACAACTTTCATTTTGGTAGTTTCTCTGTCCGAGGTCATTTAGGACCTGTCGGCCACCGACCGGCCTATTTGCCCGATATGGCCCACAAGACGATTTCTAATTAAAAAGTTGTCAACTACGAAGTCGCGACACTTTTCGGATGAAAATCACGTTCATTGCGGATGCGAGGATTCGAACCTGCAGCCACCCCTCGCGCGTGGCCTCCTCTATCACCGCACCTCGTGCTGACATGTGCCTATAATGGATTTTGGTTCCCCACATATTATACTAAACTGAATATAAATTGATTGTTTGACGCCATAAACGATTTCAAATGAAAAAGTTGTCAACTGCAAAGTTTCATAACTTTTCGAGATCTACAACTTTCATTTTGGTAGTTTCTCCATCCGAGGTCATTTAGGACCTGTCAGCCGGTGGGCGGCCGACAGGCCTATTTGCCCGATATGGCCCACAAGATGATTTCAAATCAAAAAGTCGTCAACTACGAAGTTTCATAAATTTTAGGGATCTACAACTTTCATTTTGGTAGTTTCTCTGTCCAAGGTCATTTAGGACCTGTCGGCCACCGACTGGCCTATTTGCCCGATATGGCCCACAAGACGATTTCTAATTAAAAAATTGTCAACTACGAAGTCACGACACTTTTCGGATGAAAATCACGTTCATTGCGGATGCGAGGATTCGAACCCGCGGCCACCCCTCGCGCGTGGCCTCCTCTATCACCGCATCTCGTGCTGACATGTGCCTATAATGGATTTTGGTTGCCCACATATTATACTAAACTGAATATAAATTGATTGTTTGACGCCCTAAACGATTTCAAATGAAAAAATTGTCAACTGCAAAGTTTCATAACTTTTCGAGATCTACAACTTTCATTTTGGTAGTTTCTCCATCCGAGGTCATTTAGGATCTGTCGGCCGATGGGCGGCCGACAGGCCTATTTGCCCGATATGGCCCACAAGATGATTTCAAATCAAAAAGTCGTCAACTACGAAGTTTCATAAATTTTAGGGATCTACAACTTTCATTTTGGTAGTTTCTCTGTCCGAGGTCATTTAGGACCTGTCGGCCACCGACCGGCCTATTTGCCCGATTTGGCCCACAAGACGATTTCTAATTAAAAAGTTGTCAACTACGAAGTCGCGACACTTTTTGCGTGAAAATCACGCGCTTTGCGGCTGCGAGGATTCGAACCCGCAGCCCACCTCGTGCGTAGCCTCCTCTATCACCGCACCTCGTGCTGACATGTGCCTATAATGGATTTTGGTTCCCCACATATTATACTAAACTAAATATAAATTGATTGTTTGATGCCCTAAACGATTTCAAATGAAAAAGTTGTCAACTGCAAAGTTTCATAACTTTTCGAGATCTACAACTTTCATTTTGGTAGTTTCTCCATCCGAGGTCATTTAGGACCTGTCGGCCGATGGGCGGCCGACAGGCCTATTTGCCCGATATGGCCCACAAGATGATTTCAAATCAAAAAGTCGTCAACTACGAAGTTTCATAAATTTTAGGGATCTACAACTTTCATATTGGTAGTTTCTCCGTCCGAGGTCATTTAGGACCTGTCGGCCACCGACCGGCCTATTTGCCCGATATGGCCCACAAGACGATTTCTAATTAAAAAGTTATCAACTACGAAGTCGCGATACTTTTCTGATGAAAATCACGCGCTTTGCGGCTACGAGGATTCGAACCCGCGGCCCCCCTCGTGCATAGCCTCCTCTATCACCGCACCTCGTGCTGACATGTGCCTATACTGGATTTTGGTTCCCCACATATTATACTAAACTGAATATAAATTGATTGTTTGACGCCCTAAACGATTTCAAATGAAAAAGTTGTCAACTGCAAAGTTTCAAAACTTTTCGAGATCTACAACTTTCATTTTGGTAGTTTCTCCATCCGAGGTCATTTAGGACCTATCGGCCGGTGGGCGGCCGACAGGCCTATTTGCCCGATATGGCCCACAAGATGATTTCAAATCAAAAAGTCGTCAACTACGAAGTTTCATAAATTTTAGGGATCTACAACTTTCATTTTGGTAGTTTCTCTGTCCGAGGTCATTTAGGACCTGTCGGCCACCGACCGGCCTATTTGCCCGATATGGCCCACAAGACGATTTCTAATTAAAAAGTTGTCAACTACGAAGTCGCGACACTTTTTGGATGAAAATCACGTTCATTGCGGATGCGAGGATTCGAACCCGCGGCCACCCCTCGCGCGTGGCCTCCTCTATCACCGCACCTCGTGCTGACATGTGCCTATAGTGGATTTTGGTTCCCCACATATTATACTAAACTGAATATAAATTGATTGTTTGACGCCCTAAACGATTTCAAATGAAAAAGTTGTCAACTGCAAAGTTTCATAACTTTTCGAGATCTACAACCTTCGTTTTGGTAGTTTCTCCATCCGAGGTCATTTAGGACCTGTCGCCCGCCAAACTTTTCGAGATCTACAACCTTCGTTTTGGTAGTTTCTCCATCCGAGGTCATTTAGGACCTGTCGCCCGGTGGGCGGCCGACAGACCTATTTGCCCGATATGGCCCACAAGATGATTTCAAATCAAAAAGTCGTCAACTACGAAGTTTCATAAATTTTAGGGATCTACAACTTTCATTTTGGTAGTTTCTCTGTCCGAGGTCATTTAGGACCTGTCGGCCACCGACCGGCCTATTTGCCCGATATGGCCCACAAGACGATTTCTAATTAAAAAGTTGTCAACTACGAAGTCGCGACACTTTTCGGATGAAAATCACGTTCATCGCGGATGCGAGGGTTCGAACCCGCGGCCACCCCTCGCGCGTGGCCTCCTCTATCACCGCACCTCATGCTGACATGTGCCTATAATGGATTTTGGTTCCCCACATATTATACTAAACTGAATATAAATTTATTGTTTGACGCCCTAAACGATTTCAAATGAAAAAGTTGTCAACTGCAAAGTTTCATAACTTTTCGAGATCTATAACTTTCATTTTGGTAGTTTCTCCATCCGAGGTCATTTAGGACCTGTCGGCCGGTGGGCGGCCGACAGGTCTATTTGCCCGATATGGCCCACAAGATGATTTCAAATCAAAAAGTCGTCAACTACAAAGTTTCATAAATTTTAGGGATCTACAACTTTCATTTTGGTAGTTTCTCTGTCCGAGGTCATTTAGGACCTGTCGGCCACTGACCGGCCTATTTGCCCGATATGGCCCACAAGACGATTTCTAATTAAAAAGTTGTCAAGTACGAAGTCGCGACACTTTTCGGATGAAAATCACGTTCATTGCGGATGCGAGGGTTCGAACCCGCGGCCACCCCTCGCGCATGGCCTCCTCTATCACCGCACCTCGTGCAGACATGTGCCTATAATGGATTTTGGTTCCCCACATATTATACTAAACTGAATATAAATTGATTGTTTGACGCCCTAAACGATTTCAAATGAAAAAGTTGTCAACTGCAAAGTTTCATAACTTTTCGAGATCTACAACTTTCATTTTGGTAGTTTCTCCATCCGAGGTCATTTAGGACCTGTCGGCCGGTGGGCGGCCGACAGGTCAATTTGCCCGATATGGCCCACAGGATCATTTCAAATCAAAAAGTCGTCAACTACGAAGTTTCATAAATTTTAGCGATCTACAACTTTCATTTTGGTAGTTTCTCCGTCCGAGGTCATTTTGGACCTGTCGGCCACTGACCGGCCTATTTACCCGATATGGCCCACAAGACGATTTCTAATTAAAAAGTTGTCAACTACGAAGTTGCGACACTTTTCGGATGAAAATCACGTTCATTGCGGATGCGAGGATTCAAACCCGCGGCCACCCCTCACGCGTGAACTCCTCTATCACCGCATCTCGTGCTGACATGTGCCTATAATGGATTTTGGTTCCCCACATATTATACTAAACTGAATATAAATTGATTGTTTGACGCCCTAAACGATTTCAAATGAAAAAGTTGTCAACTGCAAAGTTTCATAACTTTTCGAGATCTACAACCTTCGTTTTGGTAGTTTCTCCATCCGAGGTCATTTAGGACCTGTCGCCCGCCAAACTTTTCGAGATCTACAACCTTCGTTTTGGTAGTTTCTCCATCCGAGGTCATTTAGGACCTGTCGCCCGGTGGGCGGCCGACAGACCTATTTGCCCGATATGGCCCACAAGATGATTTCAAATCAAAAAGTCGTCAACTACGAAGTTTCATAAATTTTAGGGATCTACAACTTTCATTTTGGTAGTTTCTCTGTCCGAGGTCATTTAGGACCTGTCGGCCACCGACCGGCCTATTTGCCCGATATGGCCCACAAGACGATTTCTAATTAAAAAGTTGTCAACTACGAAGTCGCGACACTTTTCGGATGAAAATCACGTTCATCGCGGATGCGACGGTTCGAACCCGCGGCCACCCCTCGCGCGTGGCCTCCTCTATCACCGCACCTCATGCTGACATGTGCCTATAATGGATTTTGGTTCCCCACATATTATACTAAACTGAATATAAATTTATTGTTTGACGCCCTAAACGATTTCAAATGAAAAAGTTGTCAACTGCAAAGTTTCATAACTTTTCGAGATCTATAACTTTCATTTTGGTAGTTTCTCCATCCGAGGTCATTTAGGACCTGTCGGCCGGTGGGCGGCCGACAGGTCTATTTGCCCGATATGGCCCACAAGATGATTTCAAATCAAAAAGTCGTCAACTACAAAGTTTCATAAATTTTAGGGATCTACAACTTTCATTTTGGTAGTTTCTCTGTCCGAGGTCATTTAGGACCTGTCGGCCACTGACCGGCCTATTTGCCCGATATGGCCCACAAGACGATTTCTAATTAAAAAGTTGTCAAGTACGAAGTCGCGACACTTTTCGGATGAAAATCACGTTCATTGCGGATGCGAGGGTTCGAACCCGCGGCCACCCCTCGCGCATGGCCTCCTCTATCACCGCACCTCGTGCAGACATGTGCCTATAATGGATTTTGGTTCCCCACATATTATACTAAACTGAATATAAATTGATTGTTTGACGCCCTAAACGATTTCAAATGAAAAAGTTGTCAACTGCAAAGTTTCATAACTTTTCGAGATCTACAACTTTCATTTTGGTAGTTTCTCCATCCGAGGTCATTTAGGACCTGTCGGCCGGTGGGCGGCCGACAGGTCAATTTGCCCGATATGGCCCACAGGATCATTTCAAATCAAAAAGTCGTCAACTACGAAGTTTCATAAATTTTAGCGATCTACAACTTTCATTTTGGTAGTTTCTCCGTCCGAGGTCATTTTGGACCTGTCGGCCACTGACCGGCCTATTTACCCGATATGGCCCACAAGACGATTTCTAATTAAAAAGTTGTCAACTACGAAGTTGCGACACTTTTCGGATGAAAATCACGTTCATTGCGGATGCGAGGATTCAAACCCGCGGCCACCCCTCACGCGTGAACTCCTCTATCACCGCATCTCGTGCTGACATGTGCCTATAATGGATTTTGGTTCCCCACATATTATACTAAACTGAATATAAATTGATTGTTTGACGCCCTAAACGATTTCAAATGAAAAAGTTGTCAACTGCAAAGTTTCATAACTTTTCAAGATCTACAACTTTCATTTTGGTAGTTTGTCCATCCGAGGTCATTTAGGACCTGTCGGCCGGTGGGCGGCCGACAGGCCTATTTGCCCGATATGGCTCACAAGATGATTTCAAATCAAAAAGTCGTCAACTACGAAGTTTCATAAATTTTAGGGATCTACAACTTTCATTTTGGTAGTTTCTCTGTCCGAGGTCATTTAGGACCTGTCGGCCACTGACCGGCCTATTTGCCCGATATGGCCCACAAGACGATTTCTAATTAAAAAGTTGTCAACTACGAAGTCGCGACACTTTTCGGATGAAAATCACGTTCATTGCGGATGCGAGGGTTCGAACCCGCGGCCACCCCTCGCGCGTGGCCTCCTCTATCACCGCACCTCGTGCTGACATGTGCCTATAATGGATTTTGGTTCCCCACATATTATACTAAACTGAATATAAATTGATTGTTTGACGCCCTAAACGATTTCAAATGAAAAAGTTGTCAACTGCAAAGTTTCATAACTTTTTGAGATCTACAACTTTCATTTTGGTAGTTTGTCCATCCGAGGTCATTTAGGACCTGTCGGCCGGTGGGCGGCCGACCGGCCTATTTGCCCGATATGGCCCACAAGACGATTTCTAATTAAAAAGTTGTCAACTACGAAGTCGCGACACTTTTCGGATGAAAATCACGTTCATCGCGGATGCGAGGGTTCGAACCCGCGGCCACCCCTCGCGCGTGGCCTCCTCTATCACCGCACCTCATGCTGACATGTGCCTATAATGGATTTTGGTTCCCCACATATTATACTAAACTGAATATAAATTTATTGTTTGACGCCCTAAACGATTTCAAATGAAAAAGTTGTCAACTGCAAAGTTTCATAACTTTTCGAGATCTATAACTTTCATTTTGGTAGTTTCTCCATCCGAGGTCATTTAGGACCTGTCGGCCGGTGGGCGGCCGACAGGTCTATTTGCCCGATATGGCCCACAAGATGATTTCAAATCAAAAAGTCGTCAACTACGAAGTTTCATAAATTTTAGGGATCTACAACTTTCATTTTGGTAGTTTCTCTGTCCGAGGTCATTTAGGACCTGTCGGCCACTGACCGGCCTATTTGCCCGATATGGCCCACAAGACGATTTCTAATTAAAAAGTTGTCAAGTACGAAGTCGCGACACTTTTCGGATGAAAATCACGTTCATTGCGGATGCGAGGGTTCGAACCCGCGGCCACCCCTCGCGCATGGCCTCCTCTATCACCGCACCTCGTGCAGACATGTGCCTATAATGGATTTTGGTTCCCCACATATTATACTAAACTGAATATAAATTGATTGTTTGACGCCCTAAACGATTTCAAATGAAAAAGTTGTCAACTGCAAAGTTTCATAACTTTTCGAGATCTACAACTTTCATTTTGGTAGTTTCTCCATCCGAGGTCATTTAGGACCTGTCGGCCGGTGGGCGGCCGACAGGTCAATTTGCCCGATATGGCCCACAGGATCATTTCAAATCAAAAAGTCGTCAACTACGAAGTTTCATAAATTTTAGGGATCTACAACTTTCATTTTGGTAGTTTCTCTGTCCGAGGTCATTTTGGACCTGTCGGCCACCGACCGGCCTATTTGCCCGATATGGCCCACAAGACGATTTCAAATCAAAAAGTCGTCAACTACGAAGTTTCATAAATTTTAGCGATCTACAACTTTCATTTTGGTAGTTTCTCCGTCCGAGGTCATTTTGGACCTGTCGGCCACTGACCGGCCTATTTACCCGATATGGCCCACAAGACGATTTCTAATTAAAAAGTTGTCAACTACGAAGTTGCGACACTTTTCGGATGAAAATCACGTTCATTGCGGATGCGAGGATTCGAACCCGCGGCCACCCCTCACGCGTGAACTCCTCTATCACCGCATCTCGTGCTGACATGTGCCTATAATGGATTTTGGTTCCCCATATATTATACTAAACTGAATATAAATTGATTGTTTGACGCCCTAAACGATTTCAAATGAAAAAGTTGTCAACTGCAAAGTTTCATAACTTTTCGAGATCTACAACTTTCATTTTGGTAGTTTGTCCATCCGAGGTCATTTAGGACCTGTCGGCCGGTGGGCGGCCGACAGGCCTATTTGCCCGATATGGCTCACAAGATGATTTCAAATCAAAAAGTCGTCAACTACGAAGTTTCATAAATTTTAGGGATCTACAACTTTCATTTTGGTAGTTTCTCTGTCCGAGGTCATTTAGGACCTGTCGGCCACTGACCGGCCTATTTGCCCGATATGGCCCACAAGACGATTTCTAATTAAAAAGTTGTCAACTACGAAGTCGCGACACTTTTCGGATGAAAATCACGTTCATTGCGGATGCGAGGGTTCGAACCCGCGGCCACCCCTCGCGCGTGGCCTCCTCTATCACCGCACCTCGTGCTGACATGTGCCTATAATGGATTTTGGTTCCCCACATATTATACTAAACTGAATATAAATTGATTGTTTGACGCCCTAAACGATTTCAAATGAAAAAGTTGTCAACTGCAAAGTTTCATAACTTTTCGAGATCTACAACTTTCATTTTGGTAGTTTGTCCATCCGAGGTCATTTAGGACCTGTCGGCCGGTGGGCGGCCGACCGGCCTATTTGCCCGATATGGCCCACAAGACGATTTCTAATTAAAAAGTTGTCAACTACGAAGTCGCGACACTTTTCGGATGAAAATCACGTTCATCGCGGATGCGAGGGTTCGAACCCGCGGCCACCCCTCGCGCGTGGCCTCCTCTATCACCGCACCTCATGCTGACATGTGCCTATAATGGATTTTGGTTCCCCACATATTATACTAAACTGAATATAAATTTATTGTTTGACGCCCTAAACGATTTCAAATGAAAAAGTTGTCAACTGCAAAGTTTCATAACTTTTCGAGATCTATAACTTTCATTTTGGTAGTTTCTCCATCCGAGGTCATTTAGGACCTGTCGGCCGGTGGGCGGCCGACAGGTCTATTTGCCCGATATGGCCCACAAGATGATTTCAAATCAAAAAGTCGTCAACTACGAAGTTTCATAAATTTTAGGGATCTACAACTTTCATTTTGGTAGTTTCTCTGTCCGAGGTCATTTAGGACCTGTCGGCCACTGACCGGCCTATTTGCCCGATATGGCCCACAAGACGATTTCTAATTAAAAAGTTGTCAAGTACGAAGTCGCGACACTTTTCGGATGAAAATCACGTTCATTGCGGATGCGAGGGTTCGAACCCGCGGCCACCCCTCGCGCATGGCCTCCTCTATCACCGCACCTCGTGCAGACATGTGCCTATAATGGATTTTGGTTCCCCACATATTATACTAAACTGAATATAAATTGATTGTTTGACGCCCTAAACGATTTCAAATGAAAAAGTTGTCAACTGCAAAGTTTCATAACTTTTCGAGATCTACAACTTTCATTTTGGTAGTTTCTCCATCCGAGGTCATTTAGGACCTGTCGGCCGGTGGGCGGCCGACAGGTCAATTTGCCCGATATGGCCCACAGGATCATTTCAAATCAAAAAGTCGTCAACTACGAAGTTTCATAAATTTTAGCGATCTACAACTTTCATTTTGGTAGTTTCTCCGTCCGAGGTCATTTTGGACCTGTCGGCCACTGACCGGCCTATTTACCCGATATGGCCCACAAGACGATTTCTAATTAAAAAGTTGTCAACTACGAAGTTGCGACACTTTTCGGATGAAAATCACGTTCATTGCGGATGCGAGGATTCGAACCCGCGGCCACCCCTCACGCGTGAACTCCTCTATCACCGCATCTCGTGCTGACATGTGCCTATAATGGATTTTGGTTCCCCACATATTATACTAAACTGAATATAAATTGATTGTTTGACGCCCTAAACGATTTCAAATGAAAAAGTTGTCAACTGCAAAGTTTCATAACTTTTCGAGATCTACAACTTTCATTTTGGTAGTTTGTCCATCCGAGGTCATTTAGGACCTGTCGGCCGGTGGGCGGCCGACAGGCCTATTTGCCCGATATGGCTCACAAGATGATTTCAAATCAAAAAGTCGTCAACTACGAAGTTTCATAAATTTTAGGGATCTACAACTTTCATTTTGGTAGTTTCTCTGTCCGAGGTCATTTAGGACCTGTCGGCCACTGACCGGCCTATTTGCCCGATATGGCCCACAAGACGATTTCTAATTAAAAAGTTGTCAACTACGAAGTCGCGACACTTTTCGGATGAAAATCACGTTCATTGCGGATGCGAGGGTTCGAACCCGCGGCCACCCCTCGCGCGTGGCCTCCTCTATCACCGCACCTCGTGCTGACATGTGCCTATAATGGATTTTGGTTCCCCACATATTATACTAAACTGAATATAAATTGATTGTTTGACGCCCTAAACGATTTCAAATGAAAAAGTTGCCAACTGCAAAGTTTCATAACTTTTCGAGATCTACAACTTTCATTTTGGTAGTTTCTCCATCCGAGGTCATTTAGGACCTGTCGGCCGGTGGGCGGCCGACAGGTCAATTTGCCCGATATGGCCCACAGGATCATTTCAAATCAAAAAGTCGTCAACTACGAAGTTTCATAAATTTTAGGGATCTACAACTTTCATTTTGGTAGTTTCTCTGTCCGAGGTCATTTTGGACCTGTCGGCCACCGACCGGCCTATTTGCCCGATATGGCCCACAAGACGATTTCTAATTAAAAAGTTGTCAACTACGAAGTCGTGACACTTTTCGGATGAAAATCACGTTCATTGCGGATGCGAGGGTTCGAACCCGCGGCCACCCCTCGCGCGTGGCCTCCTCTATCACCGCACCTCGTGCTGACATGTGCCTATAATGGATTTTGGTTCCCCACATATTATACTAAACTGAATATAAATTGATTGTTTGACGCCCTAAACGATTTCAAATGAAAAAGTTGTCAACTGCAAAGTTTCATAACTTTTCGAGATCTACAACTTTCATTTTGGTAGTTTCTCCATCCGAGGTCATTTAGGACCTGTCGGCCGGTGGGCGGCCGACAGGTCAATTTGCCCGATATGGCCCACAGGATCATTTCAAATCAAAAAGTCGTCAACTACGAAGTTTCATAAATTTTAGGGATCTACAACTTTCATTTTGGTAGTTTCTCCGTCCGAGGTCATTTTGGACCTGTCGGCCACCGACCGGCCTATTTACCCGATATGGCCCACAAGACGATTTCTAATTAAAAAGTTGTCAACTACGAAGTTGCGACACTTTTCGGATGAAAATCACGTTCATTGCGGATGCAAGGATTCGAACCCGCGGCCACCCCTCACGCGTGAACTCCTCTATCACCGCATCTCGTGCTGACATGTGCCTATAATGGATTTTGGTTCCCCACATATTATACTAAACTGAATATAAATTGATTGTTTGACGCCCTAAACGATTTCAAATGAAAAAGTTGTCAACTGCAAAGTTTCATAACTTTTCGAGATCTACAACTTTCATTTTGGTAGTTTGTCCATCCGAGGTCATTTAGGACCTGTCGGCCGGTGGGCGGCCGACAGGCCTATTTGCCCGATATGGCTCACAAGATGATTTCAAATCAAAAAGTCGTCAACTACGAAGTTTCATAAATTTTAGGGATCTACAACTTTCATTTTGGTAGTTTCTCTGTCCGAGGTCATTTAGGACCTGTCGGCCACTGACCGGCCTATTTGCCCGATATGGCCCACAAGACGATTTCTAATTAAAAAGTTGTCAACTACGAAGTCGCGACACTTTTCGGATGAAAATCACGTTCATTGCGGATGCGAGGGTTCGAACCCGCGGCCACCCCTCGCGCATGGCCTCCTCTATCGCCGCACCTCGTGCTGACATGTGCCTATAATGGATTTTGGTTCCCCACATATTATACTAAACTGAATATAAATTGATTGTTTGACGCCCTAAACGATTTCAAATGAAAAAGTTGTCAACTGCAAAGTTTCATAACTTTTCGAGATCTACAACTTTCATTTTGGTAGTTTCTCCATCCGAGGTCATTTAGGACCTGTCGGCCGGTGGGCGGCCGACAGGTCAATTTGCCCGATATGTCCCACAGGATCATTTCAAATCAAAAAGTCGTCAACTACGAAGTTTCATAAATTTTAGGGATCTACAACTTTCATTTTGGTAGTTTCTCCGTCCGAGGTCATTTTGGACCTGTCGGCCACCGACCGGCCTATTTACCCGATATGGCCCACAAGACGATTTCTAATTAAAAAGTTGTCAACTACGAAGTTGCGACACTTTTCGGATGAAAATCACGTTCATTGCGGATGCGAGGATTCGAACCCGCGGCCACCCCTCACGCGTGAACTCCTCTATCACCGCATCTCGTGCTGACATGTGCCTATAATGGATTTTGGTTCCCCACATATTATACTAAACTGAATATAAATTGATTGTTTGACGCCCTAAACGATTTCAAATGAAAAAGTTGTCAACTGCAAAGTTTCATAACTTTTCGAGATCTACAACTTTCATTTTGGTAGTTTGTCCATCCGAGGTCATTTAGGACCTGTCGGCCGGTGGGCGGCCGACAGGCCTATTTGCCCGATATGGCTCACAAGATGATTTCAAATCAAAAAGTCGTCAACTACGAAGTTTCATAAATTTTAGGGATCTACAACTTTCATTTTGGTAGTTTCTCTGTCTGAGGTCATTTAGGACCTGTCGGCCACTGACCGGCCTATTTGCCCGATATGGCCCACAAGACGATTTCTAATTAAAAAGTTGTCAACTACGAAGTCGCGACACTTTTCGGATGAAAATCACGTTCATTGCGGATGCGAGGGTTCGAACCCGTGGCCACCCCTCGCGCGTGGCCTCCTCTATCACCGCACCTCGTGCTGACATGTGCCTATAATGGATTTTGGTTCCCCACATATTATACTAAACTGAATATAAATTGATTGTTTGACGCCCTAAACGATTTCAAATGAAAAAGTTGTCAACTGCAAAGTTTCATAACTTTTCGAGATCTACAACTTTCATTTTGGTAGTTTCTCCATCCGAGGTCATTTAGGACCTGTCGGCCGGTGGGCGGCCGACAGGTCAATTTGCCCGATATGGCCCACAGGATCATTTCAAATCAAAAAGTCGTCAACTACGAAGTTTCATAAATTTTAGGGATCTACAACTTTCATTTTGGTAGTTTCTCTGTCCGAGGTCATTTTGGACCTGTCGGCCACCGACCGGCCTATTTGCCCGATATGGCCCACAAGACGATTTCTAATTAAAAAGTTGTCAACTACGAAGTCGCGACACTTTTCGGATGAAAATCACGTTCATTGCGGATGCGAGGGTTCGAACCTGCGGCCACCCCTCGCGCGTGGCCTCCTCTATCACCGCACCTCGTGCTGACATGTGCCTATAATGGATTTTGGTTCCCCACATATTATACTAAACTGAATATAAATTGATTGTTTGACGCCCTAAACGATTTCAAATGAAAAAGTTGTCAACTGCAAAGTTTCATAACTTTTCGAGATCTACAACTTTCATTTTGGTAGTTTCTCCATCCGAGGTCATTTAGGACCTGTCGGCCGGTGGGTGGCCGACAGGTCAATTTGCCCGATATGGCCCACAGGATCATTTCAAATCAAAAAGTCGTCAACTACGAAGTTTCATAAATTTTAGGGATCTACAACTTTCATTTTGGTAGTTTCTCCGTCCGAGGTCATTTTGGACCTGTCGGCCACCGACCGGCCTATTTACCCGATATGGCCCACAAGACGATTTCTAATTAAAAAGTTGTCAACTACGAAGTTGCGACACTTTTCGGATGAAAATCACGTTCATTGCGGATGCGAGGATTCGAACCCGCGGCCACCCCTCACGCGTGAACTCCTCTATCACCGCATCTCGTGCTGACATGTGCCTATAATGGATTTTGGTTCCCCACATATTATACTAAACTGAATATAAATTGATTGTTTGACGTCATAAACGATTTCAAATGAAAAAGTTGTCAACTGCAAAGTTTCATAACTTTTCGAGATCTACAACTTTCATTTTGGTAGTTTCTCCATCCGAGGTCATTTAGGACCTGTCGGCCGGTGGGCGGCCGACAGGCCTATTTGCCCGATATGGCCCACAAGATGATTTCAAATCAAAAAGTCGTCAACTACGAAGTTTAATAAATTTTAGGGATCTACAACTTTCATTTTGGTAGTTTCTCTGTCCGAGGTCATTTAGGACCTGTCGGCCACCGACCGGCCTATTTGCCCGATATGGCCCACAAGACGATTTCTAATTAAAAAGTTGTCAACTACGAAGTCGCGACACTTTTCGGATGAAAATCACGTTCATTGCGGATGCGAGGGTTCGAACCCGCGGCCACCCCTCGCGCGTGGCCTCCTCTATCACCGCACCTCGTGCTGACATGTGCCTATAATGGATTTTGGTTCCCCACATATTATACTAAACTGAATATAAATTGATTGTTTGACGCCATAAACGATTTCAAATGAAAAAGTTGTCAACTGCAAAGTTTCATAACTTTTCGAGATCTACAACTTTCATTTTGGTAGTTTCTCCATCCGAGGTCATTTAGGACCTGTCGGCCGGTGGGCGGCCGACAGGCCTATTTGCCCGATATGGCCCACAAGATGATTTCAAATCAAAAAGTCGTCAACTACGAAGTTTCATAAATTTTAGGGATCTACAACTTTCATTTTGGTAGTTTCTCTGTCCGAGGTCATTTAGGACCTGTCGGCCACCGACTGGCCTATTTGCCTGATATGGTCCACAAGACGATTTCTAATTAAAAAATTGTCAACTACGAAGTCACGACACTTTTCGGATGAAAATCACGTTCATTGCGGATGCGAGGATTCGAACCCGCGGCCACCCCTCGTGCGTGGCCTCCTCTATCACCGCACCTCGTGCTGACATGTGCCTATAATGGATTTTGGTTCCCCACATATTATACTAAACTGAATATAAATTGATTGTTTGACGCCCTAAACGATTTCAAATGAAAAAGTTGTCAACTGCAAAGTTTCATAACTTTTCGAGATCTACAACTTTCATTTTGGTAGTTTCTCCATCCGAGGTCATTTAGGATCTGTCGGCAGATGGGCGGCCGACAGGCCTATTTGCCCGATATGGCCCACAAGATGATTTCAAATCAAAAAGTCGTCAACTACGAAGTTTCATAAATTTTAGGGATCTACAACTTTCATTTTGGTAGTTTCTCTGTCCGAGGTCATTTAGGACCTGTCGGCCACCGACCGGCCCATTTGCCCGATTTGGCCCACAAGACGATTTCTAATTAAAAAGTTGTCAACTACGAAGTCGCAACACTTTTTGCGTGAAAATCACGCGCTTTGCGGCTGCGAGGATTCGAACCCGCAGCCCACCTCGCGCGTAGCCTCCTCTATCACCGCACCTCGTGCTGACATGTGCCTATAATGGATTTTGGTTCCCCACATATTATACTAAACTAAATATAAATTGATTGTTTGATGCCCTAAACGATTTCAAATGAAAAAGTTGTCAACTGCAAAGTTTCATAACTTTTCGAGATCTACAACTTTCATTTTGGTAGTTTCTCCATCCGAGGTCATTTAGGACCTGTCGGCCGATGGGCGGCCGACAGGCCTATTTGCCCGATATGGCCCACAAGATGATTTCAAATCAAAAAGTCGTCAACTACGAAGTTTCATAAATTTTAGGGATCTACAACTTTCATATTGGTAGTTTGTCCGTCCGAGGTCATTTAGGACCTGTCGGCCACCGACCGGCCTATTTGCCCGATATGGCCCACAAGACGATTTCTAATTAAAAAGTTATCAACTATGAAGTCGCGACACTTTTCTGATGAAAATCACGCGCTTTGCGGCTGCGAGGATTCGAACCCGCGGCCCCCCTCGTGCATAGCCTCCTCTATCACCGCACCTCGTGCTGACATGTGCCTATACTGGATTTTGGTTCCCCACATATTATACTAAACTGAATATAAATTGATTGTTTGACGCCCTAAACGATTTCAAATGAAAAAGTTGTCAACTGCAAAGTTTCAAAACTTTTCGAGATCTACAA
The DNA here is from genome assembly GCA_038087645.1 of Saccharum hybrid cultivar R570. Lineage (NCBI taxonomy): Eukaryota > Viridiplantae > Streptophyta > Magnoliopsida > Poales > Poaceae > Saccharum > Saccharum hybrid cultivar. The sequence continues at coordinate 62,975,837 of JAQSUU010000259.1, forward strand.
CTTTCATTTTGGTAGTTTCTCCATCCGAGGTCATTTAGGACCTATCGGCCGGTGGGCGGCCGACAGGCCTATTTGCCCGATATGGCCCACAAGATGATTTCAAATCAAAAAGTCGTCAACTACGAAGTTTCATAAATTTTAGGGATCTACAACTTTCATTTTGGTAGTTTCTCTGTCCGAGGTCATTTAGGACCTGTCGGCCACTGACCGGCCTATTTGCCCGATATGGCCCACAAGACGATTTCTAATTAAAAAGTTGTCAACTACGAAGTCGCGACACTTTTCGGATGAAAATCACGTTCATTGCGGATGCGAGGATTCGAACCCGCGGCCACCCCTCGCGCGTGGCCTCCTCTATCACCGCACCTCGTGCTGACATGTGCCTATAGTGATTTTGGTTCCCCACATATTATACTAAACTGAATATAAATTGATTGTTTGACGCCCTAAACGATTTCAAATGAAAAAGTTGTCAACTGCAAAGTTTCATAACTTTTCGAGATCTACAACCTTCGTTTTGGTAGTTTCTCCATCCGAGGTCATTTAGGACCTGTCGCCCGCCAAACTTTTCGAGATCTACAACCTTCGTTTTGGTAGTTTCTCCATCCGAGGTCATTTAGGACCTGTCGCCCGGTGGGCGGCCGACAGACCTATTTGCCCGATATGGCCCACAAGATGATTTCAAATCAAAAAGTCGTCAACTACGAAGTTTCATAAATTTTAGGGATCTACAACTTTCATTTTGGTAGTTTCTCTGTCCGAGGTCATTTAGGACCTGTCGGCCACCGACCGGCCTATTTGCCCGATATGGCCCACAAGACGATTTCTAATTAAAAAGTTGTCAACTACGAAGTCGCGACACTTTTCGGATGAAAATCACGTTCATTGCAGATGCGAGGGTTCGAACCCGCGGCCACCCCTCGCGCGTGGCCTCCTCTATCACCGCACCTCATGCTGACATGTGCCTATAATGGATTTTGGTTCCCCACATATTATACTAAACTGAATATAAATTTATTGTTTGACGCCCTAAACGATTTCAAATGAAAAAGTTGTCAACTGCAAAGTTTCATAACTTTTCGAGATCTATAACTTTCATTTTGGTAGTTTCTCCATCCGAGGTCATTTAGGACCTGTCGGCCGGTGGGCGGCCGACAGGTCTATTTGCCCGATATGGCCCACAAGATGATTTCAAATCAAAAAGTCGTCAACTACGAAGTTTCATAAATTTTAGGGATCTACAACTTTCATTTTGGTAGTTTCTCCGTCCGAGGTCATTTTGGACCTGTCGGCCACCGACCGGCCTATTTACCCGATATGGCCCACAAGACGATTTCTAATTAAAAAGTTGTCAACTATGAAGTTGCGACACTTTTCGGATGAAAATCACATTCATTGCGGATGCGAGGATTCGAACCCGCGGCCACCCCTCACACGTGAACTCCTCTATCACCGCATCTCGTGCTGACTTGTGCCTATAATGGATTTTGGTTCCCCACATATTATACTAAACTGAATATAAATTGATTGTTCGACGCCCTAAACGATTTCAAATGAAAAAGTTGTCAACTGCAAAGTTTCATAACTTTTTGAGATCTACAACTTTCATTTTGGTAGTTTGTCCATCCGAGGTCATTTAGGACCTGTCGGCCGGTGGGCGGCCGACAGGCCTATTTGCCCGATATGGCTCACAAGATGATTTCAAATCAAAAAGTCGTCAACTACGAAGTTTCATAAATTTTAGGGATCTACAACTTTCATTTTGGTAGTTTCTCTGTCCGAGGTCATTTAGGACCTGTCGGCCACTGACCGGCCTATTTGCCCGATATGGCCCACAAGACGATTTCTAATTAAAAAGTTGTCAACTACGAAGTCGCGACACTTTTCGGATGAAAATCACGTTCATTGCGGATGCGAGGGTTCGAACCCGCGGCCTCCCCTCGCGCGTGGCCTCCTCTATCACCGCACCTCGTGCTGACATGTGCCTATAATAGATTTTGGTTCCCCACATATTATACTAAACTGAATATAAATTGATTGTTTGACGCCCTAAACGATTTCAAATGAAAAAGTTGTCAACCGCAAAGTTTCATAACTTTTCGAGATCTACAACTTTCATTTTGGTAGTTTCTCCATCCGAGGTCATTTAGGACCTGTCGGCCGGTGGGCGGCCGACAGGTCAATTTGCCCGATATGGCCCACAGGATCATTTCAAACCAAAAAGTCGTCAACTACGAAGTTTCATAAATTTTAGGGATCTACAACTTTTATTTTGGTAGTTTCTCCGTCCGAGGTCATTTTGGACCTGTCGGCCACCGACCGGCCTATTTACCCGATATGGCCCACAAGACGATTTCTAATTAAAAAGTTATCAACTACGAAGTTGCGACACTTTTCGGATGAAAATCACGTTCATTGCGGATGCGAGGATTCGAACCCGCGGCCACCCCTCACGCGTGAACTCCTCTATCACCGCATCTCGTGCTGACATGTGCCTATAATGGATTTTGGTTCCCCACATATTATACTAAACTGAATATAAATTGATTGTTTGACGCCCTAAACGATTTCAAATGAAAAAGTTGTCAACTGCAAAGTTTCATAACTTTTCGAGATCTACAACTTTCATTTTGGTAGTTTCTCCATCCGAGGTCATTTAGGACCTGTCGGCCGGTGGGCGGCCGACAGGCCTATTTGCCCGATATGGCCCACAAGATGATTTCAAATCAAAAAGTCGTCAACTACGAAGTTTCATAAATTTTAGGGATCTACAACTTTCATTTTGGTAGTTTCTCTATCCGAGGTCATTTAGGACCTGTCGGCCACCGACCGGCCTATTTGCCCGATATGGCCCACAAGACGATTTCTAATTAAAAAGTTGTCAACTACGAAGTCGCGACACTTTTCGGATGAAAATCACGTTCATTGCGGATGCGAGGGTTCGAACCCGCGGCCACCCCTCGCGCGTGGCCTCCTCTATCACCGCACCTCGTGCTGACATGTGCCTATAATGGATTTTGGTTCCCCACATATTATACTAAACTGAATATAAATTGATTGTTTGGCGCCCTAAACGATTTCAAATGAAAAAGTTGTCAACTGCAAAGTTTCATAACTTTTCGAGATCTACAACTTTCATTTTGGTAGTTTCTCCATCCGAGGTCATTTAGGACCTGTCGGCCGGTGGGCGGCCGACAGGTCAATTTGCCCGATATGGCCCACAGGATCATTTCAAATCAAAAAGTCGTCAACTACGAAGTTTCATAAATTTTAGGGATCTACAACTTTCATTTTGGTAGTTTCTCTGTCCGAGGTCATTTTGGACCTGTCGGCCACCGACCGGCCTATTTGCCCGATATGGCCCACAAGACGATTTCTAATTAAGAAGTTGTCAACTACGAAGTCGCGACACTTTTCGGATGAAAATCACGTTCATTGCGGATGCGAGGGTTCGAACCCGCGGCCACCCCTCGCGCGTGGCCTCCTCTATCACCGCACCTCGTGCTGACATGTGCCTATAATGGATTTTGGTTCCCCACATATTATACTAAACTGAATATAAATTGATTGTTTGACGCCATAAACGATTTCAAATGAAAAAGTTGTCAACTGCAAAGTTTCATAACTTTTCGAGATCTACAACTTTCATTTTGGTAGTTTCTCCATCCGAGGTCATTTAGGACCTGTCGGCCGGTGGGTGGCCGACAGGTCAATTTGCCCGATATGGCCCACAGGATCATTTCAAATCAAAAAGTCGTCAACTACGAAGTTTCATAAATTTTAGGGATCTACAACTTTCATTTTGGTAGTTTCTCCGTCCGAGGTCATTTTGGACCTGTCGGCCACCGACCGGCCTATTTACCCGATATGGCCCACAAGACGATTTCTAATTAAAAAGTTATCAACTACGAAGTTGCGACACTTTTCGGATGAAAATCACGTTCATTGCGGATGCGAGGATTCGAACCCGCGGCCACCCCTCACGCGTGAACTCCTCTATCACCGCATCTCGTGCTGACATGTGCCTATAATGGATTTTGGTTCCCCACATATTATACTAAACTGAATATAAATTGATTGTTTGACGTCATAAACGATTTCAAATGAAAAAGTTGTCAACTGCAAAGTTTCATAACTTTTCGAGATCTACAACTTTCATTTTGGTAGTTTCTCCATCCGAGGTCATTTAGGACCTGTCGGCCGGTGGGCGGCCGACAGGCCTATTTGCCCGATATGGCCCACAAGATGATTTCAAATCAAAAAGTCGTCAACTACGAAGTTTAATAAATTTTAGGGATCTACAACTTTCATTTTGGTAGTTTCTCTGTCCGAGGTCATTTAGGACCTGTCGGCCACCGACCGGCCTATTTGCCCGATATGGCCCACAAGACGATTTCTAATTAAAAAGTTGTCAACTACGAAGTGGCGACACTTTTCGGATGAAAATCACGTTCATTGCGGATGCGAGGGTTCGAACCCATGGCCACCCCTCGCGCGTGGCCTCCTCTATCACCGCACCTCGTGCTGACATGTGCCTATAATGGATTTTGGTTCCCCACATATTATACTAAACTGAATATAAATTGATTGTTTGACGCCATAAACGATTTCAAATGAAAAAGTTGTCAACTGCAAAGTTTCATAACTTTTCGAGATCTACAACTTTCATTTTGGTAGTTTCTCCATCCGAGGTCATTTAGGACCTGTCGGCCGGTGGGCGGCCGACAGGCCTATTTGCCCGATATGGCCCACAAGATGATTTCAAATCAAAAAGTCGTCAACTACGAAGTTTCATAAATTTTAGGGATCTACAACTTTCATTTTGGTAGTTTCTCTGTCCGAGGTCATTTAGGACCTGTCGGCCACCGACCGGCCTATTTGCCCGATATGGCCCACAAGACGATTTCTAATTAAAAAGTTGTCAACTACGAAGTCGCGACACTTTTCGGATGAAAATCACGTTCATTGCAGATGCGAGGGTTCGAACCCGCGGCCACCCCTCGCGCGTGGCCTCCTCTATCACCGCACCTCATGCTGACATGTGCCTATAATGGATTTTGGTTCCCCACATATTATACTAAACTGAATATAAATTGATTGTTTGACGCCCTAAACGATTTCAAATGAAAAAGTTGTCAACTGCAAAGTTTCATAACTTTTCGAGATCTACAACTTTCATTTTGGTAGTTTCTCCATCCGAGGTCATTTAGGACCTGTCGGCCGGTGGGCGGCCGACAGGTCAATTTGCCCGATATGGCCCACAGGATCATTTCAAATCAAAAAGTCGTCAACTACGAAGTTTCATAAATTTTAGGGATCTACAACTTTCATTTTGGTAGTTTCTCCGTCCGAGGTCATTTTGGACCTGTCGGCCACCGACCGGCCTATTTACCCGATATGGCCCACAAGACGATTTCTAATTAAAAAGTTGTCAACTATGAAGTTGCGACACTTTTCGGATGAAAATCACATTCATTGCGGATGCGAGGATTCGAACCCGCGGCCACCCCTCACACGTGAACTCCTCTATCACCGCATCTCGTGCTGACTTGTGCCTATAATGGATTTTGGTTCCCCACATATTATACTAAACTGAATATAAATTGATTGTTCGACGCCCTAAACGATTTCAAATGAAAAAGTTGTCAACTGCAAAGTTTCATAACTTTTCGAGATCTACAACTTTCATTTTGGTAGTTTGTCCATCCGAGGTCATTTAGGACCTGTCGGCCGGTGGGCGGCCGACAGGCCTATTTGCCCGATATGGCTCACAAGATGATTTCAAATCAAAAAGTCGTCAACTACGAAGTTTCATAAATTTTAGGGATCTACAACTTTCATTTTGGTAGTTTCTCTGTCCGAGGTCATTTAGGACCTGTCGGCCACTGACCGGCCTATTTGCCCGATATGGCCCACAAGACGATTTCTAATTAAAAAGTTGTCAACTACGAAGTCGCGACACTTTTCGGATGAAAATCACGTTCATTGCGGATGCGAGGGTTCGAACCCGCGGCCTCCCCTCGCGCGTGGCCTCCTCTATCACCGCACCTCGTGCTGACATGTGCCTATAATGGATTTTGGTTCCCCACATATTATACTAAACTGAATATAAATTGATTGTTTGACGCCCTAAACGATTTCAAATGAAAAAGTTGTCAACCGCAAAGTTTCATAACTTTTCGAGATCTACAACTTTCATTTTGGTAGTTTCTCCATCCGAGGTCATTTAGGACCTGTCGGCCGGTGGGCGGCCGACAGGTCAATTTGCCCGATATGGCCCACAGGATCATTTCAAATCAAAAAGTCGTCAACTACGAAGTTTCATAAATTTTAGGGATCTACAACTTTTATTTTGGTAGTTTCTCCGTCCGAGGTCATTTTGGACCTGTCGGCCACCGACCGGCCTATTTACCCGATATGGCCCACAAGACGATTTCTAATTAAAAAGTTATCAACTACGAAGTTGCGACACTTTTCGGATGAAAATCACGTTCATTGCGGATGCGAGGATTCGAACCCGCGGCCACCCCTCACGCGTGAACTGCTCTATCACCGCATCTCGTGCTGACATGTGCCTATAATGGATTTTGGTTCCCCACATATTATACTAAACTGAATATAAATTGATTGTTTGACGCCCTAAACGATTTCAAATGAAAAAGTTGTCAACTGCAAAGTTTCATAACTTTTCGAGATCTACAACTTTCATTTTGGTAGTTTCTCCATCCGAGGTCATTTAGGACCTGTCGGCCGGTGGGCGGCCGACAGGCCTATTTGCCCGATATGGCCCACAAGATGATTTCAAATCAAAAAGTCGTCAACTACGAAGTTTCATAAATTTTAGGGATCTACAACTTTCATTTTGGTAGTTTCTCTGTCCGAGGTCATTTAGGACCTGTCGGCCACCGACCGGCCTATTTGCCCGATATGGCCCACAAGACGATTTCTAATTAAAAAGTTGTCAACTACGAAGTCGCGACACTTTTCGGATGAAAATCACGTTCATTGCGGATGCGAGGGTTCGAACCCGTGGCCACCCCTCGCGCGTGGCCTCCTCTATCACCGCACCTCATGCTGACATGTGCCTATAATGGATTTTGGTTCCCCACATATTATACTAAACTGAATATAAATTGATTGTTTGACGCCCTAAACGATTTCAAATGAAAAAGTTGTCAACTGCAAAGTTTCATAACTTTTCGAGATCTACAACTTTCATTTTGGTAGTTTCTCCATCCGAGGTCATTTAGGACCTGTCGGCCGGTGGGCGGCCGACAGGTCAATTTGCCCGATATGGCCCACAGGATCATTTCAAATCAAAAAGTCGTCAACTACGAAGTTTCATAAATTTTAGGGATCTACAACTTTCATTTTGGTAGTTTCTCCGTCCGAGGTCATTTTGGACCTGTCGGCCACCGACCGGCCTATTTACCCGATATGGCCCACAAGACGATTTCTAATTAAAAAGTTGTCAACTATGAAGTTGCGACACTTTTCGGATGAAAATCACATTCATTGCGGATGCGAGGATTCGAACCCGCGGCCACCCCTCACACGTGAACTCCTCTATCACCGCATCTCGTGCTGACTTGTGCCTATAATGGATTTTGGTTCCCCACATATTATACTAAACTGAATATAAATTGATTGTTCGACGCCCTAAACGATTTCAAATGAAAAAGTTGTCAACTGCAAAGTTTCATAACTTTTCGAGATCTACAACTTTCATTTTGGTAGTTTGTCCATCCGAGGTCATTTAGGACCTGTCGGCCGGTGGGCGGCCGACAGGCCTATTTGCCCGATATGGCTCACAAGATGATTTCAAATCAAAAAGTCGTCAACTACGAAGTTTCATAAATTTTAGGGATCTACAACTTTCATTTTGGTAGTTTCTCTGTCCGAGGTCATTTAGGACCTGTCGGCCACTGACCGGCCTATTTGCCCGATATGGCCCACAAGACGATTTCTAATTAAAAAGTTGTCAACTACGAAGTCGCGACACTTTTCGGATGAAAATCACGTTCATTGCGGATGCGAGGGTTCGAACCCGCGGCCTCCCCTCGCGCGTGGCCTCCTCTATCACCGCACCTCGTGCTGACATGTGCCTATAATGGATTTTGGTTCCCCACATATTATACTAAACTGAATATAAATTGATTGTTTGACGCCCTAAACGATTTCAAATGAAAAAGTTGTCAACCGCAAAGTTTCATAACTTTTCGAGATCTACAACTTTCATTTTGGTAGTTTCTCCATCCGAGGTCATTTAGGACCTGTCGGCCGGTGGGCGGCCGACAGGTCAATTTGCCCGATATGGCCCACAGGATCATTTCAAATCAAAAAGTCGTCAACTACGAAGTTTCATAAATTTTAGGGATCTACAACTTTTATTTTGGTAGTTTCTCCGTCCGAGGTCATTTTGGACCTGTCGGCCACCGACCGGCCTATTTACCCGATATGGCCCACAAGACGATTTCTAATTAAAAAGTTATCAACTACGAAGTTGCGACACTTTTCGGATGAAAATCACGTTCATTGCGGATGCGAGGATTCGAACCCGCGGCCACCCCTCACGCGTGAACTCCTCTATCACCGCATCTCGTGCTGACATGTGCCTATAATGGATTTTGGTTCCCCACATATTATACTAAACTGAATATAAATTGATTGTTTGACGCCCTAAACGATTTCAAATGAAAAAGTTGTCAACTGCAAAGTTTCATAACTTTTCGAGATCTACAACTTTCATTTTGGTAGTTTCTCCATCCGAGGTCATTTAGGACCTGTCGGCCGGTGGGCGGCCGACAGGCCTATTTGCCCGATATGGCCCACAAGATGATTTCAAATCAAAAAGTCGTCAACTACGAAGTTTCATAAATTTTAGGGATCTACAACTTTCATTTTGGTAGTTTCTCTATCCGAGGTCATTTAGGACCTGTCGGCCACCGACCGGCCTATTTGCCCGATATGGCCCACAAGACGATTTCTAATTAAAAAGTTGTCAACTACGAAGTCGCGACACTTTTCGGATGAAAATCACGTTCATTGCGGATGCGAGGGTTCGAACCCGCGGCCACCCCTCGCGCGTGGCCTCCTCTATCACCGCACCTCGTGCTGACATGTGCCTATAATGGATTTTGGTTCCCCACATATTATACTAAACTGAATATAAATTGATTGTTTGGCGCCCTAAACGATTTCAAATGAAAAAGTTGTCAACTGCAAAGTTTCATAACTTTTCGAGATCTACAACTTTCATTTTGGTAGTTTCTCCATCCGAGGTCATTTAGGACCTGTCGGCCGGTGGGCGGCCGACAGGTCAATTTGCCCGATATGGCCCACAGGATCATTTCAAATCAAAAAGTCGTCAACTACGAAGTTTCATAAATTTTAGGGATCTACAACTTTCATTTTGGTAGTTTCTCTGTCCGAGGTCATTTTGGACCTGTCGGCCACCGACCGGCCTATTTGCCCGATATGGCCCACAAGACGATTTCTAATTAAAAAGTTGTCAACTACGAAGTCGCGACACTTTTCGGATGAAAATCACGTTCATTGCGGATGCGAGGGTTCGAACCCGTGGCCACCCCTCGCGCGTGGCCTCCTCTATCACCGCACCTCGTGCTGACATGTGCCTATAATGGATTTTGGTTCCCCACATATTATACTAAACTGAATATAAATTGATTGTTTGACGCCCTAAACGATTTCAAATGAAAAAGTTGTCAACTGCAAAGTTTCATAACTTTTCGAGATCTACAACTTTCATTTTGGTAGTTTCTCCATCCGAGGTCATTTAGGACCTGTCGGCCGGTGGGTGGCCGACAGGTCAATTTGCCCGATATGGCCCACAGGATCATTTCAAATCAAAAAGTCGTCAACTACGAAGTTTCATAAATTTTAGGGATCTACAACTTTCATTTTGGTAGTTTCTCCGTCCGAGGTCATTTTGGACCTGTCGGCCACCGACCGGCCTATTTACCCGATATGGCCCACAAGACGATTTCTAATTAAAAAGTTGTCAACTACGAAGTTGCGACACTTTTCGGATGAAAATCACGTTCATTGCGGATGCGAGGATTCGAACCCGCGGCCACCCCTCACGCGTGAACTCCTCTATCACCGCATCTCGTGCTGACATGTGCCTATAATGGATTTTGGTTCCCCACATATTATACTAAACTGAATATAAATTGATTATTTGACGTCATAAACGATTTCAAATGAAAAAGTTGTCAACTGCAAAGTTTCATAACTTTTCGAGATCTACAACTTTCATTTTGGTAGTTTCTCCATCCGAGGTCATTTAGGACCTGTCGGCCGGTGGGCGGCCGACAGGCCTATTTGCCCGATATGGCCCACAAGATGATTTCAAATCAAAAAGTCGTCAACTACGAAGTTTAATAAATTTTAGGGATCTACAACTTTCATTTTGGTAGTTTCTCTGTCCGAGGTCATTTAGGACCTGTCGGCCACCGACCGGCCTATTTGCCCGATATGGCCCACAAGACGATTTCTAATTAAAAAGTTGTCAACTACGAAGTCGCGACACTTTTCGGATGAAAATCACGTTCATTGCGGATGCGAGGGTTCGAACCCGCGGCCACCCCTCGCGCGTGGCCTCCTCTATCACCGCACCTCGTGCTGACATGTGCCTATAATGGATTTTGGTTCCCCACATATTATACTAAACTGAATATAAATTGATTGTTTGACGCCATAAACGATTTCAAATGATAAAGTTGTCAACTGCAAAGTTTCATAACTTTTCGAGATCTACAACTTTCATTTTGGTAGTTTCTCCATCCGAGGTCATTTAGGACCTGTCGGCCGGTGGGCGGCCGACAGGCCTATTTGCCCTATATGGCCCACAAGATGATTTCAAATCAAAAAGTCGTCAACTACGAAGTTTCATAAATTTTAGGGATCTACAACTTTCATTTTGGTAGTTTCTCTGTCCGAGGTCATTTAGGACCTGTCGGCCACCGACCGGCCTATTTGCCCGATATGGCCCACAAGACGATTTCTAATTAAAAAGTTGTCAACTACGAAGTCGCGACACTTTTCGGATGAAAATCACGTTCATTGCGGATGCGAGGGTTCGAACCCACGGCCACCCCTCGCGCGTGGCCTCCTCTATCACCGCACCTCGTGCTGACATGTGCCTATAATGGATTTTGGTTCCCCACATATTATACTAAACTGAATATAAATTGATTGTTTGACGCCATAAACGATTTCAAATGAAAAAGTTGTCAACTGCAAAGTTTCATAACTTTTCGAGATCTACAACTTTCATTTTGGTAGTTTCTCCATCCGAGGTCATTTAGGACCTGTCGGCCGGTGGGCGGCCGACAGGCCTATTTGCCCGATATGGCCCACAAGATGATTTCAAATCAAAAAGTCGTCAACTACGAAGTTTCATAAATTTTAGGGATCTACAACTTTCATTTTGGTAGTTTCTCTGTCTGAGGTCATTTAGGACCTGTCGGCCACTGACCGGCCTATTTGCCCGATATGGCCCACAAGACGATTTCTAATTAAAAAGTTGTCAACTACGAAGTCGCGACACTTTTCGGATGAAAATCACGTTCATTGCGGATGCGAGGGTTCGAACCCGTGGCCACCCCTCGCGCGTGGCCTCCTCTATCACCGCACCTCATGCTGACATGTGCCTATAATGGATTTTGGTTCCCCACATATTATACTAAACTGAATATAAATTTATTGTTTGACGCCCTAAACGATTTCAAATGAAAAAGTTGTCAACTGCAAAGTTTCATAACTTTTCGAGATCTATAACTTTCATTTTGGTAGTTTCTCCATCCGAGGTCATTTAGGACCTGTCGGCCGGTGGGCGGCCGACAGGTCTATTTGCCCGATATGGCCCACAAGATGATTTCAAATCAAAAAGTCGTCAACTACGAAGTTTCATAAATTTTAGGGATCTACAACTTTCATTTTGGTAGTTTCTCTGTCCGATGTCATTTAGGACCTGTCGGCCACCGACCGGCCTATTTGCCCGATATGGCCCACAAGACGATTTCTAATTAAAAAGTTGTCAACTACGAAGTCGCGACACTTTTCGGATGAAAATCACGTTCATTGCGGATGCGAGGGTTCGAACCCGCGGCCACCCCTCGCGCGTGGCCTCCTCTATCACCGCACCTCGTGCTGACATGTGCCTATAATGGATTTTGGTTCCCCACATATTATACTAAACTGAATATAAATTGATTGTTTGGCGCCCTAAACGATTTCAAATGAAAAAGTTGTCAACTGCAAAGTTTCATAACTTTTCGAGATCTACAACTTTCATTTTGGTAGTTTCTCCATCCGAGGTCATTTAGGACCTGTCGGCCGGTGGGCGGCCGACAGGTCAATTTGCCCGATATGGCCCACAGGATCATTTCAAATCAAAAAGTCGTCAACTACGAAGTTTCATAAATTTTAGGGATCTACAACTTTCATTTTGGTAGTTTCTCTGTCCGAGGTCATTTTGGACCTGTCGGCCACCGACCGGCCTATTTGCCCGATATGGCCCACAAGACGATTTCTAATTAAAAAGTTGTCAACTACGAAGTCGCGACACTTTTCGGATGAAAATCACGTTCATTGCGGATGCGAGGGTTCGAACCCGTGGCCACCCCTCGCGCGTGGCCTCCTCTATCACCGCACCTCGTGCTGACATGTGCCTATAATGGATTTTGGTTCCCCACATATTATACTAAACTGAATATAAATTGATTGTTTGACGCCCTAAACGATTTCAAATGAAAAAGTTGTCAACTGCAAAGTTTCATAACTTTTCGAGATCTACAACTTTCATTTTGGTAGTTTCTCCATCCGAGGTCATTTAGGACCTGTCGGCCGGTGGGTGGCCGACAGGTCAATTTGCCCGATATGGCCCACAGGATCATTTCAAATCAAAAAGTCGTCAACTACGAAGTTTCATAAATTTTAGGGATCTACAACTTTCATTTTGGTAGTTTCTCCGTCCGAGGTCATTTTGGACCTGTCGGCCACCGACCGGCCTATTTACCCGATATGGCCCACAAGACGATTTCTAATTAAAAAGTTGTCAACTACGAAGTTGCGACACTTTTCGGATGAAAATCACGTTCATTGCGGATGCGAGGATTCGAACCCGCGGCCACCCCTCACGCGTGAACTCCTCTATCACCGCATCTCGTGCTGACATGTGCCTATAATGGATTTTGGTTCCCCACATATTATACTAAACTGAATATAAATTGATTATTTGACGTCATAAACGATTTCAAATGAAAAAGTTGTCAACTGCAAAGTTTCATAACTTTTCAAGATCTACAACTTTCATTTTGGTAGTTTCTCCATCCGAGGTCATTTAGGACCTGTCGGCCGGTGGGCGGCCGACAGGCCTATTTGCCCGATATGGCCCACAAGATGATTTCAAATCAAAAAGTCGTCAACTACGAAGTTTAATAAATTTTAGGGATCTACAACTTTCATTTTGGTAGTTTCTCTGTCCGAGGTCATTTAGGACCTGTCGGCCACCGACCGGCCTATTTGCCCGATATGGCCCACAAGACGATTTCTAATTAAAAAGTTGTCAACTACGAAGTCGCGACACTTTTCGGATGAAAATCACGTTCATTGCGGATGCGAGGGTTCGAACCCGCGGCCACCCCTCGCGCGTGGCCTCCTCTATCACCGCACCTCGTGCTGACATGTGCCTATAATGGATTTTGGTTCCCCACATATTATACTAAACTGAATATAAATTGATTGTTTGACGCCATAAACGATTTCAAATGATAAAGTTGTCAACTGCAAAGTTTCATAACTTTTCGAGATCTACAACTTTCATTTTGGTAGTTTCTCCATCCGAGGTCATTTAGGACCTGTCGGCCGGTGGGCGGCCGACAGGCCTATTTGCCCGATATGGCCCACAAGATGATTTCAAATCAAAAAGTCGTCAACTACGAAGTTTCATAAATTTTAGGGATCTACAACTTTCATTTTGGTAGTTTCTCTGTCCGAGGTCATTTAGGACCTGTCGGCCACCGACCGGCCTATTTGCCCGATATGGCCCACAAGACGATTTCTAATTAAAAAGTTGTCAACTACGAAGTCGCGACACTTTTCGGATGAAAATCACGTTCATTGCGGATGCGAGGGTTCGAACCCACGGCCACCCCTCGCGCGTGGCCTCCTCTATCACCGCACCTCGTGCTGACATGTGCCTATAATGGATTTTGGTTCCCCACATATTATACTAAACTGAATATAAATTGATTGTTTGACGCCATAAACGATTTCAAATGAAAAAGTTGTCAACTGCAAAGTTTCATAACTTTTCGAGATCTACAACTTTCATTTTGGTAGTTTCTCCATCCGAGGTCATTTAGGACCTGTCGGCCGGTGGGCGGCCGACAGGCCTATTTGCCCGATATGGCCCACAAGATGATTTCAAATCAAAAAGTCGTCAACTACGAAGTTTCATAAATTTTAGGGATCTACAACTTTCATTTTGGTAGTTTCTCTGTCCGAGGTCATTTAGGACCTGTCGGCCACCGACCGGCCTATTTGCCCGATATGGCCCACAAGACGATTTCTAATTAAAAAGTTGTCAACTACGAAGTCGCGACACTTTTCGGATGAAAATCACGTTCATTGCAGATGCGAGGGTTCGAACCCGCGGCCACCCCTCGCGCGTGGCCTCCTCTATCACCGCACCTCATGCTGACATGTGCCTATAATGGATTTTGGTTCCCCACATATTATACTAAACTGAATATAAATTTATTGTTTGACGCCCTAAACGATTTCAAATGAAAAAGTTGTCAACTGCAAAGTTTCATAACTTTTCGAGATCTATAACTTTCATTTTGGTAGTTTCTCCATCCGAGGTCATTTAGGACCTGTCGGCCGGTGGGCGGCCGACAGGTCTATTTGCCCGATATGGCCCACAAGATGATTTCAAATCAAAAAGTCGTCAACTACGAAGTTTCATAAATTTTAGGGATCTACAACTTTCATTTTGGTAGTTTCTCTGTCCGAGGTCATTTAGGACCTGTCGGCCACCGACCGGCCTATTTGCCCGATATGGCCCACAAGACGATTTCTAATTAAAAAGTTGTCAACTACGAAGTCGCGACACTTTTCGGATGAAAATCACGTTCATTGCGGATGCGAGGGTTCGAACCCGCGGCCACCCCTCGCGCGTGGCCTCCTCTATCACCGCACCTCGTGCTGACATGTGCCTATAATGGATTTTGGTTCCCCACATATTATACTAAACTGAATATAAATTGATTGTTTGGCGCCCTAAACGATTTCAAATGAAAAAGTTGTCAACTGCAAAGTTTCATAACTTTTCGAGATCTACAACTTTCATTTTGGTAGTTTCTCCATCCGAGGTCATTTAGGACCTGTCGGCCGGTGGGCGGCCGACAGGCCTATTTGCCCGATATGGCCCACAAGATGATTTCAAATCAAAAAGTCGTCAACTACGAAGTTTCATAAATTTTAGGGATCTACAACTTTCATTTTGGTAGTTTCTCTGTCCGAGGTCATTTAGGACCTGTCGGCCACCGACCGGCCTATTTGCCCGATATGGCCCACAAGACGATTTCTAATTAAAAAGTTGTCAACTACGAAGTCGCGACACTTTTCGGATGAAAATCACGTTCATTGCGGATGCGAGGGTTCGAACCCACGGCCACCCCTCGCGCGTGGCCTCCTCTATCACCGCACCTCGTGCTGACATGTGCCTATAATGGATTTTGGTTCCCCACATATTATACTAAACTGAATATAAATTGATTGTTTGACGCCATAAACGATTTCAAATGAAAAAGTTGTCAACTGCAAAGTTTCATAACTTTTCGAGATCTACAACTTTCATTTTGGTAGTTTCTCTGTCCGAGGTCATTTAGGACCTGTCGGCCACCGACCGGCCTATTTGCCCGATATGGCCCACAAGACGATTTCTAATTAAAAAGTTGTCAACTACGAAGTCGCGACACTTTTCGGATGAAAATCACGTTCATTGCGGATGCGAGGGTTCGAACCCGCGGCCACCCCTCGCGCGTGGCCTCCTCTATCACCGCACCTCGTGCTGACATGTGCCTATAATGGATTTTGGTTCCCCACATATTATACTAAACTGAATATAATTTGATTGTTTGACGCCCTAAACGATTTCAAATGAAAAAGTTGTCAACTGCAAAGTTTCATAACTTTTCGAGATCTACAACTTTCATTTTGGTAGTTTCTCCATCCGAGGTCATTTAGGACCTGTCGGCCGGTGGGTGGCCGACAGGTCAATTTGCCCGATATGGCCCACAGGATCATTTCAAATCAAAAAGTCGTCAACTACGAAGTTTCATAAATTTTAGGGATCTACAACTTTCATTTTGGTAGTTTCTCCGTCCGAGGTCATTTTGGACCTGTCGGCCACCGACCGGCCTATTTACCCGATATGGCCCACAAGACGATTTCTAATTAAAAAGTTGTCAACTACGAAGTTGCGACACTTTTCGGATGAAAATCACGTTCATTGCGGATGCGAGGATTCGAACCCGCGGCCACCCCTCACGCGTGAACTCCTCTATCACCGCATCTCGTGCTGACATGTGCCTATAATGGATTTTGGTTCCCCACATATTATACTAAACTGAATATAAATTGATTATTTGACGTCATAAACGATTTCAAATGAAAAAGTTGTCAACTGCAAAGTTTCATAACTTTTCGAGATCTACAACTTTCATTTTGGTAGTTTCTCCATCCGAGGTCATTTAGGACCTGTCGGCCGGTGGGCGGCCGACAGGCCTATTTGCCCGATATGGCCCACAAGATGATTTCAAATCAAAAAGTCGTCAACTACGAAGTTTAATAAATTTTAGGGATCTACAACTTTCATTTTGGTAGTTTCTCTGTCCGAGGTCATTTAGGACCTGTCGGCCACCGACCGGCCTATTTGCCCGATATGGCCCACAAGACGATTTCTAATTAAAAAGTTGTCAACTACGAAGTCGCGACACTTTTCGGATGAAAATCACGTTCATTGCGGATGCGAGGGTTCGAACCCGCGGCCACCCCTCGCGCGTGGCCTCCTCTATCACCGCACCTCGTGCTGACATGTGCCTATAATGGATTTTGGTTCCCCACATATTATACTAAACTGAATATAAATTGATTGTTTGACGCCATAAATGATTTCAAATGATAAAGTTGTCAACTGCAAAGTTTCATAACTTTTCGAGATCTACAACTTTCATTTTGGTAGTTTCTCCATCCGAGGTCATTTAGGACCTGTCGGCCGGTGGGCGGCCGACAGGCCTATTTGCCCGATATGGCCCACAAGATGATTTCAAATCAAAAAGTCGTCAACTACGAAGTTTCATAAATTTTAGGGATCTACAACTTTCATTTTGGTAGTTTCTCTGTCCGAGGTCACTTAGGACCTGTCGGCCACCGACCGGCCTATTTGCCCGATATGGCCCACAAGACGATTTCTAATTAAAAAGTTGTCAACTACGAAGTCGCGACACTTTTCGGATGAAAATCACGTTCATTGCGGATGCGAGGGTTCGAACCCACGGCCACCCCTCGCGCGTGGCCTCCTCTATCACCGCACCTCGTGCTGACATGTGCCTATAATGGATTTTGGTTCCCCACATATTATACTAAACTGAATATAAATTGATTGTTTGACGCCATAAACGATTTCAAATGAAAAAGTTGTCAACTGCAAAGTTTCATAACTTTTCGAGATCTACAACTTTCATTTTGGTAGTTTCTCCATCCGAGGTCATTTAGGACCTGTCGGCCGGTGGGCGGCCGACAGGCCTATTTGCCCGATATGGCCCACAAGATGATTTCAAATCAAAAAGTCGTCAACTACGAAGTTTCATAAATTTTAGGGATCTACAACTTTCATTTTGGTAGTTTCTCTGTCCGAGGTCATTTAGGACCTGTCGGCCACCGACCGGCCTATTTGCCCGATATGGCCCACAAGACGATTTCTAATTAAAAAGTTGTCAACTACGAAGTCGCGACACTTTTCGGATGAAAATCACGTTCATTGCAGATGCGAGGGTTCGAACCCGCGGCCACCCCTCGCGCGTGGCCTCCTCTATCACCGCACCTCATGCTGACATGTGCCTATAATGGATTTTGGTTCCCCACATATTATACTAAACTGAATATAAATTTATTGTTTGACGCCCTAAACGATTTCAAATGAAAAAGTTGTCAACTGCAAAGTTTCATAACTTTTCGAGATCTATAACTTTTATTTTGGTAGTTTCTCCATCCGAGGTCATTTAGGACCTGTCGGCCGGTGGGCGGCCGACAGGTCTATTTGCCCGATATGGCCCACAAGATGATTTCAAATCAAAAAGTCGTCAACTACGAAGTTTCATAAATTTTAGGGATCTACAACTTTCATTTTGGTAGTTTCTCTGTCCGAGGTCATTTAGGACCTGTCGGCCACCGACCGGCCTATTTGCCCGATATGGCCCACAAGACGATTTCTAATTAAAAAGTTGTCAACTACGAAGTCGCGACACTTTTCGGATGAAAATCACGTTCATTGCGGATGCGAGGGTTCGAACCCGCGGCCACCCCTCGCGCGTGGCCTCCTCTATCACCGCACCTCGTGCTGACATGTGCCTATAATGGATTTTGGTTCCCCACATATTATACTAAACTGAATATAAATTGATTGTTTGGCGCCCTAAACGATTTCAAATGAAAAAGTTGTCAACTGCAAAGTTTCATAACTTTTCGAGATCTACAACTTTCATTTTGGTAGTTTCTCCATCCGAGGTCATTTAGGACCTGTCGGCCGGTGGGCGGCCGACAGGCCTATTTGCCCGATATGGCCCACAAGATGATTTCAAATCAAAAAGTCGTCAACTACGAAGTTTCATAAATTTTAGGGATCTACAACTTTCATTTTGGTAGTTTCTCTGTCCGAGGTCATTTAGGACCTGTCGGCCACCGACCGGCCTATTTGCCCGATATGGCCCACAAGACGATTTCTAATTAAAAAGTTGTCAACTACGAAGTCGCGACACTTTTCGGATGAAAATCACGTTCATTGCGGATGCGAGGGTTCGAACCCACGGCCACCCCTCGCGCGTGGCCTCCTCTATCACCGCACCTCGTGCTGACATGTGCCTATAATGGATTTTGGTTCCCCACATATTATACTAAACTGAATATAAATTGATTGTTTGACGCCATAAACGATTTCAAATGAAAAAGTTGTCAACTGCAAAGTTTCATAACTTTTCGAGATCTACAACTTTCATTTTGGTAGTTTCTCTGTCCGAGGTCATTTAGGACCTGTCGGCCACCGACCGGCCTATTTGCCCGATATGGCCCACAAGACGATTTCTAATTAAAAAGTTGTCAACTACGAAGTCGCGACACTTTTCGGATGAAAATCACGTTCATTGCGGATGCGAGGGTTCGAACCCGCGGCCACCCCTCGCGCGTGGCCTCCTCTATCACCGCACCTCGTGCTGACATGTGCCTATAATGGATTTTGGTTCCCCACATATTATACTAAACTGAATATAAATTGATTGTTTGACGCCATAAACGATTTCAAATGATAAAGTTGTCAACTGCAAAGTTTCATAACTTTTCGAGATCTACAACTTTCATTTTGGTAGTTTCTCCATCCGAGGTCATTTTAGACCTGTCGGCCGGTGGGCGGCCGACAGGCCTATTTGCCCGATATGGCCCACAAGATGATTTCAAATCAAAAAGTCGTCAACTACGAAGTTTCATAAATTTTAGGGATCTACAACTTTCATTTTGGTAGTTTCTCTGTCCGAGGTCATTTAGGACCTGTCGGCCACCGACCGGCCTATTTGCCCGATATGGCCCACAAGACGATTTCTAATTAAAAAGTTGTCAACTACGAAGTCGCGACACTTTTCGGATGAAAATCACGTTCATTGCGGATGCGAGGGTTCGAACCCACGGCCACCCCTCGCGCGTGGCCTCCTCTATCACCGCACCTCGTGCTGACATGTGCCTATAATGGATTTTGGTTCCCCACATATTATACTAAACTGAATATAAATTGATTGTTTGACGCCATAAACGATTTCAAATGAAAAAGTTGTCAACTGCAAAGTTTCATAACTTTTCGAGATCTACAACTTTCATTTTGGTAGTTTCTCCATCCGAGGTCATTTAGGACCTGTCGGCCGGTGGGCGGCCGACAGGCCTATTTGCCCGATATGGCCCACAAGATGATTTCAAATCAAAAAGTCGTCAACTACGAAGTTTCATAAATTTTAGGGATCTACAACTTTCATTTTGGTAGTTTCTCTGTCCGAGGTCATTTAGGACCTGTCGGCCACCGACCGGCCTATTTGCCCGATATGGCCCACAAGACGATTTCTAATTAAAAAGTTGTCAACTACGAAGTCGCGACACTTTTCGGATGAAAATCACGTTCATTGCAGATGCGAGGGTTCGAACCCGCGGCCACCCCTCGCGCGTGGCCTCCTCTATCACCGCACCTCATGCTGACATGTGCCTATAATGGATTTTGGTTCCCCACATATTATACTAAACTGAATATAAATTTATTGTTTGACGCCCTAAACGATTTCAAATGAAAAAGTTGTCAACTGCAAAGTTTCATAACTTTTCGAGATCTATAACTTTCATTTTGGTAGTTTCTCCATCCGAGGTCATTTAGGACCTGTCGGCCGGTGGGCGGCCGACAGGTCTATTTGCCCGATATGGCCCACAAGATGATTTCAAATCAAAAAGTCGTCAACTACGAAGTTTCATAAATTTTAGGGATCTACAACTTTCATTTTGGTAGTTTCTCTGTCCGAGGTCATTTAGGACCTGTCGGCCACCGACCGGCCTATTTGCCCGATATGGCCCACAAGACGATTTCTAATTAAAAAGTTGTCAACTACGAAGTCGCGACACTTTTCGGATGAAAATCACGTTCATTGCGGATGCGAGGGTTCGAACCCGCGGCCACCCCTCGCGCGTGGCCTCCTCTATCACCGCACCTCGTGCTGACATGTGCCTATAATGGATTTTGGTTCCCCACATATTATACTAAACTGAATATAAATTGATTGTTTGGCGCCCTAAACGATTTCAAATGAAAAAGTTGTCAACTGCAAAGTTTCATAACTTTTCGAGATCTACAACTTTCATTTTGGTAGTTTCTCCATCCGAGGTCATTTAGGACCTGTCGGCCGGTGGGCGGCCGACAGGCCTATTTGCCCGATATGGCCCACAAGATGATTTCAAATCAAAAAGTCGTCAACTACGAAGTTTCATAAATTTTAGGGATCTACAACTTTCATTTTGGTAGTTTCTCTGTCCGAGGTCATTTAGGACCTGTCGGCCACCGACCGGCCTATTTGCCCGATATGGCCCACAAGACGATTTCTAATTAAAAAGTTGTCAACTACGAAGTCGCGACACTTTTCGGATGAAAATCACGTTCATTGCGGATGCGAGGGTTCGAACCCACGGCCACCCCTCGCGCGTGGCCTCCTCTATCACCGCACCTCGTGCTGACATGTGCCTATAATGGATTTTGGTTCCCCACATATTATACTAAACTGAATATAAATTGATTGTTTGACGCCATAAACGATTTCAAATGAAAAAGTTGTCAACTGCAAAGTTTCATAACTTTTCGAGATCTACAACTTTCATTTTGGTAGTTTCTCTGTCCGAGGTCATTTAGGACCTGTCGGCCACCGACCGGCCTATTTGCCCGATATGGCCCACAAGACGATTTCTAATTAAAAAGTTGTCAACTACGAAGTCGCGACACTTTTCGGATGAAAATCACGTTCATTGCGGATGCGAGGGTTCGAACCCGCGGCCACCCCTCGCGCGTGGCCTCCTCTATCACCGCACCTCGTGCTGACATGTGCCTATAATGGATTTTGGTTCCCCACATATTATACTAAACTGAATATAATTTGATTGTTTGACGCCCTAAACGATTTCAAATGAAAAAGTTGTCAACTGCAAAGTTTCATAACTTTTCGAGATCTACAACTTTCATTTTGGTAGTTTCTCCATCCGAGGTCATTTAGGACCTGTCGGCCGGTGGGTGGCCGACAGGTCAATTTGCCCGATATGGCCCACAGGATCATTTCAAATCAAAAAGTCGTCAACTACGAAGTTTCATAAATTTTAGGGATCTACAACTTTCATTTTGGTAGTTTCTCCGTCCGAGGTCATTTTGGACCTGTCGGCCACCGACCGGCCTATTTACCCGATATGGCCCACAAGACGATTTCTAATTAAAAAGTTGTCAACTACGAAGTTGCGACACTTTTCGGATGAAAATCACGTTCATTGCGGATGCGAGGATTCGAACCCGCGGCCACCCCTCACGCGTGAACTCCTCTATCACCGCATCTCGTGCTGACATGTGCCTATAATGGATTTTGGTTCCCCACATATTATACTAAACTGAATATAAATTGATTATTTGACGTCATAAACGATTTCAAATGAAAAAGTTGTCAACTGCAAAGTTTCATAACTTTTCGAGATCTACAACTTTCATTTTGGTAGTTTCTCCATCCGAGGTCATTTAGGACCTGTCAGCCGGTGGGCGGCCGACAGGCCTATTTGCCCGATATGGCCCACAAGATGATTTCAAATCAAAAAGTCGTCAACTACGAAGTTTAATAAATTTTAGGGATCTACAACTTTCATTTTGGTAGTTTCTCTGTCCGAGGTCATTTAGGACCTGTCGGCCACCGACCGGCCTATTTGCCCGATATGGCCCACAAGACGATTTCTAATTAAAAAGTTGTCAACTACGAAGTCGCGACACTTTTCGGATGAAAATCACGTTCATTGCGGATGCGAGGGTTCGAACCCGCGGCCACCCCTCGCGCGTGGCCTCCTCTATCACCGCACCTCGTGCTGACATGTGCCTATAATGGATTTTGGTTCCCCACATATTATACTAAACTGAATATAAATTGATTGTTTGACGCCATAAATGATTTCAAATGATAAAGTTGTCAACTGCAAAGTTTCATAACTTTTCGAGATCTACAACTTTCATTTTGGTAGTTTCTCCATCCGAGGTCATTTAGGACCTGTCGGCCGGTGGGCGGCCGACAGGCCTATTTGCCCGATATGGCCCACAAGATGATTTCAAATCAAAAAGTCGTCAACTACGAAGTTTCATAAATTTTAGGGATCTACAACTTTCATTTTGGTAGTTTCTCTGTCCGAGGTCATTTAGGACCTGTCGGCCACCGACCGGCCTATTTGCCCGATATGGCCCACAAGACGATTTCTAATTAAAAAGTTGTCAACTACGAAGTCGCGACACTTTTCGGATGAAAATCACGTTCATTGCGGATGCGAGGGTTCGAACCCACGGCCACCCCTCGCGCGTGGCCTCCTCTATCACCGCACCTCGTGCTGACATGTGCCTATAATGGATTTTGGTTCCCCACATATTATACTAAACTGAATATAAATTGATTGTTTGACGCCATAAACGATTTCAAATGAAAAAGTTGTCAACTGCAAAGTTTCATAACTTTTCGAGATCTACAACTTTCATTTTGGTAGTTTCTCTGTCCGAGGTCATTTAGGACCTGTCGGCCACCGACCGGCCTATTTGCCCGATATGGCCCACAAGACGATTTCTAATTAAAAAGTTGTCAACTACGAAGTCGCGACACTTTTCGGATGAAAATCACGTTCATTGCGGATGCGAGGGTTCGAACCCGCGGCCACCCCTCGCGTGTGGCCTCCTCTATCACCGCACCTCGTGCTGACATGTGCCTATAATGGATTTTGGTTCCCCACATATTATACTAAACTGAATATAATTTGATTGTTTGACGCCCTAAACGATTTCAAATGAAAAAGTTGTCAACTGCAAAGTTTCATAACTTTTCGAGATCTACAACTTTCATTTTGGTAGTTTCTCCATCCGAGGTCATTTAGGACCTGTCGGCCGGTGGGTGGCCGACAGGTCAATTTGCCCGATATGGCCCACAGGATCATTTCAAATCAAAAAGTCGTCAACTACGAAGTTTCATAAATTTTAGGGATCTACAACTTTCATTTTGGTAGTTTCTCCGTCCGAGGTCATTTTGGACCTGTCGGCCACCGACCGGCCTATTTACCCGATATGGCCCACAAGACGATTTCTAATTAAAAAGTTGTCAACTACGAAGTTGCGACACTTTTCGGATGAAAATCACGTTCATTGCGGATGCGAGGATTCGAACCCGCGGCCACCCCTCACGCGTGAACTCCTCTATCACCGCATCTCGTGCTGACATGTGCCTATAATGGATTTTGGTTCCCCACATATTATACTAAACTGAATATAAATTGATTATTTGACGTCATAAACGATTTCAAATGAAAAAGTTGTCAACTGCAAAGTTTCATAACTTTTCGAGATCTACAACTTTCATTTTGGTAGTTTCTCCATCCGAGGTCATTTAGGACCTGTCAGCCGGTGGGCGGCCGACAGGCCTATTTGCCCGATATGGCCCACAAGATGATTTCAAATCAAAAAGTCGTCAACTACGAAGTTTAATAAATTTTAGGGATCTACAACTTTCATTTTGGTAGTTTCTCTGTCCGAGGTCATTTAGGACCTGTCGGCCACCGACCGGCCTATTTGCCCGATATGGCCCACAAGACGATTTCTAATTAAAAAGTTGTCAACTACGAAGTCGCGACACTTTTCGGATGAAAATCACGTTCATTGCGGATGCGAGGGTTCGAACCCGCGGCCACCCCTCGCGCGTGGCCTCCTCTATCACCGCACCTCGTGCTGACATGTGCCTATAATGGATTTTGGTTCCCCACATATTATACTAAACTGAATATAAATTGATTGTTTGACGCCATAAATGATTTCAAATGATAAAGTTGTCAACTGCAAAGTTTCATAACTTTTCGAGATCTACAACTTTCATTTTGGTAGTTTCTCCATCCGAGGTCATTTAGGACCTGTCGGCCGGTGGGCGGCCGACAGGCCTATTTGCCCGATATGGCCCACAAGATGATTTCAAATCAAAAAGTCGTCAACTACGAAGTTTCATAAATTTTAGGGATCTACAACTTTCATTTTGGTAGTTTCTCTGTCCGAGGTCACTTAGGACCTGTCGGCCACCGACCGGCCTATTTGCCCGATATGGCCCACAAGACGATTTCTAATTAAAAAGTTGTCAACTACGAAGTCGCGACACTTTTCGGATGAAAATCACGTTCATTGCGGATGCGAGGGTTCGAACCCACGGCCACCCCTCGCGCGTGGCCTCCTCTATCACCGCACCTCGTGCTGACATGTGCCTATAATGGATTTTGGTTCCCCACATATTATACTAAACTGAATATAAATTGATTGTTTGACGCCATAAACGATTTCAAATGAAAAAGTTGTCAACTGCAAAGTTTCATAACTTTTCGAGATCTACAACTTTCATTTTGGTAGTTTCTCCATCCGAGGTCATTTAGGACCTGTCGGCCGGTGGGCGGCCGACAGGCCTATTTGCCCGATATGGCCCACAAGATGATTTCAAATCAAAAAGTCGTCAACTACGAAGTTTCATAAATTTTAGGGATCTACAACTTTCATTTTGGTAGTTTCTCTGTCCGAGGTCATTTAGGACCTGTCGGCCACCGACCGGCCTATTTGCCCGATATGGCCCACAAGACGATTTCTAATTAAAAAGTTGTCAACTACGAAGTCGCGACACTTTTCGGATGAAAATCACGTTCATTGCAGATGCGAGGGTTCGAACCCGCGGCCACCCCTCGCGCGTGGCCTCCTCTATCACCGCACCTCATGCTGACATGTGCCTATAATGGATTTTGGTTCCCCACATATTATACTAAACTGAATATAAATTTATTGTTTGACGCCCTAAACGATTTCAAATGAAAAAGTTGTCAACTGCAAAGTTTCATAACTTTTCGAGATCTATAACTTTTATTTTGGTAGTTTCTCCATCCGAGGTCATTTAGGACCTGTCGGCCGGTGGGCGGCCGACAGGTCTATTTGCCCGATATGGCCCACAAGATGATTTCAAATCAAAAAGTCGTCAACTACGAAGTTTCATAAATTTTAGGGATCTACAACTTTCATTTTGGTAGTTTCTCTGTCCGAGGTCATTTAGGACCTGTCGGCCACCGACCGGCCTATTTGCCCGATATGGCCCACAAGACGATTTCTAATTAAAAAGTTGTCAACTACGAAGTCGCGACACTTTTCGGATGAAAATCACGTTCATTGCGGATGCGAGGGTTCGAACCCGCGGCCACCCCTCGCGCGTGGCCTCCTCTATCACCGCACCTCGTGCTGACATGTGCCTATAATGGATTTTGGTTCCCCACATATTATACTAAACTGAATATAAATTGATTGTTTGGCGCCCTAAACGATTTCAAATGAAAAAGTTGTCAACTGCAAAGTTTCATAACTTTTCGAGATCTACAACTTTCATTTTGGTAGTTTCTCCATCCGAGGTCATTTAGGACCTGTCGGCCGGTGGGCGGCCGACAGGCCTATTTGCCCGATATGGCCCACAAGATGATTTCAAATCAAAAAGTCGTCAACTACGAAGTTTCATAAATTTTAGGGATCTACAACTTTCATTTTGGTAGTTTCTCTGTCCGAGGTCATTTAGGACCTGTCGGCCACCGACCGGCCTATTTGCCCGATATGGCCCACAAGACGATTTCTAATTAAAAAGTTGTCAACTACGAAGTCGCGACACTTTTCGGATGAAAATCACGTTCATTGCGGATGCGAGGGTTCGAACCCACGGCCACCCCTCGCGCGTGGCCTCCTCTATCACCGCACCTCGTGCTGACATGTGCCTATAATGGATTTTGGTTCCCCACATATTATACTAAACTGAATATAAATTGATTGTTTGACGCCATAAACGATTTCAAATGGAAAAGTTGTCAACTGCAAAGTTTCATAACTTTTCGAGATCTACAACTTTCATTTTGGTAGTTTCTCTGTCCGAGGTCATTTAGGACCTGTCGGCCACCGACCGGCCTATTTGCCCGATATGGCCCACAAGACGATTTCTAATTAAAAAGTTGTCAACTACGAAGTCGCGACACTTTTCGGATGAAAATCACGTTCATTGCGGATGCGAGGGTTCGAACCCGCGGCCACCCCTCGCGCGTGGCCTCCTCTATCACCGCACCTCGTGCTGACATGTGCCTATAATGGATTTTGGTTCCCCACATATTATACTAAACTGAATATAATTTGATTGTTTGACGCCCTAAACGATTTCAAATGAAAAAGTTGTCAACTGCAAAGTTTCATAACTTTTCGAGATCTACAACTTTCATTTTGGTAGTTTCTCCATCCGAGGTCATTTAGGACCTGTCGGCCGGTGGGTGGCCGACAGGTCAATTTGCCCGATATGGCCCACAGGATCATTTCAAATCAAAAAGTCGTCAACTACGAAGTTTCATAAATTTTAGGGATCTACAACTTTCATTTTGGTAGTTTCTCCGTCCGAGGTCATTTTGGACCTGTCGGCCACCGACCGGCCTATTTACCCGATATGGCCCACAAGATGATTTCTAATTAAAAAGTTGTCAACTACGAAGTTGCGACACTTTTCGGATGAAAATCACGTTCATTGCGGATGCGAGGATTCGAACCCGCGGCCACCCCTCACGCGTGAACTCCTCTATCACCGCATCTCGTGCTGACATGTGCCTATAATGGATTTTGGTTCCCCACATATTATACTAAACTGAATATAAATTGATTATTTGACGTCATAAACGATTTCAAATGAAAAAGTTGTCAACTGCAAAGTTTCATAACTTTTCGAGATCTACAACTTTCATTTTGGTAGTTTCTCCATCCGAGGTCATTTAGGACCTGTCGGCCGGTGGGCGGCCGACAGGCCTATTTGCCCGATATGGCCCACAAGATGATTTCAAATCAAAAAGTCGTCAACTACGAAGTTTAATAAATTTTAGGGATCTACAACTTTCATTTTGGTAGTTTCTCTGTCCGAGGTCATTTAGGACCTGTCGGCCACCGACCGGCCTATTTGCCCGATATGGCCCACAAGACGATTTCTAATTAAAAAGTTGTCAACTACGAAGTCGCGACACTTTTCGGATGAAAATCACGTTCATTGCGGATGCGAGGGTTCGAACCCGCGGCCACCCCTCGCGCGTGGCCTCCTCTATCACCGCACCTCGTGCTGACATGTGCCTATAATGGATTTTGGTTCCCCACATATTATACTAAACTGAATATAAATTGATTGTTTGACGCCATAAATGATTTCAAATGATAAAGTTGTCAAATGCAAAGTTTCATAACTTTTCGAGATCTACAACTTTCATTTTGGTAGTTTCTCCATCCGAGGTCATTTAGGACCTGTCGGCCGGTGGGCGGCCGACAGGCCTATTTGCCCGATATGGCCCACAAGATGATTTCAAATCAAAAAGTCGTCAACTACGAAGTTTCATAAATTTTAGGGATCTACAACTTTCATTTTGGTAGTTTCTCTGTCCGAGGTCACTTAGGACCTGTCGGCCACCGACCGGCCTATTTGCCCGATATGGCCCACAAGACGATTTCTAATTAAAAAGTTGTCAACTACGAAGTCGCGACACTTTTCGGATGAAAATCACGTTCATTGCGGATGCGAGGGTTCGAACCCACGGCCACCCCTCGCGCGTGGCCTCCTCTATCACCGCACCTCGTGCTGACATGTGCCTATAATGGATTTTGGTTCCCCACATATTATACTAAACTGAATATAAATTGATTGTTTGACGCCATAAACGATTTCAAATGAAAAAGTTGTCAACTGCAAAGTTTCATAACTTTTCGAGATCTACAACTTTCATTTTGGTAGTTTCTCCATCCGAGGTCATTTAGGACCTGTCGGCCGGTGGGCGGCCGACAGGCCTATTTGCCCGATATGGCCCACAAGATGATTTCAAATCAAAAAGTCGTCAACTACGAAGTTTCATAAATTTTAGGGATCTACAACTTTCATTTTGGTAGTTTCTCTGTCCGAGGTCATTTAGGACCTGTCGGCCACCGACCGGCCTATTTGCCCGATATGGCCCACAAGACGATTTCTAATTAAAAAGTTGTCAACTACGAAGTCGCGACACTTTTCGGATGAAAATCACGTTCATTGCAGATGCGAGGGTTCGAACCCGCGGCCACCCCTCGCGCGTGGCCTCCTCTATCACCGCACCTCATGCTGACATGTGCCTATAATGGATTTTGGTTCCCCACATATTATACTAAACTGAATATAAATTTATTGTTTGACGCCCTAAACGATTTCAAATGAAAAAGTTGTCAACTGCAAAGTTTCATAACTTTTCGAGATCTATAACTTTTATTTTGGTAGTTTCTCCATCCGAGGTCATTTAGGACCTGTCGGCCGGTGGGCGGCCGACAGGTCTATTTGCCCGATATGGCCCACAAGATGATTTCAAATCAAAAAGTCGTCAACTACGAAGTTTCATAAATTTTAGGGATCTACAACTTTCATTTTGGTAGTTTCTCTGTCCGAGGTCATTTAGGACCTGTCGGCCACCGACCGGCCTATTTGCCCGATATGGCCCACAAGACGATTTCTAATTAAAAAGTTGTCAACTACGAAGTCGCGACACTTTTCGGATGAAAATCACGTTCATTGCGGATGCGAGGGTTCGAACCCGCGGCCACCCCTCGCGCGTGGCCTCCTCTATCACCGCACCTCGTGCTGACATGTGCCTATAATGGATTTTGGTTCCCCACATATTATACTAAACTGAATATAAATTGATTGTTTGGCGCCCTAAACGATTTCAAATGAAAAAGTTGTCAACTGCAAAGTTTCATAACTTTTTGAGATCTACAACTTTCATTTTGGTAGTTTCTCCATCCGAGGTCATTTAGGACCTGTCGGCCGGTGGGCGGCCGACAGGTCAATTTGCCCGATATGGCCCACAGGATCATTTCAAATCAAAAAGTCGTCAACTACGAAGTTTCATAAATTTTAGGGATCTACAACTTTCATTTTGGTAGTTTCTCTGTCCGAGGTCATTTTGGACCTGTCGGCCACCGACCGGCCTATTTGCCCGATATGGCCCACAAGACGATTTCTAATTAAAAAGTTGTCAACTACGAAGTCGCGACACTTTTCGGATGAAAATCACGTTCATTGCGGATGCGAGGGTTCGAACCCGCGGCCACCCCTCGCGCGTGGCCTCCTCTATCACCGCACCTCGTGCTGACATGTGCCTATAATGGATTTTGGTTCCCCACATATTATACTAAACTGAATATAAATTGATTGTTTGACGCCCTAAACGATTTCAAATGAAAAAGTTGTCAACTGCAAAGTTTCATAACTTTTCGAGATCTACAACTTTCATTTTGGTAGTTTCTCCATCCGAGGTCATTTAGGACCTGTCGGCCGGTGGGTGGCCGACAGGTCAATTTGCCCGATATGGCCCACAGGATCATTTCAAATCAAAAAGTCGTCAACTACGAAGTTTCATAAATTTTAGGGATCTACAACTTTCATTTTGGTAGTTTCTCCGTCCGAGGTCATTTTGGACCTGTCGGCCACCGACCGGCCTATTTACCCGATATGGCCCACAAGACGATTTCTAATTAAAAAGTTGTCAACTACGAAGTTGCGACACTTTTCGGATGAAAATCACGTTCATTGCGGATGCGAGGATTCGAACCCGCGGCCACCCCTCACGCGTGAACTCCTCTATCACCGCATCTCGTGCTGACATGTGCCTATAATGGATTTTGGTTCCCCACATATTATACTAAACTGAATATAAATTGATTATTTGACGTCATAAACGATTTCAAATGAAAAAGTTGTCAACTGCAAAGTTTCATAACTTTTCGAGATCTACAACTTTCATTTTGGTAGTTTCTCCATCCGAGGTCATTTAGGACCTGTCGGCCGGTGGGCGGCCGACAGGCCTATTTGCCCGATATGGCCCACAAGATGATTTCAAATCAAAAAGTCGTCAACTACGAAGTTTAATAAATTTTAGGGATCTACAACTTTCATTTTGGTAGTTTCTCTGTCCGAGGTCATTTAGGACCTGTCGGCCACCGACCGGCCTATTTGCCCGATATGGCCCACAAGACGATTTCTAATTAAAAAGTTGTCAACTACGAAGTCGCGACACTTTTCGGATGAAAATCACGTTCATTGCGGATGCGAGGGTTCGAACCCGCGGCCACCCCTCGCGCGTGGCCTCCTCTATCACCGCACCTCGTGCTGACATGTGCCTATAATGGATTTTGGTTCCCCACATATTATACTAAACTGAATATAAATTGATTGTTTGACGCCATAAACGATTTCAAATGATAAAGTTGTCAACTGCAAAGTTTCATAACTTTTCGATATCTACAACTTTCATTTTGGTAGTTTCTCCATCCGAGGTCATTTAGGACCTGTCGGCCGGTGGGCGGCCGACAGGCCTATTTGCCCGATATGGCCCACAAGATGATTTCAAATCAAAAAGTCGTCAACTACGAAGTTTCATAAATTTTAGGGATC
This sequence comes from Saccharum hybrid cultivar R570, assembly GCA_038087645.1. NCBI lineage: Eukaryota > Viridiplantae > Streptophyta > Magnoliopsida > Poales > Poaceae > Saccharum > Saccharum hybrid cultivar. Next base: position 63,007,426 of record JAQSUU010000259.1, read on the forward strand.
TACAACTTTCATTTTGGTAGTTTCTCTGTCCGAGGTCATTTTGGACCTGTCGGCCACCGACCGGCCTATTTGCCCGATATGGCCCACAAGACGATTTCTAATTAAAAAGTTGTCAACTACGAAGTCGCGACACTTTTCGGATGAAAATCACGTTCATTGCGGATGCGAGGGTTCGAACCCACGGCCACCCCTCGCGCGTGGCCTCCTCTATCACCGCACCTCGTGCTGACATGTGCCTATAATGGATTTTGGTTCCCCACATATTATACTAAACTGAATATAAATTGATTGTTTGACGCCATAAACGATTTCAAATGAAAAAGTTGTCAACTGCAAAGTTTCATAACTTTTCGAGATCTACAACTTTCATTTTGGTAGTTTCTCCATCCGAGGTCATTTAGGACCTGTCGGCCGGTGGGTGGCCGACAGGCCAATTTGCCCGATATGGCCCACAAGATGATTTCAAATCAAAAAGTCGTCAACTACGAAGTTTCATAAATTTTAGGGATCTACAACTTTCATTTTGGTAGTTTCTCCGTCCGAGGTCATTTAGGACCTGTCGGCCACCGACCGGCCTATTTACCCGATATGGCCCACAAGACGATTTCTAATTAAAAAGTTGTCAACTACGAAGTTGCGACACTTTTCGGATGAAAATCACGTTCATTGCGGATGCGAGGATTCGAACCCGCGGCCACCCCTCACGCGTGAACTCCTCTATCACCGCACCTCGTGCTGACATGTGCCTATAATGGATTTTGGTTCCCCACATATTATACTAAACTGAATATAAATTGATTATTTGACGTCATAAACGATTTCAAATGAAAAAGTTGTCAACTGCAAAGTTTCATAACTTTTCGAGATCTACAACTTTCATTTTGGTAGTTTCTCCATCCGAGGTCATTTAGGACCTATCGGCCGGTGGGCGGCCGACAGGCCTATTTGCCCGATATGGCCCACAAGATGATTTCAAATCAAAAAGTCGTCAACTACGAAGTTTAATAAATTTTAGGGATCTACAACTTTCATTTTGGTAGTTTCTCTGTCCGAGGTCATTTAGGACCTGTCGGCCACCGACCGGCCTATTTGCCCGATATGGCCCACAAGACGATTTCTAATTAAAAAGTTGTCAACTACGAAGTCGCGACACTTTTCGGATGAAAATCACGTTCATTGCGGATGCGAGGGTTCGAACCCGCGGCCACCCCTCGCGCGTGGCCTCCTCTATCACCGCACCTCGTGCTGACATGTGCCTATAATGGATTTTGGTTCCCCACATATTATACTAAACTGAATATAAATTGATTGTTTGACGCCATAAACGATTTCAAATGATAAAGTTGTCAACTGCAAAGTTTCATAACTTTTCGATATCTACAACTTTCATTTTGGTAGTTTCTCCATCCGAGGTCATTTAGGACCTGTCGGCCGGTGGGCGGCCGACAGGCCTATTTGCCCGATATGGCCCACAAGATGATTTCAAATCAAAAAGTCGTCAACTACGAAGTTTCATAAATTTTAGGGATCTACAACTTTCATTTTGGTAGTTTCTCTGTCCGAGGTCATTTTGGACCTGTCGGCCACCGACCGGCCTATTTGCCCGATATGGCCCACAAGACGATTTCTAATTAAAAAGTTGTCAACTACGAAGTCGCGACACTTTTCGGATGAAAATCACGTTCATTGCGGATGCGAGGGTTCGAACCCACGGCCACCCCTCGCGCGTGGCCTCCTCTATCACCGCACCTCGTGCTGACATGTGCCTATAATGGATTTTGGTTCCCCACATATTATACTAAACTGAATATAAATTGATTGTTTGACGCCATAAACGATTTCAAATGAAAAAGTTGTCAACTGCAAAGTTTCATAACTTTTCGAGATCTACAACTTTCATTTTGGTAGTTTCTCCATCCGAGGTCATTTAGGACCTGTCGGCCGGTGGGTGGCCGACAGGCCAATTTGCCCGATATGGCCCACAAGATGATTTCAAATCAAAAAGTCGTCAACTACGAAGTTTCATAAATTTTAGGGATCTACAACTTTCATTTTGGTAGTTTCTCCGTCCGAGGTCATTTAGGACCTGTCGGCCACCGACCGGCCTATTTACCCGATATGGCCCACAAGACGATTTCTAATTAAAAAGTTGTCAACTACGAAGTTGCGACACTTTTCGGATGAAAATCACGTTCATTGCGGATGCGAGGATTCGAACCCGCGGCCACCCCTCACGCGTGAACTCCTCTATCACCGCACCTCGTGCTGACATGTGCCTATAATGGATTTTGGTTCCCCACATATTATACTAAACTGAATATAAATTGATTATTTGACGTCATAAACGATTTCAAATGAAAAAGTTGTCAACTGCAAAGTTTCATAACTTTTCGAGATCTACAACTTTCATTTTGGTAGTTTCTCCATCCGAGGTCATTTAGGACCTGTCGGCCGGTGGGCGGCCGACAGGCCTATTTGCCCGATATGGCCCACAAGATGATTTCAAATCAAAAAGTCGTCAACTACGAAGTTTAATAAATTTTAGGGATCTACAACTTTCATTTTGGTAGTTTCTCTGTCCGAGGTCATTTAGGACCTGTCGGCCACCGACCGGCCTATTTGCCCGATATGGCCCACAAGACGATTTCTAATTAAAAAGTTGTCAACTACGAAGTCGCGACACTTTTCGGATGAAAATCACGTTCATTGCGGATGCGAGGGTTCGAACCCGCGGCCACCCCTCGCGCGTGGCCTCCTCTATCACCGCACCTCGTGCTGACATGTGCCTATAATGGATTTTGGTTCCCCACATATTATACTAAACTGAATATAAATTGATTGTTTGACGCCATAAACGATTTCAAATGATAAAGTTGTCAACTGCAAAGTTTCATAACTTTTCGAGATCTACAACTTTCATTTTGGTAGTTTCTCCATCCGAGGTCATTTAGGACCTGTCGGCCGGTGGGCGGCCGACAGGCCTATTTGCCCGATATGGCCCACAAGATGATTTCAAATCAAAAAGTCGTCAACTACGAAGTTTCATAAATTTTAGGGATCTACAACTTTCATTTTGGTAGTTTCTCTGTCCGAGGTCATTTAGGACCTGTCGGCCACCGACCGGCCTATTTGCCCGATATGGCCCACAAGACGATTTCTAATTAAAAAGTTGTCAACTACGAAGTCGCGACACTTTTCGGATGAAAATCACGTTCATTGCGGATGCGAGGGTTCGAACCCACGGCCACCCCTCGCGCGTGGCCTCCTCTATCACCGCACCTCGTGCTGACATGTGCCTATAATGGATTTTGGTTCCCCACATATTATACTAAACTGAATATAAATTGATTGTTTGACGCCATAAACGATTTCAAATGAAAAAGTTGTCAACTGCAAAGTTTCATAACTTTTCGAGATCTACAACTTTCATTTTGGTAGTTTCTCCATCCGAGGTCATTTAGGACCTGTCGGCCGGTGGGCGGCCGACAGGCCTATTTGCCCGATATGGCCCACAAGATGATTTCAAATCAAAAAGTCGTCAACTACGAAGTTTCATAAATTTTAGGGATCTACAACTTTCATTTTGGTAGTTTCTCTGTCCGAGGTCATTTAGGACCTGTCGGCCACCGACCGGCCTATTTGCCCGATATGGCCCACAAGACGATTTCTAATTAAAAAGTTGTCAACTACGAAGTCGCGACACTTTTCGGATGAAAATCACGTTCATTGCAGATGCGAGGGTTCGAACCCGCGGCCACCCCTCGCGCGTGGCCTCCTCTATCACCGCACCTCATGCTGACATGTGCCTATAATGGATTTTGGTTCCCCACATATTATACTAAACTGAATATAAATTTATTGTTTGACGCCCTAAACGATTTCAAATGAAAAAGTTGTCAACTGCAAAGTTTCATAACTTTTCGAGATCTATAACTTTCATTTTGGTAGTTTCTCCATCCGAGGTCATTTAGGACCTGTCGGCCGGTGGGCGGCCGACAGGTCTATTTGCCCGATATGGCCCACAAGATGATTTCAAATCAAAAAGTCGTCAACTACGAAGTTTCATAAATTTTAGGGATCTACAACTTTCATTTTGGTAGTTTCTCTGTCCGAGGTCATTTAGGACCTGTCGGCCACCGACCGGCCTATTTGCCCGATATGGCCCACAAGACGATTTCTAATTAAAAAGTTGTCAACTACGAAGTCGCGACACTTTTCGGATGAAAATCACGTTCATTGCGGATGCGAGGGTTCGAACCCGCGGCCACCCCTCGCGCGTGGCCTCCTCTATCACCGCACCTCGTGCTGACATGTGCCTATAATGGATTTTGGTTCCCCACATATTATACTAAACTGAATATAAATTGATTGTTTGGCGCCCTAAACGATTTCAAATGAAAAAGTTGTCAACTGCAAAGTTTCATAACTTTTCGAGATCTACAACTTTCATTTTGGTAGTTTCTCCATCCGAGGTCATTTAGGACCTGTCGGCCGGTGGGCGGCCGACAGGCCTATTTGCCCGATATGGCCCACAAGATGATTTCAAATCAAAAAGTCGTCAACTACGAAGTTTCATAAATTTTAGGGATCTACAACTTTCATTTTGGTAGTTTCTCTGTCCGAGGTCATTTAGGACCTGTCGGCCACCGACCGGCCTATTTGCCCGATATGGCCCACAAGACGATTTCTAATTAAAAAGTTGTCAACTACGAAGTCGCGACACTTTTCGGATGAAAATCACGTTCATTGCGGATGCGAGGGTTCGAACCCACGGCCACCCCTCGCGCGTGGCCTCCTCTATCACCGCACCTCGTGCTGACATGTGCCTATAATGGATTTTGGTTCCCCACATATTATACTAAACTGAATATAAATTGATTGTTTGACGCCATAAACGATTTCAAATGAAAAAGTTGTCAACTGCAAAGTTTCATAACTTTTCGAGATCTACAACTTTCATTTTGGTAGTTTCTCTGTCCGAGGTCATTTAGGACCTGTCGGCCACCGACCGGCCTATTTGCCCGATATGGCCCACAAGACGATTTCTAATTAAAAAGTTGTCAACTACGAAGTCGCGACACTTTTCGGATGAAAATCACGTTCATTGCGGATGCGAGGGTTCGAACCCGCGGCCACCCCTCGCGCGTGGCCTCCTCTATCACCGCACCTCGTGCTGACATGTGCCTATAATGGATTTTGGTTCCCCACATATTATACTAAACTGAATATAATTTGATTGTTTGACGCCCTAAACGATTTCAAATGAAAAAGTTGTCAACTGCAAAGTTTCATAACTTTTCGAGATCTACAACTTTCATTTTGGTAGTTTCTCCATCCGAGGTCATTTAGGACCTGTCGGCCGGTGGGTGGCCGACAGGTCAATTTGCCCGATATGGCCCACAGGATCATTTCAAATCAAAAAGTCGTCAACTACGAAGTTTCATAAATTTTAGGGATCTACAACTTTCATTTTGGTAGTTTCTCCGTCCGAGGTCATTTTGGACCTGTCGGCCACCGACCGGCCTATTTACCCGATATGGCCCACAAGACGATTTCTAATTAAAAAGTTGTCAACTACGAAGTTGCGACACTTTTCGGATGAAAATCACGTTCATTGCGGATGCGAGGATTCGAACCCGCGGCCACCCCTCACGCGTGAACTCCTCTATCACCGCATCTCGTGCTGACATGTGCCTATAATGGATTTTGGTTCCCCACATATTATACTAAACTGAATATAAATTGATTATTTGACGTCATAAACGATTTCAAATGAAAAAGTTGTCAACTGCAAAGTTTCATAACTTTTCGAGATCTACAACTTTCATTTTGGTAGTTTCTCCATCCGAGGTCATTTAGGACCTGTCGGCCGGTGGGCGGCCGACAGGCCTATTTGCCCGATATGGCCCACAAGATGATTTCAAATCAAAAAGTCGTCAACTACGAAGTTTAATAAATTTTAGGGATCTACAACTTTCATTTTGGTAGTTTCTCTGTCCGAGGTCATTTAGGACCTGTCGGCCACCGACCGGCCTATTTGCCCGATATGGCCCACAAGACGATTTCTAATTAAAAAGTTGTCAACTACGAAGTCGCGACACTTTTCGGATGAAAATCACGTTCATTGCGGATGCGAGGGTTCGAACCCGCGGCCACCCCTCGCGCGTGGCCTCCTCTATCACCGCACCTCGTGCTGACATGTGCCTATAATGGATTTTGGTTCCCCACATATTATACTAAACTGAATATAAATTGATTGTTTGACGCCATAAATGATTTCAAATGATAAAGTTGTCAACTGCAAAGTTTCATAACTTTTCGAGATCTACAACTTTCATTTTGGTAGTTTCTCCATCCGAGGTCATTTAGGACCTGTCGGCCGGTGGGCGGCCGACAGGCCTATTTGCCCGATATGGCCCACAAGATGATTTCAAATCAAAAAGTCGTCAACTACGAAGTTTCATAAATTTTAGGGATCTACAACTTTCATTTTGGTAGTTTCTCTGTCCGAGGTCACTTAGGACCTGTCGGCCACCGACCGGCCTATTTGCCCGATATGGCCCACAAGACGATTTCTAATTAAAAAGTTGTCAACTACGAAGTCGCGACACTTTTCGGATGAAAATCACGTTCATTGCGGATGCGAGGGTTCGAACCCACGGCCACCCCTCGCGCGTGGCCTCCTCTATCACCGCACCTCGTGCTGACATGTGCCTATAATGGATTTTGGTTCCCCACATATTATACTAAACTGAATATAAATTGATTGTTTGACGCCATAAACGATTTCAAATGAAAAAGTTGTCAACTGCAAAGTTTCATAACTTTTCGAGATCTACAACTTTCATTTTGGTAGTTTCTCCATCCGAGGTCATTTAGGACCTGTCGGCCGGTGGGCGGCCGACAGGCCTATTTGCCCGATATGGCCCACAAGATGATTTCAAATAAAAAAGTCGTCAACTACGAAGTTTCATAAATTTTAGGGATCTACAACTTTCATTTTGGTAGTTTCTCTGTCTGAGGTCATTTAGGACCTGTCGGCCACCGACCGGCCTATTTGCCCGATATGGCCCACAAGACGATTTCTAATTAAAAAGTTGTCAACTACGAAGTCGCGACACTTTTCGGATGAAAATCACGTTCATTGCAGATGCGAGGGTTCGAACCCGCGGCCACCCCTCGCGCGTGGCCTCCTCTATCACCGCACCTCATGCTGACATGTGCCTATAATGGATTTTGGTTCCCCACATATTATACTAAACTGAATATAAATTTATTGTTTGACGCCCTAAACGATTTCAAATGAAAAAGTTGTCAACTGCAAAGTTTCATAACTTTTCGAGATCTATAACTTTTATTTTGGTAGTTTCTCCATCCGAGGTCATTTAGGACCTGTCGGCCGGTGGGCGGCCGACAGGTCTATTTGCCCGATATGGCCCACAAGATGATTTCAAATCAAAAAGTCGTCAACTACGAAGTTTCATAAATTTTAGGGATCTACAACTTTCATTTTGGTAGTTTCTCTGTCCGAGGTCATTTAGGACCTGTCGGCCACCGACCGGCCTATTTGCCCGATATGGCCCACAAGACGATTTCTAATTAAAAAGTTGTCAACTACGAAGTCGCGACACTTTTCGGATGAAAATCACGTTCATTGCGGATGCGAGGGTTCGAACCCGCGGCCACCCCTCGCGCGTGGCCTCCTCTATCACGGCACCTCGTGCTGACATGTGCCTATAATGGATTTTGGTTCCCCACATATTATACTAAACTGAATATAAATTGATTGTTTGGCGCCCTAAACGATTTCAAATGAAAAAGTTGTCAACTGCAAAGTTTCATAACTTTTTGAGATCTACAACTTTCATTTTGGTAGTTTCTCCATCCGAGGTCATTTAGGACCTGTCGGCCGGTGGGCGGCCGACAGGTCAATTTGCCCGATATGGCCCACAGGATCATTTCAAATCAAAAAGTCGTCAACTACGAAGTTTCATAAATTTTAGGGATCTACAACTTTCATTTTGGTAGTTTCTCTGTCCGAGGTCATTTTGGACCTGTCGGCCACCGACCGGCCTATTTGCCCGATATGGCCCACAAGACGATTTCTAATTAAAAAGTTGTCAACTACGAAGTCGCGACACTTTTCGGATGAAAATCACGTTCATTGCGGATGCGAGGGTTCGAACCCGCGGCCACCCCTCGCGCGTGGCCTCCTCTATCACCGCACCTCGTGCTGACATGTGCCTATAATGGATTTTGGTTCCCCACATATTATACTAAACTGAATATAAATTGATTGTTTGACGCCCTAAACGATTTCAAATGAAAAAGTTGTCAACTGCAAAGTTTCATAACTTTTCGAGATCTACAACTTTCATTTTGGTAGTTTCTCCATCCGAGGTCATTTAGGACCTGTCGGCCGGTGGGTGGCCGACAGGTCCATTTGCCCGATATGGCCCACAGGATCATTTCAAATCAAAAAGTCGTCAACTACGAAGTTTCATAAATTTTAGGGATCTACAACTTTCATTTTGGTAGTTTCTCCGTCCGAGGTCATTTTGGACCTGTCGGCCACCGACCGGCCTATTTACCCGATATGGCCCACAAGACGATTTCTAATTAAAAAGTTGTCAACTACGAAGTTGCGACACTTTTCGGATGAAAATCACGTTCATTGCGGATGCGAGGATTCGAACCCGCGGCCACCCCTCACGCGTGAACTCCTCTATCACCGCATCTCGTGCTGACATGTGCCTATAATGGATTTTGGTTCCCCACATATTATACTAAACTGAATATAAATTGATTATTTGACGTCATAAACGATTTCAAATGAAAAAGTTGTCAACTGCAAAGTTTCATAACTTTTCGAGATCTACAACTTTCATTTTGGTAGTTTCTCCATCCGAGGTCATTTAGGACCTGTCGGCCGGTGGGCGGCCGACAGGCCTATTTGCCCGATATGGCCCACAAGATGATTTCAAATCAAAAAGTCGTCAACTACGAAGTTTAATAAATTTTAGGGATCTACAACTTTCATTTTGGTAGTTTCTCTGTCCGAGGTCATTTAGGACCTGTCGGCCACCGACCGGCCTATTTGCCCGATATGGCCCACAAGACGATTTCTAATTAAAAAGTTGTCAACTACGAAGTCGCGACACTTTTCGGATGAAAATCACGTTCATTGCGGATGCGAGGGTTCGAACCCGCGGCCACCCCTCGCGCGTGGCCTCCTCTATCACCGCACCTCGTGCTGACATGTGCCTATAATGGATTTTGGTTCCCCACATATTATACTAAACTGAATATAAATTGATTGTTTGACGCCATAAACGATTTCAAATGATAAAGTTGTCAACTGCAAAGTTTCATAACTTTTCGAGATCTACAACCTTCGTTTTGGTAGTTTCTCCATCCGAGGTCATTTAGGACCTGTCGCCCGGTGGGCGGCCGACAGACCTATTTGCCCGATATGGCCCACAAGATGATTTCAAATCAAAAAGTCGTCAACTACGAAGTTTCATAAATTTTAGGGATCTACAACTTTCATTTTGGTAGTTTCTCTGTCCGAGGTCATTTAGGACCTGTCGGCCACCGACCGGCCTATTTGCCCGATATGGCCCACAAGACGATTTCTAATTAAAAAGTTGTCAACTACGAAGTCGCGACACTTTTCGGATGAAAATCACGTTCATTGCGGATGCGAGGGTTCGAACCCACGGCCACCCCTCGCGCGTGGCCTCCTCTATCACCGCACCTCGTGCTGACATGTGCCTATAATGGATTTTGGTTCCCCACATATTATACTAAACTGAATATAAATTGATTGTTTGACGCCATAAACGATTTCAAATGAAAAAGTTGTCAACTGCAAAGTTTCATAACTTTTCGAGATCTACAACTTTTATTTTGGTAGTTTCTCCATCCGAGGTCATTTAGGACCTGTCGGCCGGTGGGCGGCCGACAGGCCTATTTGCCCGATATGGCCCACAAGATGATTTCAAATCAAAAAGTCGTCAACTACGAAGTTTCATAAATTTTAGGGATCTACAACTTTCATTTTGGTAGTTTCTCTGTCCGAGGTCATTTAGGACCTGTCGGCCACCGACCGGCCTATTTGCCCGATATGGCCCACAAGACGATTTCTAATTAAAAAGTTGTCAACTACGAAGTCGCGACACTTTTCGGATGAAAATCACGTTCATTGCAGATGCGAGGGTTCGAACCCGCGGCCACCCCTCGCGCGTGGCCTCCTCTATCACCGCACCTCATGCTGACATGTGCCTATAATGGATTTTGGTTCCCCACATATTATACTAAACTGAATATAAATTTATTGTTTGACGCCCTAAACGATTTCAAATGAAAAAGTTGTCAACTGCAAAGTTTCATAACTTTTCGAGATCTATAACTTTCATTTTGGTAGTTTCTCCATCCGAGGTCATTTAGGACCTGTCGGCCGGTGGGCGGCCGACAGGCCTATTTGCCCGATATGGCCCACAAGATGATTTCAAATCAAAAAGTCGTCAACTACGAAGTTTCATAAATTTTAGGGATCTACAACTTTCATTTTGGTAGTTTCTCTGTCCGAGGTCATTTAGGACCTGTCGGCCACCGACCGGCCTATTTGCCCGATATGGCCCACAAGACGATTTCTAATTAAAAAGTTGTCAACTACGAAGTCGCGACACTTTTCGGATGAAAATCACGTTCATTGCAGATGCGAGGGTTCGAACCCGCGGCCACCCCTCGCGCGTGGCCTCCTCTATCACCGCACCTCATGCTGACATGTGCCTATAATGGATTTTGGTTCCCCACATATTATACTAAACTGAATATAAATTTATTGTTTGACGCCCTAAACGATTTCAAATGAAAAAGTTGTCAACTGCAAAGTTTCATAACTTTTCGAGATCTATAACTTTCATTTTGGTAGTTTCTCCATCCGAGGTCATTTAGGACCTGTCGGCCGGTGGGCGGCCGACAGGTCTATTTGCCCGATATGGCCCACAAGATGATTTCAAATCAAAAAGTCGTCAACTACGAAGTTTCATAAATTTTAGGGATCTACAACTTTCATTTTGGTAGTTTCTCTGTCCGAGGTCATTTAGGACCTGTCGGCCACCGACCGGCCTATTTTCCCGATATGGCCCACAAGACGATTTCTAATTAAAAAGTTGTCAAGTACGAAGTCGTGACACTTTTCGGATGAAAATCACGTTCATTGCGGATGCGAGGGTTCGAACCCGCGGCCACCCCTCGCGCATGGCCTCCTCTATCACCGCACCTCGTGCAGACATGTGCCTATAATGGATTTTGGTTCCCCACATATTATACTAAACTGAATATAAATTGATTGTTTGACGCCCTAAACGATTTCAAATGAAAAAGTTGTCAACTGCAAAGTTTCATAACTTTTCGAGATCTACAACTTTCATTTTGGTAGTTTCTCCATCCGAGGTCATTTAGGACCTGTCGGCCGGTGGGCGGCCGACAGGTCAATTTGCCCGATATGGCCCACAGGATCATTTCAAATCAAAAAGTCGTCAACTACGAAGTTTCATAAATTTTAGGGATCTACAACTTTCATTTTGGTAGTTTCTCCGTCCGAGGTCATTTTGGACCTGTCGGCCACCGACCGGCCTATTTACCCGATATGGCCCACAAGACGATTTCTAATTAAAAAGTTGTCAACTATGAAGTTGCGACACTTTTCGGATGAAAATCACATTCATTGCGGATGCGAGGATTCGATCCCGCGGCCACCCCTCACACGTGAACTCCTCTATCACCGCATCTCGTGCTGACTTGTGCCTATAATGGATTTTGGTTCCCCACATATTATACTAAACTGAATATAAATTGATTGTTCGACGCCCTAAACGATTTCAAATGAAAAAGTTGTCAACTGCAAAGTTTCATAACTTTTCGAGATCTACAACTTTCATTTTGGTAGTTTGTCCATCCGAGGTCATTTAGGACCTGTCGGCCGGTGGGCGGCCGACAGGCCTATTTGCCCGATATGGCTCACAAGATGATTTCAAATCAAAAAGTCGTCAACTACGAAGTTTCATAAATTTTAGGGATCTACAACTTTCATTTTGGTAGTTTCTCTGTCCGAGGTCATTTAGGACCTGTCGGCCACTGACCGGCCTATTTGCCCGATATGGCCCACAAGACGATTTCTAATTAAAAAGTTGTCAACTACGAAGTCGCGACATTTTTCGGATGAAAATCACGTTCATTGCGGATGCGAGGGTTCGAACCCGCGGCCTCCCCTCGCGCGTGGCCTCCTCTATCACCGCACCTCGTGCTGACATGTGCCTATAATGGATTTTGGTTCCCCACATATTATACTAAACTGAATATAAATTGATTGTTTGACGCCCTAAACGATTTCAAATGAAAAAGTTGTCAACCGCAAAGTTTCATAACTTTTCGAGATCTACAACTTTCATTTTGGTAGTTTCTCCATCCGAGGTCATTTAGGACCTGTCGGCCGGTGGGCGGCCGACAGGTCAATTTGCCCGATATGGCCCACAGGATCATTTCAAATCAAAAAGTCGTCAACTACGAAGTTTCATAAATTTTAGGGATCTACAACTTTTATTTTGGTAGTTTCTCCGTCCGAGGTCATTTTGGACCTGTCGGCCACCGACCGGCCTATTTACCCGATATGGCCCACAAGACGATTTCTAATTAAAAAGTTCTCAACTACGAAGTTGCGACACTTTTCGGATGAAAATCACGTTCATTGCGGATGCGAGGATTCGAACCCGCGGCCACCCCTCACGCGTGAACTCCTCTATCACCGCATCTCGTGCTGACATGTGCCTATAATGGATTTTGGTTCCCCACATATTATACTAAACTGAATATAAATTGATTGTTTGACGCCCTAAACGATTTCAAATGAAAAAGTTGTCAACTGCAAAGTTTCATAACTTTTCGAGATCTACAACTTTCATTTTGGTAGTTTCTCCATCCGAGGTCATTTAGGACCTGTCGGCCGGTGGGCGGCCGACAGGCCTATTTGCCCGATATGGCCCACAAGATGATTTCAAATCAAAAAGTCGTCAACTACGAAGTTTCATAAATTTTAGGGATCTACAACTTTCATTTTGGTAGTTTCTCTATCCGAGGTCATTTAGGACCTGTCGGCCACCGACCGGCCTATTTGCCCGATATGGCCCACAAGACGATTTCTAATTAAAAAGTTGTCAACTACGAAGTCGCGACACTTTTCGGATGAAAATCACGTTCATTGCGGATGCGAGGGTTCGAACCCGCGGCCACCCCTCGCGCGTGGCCTCCTCTATCACCGCACCTCGTGCTGACATGTGCCTATAATGGATTTTGGTTCCCCACATATTATACTAAACTGAATATAAATTGATTGTTTGGCGCCCTAAACGATTTCAAATGAAAAAGTTGTCAACTGCAAAGTTTCATAACTTTTCGAGATCTACAACTTTCATTTTGGTAGTTTCTCCATCCGAGGTCATTTAGGACCTGTCGGCCGGTGGGCGGCCGACAGGTCAATTTGCCCGATATGGCCCACAGGATCATTTCAAATCAAAAAGTCGTCAACTACGAAGTTTCATAAATTTTAGGGATCTACAACTTTCATTTTGGTAGTTTCTCTGTCCGAGGTCATTTTGGACCTGTCGGCCACCGACCGGCCTATTTGCCCGATATGGCCCACAAGACGATTTCTAATTAAAAAGTTGTCAACTACAAAGTCGCGACACTTTTCGGATGAAAATCACGTTCATTGCGGATGCGAGGGTTCGAACCCGCGGCCACCCCTCGCGCGTGGCCTCCTCTATCACCGCACCTCGTGCTGACATGTGCCTATAATGGATTTTGGTTCCCCACATATTATACTAAACTGAATATAAATTGATTGTTTGACGCCCTAAACGATTTCAAATGAAAAAGTTGTCAACTGCAAAGTTTCATAACTTTTCGAGATCTACAACTTTCATTTTGGTAGTTTCTCCATCCGAGGTCATTTAGGACCTGTCGGCCGGTGGGTGGCCGACAGGTCAATTTGCCCGATATGGCCCACAGGATCATTTCAAATCAAAAAGTCGTCAACTACGAAGTTTCATAAATTTTAGGGATCTACAACTTTCATTTTGGTAGTTTCTCCGTCCGAGGTCATTTTGGACCTGTCGGCCACCGACCGGCCTATTTACCCGATATGGCCCACAAGACGATTTCTAATTAAAAAGTTGTCAACTACGAAGTTGCGACACTTTTCGGATGAAAATCACGTTCATTGCGGATGCGAGGATTCGAACCCGCGGCCACCCCTCACGCGTGAACTCCTCTATCACCGCATCTCGTGCTGACATGTGCCTATAATGGATTTTGGTTCCCCACATATTATACTAAACTGAATATAAATTGATTATTTGACGTCATAAACGATTTCAAATGAAAAAGTTGTCAACTGCAAAGTTTCATAACTTTTCGAGATCTACAACTTTCATTTTGGTAGTTTCTCCATCCGAGGTCATTTAGGACCTGTCGGCCGGTGGGCGGCCGACAGGCCTATTTGCCCGATATGGCCCACAAGATGATTTCAAATCAAAAAGTCGTCAACTACGAAGTTTAATAAATTTTAGGGATCTACAACTTTCATTTTGGTAGTTTCTCTGTCCGAGGTCATTTAGGACCTGTCGGCCACCGACCGGCCTATTTGCCCGATATGGCCCACAAGACGATTTCTAATTAAAAAGTTGTCAACTACGAAGTCGCGACACTTTTCGGATGAAAATCACGTTCATTGCAGATGCGAGGGTTCGAACCCGCGGCCACCCCTCGCGCGTGGCCTCCTCTATCACCGCACCTTATGCTGACATGTGCCTATAATGGATTTTGGTTCCCCACATATTATACTAAACTGAATATAAATTTATTGTTTGACGCCCTAAACGATTTCAAATGAAAAAGTTGTCAACTGCAAAGTTTCATAACTTTTCGAGATCTATAACTTTCATTTTGGTAGTTTCTCCATCCGAGGTCATTTAGGACCTGTCGGCCGGTGGGCGGCCGACAGGTCTATTTGCCCGATATGGCCCACAAGATGATTTCAAATCACACAAGATGATTTCAAATCAAAAAGTCGTCAACTACGAAGTTTCATAAATTTTAGGGATCTACAACTTTCATTTTGGTAGTTTCTCTGTCCGAGGTCATTTAGGACCTGTCGGCCACCGACCGGCCTATTTTCCCGATATGGCCCACAAGACGATTTCTAATTAAAAAGTTGTCAAGTACGAAGTCGCGACACTTTTCGGATGAAAATCACGTTCATTGCGGATGCGAGGGTTCGAACCCGCGGCCACCCCTCGCGCATGGCCTCCTCTATCACCGCACCTCGTGCAGACATGTGCCTATAATGGATTTTGGTTCCCCACATATTATACTAAACTGAATATAAATTGATTGTTTGACGCCCTAAACGATTTCAAATGAAAAAGTTGTCAACTGCAAAGTTTCATAACTTTTCGAGATCTACAACTTTCATTTTGGTAGTTTCTCCATCCGAGGTCATTTAGGACCTGTCGGCCGGTGGGCGGCCGACAGGTCAATTTGCCCGATATGGCCCACAGGATCATTTCAAATCAAAAAGTCGTCAACTACGAAGTTTCATAAATTTTAGGGATCTACAACTTTCATTTTGGTAGTTTCTCCGTCCGAGGTCATTTTGGACCTGTCGGCCACCGACCGGCCTATTTACCCGATATGGCCCACAAGACGATTTCTAATTAAAAAGTTGTCAACTATGAAGTTGCGACACTTTTCGGATGAAAATCACATTCATTGCGGATGCGAGGATTCGAACCCGCGGCCACCCCTCACACGTGAACTCCTCTATCACCGCATCTCGTGCTGACTTGTGCCTATAATGGATTTTGGTTCCCCACATATTATACTAAACTGAATATAAATTGATTGTTCGACGCCCTAAACGATTTCAAATGAAAAAGTTGTCAACTGCAAAGTTTCATAACTTTTCGAGATCTACAACTTTCATTTTGGTAGTTTGTCCATCCGAGGTCATTTAGGACCTGTCGGCCGGTGGGCGGCCGACAGGCCTATTTGCCCGATATGGCTCACAAGATGATTTCAAATCAAAAAGTCGTCAACTACGAAGTTTCATAAATTTTAGGGATCTACAACTTTCATTTTGGTAGTTTCTCTGTCCGAGGTCATTTAGGACCTGTCGGCCACTGACCGGCCTATTTGCCCGATATGGCCCACAAGACGATTTCTAATTAAAAAGTTGTCAACTACGAAGTCGCGACACTTTTCGGATGAAAATCACGTTCATTGCGGATGCGAGGGTTCGAACCCGCGGCCTCCCCTCGCGCGTGGCCTCCTCTATCACCGCACCTCGTGCTGACATGTGCCTATAATGGATTTTGGTTCCCCACATATTATACTAAACTGAATATAAATTGATTGTTTGACGCCCTAAACGATTTCAAATGAAAAAGTTGTCAACCGCAAAGTTTCATAACTTTTCGAGATCTACAACTTTCATTTTGGTAGTTTCTCCATCCGAGGTCATTTAGGACCTGTCGGCCGGTGGGCGGCCGACAGGTCAATTTGCCCGATATGGCCCACAGGATCATTTCAAATCAAAAAGTCGTCAACTACGAAGTTTCATAAATTTTAGGGATCTACAACTTTTATTTTGGTAGTTTCTCCGTCCGAGGTCATTTTGGACCTGTCGGCCACCGACCGGCCTATTTACCCGATATGGCCCACAAGACGATTTCTAATTAAAAAGTTATCAACTACGAAGTTGCGACACTTTTCGGATGAAAATCACGTTCATTGCGGATGCGAGGATTCGAACCGGCGGCCACCCCTCACGCGTGAACTCCTCTATCACCGCATCTCGTGCTGACATGTGCCTATAATGGATTTTGGTTCCCCACATATTATACTAAACTGAATATAAATTGATTGTTTGACGCCCTAAACGATTTCAAATGAAAAAGTTGTCAACTGCAAAGTTTCATAACTTTTCGAGATCTACAACTTTCATTTTGGTAGTTTCTCCATCCGAGGTCATTTAGGACCTGTCGGCCGGTGGGCGGCCGACAGGCCTATTTGCCCGATATGGCCCACAAGATGATTTCAAATCAAAAAGTCGTCAACTACGAAGTTTCATAAATTTTAGGGATCTACAACTTTCATTTTGGTAGTTTCTCTATCCGAGGTCATTTAGGACCTGTCGGCCACCGACCGGCCTATTTGCCCGATATGGCCCACAAGACGATTTCTAATTAAAAAGTTGTCAACTACGAAGTCGCGACACTTTTCGGATGAAAATCACGTTCATTGCGGATGCGAGGGTTCGAACCCGCGGCCACCCCTCGCGCGTGGCCTCCTCTATCACCGCACCTCGTGCTGACATGTGCCTATAATGGATTTTGGTTCCCCACATATTATACTAAACTGAATATAAATTGATTGTTTGGCGCCCTAAACGATTTCAAATGAAAAAGTTGTCAACTGCAAAGTTTCATAACTTTTCGAGATCTACAACTTTCATTTTGGTAGTTTCTCCATCCGAGGTCATTTAGGACCTGTCGGCCGGTGGGCGGCCGACAGGTCAATTTGCCCGATATGGCCCACAGGATCATTTCAAATCAAAAAGTCGTCAACTACGAAGTTTCATAAATTTTAGGGATCTACAACTTTCATTTTGGTAGTTTCTCTGTCCGAGGTCATTTTGGACCTGTCGGCCACCGACCGGCCTATTTGCCCGATATGGCCCACAAGACGATTTCTAATTAAAAAGTTGTCAACTACGAAGTCGCGACACTTTTCGGATGAAAATCACGTTCATTGCGGATGCGAGGGTTCGAACCCGCGGCCACCCCTCGCGCGTGGCCTCCTCTATCACCGCACCTCGTGCTGACATGTGCCTATAATGGATTTTGGTTCCCCACATATTATACTAAACTGAATATAAATTGATTGTTTGACGCCCTAAACGATTTCAAATGAAAAAGTTGTCAACTGCAAAGTTTCATAACTTTTCGAGATCTACAACTTTCATTTTGGTAGTTTCTCCATCCGAGGTCATTTAGGACCTGTCGGCCGGTGGGTGGCCGACAGGTCAATTTGCCCGATATGGCCCACAGGATCATTTCAAATCAAAAAGTCGTCAACTACGAAGTTTCATAAATTTTAGGGATCTACAACTTTCATTTTGGTAGTTTCTCCGTCCGAGGTCATTTTGGACCTGTCGGCCACCGACCGGCCTATTTACCCGATATGGCCCACAAGACGATTTCTAATTAAAAAGTTGTCAACTACGAAGTTGCGACACTTTTCGGATGAAAATCACGTTCATTGCGGATGCGAGGATTCGAACCCGCGGCCACCCCTCACGCGTGAACTCCTCTATCACCGCATCTCGTGCTGACATGTGCCTATAATGGATTTTGGTTCCCCACATATTATACTAAACTGAATATAAATTGATTATTTGACGTCATAAACGATTTCAAATGAAAAAGTTGTCAACTGCAAAGTTTCATAACTTTTCGAGATCTACAACTTTCATTTTGGTAGTTTCTCCATCCGAGGTCATTTAGGACCTGTCGGCCGGTGGGCGGCCGACAGGCCTATTTGCCCGATATGGCCCACAAGATGATTTCAAATCAAAAAGTCGTCAACTACGAAGTTTAATAAATTTTAGGGATCTACAACTTTCATTTTGGTAGTTTCTCTGTCCGAGGTCATTTAGGACCTGTCGGCCACCGACCGGCCTATTTGCCCGATATGGCCCACAAGACGATTTCTAATTAAAAAATTGTCAACTACGAAGTCGCGACACTTTTCGGATGAAAATCACGTTCATTGCGGATGCGAGGGTTCGAACCCGCGGCCACCCCTCGCGCGTGGCCTCCTCTATCACCGCACCTCGTGCTGACATGTGCCTATAATGGATTTTGGTTCCCCACATATTATACTAAACTGAATATAAATTGATTGTTTGACGCCCTAAACGATTTCAAATGATAAAGTTGTCAACTGCAAAGTTTCATAACTTTTCGAGATCTACAACTTTCATTTTGGTAGTTTCTCCATCCGAGGTCATTTAGGACCTGTCGGCCGGTGGGCGGCCGACAGGCCTATTTGCCCGATATGGCCCACAAGATGATTTCAAATCAAAAAGTCGTCAACTACGAAGTTTCATAAATTTTAGGGATCTACAACTTTCATTTTGGTAGTTTCTCTGTCCGAGGTCATTTAGGACCTGTCGGCCACCGACTGGCCTATTTGCCTGATATGGCCCACAAGACGATTTCTAATTAAAAAATTGTCAACTACGAAGTCACGACACTTTTCGGATGAAAATCACGTTCATTGCGGATGCGAGGATTCGAACCCGCGGCCACCCCTCGTGCGTGGCCTCCTCTATCACCGCACCTCGTGCTGACATGTGCCTATAATGGATTTTGGTTCCCCACATATTATACTAAACTGAATATAAATTGATTATTTGACGTCATAAACGATTTCAAATGAAAAAGTTGTCAACTGCAAAGTTTCATAACTTTTCGAGATCTACAACTTTCATTTTGGTAGTTTCTCCATCCGAGGTCATTTAGGACCTGTCGGCCGGTGGGCGGCCGACAGGCCTATTTGCCCGATATGGCCCACAAGATGATTTCAAATCAAAAAGTCGTCAACTACGAAGTTTAATAAATTTTAGGGATCTACAACTTTCATTTTGGTAGTTTCTCTGTCCGAGGTCATTTAGGACCTGTCGGCCACCGACCGGCCTATTTGCCCGATATGGCCCACAAGACGATTTCTAATTAAAAAGTTGTCAACTACGAAGTCGCGACACTTTTCGGATGAAAATCACGTTCATTGCGGATGCGAGGGTTCGAACCCGCGGCCACCCCTCGCGCGTGGCCTCCTCTATCACCGCACCTCGTGCTGACATGTGCCTATAATGGATTTTGGTTCCCCACATATTATACTAAACTGAATATAAATTGATTGTTTGACGCCATAAACGATTTCAAATGATAAAGTTGTCAACTGCAAAGTTTCATAACTTTTCGAGATCTACAACTTTCATTTTGGTAGTTTCTCCATCCGAGGTCATTTAGGACCTGTCGGCCGGTGGGCGGCCGACAGGCCTATTTGCCCGATATGGCCCACAAGATGATTTCAAATCAAAAAGTCGTCAACTACGAAGTTTCATAAATTTTAGGGATCTACAACTTTCATTTTGGTAGTTTCTCTGTCCGAGGTCATTTAGGACCTGTCGGCCACCGACTGGCCTATTTGCCTGATATGGCCCACAAGACGATTTCTAATTAAAAAATTGTCAACTACGAAGTCACGACACTTTTCGGATGAAAATCACGTTCATTGCGGATGCGAGGATTCGAACCCGCAGCCACCCCTCGTGCGTGGCCTCCTCTATCACCGCACCTCGTGCTGACATGTGCCTATAATGGATTTTGGTTCCCCACATATTATACTAAACTGAATATAAATTGATTATTTGGCGTCATAAACGATTTCAAATGAAAAAGTTGTCAACTGCAAAGTTTCATAACTTTTCGAGATCTACAACTTTCATTTTGGTAGTTTCTCCATCCGAGGTCATTTAGGACCTGTCGGCCGGTGGGCGGCCGACAGGCCTATTTGCCCGATATGGCCCACAAGATGATTTCAAATCAAAAAGTCGTCAACTACGAAGTTTAATAAATTTTAGGGATCTACAACTTTCATTTTGGTAGTTTCTCTGTCCGAGGTCATTTAGGACCTGTCGGCCACCGACCGGCCTATTTGCCCGATATGGCCCACAAGACGATTTCTAATTAAAAAGTTGTCAACTACGAAGTCGCGACACTTTTCGGATGAAAATCACGTTCATTGCGGATGCGAGGGTTCGAACCCGCGGCCACCCCTCGCGCGTGGCCTCCTCTATCACCGCACCTCGTGCTGACATGTGCCTATAATGGATTTTGGTTCCCCACATATTATACTAAACTGAATATAAATTGATTGTTTGACGCCATAAACGATTTCAAATGATAAAGTTGTCAACTGCAAAGTTTCATAACTTTTCGAGATCTACAACTTTCATTTTGGTAGTTTCTCCATCCGAGGTCATTTAGGACCTGTCGGCCGGTGGGCGGCCGACAGGCCTATTTGCCCGATATGGCCCACAAGATGATTTCAAATCAAAAAGTCGTCAACTACGAAGTTTCATAAATTTTAGGGATCTACAACTTTCATTTTGGTAGTTTCTCTGTCCGAGGTCATTTAGGACCTGTCGGCCACCGACTGGCCTATTTGCCTGATATGGCCCACAAGACGATTTCTAATTAAAAAATTGTCAACTACGAAGTCACGACACTTTTCGGATGAAAATCACGTTCATTGCGGATGCGAGGATTCGAACCCGCAGCCACCCCTCGTGCGTGGCCTCCTCTATCACCGCACCTCGTGCTGACATGTGCCTATAATGGATTTTGGTTCCCCACATATTATACTAAACTGAATATAAATTGATTATTTGGCGTCATAAACGATTTCAAATGAAAAAGTTGTCAACTGCAAAGTTTCATAACTTTTCGAGATCTACAACTTTCATTTTGGTAGTTTCTCCATCCGAGGTCATTTAGGACCTGTCGGCCGGTGGGCGGCCGACAGGCCTATTTGCCCGATATGGCCCACAAGATGATTTCAAATCAAAAAGTCGTCAACTACGAAGTTTAATAAATTTTAGGGATCTACAACTTTCATTTTGGTAGTTTCTCTGTCCGAGGTCATTTAGGACCTGTCGGCCACCGACCGGCCTATTTGCCCGATATGGCCCACAAGACGATTTCTAATTAAAAAGTTGTCAACTACGAAGTCGCGACACTTTTCGGATGAAAATCACGTTCATTGCGGATGCGAGGGTTCGAACCCGCGGCCACCCCTCGCGCGTGGCCTCCTCTATCACCGCACCTCGTGCTGACATGTGCCTATAATGGATTTTGGTTCCCCACATATTATACTAAACTGAATATAAATTGATTGTTTGACGCCATAAACGATTTCAAATGATAAAGTTGTCAACTGCAAAGTTTCATAACTTTTCGAGATCTACAACTTTCATTTTGGTAGTTTCTCCATCCGAGGTCATTTAGGACCTGTCGGCCGGTGGGCGGCCGACAGGCCTATTTGCCCGATATGGCCCACAAGATGATTTCAAATCAAAAAGTCGTCAACTACGAAGTTTCATAAATTTTAGGGATCTACAACTTTCATTTTGGTAGTTTCTCTGTCCGAGGTCATTTAGGACCTGTCGGCCACCGACTGGCCTATTTGCCTGATATGGCCCACAAGACGATTTCTAATTAAAAAATTGTCAACTACGAAGTCACGACACTTTTCGGATGAAAATCACGTTCATTGCGGATGCGAGGATTCGAACCCGCAGCCACCCCTCGTGCGTGGCCTCCTCTATCACCGCACCTCGTGCTGACATGTGCCTATAATGGATTTTGGTTCCCCACATATTATACTAAACTGAATATAAATTGATTGTTTGACGCCCTAAACGATTTCAAATGAAAAAGTTGTCAACTGCAAAGTTTCATAACTTTTCGAGATCTACAACTTTCATTTTGGTAGTTTCTCCATCCGAGGTCATTTAGGATCTGTCGGCAGATGGGCGGCCGACAGGCCTATTTGCCCGATATGGCCCACAAGATGATTTCAAATCAAAAAGTCGTCAACTACGAAGTTTCATAAATTTTAGGGATCTACAACTTTCATTTTGGTAGTTTCTCTGTCCGAGGTCATTTAGGACCTGTCGGCCACCGACCGGCCTATTTGCCCGATTTGGCCCACAAGACGATTTCTAATTAAAAAGTTGTCAACTACGAAGTCGCAACACTTTTTGCGTGAAAATCATGCGCTTTGCGGCTGCGAGGATTCGAACCCGCACCCCACCTCGCGCGTAGCCTCCTCTATCACCGCACCTCGTGCTGACATGTGCCTATAATGGATTTTGGTTCCCCACATATTATACTAAACTAAATATAAATTGATTGTTTGATGCCCTAAACGATTTCAAATGAAAAAGTTGTCAACTGCAAAGTTTCATAACTTTTCGAGATCTACAACTTTCATTTTGGTAGTTTCTCCATCCGAGGTCATTTAGGACCTGTCGGCCGATGGGCGGCCGACAGGCCTATTTGCCCGATATGGCCCACAAGATGATTTCAAATCAAAAAGTCGTCAACTACGAAGTTTCATAAATTTTAGGGATCTACAACTTTCATATTGGTAGTTTCTCCGTCCGAGGTCATTTAGGACCTGTCGGCCACCGACCGGCCTATTTGCCCGATATGGCCCACAAGACGATTTCTAATTAAAAAGTTATCAACTACGAAGTCGCGACACTTTTCTGATGAAAATCACGCGCTTTGCGGCTGCGAGGATTCGAACCCGCGGCCCCCCTCGTGCATAGCCTCCTCTATCACCGCACCTCGTGCTGACATGTGCCTATACTGGATTTTGGTTCCCCACATATTATACTAAACTGAATATAAATTGATTGTTTGACGCCCTAAACGATTTCAAATGAAAAAGTTGTCAACTGCAAAGTTTCAAAACTTTTCGAGATCTACAACTTTCATTTTGGTAGTTTCTCCATCCGAGGTCATTTAGGACCTATCGGCCGGTGGGCGGCCGACAGGCCTATTTGCCCGATATGGCCCACAAGATGATTTCAAATCAAAAAGTCGTCAACTACGAAGTTTCATAAATTTTAGGGATCTACAACTTTCATTTTGGTAGTTTCTCTGTCCGAGGTCATTTAGGACCTGTCGGCCACCGACCGGCCTATTTGCCCGATATGGCCCACAAGACGATTTCTAATTAAAAAGTTGTCAACTACGAAGTCGCGACACTTTTCGGATGAAAATCACGTTCATTGCGGATGCGAGGATTCGAACCCGCGGCCACCCCTCGCGCGTGGCCTCCTCTATCACCGCACCTCGTGCTGACATGTGCCTATAGTGATTTTGGTTCCCCACATATTATACTAAACTGAATATAAATTGATTGTTTGACGCCCTAAACGATTTCAAATGAAAAAGTTGTCAACTGCAAAGTTTCATAACTTTTCGAGATCTACAACCTTCGTTTTGGTAGTTTCTCCATCTGAGGTCATTTAGGACCTGTCGCCCGCCAAACTTTTCGAGATCTACAACCTTCGTTTTGGTAGTTTCTCCATCCGAGGTCATTTAGGACCTGTCGCCCGGTGGGCGGCCGACAGACCTATTTGCCCGATATGGCCCACAAGATGATTTCAAATCAAAAAGTCGTCAACTACGAAGTTTCATAAATTTTAGGGATCTACAACTTTCATTTTGGTAGTTTCTCTGTCCGAGGTCATTTAGGACCTGTCGGCCACCGACCGGCCTATTTGCCCGATATGGCCCACAAGACGATTTCTAATTAAAAAGTTGTCAACTACGAAGTCGCGACACTTTTCGGATGAAAATCACGTTCATTGCAGATGCGAGGGTTCGAACCCGCGGCCACCCCTCGCGCGTGGCCTCCTCTATCACCGCACCTCATGCTGACATGTGCCTATAATGGATTTTGGTTCCCCACATATTATACTAAACTGAATATAAATTTATTGTTTGACGCCCTAAACGATTTCAAATGAAAAAGTTGTCAACTGCAAAGTTTCATAACTTTTCGAGATCTATAACTTTCATTTTGGTAGTTTCTCCATCCGAGGTCATTTAGGACCTGTCGGCCGGTGGGCGGCCGACAGGTCTATTTGCCCGATATGGCCCACAAGATGATTTCAAATCAAAAAGTCGTCAACTACGAAGTTTCATAAATTTTAGGGATCTACAACTTTCATTTTGGTAGTTTCTCTGTCCGAGGTCATTTAGGACCTGTCGGCCACTGACCGGCCTATTTGCCCGATATGGCCCACAAGACGATTTCTAATTAAAAAGTTGTCAAGTACGAAGTCGCGACACTTTTCGGATGAAAATCACGTTCATTGCGGATGCGAGGGTTCGAACCCGCGGCCACCCCTCGCGCATGGCCTCCTCTATCACCGCACCTCGTGCAGACATGTGCCTATAACGGATTTTGGTTCCCCACATATTATACTAAACTGAATATAAATTGATTGTTTGACGCCCTAAACGATTTCAAATGAAAAAGTTGTCAACTGCAAAGTTTCATAACTTTTCGAGATCTACAACTTTCATTTTGGTAGTTTCTCCATCCGAGGTCATTTAGGACCTGTCAGCCGGTGGGCGGCCGACAGGTCAATTTGCCCGATATGGCCCACAGGATCATTTCAAATCAAAAAGTCGTCAACTACGAAGTTTCATAAATTTTAGGGATCTACAACTTTCATTTTGGTAGTTTCTCCGTCCGAGGTCATTTTAGACCTGTCGGCCACCGACCGGCCTATTTACCCGATATGGCCCACAAGACGATTTCTAATTAAAAAGTTGTCAACTATGAAGTTGCGACACTTTTCGGATGAAAATCACATTCATTGCGGATGCGAGGATTCGAACCCGCGGCCACCCCTCACACGTGAACTCCTCTATCACCGCATCTCGTGCTGACTTGTGCCTATAATGGATTTTGGTTCCCCACATATTATACTAAACTGAATATAAATTGATTGTTCGACGCCCTAAACGATTTCAAATGAAAAAGTTGTCAACTGCAAAGTTTCATAACTTTTCGAGATCTACAACTTTCATTTTGGTAGTTTGTCCATCCGAGGTCATTTAGGACCTGTCGGCCGGTGGGCGGCCGACAGGCCTATTTGCCCGATATGGCTCACAAGATGATTTCAAATCAAAAAGTCGTCAACTACGAAGTTTCATAAATTTTAGGGATCTACAACTTTCATTTTGGTAGTTTCTCTGTCCGAGGTCATTTAGGACCTGTCGGCCACTGACCGGCCTATTTGCCCGATATGGCCCACAAGACGATTTCTAATTAAAAAGTTGTCAACTACGAAGTCGCGACACTTTTCGGATGAAAATCACGTTCATTGCGGATGCGAGGGTTCGAACCCGCGGCCTCCCCTCGCGCGTGGCCTCCTCTATCACCGCACCTCGTGCTGACATGTGCCTATAATGGATTTTGGTTCCCCACATATTATACTAAACTGAATATAAATTGATTGTTTGACGCCCTAAACGATTTCAAATGAAAAAGTTGTCAACTGCAAAGTTTCATAACTTTTCGAGATCTACAACCTTCGTTTTGGTAGTTTCTCCATCCGAGGTCATTTAGGACCTATCGCCCGCCAAACTTTTCGAGATCTACAACCTTCGTTTTGGTAGTTTCTCCATCCGAGGTCATTTAGGACCTGTCGCCCGGTGGGCGGCCGACAGACCTATTTGCCCGATATGGCCCACAAGATGATTTCAAATCAAAAAGTCGTCAACTACGAAGTTTCATAAATTTTAGGGATCTACAACTTTCATTTTGGTAGTTTCTCTGTCCGAGGTCATTTAGGACCTGTCGGCCACCGACCGGCCTATTTGCCCGATATGGCCCACAAGACGATTTCTAATTAAAAAGTTGTCAACTACGAAGTCGCGACACTTTTCGGATGAAAATCACGTTCATTGCAGATGCGAGGGTTCGAACCCGCGGCCACCCCTCGCGCGTGGCCTCCTCTATCACCGCACCTCATGCTGACATGTGCCTATAATGGATTTTGGTTCCCCACATATTATACTAAACTGAATATAAATTTATTGTTTGACGCCCTAAACGATTTCAAATGAAAAAGTTGTCAACTGCAAAGTTTCATAACTTTTCGAGATCTATAACTTTCATTTTGGTAGTTTCTCCATCCGAGGTCATTTAGGACCTGTCGGCCGGTGGGCGGCCGACAGGTCTATTTGCCCGATATGGCCCACAAGATGATTTCAAATCAAAAAGTCGTCAACTACGAAGTTTCATAAATTTTAGGGATCTACAACTTTCATTTTGGTAGTTTCTCTGTCCGAGGTCATTTAGGACCTGTCGGCCACTGACCGGCCTATTTGCCCGATATGGCCCACAAGACGATTTCTAATTAAAAAGTTGTCAAGTACGAAGTCGCGACACTTTTCGGATGAAAATCACGTTCATTGCGGATGCGAGGGTTCGAACCCGCGGCCACCCCTCGCGCATGGCCTCCTCTATCACCGCACCTCGTGCAGACATGTGCCTATAACGGATTTTGGTTCCCCACATATTATACTAAACTGAATATAAATTGATTGTTTGACGCCCTAAACGATTTCAAATGAAAAAGTTGTCAACTGCAAAGTTTCATAACTTTTCGAGATCTACAACTTTCATTTTGGTAGTTTCTCCATCCGAGGTCATTTAGGACCTGTCAGCCGGTGGGCGGCCGACAGGTCAATTTGCCCGATATGGCCCACAGGATCATTTCAAATCAAAAAGTCGTCAACTACGAAGTTTCATAAATTTTAGGGATCTACAACTTTCATTTTGGTAGTTTCTCCGTCCGAGGTCATTTTAGACCTGTCGGCCACCGACCGGCCTATTTACCCGATATGGCCCACAAGACGATTTCTAATTAAAAAGTTGTCAACTATGAAGTTGCGACACTTTTCGGATGAAAATCACATTCATTGCGGATGCGAGGATTCGAACCCGCGGCCACCCCTCACACGTGAACTCCTCTATCACCGCATCTCGTGCTGACTTGTGCCTATAATGGATTTTGGTTCCCCACATATTATACTAAATTGAATATAAATTGATTGTTCGACGCCCTAAACGATTTCAAATGAAAAAGTTGTCAACTGCAAAGTTTCATAACTTTTCGAGATCTACAACTTTCATTTTGGTAGTTTGTCCATCCGAGGTCATTTAGGACCTGTCGGCCGGTGGGCGGCCGACAGGCCTATTTGCCCGATATGGCTCACAAGATGATTTCAAATCAAAAAGTCGTCAACTACGAAGTTTCATAAATTTTAGGGATCTACAACTTTCATTTTGGTAGTTTCTCTGTCCGAGGTCATTTAGGACCTGTCGGCCACTGACCGGCCTATTTGCCCGATATGGCCCACAAGACGATTTCTAATTAAAAAGTTGTCAACTACGAAGTCGCGACACTTTTCGGATGAAAATCACGTTCATTGCGGATGCGAGGGTTCGAACCCGCGGCCTCCCCTCGCGCGTGGCCTCCTCTATCACCGCACCTCGTGCTGACATGTGCCTATAATGGATTTTGGTTCCCCACATATTATACTAAACTGAATATAAATTGATTGTTTGACGCCCTAAACGATTTCAAATGAAAAAGTTGTCAACCGCAAAGTTTCATAACTTTTCGAGATCTACAACTTTCATTTTGGTAGTTTCTCCATCCGAGGTCATTTAGGACCTGTCGGCCGGTGGGCGGCCGACAGGTCAATTTGCCCGATATGGCCCACAGGATCATTTCAAATCAAAAAGTCGTCAACTACGAAGTTTCATAAATTTTAGGGATCTACAACTTTTATTTTGGTAGTTTCTCCGTCCGAGGTCATTTTGGACCTGTCGGCCACCGACCGGCCTATTTACCCGATATGGCCCACAAGACGATTTCTAATTAAAAAGTTATCAACTACGAAGTTGCGACACTTTTCGGATGAAAATCACGTTCATTGCGGATGCGAGGATTCGAACCCGCGGCCACCCCTCACGCGTGAACTCCTCTATCACCGCATCTCGTGCTGACATGTGCCTATAATGGATTTTGGTTCCCCACATATTATACTAAACTGAATATAAATTGATTGTTTGACGCCCTAAACGATTTCAAATGAAAAAGTTGTCAACTGCAAAGTTTCATAACTTTTCGAGATCTACAACTTTCATTTTGGTAGTTTCTCCATCCGAGGTCATTTAGGACCTGTCGGCCAGTGGGCGGCCGACAGGCCTATTTGCCCGATATGGCCCACAAGATGATTTCAAATCAAAAAGTCGTCAACTACGAAGTTTCATAAATTTTAGGGATCTACAACTTTCATTTTGGTAGTTTCTCTGTCCGAGGTCATTTAGGACCTGTCGGCCACTGACCGGCCTATTTGCCCGATATGGCCCACAAGACGATTTCTAATTAAAAAGTTGTCAAGTACGAAGTCGCGACACTTTTCGGATAAAAATCACGTTCATTGCGGATGCGAGGGTTCGAACCCGCGGCCACCCCTCGCGCATGGCCTCCTCTATCACCGCACCTCGTGCAGACATGTGCCTATAATGGATTTTGGTTCCCCACGTATTATACTAAACTGAATATAAATTGATTGTTTGACGCCCTAAACGATTTCAAATGAAAAAGTTGTCAACTGCAAAGTTTCATAACTTTTCGAGATCTACAACTTTCATTTTGGTAGTTTCTCCATCCGAGGTCATTTAGGACCTGTCGGCCGGTGGGCGGCCGACAGGTCAATTTGCCCGATATGGCCCACAGGATCATTTCAAATCAAAAAGTCGTCAACTACGAAGTTTCATAAATTTTAGGGATCTACAACTTTTATTTTGGTAGTTTCTCTGTCCGAGGTCATTTTGGACCTGTCGGCCACCGACCGGCCTATTTACCCGATATGACCCACAAGACGATTTCTAATTAAAAAGTTATCAACTACGAAGTTGCGACACTTTTCGGATGAAAATCACGTTCATTG
Source organism: Saccharum hybrid cultivar R570 (assembly GCA_038087645.1). Lineage (NCBI taxonomy): Eukaryota > Viridiplantae > Streptophyta > Magnoliopsida > Poales > Poaceae > Saccharum > Saccharum hybrid cultivar. The sequence goes on from JAQSUU010000259.1 coordinate 63,037,176, forward strand.
CGGATGCGAGGATTCGAACCCGTGGCCACCCCTCACGCGTGAACTCCTCTATCACCGCATCTCGTGCTGACATGTGCCTATAATGGATTTTGGTTCCCCACATATTATACTAAACTGAATATAAATTGATTGTTTGACGCCCTAAACGATTTCAAATGAAAAAGTTGTCAACTGCAAAGTTTCATAACTTTTCGAGATCTACAACTTTCATTTTGGTAGTTTCTCCATCCGAGGTCATTTAGGACCTGTCGGCCGGTGGGCGGCCGACAGGCCTATTTGCCCGATATGGCCCACAAGATGATTTCAAATCAAAAAGTCGTCAACTACGAAGTTTCATAAATTTTAGGGATCTACAACTTTCATTTTGGTAGTTTCTCTGTCCGAGGTCATTTAGGACCTGTCGGCCACCGACCGGCCTATTTGCCCGATATGGCCCACAAGACGATTTCTAATTAAAAAGTTGTCAACTACGAAGTCGCGACACTTTTCGGATGAAAATCACGTTCATTGCGGATGCGAGGATTCGAACCCGCGGCCACCCCTCGCGCATGGCCTCCTCTATCACCGCACCTCGTGCTGACATGTGCCTATAATGGATTTTGGTTCCCCACATATTATACTAAACTGAATATAAATTGATTGTTTGATGCCATAAACGATTTCAAATGAAAAAGTTGTCAACTGCAAAGTTTCATAACTTTTTGAGATCTACAACTTTCATTTCGGTAGTTTCTCCATCCGAGGTCATTTAGGACCTGTCGGCCGGTGGGCGGCCGACAGGCCTATTTGCCCGATATGGCCCACAAGATGATTTCAAATCAAAAAGTCGTCAACTACGAAGTTTCATAAATTTTAGGGATCTACAACTTTCATTTTGTTAGTTTCTCTGTCCGAGGTCATTTAGGACCTGTCGGCCACCGACCGGCCTATTTGCCCGATATGGCCCACAAGACGATTTCTAATTAAAAAATTGTCAACTACGAAGTCACGACACTTTTCGGATGAAAATCACGTTCATTGCGGATGCGAGGATTCGAACCCGCGGCCACCCCTCGCGCGTGGCCTCCTCTATCACCGCACCTCGTGCTGACATGTGCCTATAATGGATTTTGGTTCCCCACATATTATACTAAACTGAATATAAATTGATTGTTTGACGCCCTAAATGATTTCAAATGAAAAAGTTGTCAACTGCAAAGTTTCATAACTTTTCGAGATCTACAACTTTCATTTTGGTAGTTTCTCCATCTGAGGTCATTTAGGATCTGTCGGCCGATGGGTGGCCGACAGGCCTATTTGCCCGATATGGCCCACAAGATGATTTCAAATCAAAAAGTCGTCAACTACGAAGTTTCATAAATTTTAGGGATCTACAACTTTCATTTTGGTAGTTTCTCTGTCCGAGGTCATTTAGGACCTGTCGGCCACCGACCGGCCTATTTGCCCGATTTGGCCCACAAGACGATTTCTAATTAAAAAGTTGTCAACTACGAAGTCGCGACACTTTTTGCGTGAAAATCACGCGCTTTGCGGCTGCGAGGATTCGAACCCGCAGCCCACCTCGCGCGTAGCCTCCTCTATCACCGCACCTCGTGCTGACATGTGCCTATAATGGATTTTGGTTCCCCACATATTATACTAAACTAAATATAAATTGATTGTTTGATGCCCTAAACGATTTCAAATGAAAAAGTTGTCAACTGCAAAGTTTCATAACTTTTCGAGATCTACAACTTTCATTTTGGTAGTTTCTCCATCCGAGGTCATTTAGGACCTGTCGGCCGGTGGGCGGCCGACAGGCCTATTTGCCCGATATGGCCCACAAGATGATTTCAAATCAAAAAGTCGTCAACTACGAAGTTTCATAAATTTTAGGGAACTACAACTTTCATTTTGGTAGTTTCTCTGTCCGAGGTCATTTAGGACCTGTCGGCCACCGACCGGCCTATTTGCCCGATATGGCCCACAAGACGATTTCTAATTAAAAAGTTGTCAACTACGAAGTCGCGACACTTTTTGGATGAAAATCACGTTCATTGCGGATGCGAGGATTCGAACCCGCGGCCACCCCTCGCGCGTGGCCTCCTCTATCACCGCACCTCGTGCTGACATGTGCCTATAGTGGATTTTGGTTCCCCACATATTATACTAAACTGAATATAAATTGATTGTTTGACGCCCTAAACGATTTCAAATGAAAAAGTTGTCAACTGCAAAGTTTCATAACTTTTCGAGATCTACAACCTTCGTTTTGGTAGTTTCTCCATCCGAGGTCATTTAGGACCTGTCGCCCGCCAAACTTTTCGAGATCTACAACCTTCGTTTTGGTAGTTTCTCCATCCGAGGTCATTTAGGACCTGTCGCCCGGTGGGCGGCCGACAGACCTATTTGCCCGATATGGCCCACAAGATGATTTCAAATCAAAAAGTCGTCAACTACGAAGTTTCATAAATTTTAGGGATCTACAACTTTCATTTTGGTAGTTTCTCTGTCCAAGGTCATTTAGGACCTGTCGGCCACCGACCGGCCTATTTGCCCGATATGGCCCACAAGACGATTTCTAATTAAAAAGTTGTCAACTACGAAGTCGCGACACTTTTCGGATGAAAATCACGTTCATTGCGGATGCGAGGGTTCAAACCCGCGGCCACCCCTCGCGCGTGGCCTCCTCTATCACCGCACCTCATGCTGACATGTGCCTATAATGGATTTTGGTTCCCCACATATTATACTAAACTGAATATAAATTTATTGTTTGACGCCCTAAACAATTTCAAATGAAAAAGTTGTCAACTGCAAAGTTTCATAACTTTTCGAGATCTATAACTTTCATTTTGGTACTTTCTCCATCCGAGGTCATTTAGGACCTGTCGGCCGGTGGGCGGCCGACAGGTCTATTTGCCCGATATGGCCCACAAGATGATTTCAAATCAAAAAGTCATCAACTACGAAGTTTCATAAATTTTAGGGATCTACAACTTTCATTTTGGTAGTTTCTCTGTCCGAGGTCATTTAGGACCTGTCGGCCACTGACCGGCCTATTTGCCCGATATGGCCCACAAGACGATTTCTAATTAAAAAGTTGTCAAGTACGAAGTCGCGACACTTTTCGGATGAAAATCACGTTCATTGCGGATGCGAGGGTTCGAACCCGCGGCCACCCCTCGCGCATGGCCTCCTCTATCACCGCACCTCGTGCAGACATGTGCCTATAATGGATTTTGGTTCCCCACATATTATACTAAACTGAATATAAATTGATTGTTTGACGCCCTAAACGATTTCAAATGAAAAAGTTGTCAACTGCAAAGTTTCATAACTTTTCGAGATCTACAACTTTCATTTTGGTAGTTTCTCCATCCGAGGTCATTTAGGACCTGTCGGCCGGTGGGCGGCCGACAGGTCAATTTGCCCGATATGGCCCACAGGATCATTTCAAATCAAAAAGTCGTCAACTACGAAGTTTCATAAATTTTAGGGATCTACAACTTTCATTTTGGTAGTTGCTCCGTCCGAGGTCATTTTGGACCTGTCGGCCACCGACCGGCCTATTTACCCGATATGGCCCACAAGACGATTTCTAATTAAAAAGTTGTCAACTACGAAGTTGCGACACTTTTCGGATGAAAATCACGTTCATTGCGGATGCGAGGATTCGAACCCGCGGCCACCCCTCACGCGTGAACTCCTCTATCACCGCATCTCGTGCTGACATGTGCCTATAATGGATTTTGGTTCCCCACATATTATACTAAACTGAATATAAATTGATTGTTTGACGCCCTAAACGATTTCAAATGAAAAAGTTGTCAACTGCAAAGTTTCATAACTTTTCGAGATCTACAACTTTCATTTTGGTAGTTTCTCCATCCGAGGTCATTTAGGACCTGTCGGCCGGTGGGCGGCCGACAGGCCTATTTGCCCGATATGGCCCACAAGATGATTTCAAATCAAAAAGTCGTCAACTACGAAGTTTCATAAATTTTAGGGAACTACAACTTTCATTTTGGTAGTTTCTCTGTCCGAGGTCATTTAGGACCTGTCGGCCACCGACCGGCCTATTTGCCCGATATGGCCCACAAGACGATTTCTAATTAAAAAGTTGTCAACTACGAAGTCGCGACACTTTTCGGATGAAAATCACGTTCATTGCGGATGCGAGGATTCGAACCCGCGTCCACCCCTCGCGCGTGGCCTCCTCTATCACCGCACCTCGTGCTGACATGTGCCTATAGTGGATTTTGGTTCCCCACATATTATACTAAACTGAATATAAATTGATTGTTTGACGCCCTAAACGATTTCAAATGAAAAAGTTGTCAACTGCAAAGTTTCATAACTTTTCGAGATCTACAACCTTCGTTTTGGTAGTTTCTCCATCCGAGGTCATTTAGGACCTGTCGCCCGCCAAACTTTTCGAGATCTACAACCTTCGTTTTGGTAGTTTCTCCATCCGAGGTCATTTAGGACCTGTCGCCCGGTGGGCGGCCGACAGACCTATTTGCCCGATATGGCCCACAAGATGATTTCAAATCAAAAAGTCGTCAACTACGAAGTTTCATAAATTTTAGGGATCTACAACTTTCATTTTGGTAGTTTCTCTGTCCAAGGTCATTTAGGACCTGTCGGCCACCGACCGGCCTATTTGCCCGATATGGCCCACAAGACGATTTCTAATTAAAAAGTTGTCAACTACGAAGTCGCGACACTTTTTGGATGAAAATCACGTTCATTGCGGATGCGAGGGTTCAAACCCGCGGCCACCCCTCGCGCGTGGCCTCCTCTATCACCGCACCTCATGCTGACATGTGCCTATAATGGATTTTGGTTCCCCACATATTATACTAAACTGAATATAAATTTATTGTTTGACGCCCTAAACAATTTCAAATGAAAAAGTTGTCAACTGCAAAGTTTCATAACTTTTCGAGATCTATAACTTTCATTTTGGTACTTTCTCCATCCGAGGTCATTTAGGACCTGTCGGCCGGTGGGCGGCCGACAGGTCTATTTGCCCGATATGGCCCACAAGATGATTTCAAATCAAAAAGTCATCAACTACGAAGTTTCATAAATTTTAGGGATCTACAACTTTCATTTTGGTAGTTTCTCTGTCCGAGGTCATTTAGGACCTGTCGGCCACTGACCGGCCTATTTGCCCGATATGGCCCACAAGACGATTTCTAATTAAAAAGTTGTCAAGTACGAAGTCGCGACACTTTTCGGATGAAAATCACGTTCATTGCGGATGCGAGGGTTCGAACCCGCGGCCACCCCTCGCGCATGGCCTCCTCTATCACCGCACCTCGTGCAGACATGTGCCTATAATGGATTTTGGTTCCCCACATATTATACTAAACTGAATATAAATTGATTGTTTGACGCCCTAAACGATTTCAAATGAAAAAGTTGTCAACTGCAAAGTTTCATAACTTTTCGAGATCTACAACTTTCATTTTGGTAGTTTCTCCATCCGAGGTCATTTAGGACCTGTCGGCCGATGGGCGGCCGACAGGTCAATTTGCCCGATATGGCCCACAGGATCATTTCAAATCAAAAAGTCGTCAACTACGAAGTTTCATAAATTTTAGGGATCTACAACTTTCATTTTGGTAGTTGCTCCGTCCGAGGTCATTTTGGACCTGTCGGCCACCGACCGGCCTATTTACCCGATATGGCCCACAAGACGATTTCTAATTAAAAAGTTGTCAACTACGAAGTTGCGACACTTTTCGGATGAAAATCACGTTCATTGCGGATGCGAGGATTCGAACCCGCGGCCACCCCTCACGCGTGAACTCCTCTATCACCGCATCTCGTGCTGACATGTGCCTATAATGGATTTTGGTTCCCCACATATTATACTAAACTGAATATAAATTGATTGTTTGACGCCCTAAACGATTTCAAATGAAAAAGTTGTCAACTGCAAAGTTTCATAACTTTTTGAGATCTACAACTTTCATTTTGGTAGTTTGTCCATCCGAGGTCATTTAGGACCTGTCGGCCGGTGGGCGGCCGACAGGCCTATTTGCCCGATATGGCTCACAAGATGATTTCAAATCAAAAAGTCGTCAACTACGAAGTTTCATAAATTTTAGGGATCTACAACTTTCATTTTGGTAGTTTCTCTGTCCGAGGTCATTTAGGACCTGTCGGCCACTGACCGGCCTATTTGCCCGATATGGCCCACAAGACGATTTCTAATTAAAAAGTTGTCAACTACGAAGTCGCGACACTTTTCGGATGAAAATCACGTTCATTGCGGATGCGAGGGTTTGAACCCGCGGCCACCCCTCGCGCGTGGCCTCCTCTATCACCGCACCTCGTGCTGACATGTGCCTATAATGGATTTTGGTTCCCCACATATTATACTAAACTGAATATAAATTGATTGTTTGACGCCCTAAACGATTTCAAATGAAAAAGTTGTCAACTGCAAAGTTTCATAACTTTTCGAGATCTACAACTTTCATTTTGGTAGTTTCTCCATCCGAGGTCATTTAGGACCTGTCGGCCGGTGGGCGGCCGACAGGTCAATTTGCCCGATATGGCCCACAGGATCATTTCAAATCAAAAAGTCGTCAACTACGAAGTTTCATAAATTTTAGGGATCTACAACTTTCATTTTGGTAGTTTCTCCGTCCGAGGTCATTTTGGACCTGTCGGCCACCGACCGGCCTATTTACCCAATATGGCCCACAAGACGATTTCTAATTAAAAAGTTGTCAACTACGAAGTTGCGACACTTTTCGGATGAAAATCACGTTCATTGCGGATGCGAGGATTCGAACCTGCGGCCACCCCTCACGCGTGAACTCCTCTATCACCGCATCTTGTGCTGACATGTGCCTATAATGGATTTTGGTTCCCCACATATTATACTAAACTGAATATAAATTGATTGTTTGACGCCATAAACGATTTCAAATGAAAAAGTTGTCAACTGCAAAGTTTCATAACTTTTCGAGATCTACAACTTTCATTTTGGTAGTTTCTCCATCTGAGGTCATTTAGGATCTGTCGGCCGATGGGTGGCCGACAGGCCTATTTGCCCGATATGGCCCACAAGATGATTTCAAATCAAAAAGTCGTCAACTACGAAGTTTCATAAATTTTAGGGATCTACAACTTTCATTTTGGTAGTTTCTCTGTCCGAGGTCATTTAGGACCTGTCGGCCACCGACCGGCCTATTTGCCCGATTTGGCCCACAAGACGATTTCTAATTAAAAAGTTGTCAACTACGAAGTCGCGACACTTTTTGCGTGAAAATCACGCGCTTTGCGGCTGCGAGGATTCGAACCCGCAGCCCACCTCGCGCGTAGCCTCCTCTATCACCGCACCTCGTGCTGACATGTGCCTATAATGGATTTTGGTTCCCCACATATTATACTAAACTAAATATAAATTGATTGTTTGATGCCCTAAACGATTTCAAATGAAAAAGTTGTCAACTGCAAAGTTTCATAACTTTTCGAGATCTACAACTTTCATTTTGGTAGTTTCTCCATCCGAGGTCATTTAGGACCTGTCGGCCGGTGGGCGGCCGACAGGCCTATTTGCCCGATATGGCCCACAAGATGATTTCAAATCAAAAAGTCGTCAACTACGAAGTTTCATAAATTTTAGGGAACTACAACTTTCATTTTGGTAGTTTCTCTGTCCGAGGTCATTTAGGACCTGTCGGCCACCGACCGGCCTATTTGCCCGATATGGCCCACAAGACGATTTCTAATTAAAAAGTTGTCAACTACGAAGTCGCGACACTTTTCGGATGAAAATCACGTTCATTGCGGATGCGAGGATTCGAACCCGCGGCCACCCCTCGCGCGTGGCCTCCTCTATCACCGCACCTCGTGCTGACATGTGCCTATAGTGGATTTTGGTTCCCCACATATTATACTAAACTGAATATAAATTGATTGTTTGACGCCCTAAACGATTTCAAATGAAAAAGTTGTCAACTGCAAAGTTTCATAACTTTTCGAGATCTACAACCTTCGTTTTGGTAGTTTCTCCATCCGAGGTCATTTAGGACCTGTCGCCCGCCAAACTTTTCGAGATCTACAACCTTCGTTTTGGTAGTTTCTCCATCCGAGGTCATTTAGGACCTGTCGCCCGGTGGGCGGCCGACAGACCTATTTGCCCGATATGGCCCACAAGATGATTTCAAATCAAAAAGTCGTCAACTACGAAGTTTCATAAATTTTAGGGATCTACAACTTTCATTTTGGTAGTTTCTCTGTCCAAGGTCATTTAGGACCTGTCGGCCACCGACCGGCCTATTTGCCCGATATGGCCCACAAGACGATTTCTAATTAAAAAGTTGTCAACTACGAAGTCGCGACACTTTTCGGATGAAAATCACGTTCATTGCGGATGCGAGGGTTCAAACCCGCGGCCACCCCTCGCGCGTGGCCTCCTCTATCACCGCACCTCATGCTGACATGTGCCTATAATGGATTTTGGTTCCCCACATATTATACTAAACTGAATATAAATTTATTGTTTGACGCCCTAAACAATTTCAAATGAAAAAGTTGTCAACTGCAAAGTTTCATAACTTTTCGAGATCTATAACTTTCATTTTGGTACTTTCTCCATCCGAGGTCATTTAGGACCTGTCGGCCGGTGGGCGGCCGACAGGTCTATTTGCCCGATATGGCCCACAAGATGATTTCAAATCAAAAAGTCATCAACTACGAAGTTTCATAAATTTTAGGGATCTACAACTTTCATTTTGGTAGTTTCTCTGTCCGAGGTCATTTAGGACCTGTCGGCCACTGACCGGCCTATTTGCCCGATATGGCCCACAAGACGATTTCTAATTAAAAAGTTGTCAAGTACGAAGTCGCGACACTTTTCGGATGAAAATCACGTTCATTGCGGATGCGAGGGTTCGAACCCGCGGCCACCCCTCGCGCATGGCCTCCTCTATCACCGCACCTCGTGCAGACATGTGCCTATAATGGATTTTGGTTCCCCACATATTATACTAAACTGAATATAAATTGATTGTTTGACGCCCTAAACGATTTCAAATGAAAAAGTTGTCAACTGCAAAGTTTCATAACTTTTCGAGATCTACAACTTTCATTTTGGTAGTTTCTCCATCCGAGGTCATTTAGGACCTGTCGGCCGGTGGGCGGCCGACAGGTCAATTTGCCCGATATGGCCCACAGGATCATTTCAAATTAAAAAGTCGTCAACTACGAAGTTTCATAAATTTTAGGGATCTACAACTTTCATTTTGGTAGTTGCTCCGTCCGAGGTCATTTTGGACCTGTCGGCCACCGACCGGCCTATTTACCCGATATGGCCCACAAGACGATTTCTAATTAAAAAGTTGTCAACTACGAAGTTGCGACACTTTTCGGATGAAAATCACGTTCATTGCGGATGCGAGGATTCGAACCCGCGGCCACCCCTCACGCGTGAACTCCTCTATCACCGCATCTCGTGCTGACATGTGCCTATAATGGATTTTGGTTCCCCACATATTATACTAAACTGAATATAAATTGATTGTTTGACGCCCTAAACGATTTCAAATGAAAAAGTTGTCAACTGCAAAGTTTCATAACTTTTCGAGATCTACAACTTTCATTTTGGTAGTTTCTCCATCCGAGGTCATTTAGGACCTGTCGGCCGGTGGGCGGCCGACAGGCCTATTTGCCCGATATGGCCCACAAGATGATTTCAAATCAAAAAGTCGTCAACTACGAAGTTTCATAAATTTTAGGGAACTACAACTTTCATTTTGGTAGTTTCTCTGTCCGAGGTCATTTAGGACCTGTCGGCCACCGACCGGCCTATTTGCCCGATATGGCCCACAAGACGATTTCTAATTAAAAAGTTGTCAACTACGAAGTCGCGACACTTTTCGGATGAAAATCACGTTCATTGCGGATGCGAGGATTCGAACCCGCGTCCACCCCTCGCGCGTGGCCTCCTCTATCACCGCACCTCGTGCTGACATGTGCCTATAGTGGATTTTGGTTCCCCACATATTATACTAAACTGAATATAAATTGATTGTTTGACGCCCTAAACGATTTCAAATGAAAAAGTTGTCAACTGCAAAGTTTCATAACTTTTCGAGATCTACAACCTTCGTTTTGGTAGTTTCTCCATCCGAGGTCATTTAGGACCTGTCGCCCGCCAAACTTTTCGAGATCTACAACCTTCGTTTTGGTAGTTTCTCCATCCGAGGTCATTTAGGACCTGTCGCCCGGTGGGCGGCCGACAGACCTATTTGCCCGATATGGCCCACAAGATGATTTCAAATCAAAAAGTCGTCAACTACGAAGTTTCATAAATTTTAGGGATCTACAACTTTCATTTTGGTAGTTTCTCTGTCCAAGGTCATTTAGGACCTGTCGGCCACCGACCGGCCTATTTGCCCGATATGGCCCACAAGACGATTTCTAATTAAAAAGTTGTCAACTACGAAGTCGCGACACTTTTCGGATGAAAATCACGTTCATTGCGGATGCGAGGGTTCAAACCCGCGGCCACCCCTCGCGCGTGGCCTCCTCTATCACCGCACCTCATGCTGACATGTGCCTATAATGGATTTTGGTTCCCCACATATTATACTAAACTGAATATAAATTTATTGTTTGACGCCCTAAACAATTTCAAATGAAAAAGTTGTCAACTGCAAAGTTTCATAACTTTTCGAGATCTATAACTTTCATTTTGGTACTTTCTCCATCCGAGGTCATTTAGGACCTGTCGGCCGGTGGGCGGCCGACAGGTCTATTTGCCCGATATGGCCCACAAGATGATTTCAAATCAAAAAGTCATCAACTACGAAGTTTCATAAATTTTAGGGATCTACAACTTTCATTTTGGTAGTTTCTCTGTCCGAGGTCATTTAGGACCTGTCGGCCACTGACCGGCCTATTTGCCCGATATGGCCCACAAGACGATTTCTAATTAAAAAGTTGTCAAGTACGAAGTCGCGACACTTTTCGGATGAAAATCACGTTCATTGCGGATGCGAGGGTTCGAACCCGCGGCCACCCCTCGCGCATGGCCTCCTCTATCACCGCACCTCGTGCAGACATGTGCCTATAATGGATTTTGGTTCCCCACATATTATACTAAACTGAATATAAATTGATTGTTTGACGCCCTAAACGATTTCAAATGAAAAAGTTGTCAACTGCAAAGTTTCATAACTTTTCGAGATCTACAACTTTCATTTTGGTAGTTTCTCCATCCGAGGTCATTTAGGACCTGTCGGCCGGTGGGCGGCCGACAGGTCAATTTGCCCGATATGGCCCACAGGATCATTTCAAATCAAAAAGTCGTCAACTACGAAGTTTCATAAATTTTAGGGATCCACAACTTTCATTTTGGTAGTTGCTCCGTCCGAGGTCATTTTGGACCTGTCGGCCACCGACCGGCCTATTTACCCGATATGGCCCACAAGACGATTTCTAATTAAAAAGTTGTCAACTACGAAGTTGCGACACTTTTCGGATGAAAATCACGTTCATTGCGGATGCGAGGATTCGAACCCGCGGCCACCCCTCACGCGTGAACTCCTCTATCACCGCATCTCGTGCTGACATGTGCCTATAATGGATTTTGGTTCCCCACATATTATACTAAACTGAATATAAATTGATTGTTTGACGCCCTAAACGATTTCAAATGAAAAAGTTGTCAACTGCAAAGTTTCATAACTTTTTGAGATCTACAACTTTCATTTTGGTAGTTTGTCCATCCGAGGTCATTTAGGACCTGTCGGCCGGTGGGCGGCCGACAGGCCTATTTGCCCGATATGGCTCACAAGATGATTTCAAATCAAAAAGTCGTCAACTACGAAGTTTCATAAATTTTAGGGATCTACAACTTTCATTTTGGTAGTTTCTCTGTCCGAGGTCATTTAGGACCTGTCGGCCACTGACCGGCCTATTTGCCCGATATGGCCCACAAGACGATTTCTAATTAAAAAGTTGTCAACTACGAAGTCGCGACACTTTTCGGATGAAAATCACGTTCATTGCGGATGCGAGGGTTTGAACCCGCGGCCACCCCTCGCGCGTGGCCTCCTCTATCACCGCACCTCGTGCTGACATGTGCCTATAATGGATTTTGGTTCCCCACATATTATACTAAACTGAATATAAATTGATTGTTTGACGCCCTAAACGATTTCAAATGAAAAAGTTGTCAACTGCAAAGTTTCATAACTTTTCGAGATCTACAACTTTCATTTTGGTAGTTTCTCCATCCGAGGTCATTTAGGACCTGTCGGCCGGTGGGCGGCCGACAGGTCAATTTGCCCGATATGGCCCACAGGATCATTTCAAATCAAAAAGTCGTCAACTACGAAGTTTCATAAATTTTAGGGATCTACAACTTTCATTTTGGTAGTTTCTCCGTCCGAGGTCATTTTGGACCTGTCGGCCACCGACCGGCCTATTTACCCAATATGGCCCACAAGACGATTTCTAATTAAAAAGTTGTCAACTACGAAGTTGCGACACTTTTCGGATGAAAATCACGTTCATTGCGGATGCGAGGATTCGAACCTGCGGCCACCCCTCACGCGTGAACTCCTCTATCACCGCATCTTGTGCTGACATGTGCCTATAATGGATTTTGGTTCCCCACATATTATACTAAACTGAATATAAATTGATTGTTTGACGCCATAAACGATTTCAAATGAAAAAGTTGTCAACTGCAAAGTTTCATAACTTTTCGAGATCTACAACTTTCATTTTGGTAGTTTCTCCATCCGAGGTCATTTAGGACTTGTCGGCCGGTGGGCGGCCGACAGGCCTATTTGCCCGATATGGCCCACAAGATGATTTCAAATCAAAAAGTCGTCAACTACGAAGTTTCATAAATTTTAGGGATCTACAACTTTCATTTTGGTAGTTTCTCCGTCCGAGGTCATTTTGGACCTGTCGGCCACCGACCGGCCTATTTACCCGATATGGCCCACAAGACGATTTCTAATTAAAAAGTTGTCAACTACGAAGTTGCGACACTTTTCGGATGAAAATCACGTTCATTGCGGATGCGAGGATTCGAACCCGCGGCCACCCCTCACGCGTGAACTCCTCTATCACCGCATCTCGTGCTGACATGTGCCTATAATGGATTTTGGTTCCCCACATATTATACTAAACTGAATATAAATTGATTGTTTGACGCCCTAAACGATTTCAAATGAAAAAGTTGTCAACTGCAAAGTTTCATAACTTTTCGAGATCTACAACTTTCATTTTGGTAGTTTGTCCATCCGAGGTCATTTAGGACCTGTCGGCCGGTGGGCGGCCGACAGGCCTATTTGCCCGATATGGCTCACAAGATGATTTCAAATCAAAATGTCGTCAACTACGAAGTTTCATAAATTTTAGGGATCTACAACTTTCATTTTGGTAGTTTCTCTGTCCGAGGTCATTTAGGACCTGTCGGCCACTGACCGGCCTATTTGCCCGATATGGCCCACAAGACGATTTCTAATTAAAAAGTTGTCAACTACGAAGTCGCGACACTTTTCGGATGAAAATCACGTTCATTGCGGGTGCGAGGGTTTGAACCCGCGGCCACCCCTCGCGCGTGGCCTCCTCTATCACCGCACCTCGTGCTGACATGTGCCTATAATGGATTTTGGTTCCCCACATATTATACTAAATTGAATATAAATTGATTGTTTGACGCCCTAAACGATTTCAAATGAAAAAGTTGTCAACTGCAAAGTTTCATAACTTTTCGAGATCTACAACTTTCATTTTGGTAGTTTCTCCATCCGAGGTCATTTAGGACCTGTCGGCCGGTGGGCGGCCGACAGGTCAATTTGCCCGATATGGCCCACAGGATCATTTCAAATCAAAAAGTCGTCAACTACGAAGTTTCATAAATTTTAGGGATCTACAACTTTCATTTTGGTAGTTTCTCCGTCCGAGGTCATTTTGGACCTGTCGGCCACCGACCGGCCTATTTACCCGATATGGCCCACAAGACGATTTCTAATTAAAAAGTTGTCAACTACGAAGTTGCGACACTTTTCGGATGAAAATCACGTTCATTGCGGATGCGAGGATTCGAACCTACGGCCACCCCTCACGCGTGAACTCCTCTATCACCGCATCTCGTGCTGACATGTGCCTATAATGGATTTTGGTTCCCCACATATTATACTAAACTGAATATAAATTGATTGTTTGACGCCCTAAACGATTTCAAATGAAAAAGTTGTCAACTGCAAAGTTTCATAACTTTTCGAGATCTACAACTTTCATTTTGGTAGTTTCTCCATCCGAGGTCATTTAGGACCTGTCGGCCGGTGGGCGGCCGACAGGTCAATTTGCCCGATATGGCCCACAGGATCATTTCAAATCAAAAAGTCGTCAACTACGAAGTTTCATAAATTTTAGGGATCTACAACTTTCATTTTGGTAGTTTCTCCGTCCGAGGTCATTTTGGACCTGTCGGCCACCGACCGGCCTATTTACCCGATATGGCCCACAAGACGATTTCTAATTAAAAAGTTGTCAACTACGAAGTTGCGACACTTTTCGGATGAAAATCACGTTCATTGCGGATGCGAGGATTCGAACCTACGGCCACCCCTCACGCGTGAACTCCTCTATCACCGCATCTCGTGCTGACATGTGCCTATAATGGATTTTGGTTCCCCACATATTATACTAAACTGAATATAAATTGATTGTTTGACGCCCTAAACGATTTCAAATGAAAAAGTTGTCAACTGCAAAGTTTCATAACTTTTCGAGATCTACAACTTTCATTTTGGTAGTTTCTCCATCCGAGGTCATTTAGGACCTGTCGGCCGGTGGGTGGCCGACAGGCCTATTTGCTCGATATGGCCCACAAGATGATTTCAAATCAAAAAGTCGTCAACTACGAAGTTTCATAAATTTTAGGGATCTACAACTTTCATTTTGGTAGTTTCTCTATCCGAGGTCATTTAGGACCTGTCGGCCACCGACCGGCCTATTTGCCCGATATGGCCCACAAGACGATTTCTAATTAAAAAGTTGTCAACTACGAAGTCGCGACACTTTTTGGATGAAAATCACGTTCATTGCGGATGCGAGGATTCGAACCCACGGCCACCCCTCGCGCGTGGCCTCCTCTATCACCGCATCTCGTGCTGACATGTGCCTATAATGGATTTTGGTTCCCCACATATTATACTAAACTGAATATAAATTGATTGTTTGACGCCCTAAACGATTTCAAATGAAAAAGTTGTCAACTGCAAAGTTTCATAACTTT
Source organism: Saccharum hybrid cultivar R570 (assembly GCA_038087645.1). Taxonomy (NCBI): domain Eukaryota; kingdom Viridiplantae; phylum Streptophyta; class Magnoliopsida; order Poales; family Poaceae; genus Saccharum; species Saccharum hybrid cultivar. The sequence goes on from JAQSUU010000259.1 coordinate 63,052,447, forward strand.
TCGAGATCTACAACTTTCATTTTGGTAGTTTGTCCATCCGAGGTCATTTAGGACCTGTCGGCCGGTGGGCGGCCGACAGGCCTATTTGCCCGATATGGCCCACAAGATGATTTCAAATCAAAAAGTCATCAACTACGAAGTTTCATAAATTTTAGGGATCTACAACTTTCATTTTGGTAGTTTCTCTGTCCGAGGTCATTTAGGACCTGTCGGCCACCGACCGGCCTATTTGCCCGATATGGCCCACAAGACGATTTCTAATTAAAAAGTTGTCAACTACGAAGTCGCGACACTTTTCGGATGAAAATCACGTTCATTGCGGATGCAAGGATTCGAACCCGCGGCCACCCCTCGCGCGTGGCCTCCTCTATCACCGCACCTCGTGCTGACATGTGCCTATAATGGATTTTGGTTCCCCACATATTATACTAAACTGAATATAAATTGATTGTTTGACACCCTAAACGATTTCAAATGAAAAAGTTGTCAACTGCAAAGTTTCATAACTTTTTGAGATCTACAACTTTCATTTTGGTAGTTTCTTCGTCCGAGGTCATTTAGGACCTGTCGGCCGCTGGGCGGCCGACAGGCCTATTTGCCAGATATGGCCCACAAGATGATTTCAAATCAAAAAGTCGTCAACTACGAAGTTTCATAAATTTTAGGGATCTACAACTTTCATTTTGGTAGTTTCTCCATCCGAGGTCATTTAGGACCTGTCGGCCACCGACCGGCCTATTTGTCCGATTTGGCCCACAAGACGATTTCTAATTAAAAAGTTGTCAACTACGAAGTCGCGACACTTTTTGCGTGAAAATCACGCGCTTTGCGGCTGCGAGGATTCGAACCCGCAGCCCCCCCTCGCGCGTAGCCTCCTCTGTCACCGCACCTCGTGCTGACATGTGCCTATAATGGATTTTGGTTCCCCACATATTATACTAAATTAAATATAAATTGATTGTTTGATGCCCTAAACGATTTCAAATGAAAAAGTGGTCAACTGCAAAGTTTTATAACTTTTCGAGATCTACAACTTTCATTTTGGTAGTTTCTCCATCCGAGGTCATTTAGGACCTGTCGGCCGATGGGCGGCCGACAGGCCTATTTGCCCGATATGGCCCACAAGATGATTTCAAATCAAAAAGTCGTCAACTACGAAGTTTCATAAATTTTAGGGATCTACAACTTTCATATTGGTAGTTTCTCCGTCCGAGGTCATTTAGGACCTGTCGGCCACCGACCGGCCTATTTGCCCGATATGGCCCAGAAGACGATTTCTAATTAAAAAGTTATCAACTATGAAGTCGCGACACTTTTCGCGTGAAAATCACGCGCTTTGCGGCTGTGAGGATTCGAACCTGCGGCCCCCCCTCGCGCGTAGCCTTCTCTGTCACCGCACATCGTGCTGACATGTGCCTATAATGGATTTTGGTTCCCCACATATTATACTAAACTGAATATAAATTGATTGTTTGACGCCCTAAACGATTTCAAATGAAAAAGTTGCCAACTGCAAAGTTTCATAACTTTTTGAGATCTACAACTTTTGTTTTTGTAGTTTCTCCATCCGAGGTCATTTAGGACCTGTCGACCGGTGGGCGGCCGACAGGTCAATTTGCCCGATATGGCCCACAGGATCATTTCAAATCAAAAAGTCGTCAACTACGAAGTTTCATAAATTTTAGGGATCTACAACTTTCATTTTGGTAGTTTCTCCGTCCGAGGTTTTTTTGGACCTATCGGCCACCGACCGGCCTATTTACCCGATATGGCCCACAAAACGATTTCTAATTAAAAAGTTATCAACTACGAAGTCGCGACACTTTTCTGATGAAAATCACGCGCTTTGCGGCTGCGAGGATTCGAACCTGCGGCCCCCCTCGTGCATAGCCTCCTCTATCACCGCACCTCGTTCTGACATGTGCCTATAATGGATTTTGGTTCCCCACATATTATACTAAACTGAATATAAATTGATTGTTTGACGCCCTAAACGATTTCAAATGAAAAAGTTGTCAACTGCAAAGTTTCAAAACTTTTCGAGATCTACAACTTTCATTTTGGTAGTTTCTCCATCCGAGGTCATTTAGGACCTGTCGGCCGGTGGGCGGCCGACAGGCTTATTTGCCCGATATGGCCCACAAGATGATTTCAAATCAAAAAGTCGTCAACTACGAAGTTTCATAAATTTTAGGGATCTACAACTTTCATTTTGGTAGTTTCTCCGTCCGAGGTCATTTTGGACCTGTCGGCCACCGACCGGCCTATTTACCCGATATGGCCCACAAGACGATTTCTAATTAAAAAGTTGTCAACTACGAAGTTGCGACACTTTTCGGATGAAAATCACGTTCATTGCGGATGCGAGGATTCGAACCCGCGGCCACCCCTCACGCGTGAACTCCTCTATCACCGCATCTCGTGCTGACATGTGCCTATAATGGATTTTGGTTCCCCACATATTATACTAAACTGAATATAAATTGATTGTTTGACGCCCTAAACGATTTCAAATGAAAAAGTTGTCAACTGCAAAGTTTCATAACTTTTCGAGATCTACAACTTTCATTTTGGTAGTTTGTCCATCCGAGGTCATTTAGGACCTGTCGGCCGGTGGGCGGCCGACAGGCCTATTTGCCCGATATGGCTCACAAGATGATTTCAAATCAAAATGTCGTCAACTACGAAGTTTCATAAATTTTAGGGATCTACAACTTTCATTTTGGTAGTTTCTCTGTCCGAGGTCATTTAGGACCTGTCGGCCACTGACCGGCCTATTTGCCCGATATGGCCCACAAGACGATTTCTAATTAAAAAGTTGTCAACTACGAAGTCGCGACACTTTTCGGATGAAAATCACGTTCATTGCGGGTGCGAGGGTTTGAACCCGCGGCCACCCCTCGCGCGTGGCCTCCTCTATCACCGCACCTCGTGCTGACATGTGCCTATAATGGATTTTGGTTCCCCACATATTATACTAAACTGAATATAAATTGATTGTTTGACGCCCTAAACGATTTCAAATGAAAAAGTTGTCAACTGCAAAGTTTCATAACTTTTCGAGATCTACAACTTTCATTTTGGTAGTTTCTCCATCCGAGGTCATTTAGGACCTGTCGGCCGGTGGGCGGCCGACAGGTCAATTTGCCCGATATGGCCCACAGGATCATTTCAAATCAAAAAGTCGTCAACTACGAAGTTTCATAAATTTTAGGGATCTACAACTTTCATTTTGGTAGTTTCTCCGTCCGAGGTCATTTTGGACCTGTCGGCCACCGACCGGCCTATTTACCCAATATGGCCCACAAGACGATTTCTAATTAAAAAGTTGTCAACTACGAAGTTGCGACACTTTTCGGATGAAAATCACGTTCATTGCGGATGCGAGGATTCGAACCTGCGGCCACCCCTCACGCGTGAACTCCTCTATCACCGCATCTTGTGCTGACATGTGCCTATAATGGATTTTGGTTCCCCACATATTATACTAAACTGAATATAAATTGATTGTTTGACGCCATAAACGATTTCAAATGAAAAAGTTGTCAACTGCAAAGTTTCATAACTTTTCGAGATCTACAACTTTCATTTTGGTAGTTTCTCCATCCGAGGTCATTTAGGACCTGTCGGCCGGTGGGCGGCCGACAGGCCTATTTGCCCGATATGGCCCACAAGATGATTTCAAATCAAAAAGTCGTCAACTACGAAGTTTCATAAATTTTAGGGATCTACAACTTTCATTTTGGTAGTTTCTCCGTCCGAGGTCATTTTGGACCTGTCGGCCACCGACCGGCCTATTTACCCGATATGGCCCACAAGACGATTTCTAATTAAAAAGTTGTCAACTACGAAGTTGCGACACTTTTCGGATGAAAATCACGTTCATTGCGGATGCGAGGATTCGAACCCGCGGCCACCCCTCACGCGTGAACTCCTCTATCACCGCATCTCGTGCTGACATGTGCCTATAATGGATTTTGGTTCCCCACATATTATACTAAACTGAATATAAATTGATTGTTTGACGCCCTAAACGATTTCAAATGAAAAAGTTGTCAACTGCAAAGTTTCATAACTTTTCGAGATCTACAACTTTCATTTTGGTAGTTTGTCCATCCGAGGTCATTTAGGACCTGTCGGCCGGTGGGCGGCCGACAGGCCTATTTGCCCGATATGGCTCACAAGATGATTTCAAATCAAAATGTCGTCAACTACGAAGTTTCATAAATTTTAGGGATCTACAACTTTCATTTTGGTAGTTTCTCTGTCCGAGGTCATTTAGGACCTGTCGGCCACTGACCGGCCTATTTGCCCGTTATGGCCCACAAGACGATTTCTAATTAAAAAGTTGTCCACTACGAAGTCGCGACACTTTTCGGATGAAAATCACGTTCATTGCGGATGCGAGGGTTCGAACCCGCGGCCACCCCTCGCGCGTGGCCTCCTCTATCACCGCACCTCGTGCTGACATGTGCCTATAATGGATTTTGGTTCCCCACATATTATACTAAATTGAATATAAATTGATTGTTTGACGCCCTAAACGATTTCAAATGAAAAAGTTGTCAACTGCAAAGTTTCATAACTTTTCGAGATCTACAACTTTCATTTTGGTAGTTTCTCCATCCGAGGTCATTTAGGACCTGTCGGCCGGTGGGCGGCCGACAGGTCAATTTGCCCGATATGGCCCACAGGATCATTTCAAATCAAAAAGTCGTCAACTACGAAGTTTCATAAATTTTAGGGATCTACAACTTTCATTTTGGTAGTTTCTCCGTCCGAGGTCATTTTGGACCTGTCGGCCACCGACCGGCCTATTTACCCGATATGGCCCACAAGACGATTTCTAATTAAAAAGTTGTCAACTACGAAGTTGCGACACTTTTCGGATGAAAATCACGTTCATTGCGGATGCGAGGATTCGAACCTACGGCCACCCCTCACGCGTGAACTCCTCTATCACCGCATCTCGTGCTGACATGTGCCTATAATGGATTTTGGTTCCCCACATATTATACTAAACTGAATATAAATTGATTGTTTGACGCCCTAAACGATTTCAAATGAAAAAGTTGTCAACTGCAAAGTTTCATAACTTTTCGAGATCTACAACTTTCATTTTGGTAGTTTCTCCATCCGAGGTCATTTAGGACCTGTCGGCCGGTGGGTGGCCGACAGGCCTATTTGCTCGATATGGCCCACAAGATGATTTCAAATCAAAAAGTCGTCAACTACGAAGTTTCATAAATTTTAGGGATCTACAACTTTCATTTTGGTAGTTTCTCTATCCGAGGTCATTTAGGACCTGTCGGCCACCGACCGGCCTATTTGCCCGATATGGCCCACAAGACGATTTCTAATTAAAAAGTTGTCAACTACGAAGTCGCGACACTTTTTGGATGAAAATCACGTTCATTGCGGATGCGAGGATTCGAACCCACGGCCACCCCTCGCGCGTGGCCTCCTCTATCACCGCATCTCGTGCTGACATGTGCCTATAATGGATTTTGGTTCCCCACATATTATACTAAACTGAATATAAATTGATTGTTTGACGCCCTAAACGATTTCAAATGAAAAAGTTGTCAACTGCAAAGTTTCATAACTTTTCGAGATCTACAACTTTCATTTTGGTAGTTTGTCCATCCGAGGTCATTTAGGACCTGTCGGCCGGTGGGCGGCCGACAGGCCTATTTGCCCGATATGGCCCACAAGATGATTTCAAATCAAAAAGTCATCAACTACGAAGTTTCATAAATTTTAGGGATCTACAACTTTCATTTTGGTAGTTTCTCTGTCCGAGGTCATTTAGGACCTGTCGGCCACCGACCGGCCTATTTGCCCGATATGGCCCACAAGACGATTTCTAATTAAAAAGTTGTCAACTACGAAGTCGCGACACTTTTCGGATGAAAATCACGTTCATTGCGGATGCAAGGATTCGAACCCGCGGCCACCCCTCGCGCGTGGCCTCCTCTATCACCGCACCTCGTGCTGACATGTGCCTATAATGGATTTTGGTTCCCCACATATTATACTAAACTGAATATAAATTGATTGTTTGACACCCTAAACGATTTCAAATGAAAAAGTTGTCAACTGCAAAGTTTCATAACTTTTTGAGATCTACAACTTTCATTTTGGTAGTTTCTTCGTCCGAGGTCATTTAGGACCTGTCGGCCGCTGGGCGGCCGACAGGCCTATTTGCCAGATATGGCCCACAAGATGATTTCAAATCAAAAAGTCGTCAACTACGAAGTTTCATAAATTTTAGGGATCTACAACTTTCATTTTGGTAGTTTCTCCATCCGAGGTCATTTAGGACCTGTCGGCCACCGACCGGCCTATTTGTCCGATTTGGCCCACAAGACGATTTCTAATTAAAAAGTTGTCAACTACGAAGTCGCGACACTTTTTGCGTGAAAATCACGCGCTTTGCGGCTGCGAGGATTCGAACCCGCAGCCCCCCCTCGCGCGTAGCCTCCTCTGTCACCGCACCTCGTGCTGACATGTGCCTATAATGGATTTTGGTTCCCCACATATTATACTAAATTAAATATAAATTGATTGTTTGATGCCCTAAACGATTTCAAATGAAAAAGTTGTCAACTGCAAAGTTTTATAACTTTTCGAGATCTACAACTTTCATTTTGGTAGTTTCTCCATCCGAGGTCATTTAGGACCTGTCGGCCGATGGGCGGCCGACAGGCCTATTTGCCCGATATGGCCCACAAGATGATTTCAAATCAAAAAGTCGTCAACTACGAAGTTTCATAAATTTTAGGGATCTACAACTTTCATATTGGTAGTTTCTCCGTCCGAGGTCATTTAGGACCTGTCGGCCACCGACCGGCCTATTTGCCCGATATGGCCCAGAAGACGATTTCTAATTAAAAAGTTATCAACTATGAAGTCGCGACACTTTTCGCGTGAAAATCACGCGCTTTGCGGCTGTGAGGATTCGAACCTGCGGCCCCCCCTCGCGCGTAGCCTTCTCTGTCACCGCACATCGTGCTGACATGTGCCTATAATGGATTTTGGTTCCCCACATATTATACTAAACTGAATATAAATTGATTGTTTGACGCCCTAAACGATTTCAAATGAAAAAGTTGCCAACTGCAAAGTTTCATAACTTTTCGAGATCTACAACTTTTGTTTTTGTAGTTTCTCCATCCGAGGTCATTTAGGACCTGTCGACCGGTGGGCGGCCGACAGGTCAATTTGCCCGATATGGCCCACAGGATCATTTCAAATCAAAAAGTCGTCAACTACGAAGTTTCATAAATTTTAGGGATCTACAACTTTCATTTTGGTAGTTTCTCCGTCCGAGGTCATTTTGGACCTGTCGGCCACCGACCGGCCTATTTACCCGATATGGCCCACAAGACGATTTCTAATTAAAAAGTTGTCAACTACGAAGTTGCGACACTTTTCGGATGAAAATCACGTTCATTGCGGATGCGAGGATTCGAACCTACGGCCACCCCTCACGCGTGAACTCCTCTATCACCGCATCTCGTGCTGACATGTGCCTATAATGGATTTTGGTTCCCCACATATTATACTAAACTGAATATAAATTGATTGTTTGACGCCCTAAACGATTTCAAATGAAAAAGTTGTCAACTGCAAAGTTTCATAACTTTTCGAGATCTACAACTTTCATTTTGGTAGTTTCTCCATCCGAGGTCATTTAGGACCTGTCGGCCGGTGGGTGGCCGACAGGCCTATTTGCTCGATATGGCCCACAAGATGATTTCAAATCAAAAAGTCGTCAACTACGAAGTTTCATAAATTTTAGGGATCTACAACTTTCATTTTGGTAGTTTCTCTATCCGAGGTCATTTAGGACCTGTCGGCCACCGACCGGCCTATTTGCCCGATATGGCCCACAAGACGATTTCTAATTAAAAAGTTGTCAACTACGAAGTCGCGACACTTTTTGGATGAAAATCACGTTCATTGCGGATGCGAGGATTCGAACCCACGGCCACCCCTCGCGCGTGGCCTCCTCTATCACCGCATCTCGTGCTGACATGTGCCTATAATGGATTTTGGTTCCCCACATATTATACTAAACTGAATATAAATTGATTGTTTGACGCCCTAAACGATTTCAAATGAAAAAGTTGTCAACTGCAAAGTTTCATAACTTTTCGAGATCTACAACTTTCATTTTGGTAGTTTGTCCATCCGAGGTCATTTAGGACCTGTCGGCCGGTGGGCGGCCGACAGGCCTATTTGCCCGATATGGCCCACAAGATGATTTCAAATCAAAAAGTCATCAACTACGAAGTTTCATAAATTTTAGGGATCTACAACTTTCATTTTGGTAGTTTCTCTGTCCGAGGTCATTTAGGACCTGTCGGCCACCGACCGGCCTATTTGCCCGATATGGCCCACAAGACGATTTCTAATTAAAAAGTTGTCAACTACGAAGTCGCGACACTTTTCGGATGAAAATCACGTTCATTGCGGATGCAAGGATTCGAACCCGCGGCCACCCCTCGCGCGTGGCCTCCTCTATCACCGCACCTCGTGCTGACATGTGCCTATAATGGATTTTGGTTCCCCACATATTATACTAAACTGAATATAAATTGATTGTTTGACACCCTAAACGATTTCAAATGAAAAAGTTGTCAACTGCAAAGTTTCATAACTTTTTGAGATCTACAACTTTCATTTTGGTAGTTTCTTCGTCCGAGGTCATTTAGGACCTGTCGGCCGCTGGGCGGCCGACAGGCCTATTTGCCAGATATGGCCCACAAGATGATTTCAAATCAAAAAGTCGTCAACTACGAAGTTTCATAAATTTTAGGGATCTACAACTTTCATTTTGGTAGTTTCTCCATCCGAGGTCATTTAGGACCTGTCGGCCACCGACCGGCCTATTTGTCCGATTTGGCCCACAAGACGATTTCTAATTAAAAAGTTGTCAACTACGAAGTCGCGACACTTTTTGCGTGAAAATCACGCGCTTTGCGGCTGCGAGGATTCGAACCCGCAGCCCCCCCTCGCGCGTAGCCTCCTCTGTCACCGCACCTCGTGCTGACATGTGCCTATAATGGATTTTGGTTCCCCACATATTATACTAAATTAAATATAAATTGATTGTTTGATGCCCTAAACGATTTCAAATGAAAAAGTTGTCAACTGCAAAGTTTTATAACTTTTCGAGATCTACAACTTTCATTTTGGTAGTTTCTCCATCCGAGGTCATTTAGGACCTGTCGGCCGATGGGCGGCCGACAGGCCTATTTGCCCGATATGGCCCACAAGATGATTTCAAATCAAAAAGTCGTCAACTACGAAGTTTCATAAATTTTAGGGATCTACAACTTTCATATTGGTAGTTTCTCCGTCCGAGGTCATTTAGGACCTGTCGGCCACCGACCGGCCTATTTGCCCGATATGGCCCAGAAGACGATTTCTAATTAAAAAGTTATCAACTATGAAGTCGCGACACTTTTCGCGTGAAAATCACGCGCTTTGCGGCTGTGAGGATTCGAACCTGCGGCCCCCCCTCGCGCGTAGCCTTCTCTGTCACCGCACATCGTGCTGACATGTGCCTATAATGGATTTTGGTTCCCCACATATTATACTAAACTGAATATAAATTGATTGTTTGACGCCCTAAACGATTTCAAATGAAAAAGTTGCCAACTGCAAAGTTTCATAACTTTTCGAGATCTACAACTTTTGTTTTTGTAGTTTCTCCATCCGAGGTCATTTAGGACCTGTCGACCGGTGGGCGGCCGACAGGTCAATTTGCCCGATATGGCCCACAGGATCATTTCAAATCAAAAAGTCGTCAACTACGAAGTTTCATAAATTTTAGGGATCTACAACTTTCATTTTGGTAGTTTCTCCGTCCGAGGTTTTTTTGGACCTATCGGCCACCGACCGGCCTATTTACCCGATATGGCCCACAAAACGATTTCTAATTAAAAAGTTATCAACTACGAAGTCGCGACACTTTTCTGATGAAAATCACGCGCTTTGCGGCTGCGAGGATTCGAACCTGCGGCCCCCCTCGTGCATAGCCTCCTCTATCACCGCACCTCGTTCTGACATGTGCCTATAATGGATTTTGGTTCCCCACATATTATACTAAACTGAATATAAATTGATTGTTTGACGCCCTAAACGATTTCAAATGAAAAAGTTGTCAACTGCAAAGTTTCAAAACTTTTCGAGATCTACAACTTTCATTTTGGTAGTTTCTCCATCCGAGGTCATTTAGGACCTGTCGGCCGGTGGGCGGCCGACAGGCTTATTTGCCCGATATGGCCCACAAGATGATTTCAAATCAAAAAGTCGTCAACTACGAAGTTTCATAAATTTTAGGGATCTACAACTTTCATTTTGGTAGTTTCTCCGTCCGAGGTCATTTTGGACCTGTCGGCCACCGACCGGCCTATTTACCCGATATGGCCCACAAGACGATTTCTAATTAAAAAGTTGTCAACTACGAAGTTGCGACACTTTTCGGATGAAAATCACGTTCATTGCGGATGCGAGGATTCGAACCCGCGGCCACCCCTCACGCGTGAACTCCTCTATCACCGCATCTCGTGCTGACATGTGCCTATAATGGATTTTGGTTCCCCACATATTATACTAAACTGAATATAAATTGATTGTTTGACGCCCTAAACGATTTCAAATGAAAAAGTTGTCAACTGCAAAGTTTCATAACTTTTTGAGATCTACAACTTTCATTTTGGTAGTTTGTCCATCCGAGGTCATTTAGGACCTGTCGGCCGGTGGGCGGCCGACAGGCCTATTTGCCCGATATGGCTCACAAGATGATTTCAAATCAAAAAGTCGTCAACTACGAAGTTTCATAAATTTTAGGGATCTACAACTTTCATTTTGGTAGTTTCTCTGTCCGAGGTCATTTAGGACCTGTCGGCCACTGACCGGCCTATTTGCCCGATATGGCCCACAAGACGATTTCTAATTAAAAAGTTGTCAACTACGAAGTCGCGACACTTTTCGGATGAAAATCACGTTCATTGCGGATGCGAGGGTTTGAACCCGCGGCCACCCCTCGCGCGTGGCCTCCTCTATCACCGCACCTCGTGCTGACATGTGCCTATAATGGATTTTGGTTCCCCACATATTATACTAAACTGAATATAAATTGATTGTTTGACGCCCTAAACGATTTCAAATGAAAAAGTTGTCAACTGCAAAGTTTCATAACTTTTCGAGATCTACAACTTTCATTTTGGTAGTTTCTCCATCCGAGGTCATTTAGGACCTGTCGGCCGGTGGGCGGCCGACAGGTCAATTTGCCCGATATGGCCCACAGGATCATTTCAAATCAAAAAGTCGTCAACTACGAAGTTTCATAAATTTTAGGGATCTACAACTTTCATTTTGGTAGTTTCTCCGTCCGAGGTCATTTTGGACCTGTCGGCCACCGACCGGCCTATTTGCCCGATATGGCCCACAAGACGATTTCTAATTAAAAAGTTGTCAACTACGAAGTCGCGACACTTTTCGGATGAAAATCACGTTCATTGCGGATGCAAGGATTCGAACCCGCGGCCACCCCTCGCGCGTGGCCTCCTCTATCACCGCACCTCGTGCTGACATGTGCCTATAATGGATTTTGGTTCCCCACATATTATACTAAACTGAATATAAATTGATTGTTTGACACCCTAAACGATTTCAAATGAAAAAGTTGTCAACTGCAAAGTTTCATAACTTTTTGAGATCTACAACTTTCATTTTGGTAGTTTCTTCGTCCGAGGTCATTTAGGACCTGTCGGCCGCTGGGCGGCCGACAGGCCTATTTGCCAGATATGGCCCACAAGATGATTTCAAATCAAAAAGTCGTCAACTACGAAGTTTCATAAATTTTAGGGATCTACAACTTTCATTTTGGTAGTTTCTCCATCCGAGGTCATTTAGGACCTGTCGGCCACCGACCGGCCTATTTGTCCGATTTGGCCCACAAGACGATTTCTAATTAAAAAGTTGTCAACTACGAAGTCGCGACACTTTTTGCGTGAAAATCACGCGCTTTGCGGCTGCGAGGATTCGAACCCGCAGCCCCCCCTCGCGCGTAGCCTCCTCTGTCACCGCACCTCGTGCTGACATGTGCCTATAATGGATTTTGGTTCCCCACATATTATACTAAATTAAATATAAATTGATTGTTTGATGCCCTAAACGATTTCAAATGAAAAAGTTGTCAACTGCAAAGTTTTATAACTTTTCGAGATCTACAACTTTCATTTTGGTAGTTTCTCCATCCGAGGTCATTTAGGACCTGTCGGCCGATGGGCGGCCGACAGGCCTATTTGCCCGATATGGCCCACAAGATGATTTCAAATCAAAAAGTCGTCAACTACGAAGTTTCATAAATTTTAGGGATCTACAACTTTCATATTGGTAGTTTCTCCGTCCGAGGTCATTTAGGACCTGTCGGCCACCGACCGGCCTATTTGCCCGATATGGCCCAGAAGACGATTTCTAATTAAAAAGTTATCAACTATGAAGTCGCGACACTTTTCGCGTGAAAATCACGCGCTTTGCGGCTGTGAGGATTCGAACCTGCGGCCCCCCCTCGCGCGTAGCCTTCTCTGTCACCGCACATCGTGCTGACATGTGCCTATAATGGATTTTGGTTCCCCACATATTATACTAAACTGAATATAAATTGATTGTTTGACGCCCTAAACGATTTCAAATGAAAAAGTTGCCAACTGCAAAGTTTCATAACTTTTCGAGATCTACAACTTTTGTTTTTGTAGTTTCTCCATCCGAGGTCATTTAGGACCTGTCGACCGGTGGGCGGCCGACAGGTCAATTTGCCCGATATGGCCCACAGGATCATTTCAAATCAAAAAGTCGTCAACTACGAAGTTTCATAAATTTTAGGGATCTACAACTTTCATTTTGGTAGTTTCTCCGTCCGAGGTTTTTTTGGACCTATCGGCCACCGACCGGCCTATTTACCCGATATGGCCCACAAAACGATTTCTAATTAAAAAGTTATCAACTACGAAGTCGCGACACTTTTCTGATGAAAATCACGCGCTTTGCGGCTGCGAGGATTCGAACCTGCGGCCCCCCTCGTGCATAGCCTCCTCTATCACCGCACCTCGTTCTGACATGTGCCTATAATGGATTTTGGTTCCCCACATATTATACTAAACTGAATATAAATTGATTGTTTGACGCCCTAAACGATTTCAAATGAAAAAGTTGTCAACTGCAAAGTTTCAAAACTTTTCGAGATCTACAACTTTCATTTTGGTAGTTTCTCCATCCGAGGTCATTTAGGACCTGTCGGCCGGTGGGCGGCCGACAGGCTTATTTGCCCGATATGGCCCACAAGATGATTTCAAATCAAAAAGTCGTCAACTACGAAGTTTCATAAATTTTAGGGATCTACAACTTTCATTTTGGTAGTTTCTCCGTCCGAGGTCATTTTGGACCTGTCGGCCACCGACCGGCCTATTTACCCGATATGGCCCACAAGACGATTTCTAATTAAAAAGTTGTCAACTACGAAGTTGCGACACTTTTCGGATGAAAATCACGTTCATTGCGGATGCGAGGATTCGAACCCGCGGCCACCCCTCACGCGTGAACTCCTCTATCACCGCATCTCGTGCTGACATGTGCCTATAATGGATTTTGGTTCCCCACATATTATACTAAACTGAATATAAATTGATTGTTTGACGCCCTAAACGATTTCAAATGAAAAAGTTGTCAACTGCAAAGTTTCATAACTTTTCGAGATCTACAACTTTCATTTTGGTAGTTTGTCCATCCGAGGTCATTTAGGACCTGTCGGCCGGTGGGCGGCCGACAGGCCTATTTGCCCGATATGGCTCACAAGATGATTTCAAATCAAAATGTCGTCAACTACGAAGTTTCATAAATTTTAGGGATCTACAACTTTCATTTTGGTAGTTTCTCTGTCCGAGGTCATTTAGGACCTGTCGGCCACTGACCGGCCTATTTGCCCGATATGGCCCACAAGACGATTTCTAATTAAATAGTTGTCCACTACGAAGTCGCGACACTTTTCGGATGAAAATCACGTTCATTGCGGATGCGAGGGTTCGAACCCGCGGCCACCCCTCGCGCGTGGCCTCCTCTATCACCGCACCTCGTTCTGACATGTGCCTATAATGGATTTTGGTTCCCCACATATTATACTAAACTGAATATAAATTGATTGTTTGACGCCCTAAACGATTTCAAATGAAAAAGTTGTCAACTGCAAAGTTTCAAAACTTTTCGAGATCTACAACTTTCATTTTGGTAGTTTCTCCATCCGAGGTCATTTAGGACCTGTCGGCCGGTGGGCGGCCGACAGGCTTATTTGCCCGATATGGCCCACAGGATGATTTCAAATCAAAAAGTCGTCAACTACGAAGTTTCATAAATTTTAGGGATCTACAACTTTCATTTTGGAAGTTTCTCCGTCCGAGGTCATTTTGGACCTGTCGGCCACCGACCGGCCTATTTACCCGATATGGCCCACAAGACGATTTCTAATTAAAAAGTTGTCAACTACGAAGTTGCGACACTTTTCGGATGAAAATCACGTTCATTGCGGATGCGAGGATTCGAACCCGCGGCCACCCCTCACGCGTGAACTCCTCTATCACCGCATCTCGTGCTGACATGTGCCTATAATGGATTTTGGTTCCCCACATATTATACTAAACTGAATATAAATTGATTGTTTGACGCCCTAAACGATTTCAAATGAAAAAGTTGTCAACTGCAAAGTTTCATAACTTTTCGAGATCTACAACTTTCATTTTGGTAGTTTGTCCATCCGAGGTCATTTAGGACCTGTCGGCCGGTGGGCGGCCGACAGGCCTATTTGCCCGATATGGCTCACAAGATGATTTCAAATCAAAATGTCGTCAACTACGAAGTTTCATAAATTTTAGGGATCTACAACTTTCATTTTGGTAGTTTCTCTGTCCGAGGTCATTTAGGACCTGTCGGCCACTGACCGGCCTATTTGCCCGATATGGCCCACAAGACGATTTCTAATTAAATAGTTGTCCACTACGAAGTCGCGACACTTTTCGGATGAAAATCACGTTCATTGCGGATGCGAGGGTTCGAACCCGCGGCCACCCCTCGCGCGTGGCCTCCTCTATCACCGCACCTCGTGCTGACATGTGCCTATAATGGATTTTGGTTCCCCACATATTATACTAAATTGAATATAAATTGATTGTTTGACGCCCTAAACGATTTCAAATGAAAAAGTTGTCAACTGCAAAGTTTCATAACTTTTCGAGATCTACAACTTTCATTTTGGTAGTTTCTCCATCCGAGGTCATTTAGGACCTGTCGGCCGGTGGGCGGCCGACAGGTCAATTTGCCCGATATGGCCCACAGGATCATTTCAAATCAAAAAGTCGTCAACTACGAAGTTTCATAAATTTTAGGGATCTACAACTTTCATTTTGGTAGTTTCTCCGTCCGAGGTCATTTTGGACCTGTCGGCCACCGACCGGCCTATTTACCCGATATGGCCCACAAGACGATTTCTAATTAAAAAGTTGTCAACTACGAAGTTGCGACACTTTTCGGATGAAAATCACGTTCATTGCGGATGCGAGGATTCGAACCTACGGCCACCCCTCACGCGTGAACTCCTCTATCACCGCATCTCGTGCTGACATGTGCCTATAATGGATTTTGGTTCCCCACATATTATACTAAACTGAATATAAATTGATTGTTTGACGCCCTAAACGATTTCAAATGAAAAAGTTGTCAACTGCAAAGTTTCATAACTTTTCGAGATCTACAACTTTCATTTTGGTAGTTTGTCCATCCGAGGTCATTTAGGACCTGTCGGCCGGTGGGCGGCCGACAGGCCTATTTGCCCGATATGGCCCACAAGATGATTTCAAATCAAAAAGTCATCAACTACGAAGTTTCATAAATTTTAGGGATCTACAACTTTCATTTTGGTAGTTTCTCTGTCCGAGGTCATTTAGGACCTGTCGGCCACCGACCGGCCTATTTGCCCGATATGGCCCACAAGACGATTTCTAATTAAAAAGTTGTCAACTACGAAGTCGCGACACTTTTCGGATGAAAATCACGTTCATTGCGGATGCAAGGATTCGAACCCGCGGCCACCCCTCGCGCGTGGCCTCCTCTATCACCGCACCTCGTGCTGACATGTGCCTATAATGGATTTTGGTTCCCCACATATTATACTAAACTGAATATAAATTGATTGTTTGACACCCTAAACGATTTCAAATGAAAAAGTTGTCAACTGCAAAGTTTCATAACTTTTTGAGATCTACAACTTTCATTTTGGTAGTTTCTTCGTCCGAGGTCATTTAGGACCTGTCGGCCGCTGGGCGGCCGACAGGCCTATTTGCCAGATATGGCCCACAAGATGATTTCAAATCAAAAAGTCGTCAACTACGAAGTTTCATAAATTTTAGGGATCTACAACTTTCATTTTGGTAGTTTCTCCATCCGAGGTCATTTAGGACCTGTCGGCCACCGACCGGCCTATTTGTCCGATTTGGCCCACAAGACGATTTCTAATTAAAAAGTTGTCAACTACGAAGTCGCGACACTTTTTGCGTGAAAATCATGCGCTTTGCGACTGCGAGGATTCGAACCCGCAGCCCCCCCTCGCGCGTAGCCTCCTCTGTCACCGCACCTCGTGCTGACATGTGCCTATAATGGATTTTGGTTCCCCACATATTATACTAAATTAAATATAAATTGATTGTTTGATGCCCTAAACGATTTCAAATGAAAAAGTTGTCAACTGCAAAGTTTTATAACTTTTCGAGATCTACAACTTTCATTTTGGTAGTTTCTCCATCCGAGGTCATTTAGGACCTGTCGGCCGATGGGCGGCCGACAGGCCTATTTGCCCGATATGGCCCACAAGATGATTTCAAATCAAAAAGTCGTCAACTACGAAGTTTCATAAATTTTAGGGATCTACAACTTTCATATTGGTAGTTTCTCCGTCCGAGGTCATTTAGGACCTGTCGGCCACCGACCGGCCTATTTGCCCGATATGGCCCAGAAGACGATTTCTAATTAAAAAGTTATCAACTATGAAGTCGCGACACTTTTCGCGTGAAAATCACGCGCTTTGCGGCTGTGAGGATTCGAACCTGCGGCCCCCCCTCGCGCGTAGCCTTCTCTGTCACCGCACATCGTGCTGACATGTGCCTATAATGGATTTTGGTTCCCCACATATTATACTAAACTGAATATAAATTGATTGTTTGACGCCCTAAACGATTTCAAATGAAAAAGTTGCCAACTGCAAAGTTTCATAACTTTTCGAGATCTACAACTTTTGTTTTTGTAGTTTCTCCATCCGAGGTCATTTAGGACCTGTCGACCGGTGGGCGGCCGACAGGTCAATTTGCCCGATATGGCCCACAGGATCATTTCAAATCAAAAAGTCGTCAACTACGAAGTTTCATAAATTTTAGGGATCTACAACTTTCATTTTGGTAGTTTCTCCGTCCGAGGTTTTTTTGGACCTATCGGCCACCGACCGGCCTATTTACCCGATATGGCCCACAAAACGATTTCTAATTAAAAAGTTATCAACTACGAAGTCGCGACACTTTTCTGATGAAAATCACGCGCTTTGCGGCTGCGAGGATTCGAACCTGCGGCCCCCCTCGTGCATAGCCTCCTCTATCACCGCACCTCGTTCTGACATGTGCCTATAATGGATTTTGGTTCCCCACATATTATACTAAACTGAATATAAATTGATTGTTTGACGCCCTAAACGATTTCAAATGAAAAAGTTGTCAACTGCAAAGTTTCAAAACTTTTCGAGATCTACAACTTTCATTTTGGTAGTTTCTCCATCCGAGGTCATTTAGGACCTGTCGGCCGGTGGGCGGCCGACAGGCTTATTTGCCCGATATGGCCCACAAGATGATTTCAAATCAAAAAGTCGTCAACTACGAAGTTTCATAAATTTTAGGGATCTACAACTTTCATTTTGGTAGTTTCTCCGTCCGAGGTCATTTTGGACCTGTCGGCCACCGACCGGCCTATTTACCCGATATGGCCCACAAGACGATTTCTAATTAAAAAGTTGTCAACTACGAAGTTGCGACACTTTTCGGATGAAAATCACGTTCATTGCGGATGCGAGGATTCGAACCCGCGGCCACCCCTCACGCGTGAACTCCTCTATCACCGCATCTCGTGCTGACATGTGCCTATAATGGATTTTGGTTCCCCACATATTATACTAAACTGAATATAAATTGATTGTTTGACGCCCTAAACGATTTCAAATGAAAAAGTTGTCAACTGCAAAGTTTCATAACTTTTCGAGATCTACAACTTTCATTTTGGTAGTTTGTCCATCCGAGGTCATTTAGGACCTGTCGGCCGGTGGGCGGCCGACAGGCCTATTTGCCCGATATGGCTCACAAGATGATTTCAAATCAAAATGTCGTCAACTACGAAGTTTCATAAATTTTAGGGATCTACAACTTTCATTTTGGTAGTTTCTCTGTCCGAGGTCATTTAGGACCTGTCGGCCACTGACCGGCCTATTTGCCCGATATGGCCCACAAGACGATTTCTAATTAAATAGTTGTCCACTACGAAGTCGCGACACTTTTCGGATGAAAATCACGTTCATTGCGGATGCGAGGGTTCGAACCCGCGGCCACCCCTCGCGCGTGGCCTCCTCTATCACCGCACCTCGTTCTGACATGTGCCTATAATGGATTTTGGTTCCCCACATATTATACTAAACTGAATATAAATTGATTGTTTGACGCCCTAAACGATTTCAAATGAAAAAGTTGTCAACTGCAAAGTTTCAAAACTTTTCGAGATCTACAACTTTCATTTTGGTAGTTTCTCCATCCGAGGTCATTTAGGACCTGTCGGCCGGTGGGCGGCCGACAGGCTTATTTGCCCGATATGGCCCACAGGATGATTTCAAATCAAAAAGTCGTCAACTACGAAGTTTCATAAATTTTAGGGATCTACAACTTTCATTTTGGTAGTTTCTCCGTCCGAGGTCATTTTGGACCTGTCGGCCACCGACCGGCCTATTTACCCGATATGGCCCACAAGACGATTTCTAATTAAAAAGTTGTCAACTACGAAGTTGCGACACTTTTCGGATGAAAATCACGTTCATTGCGGATGCGAGGATTCGAACCCGCGGCCACCCCTCACGCGTGAACTCCTCTATCACCGCATCTCGTGCTGACATGTGCCTATAATGGATTTTGGTTCCCCACATATTATACTAAACTGAATATAAATTGATTGTTTGACGCCCTAAACGATTTCAAATGAAAAAGTTGTCAACTGCAAAGTTTCATAACTTTTCGAGATCTACAACTTTCATTTTGGTAGTTTGTCCATCCGAGGTCATTTAGGACCTGTCGGCCGGTGGGCGGCCGACAGGCCTATTTGCCCGATATGGCTCACAAGATGATTTCAAATCAAAATGTCGTCAACTACGAAGTTTCATAAATTTTAGGGATCTACAACTTTCATTTTGGTAGTTTCTCTGTCCGAGGTCATTTAGGACCTGTCGGCCACTGACCGGCCTATTTGCCCGATATGGCCCACAAGACGATTTCTAATTAAATAGTTGTCCACTACGAAGTCGCGACACTTTTCGGATGAAAATCACGTTCATTGCGGATGCGAGGGTTCGAACCCGCGGCCACCCCTCGCGCGTGGCCTCCTCTATCACCGCACCTCGTTCTGACATGTGCCTATAATGGATTTTGGTTCCCCACATATTATACTAAACTGAATATAAATTGATTGTTTGACGCCCTAAACGATTTCAAATGAAAAAGTTGTCAACTGCAAAGTTTCAAAACTTTTCGAGATCTACAACTTTCATTTTGGTAGTTTCTCCATCCGAGGTCATTTAGGACCTGTCGGCCGGTGGGCGGCCGACAGGCTTATTTGCCCGATATGGCCCACAGGATGATTTCAAATCAAAAAGTCGTCAACTACGAAGTTTCATAAATTTTAGGGATCTACAACTTTCATTTTGGTAGTTTCTCCGTCCGAGGTCATTTTGGACCTGTCGGCCACCGACCGGCCTATTTACCCGATATGGCCCACAAGACGATTTCTAATTAAAAAGTTGTCAACTACGAAGTTGCGACACTTTTCGGATGAAAATCACGTTCATTGCGGATGCGAGGATTCGAACCCGCGGCCACCCCTCACGCGTGAACTCCTCTATCACCGCATCTCGTGCTGACATGTGCCTATAATGGATTTTGGTTCCCCACATATTATACTAAACTGAATATAAATTGATTGTTTGACGCCCTAAACGATTTCAAATGAAAAAGTTGTCAACTGCAAAGTTTCATAACTTTTCGAGATCTACAACTTTCATTTTGGTAGTTTGTCCATCCGAGGTCATTTAGGACCTGTCGGCCGGTGGGCGGCCGACAGGCCTATTTGCCCGATATGGCTCACAAGATGATTTCAAATCAAAATGTCGTCAACTACGAAGTTTCATAAATTTTAGGGATCTACAACTTTCATTTTGGTAGTTTCTCTGTCCGAGGTCATTTAGGACCTGTCGGCCACTGACCGGCCTATTTGCCCGATATGGCCCACAAGACGATTTCTAATTAAATAGTTGTCCACTACGAAGTCGCGACACTTTTCGGATGAAAATCACGTTCATTGCGGATGCGAGGGTTCGAACCCGCGGCCACCCCTCGCGCGTGGCCTCCTCTATCACCGCACCTCGTGCTGACATGTGCCTATAATGGATTTTGGTTCCCCACATATTATACTAAATTGAATATAAATTGATTGTTTGACGCCCTAAACTATTTCAAATGAAAAAGTTGTCAACTGCAAAGTTTCATAACTTTTCGAGATCTACAACTTTCATTTTGGTAGTTTCTCCATCCGAGGTCATTTAGGACCTGTCGGCCGGTGGGCGGCCGACAGGTCAATTTGCCCGATATGGCCCACAGGATCATTTCAAATCAAAAAGTCGTCAACTACGAAGTTTCATAAATTTTAGGGATCTACAACTTTCATTTTGGTAGTTTCTCCGTCCGAGGTCATTTTGGACCTGTCGGCCACCGACCGGCCTATTTACCCGATATGGCCCACAAGACGATTTCTAATTAAAAAGTTGTCAACTACGAAGTTGCGACACTTTTCGGATGAAAATCACGTTCATTGCGGATGCGAGGATTCGAACCTACGGCCACCCCTCACGCGTGAACTCCTCTATCACCGCATCTCGTGCTGACATGTGCCTATAATGGATTTTGGTTCCCCACATATTATACTAAACTGAATATAAATTGATTGTTTGACGCCCTAAACGATTTCAAATGAAAAAGTTGTCAACTGCAAAGTTTCATAACTTTTCGAGATCTACAACTTTCATTTTGGTAGTTTCTCCATCCGAGGTCATTTAGGACCTGTCGGCCGGTGGGTGGCCGACAGGCCTATTTGCTCGATATGGCCCACAAGATGATTTCAAATCAAAAAGTCGTCAACTACGAAGTTTCATAAATTTTAGGGATCTACAACTTTCATTTTGGTAGTTTCTCTATCCGAGGTCATTTAGGACCTGTCGGCCACCGACCGGCCTATTTGCCCGATATGGCCCACAAGACGATTTCTAATTAAAAAGTTGTCAACTACGAAGTCGCGACACTTTTTGGATGAAAATCACGTTCATTGCGGATGCGAGGATTCGAACCCACGGCCACCCCTCGCGCGTGGCCTCCTCTATCACCGCATCTCGTGCTGACATGTGCCTATAATGGATTTTGGTTCCCCACATATTATACTAAACTGAATATAAATTGATTGTTTGACGCCCTAAACGATTTCAAATGAAAAAGTTGTCAACTGCAAAGATTCATAACTTCTCGAGATCTACAACTTTCATTTTGGTAGTTTGTCCATCCGAGGTCATTTAGGACCTGTCGGCCGGTGGGCGGCCGACAGGCCTATTTGCCCGATATGGCCCACAAGATGATTTCAAATCAAAAAGTCATCAACTACGAAGTTTCATAAATTTTAGGGATCTACAACTTTCATTTTGGTAGTTTCTCTGTCCGAGGTCATTTAGGACCTGTCGGCCACCGACCGGCCTATTTGCCCGATATGGCCCACAAGACGATTTCTAATTAAAAAGTTGTCAACTACGAAGTCGCGACACTTTTCGGATGAAAATCACGTTCATTGCGGATGCAAGGATTCGAACCCGCGGCCACCCCTCGCGCGTGGCCTCCTCTATCACCGCACCTCGTGCTGACATGTGCCTATAATGGATTTTGGTTCCCCACATATTATACTAAACTGAATATAAATTGATTGTTTGACACCCTAAACGATTTCAAATGAAAAAGTTGTCAACTGCAAAGTTTCATAACTTTTTGAGATCTACAACTTTCATTTTAGTAGTTTCTTCGTCCGAGGTCATTTAGGACCTGTCGGCCGCTGGGCGGCCGACAGGCCTATTTGCCCGATATGGCCCACAAGATGATTTCAAATCAAAAAGTCGTCAACTACGAAGTTTCATAAATTTTAGGGATCTACAACTTTCATTTTGGTAGTTTCTCCATCCGAGGTCATTTAGGACCTGTCGGCCACCGACCGGCCTATTTGTCCGATTTGGCCCACAAGACGATTTCTAATTAAAAAGTTGTCAACTACGAAGTCGCGACACTTTTTGCGTGAAAATCACGCGCTTTGCGGCTGCGAGGATTCGAACCCGCAGCCCCCCCTCGCGCGTAGCCTCCTCTGTCACCGCACCTCGTGCTGACATGTGCCTATAATGGATTTTGGTTCCCCACATATTATACTAAATTAAATATAAATTGATTGTTTGATGCCCTAAACGATTTCAAATGAAAAAGTTGTCAACTGCAAAGTTTCATAACTTCTCGAGATCTACAACTTTCATTTTGGTAGTTTCTCCATCCGAGGTCATTTAGGACCTGTCGGCCGATGGGCGGCCGACAGGCCTATTTGCCCGATATGGCCCACAAGATGATTTCAAATCAAAAAGTCGTCAACTATGAAGTTTCATAAATTTTAGGGATCTACAACTTTCATATTGGTAGTTTCTCCGTCCGAGGTCATTTAGGACCTGTCGGCCACCGACCGGCCTATTTGCCCGATATGGCCCAGAAGACGATTTCTAATTAAAAAGTTATCAACTATGAAGTCGCGACACTTTTCGCGTGAAAATCACGCGCTTTGCGGCTGTGAAGATTCGAACCTGCGGCCACCCCTCGCGCGTGGCCTCCTCTATCACCGCACCTCGTGCTGACATGTGCCTATAATGGATTTTGGTTCCCCACATATTATACTAAACTGAATATAAAATGATTGTTTGACGCCCTAAACGATTTCAAATGAAAAAGTTGTCAACAGCAAAGTTTCATAACTTTTCGAGATCTACAACTTTTGTTTTTGTAGTTTCTCCATCCGAGGTCATTTAGGACCTGTCGGCCGGTGGGCGGCCGACAGGCCTATTTTCCCTATATGGCCCACAAGATGATTTCAAATCAAAAAGTCGTCAACTACGAAGTTTCATAAATTTTAGGGATCTACAACTTTTATTTTGGTAGTTTCTCTGTCCGAGGTCATTTAAGACCTGTCGGTCACCGACCGGCCTATTTGCCCGATATGGCCCACAAGACGATTTCTAATTAAAAAGTTATCAACTACGAAGTCGCGACACTTTTCGGATGAAAATCACGTTCATTGCGGATGCGAAGATTCGAACCCGCGGCCACCCCTCGCGCGTGGCCTCCTCTATCACCGCATCTCGTGCTGACATGTGCCTATAATGGATTTTGGTTCCCCACATATTATACTAAACTGAATATAAATTGATTTTTTGACGCCCTAAACGATTTCAAATGAAAAAGTTGTCAACTGCAAGGTTTCATAACTTTTCAAGATCTACAACTTTCATTTTGGTAGTTTCTCCATCCGAGGTCATTTAGGACCTGTCGGCCGGTGGGCGGCCGACAGGTCAATTTGCCCGATATGGCCCACAGGATCATTTCAAATCAAAAAGTCGTCAACTACGAAGTTTCATAAATTTTAGGGATCTACAACTTTCATTTTGATAGTTTCTCTGTCCGAGGTCATTTAGGACCTGTCGGCCACCGACCGGCCTATTTGCCCGTTATGGCCCACAAGACGATTTCTAATTAAAAAGTTGTCAACTACGAAGTCGCGACACTTTTCGGATGCAAATCACGTTCATTGCGGATGCGAGGATTCGAACCCGCGGCCACCCCTCGCGCGTGGCCTCCTCTATCACCGCACCTCTTGCTGACATGTGCCTATAATGGATTTTGGTTCCCCACATATTATACTAAACTGAATATAAATTGATTGTTTGACGCCCTAAACGATTTCAAATGAAAAAGTTGTCAACTGTAAAGTTTCATAACTTTTCGAGATCTACAACTTTCGTTTTGGTAGTTTCTCCATCCGAGGTCATTTAGGACCTGTCGGCCGGTGGGCGGCCGACAGGCCTATTTGCCCGATATGGCCCACAAGATGATTTTAAATCAAAAACTTGTCAACTACGAAGTTTCATAAATTTTAGGGATCTACAACTTTCATTTTGGTAGTTTCTCTGTCCGAGGTCATTTAGGACCTGTCGGCCACCGATCGGCCTATTTGCCCGTTATGGCCTACAAGACGATCTCTAATTAAAAAGTTGTCAACTACGAAGTCGCGACACTTTTCGGATGAAAATGACGTTCATTGCGGATGCGAGGATTCGAACCCGCGGCCACCCCTCGCGCGTGGCCTCCTCTATCACCGCACCTCGTGCTGACATGTGCCTATAATGGATTTTGGTTCCCCACATATTATACTAAATTGAATATAAATTGATTGTTTGACGCCCCAAACGATTTCAAATGAAAAAGTTGTCAACTGCAAAGTTTCATAACTTTTCGAGATCTACAACTTTCGTTTTGGTAGTTTCTCCATCCGAGGTAATTTAGGACCTGTCGGCCGGTGGGCGGCCGACAGGCCTATTTGCCCGATATGGCCCACACGATGATTTCAAATCAAAACGTCGTCAACTACGAAGTTTTATAAATTTTAGGGATCTACAACTTTTATTTTGGTAGTTTCTCTGTCCGAGGTCATTTAGGACCTGTCGGCCACCGACCGGCCTATTTGCCCGATATGGCCCATAAGACGATCTCTAATTAAAAAGTTGTCAACTACGAAGCCGCGACACTTTTCGGATGAAAATCACGTTCATTGCGGATGCGAGGATTCGAACCCGCGGCCACCCCTCACGCGTGGCCTCCTCTATCACCGCACCTCGTGCTGACATGTGCCTATAATGGATTTTGGTTCCCCACATATTATACTAAACTGAATATAAATTGACTGTTTGACGCCCTAAACGATTTCAAATGAAAAAGTTGTCAACAGCAAAGTTTCATAACTTTTTGAGATCTACAACTTTCGTTTTGGTAGTTTCTCCATCCAAGGTCATTTAGGACCAGTCGCCCGATGGGCGGCCGATAGGCCTATTTGCCCGATATGGCCCACAAGATGATTTCAAATCAAAAAGTCGTCAACTACGAAGTTTCATAAATTTTAGGGATCTACAACTTTCATTTTGGTAGTTTCTCTGTCCGAGGTCATTTAGGACCTGTCGGCCACCGACCGGCCTATTTGCCCGATATGACCCACAAGACGATTTCTAATTAAAAAGTTGTCAACTACGAAGTCGCGACACTTTTCGGATGAAAATCACGTTCATTGCGGATGCAAAGATTCGAACCCGCGGCCACCCCTCGCGCGTGGCCTCCTCTATCACCGCACCTCGTGCTGACATGTGCCTATAATGGATTTTGGTTCCCCACATATTATACTAAACTGAATATAAAATGATTGTTTGACGCCCTAAACGATTTCAAATGAAAAAGTTGTCAACAGCAAAGTTTCATAACTTTTCGAGATCTACAACTTTCATTTTGGTAGTTTTTCCATCCGAGGTCATTTAGGACCTGTCGGCCGGTGGGCGGCCGACAGGCCTATTTTCCCTATATGGCCCACAAGATGATTTCAAATCAAAAAGTCGTCAACTACGAAGTTTCATAAATTTTAGGGATCTACAACTTTTATTTTGGTAGTTTCTCTGTCCGAGGTCATTTAAGACCTGTCGGTCACCGACCGGCCTATTTGCCCGATATGGCCCACAAGACGATTTCTAATTAAAAAGTTATCAACTACGAAGTCGCGACACTTTTCGGATGAAAATCACGTTCATTGCGGATGCGAAGATTCGAACCCGCGGCCACCCCTCACGCGTGGCCTCCTCTATCACCGCATCTCGTGCTGACATGTGCCTATAATGGATTTTGGTTCCCCACATATTATACTAAACTGAATATAAATTGATTTTTTGACGCCCTAAACGATTTCAAATGAAAAAGTTGTCAACTGCAAGGTTTCATAACTTTTCAAGATCTACAACTTTCATTTTGGTAGTTTCTCCATCCGAGGTCATTTAGGACCTGTCGGCCGGTGGGCGGCCGACAGGTCAATTTGCCCGATATGGCCCACAGGATCATTTCAAATCAAAAAGTCGTCAACTACGAAGTTTCATAAATTTTAGGGATCTACAACTTTCATTTTGATAGTTTCTCTGTCCGAGGTCATTTAGGACCTGTCGGCCACCGACCGGCCTATTTGCCCGTTATGGCCCACAAGACGATTTCTAATTAAAAAGTTGTCAACTACGAAGTCGCGACACTTTTCGGATGCAAATCACGTTCATTGCGGATGCGAGGATTCGAACCCGCGGCCACCCCTCGCGCGTGGCCTCCTCTATCACCGCACCTCTTGCTGACATGTGCCTATAATGGATTTTGGTTCCCCACATATTATACTAAACTGAATATAAATTGATTGTTTGACGCCCTAAACGATTTCAAATGAAAAAGTTGTCAACTGTAAAGTTTCATAACTTTTCGAGATCTACAACTTTCGTTTTGGTAGTTTCTCCATCCGAGGTCATTTAGGACCTGTCGGCCGGTGGGCGGCCGACAGGCCTATTTGCCCGATATGGCCCACAAGATGATTTTAAATCAAAAACTTGTCAACTACGAAGTTTCATAAATTTTAGGGATCTACAACTTTCATTTTGGTAGTTTCTCTGTCCGAGGTCATTTAGGACCTGTCGGCCACCGATCGGCCTATTTGCCCGTTATGGCCCACAAGACGATCTCTAATTAAAAAGTTGTCAACTACGAAGTCGCGACACTTTTCGGATGAAAATGACGTTCATTGCGGATGCGAGGATTCGAACCCGCGGCCACCCCTCGCGCGTGGCCTCCTCTATCACCGCACCTCGTGCTGACATGTGCCTATAATGGATTTTGGTTCCCCACATATTATACTAAATTGAATATAAATTGATTGTTTGACGCCCCAAACGATTTCAAATGAAAAAGTTGTCAACTGCAAAGTTTCATAACTTTTCGAGATCTACAACTTTCGTTTTGGTAGTTTCTCCATCCGAGGTAATTTAGGACCTGTCGGCCGGTGGGCGGCCGACAGGCCTATTTGCCCGATATGGCCCACAAGATGATTTCAAATCAAAACGTCGTCAACTACGAAGTTTTATAAATTTTAGGGATCTACAACTTTTATTTTGGTAGTTTCTCTGTCCGAGGTCATTTAGGACCTGTCGGCCACCGACCGGCCTATTTGCCCGATATGGCCCATAAGACGATCTCTAATTAAAAAGTTGTCAACTACGAAGCCGCGACACTTTTCGGATGAAAATCACGTTCATTGCGGATGCGAGGATTCGAACCCGCGGCCACCCCTCACGCGTGGCCTCCTCTATCACCGCACCTCGTGCTGACATGTGCCTATAATGGATTTTGGTTCCCCACATATTATACTAAACTGAATATAAATTGACTGTTTGACGCCCTAAACGATTTCAAATGAAAAAGTTGTCAACTGCAAAGTTTCATAACTTTTTGAGATCTACAACTTTCGTTTTGGTAGTTTCTCCATCCAAGGTCATTTAGGACCAGTCGCCCGATGGGCGGCCGATAGGCCTATTTGCCCGATATGGCCCACAAGATGATTTCAAATCAAAAAGTCGTCAACTACGAAGTTTCATAAATTTTAGGGATCTACAACTTTCATTTTGGTAGTTTCTCTGTCCGAGGTCATTTAGGACCTGTCGGCCACCGACCGGCCTATTTGCCCGATATGACCCACAAGACGATTTCTAATTAAAAAGTTGTCAACTACGAAGTCGCGACACTTTTCGGATGAAAATCACGTTCATTGCGGATGCAAAGATTCGAACCCGCGGCCACCCCTCGCGCGTGGCCTCCTCTATCACCGCACCTCGTGCTGACATGTGCCTATAATGGATTTTGGTTCCCCACATATTATACTAAACTGAAT
The DNA here is from genome assembly GCA_038087645.1 of Saccharum hybrid cultivar R570. NCBI lineage: Eukaryota > Viridiplantae > Streptophyta > Magnoliopsida > Poales > Poaceae > Saccharum > Saccharum hybrid cultivar. Next base: position 63,080,932 of record JAQSUU010000259.1, read on the forward strand.
ATAAAATGATTGTTTGACGCCCTAAACGATTTCAAATGAAAAAGTTGTCAACAGCAAAGTTTCATAACTTTTCGAGATCTACAACTTTCATTTTGGTAGTTTCTCCATCCGAGGTCATTTAGGACCTGTCGGCCGGTGGGCGGCCGACAGGCCTATTTTCCCTATATGGCCCACAAGATGATTTCAAATCAAAAAGTCGTCAACTACGAAGTTTCATAAATTTTAGGGTTCTACAACTTTTATTTTGGTAGTTTCTCTGTCCGAGGTCATTTAAGACCTGTCGGTCACCGACCGGCCTATTTGCCCGATATGGCCCACAAGACGATTTCTAATTAAAAAGTTATCAACTACGAAGTCGCGACACTTTTCGGATGAAAATCACGTTCATTGCGGATGCGAAGATTCGAACCCGCGGCCACCCCTCGCGCGTGGCCTCCTCTATCACCGCATCTCGTGCTGACATGTGCCTATAATGGATTTTGGTTCCCCACATATTATACTAAACTGAATATAAATTGATTTTTTGACGCCCTAAACGATTTCAAATGAAAAAGTTGTCAACTGCAAGGTTTCATAACTTTTCAAGATCTACAATTTTCATTTTGGTAGTTTGTCCATCCGAGGTCATTTAGGACCTGTCGGCCGGTGGGCGGCCGACAGGCCTATTTGCCCGATATGGCCCACAAGATGATTTCAAATCAAAAAGTCGTCAACTACGAAGTTTCATAAATTTTAGGGATCTACAACTTTCATTTTGATAGTTTCTCTGTCCGAGGTCATTTAGGACCTGTCGGCCACCGACCGGCCTATTTGCCCGTTGTGGCCCACAAGACGATTTCTAATTAAAAAGTTGTCAACTACGAAGTCGCGACACTTTTCGGATGAAAATCACGTTCATTGCGGATGCGAGGATTCGAACCCGCGGCCACCCCTCGCGCGTGGCCTCCTCTATCACCGCACCTCGTGCTGACATGTGCCTATAATGGATTTTGGTTCCCCACATATTATACTAAACTGAATATAAATTGCTTGTTTGACGCCCCCAAACGATTTCAAATGAAAAAGTTGTCAACTGCAAAGTTTCATAACTTTTCGAGATCTACAACTTTCATTTTGGTAGTTTCTCCATCCGAGGTCATTTAGGACCTGTCGGCCGGTGGGCGGCCGACAGGCCTATTTGCCCGATATGGCCCACAAGATGATTTCAAATCAAAACGTCGTCAACTACGAAGTTTTATAAATTTTAGGGATCTACAACTTTTATTTTGGTAGTTTCTCTATCCGAGGTCATTTAGGACCTGTCGGCCACCGACCGGCCTATTTGCCCGATATGGCCCACAAGACGATTTCTAATTAAAAAGTTGTCAACTACGAAGCCGCGACACTTTTCGGATGAAAATCACGTTCATTGCGGATGCGAGGATTCGAACCCGCGGCCACCCCTCACGCGTGGCCTCCTCTATCACCGCACCTCGTGTTGACATGTGCCTATAATGGATTTTGGTTCCCCACATATTATACTAAACTGAATATAAATTGACTGTTTGACGCCCTAAACGATTTCAAATGAAAAAGTTGTCAACTGCAAAGTTTCATAACTTTTTGAGATCTACAACTTTCGTTTTGGTAGTTTCTCCATCCAAGGTCATTTAGGACCAGTCGCCCGATGGGCGGCCGATAGGCCTATTTGCCCGATATGGCCCACAAGATGATTTCAAATCAAAAAGTCGTCAACTACGAAGTTTCATAAATTTTAGGGATCTACAACTTTCATTTTGGTAGTTTCTCTGTCCGAGGTCATTTAGGACCTGTCGGCCACCGACCGGCCTATTTGCCCGATATGACCCACAAGACGATTTCTAATTAAAAAGTTGTCAACTACGAAGTCGCGACACTTTTCGGATGAAAATCACGTTCATTGCGGATGCAAAGATTCGAACCCGCGGCCACCCCTCGCGCGTGGCCTCCTCTATCACCGCACCTCGTGCTGACATGTGCCTATAATGGATTTTGGTTCCCCACATATTATACTAAACTGAATATAAAATGATTGTTTGACGCCCTAAACGATTTCAAATGAAAAAGTTGTCAACTGCAAAGTTTCATAACTTTTCGAGATCTACAACTTTCATTTTGGTAGTTTCTTCATCCGAGGTCATTTAGGTCCTATCGGCCGGTGGGCGGCCGACAGGCCTATTTGCCCGATATGGCCCACAAGATGATTTCAAATCAAAAAGACGTCAACTACGAAGTTTCATAAATTTTAGGGATCTACAACTTTCATTTTTGTAGTTTCTCCGTCTGAGGTCATTTAGGACCTGTCGGCCACCGACCGGCCTATTTGCCCGATTTGGCCCACAAGACGATTTCTAATTAAAAAGTTGTCAACTACGAAGTCGCGACACTTTTTGCGTGAAAATCATGCGCTTTGCGGCTGTGAGGATTCGAACCCGCGGCCTCCCCTCGCGCGTAGCCTCCTCTATCACCGCACCTCGTGCTGACATGTGCCTATAATGGATTTTGGTTCCCCACATATTATACTAAACTAAATATAAATTGATTGTTTGACGTCCTAAACGATTTCAAATGAAAAAGTTGTCAACTGCAAAGTTTCATAACTTTTTGAGATCTACAACTTTCATTTTGGTAGTTTCTCCATCCGAGGTCATTTAGGACCTATCGGCCGGTGAGCGGCCGATAGGCCTATTTGCCCGATATGGCCCACAAGATGATTTCAAATCAAAAAGTCGTCAACTACAAAGTTTCATAAATTTTAGGGATCTACAACTTTCATTTTGGAAGTTTCTCCGTCTGAGGTCATTTAGGACCTGTCAGCCACCGACCGTCCTATTTTCCCGATATGGCCGACAAGACGATTTCTAATTAAAAAGTTGTCAACTACGAAGTCACGACACTTTTCGGATGAAAATCACGCGCATTGCGGATGCGAGGACTTGAACCCGCACCCCCCCCCCTCGCGCGTAGCCTCCTCTATCAGCGCACCTCGTGCTGACATGTGCCTATAATGGATTTTGGTTCCCCACATATTATAACAAACTGAATATAAATTGATTGTTTAACGCCCTAAATGATTTCAAATGAAAAAGTTGTCAACTGCAAAGTTTTATAACTTTTCGAGATCTACAACTTTTATTTTGGTAGTTTCTCCATCCGTGGTCATTTAGGACCTGTAGGCCGGTGGGCGGCCGACAGGCCAATTTGCCCGATATGGCCCACAATATCATTTCAAATAAAAAGTCGTCAACTACGAAGTTTCATAAATTTTAGGGATCTACAACTTTCATTTTGGTAGTTTTCTCCGTCCGAGGTCATTTAGGACCTGTCGGCCACCGACTGGCCTATTTGCCCGATATGGCCCACAAGACGATTTCTAATTAAAAAGTTGTCAGCTACGAAGTCGCGACACTTTTCGGATGAAAATCACGCGCATTGCGGATGCGGGGATTCGAACCCGCGGCCACCCCTCGCGCGTGGCCTCCTCTATCACCACACCTCGTGCTGACATGTGCCTATAATGGATTTTGGTTCCCCACATATTATACCAAACTGAATATAAATTGATTGTTTGACGCCCTAAACGATTTCAAATGAAAATGTTGTCAACTGCAAAGTTTCAAAACTTTTCGAGATCTACAACTTTCATTTTGGTAGTTTCTTCATCTGAGGTCATTTAGGACCTGTCGGCCGGTGGGCGGCCGACAGGCCTATTTGCCCGATATGGCCCACAAGATGATTTCAAATCGAAAAGTCATCAACTACGAAGTTTCATAAATTTTAGGGATCTACAACTTTCATTTTGGTAGTTTCTCTGTCCGAGGTCATTTAGGACCTGTCGGCCACCGACCGGCCTATTTGCCCGATTTGGCCCACAAGACGATTTCTAATTAAAAAGTTGTCAACTATGAAGTCACGACACTTTTTGAGTGAAAATCACGCGCTTTGTGGCTGCGAGGATTCGAACCCGCGGCCCCCCCTCGCGCGTAGCCTCCTCTATCACCGCACCTCGTGCTGACATGTGCTTATAATGGATTTTGGTTCCCCACATATTATACTAAACTAAATATAAATTGATTGTTTGACGCCCTAAACGATTTCAAATGAAAAAGTTGTCAACTGCAAAGTTTCATAACTTTTCAAGATCTACAACTTTCATTTTGGTAGTTTCTCCATTCGAGGCCAAACCAGAGTCCAAATTTTTCTTAAAATAAACTACGTCATAGGCCTATGCTTGAGTGTATTTGGGTCTTTCGGTTTTCAGTTGCTTCTTTGTGCACCTCTATAGGAGCCGCTAACGCGGCTATATATGTTAGTTTAACAGACCCGGAGGAGCCACCGACTGAGGAGTTCGACCCCGACTACACCGACGATTTGGGAGACGACCTGCCAGGTGCCACGCCCCACCCACTCGTAGATCCTATTACGCATTGCAAATGATTAGAATTGCTAGTGCTCTATTTATCACTACAAATAATGATGATAGGTTGCATGGTAGTCACTGCTTTTGAGCCATTTACCTTGTTGCAACCTCACTCCTGCTCACCCTGCTGTTAGGCTAGACGCTGCTATATTACTTGTTACTTCTGCTTTACTCTTACTCGCATTATATCTGTGATGTGATGCTGGTGAGTGAGAGGCATTATACCTGTTAATAACCTGATAATGAACCTGGGAAGATCTTGGCGTGAGTCTTGGGTGTGTATGGTGAGGGTCGAGTCGATCGAGCAGGATCTACGACGAGTCGTGAGGACAAGTCTTGCCGGAGGATGCTACCTGGGCGTTCACCATATGAGGTGCCTGTGGCGGGTACATGTGACAGGGAGAGGTCTCGGGGTGGAGTGTCTTTGTGGGATGAAGCCCCGGGATGGGAGGTGCTGTGATGGCACGGGGTGCCGGGTGTTCCGTTGAGCGGAAAACGGCTTTCCCCTTGTGAAGATATCCTGCTTAGTCACCCTAAGGACTGATATGTCCGTGGACCGGGTCTTAGGAATCCTTGCACATCCACTCGCTTCTGTGGGGAGGAGATGGACGTTTGACTTGCTAGTACGGTGCCACTACTATTCAGAGGTTAGCGGATAGTGTAGGGAGGTACGGGCATGAGGACCCACACCCTTCCAAGACAGCGTAGTACTCAGGGGCCAAGTACTACGTCTCACAGTCTCAGCGTGTCGGTGGTACTCCGACACGGCCCCAGTTCTGAGTGATAGAGTGGTACCGTTTCTAGTCGGAAGGCGGCCCGGAATCAGCTTAGACGAGGCATTATCGAGGATAGCTATCTTGTGGGATGTGTAAACCTCTGCAGAGTTTCTGGTTGATCAATCGATACATATGCCGAACCTTTCGGCTATGGACCTTTCCTAAGTACAGCTTCACTTGACTAGTGAGAGGAGTCCTTCTACCTCCCCTGGGTTGCAGAGCAGTGTTCCGGCTGAGGCCGCTGAGACATGGACAAGAGGGAGTCGTCCATGCCGATGAGAGAGTGAGTTGAGTTGTGATGTGGTGATGAGATGTGTGATGGGATAGGATAACATGTAGGGGATGAGATGGGTTAAAATTTGATAAACTTATATTATTAAAATAATGAATAATCGCATAGGAAACCATAGCCAAAGATAGGTTTCTCTTCTCAACCTCAATTACATCCAGTTCCACAAAGCAAATGCATCATAGGGTGGGCGATGCGTGGCCAGTACCAAGAGTACTGATAGATTTTTGGCAGGCTCGGAGCCCGAGTACGACGAGGAGGACGACTGGGAGGAGTAGGGGTTCGCTCTGCGCTCAAGCTTGGTGCGAGGAGTCCTAGTTTCCGCTGCTGTCTACAAGAAGCTGTTCCAGATGCTGTGTGTGAGCATGTTCCGCCCTGCGTGGTGGTGATAATAATTAATGTAAACCTTCTATTTGTACTCTGATATTCGTGTATGACTCTGTTATTCGACTGAGATTTGGGTAATGGCATGAACTTGTTCATCTATTACACGTCGAATATGTGGCATTCCCTTCGCGGAATGCAGGATCGTTTCAGCAGACAACTTCCGATGGAGATCCATGGCATGGAGGTGCCATTTGCACGTGAGGATATATGGCCAAATCCAAGATGCGAGTTGGCCAAATCCATGGAGGGCCAGGCCAGATCCATGGTCGCCCGTAGAGACTGGCGCCAGATCCGGCCGTCAGCACCCTCGAGGTTCAAAGTGGCGAGGGAGAAGCCATCTTACTGCTCAACAGAGATGCCTAACTACACAGGTGTGTGCTCCCCTATCCTCTCATGGTGCACTCTGGCTCTGCTCCATGGATTATTGTGTGCATTGCTCTGCTCTTCTTGGACCACCAATGTCGTTTGGGTGATTGGGTCTTTAGGATAATGTGCACAAAGGCATGTCAAACTAGCGCTACTTGGGGACTAGGAAGAATATTTTTCCTAAGGTGTAGTGCATTTCAAAGATGTGCCTGTGAGGTTAGGTTGGTGGTGATTGTTATCGGATTAGTAACTTGATGAGGATTCAAGCATAAAGTTGCTCCAGCAATTATTGATATCCTTGCAAATAACGACGCTTGCATATAAGCCATGGGGAGACGGAAACTGAAGATGAATGCGCTTTCTGTTTTGCTTTGTGTAGGGCTTATGGATGGGTATGGCGACTAGGAGCACGCCATGGTGTGCAAGGACAACGCCACAACGATGGCAACTGGATGCTCATCGGTGACGTGTTGTGCTAGTAAGTTTCAAAGTTGTTGGTGTAAAAGATTTAACCAAAATTAATATAGCTATTAGCCTTTTGGACAATATTAAATGTTTAGCTACCATCACGAGGTGATATTGACTTGCTTCTTAGTCTGATGCTTATAGTTTCCACAGCTAAACACCTTGGCATGATATCAAGGAGCACCATGTCTGATGTCCGTGTGCTCTACTGCTCTTTAAGTAAAGATCTTGTCTATTGCAGGATTCCTGTCGGTGACTTTAATGTTCTGTCAGATCTTAACCTTAAATGCATACAGGTAAGTAGGTTCTTATACTTTTGGTGTTGTTAGATGTTCTGATTTGAAAGTCTATATATCTAAATTTACTTCTCTAATTGCTTGTGGATCTCGCTTATATGAGATGTACTGATTTATCTCTAGGTGCTGTTTGGGTCATTTGATCAGCAAGGTCGCTTCTCGTTGTTGGCAAGCAGTAGGCAACTTGAAATTTTGCTTGCAGTACAGTAAGCAGGTTGCTTTAGATCACCACACTATAAACCCTCCTTTAGCAACGTATAGCTTGGAGTAGAAATAAAGATGCATTTTTACAGCCACCATTCTCTCACGGTTCAGTGGTCCACCATAAAAAATTTATAGGCAAACAATTTAGTACAATAAATTTTTCAGGATGATACTTCGGCCAATACTGATCTGTCAGTTCTATACTTCTTCACATTTCTGAGTAATCTATTTGTTCATTAGCACATGCTCTGCTTGATATGTCTTAGACTTTGAGTAATCCATCTGTTCATTGGCACAAGCTTATTGAAATGCCTTAAAAGTACTGAAATGCCTCACTCACATATGTTAAATTCGTGTGCTACTAGAACTAAGATTCTTGCTCAGTATCTATAAATTATTTTAGGACTGTTAGCAGCGCAATGAACGATTGCAATTTCTTATTTGCAGAAGATTTTTCGTACCGTGCATGGAAATGTTTGAGGTTCAAATTAAGTGTGTATATGCATCCAATTTCTTAGTGTTTTAGTGACTTGTTCTAATTACCATTTTATAATTAAAACATATACACCGAATTTTAGGCTGTGGAAATGATGAATTATTGCATGGCTGAAAGGACAGAGATGAAAAGTGAAGAAGGTAACAAGATTCTGTTGAATGATGCTGAATGAGACTTGAGAGAGAGGATTGTAAAATCACATATGTTTCGACAATCCTTATGTATTGTACACTATGTTTACATGGTTCCAACTTAATTGGTTGTAGTTGCAAAGTATGTATGGACATAGTATAATTATCGGTTACTATTCGTATTGTCATTTGTTAATGTTCTAGTTAACATGAAGATCGGTCACACAACTAAAGGGCTAGCACGTCTGGATGGTTTGAGGGTCATAGGGACAGCTCGAGGATCGATTTGCAAGAGGGTCATGCAATCTTAGAACGTTTCACCAATTCTTTACAGGTTGGACCAAAAATATTAATAGGGCATACAAAAGGAAAAAGAAAAAACAATTGCTTGATAAAGCGGATGAGTTAGACAAAAAGGCCAAATTGTTACAGCTTGATGATGAAGAACTAAATCTAAGTATATGTTAAACGAAAGGTACCCCAACTTCCTAGTGCAGACCAGGGTTTCCTTGCTCAACATTCACACACCAATGTTTTAGTTACAGCTTGGTTTGAAAGTTGTTGACTTGTTTCATGCATACGACCTGAACAAACCAAATAAAGTGGTATAACTATTATTAAGAGGATATTTTTTAGGCTGCGATCATCAATGTTCATGCAAGAGCCAATACAATACGTGCTTGTGTATGTGATTACAGACGTGAGACAATAAGAATGGATTCTTTTTGGCAAAATAAAGAGTATTGGTTCATGCTTATGCAAAATATTCTGTCTTGTATATACTACTCCTGTTCCAAAATAGAGACCGTTTTAATTTTATCATAAGCTTAAGTTCTATTGAAGATACACCAACACCTAGAGTATCAAATTAGTTTAATATTAAATTCACAATAAAGGAATCTCAGATCCATGTAGGCTGTAGAAAACGAATGGAAAACAACCCTCCCTGGTATTCACGGAAATGCTCTCCTCAAGGCGTATGACGCTCCGTACACGTCTTTCCTAGGCCTGCAGAGCTCAATACGGAGCTGGCTCCCAGCTTCTCCATAAAAAATAAATAAATAAATGCCGATTTCCCATTCCTCCCCATCGCGGCCTTCTTTCACCGCGCGCATGCGTCTTCTGCGGCCGACTCCACGGCTTCGCCTGCTCGCCGCTCACTTTCCTAGCGTGGGGACACTCGCCGCAGGCAGCGCAGTCACCTGACGCAGTCGCCTCCACCATGGGGGACCGCACCTGCCCGCCCTGTCGCCGAGAACCGCACAGTCGCCCGCCCGCTGGCATCCCCCCTTGCGTCACTCCGTGCTAGCATCGAGCTTCGCGTCAACGAGCCTCCATTTGTCTAAGCAGCAAGTAGACGCTACGTTGAAAGCGCATGTTGTAAGAGTATATTTCAAGTGTTTCAGATGTTTCAGAGGTATGTTACAAGTGTTGTATATCGATGTTGCAAAACTGGATCGGGATATTGCACATGTTCTAATGTCTATACGTATGTTTTAAGTTTATGTTCCAAATGTTTCAAATGTTCTAGACGTATGTTGCAAGTGTTTTATCTGGATGTTGCAAAAATAGATCTGGATGTTGCATATACATGCATGTTGCTAGCATATGTTTCAAGTGTTTCAGGTGTTTCATACGTATGTTGCAAGTGTTTTATCTGGATGTTGCATATGTTTGCAACGGTTTTCAAGTGTTTTCAGTCGTTTTGTTTCAAGTGTTTCACCTGTCTTCTTTTGTATATTGCAACTGTTGCATCTGGATGTTTTAAAAGTAGATTAGGTGTTGCACATAGGAGACGCGTGGGAAGCAGCTGACGGCGTGGGCGATGTCCGGGACCGCGCAGGCCCGCTGCCGGGGCGCTTGCTTGCGAGCCCGACGCGCTAGGGTGCTCGCTCACTCGTTGTGCGGGCACCGTCCGGACGCTAGCGCCCCAGATCGGACGTCCGGGCGTTAGCAAGTCCCTAGATGCCCACAGCCAGTTAAGTACATGTACACACATGACTCGCCAACTAACTAGCTAATAACTACCCTTGCTACACTGAACCATGGAACATGGACGACGTGCAGAGTTTCTCGCTAACACAGCCAGTGCAGAGTCCATGTGCAAGACAGAGCAGAACAGAGTAAGATTGAGGGCAAAACAAACCACTCATTTGGAAGTCAAAATGACCAAACTTTCAACTTGTGCTTCAGCTTGATTTCTTCTATGCTGTTCCAGGTACTTAAGTAAAAAATGTGCAGCAATTTTACCAACAAAGAAAATCAACAAACTTGTGGTGCTTCAGCTTGATTTCATCGACTTCACACAGATCTTCAGGAGGTCAGTCGTTGGAAGCAACAACATTTTGTTCCAACTCCGAAACAAAGCAGTGAGCACAAACGTAACCAGGATTAACAATGCCACACATATGGATACTTCTCTTAGATTTTATTAGACTTTAATAAACATCATTTTCAGTCAATGCAGCACTTGGAGAAAACTGAAAGTTGAGAGTGAACAATTCATGAGGCTTGAAAGAGCATATAAACATCATTTGGTGATGTCACTGATGCTGGTACAAGCTTACAACGCAGAAAGAGAGATAGCTCCTATGCTGTTCCATATTTATTTTAGAAAGGTAGATAAATAAATATATATGCACAAATAGACTTGGTTTAATCCTGGTTGATTATACACGCGTGCTTTGTTCATATACATCTTCAGAAGTCAAGTCATCTGAAGCGACAACATTTCTGTCCAACACACCAACATAGATGAAAACCAACAGTGACCTGTCATTGGAGGTGTATTCTGTTGATCATCCTTCGAATAGTTCTTGCAACATCTCTTGTAGCTCCTGGGGAGCGAGTCTTGGCGTGGTAATATTGTTCTCCTCTATGTATTTTGTGTAGTCCGGAATGATTTGCTCAACGATAGCAGTTCGCAGATTTTTCCTAACATCAGGATCTGGGACCTTCCACTGCTTTTGAGTGATGTAAGTCTTTTCAAATTCGGACTCGAACCTAGTCAGTGGGGAGTAGTTTTTCCCCAAGAACCGAGGAATAGGATTGAACAAGCACGACAACACTGGAGCCCAAGATACTTGTAGATAGCTCTGCATGTAGCCATTGACTTTGGTAAAAAGGGATTCGACATAAAATTGGAGCCAAGACCACCCTGGTTCAACGGACCGCAAACATTGATGTAATCGGTGTGAGTTGTTGAGCAAGAATAAGAACCTAAGGCCTTGTTCATCGGAAAAAAATGTTTCTGACCGGCTGGCAAGCTCTTCTTGTAGACGTGACGCCATAATCCTGGTGATCATGCTATCAGAATGTGTTTGGTTTCCAATACGAGTTTCATACACTTTACCACGGTTATCTGCTTCAGATTTAATTAGATCCAATGGCAATTTATTATCCACCAGGAAGCTGATTGTCATAGTATGGCTGCCATGTGGGCTCAGGACAGGTTGTCAAGGGGAGCTTCAGCTACAAAAGGGAAAACAGGAGTTCAAGTCAGGCATCGAACAATTGAACACAATTCCTCTGCCTCTTAGTTACTGTTCTCCTTCCACCTCTAGCCTCCCTTCCTCTTTTACCCGGATTATCTACTTCCAGTTCTTCTAGATCCTTCTAATACCTTCCTCTAGCATCTATTCCCTTGCTTGCTACTTATTCCCAATTTCCATCTCGATTGTATCACATTGTTAGAGTTGTTGGTGAAGTAGCACATCGGTTGCTAACAATTGGTATCGGAGACAGTCGATTCTCGGTCTCTCACCATGAATCCGTCCCTCCAGCTTGTCTTCGACGAGATCCGCAGGACGTTGGCCGAGATGCATAGGAAGTTCGACGAGTCCGATGCCCATTGGGACCGGCACTTCGCTGAACTCGTGGCCACGAAGGAGCAGCAGGATGCTGCCGAGGACCTCCGCGTCGGTGTCCCCAAGCAAATCGATGCCATGGTGGTCGATGACAACTGGGGTGGGCTGTTCGAGCAGCCTGCCCAAGTCCGCGAGGAGCAGCACGCCGACGGGAACCAGGATTCAGACGAGCGCGAGCCCACGGTCCTCCCCGACGACGCTGGCCAGTGGGCCCCTCCCCCAATTAAATTTTTTTTAGGTTTTTTTTGCATTTTTTTTATTTCGCGCTTTGCCGAGCGTCGGGCACTCGGCAAAGGCTTTGTCGAGTGCCCGATAAACGGCTCTCAGCAAAGAAGCTTTTGCCGATCGGATTTTCGCCGAGGACGCTTTGCCACCGGTAGGCCAAAGTAAGGGTATATGTTTTGAGCATGGTTGCATTCACTACCGGAGCCGGCTGCTTTGCCGAGGGCTCCAGGCTCTCAGCAAAGTCTTTGCCGAGTGCCACCGGTAGTGAATGCAACCATGCTCAAAACATATACCCTTACTTTGGCCTACCGGTTCCACTAAAAAAAAACCCCTTCGGCCTACCGGTTGTGGGTGATGACACAAATATATACGGTAGGGGGAGTGGGGCAATAGAAACGAAAATCGCTGAAAGTTCGGTTAGTTTTTTTTAAATATGAAACTTTAACTAAAATTTGAAATTGACAAATCTTATTCGAACCAAAAACATATTGCATATATATATATATATATATATATATATATATATATATATATATATATATATATATATATATATATATATTTATCCGAGGTCACTTGTTAGGATAAAATATCACGAGATTTTGAGCCCTGGCCCACCCACGCTAAAAGAAAGCAAAACATGCTTTCCAAAAACAAACGTATAAACAAAATGTAGAATTGGTTGACATACTTATCTTGTTCTTGGATCCGATTTGGTTCTTTTTAGAGACTTTTCCCACTCGCCTTGGTACACTATATTACTGATAATGGTAATAAGAAAAACCAGCCATTTCTTCGATCATTTGAAATGGGGTGTTTGAACTAAGGAATTTAATACGAAGTGGTAAGTGAGGCGAGTCTCTCAGACTATTCTATTGAACTAGTTGCGAATCAATACAGTCAAATTAATTCATGGACGCCTTAGTTCTCAAATGTCCAAACTGTGTCTTCAGAGCTAGTAAATTTTCAGTTTAGAACGTGAAATTAAACTTACATGTGCCCCCTCCGATTAATAAACAATCAAAAAACGGGTAAAATAACGGCTACATATCCATCGATTGACTCGATCGGCCTCTCTGGCGTGCTTAACCGCGTGTGCATCAGGGTTACAGCTAATAATAACAGTATTTTGTCGTCAATGGCATCACGTGCATGCAGGATGAGAGACATTTGTAATCTGGACACCAAAACCAATCTAGACTATACCTAGTTTGATCTGAGTCTACTCGACTCTGATCTATATATACACAATATATAGTCATTTGATCTGAGTCTACTCTAGCGTGATTAAGAAGAAGCAAGTTCACACATACACAATTGGGCCGGGGGTCTAAACATCGATCGGTTGAGCTGTCACAACTGCAGGATACGCGCGCAATGGCATGCAGCACACCTGTCATGTCTCATCGCCATAGACATTTTGCCTGCCTGCCTGCAGCTAATACAGATGGAAGCAATGCAAAGCAAGCTCGAGTGATGTAACCATGACCTGGTCTAAGATGGACAGATGGTGGCTAGGAAACATCCTGTTAAGTGTGGATCAGACACATAGAAAACTAGGATCATCAGGCTACTCTCATTAAGAGTTTTATTCAGGTTTCATCTGCATTTAAATAATTTGTTATATAAATATTTTTGATGGTATGGCTACATTTTAAGAAGATCGAGAGAGAAGAATCCAGTTTCACGAAGACAGAACTCTGTTGGATCACTTTACAACTCTAGAGGAGTCTTTGAATTAAATGTCTAAGAAACAATTGAACGGAATCTCGTGCATTGAGGATGATCATTTCATCTATATTCCTTGCATTTTATCTTGCGTGACAGTCTTGATAATAACACTATAAGATTCTTCACTTGGGCCTTGTTTGACATAGCCTATCCACTAGCTTCATGAGCTTTTGAAGCTCTTTTGTACCAAATGGTTAGCCACCGGGGCACAGGCGGGTGCAGCTGCCAGGACACGCGCAGACGTAGCCGTTGCCGAGAAAAGAACGAAGAGGTGTCAGGAGAGAGAAGGAAAAAAAGTGAGAGAAATAGGAGAAGGAAAGAAGTGAGGTATTTGTTTTTGTCGAATGGTTTACTAAAACAGTTTCACCTTCACTGGCGGAGCTGCCGGTGGAGCTGGCTAAAAAAAGTATTTCATTTGTAAAGCTAAGGTGTGCTAAACAGAGCCTTTATTAGGGCATATATATTGTATAGAAGTATTATTGCTTGTAAGCTTGCTCATCTCTTCTTCCCTGGGCTAGTAGCTAGCTAGGTCAACAATCCGATCCGATCTCTATGGAATATGGATGGATGGATATTGGATAGTCATGGTCTGCGATTGCGATGGCGGGGTTCCTTTCAGGTCGTCCAGAGATGCCCTCGTGCACCATATTCTATTCTATTGCAGATGTTGTGGGCACTGGACCGTCCACCGGCAACACCGCGACATCCACAGCTGGCATGGTGCCTGTCAGTGCCAGCCGTACCCTAGAATCCCACAATACTATGCAACAATGCCAACATGCATCATCTCCCTTCCCCAAAGTCTACTCTATGTGCCTCTCTTCAAACTGCTCCCTCCCATATGTATTTTCAAATTCCTTCCATCCTCGGATTTCGACTGGGCATCAGGGCATGCATATGTATCTTGTTTGGTTACTGGTTTTTTGTTTTGTTTTGGGAGGGGTGGTTACTGGTTTGTTGGGTAGATCTAACATTGGTTCAGACGGGGCTCGAGCCCCCACTATCGCCACTGAATGTACGGTGTCCTCTTAAGCTCCCGCTATAAATTTGTTGTCACTAAAACTTAGAAGAGGCTTAATATAGAAAATAAAAAAGTTGAGCTTCTCTTAGGGAGTTACTAGCGCCCAGACGTCCAGACGGACACCCACAGCTGCTTGTTTCCCATGCGTAGTGAGCGGATGGCGCAGACCTCAGCTTGCTCCGAGGCCACCACGTGAGCATCGCGCCGCCATCGGCCTACCCGGGGCAACCACCTCCGCTGGCGTTTGCGTACTCGTCGGGTAGGATTTTCCGTCGAGCTCGAACTACCGCGGCGAGATGGAGGGAAGGGAAGGGAGGGGAGGGAGAGGAGACGGCGAGGCATGCCGTGCAAGGAAGGCGTGAGGTAGGAGCTAAAGCCCTGCAGCAGACCACTGTTCGCCAGCCACCGGGGCCATTGCGACATGTGCAACACCCGACCTACTTTCGAAACATCCCGATGAAACATTTGCAACATTTGTCTGAAGAAAGATGAAACATTTGAAACATACGTCCGAAACACTTGAAAACCATTGCAACACGTACACAACATCCAAATAAAACACCTAAAACATATGTGTGAAACATATGCAACATCCAGATAAACACACTTACAACATACATCTGAAAAAACAGGTGAAACATTGGGAACAAACATGTGCAACATAAGTGTACAACCATTGCAACATAGGCAACACCCCGATCTACTTTTGCAACATCCATACGAAACCCTTGTAACATACCTTTGAAACAACTGAAACACTTGAAACATACACTTGCAACATGTGCTTTCCGCGTAATGTCACCTTACTGCTTGGACGAACCTTGTGGAGTTCGACGCCGGCGCGGAGCTCGATGCCACGGAGTGCTCGGAGGTCGTCGGTGCGAAGATCGTCGGTGGCACGGACCTCAGTAGTGGCCGCGGTAGGCGGATGGAGTACGGCCGCGATGGGAGGCGCGAGTTCAGACGGCGTGCGGGCGGTGCCGGCGAGTGGCACAGGCAGATCTGTATTAGCGAGGCCGGCACAGGCAAGCAGAGTCCGTCCTGCGAACGTGCGACGCGTAGATGCGTAGATACAGATGAGTCCGTGCATGAGTGGACGAGACGGACGACCATGACTTATCATTATCGCTTCTCTTAGCATTGATTTCTTAATTGATTGGATGCAAAGATGCCAAGATATACCGTAGCTTTGATTGGTTTGAGGGACTATGTGAATGATTTACTACAATCGAGCTAGCTAGAAATTTCACAATACGTACTTCGATTTTCATCAGGCGCTTATATATATAAACAAGCAAATTCCCGTGTGCTCCGCGTTCCAAAGTATCGATTGATGAGATTGAGACGTCTGATCTCGGCCACTGGTTCATAATCGCACGGCCACAGAAGTCCAGCTAGAACCGTACGTACGTGCAGTACGTGGCGTCGTGCGTGGCGGGCATGGATGCGCGCGGTGAACATCCACATGCCCGCGTACTTGCACAGTTTTCAAAGCTGGCTGTCCTGTGAGGTTCCTGCAAGTCTGCGTGTGCTGTGCATGGGAGGCGTCCACTTCACAGAAGCTTCGTCGGTGATCCACCATCCAGCTGCCTGCTCAGCTCTGCTGCCGTGTGCATGGCTTTTCAAACAGTGACCAGCACCGCGACAACCCAACAGCTCCAGATAGCTACCTCGTCGTCGTCCTTCCTCTCGACGTCCTCTCCTCCTCCATATATACACGCACACGCTTGGGTTGTCACCGAGCTCGATCAGTGATCATCAGTTCCACCGCGCCCGCAGATCACACAGCTAGCGAAGCCATCAAGACGTACGTGTACGTACAGAGAGATCCATCGTACGTGACGAGGACGAATCGATGGCGCCGACGACGACGACGACCGTGCCGCCGCCGGCGAGATCAGCGAGGTCGCTAGCGGTGGCCGGGCACGTGCGGTCGGCCAGCGTGCCGTGCCACACGCACCCGCTGCTGGCGGACGTGGACGACCAGCTCCTGGCGCTGCGGTCATGGACGTCCAACCCGGGGCCCAAGTACCCACTATCACTGGCACACGTCCGCGCGCTCCTCTGCGTGCTGGACGAGCTGCTGCGCCTCCCGCTGGCGCAGGCCGCGCTGTCCCGCGCCGCCGGCACCACCGACTCCGCCGACGGCCTGCTGGACGGCTTCCTCGTCCTGGCCGACGCCTTCGGCACGTTCCTAGCCGCGCTGGTGGCGCTCCGGCAGCACGCGGCCGAGCTCCGCGCCGCCGTGCGCAGGCGCGACGGCGCCAAGCTGGCCTCGGCCGCGCGCGCGCAGCGGCAGGCCGGCAAGGAGCTCGAGCAGCTCGCCGCGGCTGTCGCGCGCGAGGCCGCCAGGTGCGCCCGCCCAGTAGCCACCGGTGCGCTGCTGAACGCGCGCTCGCCCGCGGAGGCCGAGGTCGCGAGGGCCGTCGCCGAGGCCGTCAACGACACCGCGGCGGCCGCGGCCGCCGTGTTCCTCGAGGTCGGCGCCGTCGCCGATGCCGCGGCGGCGCTGGCGTCGCCGGCCTCGGCTTCGCCCAAGAAGAGGCTGCCGCCGCTGTCCAAGAGCAAGCAGAGGACGGTGCTGGGTGACGGGGAGGAGCGGCGGGAGGGTGCGGCGCTGGAGAAGCTGCAGGAGCTGGAGCAGTGCGTCAGGGAGCTGGAGAGCGAGAGCGAGAAGGTGTTCAGGAGCCTCGTGCAGACCAGGGTTTCCTTGCTCAACATTCACACGCCAACATTTTAGTTTACAGCTTAGCTTGGTGTGAATTAAGGTGGATAGAATGCGATGCATGCATGCACAGGACCTGAACAAAACCAAATAAAGCTGTATAATTATGTATTAAGATAAGAGGTTAGTATTTTTTAGGCTGCGATCATCAGTGTTCATGCACGAGCCAATGCAATACGTGCTTGTGTGTGTATGTGATTACAGCGGTGAGATAATAATAAGATTGGGTTCTTTTTGGCAAAATAAAGAGTATTGATCCATGCTTACGCAAAATACTCTGTTTCATATATAGACACTGCCCAATTTTTAGGAAAAAAGAGGTATTTATTCTGGTCTCTACATGAGCTGTGCATCTTTCCAAACAAAATAAAAAATTTCTGCCTCCAACCGAAAGAACTAGCAAAAACTCAAACAATACTTCGAGCACAAAGCACAAATTCAGACGACAAAAGCTAAGCATTGAGCCTATTAGAAAACAGACTCATGTTTGGCAAAAATTGTCATGACCACTGTTTCCAACATACAGCAAATGCCCATTTCATAATTGACCGAATCCTCTTCTATTGTAATTGGGTCTAAAAGCGAATCTAGTAAGTGTTGACATCATTTTTTAGCACGTGTCAAGATGGTCAGGAAGGGCTAATCAGCAGAGGAAAGATTACTGTGTAGATTGATAGCCGATGAGAATGAGCTTGTAAAGAAGGCTGCTTATGAGTGGTGGTGGCATGTGGATTCAAATTGAAGTGTTGCCGATAAGGTTAAGGGTGTTATTGCCGATGCTGATGAAAGAAGACTTAAAGACTGCTGCCGATGAAATAGGGAATGTGCCGATGGAAGAGATTTGAAGGCTGCTGCCGATGGAACAGGGAGTGTGCCGATGGAAAGATGGTCGATGAGAGTACCATCGTGATTGAGGCGGACTATGGAATAAGATAGGAGTTAATTTCCTTGTATACGTTTAGAGTCTGAGTTGTATCAAAGTCATATGTTTCCTTAGATTTGGATTTAGTGTCCTAGTCGTATTTGGTTACGTTTCAGTAGATCAGGATATAAATATAGGGTGAAGGGCAATGTAATAATCAATCAATCAATATCAAAAACAGCTTTTACTCTTATTTACATCTACTTTCGGTGACTTCGTCAATTTGCATACTTTTTTCCTTTTTACGAGTTCTCATCGATTCGACGAGTTGCATTGCTCTAGTGCAATCTTCGACGATCCTCGAGTTCCGCGTGAGTACCTCTTGGCCGTGACTTCCGGGCGTATCGCTGTTGTCAGGACCAAAGTGCTCGTATCTTCATCCTTGTCGATTAACAGGTCAAATCGACTGGCACGCTTTGGATATCGATTTCGGGTATTAGCCCTTTGTGTTTGCAGATCCACTTTTGCATCAACACATCTTTTGGCACGCCCGGTGGGACAGATCTAGTCAATATGCTCAATCCTGAGATCGATGCGGGGAACATCATCGCAGTAACAGAAGAAGATCTTAAGGAAGAACAGAAGCAGGCTATGGAAAGGGCTATAGAAGAATACAGACAGCTCTGCTTGAAGTCATTCAGCTTAAACAAAAGTGGACAAGTCATCCAGAAGCAAGACTTGTTGTTGTCTCGGCAAGTTACCTTTGATTCTAATCCGGGTAAACTTCAAGAGATGGTTAATTCTGCAGTAAATCATGCTTTAATTAATCACTCCAATGTGCTGTCCAATACTGTCCATAATGCTGTGATTCGAACTTTCAAAGAAGGGCAAGCGTCATCTCGTTACGTTGGGCCTGCTTATCATCAACCAGAATCAACATCTGCTATTACTCCATCGGCTCCCCCAGCCGTTGTGGGTACAGAGATTTCTTCCCCTCCAGTATCAGCAGGTTTATCTAACGTACAGTCTACACCGATGCGACCAGATTCAGCATTATCAGGACGAGTTCAGCTTAATACAGATCTATCGGCATCGGCTTTATCAGGTCCTGTGCCACAAAGTAATCAGACTCCTGCTAATTGGTGGGGATATGGTATGCCTCCAGAGCTATCTGCTTTTAACCCTGGATTACCTCAAGTGTTTGATACAGCAGGAAAAGCTCCTATGCCATCGGCTGGTTCGCCGATAGCTCAAGTACCTCAATATACTACAGCAACTACTGTGCAACCAACTCTAGGGGGTTTCCAGATGTCTTTGGGTCAAACATCTAATTCAAGTCCATCGGCAAATTTGTTACCAATGCAACAGAAGGCTCCTATCGTAAGTCAACCTGGAGTCCAGGTTGTACCTCAAGTCGGTTGTAATTATCCAGCAATGCCAATAAGTTACCAGCCATCGGCAAATTTTGTACCGATGAATGCTAATAATAATTGGTCAGGGCAGTTTCCCACTCAACATACAGTTCAGCCAAGTCAGCAAGCTGCAGGTATTCATCAAGGTCACATGCATGCTGGTTTTCAGAATCAAGCATCGGCAGCTCAGCCGATGAATCCTTTTCAGCAGGTTAATGGACCACAAATAGTGGCAAATATGCCAATTGCTGGAGATCGTGGGCCACAAAGATATGCAGAAGGGTATCAACAAGTACCTCCGGTGGAAATTCAACCATATCGTCAACAAGATGTTGATGCTTTTTGGGCCGATAAAATAGCAGAAATTATGAAGGATCAGTTTGGGATCAAGCCCAAGGTCAATACCTATTCTTATCGGACTCCGTATCCTCCGGCATACGATTTAATTCCTCTCCCAAATCGGTACAAGGTGCTAGATTTCACTAAGTTCTCTGGGCAAGATGATACATCAACCATGGAGCATATTAATCGTTTTATTATTCAATGTGGAGAGGCAGCTAGTAGAGATGAATTGAGAGTTCGTTTGTTTTCATCATCTCTATCTGGATCAGCATTTACATGGTTTATTTCATTACCGCCAAATTCTATTATTACTTGGGCTGATCTGGAAAAGCAATTTCATAAATATTTCTTTGCTGGAGTTCATGAAAAGAAGCTTACCGATTTGGTAAAGATGAAACAGCGCAATGATGAATCGGTGGAAGGCTTTGTGCAAAGGCTACGAGATGTAAAGAACAAGTGTTATAGCCTGATATTGGATGATCGGCAACTTGACGATTTGGCCTTTCAGGGATTGTTGCCACACCTTAAGGACAGATATGCTTCTCAGGAGTTTGAAAGCCTAAGTCATCTAGTGCAAAGGATTTCTGATCAAGACACTAGGATCTTTGAACCCAAAAGGAATTGGAACAAGAAGGTTTCATTTGTCGGAGAGGTAGAAGATTCTGATTCGGATGAAGAACCAGTTATCGGTTTGGCTGAGTGGGTGAAGAATAAAAAGCCGATATCTTGTCCCTTTAGTCACAAAGAGCGAAAGAAGTTTACTTTCGACATCACCAAAGCCGATAAGATATTTGATCTTTTGCTTCAAGAGGGCCAGATTAAGTTATCACCTAATCATGTGATCCCATCGGCATAAGAGTTGAAGAAAATGTTGTATTGCAAATGGCATAATGCAACTTCACACAGTACAAATGAGTGCAAAGTGTTTAGACAGCAGTTACAATTAGCTATTGAGTCTGGGAGAATAAAATTTGGCAATTCCAAGATTCAGAAGCCAATGAAGATTGATCAACATCCTTTTCCAGCAAATATGTTGGATGCTGAAGGAAAGACTAAGGTGTTGACATCGGAAACTGCTGAGAAAAATGCATCAGTGGATCCCCAACATCGGATAACTACCGATGATGCAAAAGGCAAGGGGCAACTGAGAGAAAGTGGCAGTTCTGGAAAGCCTCCTCGATCTGGCATTGTGATTACCCATCAAAGGCAACAGGAAGGCTGGCGTCAGCGAAGGGACCGATATCGACAACAGCAAGAAGAAAGACGCCGAGAGGAGTGGAATCGGCATAAGGATCATTGGAGGTGTCCGTTTTTCATTCATTGTTGGGAAGAGGGTATTAAGTTACCTACTGTTGAAGATTGCCCAGAATGCAATGGTTATTATGGGGTTAATCGTCCAGAAAGGAGGTTTCAATCTGGTAATCAAGGTTTGTCCATTAATGAGCCGATCAGAGGTAAAGCATCAGTACATGATCGGCTGGGGGGCAGGCTCAGTGTACATGAGAGGCTTGGTAAACGCGTTGCATATTTTCCGAGAAACCAAGAGGAACTTGAAGAGATGGCAAATGCAAGAGTTCCTAATGAAGAAATATTTTATAGGGATCCTAATATACGTCGTGTGGAGTCAACCAGGGCCTACTAGCCAGTATGGAAAACTAAACTTCCTCAATGGTGTCCAGAAGGTTTGACAAAGACACAGAAAAGGAAAATGCAGCGAGAGCGTCAAAAAGACTTATACCAAGAAAAGAGTTCCTCCAATGAGAGATCTGGTAACCAGCAGTGGCAGATAAGGCACAAAAATAAAGGCCCATCGGCAGATGTCAATATGATGTTTATGTTGCCGATGGAATTTTTGGCACTCTCTGATAATGAGGAAGAAGCTGTTTTCTCTGACCAAATAGCTCAATTAACGCTAGATCCAATGATGGCTGTTTTTGAGAAGCCTGCTGATGATGAGAGACAACATCTCAAGGCTTTGTTTGTAAAAGGCAGAGTTGATGGGCAGCCTGTATCTAAGATACTTATTGATGGAGGAGCTGTGATTAATATTATGCCTTATGTGATGTATCGGAAGCTTGGTAAGGGAGATCAAGACTTAATTAAAACCGATATGATGCTAAAGGATTTTGAAGGCAATGCGTCGCCAGCTAAAGGGGCAGTGTGTGTTGAATTGACCATCGGCAGTAAAACCTTACCGACGACTTTCTTTGTCATTAATGGCAAGGGTGCATATAATCTGCTTTTAGGAAGGGATTGGATTTATGCTAATTGTTGTGTTCCTTCTACAATGCATCAGTTCCTTGTACAATGGATTGGAGATAAAATTAAAGTTGTTCCTGGTGATTCTTCTTATATCATCGCATCGGCAGAATCAGACACTTATGAACGAACCAGGTGCATATCAGGAGAAGCTTGGGAAAAAGAGTTTCTCAAGGTTGTCGATTACGAAATTCCACCGATCTAAGCAGTCAGTTCTGAAGAAGAGTTTTAATGGATAGGTTTGTCGATGATGAAAAATTAGATCAAGGATTTACATCGGCTGATGATTTAGTAGAAGTAGATATTGGTGAAGGCGATAGGCCAAGGCCTACTTTTATTAGTGCTAAGTTAAGTTCCAAGTGTAAACAGCAATTAGTTGATTTGTTAAAAGAATATAAAGATTGTTTTGCTTGGGATTATACTGAAATGCATGGATTAGACCGATCTATAGTTGAACATCGGTTGCCTATTAAGTCTGAATTTCGGCCACATCAGCAGCCGGCATGCCGATGCAATCCTAATATACTTCTTGATATTAAGGCCGAAATAACTAAATTGATTGAGGCAAAGTTTATTCGGCAGTGTCGATATGCAGAGTGGATTTCTAATGTGGTTCCTGTTTACAAGAAAAATGGGAAACTTCGTGTTTGTATTGATTTCAGAAATCTCAATAAAGCCACACCGATGGACGGTTACCCAATGCCGATTGCTGATTTATTGATTGATGCTGCAGCAGGACATCAAATTATCAGTTTCATGGATGGTAATGCGGGTTATAATCAAATATTCATGGCTGAAGAGGATATTCCCAAGACTGCTTTTAGGTGTCCAGGTCATGTGAGATTATTTGAATGGATAGTTATGACATTTGGTTTGAAAAATGCCGGTGCTACTTATCAAAGAGCTATGAACTTTATTTTCCATGAATATATTGGCACATTGGTAGAGATTTACATTGATGACATAGTGATTAAGTATGGAGACATCACAAAGCATCTAACCGATCTACGGAAGATATTGGAGTGCACAAGGAACCATGGATTAAAGATGAATCCTAATAAATGTGCATTTGGTGTATCGGCAGGATAATTCTTGGGTTTTATGGTGCATCAGCGGGGCATTGAAATTAGTAGGAAATCTATTGAGGCAATCAACAAGGTTGTTGCTCCTGCCAATAAAACTGAATTACAATCCTTGATCGGTAAGATTAATTTCATCAGGAGATTCATATCTAATCTGTCGGGTAAGATCAAGGCCTTCAGTCCATTACTAAAATTGAAAGCCGATCAGGAATTTAAATGAGGAGATGAGCAGCAATTAGCCCTAGATGAAATTAAGAGTTACTTAACAAATCCTCCAGTGCTAGTTCCACCTCAACACGGAAAACCTTTCAGATTGTATTTGTCAACTGATGATACTGTTATCGGCTCAGCTCTTATTCAAGAATTTGAAGGGAAAGAACGTGTTATCTATTATTTGAGCAGACGGTTGATAGATGCTGAAACCAGGTATTCAGCTATTGAGAAATTATATCTGTGTCTGTACTTTTCTTGTATTAAGTTGAGGCATTATTTACTATCGGCTGAGTGTACTGTCATATGCAAAGATGACGTGGTCAAGTATATGCTGTCGATGCCGATACTAAATGGTAGAATTGGCAAATAGATTTTAGCATTATCAGAATTTGACCTACGTTATGAATCGGCTAAGGCAGTTAAAGGACAGGTTATGGCCGATTTTGTTACTCAACATTGCAACACAGTAGATTCTCTGGAGATTGCTCCTTAGACACTTTTCTTTGATGGGTCTACATGCGGTGAAGGGGCAGGCATCGGTATCGTGTTAATTTCCCCTCAGGGTAAGAAGTATAAGTTCTCATTACCGATTGTTGCTACATCAATAAACAATCAAGCTGAGTACCAAGCCCTGATAAAAGGGTTAGAATTGCTTAAGGAAGTACGTGCCGATGCTGTTGAAGTCTTTGGTGATTCTATGCTAGTTATAAATCAGTTGGCTAGGATTTAAGAATGCCGAAGTGAAATTTTAATTTCATATCATGAGAAGTGTTTGCAATTGTTGAAAGGATTTAGGAATTTTCATCTGGAACATGTTTCTCGATTGCACAATGAAGAGGCTAATCGATTAGCTCAGCATGCTTTAGGATATCAGCTTATTCAAGAACTGTTAGCATCGGCAGTTGAGACCGATGACTGGAGAAAGGAAATTATTGATTATTTAAAGAATCCATCTAAAAAGGTTGAAAGACGTATAAGGTTCCAAGCTACCAAGTATGTGCTCCTCGATGATGAATTGTATTACCGTACCATAGATGGAGTTTTACTCAGGTGTGTTAGCATCGATGAATCAAAAGGCCTGATGGGTGAGATTCATGAAGGAGTTTGTGGGGCTCATCAGTCAGCTTTCAAGATGAAATGGATGATCAGAAGGAATGGATATTATTGGCCGACTATTCTCGAAGATTGTTTTAAATATTTTAAAGGATGTCAGGAATGTCAAAAATTTGGTAATGTTCATAGGGCACCCGCATCGGCTATGAACCCCATAATTAAGCCTTGGCCGTTCCGGGGTTGGGCTATTGATCTCATCGGTCAGGTTTATCCACCATCGAGTAAAGGGCATAAATTTATTCTGGTTGCTACCGATTATTTCACGAAGTGGGTTGAAGCAATTCCTTTGAAAAAGGTGACATCGGCTAATATGATTGATTTTGTGAAAGAGCATATTGTCTACCGATTTGGTATTCCTCAAACCATCACTACCGATCAGGGTACCATGTTTACATCAGGTGAATTTGATGAGTTTGCTATAGGTATGGGGATTAAAATTTTGAATTCTTCACCATATTATGACCAGGCTAATGGTCAGGCTGAGGCTTCTAACAAAAGGAATTATCAAGCTCATTAAGCGCAAAATTAAAGAATATCCTAAGAGGTGGCATACAATATTAAATGAAGCCTTATGGTCATATCGGATGGCGTGTCATGGTGCAACCAAGGTAACACCTTATCAGTTGGTGTATGGACACGACGCAGTATTACCTTGGGAGGTTAAAACTGGCTCTAGGCGGATACGCTCTTAAGATCAATTGACAGCCGATGACTATGATATCCTTATGAAAGATGAGTTGGAAGATATAGCAGGTCATCGGTTAAAAGCTTTAGCTAGCATTGAGGAGAATAAGAAAAGGGTAGCCAGATGGTATGACAAGAAGGTGAAGGTAAAGGTAATAGAAGAAGAACGAACCGCAGGAACGTTGAAGTTGACCGCCATTGCTTTGAGAAGGATGAGGGCACGAGCTGGGGATTTGAAGTTGACGATGGAAGGAGCTTTGGTGGGTTGAAGACACGCAGTTGTTGGTTAGGGTTGCCGCCAGAGAGAGAATGCCAAAGGCTGAAGTTTAAAGGTAGAAGATGAGCAGTCCGGAGAAATCTATTTATAGGCCATTTGGGTAGGGGTATTCTTGACTTATCTCTATGCCGTGCACGGGTGGATCGAGGTGGTTCAGATGGATATGGTAACTGTTCGCATGACAATCAAGGGATTGTACAGAAGATTTGATGGTAAGTAATCATGACTTGGAAGAGATCTTGACACAGGATCTTTCAGTTCTAAAATGGTGATGTTGCTATGATAAGATCTTGCCGATGGATTGTTATTTTGGTATCTCAACCGTGATTGAGGCAAAAATAGATGGAAATTATGCGATATTTACTGAGATACATGGATTAGAACTAGATTTGATTAAATTTAGTAACAGATCGTGTTATGCTTGGAGAATGGGTTGAGAAAAATAGGTAACAGCAAGCATTGTCTGGAGTAAATTTTGGAGCATCAGTATCTTATACTCTGAAATTGGAGGGCATGTGTTGACATCGTTTTTTAGCACGTGTCAAGATGGTCAGAAAGGGCTAATCAGCAGAGGAAAGATTACTGTGTAGATTGATAGCCGATGAGAATGAGCTTGTAAAGAAGGCTGCTTATGAGTGGTGGTGGCATGTGGATTCAAATTGAAGTGTTGCCAATAAGGTTAAGGGTCTTATTGCCGATGCTGATGAAAGAAGACTTAAAGACTGCTGCCGATGAAACAGGGAATGTGCCGATGGAAGAGACTTGAAGGCTGCTGCCGATGGAACAGGGAGTGTGCCGATGGAAAGAAGGTCGATGAGAGTACCATCGTGATTGAGACGGACTATGGAATAAGATAGGAGTTAATTTCCTTGTATACGTTTAGAGTCTGAGTTGTATCAAAGTCATGTGTTTCCTTAGATTTGGATTTAGTGTCCTAGTCGTATTTGGTTACGTTTCAGTAGATCAGGATATAAATATAGGGTGAAGGGCAATGTAATAATCAATCAATCAATATCAAAAACAGCTTTTACTTTTATTTACATCTACTTTCGGCGACTTCGTCAATTTGCATACTTTTTTCCTTTTTACGAGTTCTCATCGATTCGACGAGTTGCATTGCTCCAGTGCAATCTTCGACGATCCTCGAGTTCCGCGTGAGTACCTCTTGGCCGTGACTTCCGGGCGTATCGCTGTTGTCAGGACCAAAGTGCTCGTATCTTCATCCTTGTCAATTAACAGGTCAAATCGACTGGCACGCTTTGGATATCGATTTCGGGTATTAGCCCTTTGTGTTTGCAGATCCACTTTTGCATCAACAGTAAGTAGCCCTAAAAATATCCTTCTCCCTCCGTCCCTAAAAAAAGTCATTCTCACTTTCTAAAAAGTCAACAACTTTTAATTTTGACCAAATATATTTAACAAACTATTAATATTTATGATACATAATTAGTATCATTAGATAGATCGTTGAATATACGTTTATAATAAATGTATTTGGAGATATAAGTATTGCACGAATTTTCTATAAATCTAGTTAAAGTTGAGAAAGTTTGACCAGCACAATTCCCATTGCGACTCTTTTTAGGGACGGAGTGAGTATATATAAAATAAATTCTTTTTTTGTGAAATATAACAGCATTTCTACTCAATCAAATAGACCAACATATCACATTTGGCCCACCCAAATTTGGAGACGCTACTTTGGCACTATTGCTTGCAGCCAATTCCCAAATAAATTAGCTAATAAGTTCTGTGGCAGTTGTAAACCAAAAGTGACTTGAAGTGCTCTCCGAATGAATATAGAGACATGGTAGCCAAAATATATATGTTGGATAGTTTCCTTATTATGTAAACAACAATTTTCACTATCTTCCAATGTCTTTTGATTAAATTGCCTTTTATTAAAATAACACATTTAATTAAAAGCCAGATAAAGATCTTAAATAAGTTTCCATATGAATTCATTTGGAGGCATCAAATTTTGTTTCCTAATTTGCCTGTTCGGCTGGTATTCGAAGCACTGTTGCATGGCTGCTGCTCTCGCCCTTTCTCCTACAAAAAAAAAAAAAAACTGTAGCAACAATTGCTGGATACTGGACAGCCTTCTCCTCCAGCCGAATATATTGACTGTACAGTGAAAAGACTATTTTTGGTAGCACCCCGTTTATCCTCCTATTTATAAATCACTAGCTGATGTGAAGCCTATAAATTTATAATTAAAAAAATAAAAAGGCGGATAGTAGGAAACATGTCAGTGACTTGAAAATTTTTAGGAGATGTGCTAGCTACACTCTTACCTCCACGCTTTTTTTTCCTTGAATACACAGAAGATTTGTGTATCATTGTATTTAAGAAAAAAAGTTCAATCATACAAACTACGCGCTTCTGACAAGCGTCTTAGGAGGTCTTACAGTCGTAGGCTGGACCGTCCTACCAAACAGTTTCAAGCTTTGATATTACATACATGGTCTACAACCGAGCTAAGAGCACTGCAACCTATGAGTTAGGTGTCACCATTGCTGGCTGCGCGTCCCTCCTTCTGCATCTGAAAAGAGCGCTCTTTTGGCGGCCCTGTAGTTGGTCTTACCTCCGCACTAGCTAGGTAAGATTTCTGGCTCTCTCTGTGATTGGGAATGTACTGCTCCTAGTTAGCCAACTCGACAGCCGCTGGGGACACCCTTACTATCACATACGATATCCTATACAAAAATTTAGGCCTGTAAACTTATGCACGCCTGTCTCTGTGTGTTTCTCTCTAGTCTCTTACTCTCTTCACACGTTTTAGGGACAGCTCCGTCCTAGGTTAAGCTCCTTGAAGCTTATCATGCAAACGACGATTACATACATGTAGATCAATCTGTCGTCAGGCGACGCTGCTTCCACTTCCACACGCGCATACAAAAATATAATACGAGTAGTCAAGCATGCAAGCATGCATGTGATTTTGCATCGGTCTGCATGCTACAGATTAGCATAGAACCCAATAACCCATGCATGCGTGTAAGCATTCATAAGGTGTAAAACGTGCGCAGTTTTTGTTCCAAAAAACTGACAACTACAATGACACGCTGCCCAAGTCTCCATGCACCAAGCAACACTGCTATTGCTATATTTTTTAAAAAAAAACTGAAGAAGTGATAATCTGTTTTGCTCTGTTCTACTCTGTTTCGCTGTCTGAACCGTGTTACAGTCTTGCAAACCTGTTCTTTTGGCCTGGGAATGGGAGGGAGCTGCTGAAACTTGCACATGAGGAGGAGAGCGAGGAGAGAAATAGATAACGCAACCAAAAGCCCTTGGCATCTTAATCTGGCCCAGATTAGTGTAAGTTTTGTTTTGAGACCACAGATTAGTGTAAGTTAATTTGGGCCATTGGCCCATGCCACGCCCTGGCCTTCTCTGAACAGCCCATTCAATCTTTAGCGCACAGATTGCGGGCCGGTCAATCGGACATTCCCATCAGCCTACAGCCATCACAGATTGATTGGAGAGTGTATGTTTTTTTCCCTGAAACACTCGCCTCTATGAACGAGCACATCACTTTCCACTAAAAAAAGTATCATTAATAAACCATGAAATAAATCTAGTATCCACGTAATTAGGATGACTAAGTTACACCCCAAGAAACTTAATCAGCTACAGCTGGATAGTGCTTGTTTTTAGAGTCAGAGGGGGAAACAAAAAGATGAAACCATCTTATGAACATGAAGATCGGTCACACACCTCAAGGGTCGCATGAGGGTCGTAGGGACCGCTCAAGGATTGATCCGCAAGAAGGCCATCTTCAAGGGTCGCAGGAAGATCGGTCACACAAGCTTTGAATGTTGGGAAGCTAAAATTAGACGGCTTCACCAGGGGTTGGACCAAAAATATTAACAGGGCATACAAAAAAGAGAGAACAAAATTGCTTGATACGTTGGATGAGTTAGACAAAAGACCATTGTGCGCGGAGATTAGCATTGTGTGGGTGTCGCCGTCAATCATCGCTGTGCTAGGTCTTGTCGCCGACGTGGTCTCCCTCGCCGCGTCGCTGATCTCCGGCGCCGCAGATTCGGCCACGATGCTGTCCCTGCTGCACCCTGGCTCCGTGCTCGCGGCTCCACAGTCGTCCGCGCCGCTAGATGCCGGGCATGGCGAGCAGACATCGAGGCTAGGGCCACGGGCCCACCCAGATGTAGGCGCGTCGGCGGTACAGTGGTGCTAGCGGTGAAGAGGTGGACTGGTGTCTGACGTGTGGGGAAGGAGAGAGGGATTAGAGAAGATCACATGTAGGCCCCGCAGGCAGTGTCTTGGGGCATTTTGGCCCATACTAAATTAATGTAGCATGTATGTGGGCCCAATGTCGTTGGATACATAGAATATGGCATGGTTGAGACAATAGACGAAATGGCATGGTTCCGAATAGACAGGGACTGCGAATAGACAATTAGTAATGATAGTTTTTCAAACTTGCAAAATTGCAGTGGCACAAATCCAAATAACCCTATGACGCATACTAAATTAGTGAACCATCATATAAGATGATATCCTATACTACATCCATACTAAAAAAATAAAGTCGTTTTGGACAGCGATATGGTCTCCAAAGCATAACCTTGACTTCTTATTTTTATAAAAATATTTATCGAAAAGTGATATATTTATATTTTTATGAAAGTATTTTCCAAGACAAATCTATCTATATGGTTTTCACATTTCCAAACTCAATAACTTAAAAGTTATTCATGATTTATATTCCAAATGTTTGACTCGAGCCTTATCCAAAAGGACTTTATTTTTTAGTATGGAGAGAGCACAAAAATTTAGGCCTGTAAACTTAGGGCACTCACAATGCAGACTTTATCATAGAATCTAAAGCTATTTATTACCTCGAATATTATGGACTTAGAGTCTAAATAAGACTTGGAGTCTTGTTTTTTCTCCCTCTTTCTTTAATAAATATGTTGCCACATCAGCAAAATACAATAAATAAGGTGTAATAAACATTCTTGGACTCTATGATAGAGGCCCTGTTCATCCGGCTTATAATCCGTCTTTTTCAGCTTATTTTTTCAGCCGGAACAGTATTTTTCTCTCACGACAAATCAGCTAACAGTGTTTTTCAGCCGGCTTATCAGCACATTCGAACGGGGCCAGAGTCTTGCATTGTGAGTGCCCTTATGCACACCTATCTCTGTGTGCTTCCACTTCCCAATCACATACAAAAAAAATACAATACGAGTAGTCAAGCATGCATGCATGTCATTTTGCATCGGGCTGCATGCTGCACAATTGCACATTAGCGTAGAACCAATGCAATAACCAATGCATACGGTGTAAATTGTAAAACGTGCGCAGTGTTTGTTTTGGAAATCTGACAACTAGTACTACAACGACACGCTCTCCAAGTCTCCATGGACCAAGCAACACTGCTATTGCTTTATAACATTTTAAAAAAGAAAAATCTGAAGGAGTGATATTCATACTCTGTTTTGCTCTGTTCTACCCTGTTTCGCTGCATGAACCGTGTTGCAGTCTTGCGGACCAGTGATTTTGTGGCCTGGGAATGGGTGGGAGCTAGCAGCTGAAACCTGGACATGGGGAGAGCAAGGAGACAAATAGATGACGCAAACGTCTATTCCCAATATTTTATCTGATTTTTCAGACATATGTTGCAAGTTTATTTATCTAGATGTTGTATATGTTTCACACATATGTTGCAAATGTTTTATCTTGATGTTGCGAATGTTTTGCAATGGTTTTTAAGTGTTTTTTAGCTGTTTTTGCGAGTGTTTCAGACACATATTTCAGGTGTTTCATTTGTCTTCAGACGTACGTCGTAAGTGTTGCATCTGAATGTTTCAAAAGTAGATTCACTGCTGCACAAGTTGCAACCTGCTGCAGTTGCTGGAGGGTGCAAGGGGCCGTGCGGGGCACAGACACCACGTGGGGTCGAGCAGGGGCGCATACGCCGCGTAGGGTCAGGTGGGGCGCAGACGCTGCATGGGGTCAGGCGGTACGCAAAGTGCAGGCGGGGCAGACGAGGCAGTCGCTGGTGTTCGGATGGGGGCTAGCATCTGGAAGCCCGGGCGCTAGCCATGCCAAATGCTAAATCTTAAAATAAATCTAGTATTCACGTCAAGTTGAGGACTTAAATTCGAATGACTAGGTCAACCCCAAAGAACCTAACCAGCTAAATTATGCTCAATTCGCTGGAGAGAGTGCCTATTTAGTTGAAAGAAAAAGATGAAACCATTCTATTGACTTGAAGATTGGTCACACACCTTAAGGGCTAGTACATCTGGATCACATGAGGGTCGTAGGGTCGATTCGCAAGAAGCTAGGCCAAACACCCTTAGAACGTCGGGAAGCTAAAATTAGATGGCTCAGCCAATTCTTTAGGGGTTGGACTAAAAACGTTAGTAGGGCATACAAGAAAGAGAAAAAACAATTGCTTGATAGACAGAAGGAACAAATTGTTACAACTTGATGATGAAGAACGAACTCTAAGTACATGTTAATTAAATGAAAGGTTAGCCCAACTTCTGAGCTAGGGAAGAAGTAAAATGATACTAAAGAACAAAGGTAAAAAAAAAACTTTGGAAGGATGCAAAAATACCAAGTGCTTCCATTCAGTGGGTAATGGGACACATAGAGAAACCCATATCTTTCAGTTAGAACAAGAGAAGGGTGTAATCAGTGGTGATCCAAATATACAAAAGTATATCACCAAATATCATAAGAACTTGTTTAGTTCTCCCGAGCCTTGATTTGTGACAACGGACGAGGCGCGAATGGAGGATATTCCTCAAGTCAAGTTGGAAATGAACTCCTCACACAAAGCTTTTTGGAAACTGAGGTAAAAAAGGCCATTTTTCAAAAGAAACGAAATTCAGCTCCGGGATCTGATGGATTACCTACAGAATTTTGGAACATAATTAAAGGAGATTTGATTGCTCTATTCGAGGAATTCCATAGAGGTAAAATTCCACTCCACAGGTTGAATTTTGGAACAATAGTCTTACTACCTAATAGTAGTGTTGCTAAACAAACCCAATCATGTCATGGAGCGGGCTGTCTCACACTGTGGTTTCTGATGTCAGCCTAACAGGTCCAAATGGTAAAAACCACAACCCACCACACCCCATGATGTCGTAGAGTGGGTTGGCTCACACCATGGTTTCTGATGTCTTGCACGAGGCTGTTGTCAGAGGTCCGAGCTTACACAAAACGTTATGAGACCGTGAATAAACGATGGAGGTAACAAAAGACGGACCGACGGTAGTAACAGAGCGATTATTCCTGTAACAACCAACACTAGCAACATCTCTCCGTCAAGCGACCCAAGTGGCAAAACCACATCCCACCACACCATATCATGTTGTGGAGCCCGTCCATGTCACGCTCACACTCACAGGTCGCTAGTGTTGGCGGTGGTACACACATGTGGCACGTTCTTAATCTCTCTCAACTATTTAATAGGAATACACATAATTCATCTATTTAAGTTGAGTAACTATATTAGACCTTAGCTTTTAATACCGGACGAGGATTTATTTGATTTAATTAAATTAAAAATAGAATTAATCCACAATTAATCGCTGTGTGTTTGGTTGGGATGACCGGATAAGGTTCGTTCGCTCTCTACCGTGTGCGGGCTGGAATCTGGATGGCCATGCGCCCATGCTCTTTTATCTTGTGGACAACGCCAAGGACCTGTTGAGTCTTTGGCCACTTGCTGTAGCTTCACCGTGTGTGGGCAACATATGGATGCGGTGGGGACGATGACGACAAAGAAAGCGAAAGAGGAATCCTCACTACAATTAGCAATCGTCCTATCACGAAATAATACTGTACTGCATTTTAATGCTCATATATACGTGTTCATATGTCCTACCTCCGTTCATAAAAAGATATACTTCTTTTAAAGTGAAATAATTTAAAATTTAACCAAAATTATATAAAAAATACTAACATTAAGATAACTACTTGTAAAATAAATTATAAATATATTTTTATAATAGTAAATATAATTGGAGATATAAATGTTATACTATTCACTATAATTAACTTAGATCTAAGTTAAACTAGTTTGACTATATAAATTTCATAGTTGTATTCTTTTTGTAGACGGAGGGATCGGAGTACAACTCCCTGCGGTCATGTCAGTCTTGGTGGTGTGAAGACGGGCATGCAGAACCACTTACTAGTCTATTTATTACAGCAGCAACCTAGCTAGCCCACTGGCATGGCGTGGTGGGGTGCATGGAGGTCGAGGGTCTCATCCACAACATCCACCGGGCGCAGCGGCGGCGATTCCGCTCGTCGCCCTCACCTCACAGCCGGACCTAGCTTAGCTGACTACATTTACATCTACACCAGCTATGGCATGAGTAGCACCACCACTGCTTCAGTTCAGGTACCTACACCACCGTGTCCAACACCCACCTACACAGCCACAACCACCACCACCAGCGCCTCAGCTCTAGCTGCTCGCCGTGTCCTCCATTCGTCCTTGCCTCCCTACACCTCCACGTTGGTTGCGGAAGAAGGTTCGGTGGATGTCGGTCACGACGAGGCAAAACCACAGCGGCGGCGAGAGTGGGAGGCGGGGAGAAGAAGAAGAAGGTCGCTGTGGGAGGGCAGTGGGGCGGCGTGTACGAAGGCAGGGGAGGAAGGGCTAGCACGTGGCTACGGTCCGAACGACAGGGCTTCAGGCTATCCACACTCGTGCTACTCTAAATTCATCCTCTAAAAGGCCTGGTCATCAAGATTCTCTCCTCTATACTCAATTCTTCCGCATCCATCCATCCTCTATATCATCCTCTATCCACTGTGGGGTCCATTTGTCACTTTATCTAAATATATCTATGTGAGATCTAGTTTTGAAGAATTTATTAAAACGAATTTAATGATGCAATCGGAATTTAATTTGGATTTTTGGTTTGTGAGTTATAATATTTTTTAGCTAGTTCAAATAGTGGACCCCGCTGTCACCTCAATCCCTCTCTCTCCCACAGGCCGGCGCGGGCGCGTGCGTCGCGCTGCAGCGTGGGGCCGACGTGGACAGCGGACATCCGATATCACGCTAAATATACCGGACAAGCTCTTCTACCGGACTCCTTTATCGTTCCCGCTGCAGACAATTTTTACGATATACACGGATTACGGATGGGATAGAGGACCGCAGTGCAGTCAGTCTTAACACGCCAACTTCACCGTGTGTGGACAACGTACGTATGGCCGGGATGAGATGACCGACAAAGACCTAAAAGAATGCACTTCTCATTTTTTAGAAGTCAAACGACTTAAAATTTAATTTAGTTAAAGTTATATAGAAATATTAATATTTATGATACAAGATAAATACTATTAGATTAACTATGAAATATATTTTTACAGTAAATTTAGTTGGACATATAAGTGTTAATGATATTTATTATGAATTTGATCAAAATTAAGCTAGTTTGAGTTGCATAAATTTTATAGTTGTATTCTTCTGGAGACGAGGGAATACAAACTCACGGTCATGTCATGTCTGTTGGTGTGAACACGCGTACACTAAGTCTTAACACTGGGTTGCCGTTTAAGACGGCCAGCACCACAACCAGATAGGTGAGGTCATGTCAAGTCAAGAAGAAAATGACGAAATGCCATTAGCAATAATGCACATTATATCCTACTAGTTATGTAATAATAATCTTTCATACTACGTACTCTATTCACGGAAGCTCCGGCATGGCGTGGTGGGGAGCATGGAGGTCGAGGGTCTCATCCACATCCACCGAGCGCAGCGGCGGCGATTCCGTTCGTCGCCCTCACCCCAGCCAGAGGCCACCACAGCCGGACCTAGCTGACTACATTTACATCTACACCAGCTATGGCATGAGTAGCACCACCACTGCTTCAGGTACCTACACCACTACCGTGTCCAACACCACCTACACAGCCACAACCACCCCCAGCAGCGCCTCAGCTCTAGCTGCTCGTGTCCTCCATTCGTCCATGCCTCAATACACCTCCACGTTGGTTGCGGAAGAAGGTTCGGTGGAGGTCGGTCATCACGACAAGGCGAAGACACGAGAGCACGTGAGGGACCTTATCCATGGCGGATCCCGAGTGTCTGCTACAATCGACTCCACCAGCGGCAGCGGCGGTGCCTTGGACAGGTGGCTCTGGGAGTTGCAGGTCAGCTGGGTTGTCCACCTCGCTCAGCTGGACGCGTCTGCGGGGAGGGCCTTCGTCTCGCAACGACTCCAGCACACTGCACGCAGCTGGGTCATAGCACTGCACGTCATCAGCAGAGCCATCGTTAGCTTCACTGGATGGTGCCATAGCCAGGAGGAGGAGGAGGAAGAAGATGCTCTACAGACCTGGCCACCTGCGTCGGAGCTGGTAGGATTTTTCGTAGCAACCTTCTCGCAGATGCTCCCTTTTGTTGATGCCGTTATTGCATTGAAAATCATTGATCCTAGTAGCAGCGACGACAACCATCAGATTGTTCCTGGTAATGGGGGTGGAGTGGCATCATCTCACAAGTTCCAAGCACTAATAGACGTCCGTGATGCTCTCGCCGCTACCATAGAACATGTCCAGCTCTGGGACTCGTGGCTCTGTTCCTCAATCCAACTGTGCGCAGCAGAAACTACTACGGCAAGCGGCGAGATGAGTAGCCTCTTGCTAGCAAAATTGGACAGGCTGGATGAGGCCATATGGGACACAAGACACTACATCAGAACTCAGTTCATGTCCTTGACGCGCGATGACCATGACCCTACTACAGCTTCAGGACTGGACCTATCTCCAGGCATTCACAAGGCCACTAAGTCGGCGCTAAGCTTTATCATTGTGCTGACGACCAGCTACAATGGATCTGCATTGTAGCCAATCTCTCCAACGTACTAGCTGACCTCCTTGGTGTCTCCTACCTTGCCCGCTGCGACACTAGCACACGCAGGGCAGCTGGAGGTCGAGTACGCCACACCGCTAGAGGATGATGAAGACCGCCTGGACGCCTACTACGACAATGAGCCTCTGAGATACCATATGGTGGCAAGCATCCTCGGTGACCAGTCTTCATCGGACTAGATCGAGAGGCTCTTTGCCAAGCTTCATCTGACGCACGCCGGTGAGCTGACCACTTATGCTGAGGCGTAGGGTTGTAAGGTCCAAATGGCTAGAGGGGGGGTGAATAGCCTATTTAAATTTTCTACAAGCTTCACTAAACAACAAAGTTAGTATATACGATGGCGAAGCTAATTCTAGCACTAGCTCAACTACTTTTATGCAAGCCATAAAAATAATTCTAGTGCAAGGGTATGATCTCTAGTTCACACCAACAAAGCTAAGTCTCTAAACTAATTGCCCCTAAGTGATACAAACTACCCTAAGCACACTAGACAAGATATAGTGCATGAATGTAAAAGGGAAGTGAATTGATTCTTATACCGACGGTGTAGAGATGAGATGTATCCAAAGAATCAATCACACACAATCACAATAAGAATCCTCGGCAAGAGATGACACAAAATTTTTACCGAGGTTCACTTGCTTCCCGGCAAGCTACTCCTCGTTATGGCGATGCACCCACTTGATGGATCACGAGCTAATTGACTATCAAGAGTCAAACCCTCAGCAGGTGCCGCACATCCACTCACAAGATGGGGATCCTCCAAGCCACAAGCTCCACTAGAGTAGCCAATTCGTGAACTCCCGCGGGGAAGGCTTAAGAACCCCTCACAATCACTTGGTGAGGCTTGAAACAATCTCCAATCATGAGCTCAACACCACCGCTACTTTGAGCCATCTAGGGTGTCGGGAAACACCCAAGAGTAACAAGCAATCCACAGCAAACTCAAGAATCAAGTGCCACTAGATGCAACTCTCAATGCAATGCACTTGAATCTCACTCAATCTCACTAGGATTAGCAACCAAGCAAGGAGATGAGTGGAGAGAGTGTTCACTAGCTCAAAGGATGTCTCAATATCTCAGAAGTGCAAGAGTTCACCCACAAGGGCCAGCCACCTCTTATTTATAGAGTGGGGAAGAGGAGCTAGCCGTTATGCCACTATCGTGCCCGATAGACGCGTCTGTCGCCTGACCGACAAACGCGGTCGGCAGCGTCTGTCACACCACGCGATGCCACGTGTCCCTGAGATTCAAAATCCAATGGTCGAGTTCACCATGCGACAGACGCGTCTGACGCTTCGCGTCCTCAGCGTCTATCGCCCGACAGACTCCATCCAGTAAGGGTATGTTTCACGGAATCCTTCGAGGCGACAGACGCGCCTCGGCGTTAGTCGACTTCGCGCCCCGAAGCGACTCCGAGCTACCTGCGACAGACGCAGACGTCACGTGTCTGTCGCTGAAGCGTGCCCACGTCTGTCGCACCGACGGACTCGGTCCAGAGCACTTGATTCTTCACTTGGTCGAAGGACGCATCTGTCGCTCTATCGACAGATGCTGACGCCAGCATCCGTCGCTGCCTCAGCGCCACGCCGCTTTGCGAGCCGATGATGTCACCTGCGACAGACGCTGACGCACGTGCACCACCCCCGCGTCCGATGCATGCTCCACTGCAGACCAACGCCTAGGGTAAGCCGACAGACACAGGGCCAGTGTCTGTCGCCTCCGCGACCAGCATCTGTCGCTTGCAAAACAGCGACGACCACCTCCGCAACTTCGCCACTTCTTCCTGCTTCCGGCGTAAAGGAAAACAGCGACGACCCCAAACCCCTCTCTACCGCTCAAACTCTGCCGCCTTCGCTAATGTGCCAACACCATCATGTGTATATCACCATGTGCGAGTGTGTTAGCATTTTCATAAACATTTTTCAAAGCATTATGTTAGCTCTCTTTACTAGATCCTATATGCATATGCTCAAGATGAAGACCTAGTAGCACTTGATTCGCGAGCTAACCGTGATTGCCCCTTTTTATAGTCGGCTATCAATCCTAGACCCGGTCAATTACTTCTCTACTCATCTTAGACCTGCAAAAGCAAAACCCTATGGTTATACCTTTGCCTTGATTACTTTGTTCCATGTCTATCTTCTCATGCTTGATCACCTTGATCATCATTTCATGTGCATCTCCACCTCTTGTGATCTTGTGGCCATCACTCCATGCCACATGCTCCTTCATCACGTGTGTTGCTTATGCCTAACTCATTCCACTTGATACAATAGCATTAGCAACTTGGTGTCATTAATTACCAAAACCAAACTTGGGCTTTCAAGGGTGATCTGGCATGGTGGGCGGCGATGGAGCAGGAGCTCAAGTTCATCTAGTAGAACCACACCTGGGAGCTGGTGCCACTGCCTAATGGCCACCGCCCTATCACCCTGAAGTGGGTGTTCAAGCTCAAGAAGGACGAGCTGGGTGCGGTGATCAAACACAAGGCGCGGCTGGTAGCACGCGGCTTCATCCAGCAGGAGGGAATCGACTACGACGATGCCTTCACCCCCATGGCGCGCATGGAGTCAGTCCATGTCCTCCTCGCATTGGCGGCTCAAGAGGGGTGGCAAGTCCACCACATGGATGTGAAGTCCGCCTTCCTCAACGGCGACCTCAAGGAGGAGGTCTACGTGCACCAGCCACCTAGCTACGCCATTGCCGGAGAAGAAGGGAAGGTGTACCGCCTGCGCAAGGCACTCTATGGCCTACGCCAGGCACCGCGCGCCTAGAACGCGAAGCTTGACGCCACACTCAAGAAGATGGGCTTCAAGCATAGCGCACATGAGGCGGCAGTGTACGGCGGGGCAGTGGACCCAACGTTCTACTGGTCGGCGTCTACGTCGACGACCTCATCATCACCAGCGCTGAAGAGCAGAAGGTGGAGGTGTTCAAGGCGCAGATGAAGAAGGCGTTCAACATGAGCGACCTCGGCCTCCTCTGCTTGTACCTCGGTGTCGAAGTGCGCCAGGATGCCAGCGGGATCGCCCTCCGCCAAACCCACTACGCCAAGCGCATTCTCGAGCTTAGCGGCATGACAGGCTGCAATCCGGCCCACACCCCAATGGAGAAGCTCAAGCCGAGTCCGGAGATCACCGCGGAGGAGGTCGATCCAACCCATTACCGGCGGCTGATCGGGAGCTTGTGCTACCTGGTCCATACCTGGCCGGGTACATGAGCCGGTTCATGGAGTGGCCGATGATGGAGCATTTGCAGGCCGTCAAACGAATCCTGCACTACGTGGCGGGCACCCTCGGCTACGGTCTTCACTACGGAAGGGCCCCCGACATGGCGCGGTTCGTCGGCTACTGCACCAGCGACCTCGCCGGCGATGTGGATACCAGCAAGAGCACAACCGGGACGATGTTCTTCCTCGATGATTGCTTGGTCAGCTGGCAGTCCCTCAAGCAGAAGGTGGTGGCCCTCTCAAGCTGTGAAGCGGAGTACATCGCCACCACTACTGCCGCAACACATGCACTGTGGCTATCAAGGATGCTGGTAGAGCTCCTTGGCAAGAAGGTGGATGTGGTTAAGCTGAAGGTAGACAACAAGTATGCTCTAGCTCTGGCCAAGAATCCTGTCTTCCATGAAAGAAGCAAGCACATCCGCATCAAGTACCACTTCATCAGATATTGCTTGGAGGATGGGAGCATCAAGGCCAGCCACATTGCCACTACTGATCAGCTGGCTGACATTCTTATCAAATCGCTGGGGAAGTCCAAGTTCAGGGAGAGGATTGGGCTACAACAAATCACCTCCAGTGCTCGGCACAGGCTTAAGGGGAAATTGATAGATAAGCCTAGTGCTAAAGCACTTGTATCTTACTTTTCCTGCACTTTTTACTTTTCTTGGCTTCTAAGCCTAGTGTTAGGAATATACTCAGCATCCACTTTAGTGGTTAGAATATGCTGTAGCAAATGAGAATCCCCTTTGCCTATAAAGGACAAGGGAGTGTCATTGTAAAAAAATAAGCCATTGCATTTCCATTCAATCCAAGTGGCCAAGGGCCAAGCTGCCCTCTGGTAGTTTCAGATCTGAATCTGAGATCCAATCGGGGCCAACAGCAATGGCTGTCCCTGATAGATGGATTGACTACCTGAAGAATAAAGATGACTCTGAGTGATCTATGGGTGAAATAGCGCATATTTTGACTAACAGGAGATATACTGAAAAATGCATCTCATATGCTGAAAGCTATGATCAGGTACCCTGCATTATATTATAAGGAAGTATAGTTGGATGCAGCACAGTATTTTATTTCCTTGTGGAGTAGAGGTAGACAACTAAACACGTGGGACAAGGATCTTTTAATCAGACAGTACTATATTTCATCACATTTCTATCCTGATTACTAGTAATTGCATTAATCATTCATAAATATTTAGGCCCTCCTAAGCATGTCTAATAATTTGCAGTCACATATGACCTGTTTATCTTCTACTGGAAATTAATCTCATGCAAATTTTCAGTCTATCATTGGCGACAAAACTATAGCATTTCTCCTGTTGGACAAGGAAATGTACACTGGCATGTCAGACTTGCAGCCTGCTTCACCTACAATTGATCGAGGGATTGCACTCCAAAAGGTTCCATTTCTCCTCAAGTTCTGGTTGAACTTGGTTTCATATAATTCTTGAACGTGTTCCCTCCTCTTAATATAGCTTGCTTATTGTGCTCTATACACTCCAGATGATTCACTTCATCACAATGGCCCTTGGAGGTGATGGCTACTTGAATTTTATGGGGAATGAGGTGAAATCTTGGTCTATTAAATTTTTTGTCCCATTAATAATCCTTCATAAACCTGTTCTATTTTGTCTATTTGATGTTTCAGCATTTAGGATCGATCCTCTATTTTCTCAGTAACCCAAGTTCCTAATGGCTATTTGAATAGTTAATGTTAATTCTGAATAGCGCTTGTCTTTGCACATGAAAATGTGGTCTGTTTATTGCTGCTAATCCTTTTGTGGCTTGTCCAATATATTCGTACAACATGGGATACATGTGACCTTTCACTGTTCAAAGCATACTGCTTGAATGTCAAACATCCTTTTTGAACAAAGAAATGTCAAACATCTTACAGAGATATTATCAAGTCTTTCACCCGCACCATTCTGGAATGGAAAAAAAATGAGTTTTTTCATATGCTATTTATACTTTTACACATGAGAGTGTGATCTTACAGAATGGGCAGCTGCATATCTTCCTTCTTATTTGTAGTGTCTTTAATTGACGTGCAATTCTCTTCTAGTTTGGTCACCCAGAATGGATTGACTTTCCAAGAGAAGGAACAACTGGAGCTATGATAAATGCAGACGTCAGTGGAGCCTTGTGGACACTGATCACTTGCGGTACAAGGTTATGTCTATGAATACAACCCTTATATAGTTTTTTTTTTCATTCCGGCATCATTTAGGCTCTCTTTGACATTTACCTTTTCCTTTTTATCACTGTCTGATACTAGTTAGATGAGAGTTCCATACTGCTGTCACACTTTTGTGTTGAGCTGGATTCAAATATGCTTTTCCGCACTTTGTTTTGCTGCCCCACTGCCCTAGTACAGTAAACTGCACCAACCTTGTACTTATGGCAAGGGGAGCCGGCCTAGGAGCCCACGTGGTACTGTAGCACACGGGCCTCTGGGCCCGGCTTCCCTTGCCATAACATTCTTACTCAATAGACCTGTTGGATTGGCCTGTGCAAACCTACTATTTTGTTGACCTGGCTTTATGTATTGCCATGGTTGAATAAAAGTAATTTCAATGCATTGATTGGTATGACATTTTCTTAACTTTGCAGACCTAGGAATGCACTTCTCAATGATTGGTTGTTTTGTTAATATATAATTTTTTTACAGCATATGGTGAACTATGTATCCAAGTGAAAGCCTGTTTTTTCTGTTTTTCTATAGTTCAAGGTTACAGTTTATCTCAGTTAACATATTATTGTTTTCTCCTTGCTCTAATGCTGAACAGTATATGAATGCGTTTGATCAAGCAATGAATGTGCTCGATGAGAGATTTTCCTTCCTTTCGTCATCGAAGCAGATTGTAAGCGACATGAATGATGAGAAAAAGGTAAGGACTTGAGAATACTTAGTATGAGAGTGTTACGATGTTTGTTTCTTTCTTAGGAAGAGTAGTAACTCTAGCTTGTGTGCTGTATTTTGTCGATTAAGGTGAGCTTCAATTTAGGAATGCACGGTTTCTGAAACCCTAGCCATTTGATTCAAATAGTTTGGTTTGTGAAAACATTATTTCCAATTTATTTCTACTTTGTTTCAGGTTATTGTCTTTGAACGTGGGGATTTGGTTTTTGTTTTCAATTTTCATCCGAAGAAAACTTATGAGGGGTAAGTTACCAGTTGTAATCTGTCTTTTCAATGTCCCTTTTGCCTGTGGTCTTAGTGTGCTGTGTGCTTGCTCTCATCTTTACTTTGCAACTAATATGCAGTTACAAAGTTGGATGTGATTTGCCTGGGAAATACAGAGTAGCCCTGGACTCTGATGCTTTGGTCTTTGGTGGACATGGAAGAGTAAGTAGTGATGATATATGCTGGAAAGATGTTTTTTCCCTACTCCTGTAGTTGGGGCCATGAGAATTGTATCAGGATGTCGTGTTTGCAAGATTCATCGATGTTGTGACACAGGTTGGCCACGACGTGGATCACTTCACGTTGCCTGAAGGGATACCAGGGGTGCCTGAAACAAACTTCAACAACGGGCCAAACTCATTCAAAGTCCTTTCTCCACCCCGCACTTGTGTGGTAATGTTCACTTATCAGCTACTTCTCAACTGAACTGATGAACTAGAATCTATCAGTCGCAGTGCAATATCAGCCCCCCTGACAAATCATTCTGCTACCAGGCTTATTACCGTGTAGATGAAGAGGCTGAACGTCTTCAAGCGAAATCAGAGACAACTGGTTCTAGAAAGACTTCTCCAGAGATCATCGATGTTGATGCTACCCCCACCAAAACTTCTACAGCTACTGAAGAAGACAAGGAGGCAACGTCTGGTGGCAAGAAGGACGATTCAAGCAAGAAGGGATGGAAGTTTGCGCGCCAGTCATCATCCAATAAAAATACCAAATGAAGCCAGAAGTCCTTGATCAGGACTGGACTGGCTGCCAGCACTGGGACTTGTTTAGTTCATTCCCCAAAAATTTACACTCTATCCCATCGGATGTTTGACACATGTATGAAGTATTAAATATAGGCTAAAAATGACTAATTACACAAATTACGACTACTTTGCGAGACGAATCTTTTAAGCCTAATTAGTCAATGATTTGACAATAAAGTGCTACAGTAACACATGTGCTAATGATGGATTAATTAGGCTTAATAAATTCGTCTCACGGTTTACTGACGGATTCTGCAATTTATTTTTTTTTATTAGTATCCGAACACCCTATGTGTCATCCCATGTGACACCCGATGTGACACCCCAAAACTTTACACCCTGGAACTAAACGACTCGGGGGTGTTTGATTCCCACAACTAAAGTTTAGTCCCTATCACATTGGATATTTGGAAATATACATGGAGTATTAAATATAAACTAAAAAATAACTAATTGCACAAATTACGACTAATTTGCGAGACGAATTTTTTAAGCCTAATTAGTCCATGATTTGACAATGTGGTGCTACAGTAAACATGT
Organism: Saccharum hybrid cultivar R570; assembly: GCA_038087645.1. Classification (NCBI taxonomy): domain Eukaryota; kingdom Viridiplantae; phylum Streptophyta; class Magnoliopsida; order Poales; family Poaceae; genus Saccharum; species Saccharum hybrid cultivar. The sequence goes on from JAQSUU010000259.1 coordinate 63,125,187, forward strand.
GCTAATAATGGATTAATCAGGTTTTATAAATTCGTCTCGCGGTTTACTGACGGAATCTATAATTTGTTTTTTTAGTATCCGAATACCCCATGCGACACCCCACATAACATTCGATGTAATACCCACTAAACTTTAGGAGCCTTGGCCTGGGTTCACATGGATTTTGACTATCTAGTGGGTACATGGCTAAATGTGCCCAGTATGTAAAGGATCAGTTCCTGTCCAGAATAAAAACTTGGGTTTTCTTGTACCTTGTACTTCCTAGGTTGGTGAAGATGTTTAATATTAGATGCCAATGCGCAGATATAGAACATATACTGTCAGTCTGCAGTACTAAAACTGAAGATGAAGTTAGGAAGCATCTTCATTCCTTGTTCCCTGTCTAGTTCACATTTGATTTCAGCTGTTCAGCAGGTCAGGTCAGGTCAGGTCAGCTCCACCGAGGGTCAGGCCGGCGTCACGCAGGCATCTTTTCATGTGTCATAATACTATATTTTTGATCTTTCAACAAAAACATGGAGCACTAACGACCTCTTCTTCCAGGTCTTCCAACTCAAGAAGCGTCATGGGGACCACTGGCAGCAGAGCACTGAGGCGACTGACCCAACATCCATCGACCAGCAACGACTTGTGCATCCATGGAAGAACCGGCCCAAGTGACAGGGACGGACGGATGGGATGGCCCCAGCTCCGTTCCATTTCCAGGTCATGCTTTCTTGATTCATATGGTACAGCTAGCTCAACCTTTGTCTCCAGTCTCCTACCACCAGACAAGTCCACGCTTGTCACGCTCAGAAGCACCAGTAGGTACTCCCTCCGTCCGAGAAAGGATGCAATTTGCGGTACCGAGGCGAAGACAGCAACCAAGCAAAATTATGCGTTGTATTGTACCCCTGCTTTCTTTGTCTTCCACTGTCTGCCAAACGCACTACACACGAAGATCAACGCTTTCACTCTCTCCTCATGGGTCACGCCGCTTTTGCTGAGGCCACTTGACACGGCTCTGTTCAGAATTTTTTATCCCGCACAACAGCTAGCATGTACCTCTACCAGGTCTAAAATTGCATCCTTTGTTGGACAAGTCTCTGTTTCTAGAGTTGCATGCTTTACCGGACGGAGGGAGTAATACTCTATGATACTGTTTCTATGTTGCTGGTGATAATAATTCCTTTTAAAGCATACCACGCAAATAAAAAAAGAATACCTGAGAACTGAGATAGATAAATAAAGCTGTTCAGATATGACTGCAAACTTACTGGAGATTTTGTTTTCTGGGGTCAAATTTGGAGTGATTGCTGAATTCTGTCAATCAAACACTAGAAATATAATCAGTTAATATAAGCATATAGCGACTTACACCACTCACCAGTTGTTATTTCCCTGACTGCAGACTAACTAAGGTTGCTTCATAGGAAGGCACAGATTAAACTAAAGGTGCAAATTAAAGACAAAAGGTTATTGCTCTGATTTGGACATGTCTACTAGTGGTGTAATACGTGCGTAACCCAAGCAGGTGCATCAGGTCCACAGTTGCATGCTAATGGTAAGGTGCCTGAAAACTGCAACCACTTTAGCCAACCATTAGTCTCTTTTGCGCAGCAGCAGCCGCCGTCGCCGCCTGATAAATTCTCTTAAGTGCAATGATTTCCTGTTAGAAAGTAACTAATTCTTTTGGGGTTTCGTCAAAAAGGAGAATCATTTCAGGACTTGAAACGATTCAACACATGGTTTTCAATTCTTTTTTTTTGAATGATCAGGAGGGGCAAGGAGCCCCTACTGCAGCTTAAATTAAAAGAATACCAGGTTCAGATACATAAAAAAGAAAGCGGAAGCCTGAACGAAATGCCTAAAACAAAAGCCTAAAGCCTAAAACAAAAAGAAAGGCTTGGAGGTATGCCAAGAGAGCACCATCACCATGCAACGGTAATGCAGTAGTGTCGTCCTGAGCTTGGGATTTCTTGGGAAGGTCTTGGCCACGCAAGGAATTCAACTGTCAGCGCGTCAAAACACTCCATCCGTCCGTCTGTCTTGTGGAAACTGATGGTTTTTCTTTGTTTGTATTTTCCCTCGGCTTACTGGAATTATATATTTATTTACAAATAAACTGTTTTATAGGTTTTACCACTTCAATTCAACACGTACGTCTTGTGTCAAAGCAAATAGGGCCATCGATATCGAGACGAACTCTACACGTAAAGTTGTGGCTATGCAGAATGAGGGTTATCTTCTACAGTGCAGACAACTTTCTGAAGCAATACCATTACCATACTTGTTCCATGATCCAGACATTTTTTGGTTCAAATATGATCCGGTCAGGTTTCAAGGAGAGGAAAAAATTTTAACATGGTTAGTGGGGCACACCTTAAATATTGTGTTCATGTTCTTTCAATGGTAGACGGCACGCCTATTAACAACGAGACGCCTATGACAGGGTTCAGCCTACCGGCTGAGACACAAATAACGGAGGAGAGTGATAGAAATGAAAATTGTGAAAATCGGTGAAAACTGATTGAAATTTCGGTTAAATTCTTTAAATTTTAGCAATGATTTGAAAAATTGGAACGAAATAGAACCAAAATTATTGGTATATACATTTACCGGAGGTCATCGATAGAAACGAAAATCACCGATTTTCGGTGAAAACCGGTCGAAACTCTGAACCTGCCCTATGGTAACCTCGTTTATGTTGAGATGTATGACTAACTCAACCTAGTCTTGTGCTCATAGGGATAAAGTGTGTATGTGTGTGTCCATAGGAGCGAGTGTGTGCATATATATGAGCATTCGTGTTTGTATTGTGTCGGTACCAACAGTATGGGGTACCCACGATCTACGATTAGTGCGAACGAAACACTAACGCACCCGCACGGCAAAGCCAAAAGGCAGTAAACAATGCACCTCGACTACGTTCCGACTCGCACGAGGCTGGGTCGACGGAGCGTCTCGACCGCGCTCCAACTCCGACTCGTACGAGGCACCCTCGACGGACACCTCGACCGCGTCGCGATTCGTATGAGGCCCGCTCGACAAAGCATCTCGACCACCGGCAAACTCTGACTCGCACGACCCCAGGTCGAATTGCTCGACCTATCGTACCCCCCACTCCGAGACAAAAGTCAGAGCATTCAATGCAATTACCTGCTACCTCCTACTGACATGGCTACAGCCGTGACCGACGTGGGAGCAACACCAGTGTCAGTCCTCACTTTTTACCACCCATCCCAGGATGGGAGGTGAAAACCTGTCACTATGCACACCTTACCGCACACTGTTTCGCCACTGACCACCCTCGAGGGAGGATCCGACAAGGTCCGTACCCCATGATCTCAGGGACTCAACCTTATCCACCCGGCCTCGACCTAGCCTCGACCCGGCCTCGACCCCGCGCCGGTCAGCAGGGAGGAACGGCCCACGTGGCACAGGACTCAAGGTCTTTTCACCGTCTCATCCCCGACGTCACCATGGTGTCCAGGGATGGCCGGCCATCCTTGGGGCACGACGCTACAGCCACCTCCATAGGAATCGACAAAACTTCACCTCAAGGCACCCCGGTGTCCCGGCCTCATCTTATCCTATAAAAGGGCAGGCCCGGGCTCTACAAGGGGAATGAAGGAAGAAGAGAGCAAGCACCGGCAAACGAACAAACCAGACTCCAGCTCACAGATCAACATCTCAAGCAATCACCCTTGTACTCTTTTGTTTCTCTTGAGACTTGGGCTCGGTTCCCTCTCTCACAAGCTTGTAACCCCTACGCAAGCACCTCGGTGCAAGGAAATACAAAACTCTCTCCCCCCGCTGGACGTAGGGTCTCCTTTGCCCGAACCAGAATAAATCCCCGTGTATTCTCCTTGCATCACCATCCAGGTTAGGGACACGCAGCACTCACTCGTCGGCTTAGGACCCCCCCAGGTCCGAACACCGACAGTTGGCACGCCAGGTAGGGGAAGCTGCGTGCCAACACCGTTTTCCCGCCATTTTTCCTGGATGGCTGACCCCGAACGCCCGCTTCCGTTGGCCACGGTGATCTGGTTTGGGAGTTTGGAGTTCATGTCGCTTGGCCACGGCTACGACATGGTCCTCCTCCCGCCCAGGCACCCGACCGATGAGGACCACGAGCTTTCCCAGCCTAGGGGAGCGTTGCGCCGGTACCGTCGCTCTCGTCAGGCACGAGCCGCCAGACGACGACAAGCTCGGCGCAACCACCGTCATCGCCTTGCGGAGGACGATGGGATTCCCCGATTCGGCGCCTCTCAGCCAGACGCCTGCACGGATTTCCTCGCTGAGGATCTGTGTAGGATGAGCTTGGCTGAGGGTAAGATGCCGACAGGGAGTCCCACCGTTCCACCACTCGGTGTGACGCCACCACCACCTGGTTCGACTACACCGGCACGAAGAACGACGTCTTCGTCGCCATTTCTGTTTGGACTAGACACGGTTGCCCGGGCGTACGCTTCCTCTGTAAGCACCAGCATGGGCGCTTACGAGGAACTCCCCGGGCACCATCTACGCTCCACTCTGGACCTTGTTGCATCCACGCCGGCTTCTGAAGTACCTGGACTCTACGGAGACCCCAGAAACAGAGCCTCGTGCGACTGCTCCTCGACGTTACAACCGCAGAGATGATTGGCGACGACCTCACATACACCCATCGTACTACTACTTTGGCGCTCCTGACTCCGACTCTACCGATGACACCTACGATCCGACTCATGAGTGCTTCAACATCGATGGGGCAACCGCGTCGGATTCGGAGGACGAGACACTCGTTGAAGGAAGGAACACGCCACCTCATGTCGAGCTTCCTGCCGAGCGGGATGAGGCTCAATTCCTTGCGGATCAAGGAATGCAGCTCGAGCAAATCCGCGAGTTGCAGGACAGGCTCGACGAGGAACGAGAAAACCTGCGTCTACTATGGCAAACCCTCGAGCAAGAGCGTGCGGCACGCGCACATGGCGGAGGAGCTCGAGAGAGAGCTCGCGACGTCAATCGTCGCATTGCCGAGGATCGGGCAGTCGACCCCCCGATTTTCGCTCGAGCCAGCCAGAACGTAGTCGCCGCCGCCATGCTCCTTCGCAACATGCCCGAGCCATCGAACCCCGACGCCCGACGAGCCCGGGATGAAATCCGAGGACTCCTCGAGACTGCTGCTCTGCAGCAGGCCAAGAGTTCTGCCTCGAGGCGACGTAGGCCTACCTCAGAGCAGCCTGTCGAGCCCTCCCGACAGGAGAAAGAGGCCTCGGTTCATCCCGAGCATGTCCAACGAAACAGGGCGGCCCCTGTCCCTGAGCACATCGCCGATAACCATGAACTTCGAGACACCCGTGGCAACATCATCGAGCGCTGCACGCGCAAACATGGTGACGGTGTGGCTCGAGGTTACCACGTGCACAGAGGTGGGCGCTATGACAGCTCAGAAGACCGAAGCCCATCACCCGAGCCACCGGGTCCCTGGGTCTTTAGCAAAGCCATTCGTGAAACAATACTCCCGGCTCGGTTCCGCCCCCCACGACTCTCACCAAGTATAACGGCGAGACCAAACCCGAACTTTGGCTCGCTGATTTTCGCTTGGCATGTCAGCTGGGTGGGGCCACCGACGACCGGGTCATTATACGGCAACTCCCCCTGTTCCTGTCGAACACCGCTCAAGCCTGGCTCGAGGATCTCCCACCTCGACAGATCCACGACTGGGATGACCTCGTGAGGGTATTCGAGGGGAACTTCAAGGGGACCTACATGCGCCCCGACAACTCGTGGGACCTTCAAAGCTGCAAGCAGAAGCCAGGTGAATTCCTCCGAAATTACATCCGGCGTTTCTCCAGACAGCGCACCGAGCTCCCAAACATCACCGACTCCGACGTGATTATGGCCTTCCTCTCTGGCACCACCTACAAAGAGTTGGTCCGAGAGCTGGGCCGTAACACTCCTCTCACTGCCAATGGTTTGATGGACATCATCACCAACTTCGCCGCTGGTGAAGAGGCGGTTGGTGCCATCTTTGGCGGTGATCAGGACAAGGGGAAGCACAAGGTTGATGATCCCGCGAGCCCCAGCCGGGGCTCCAAGCGGAACAATAGGAAGAAGAAGAAGAACCAGCAGGGCAAGCTCGAGGCCCCGGCCGACGAGCTTGTTGCTGCCACTGAACGCAAGAAGCCTCGAGGGCCCCCCGGTGGGGGCATCTTTGACAAAATGCTCAAGGAGCCGTGTCCCTACCACAAGGGACCCATGAACCACAACCTCGAAGACTGCCACATGCTCCGTAGGTACTTTGAGGGCATAGACGTCAAGAGGGATGACAAGAAGGAAGATCCCAAGGGTGACGACAAGGATGAGGGGTTCCCCGAGATCCACGACTGCTTCATGATCTATGGAGGGCCCTCGACACGTCTCTCGACGCGCCAGCGCAAGCGAGAACGGTGAGAGGTCTTCTCCGTGCAGCCGGCGACCCCCTACTTTCTTGACTGGTCTGAGGTTGCCATCACTTTCGACCGTGATGATCACCCCGACTACGTCCCAAATCCAGGGGTCTACCCTCTTGTTGTCGATCCCATCATCGCCAACACTCGCCTCACCAAGGTGCTCATGGATGGTGGCAGCAGCCTTAACATCATCTATGCTCAGACCCTTGACCTCCTGGGGATCGAGAGGATGCACCTCCAACCCAGCGTCGGGGGCTTCCACGGAGTCATACCAGGAAAGCGGGCAGAACCCGTCGGCCGGGTCGACCTGCCTGTCTGTTTTGGTACTCCCACCAACTTCAGAAAAGAAACCCTCACTTTCGAAGTGGTCGGATTCCGTGGAACGTACCACGCCATCCTTGGGCGCCCATGCTACGCCCGATTCATGGCGGTCCCGAACTATACCTACCTCAAGCTCAAGATGTTGGGCCCAAACGGTGTCATAACTGTCGGGCCCTCATACGAGCACGCCTACGAGTGCGATGTCGAGTGCGTCGAGCACGGAGAAGCCGCCTTGGAGTCGGCGACCTTGGCGGCGGACCTCGACGGTTTGGCCAACGAGATCCCTGACCCCAAGCGCCACGCCAGCAGCTTCGAGCCCGCCGAAGACGTCAAGCTCGTACCCCTCGACCCCCTCGACCCAAAGGGAAAGGCGTTGAGCATCAGCGCCAACCTCGATCCCAAATAGGAAGCAGTGCTCGTCGACTTTCTCCGCGCAAACATCGACATATTTGCGTGGAGTCCCTCGGATATGCCGGGCATACCCAGGGAAGTCGCCGAGCACGCCTTGGAGATCGAGCCAGCTCCAAACCGGTGAAGCAACACTTACGCCGCTTCGACGAGGAGAAGCGCAAGGTCATCGGTGAGGAGATACACAAACTGCTGGAGGCCGGATTCATCAAGGAGGTTCATCATCCCGAGTGGCTAGCTAATCCTGTGTTAGTTAGGAAAAAGAGCGGGAAGTGGAGGATGTGTGTAGACTACACTAGTTTGAATAAAGCATGTCCAAAAGTTCCCTTTCCTTTGCCACGTATTGATCAAATCGTTGATTCCACCGCGGAATGTGAAACTCTTTCGTTTTTAGATGCATACTCCAGCTACCACCAGATCAAAATAAAGGAGTCCGACCAGCTCGCGACTTCGTTCATTACCCCATTTGGCATGTATTGCTACGTCACTATGCCCTTCGGTCTCCGGAACGCAGGGGCTACGTACCAGCGATGCATGCAACACGTTTTTGGGGAACACATCGGACCAACCGTCGAGGCCTACGTCGATGATATCGTTGTCAAAACTAAGAAGGCCGATAACTTGATAAGCGACCTCGACGTTGCATTCAAGTGCCTCCGGGCAAAAAACATCAAGCTCAATCCTGAGAAATGTGTTTTCGGCGTTCCTCGAGGCATGCTCTTGGGGTTCATCGTTTCTGAGCGTGGCATCGAGGCCAACCCGGAAAAGATCACCGCGATCACCAAGATAGGCCCTATCCGAGATCTGAAGGGCGTGCAAAGGGTCACGGGCTGCCTAGCAGCCCTCAGTCGCTTCATTTCGCGTCTCGGCGAAAAAGCGCTCCCTCTGTATCGACTCCTGAAGAAATCAGAGCACTTTTCATGGACCCTCGAGGCCGAGGAAGCTCTTGCAAAGCTCAAGGCTACACTCTCAAACTCACCGATCCTCGTCCCTCCAACCCCAGGGGAACCACTCCTACTTTATGTCGCCGCAACGATGCAAGTAGTCAGCACGGTTTTGGTTGTCGAGAGGACAGAGGAAGGACATGCCCTGCTCGTCCAGAGACCGGTCTACTTCATTAGCGAAGTCCTCTCGGAGACCAAGGTTCGCTACTCGTAGATCCAGAAGCTGCTATACGCCATCATCGTAACACGGCGCAAACTCCGTCACTACTTCAAGAGCCACCCGGTGACTGTGGTTTCTTCTTTCCCCCTGGGAGAGATATCCCAGAACCGGGAAGCCTCGGGTAGGATAGCCAAATGGGCCGTCGAGCTCATGGGCGAGACCCTCTCTTACGCGCCGCGCAAAGCTATCAAATCTCAGGTATTAGCAGATTTCCTAGCGGAGTGGACCGACACTCAACTTCCTCCGGTTCAGCTCCAGGCTGAGCTCTGGACCATGTACTTCGACGGGTCGTTGATGAAAATGGGAGCAGGCGCGGGATTGCTCTTCATCTCACCCCTCAGAATCCACATGCGCTATATCATCCGGCTTCATTTTCCTGCCTCCAACAACGTCGCCGAATACGAGGCGCTCGTCGCGGGCTTGCGGATCGCCATCGAACTAGGGGTCCGACACCTCGATGTTCGAGGTGATTCTCAGCTCATAATCGACCAGGTCATGAAGAACTCGAGCTGCTGTGATCTCAAGATGGAAGCCTACTGTGAAGAGGTACGGCGCCTTGAAGACAAGTTTCACGGCCTCGAGCTCAACCACATCGCACGCAGGTATAACGAGGCCGCCGATGAACTTGCAAAAATCGCGTCCAATCAAACTACGGTTCCACCAGACGTTTTCACAAGAGATCTCCACCAGCCATCCGTCGACCTCGGGTCGGACGTAAGGGTCGATGGGTCGTCACTCGACCCCCCACTTGAGGCAGACGCCCCCTCGACCGGGGCTGAGGCCATGCAGGTAGACGGCTCGACCCCACCAACTGACTCCGAGCCTGACTGGCGTATTCCGTACCTCGACTACCTCACTCAAGGGAACCTCCCCCTGGATAAGATCGAGGCTCGACGGATCACTCGCTGGGCCAAATCCTTTGTGATATTTGGTGACAGTAGGGAGCTGTACCGCCGCAGCCCTACTGGTGTCCTCCAACGCTGTATCACAAACAAGGAAGGCAGAAACCTGCTCGATGATTTACACTCGGGGGCTTGTGGTCATCACGCAGCGCCTCGAACCCTCGTCAGAAATGCTTTCCGACAAGGTTTCTATTGGCCAACCGCAGTCTCCGACGCTGTCAAGCAAGTACGCTGCTGCAAAGGTTGCCAGTACTATGCGAGACAAACCCATCTCCCAGCTCACGCCTTGCAGACTATCCCTATCACGTGGCCGTTTGCTGTTTGGGGGCTCGACCTCGTCGAGCCCTTGGAAAGGACAACTGGTGGCTTCACCCACTTGCTCGTCGCTGTTGACAAATTTTCCAAGTGGATCGAGGCCCGCCCTATCACCAGCATCAGGTCCGAGCAAGCTATACTCTTTTTCACCAACATTGTCCACCGCTTTGGGGTTCCCAACTGCATCATTACGGACAATGGCACCCAGTTCACTGGTAAAAAGTTTCTGGATTTTTGCGACAACCACCACATCCGTGTGCTCTGGTCGGCCGTAGCTCATCCAAAAACAAATTGCCAAGTGGAACGTGCCAACAGCATGGTCCTACAAGGCCTGAAACCCAGGATCTTTGAGAAGCTAAACAAACATGGCAAGAGATGGGCTGCCGAGCTTCCCTCAGTCCTGTGGAGCCTAAGAACAACGCCGAGTTGAGCCACGGGGTTCACTCTGTTCTTCTTAGTCTATGGGTCCGAGGCTATGCTCCTGACTGATGTAGAATACGGATCCCCGAGGTTGAAGGCCTACAACGAGAAAAACAACAACGCCACAAGAGAGGACGCCCTCGACCAACTCGAGGAGGCCCGCGACGTGGCTCTGCTGCATTCTGCGAGGTATCAGCAGAGTCTCCGATGCTACCACAATAGACACATCCGCAGGCGTGACCTCAACGTTGGTGACCTGGTGCTACGACGAAGCCAGAACACCAAGGGACGACACAAGCTCACGCCGCCGTGGGAAGGGCCATTCATCATCGCAGAAGTGCTAAAGCCCGGCACCTACAAGCTATCGAACGAGAAGGGCGAAATCTTCACCAACGCTTGGAACATTGAACAACTACGTCGCTTTTTTCCTTAAAGCCTCGAGGCTCTGTAAATTCTTTTCAATATTCGTCAATAAAGAATACAGCAGTGTTCAAAGCTTCGTCTTTACAACAACCAGGAAGGATCGACTCTGTTTCTTCAGAATCGACCCTCCCTCGGGGGCTACAAGGGGGGAACCCCCTGTCCCCGAAAAAACTCGTACTCTTTTTCAAACAAGGGAACTGCTACTTAGGTTGACAGCGCTACGGCAGCACCTTAAGGCTCAAAGGGTCGTCGAGCCACGAGATCACTTACGCTTCCGAGGCTACGGTACCTCCACTCACCCCTCACGCCTAGGGGCGCGACCGCACGCTAAGTAGACCTAATAACGGTTCCTAACTTTGAAAAAGAATACATCTCGGGTCGCTTCAAATCAAGTTCTCACACGATCTGCAAGGCCGCAAGAGCACCCCGAAGCTCAAGGGTAGTCGAGCCGGGAGATCACTTACACCCCCGAGGCTACGGTACCTCCACTCACTCCCTTACGCCAAAGGGCGCGATGGCGTACTAAGTAAATCATGCGAGAACGTGATTCAAGCGACAAAGGGAAGAAAAACTCAAACAAAACTTAAGCAACCAATGCAGGTTTACATTTCGAGTGTTCAAGGCCTCCGAGGCCACCACGACCAAAGTAAAAAAAACACTAACTTATTACATGGGCCTCTGCGCCCAGATTTGGCTCACAGGCCCTCGTCGTCGGCAGGCGGAACCACCTCGACCTCAAAGAGCTTGGCCAGACGACTTCTAGGCTCCTCGGCGGCTCCGATCAGGCCCAGGCAGGCGTCTTCGTTCTCCTCGTCTATCCGATCCAGATCAGTGATGAAGCCATCAGCGATGAGCTCCATGTCGTACACGAATCAGGACCGAACGACGGCCAGAGCCCTCTTCATGCCGTGATGAAGGTTGCCTCGTATCCTCTCTCGAATAAGGCGGCCCAGCGCTACCATCCAGTGGACGAAAGAGTTCCCCGGGGCATCCTCCTTAGTGTCGGCGTCGGGCTCGACCCCCAGACCGTCACACACGGAGGAGCTGGCGCCCTGGAGCAACTGAGTCCGCTGGGTCTCGGCCTCGAAGAGGCTCTAGAAGGAGGTGGCCGCTGCCTGAGCCGCCTGCTGCTCCTTCTCCAACTCTGGGACACAGACATCAAGTTAGCGCAAGATCGGCAACTCACCACCGAGGCCACTACGCGACAAAAGCTTACCCTCGGAGTGGGTCTGCCAGCCCACGACCTCGTCGCGAAGTTCGCCGCACGTCTTCTCAAGCGCTCGGAGAGCGCCATCCCTGTCGCGAATGGCCGCCCTCAACGTCTCGATCTCTCGGCTGGCGTTCGAGAGAGCCTCGTCCCTCTCCCGGACAACTCCGTTCAGCGTCGTGACCTCATCCTTTAAGGCCCCAAAGCGAGCGGTCACGTGCCCGATCTGGACGTTGAGGGTGTCACGGTGCCTGCCGACAAGGGTGACGTCCTCCTCAAGCTCTTTCACGCGCGCCGACAACGGCACGAGATCCTCACGGGCTTTGGCAGCCTCCTCCCGGGACCTTGTCGCGTCTTCACGCGCCACGGCCTCGGCCGCCCGGGCCTGCACCGCCTCCTCCTTGACCGCCGCATAGGCGACGCGGAGCTCCCCCACCTCGGTGCTCTGTCGGGAGAGCCGTTGGTTAACCTCCTCGACAAGAGCCCGCTGCCGGGAGAGCGCCGCCCACACGCCGCTCTCATTACGGATGAAAAGCGACTTGCGGCGGGAACGCTCCTTGAGCTCCTAAATACGGTTCAAACTCAAAAGAATCAGAACCAGGGAAAAGGGGTAAAAAGAAAACAAAAAACTACCAAATCCGACTTACCTCAAAAGCGTCCGACATACCCCGGGCCAGGGCCTCCGAAGCCACACAAAGAGATCGCATCGTGTGCTGCCGGAGACCCTCGAGGTACTCCCAGTGGTGCACCTCGTCTTTGTCGTCAAGGGCGAAGACAGGCTCCGCGCCAGGGTTGGATGTGTCCCTGAACTCGAGGGTCGACCTCCCCCAGCGCGGCAGCTCCTCCTCTGCCCACGCAAGGGCTAGCCCGGCAAGGTCCGACCATGCGGCCAGCGCCCCGGCCAGGTCACCCTTCGGCGCCACAGAGGGACCAGCCTGATCCGCAGCCTCGGCCCCCTCGACCGCCATGAAGGGACCGGCCTGGTCCATGGCCTCGACCTCCTCGACGCCCACTACTTGCTTCCCCTTGTCGACGGGGGAATCGTCAAGGATGAGGTCGACGACCGCCGGGGTCAACCCTTGTGCCAGGGCTGGCGCCTCGATCACCGGCACCACCACCGGGACCACGGCGGGGGCGCGACCGCCCCACTCTCCACCATGACTGCCGGCTCCGCCGGCCGGTCCTGTTGCGGCTGTAGCTCCTCCGGCTGCGCCGCCTCCTGTTCCGCCTCCGGCGGGACCTCCACCGCCTCCTCTTCAACATCCGCCCACCTCATGTCGCGGGCGGATGCTTCGGCCTCCGCAGCCTCGATGGAAGCCTGGGCGGTTGACGTCGACCCAGGCTCCGGCCCACCAGTGCTGGGCGCCACCGCCTCTGACGGCCCCGACCCCTGCGTGGCAGGGCCGGAACCGGCAGCTCCCTGGGCACCCGTTTCCGCCTGGGCAGCCGCCTCCCGCTGCTTCAGACGCTCCATCACAGCCTGGAGTCTTTCGACCCAAGCAATGTCGTCCGCCGCCGTCCGCATTATTACGGTGGCACTCGACCGGAGCGCCTTCACGGGGGTCGGACCCGCGAGCTCCGCCTTGCGCTTAAGCCTGAGGAATAAGTAAGTACGTCAAAATAAGAAACGGAATCACTAACTACAAAGAATGGGGCAGAAAAACTTACCTAGAAAGGGGAAGCAGGGGCCTCGACCCCGGCAGGTCGGAGACTCCCGACGTCGCCTGCGGCGGCCTTGCCGCCGGGCCTCCTGCAGGCCAGGCGCTCCTTGGGCCCCTAGTTGGCTGGGCACCCTAGGCCCTCTGCGCCTCCGAGGCCAGCTGGCCTCGGGTCCTCACACCCGTAGGCGGCGCCCCGGATGTCGACGCTGGCGGCGCTGTCCCAACCACCGGCTGAACCCGCGGAGCTTGGGCTCACGGGGGCAGCGCCGTCGACCCCTCTTGTGGGGCCCTGACGAGGCGGCCCCTCTCGCTGACGGGCCTGCTCCGGCCCCCACCTCTTCCGGCTCCTCTACCACCTCGACTGACACCGAGGCCGACCCTGACGCCTGGGAGGTCGACCCCCCAATGGGCTCCAAGAAGGGGCGCACATCAGGGAGGTCCGCCAGGCCGGTCGCGGCGTCATACCGCGACAAGGCATCGTCGTCCCCGTCACTGTCATCGTCATCCTCCCCCGAGACCGTCTCGGAGGGAGACTCCTCGAGGGGAAGCCCGTCGAGGCTCTGCTAGCGCCGAAGTTACTTCAGCGCCTCCTTCTCCTTGGCCTTGCGGATCTGGCGCTTCTTGGCAGCATCCTTTGCCTTCTTCTTCTAGGACGCCTGGTGGCGTCGAACTTCCCCAGCAGGCTGGTCCTCCGGAAGCGGCGGTCGCATCTCCTTCACAGCCGACAAATCCTGCACACCGACCTTGACTAATTCAGTAAGAGGAGTCCAAAAACAAACAAACTCATAAGACGCTAACGGTAATGCTTACCAGGGGCTCGAATCCCTGGGTAGGCCGCATCGGCACCCTATCGACGTCCTCCGGCTTGAAGTTCCCCACCATCCGACGCGCGTGCCGAACGACCTCGTCAAGGGAGAGGGATTCATGGGACATCCTGCTCCCCTCTAGTGGCACCTCGGGCGTCATCTGGTCGAGCCGGAGTCGACGATGCGCCAACGGCATCACCCTCCGGCGGTGGAACGCCGTAGCCACCGTCGCGGCCGTCAGTCCATGCTGGCGGAGCCTCCAAAGTGCGTCGAGCAGCGGGTCCAGCTTCGGCTTCTCGTCGTCCACCACGCCGTATGACCAGTTCTCCCCTCGAGCAACGAGCACCCGGCCGATATACCTCGGCAGCTGATCGCCGTCATTACGGAGGTAAAACCAACCGTCATGCCAACCGCTGTTGGAGATCAGCTGCGCCGGGATGTACTGGTCGCTGCGGCCGGACCGGACTTGTAGCACACAGCTCCCTGCGGGTACCACGCACCGCGCTCCCCACTCTCCCGCCTTCTTGGCAAAGAACTCCGTCCTAAAGAGATGGAGCCACAGATTCCACTGTGGATCCATCCCAGGTACCCCTCATAGACCGCCGTGAAGATGGCGGCCTGTGAGACGGCATTGGGGGCGAGATGCTGCAGCTCCACCTTATAGTAGTGGAGAAGCGCGCGCATGAAGGGGCTGGCCGGCACGCCGAACCCCCTCTCATGGAAGCAAACGAAACTCACCACATAGCCTTCTGGGGGCGCCGGCTCCTGGTGGTCAGACGGCGGAGCCCTCCACTCTGACTGAGTCCGACTCGTCCTCGGTGTTGATATTTGGTAACGTAATTAGGAAATGATCCGCAAGCGCACGGATATCGGTGAGCACTTCACCCGGGATGTTATCCAGAGTATCGTATTTATTTTTTTACCACTAGGAGAAAGCGTGCATCTGACTAACCAAATCTATTACTACTAACCTTTAGGCTACAACCACTGTGATTTGATGTGAGCGATGTATAGAGAAGACTGCAACTGCACTCTCGTTCTAACCTTGGTAAGGATGATCTACTGCTCTATTGGGGAGGCTCACGGAATCTAGACACCTCAAAGGATGTTCGACCCGCACCTATAAACCCTATCGATCCTGCTAACGGGATATGGAATACAAAGGTAGCTACGGAAATGTCACGTTCCTCGCTACTACCACGGTCCGGCTAGACAGGGGATATCTATGAGTATCCTAGCCCAAACACCTCGTTTATGCTAGAGATGATTACTATAAACTCTACGCGAAGAGATTAAAGTAAACTCATAAACCAAAGAACAATAAAACAAAGAACTTACTAGAATTTAGAAGTCGAAATACTGAAGAATCCTAGGAGCAAGCCTCGGGTTAGGAGAACTTGATCCTGCAGGTACAACCTCGAAGTAGTCACCGACAGGCCGGGCTTCCTTCGATCTATACCTCCACTCTATCTCTCTCAATCTAGAAGAACTAAGTCTAATCTCACATTGGATGCTAAGCCCTAATGAGGTGGGAACCCTAAGGGAACCTCTCTCTCTGAATCCTCTCTGGAAAATATGAAAATAATGGACTTGGATTCTCCTCTCCAGGGGCCAGGGGTCCTGCTTATATAGTCCCTTCAAGTGAACCTGGGCCGTCGGATCAAACCGACATTAATCGCACGGTTTTCCTTGATCCTTTAGGTCGGTGGGGCATAATCCGCGAGACTCGTCCTGATTGGTTGCAGACCTAGGGCGGGCGCCCCAGGGTCCAGGGCGGGCGCCCTGGTCCCGGGCCCGTTCGGCCTCCCGTTCGATCCCGTGGCTTCTGGAGTCTTCTAGATGATAGAAAATCGGTGAACACGTTAATATCTCTATGTAATTCCGACGTGTGGGCCTTTCCTTTGTATTTCCTGATAACCCCCTGCAGAAACAGATAAACAACAAAACTCGTGGAATTCTATCAGATCAAACCCTAATTCTAGGTGTTGCTTGCATATAGGTCCTTTTCCTTATTTATTGGATAATTAAAATTGATACTTAAGAACCGTCAACAAACACCCCCATACTTAGGCTTTTACTCGTCCTCGAGAAAAGGATGGTTCAGAAAAATAACTGGGGTTGAAACATTATAAAGCATTCTTTTTATACCTGCAGGGTGTTGTGAATGTCCACTGTGCACTGTAGTCAGGGAAATATATGGTTGAAGTAGAGATCCTTTCTTCTCATCCTGTCACTTGGAGTTTTTATATATTTTTGAATAGAAAACTTAGCATACCTTTATCCTCATAGGGGCTCTCAGATCACTCATTTATCTTTTGTATATCTCACTGAGGCTGTTTTAATTTGCAGAAATTCTCAAGCATACTTACTTTGCATATATTGCCTAGGTCAAAACGGGATCCGAGGAGAGGAATGCCATACTCTTAGATCAAAGACTTTGAAAATTAAAACTTGTCAACTCTTACTGGCATATTGCTTATTAGAGGGACCATGGGCTATCATTTTTTTTACCATATATATTTTTATCATCTCATTTTTTTTCAGGTGGATACTGAGGTACCCCTAATTCTACTTCCGGACACTTGTCCATTTTTCTGCGAGGTTGTCGAGCACTTGCTCCTTTTTATTTCCTCGAAATATATTTTTGCATAGCCCATGCCTCTAATGCAATAATACTTCGGAAGAGTGAATCTTTCTGAATAAAAATGTCTTGATCTTGGGAGCATGATAAATCTCTCAACAAGGGTCTAACTCGTTTTGCACAAACTCAATACAAAGCAAATTAATATTTAGGTTTATCAGGCATATAAAATATTGAGGATGGTAGCTATATTTTTGAAGTTTTTGAAAAGAAAATCTCCAAGCGACAAAGATTTCAAGAATAAGATACTCATATTCTACCATCTCACATTCCACAATGACTTAAGTAACACATAGTTTTTAAAATGATTTTCAATAAATGCAGGTTTTTAGAAATATCACAGAGTGAGATTGATCATGATTAAAAATATTTTTGTCTTTTTAAATTATCATGTTAGGAACAATATTCTACACAGCCCAATATGTATTTGTATATATGTAAATAAAGCATGCAGAGTATGTACCTGAATCGTGAAGTGGTGCAATCGAAGTGCATTTACCATGTCGAGGGGATTCCCCCATACTTGTTTCCTGCTTTCTTGCATAAAAATAAAGTGGAGATACACGAGGCATAATAATAATAATAATCTTTATTTGTCTTGAGGCATTTATTACACTGACTAATGAAGCGAACTAATCTAAACTGAATTTAATCGAATCTAATTGAATCTAATGATGAAGACTAAGACACACTGCCTCAAGGTCTAATCTAGATAGCTCAGTGTTGCTCTAAATCCCTAATCCTAGCAAGGGCATCAGAAAGGTCACATCTAAGCGCGAGCACAGTAGTGTTCAGGTTGGAGACCTGCCTACTAAGGGAGCTAACTATGGACTGAAGTTCCATAATATGTCTATTTGCTGTCCTGATGTCCTCATCCACATCTGCTATGGTCCTGCGGCGCTTCGGTGGTGTCTCAAACGAATTGAGAGCGTGCTTAGGAGCTTCCTTTGGTGGGATGAAGTGAACTTTTGCTGTCCTAACTCCTTCGAAGCGGGGCCTCTCCTTCTCCGTAGTGTAGTGGACGCTGCTGATCTCGCCGCTTCGGTTGTCTTGACGATGGCTTCTTGCTTGGACGACGGTCCCTTGAGAAGAAGGGGCTGCGGTGGTGCAGTAAGAACTGGTTGGGCGTAGTAAGATGAGATTGAGCTGCGCTGGTTTGATGGTGGGGCTGCTAGCTGTCGCTCTGTGTTGGCCGGGACGAGAGCGTAGGCGTCGGGGTCATCCTTGGGCTTGCGGTTGAGGTCGTAAGGGACGATCTCCCAGTTGCGGTGGGTCTTGTCGGCCATTGGAGAAGCAAGGAACTAGACAAGCTCTAATTGAGGAGGAGAGAAGGATTGAATGAATTGGTGTTGAAAGCTGACGTCAGGGGTCTGTTTATATAGGGGTCAAAAAGTGCCTCTAGGGTTTCCATAGATCCATCCCGCTGCCGGGCGTGCGTAACAACCCATTCGCGGAATTTTCTGGATAACCATAGATGAGGAAAGCACGTCGGAAGAGGCCGAGGCCGAGGGGACTCCAGGGCAGGGTGCCCGCCCTCATCCTCAGGGCGCCCGCCCTGGGCCTGCCTCCTCTGCGGGCCCGCTTGCTCGAGCGTGTTTCTAGAAGTATTTTTATCCCGAAAAATATATACGTGGCCCAAAAACGTCAGATTAAAAAGGTCGGGCTTTAATTCTCCATCAGAAGGTAAAAATGGATCACGTCTATTTCTTCTAATTCTTTATTGGGTTCTAAAAATAATTTAAGACGTTGACCATTTACCTTGAATAACGTACCTTCGTCGTTTTGAAGTGTAATAGCTCCGTGGGATGATGAATTGACTACCTTGTATGGTCCTTCCCATTTACTCCGGAGTTTTCCATGCCCGAAAAGCTTCACCCTGGAATTAAAAAGTAATACCTTATCTCCGGGTGAGAACTCCTTCTTCTTGTTCGCTCCTGGTGGTACATACCCTGAAACCATAAAATTAACAATATCTGCATACCAGGGGTCAGACCTGTTGATTCCATAGAGCATGTCGTCCCGGAGTGAATCATTAATGGGTGTTTCCTGTGGATCCTTAAAGTGCATTCTAGCAACAGAATTTTCTACTCCCTTTTTATCTTTTATTTCTAAGTCAAATTTTTGGAGTAACAAGATCCATCTAATTAGGCGAGGTTTAGCATCTTTTTTAGTGAGCAAATGTTTTAGTGCAGCATGATCAGTGTAAACAATTATTTTAGCTCCAACTAAATAAGATCTAAATTTATCAATGGCAAAGACAACAGCCATAAGCTCTTTTTCAGTGGTTGCATAATTAAGTTGAGCTCCTGTCAAAGTTTTACTGGTGTAAGCAATTGCATGATGCTTCTTGTCTTTTGTTTGCCCCAAAACTGCCCCCACAGCATAATCACTAGCATCACACATAATTTCAAAAGGCAACGACCAATCAGGGGGTTGAATGATTGGTGCAGAGATGAGTGCATTCTTTAATAATTCAAAAGCTTTTAAACATGCATCATCAAATTCGAAAGGAGCATCCTTGGCTAGCAAAAGAGTGAGTGGTCTAGCAATAAATGAAAAATCTTTTATGAATCTGCGATAAAAACCAGCATGGCCAAGAAAGCTTCGAATTCCTTTTATATTCACAGGTGGAGGTAGTTGTTCTATTACTTCAATTTTAGCTTTATCTACCTCAATACCTCTTTCAGACACTAGGTGTCCTAGCACTATTCCTTCCCTAACCATAAAATGATATTTTTCCCAGTTAAGGACTAAGTGCTTTTCTTTGCATCTTTGCAAAACCTTGTCTAAGTTTTCAAGACAATTATCAAAAGTTTTTCCATAAACAGAAAAATCATCCATGAAAACTTCCATAATCTCTTCAATCATATCAGAAAATATAGACATCATGCATCTTTGAAAAGAAGCTGGTGCGTTACATAGCCCAAAAGACATTCTACGATAAGCATAAGTTCCGTATGGACAGGTAAAAGTGGTTTTGCTTTGATCATCAGGATGGATCGGGATCTGGTGGTACCCTGAATATCCATCTAAGAAACAGAAGAACGAATGGTTCGCTAACCGCTCTAACATCTCATCTATAAAAGGTAAAGGAAAGTGATCCTTTTTCGTGGCTTTATTCAGTTTTCTATAGTCAATGCACATCCGCCACCCTGTGACGGTGCGTTGCGGAATTAGCTCGTTCTTCTCATTTGTAACAACAGTCATGCCTCCCTTTTTAGGCACAACTTGAACAGGGCTCACCCACTCACTATGCGGCACGGGATATATAATCCCTGCATGCAGCAACTTTATAACTTCCTTTTTAACTACTTCTCTCATCACGTTGTTGAGTCTACGTTGGGGTTCCCAAGAAGGTGAAACAGAAGGATCTGTCGGAATGTGATGGGTGCAAATCATAGGACTGATTCCTATAAGATCTTGGAGTGAGTAGCCAAAGACTGAGTGATGTTTTTCTAAAATGGTCATTAATCGTAGAGTTTGTTCCTGAGTGAGTTTATTACTAATGATCACAGGAAACTCTGGATTATTGTTTAGGAAAGCATAGATAAGACCGGGTGGTAAAGTTTTAAGCTCTATAGGAGGTCTGGGTGTTTCTGCAAACTCATCTAAAGGTTCAGGTTTAGAAGGTTCAGCTTCCTCTTCTATGAAGAAAGGGGCTTCTTCTTCAAAGTCTGATTCATTTAAAAGCTCTAGAGACGCAGCTTTTACCTCTTCCATAGGATCAGGCAAAAGAGATGACTCGATCTTATTATTCAAGGAGTGAGAAATTGTCATAGGGAATTTAAAATCCTTTCCAAAAGAAATGTGTAGCTTTCCAGTTTGACCTTCATAAAGGAGTCTTCTAAATGGTTGTCCTATCAACAGGTCGAAGTCCCATGTATCAAAGGTATAAAAGTTCAAATGAATTATGGAGCCTTCTACCATAAAGGGTAGGACATTCACAATTCCAAGACTGGAGACCAATCGTCCCGAAGATTCCTTCATGAACTTTGTTGTGGAGGTTAAAATTAATTTTCCAAATAATTTAAGTGCAAAAGCTTCAGACATGATATTGATCCCCACAACAGGATTATAGAGAGCATCAAATTGATCAGAATCATAAGCACAGCGTATAGTGATAGGAGGTGTATCCAAACGGATCACTTCAGAGGAAAGCTCTGACTCCTCCAACCATTCGCTACTCATGACTGAGATAAGCTCTCTCAATTGATATTCACTTGGTAAACAAATGCTATAATGGCCGCTTTGGGGTTTGTCTATAGAATGGTAGTTTGAAATGTTTCCAAAATCGGCAAAAAGATCGGATTCTATATCCAGCATGAAATCAGGTGGTGGAATTTCTTCCTTTTGTGGCTCAAAACTTGGGATAGCTGAAGTAGGTGAAGAATTCGGCAGAGTGTCTACTTCGGCTTCGTAGGTTTCATCATGGAGGGTATTATCCATCTCAGCTTCTAGGATTCTATCTAGGATCGCTCTAGCTTCATCAGTAGGGATACGAAAGAAAGAACCTCTAGACATTGTATGTAGCATTTGTTTATGATCTTTCTGAAGACCTCGAAAGAAATGAAAAAGGAGAATAGGGTCTTCAATATTGAGTTTTGGACCAGATTCTAAAAGATCATAAAAACGTTTCCAGGATTTTCCCAAAGTTTCATTTTCTTTTTGTTTAAAAGATAGAACTTTGAGTCTAAGGTCGGCGATACGATCGAGGGAATAAAAATCTAAACAGAAGTTGGCTCGTAAGACTCCCCATTCACCTCGTTGTTGACTTACCTTCTGACTATACCATCGTCTAGCTTCTCCTCTTAAGGAAAAAGGAAAAAGCTTCCAACGTAAAGTCTTATCAGAAATGCCTTCAATGCGAAGACAATCGCATGTTTGCTCAAAATCTCTAATATGAAGGTAAGGATTTTCGTCTTCCTTTCCCGAAAAGGATAGGTTCTCAATCATGGCAATTAACCTTGAACTTAACCTATGCTGGGATGTTTGGATAGGCTGTGATGACTCCCATGGTAAAAGGTCAGTTTCTGAAGGTGTTGCAAATTGATAGATTGATTTAGAATCTTGGTTCTCCATAAGGTAAGAATAAAGAATATAAAAAGATAAGGAATAAAAAGATAAAGAAAGATAAAAGTATAGGTACAAGCTAGTAGTAAGATTCAAGGTTATCTCAGCAAACCGTCTTTGTCCCCGGCAACGGCGCCAGAAATGCTTGTTGATATTTGGTAACGCAATTAGGAAATGATCCGCAAGCACACGGATATCGGTGAGCACTTCACCCGGGATGTTATCCAGAGTATCGTATTTATTTTTTTACCACTAGGAGAAAGCGTGCATCTGACTAACCAAATCTATTACTACTAACCTTTAGGCTACAACCACTGTGATTTGATGTGAGCGATGTATAGAGAAGACTGCAACTGCACTCTCGTTCTAACCTTGGTAAGGATGATCTACTGCTCTATTGGGGAGGCTCACGGAATCTAGACACCTCAAAGGATGTTCGACCCGCACCTATAAACCCTATCGATCCTGCTAACGGGATATGGAATACAAAGGTAGCTACGGAAATGTCACGTTCCTCGCTACTACCACGGTCCGGCTAGACAGGGGATATCTATGAGTATCCTAGCCCAAACACCTCGTTTACGCTAGAGATGATTACTCTAAACTCTACGCGAAGAGATTAAAGTAAACTCATAAACCAAAGAACAATAAAACAAAGAACTTACTAGAATTTAGAAGTCGAAATACTGAAGAATCCTAGGAGCAAGCCTCGGGTTAGGAGAACTTGATCCTGCAGGTACAACCTCGAAGTAGTCACCGACAGGCCGGGCTTCCTTCGATCTATACCTCCACTCTATCTCTCTCAATCTAGAAGAACTAAGTCTAATCTCACATTGGATGCTAAGCCCTAATGAGGTGGGAACCCTAAGGGAACCTCTCTCTCTGAATCCTCTCTGGAAAATATGAAAATAATGGACTTGGATTCTCCTCTCTAGGGGCCAGGGGTCCTGCTTATATAGTCCCTTCAAGTGAACCTGGGCCGTCGGATCAAACCGACATTAATCGCACGGTTTTCCTTGATCCTTTAGGTCGGTGGGGCATAATCTGCGAGACTCGTCCTGATTGGTTGCAGACCTAGGGCGGGCGCCCCAGGGTCCAGGGCGGGCGCCCTGGTCCCGGGCCCGTTCGGCCTCCCGTTCGATCCCGTGGCTTCTGGAGTCTTCTAGATGATAGAAAATCGGTGAACACGTTAATATCTCTATGTAATTCCGACGTGTGGGCCTTTCCTTTGTATTTCCTGATAACCCCCTACAGAAACAGATAAACAACAAAACTCGTGGAATTCTGTCAGATCAAACCCTAATTCTAGGTGTTGTTTGCATATAGGTCCTTTTCCTTATTTATTGGATAATTAAAATTGATACTTAAGAACCGTCAACACTCGGCCGCAGAAGTCCATCGCGGACTAGCTCTTCCAACCGTTTCTCCGTCACGGAGGAGGCGGCCCAGGCGTCGGTGGGAAGGAGCTGGCTCTTGCTTGCCATCGTTGCCAGAAAAACTACGCGAACGGGAGACGGCGGCGGCGTGGGGTGAGGGCTAAAGGACGCAAGGGGAGCAGTCTAGGGCAGGAGGGCGAGAATGCGAATGTCCTGTGAAAGAAAATGGACCCTCGGGCCTTGCTCTTATAGCCCCGGCGGAAGCCCAATGGGCGCGTGAAAAGGTAGGAGCGGTTTTTGCATTCAATGCCCTTACCTAACCGTTTCCTCAAAACTCGCAGATATGGGCACGTGACTGCTATTCACGCTGTAACCGTCACACCACGCCGCCCACTACCGCGCCGATCCCGATTCCCCTCCTAAAAAAGCGCGCCCGAAAACGGGCGGGGGAAGGATCCGCGGATGGATATTCCCAGACGCCTGGGAAACGGGCTCTGAGCCCGATATGAATCTCGAGGGAGCGGGAGCTGGCCCTCGACTAGGGTTCGACAGCTGCCCTCGAGTGATAGAGTTAGGGACGACCAGGGATGCGCCCATACATGGCCAGGGCTCGAGCAGCGCTCTCGAGGCACCCCAAGACGTATTCGAGGCTAAAGGAGAAGGTCGACGTAGGAATCCCCTCGGAGGGAGGCATCGAGCCCTCGAATCCCATCGCCAGGAATCGAGATCCACATGACTACTCCTTGGCATTCTTGAGAGCGCCTCTGGGCCGCTAGCCGACTCCTATCGAATGGAGCACGGGCTCACACTCGAATTCCCCCGCTAGTAGCTCGCCGGAGACCATCGGGACTCGCCCAAACGAGGGTAGTACGTCGTTCCCCACCCCTCCTCCTTTTTCCTGAAAAAGGACCGTGAGGGTGGAACGATAGAAGACGGCCGAGACTCTGGTCGACCTCGTGCGTACGAGGCTCGGGGGCTCGACCGCAACAAACCAAACCTCGAACGGAAAGATATGGACCACGCCACGATACGAGACCATCCCCTAGTAGAGCGTATAAAAGACCTCGGAGGAGTCTAAATACTCCACCGAGGCCTCGGGGGCTACACCCGGCGGGTGCGCTCGTGCGCCCCCACCGGAAAAGGCTACGACGCTATGACTCCAGTTTATTAACCGATGAGCCTCTAAGCGAGCGACCACACACTCACACAAAGGCTCGGGGGCTACTGTTGGTACCAACAGTATGGGGTACCCACGATCTACGATTAGTGCGAACGAAACACTAACGCACCCGCACGGCAAAGCCAAAAGGCAGTAAACAATGCACCTCGACTACGTTCTGACTCGCACGAGGCTGGGTCGACGGAGCGTCTCGACCGCGCTCCAACTCTGACTCGTACGAGGCACCCTCGACGGACACCTCGATCGTGTCGCGATTCGTACGAGGCCCGCTCGACAAAGCATCTCGACCACCGGCAAACTCCGACTCGCACGACCCCAGGTCGAATCGCTCGAACTATCGTACCCCCCACTCCGAGACAAAAGTCAGAGCATTCAATGCAATTACCTGCTACCTCCTACCGACATGGCTACAACCGTGACCGACGTGGGAGCAACACCAGTGTCAGTCCTCACTTTTTACCACCCATCCCGGGATGGGAGGTGAAAACCTGTCACTATGCACACCTTACCACACACTGTTTCGCCACTGACCACCCTCGAGGGAGGATCCGACAAGGTCCGTACCCCACAATCTCAGGGATTCAACCTTATCCACCCGGCCTCGACCCAGCCTCGACCCGGCCTCGACCCCGCGCCGGTCAGCAGGGAGGAACGACCCACGTGGCACAGGACTCAGGGTCTTTTCACCGTCTCATCCCCGACGTCACCATGATGTCCAGGGATGGCCGGCCATCCCTGGGGCACGACGCTACAGCCACCTCCATAGGAATCGACAAAACTTTACCTCAAGGCACCCCGGTGTCCCGGCCTCATCTTATCCTATAAAAGGGCAGGCCCGGGCTCTACAAGGGGAACGGAGGAAGAAGAGAGCAAGCACCGGCAAACGAACAAACCAGACTCCAGCTCACAGATCAACATCTCAAGCAATCACCCTTGTACTCTTTTGTTTCTCTTGAGACTTGGGCTCGGTTCCCTCTCTCACAAACTTGTAACCCCTACGCAAGCACATCGGTGCAAGGAAATATAAAACTCTCTCTCCCCGCTGGACGTAGGGCCTCCTTTGCCCGAACCAGGATAAATCCCCGTGTATTCTCCTTGCATCACCATCCAGGTTTGGTACACGCAGCACTCACTCGTCGGCTTAGGACCTCGGGTCCGAACACCGAAATATTGTGTTTTAAAAAAAAGACAATCATGTAACTTATTTTTTCAATAAAAGTGTGCAGGTGTAGTAGCAAGTGATCTAAATGTCTATCAATGCTAAAAAAGCCATTAAACATAGGAATTAACATATGGCATGGTCAAGGTCAAGAATGATGGTATACAGTAGTTAAGGCAGTCAGAGATGATTCTCCCCGTATCCTTTGAGAAAGCTACGGGTGCTCAATCTGGGCCTTGTTTAGTTCCCCAATTCTCCCTCCAAATTTCACTATGCAAAAAGAAGATTCCCCGTCACATCAAAATGTCGGCAAATGCATGGAGTACTAAATGTTGATGAAATCAAAAACTAATTGCACAGTTTTGTTGTACTTTGCGAGACGAACATTTTAAGCCTAGTTAGTCAAAATTTGGATAATTTTTACCAAATACAAACGAAATGCTACAGAAATTTTGATACAGTGTTTTTCTCCCCAATTCTCTCATCTAAACGAGGCCCTGATCAGAACTGCATGCACATGAATTAAGAAAAGCTACTTATTTACTAATTGCAGTGCAGTGCAGTGCAGACGCGTACTCTGAAGTCTGAATAATTTAGGTCTGATTTAGTTCCAGGGTGTAAAGTTTTAGGGTATCATATCGGATGTCGTATAAGGTGTTCGATACTAATAAAAAAATTACAGAATTGTCAGTAAACCGCGAGACGAATTTATTAAACATAATTAATCCATCATTATCACATGTGTTACTGTAGTACTTTATTGTCAAATCATGGACAAATTAGGCTTAAAAGATTCGTCTCGCAAAGTAGTCGCAATCTGTGCAATTAGTTATTTTTTAGTCTATATTTCATACTCTATATATGTGTCCAAACATTCAATGGGATAGGGTGTAAATTTTTTAGGAAGAACTAAACAAGAACTTAGCGTGCACCAATGGAGCAAGTCATCTCAGACCTCTTTGCAGGCTTGCAACCACTCACTTCTTTATCTGCAGGATCGGAGGTCCCATCTTTTTTTTTTGTACATGTGCACCACTCCAGTTCACCAGTTGTGTGTTGGTAGCACTAGCCCCAATCAGTTGTACTTTTTTTTGAAGAATATCATACGACTGTTTTTTAAGAATGGAAGAATTAAATTTTCTGTTGATACACCACACAGTGTGCTCTCCAGACTTGACATTTCTTTTAATAAGCAAACTAAAATATGACATGAACAATAATTTATTATAGCAACTTTGAGCATCCGTGTTTAACTGTTTAATTTACATAAAAAATTCTAGAAAAAACTATTTTCCGTTTGCTAAATAAATACTTCCTCCGTCTCTAAATAAATCAATTCCTAAAATCCATGCAAATCAAACTATCTTAAGTTTGATTAACTTTATAGGAAAGAGTAACAACATCTACGATATAAAATGAGCATACTATGAAAATATATTGTATGGTATATCTCTAATGGTACTAATTTGATGTCATAAATCTTAACAGTTTTTTTCTAGAAATTCAGTCAAAACTTTAAAAGTTTGGTTTAAGACAACACTAGAAATCTATTTATTCAGGGACAGAGAGAGTAATAAATACTCCAGCATGGATCATTATATTTCCTTTTGCTGGAGAGATTAAATGATTCATCGTGCATGGCCAACACAACTCTGAAACCAGTACTGATATGTAGTACTGGTCCACATCCTCGTCAATTGGTTACAGGATATATAAATAAATTAATCAGTCTTTCCCAGATTATAATATTGTCATTATATTTAAGGATGAAAATGTAACGGAAATATTCTGAACCGAACTGCGTTTTCTGTATTTAATCCGATCGAATCTGCATTTTCTTATCCGACTTTACCGTTTTCGTTTTCGTTTTCGTATTTCAAATGTAAAAGTAGAAAACGGTTTAGACATTTTCCGACCGTTTTTTACCGTTTTCTACTTTTCTATTTTTAATTCGAAAATATCCCGAATTCAAAAGCCGATCATTACTATCCTGGCAACTAAACAAAGGCAAGTGTGGAGCGCCTCCTTGAGTCGTCAAGGTGGGACTAATCACCTCGCACGACACTGCATGCCTGCATCTAGCTTCACGCGGTGCTGTTGTTATGTTGTATGTGATTAGGCCGACTAAAAGAGAGAGCGAGATGAGGCGGGCCTTGTTGCTATCCTTTCTAGTGTAGTACCGATGGCATCTCAAATTCCTCTTCTTTCTTTTTCTTTTTTTCTCTTGTGAAAGAAACCAAATTGATAAGTCTCTCTTGCTCTCGAAATTTGCTACTATGGCACTTGTTAATTGTTATGTATTGTGGGTCGGTATTCCGTATTAAATTTTCGTATATCAACCGTATTCGACATAATTTCACTTGAATTGGTTCATTTTCGTAATTCTCGATATTCCGTAAGTTCGCATTCGTTTTCGTGTCCGGTTTTACCGTTTTCGCTTTCGTATTCAAATGTAAAAGTAGAAAACAGTCGATGAGTTTTCCAACCGTTTCCGACCGTTTTCATCGTTAATTATATTAGATACTGACAGTACCACGAAGGTAATTAAATCAGCTCCCCAAGCAAGTACTGCATATATCTGTAAAATAATGAGCACTAAGCCAGCAGTGAAGAATTCCAAGCAAAGCAAGTCTTAATTTCCACACACAGAGACGACACTGCCTTTAGCATTATGGCAGTAATAATCAGTAATAAAAGTCAGCTAGTATGACGCAGGAGAAGACTCGCTGGTTCAGCTCCGAGAGCCACCTGTCTGGGGCATAGATGTTGCCAAAGGGACCGCCACAGAATTCCTCCGCCAGGCCCCTCAAGTGCCGGCGCGTCTCCACCTCCTTGAATTCCGTGGCGTTGAGGTCGAGCCCCTCGCCGACGCTTTCCTCCACGACCAGATGTCGTTCGCCGACGGGACCTGATGAGATGGTGGTGTAGGTGGTGGTGGTCGAGAAGGTGGTACCTGAAGCTGTGGAGGTGGTGGTGCTGCCAGAAATCGGCCACAGAGAGCCGCCGCCGCCGCTGCCGCTGCCGAGCCCGGTGGATGACACCTTCTTGGACCTCCATGCTCTCCGCCAGACCGCCGCCATCGTGGCTGCTTGAAACCTATCTGTGCCGTGCGTGGATTTGATGATGGATGCTGGATGCACACGCACCCTGGAGGGAATCGATCAATCTGCACAGCCGTGCGGTGCGTGCAAAAGAAATGATGATCTCACAACGCGCTGTGCAGGGTTGACCTTGACCTCCACCAAACGTGACAGGAATTGCTGCTGCTGCTGCAGTACGTTTGGTAGACAGTGTGGGAATGATCTCGACTGAGCTAGGTAGCATTTGCTTGGGAGTCGAGGTGGAGGGAGATGGTCCCATCTCTGATTCCTGGGATGGGACGGGGGTGGGAATTTTTAGTTCGGTGCACCTAGCGCCCAAACGCCCGGCTAGCTGCGGGCGTCCAGACACACCTCAACTCGTTTTGATCCCGACCAAACAATGGAGCACCTAGCGCCTCAGGTCCGTCCGACACGTTTCGATCCCGATCAATCCACGTATTCAGATACAATACGGCGAACCAATCTGGACCGGGCGTCATTCGCCAGTCACGACGGCTTGTCCCACGCTCGCGTGCAGCCCGACCTCCTGCCGCGCCGCCATCCCGCCATCCCGCCGCGCCGCCCGTCCCTCCGCCATCCCGTCCCGCCGCCCATCCCCTCCGCCGTGCCCCGCTAGGTGCGTCATATCCTCACCGCGCTCCCATTAGAAATATTATTTGTTTGCAACATCAGAACAAGTCTACTGCAACATCAGAACAAGACGACTACAACAATAGAACAAAGCTACTGCAATGCGAGATGCAAGATCAGAAAAAATAATACAACAAAGAAATATTACTTCTTGCAACATCAGAACAAGACTACTGCAACGAACAGAACAAAGCGCAATGCGAGAAAGCAACATCAGAAAAAAGACTAATGCAACAAATAAATATTACTTGTTGCAACATTAGAACAAGACTACTGCAATGCGAGATGCAACATCAGAAATAAAAAAAAGAGACTAATGCAACAAAGAAATTTGTTGCAACAGCAAAACAAGGCTACTGCAACAGAGCTCGCTAGAACCATAGCCGCCACCATGTCCCTCAGATCCAGTGGAGGAAGAGGGGGAGCGCCCAGGTCCAGAGGAGGAGGAGGAGGGGGGGCTCTAGAGAAGGACCGACCTTACCTCGTTGGAGCCGCCGCGATCGTCCTCGTCTCCGGTGGGAGCGGGGTCGCTGGGGTGCACGGGGTGCTATGAAGGTCGCGCAGAGGGGAGGGAGAGACGGAGGGAGGGAGCACGGGCGGCCGGGGCACGCAGCGAGCTCATGTGCGTGGGCGCGGCATCCCTGTCCCGGGGACAGCATGGAGAGCAAGCGGACGGAGCGGGGGAGAGTGAGTGCAGGAGAGCGGGGGAGAATTAGGGGAGAGCGAGTGTGGGGGAAAGTGAGTGCAGAAGAGCGAGGTGTGGAATAGTGCATCCGGCCACCCCGGACGCCCAGTCTATATCAATATCATTTTCTATTTGGTTGACAACCCATTTTGTGTTTGGTTGAAGGGATAAAAGAGAAATGGGATGAATTTTGAATTTGACGCCGTCGGCTACTGTTTAATAGACCCACTTGTCATGCTCTTTTTATTTTTTTTCTTATTCTGCCTTATCTTCTTTCCAGGTGTGATAGCCTCAAGACGCTCGCACGCAAGCGCCACGGCCGCCGCTCGATGGGCCTCTTCTTCCATGCTCGGCTACGCCATGGCCCCCACGCTCGCACGCGCCATGGCAGCTGCTCATCGGACTCCCCCATGCTTGCACGCGCCATGGCTGCTGCTCGTCGGACTCCCCCACGCTCGCATGCACCATGGCTGTTGCTCGTCGGACTCTCCGACGCTCGTACGCGCCATGGCTGCAGCTCGTCGGAGCTCCGCGAGCTGGGGACGCGCTGCACCGCGCCAGAGCCCAGAAGTGGCCCTGCGGGCACCCGACTGGAGCTCGCCCGCGCCGCAGGAGGCCGCGCGTTCCGTCCGCCCATCCCAGCCCATTCTGCTCCGGCTTCTCATCGGATGCGCCATGGCCACGGGCGCCCCTTCCAGGTCCTGCTCGATGCCTGCCCCGCCGGTCAACTCAGATGCGCCATGGCCGCCGGCGCCCCTTCCATGTCCTGCTCGACACCCGCCCCGCCACCATCCGCCCGTCCCGCCGGTCTCCTCGGCCGCACCATGGCCGCCTCCGCCCGTTCCGCATGTGTGCGAAACGGAAGGCACGACGAAGGCCAAGTGGGTCACTCCCATCCGCGAAAATTTGAGGGATGAGCTTGCCCCTAGTGGAATATTCCACGCATATTCTATAGGTGGGATGATCCCACCTTCCATGTCTCCCAGCCAAAACACTACTGGTGGTACTGGTCCCATCCCATCCCATCGCAGCTCGTCCACTCAACCAAACGCCACCTTAATGTGACTAAGTCACGAAGGGCTACCAATGGTGCCCATGACCCGTGGGTCCATCCTAAATAGGACTTCCCTAATCCTCTCTTTCTCGAAGGAAGAACATGGAATCTTTTTTCTTTCTGCAGGACCAAGAGATTGAATCTAGCCGTAAGAGGAATGCTTGGTATAAATAAGCCACTTCTTGATCTTCGACCCCCTAAGTCACTAGGGGCGCCACCGACTAGTGCAATGGGACTTGGCTATTTATCTATCTCTTGACTCGAAATGGGAGTAGAGTAGGTTTGGTAGGTCTGACTCGTGATTAGACGCTAAGTTCAAATTAAGTGTTCCTGTAATTATGCTAATTAAAATCCTGAATAATTATAATTCTAATAGACAACCCATTTTGAATTTGGGACCAGAGCTCGTGGAACATGAACATGGTGAGCCTTCTGTGCTTGCACAGGTTCAGGCTTCAGTAGGGGTGAAAACGGTATGAATATTTTTCGACCGTATTTGAGACCAAATTCGTTTAGAGGGGTTTAGATCTATTCGTATTGAGTCTGGATATTCAACATCCGATACCGTATCTGAATATTCAAATCACATATTTATGATGTCGAATATCCAATCGTATCCTATCCAATATGGTTAACACTATCCGTATTCGAATCCGAATCCGGACAGAAATATGAAAACAAATGTAATATCAGTGATATCCATCCGTATCCGATCCGTTTTCATCTAGGCTTCAGCACAACGACAGTCTGAATGCCTCTGCCAAATATTTGATTCATGTAGCTGTGGCGATACCCTTATTGCGCTGCTTATAGCATGAAAAGATATTGATGTCTCATCTATATTAGTTTGCTCACAACACTGTTAAAAAAGAACCCCCATTATCAAGAGGATCAAGAAACAATGAGATTAATCGGAGAAGAGAAAAATGTATAGTTAGATTTTACGATGAACTAAGGGCCGGCAATAAATAGAGTATTCATGTCAAATACAAGGCCTAGAAATTTTGACATTATTAATAAAAAATATACTAATATGTTTTACAGTAATACAACAGCTAAGTATAAATAGAGTATCTATGTCAAATACAAGGGCTAGAAATTACAATATTAATTAGAAAAAGAAAAATGCTTAGATTTTATGATTATGTAATGACCGATGAAAAATAGAGTAGTTTAGTTTCATATCCAACACGCTAAGAAAAAGGGCCATGCCCAGACATATAGACGCACGTGCACCCATGTGCTGCTACACCTTTTGGCTTGCTACGCCTGCCCATGATGCTTCGTGCCCCACGTCTGCTGCTGCTGCGTCCGCACGTGCTACTACTGCACCTGCCTGCATGCTTCGTACCTCACGCCTGTTGCTGCTCCTGAGTCCGCACGTGCTGCTACTGCACCTACACAGGAGAGCATATGTGTGGGGCCCCAGCTACATGCGAGAGAGAGGGTGGGAGCACAGCGCGCGTACCTACGTTGACCCTAGTTGGATGCTCCACCCGTGGAGGACCAAGCCTAGTGGTGCAGGGGCGCTTGGTTCTGTTTCCGTTCGGTGCTGGTCCGCTCTAGCGCTCCGCATGTGCGCATGCACTTTTGACTAGGAAGTGCTTGGCCATTTGGGCTCTGACCGCTCGTTGCGTGCATGCCTGACTATTGGAGCTAGCCCGCATGACAGACATAGGCAGCGCTGGATGGGTGCGTGCAGCACATGCATGCCCACGAGTCAGAGTGCGTGGGCAGCAGCACCTACTGCAACATACTAAAACCAGGCGAAACAATTGAAATATACGTTTGCAACATGTGTATAACAACTGCAACATATAACAACATCCAGATAAAACACTTGCAACATACGTCTGAAATAGATGAAACATTTAAAACATACACTTGGAACATACGTGTATAGCCACTGCAACATATACAACATCCAGATGAAAACATGCAACATCTAGATGAAACAGCTGAAACATTTGGAATACACACTAGCAACATATATGTATAGCCTTTGCAACATATACAACATCTAGTTTGCAACATACGTTTGAAACAGCTGAAACATTTGAAACATACACTTGCAACACACGTCCATTACAATACATGCAATACCAGATCTACTTTTATAACATCCAGATGAAACATATGCAACATACATCTAAAATGTATGAAACATACGGTTGCAACACGTGCTCATCTACTTGCTGCCACCCAATGAAGGTCGATGTGGGGAGCGTAGCGCGAGGCACGGGCGGCGCATGGCATGAGGCACGAGACGCGGCCAGCGCACTGCACGAGACGCGGATGGTGTGAGGCATATGCAGGTGTGCGCGCACGAGGCGCGAGGCGGTTCCAGTGCGGCCGTGTGAGGCGCAAGGTGCAGGGGCGCATGACGCGAGGCGGGAGGCATAGGTGCTCGAAGAGGGTCCGGTGAGACCATGCGAGGCGCAAGGTGCAGGGGCGCATGGCGCCGAGCAGATCAAAAAATTGTCGTAGCAGATCAAATACCAGGTTCTGAAAATTCCAGTCTCTATCGGAATTTCTAGTCGTGTCTAGAAATTTCAATGAGGACCAAATTCTGATATATACCCTCAAAAAAGGAAAGTTGCTAGATCTATGAATCTGACCAATAAACTTCAAATCTAGTTGTACCACTCGTGTAGGGAGATGAGTTAAACATAATCCATAAAGGTCCAGCTATTTGAACAAACTTCCTTATTAGTTTGATTTTACAAAAAGGTCCAGCTAATCTAATGATACTTGTAATCTCCTCACTGCAAGCAATCACCCTAGTCATTATACAGTACTCTGAAAACAAATCAATTTTTAGAATCAGTCTAAGTTAAACTATCTTAGGTTTGACTAACTTTATAGCAAAAGGTAACAGCACCTATAACATGTAGATAGCAGGCCTCGCCCGAAAGTCTTGAAGTCCCTCTAAAAACCGACAAAAGGCTCCTTGAAACCCCGAATGGCAGGCTTCCCTTGAAGGCCCTACAGATCTGCTCAAAGGCTAGGGAATTTGCTCGGAGTTCCTACAACAATGGCGTCGGGTTGCAGAGTCTATGAAGGTCGAGGCTTTGATTGAGAGCAAAAGGGTCCATGGTACGAATTGCTTATTATGGCCAATGAACGTCCACAACTTTAATGCAGGCTAAATCTCATTGTAGCAAGTAAAAGATATTCTTCTGCTAAAAAAATTAAAAGATTTCTTGGATCTGTAAAAGGCCACTGGTCTATATATCAAAGGAGGGTGAGTTGTTACTAAAAGAAGGAGGTTGAGTTGTAACAATAAAGGAGGACAAAAAAACTAGCCCACCTACCTTTGTGAAATGGATTGTGCATTTTGATCCGATATAAAGCCTTGGTCTCGCCTTTACAATAGTCAATATACTTGGTGGCATATCTAGCGATACTAATTTGGTCATGCTATTTTCTATTAATTTGGTTAAATTTTAAATAATTTAATTTAGGATAACCGTAGAAATTGATTTAAGATGGAGTGAGTACCTCGTTACGAAGTGAGTACCTATGTATAGCAGCTCCGGTAGAATGCAATTCCCTTCAGGTGAGGACGTGAGGTACTGAGGTCTTGTCGGTGCCAAACTGCCAGCAGTCAGTCAACACTCAACTAGGCATGAAAACGGATCGGATACGAATGAGTTGTATATTGAGATCATAAATATGCGATTTGAGTATTCGAATATGGATATAGACTCGGATGTTGAATATCCGAACTCGGATATGGACAGATCTAAACCCGTTTAAACGAATTCGGTCTTGAATACGGTCGGAAAATATCCATACCATTTTCATCCCTACACTGAACACACTCCAGTCCTCGTCAACGCGTCGTTGTTTCAGGACGCGCACTGTCACGGGCCCCGCCAGGTCAAAGTCAAAAAAAGTAACGCGTTGGTGATGTTTCAGAGTACATGACCCTCTAATGCTTCCAGCTAATATGGGCTCAAAAAAATGAGATCCAATCTAAGAGGAATCAGGTGGTTTTTCATTAAGAAGAGAAATAAGCACCCAAATTTAGTCCACGACGGGACTTAAATCTGAATCTAGGTTAGGTGTATTGCCATACCAGTTGAGCTAGGCTCACTTCCTGCTATATATGGGCTCCGGCCGGGCGGGCCTGGTGTGCGTGGGTTGCAAGTTAGCAACTAGCTAGCGAGCTCACCGTACCGGCAGGATGGCGGCTGTGTGGCGGGGAGCATGGAGGTGGACGGTCGCATCCACCAACCGAGGTGGCGGCGGCAGTGACGACGACGATCCCGTGCATCCACCACCACAACCTGCTCTGCTTGATCACAGTTACGACGTCAACTGTGGAGCCAGCAGCACCGCTTCAGGTACCACCCTGTCCAACACTGCCACCACCTACGCCACCAGCACCGCCGCGTCCCTTCCATTCCCATTCACCGCCGCCGCCGGCGACGGCGTCACGGACGAAGAGAAGGCGGCGATGCGGGAGCACATCAGGGACCTCATCATCCATGGATCCCGTGGATGTGGAGCAGCTACGTCCAGCAGCAGCAGCAGTGCACTGGGCAGGTGGCTGTCGGAGCTGCAGGTCAGCTGGGTCCTCCGCCTCGCCCAGGTGGACGCCGCGTCCGCGGGGAGGACCTTCGTGTCGCGGCGACTCCAGCACACCGCACGCAGCTGGGTCCTAGCTCTGCACGCCATCAGCAGGTCCGTCGCTAGTTTCACTGGATGGTGTAGTAGCCAGGAGCTGCAGCAGGAGGAAGCTCTGCCCTGGCCACCTGCTTCTGAGTTCGTAGGATTCGTTGCAGCAACCTTCTTGCTCATGCTCCCTTTCGTCGACGCCGTCGTTGCACTCGACGACGTCATTAGCCCTGCTAGCAGTAGCATTAGCAGCGACGACCATGGCCATGGTGGTGTCGTTTCTGCCAAGAAGGGTGCAGTGGCATCAGCTCACAAGTTCAGGACACTGATAGATGTCCGTGACGCTCTCTCTGGGGTCTCGGAACAGGTCCAGCTCTGGCACTCGTGTCTCAGTTCCTCCTGTTCGTCATCAACCGACGCAGAAGCTGCGAGGATAAGCGCGGAGATGAGAAGGCTGCTGTTGGCGAAGCTGGACAAGGTGGACGAGGCCATGCGGAACACAAGAGGCTGCATCAGGACTCACTTCATGTCCTTGACGACGGACGACCATGGCCATGGCTATACAGCGTCAGGACTCGATCCATCGCCTGGCATTCATGTTGCCACTCAGTTCGCAGTAAGCTACATCACTGTGCTATCGACTAGTTTAAGCTACAACCGATCATCAGTGGATACTCCTATTGCATATGAAGCATCTTTGTCTCTCGGTGAGAATAATACCAGTTCTTCCACCAATTTGAACATCGTGATCATCCGTTCCCTAGAAGAAAGCCTCACCAGGGTGTCGCAGTCATTGGCGGATCAGAGCCTCAAGTTCCTATTCCTAGCCAACAATTTCTACTTCCTGTGGCACAAACTGCTTTCTCAAAATCTGCTTTTAGATGTCCTAACGGATACCCTGGCTCGCAAGATTGACAGTTACATAAACGGTTACCTGCAAGTATCCTGGACACCGGTGTTGAAGCCCTTGCATGGTCATTCACCCTGTTGCTTTTTCTTCACGAGATACTCAGCACAGCGTAAGTTCTTGTCGGAGTTTGAGAAGACCTACATTGTGCAGAAACTCTGGAAGGTTCCAGACCCAGAGCTGAGGAAAGTGCTGCGGACAACCATCGTCAACAAAGTCGTTTCAGTCTTCACAAAGTTCTTGGAGGATGGTGGCGTCAACGCTTCAAGAGTCGTCGTCAGTCCCAAGAGCTTGCAGGAGATGTTGGAGGAGTTATTTGAAGGATAAATAACCGTTGCACTACAAGTTACAACATTTCATTGTGGTTTTAAATGAGAAATGATCTTCAAACGACTTGACTTATGGATCGAGCTGACGACTAAAAGTTGAAGCACTACAAGCAATAAGTCTGTTTTGGCTGCTGTAACTGTAACTTCGTCAAATTTGTAGTTGAGGTATTCAGTTCAATATATAATGCAGATCTGGCTCTCTATATGCAAAAACTGCAGTAATATAAAGAGTAGGATTCTTATTTTG
The DNA here is from genome assembly GCA_038087645.1 of Saccharum hybrid cultivar R570. Taxonomy (NCBI): domain Eukaryota; kingdom Viridiplantae; phylum Streptophyta; class Magnoliopsida; order Poales; family Poaceae; genus Saccharum; species Saccharum hybrid cultivar. The sequence continues at coordinate 63,162,232 of JAQSUU010000259.1, forward strand.
TCAATTAGCCTCTGTACTCGCTACTACCGCTGCTAATGTGTATGTTCCTGTTTTCTTGTTGAATGTGGACCAACCACTTCCTGGACTGTAGTAATATAATTTGCAATGCACATGGAAGGATTGGGCCAAAACAGTGCCAGCTTCATAGCCTATGGTAATGCACACTGATATTTAGTTGCAAATGAAGAAGACTAAAGTTGTGCCAGATTTGGGATCTTAGGCCTTTGTTTGGCACAGCTGAAACTTATGCAGAGGGGGTTTGTAACGTATGGCTGGCTCTGTTACTCTGCTGTATGAAAAAGCTGAATGGCTGTCTAGCCGTTTGAATTTATGGACTGGTTAGATGCTGGACCATGTCGTAATAAATAGAATGTGAAATGTGTCTAAAATGGCCCGAGGGCTATGTAACTTGTGTAGTCAACTAGTGTTTCTCCATGTTTTGTTTTTGACATTTTGATAAATGATATATCTACATTTGGGGATAAGAGTAACTTTTGGCCAAGGTGTAGTTATGCCAATAATAAGGCATTGTCTTTGTTACGGGTGTGGGGCGCTTAATTAACGCCCTGCACGCCCAGCTGTCTCCCTCACGGCCAAGCGCCTGCGTCCTCTCTCTCTCACCGGCGGCTGTCCCGCGCCCCAACTCCAGCGGTGGCTCCTCCCTCTCTCCCCTCCAGAGGCAGCGGCAGCGGCAGCGGCGAGGTAGGCGGCTTCCTCCTCCTTCTCTTGGATCTGCGAGTTAGGGTTCCAATGAACTTCTCTCTCTCCCTCTCTCCCTCTCATCTTTCCCAACTCCAGCGGGCTTGAAAGGGAAGGTTTAGAGGGAGGAAGGTTGGCCAGGCAGTGGGGATGGCTGGAGGGCAGTTTGGGGGGCCCTAGCGGCAGTGGACGCGGCCGGGCCAGTTCGGGCGGAGACGTCACTGTGGCGGAGCTAGGGGGAAGGAGGCCATAGCGGCGGTGGGAGGGGGGAGAGCGCACCGTGGCAGGGCGGGGGCGAGGATAAGGACGTGGAGCAGAGCGCGACCACCAGCAAGGAGGAAGAAGGGGAAGGGGGCGCGTGTGAGGTTGAAAACGTTCGTGCGACCGTAATTTAGCCACGTCCCAATAACAATTATTTGATTGGATTGATAAATTTTAAGAAAATTAAGAACATCCACCAATATTGACTTGGAATCAAACATCAATCCCTGTTTCATTCAAAGCAGTCTGGATCTCTTAACCAATCAACTCTGTGAAACTGCTTTTTTTTGGTTGAGAAACAACTCTGTGAAACTGCTAAGGTATAAAGTTGAAAGATTCCAAGGGCCCATCATGGCCTTGTGATCAAGGCCACAAACCACAGTCGTGGCCCGATCGCCATGCTGTTGTATAGGACAGAAAACCCATCATGGCCTTAACCTGCCTGCCAAGTGCCGGCCAGCGCTTAAATCGCAAGGTTTCCAGAGGACATTTTTTTGAAAGATCCGGTTGCCCGGCATATCATTGAATAAGAAGACAGTTTTCAGGGGCTAGGTGAGCCCCCTTATCAGCGCGAGAGGCGCTACCACTCACAGCAGACCGCTGTAGTGGTTGAGAGTTCTAAAGTTGATTACTCAAAAGCAAATCATGATCTAGAAGGGACCTAAGAAGTCTTCCAGCAGCCATGGACCAAAGAGAGCAGACATCCTTGACTTCCGTGGATATTGCATGTGCCGTGCGCTTTGAGTTCCAGAGGACGTAGCCACGCAGGTGAAAGTGAAACCGTGAAAGCCAATACTGAGCAGCGTGTTTGTAACGGCACGCGAATTGAGTGATCTCGTCAGTGTCATCGTGTAGCAGGCTTCTCCACACAGGCTCAAGGCACACACACCCAGACCCAGTCAAGTTCATGCAGGTAGATGTAGATTCCTAAACAGGCAGCAGAGAGAATGGACATGTCCGGCGGCGGCCATGGTTCGCTGCTGCCTGTTTGGAAGCCGAATCAGCTGCGAGCTGATCTGGTAGATTACAGTAGCGGTACCAGAGGCGGCGCCGCCACCACCACCACCACAACCACCACCACTGGTACCGAGACCGCCCTCCCGACACCAACGGATGAGATGGCCAGCCTCCTGTCATCCAAACAAGGCGAGATAGATGAGGCAATATGGAACATGATGGAGGATACGACATTCAGGACTCGTCTCACCGAGGACAACGATGGCTCATGGCGGGGTGTTCAAATTCCACAAGGATCATCATCGGACATTCATGAGCTCACCCGCGCCATGGTGAGCTACATCGTCTTGCTGTCCACCAATTGGGCAACAGCGCATCAACTCGTCGACGAAGCAGCTCAGCTCCGCGGTTATATGCCTAGGTTTGACAAGGCGAGCCCTTTGACCAGCCTTGTGATGGAGACGGTGCTATGCCTAGAGGAAAAACTTGCTGAGGAATCACGATCATTTGCTGATCAGAGCTTGAGGTTCCTGTTCTTGACCAACAACTCATACTTCACATGGGAGCAGCTTTCTCCAACTTTGGTGATGGAATCCCACACACTACCAGAATCTGAAATTACCTTAGGGCTGAGGATTTCCTTGAGTGTCAGAATCAAACCGCCAAGAAAATGATATTTTTCTTGGCGGTACTACTGAACTCTCAAGAAAACACATATTCCTTGGAGGTTGAAGCAAACCGCCAAGGAATATGGGTGTTTCCTTGGCGGTTTCTAGGAACCTCCGAGGAAATTACTCATTTCCTTGAGTGTAATTCTAAACAGCCAAAGAAACTAATATTTCCTTGAGTGTTATTCTTAACCATCAAGAAAAATACCTATTTTCCTTGGGTGTTATTCTAAACCGTCAAGTAAATTATTATTTCCTTGGGTGTTATTGAATTTTCTTGGAGGTTGGCACTCAATAAAATGCTTGATATATATTTTAGTGACTCTGACAGAAAAAAAAAACAATAATATATTAAAGATGTCTAAAAATCTTAAAATTTTACATGAGATCATAATATGGTTGTATTATCTTGCCATAAAATTTTCAAATCATATTAACAATATATAGTGCCACTTTGTTTAAAATTTTCACAAATAGATACATCTCTCGTATAGTTACATAACTATGTAGATATATCCATTTGTTAACAATGTATAGTGTCACTTTGTTTAAATCATTTGATTTTTTTTATAGAAAGATTATACATCAAAACCATGTTGTCATGCAAGTCTATAGAATTTTCTAACAAAGTTTAGATATTATTATATATTATCTTATGGTAGTTTGGAGATAGAACTATGAATTATCCTGGCAAACAAATGATTTCTTTGTCTAACTCCAATATATTGGCTTCAATAAATGTATGATCCGCAATATACTTTTATGAATTTTTTGAATCTAACTGGTGCTACAGGCAGTTCAATTCGGAATTATTTTTAACAAGCACATAGAAATTCATTTAAACTATAAAAATAGTAAATCTATTAAAAAATTTCTGAAAATCCTACACAACAACATATATGTTGATGCTTGTAAAAAAAGTTTTCTATTATAAAATAAAAGACATTTTTAGGTTGATTCACGTGGTGCCTTATCTATTTATTTGATAATAGAAAAAACAAATAATAAATCATTATTTAGACAGTAAAGGGCAAAGCAATTTTGTATTTGGCCCATTAGTGATTCGGCCCATCTTAGCCCATGTCAGAGCGTACTTTCTATTCACTGTTGGATCAACTTCGAACGGTTGATCCCAACCTCTCCGCCCCAATCTCCCAAACCCTATCCGCGCCGCGCACAACTCCCCCTGCCCCGTGACCGCACGCTACTCCCGCACTGCAATCCATCCGCACGCACGCACTCTCCGAACCGCTGCTCCGCCACCGCCGCCGCCGCTGCTCCACCACCGCCCCCCACACATGCCTCCTCTCCGCGACTGGACGCCGCCGGTACGGCCCTCGACATGACGCCACTTGTAACAACCTAAAATTTGCATCATTTTGAAATAGGAGAATTGGATTTATTTACGCAATTTTGTGAGCATTTTAACTTAGAGAAATAATAATTTTCAATAAATAAAATCAACTATAAGGTTAGATACATGCTTGTGCATACATGCCGCTGCATATTTTTATTTGTGTTGATTGGTTTTTATTTCAAGAAGAAAATGATTTTAAAAAAATTATTTGAAAATGTATTTGAAATATTAGAAAAAGAAAAGGAAATAGGAATTTACCTCTTCTCAGTTTTTGGCCCGAAGGCTTCTCTCCTTTCTCCTTGGCCCAGCTCGCCTTTCTTGATCTGGCCGCGAGCCGCGCAGTAGGCCGGCCTAGCTAACCCGTCGGCCGAAGCCGCCCCTCTCTGGCTGACGCGCCTCTCTCGCTGCCACCCGGGCCCGCTTGTCGGTGCCATCTTCCTCCCCTTGCTCGTAACCGAGGAGGACTCGATGGAGGAGTCCGACGCCGACCCGACCTCCTTTTGCCTTGTTCCGCACGCCTAACCTCCTCATAAATAGCCGCCACGCTCGCGCTGCCTCTCCACAACCCTAACCGCGAGCCACGCCTCAAAATCTAGCTCTCGCAGCCACAATCGAGTAGCCGCTGCTCGAGCTCGGAAGTAAAACAACGAACTCGCCGACTCGGTCGTCTCCGTGAGCTTTCGAAGGGTTCGGGTCGCTCTTTTGAAGTCGCCAAACCCTTTTCCTCCTTCAATTGTCACCGGGGTTGCTTATTTGGTCGTATTGCCGTGCACAGGAGGTCCGCCACCGCCATTGGAAGCCGCGTGTCGTCCTTCGTCCGTCTCCGACCCCGTTTTCACCCTTGGTGAGTTCGCGAGCATCCTCTCTATCTTCCTGTGCGCTCGTTTCATTGGATTACGCACTGTAGCGCTAGATTGGTCAACGCCGGCAAGCAATGGCTCGCCGCCGGCCAAATTCCGCCATCGGGTCACTGTTGGTGGCCGGAGTTCACATCTTTCATCCTCGCCATCTAATCTCGGCCATCCGATTCAAATCAAACGGCTAATATTAGCCGATACCCTTTCGGCTGCCGGTTCTGCTAAAGAGTCCCTCTGTTTATTTATAATTGAACCCGTAGTCCATGGCGCCTTGTTAGTTTACGCTTTTCAGGTTTAAATACGTATTATTTCCCAGCAAAGATAAAAATACGTTTTCATATTTTTTTAAATTGTTACAAATTTTGTTTTGCTTATATCTTCTACGTTTTAACTCTGTTTTGACCCATTCAAATTGCGTAAGATTTGTAATTTCATAATCTACATGTTAGTGCTACTATTGGTTAGGTTTTCCACCTTTAAGATTCGATGTTAGATTTAATCTATTGTTTTATTAAAGAAAATCTCGTTTAATTCATAACTTATTTGTTTTAATTCCGAATTAGTCCGTTCAAATTGCAATGGATTTATAACAACATGAACTATGTATTAGTATTAATGTTTTCTTTATCAAAATCTCTGGAATTTCATGGTTCAGATCTAACTTGATTAATAACTGTGCAACTAGATTTATAAATAAAATATTATTGATTTCTCCTTTAGTTTTCTAAATTTAAATGTAATCTAGCCTAAGTCACTTTTGAATATCTATAAAAAGTATTTTATCCTATATATATGATTTTATATAGTTAAAACAAATGAGACCTATAATTTTCCATTTTATACAACAAAATCTTTCGGTAGATGTATCTTTTCAACCATAGCTTCGATTAGCGTGCTTTTCGTGTCTGTGTGTTCGTAGCAATGTGTAGAATCTCTTTAAAACCTTTTCACTTGTTATTTCATATGTTTGGTGTACTGTTCTAATTTAGATCTATTGTTTGCTTCGTGTATGATTGTTTGGATGCTTGTGTGGTGCTTTACAATCATGTCCAGTCGGTGAGATTTACATGGTGATCAAGAAGCAATTCATTGAAGGTTTGGATTTAAAGAAGGATCTAAGTTAAGGCAAGTATAGCATGGGATTGTCCTTGTTACCAATTCACTTTAATTCACTTAATTCATGATGCATGTGTCTCCTTGTTAAGGATGCCTTAGTATTGATCTTGTTCCTTGAATCCTATGGTTATGGTATTGGGTAGTTGCTAGTGCTCACATAAATAATGATCTTGTAATTTGACTAATGGTATATGCAATAACACTAAAAGATGATTTTTAGCAACAGGGAACAAGAGGGCTAGAGTTTTCTCTAGATTCCTCTCCATAAGGACTTATCTGTAAGCGAACATCCGGGACTTACAGTACAGCTGTGAGGGCTACATGGCTCTGGCTTTAGTCATATAAGAGGACCTTTTCTAGCTTGTTAGAGGTTACCCTTGTGGCGCAAATGGGGAAAAGCAGACTGTGGATCCCTGCGTGGTTGAATCACACAGACTGACTGATGAAACCTAGCGGCCCTAACTTGTTAGACGAACCTTGGAAAGACTTCATAGTGAAAGTTAACTGTCCAATGGGGAGTCATGACCTCGGACTTTTGGGGATCACGACTCACAGTGAAAGTGTACAACCTCTGCAGAGTGTAAAACTGGTATATCAGCCGTGCTCACGGACACGAGCGGCCTTGGACCCTTACGGAATAGAGATCAGTATTAATTTACTTGTTCTTGCTATTCATTATTCTCTTTACATGATCATGTGTTTATTATGGGAACATCACCAATTTGTTGTTACTCAATTACTTAAAATATGACCAACTAAAAGCTACATGCAGTTAAACCCGTGTCATGCCTCTTGAGCCTCATGAACCCCATGTTATGCTTGTTGAGTTCGACATGGACTCACCCTTGCTATTTCCCCCACATCTCAGGAAGGGTACCAGATTGTTAGATTCTGGAATTGTTAGGCTTGTGATCAACCAGTCAGTTTGATCCTGGAGTGAAGGTTACACCCGGTGTTCGGAGTTGTCTTTCCGTTGTATTGCTCTCTAAGGTTATATCTTATACTATTGCGATATGTTTAATAAGCATTTGTCTTTTGATATTACACCTATCTGCAGCTATATGTGAGATTTGACCTCTTTATTTCACATATAGTGTATATCTGGTTTTGTCCTTAAAACTGGGTGTGACAGAGTGGTATCAAAGCAATGCTGACTGTAGGACGCAAGCCTAGTTAGAACTGGACGTTTAGCATGTTTCCCTCCTTGCCTAGTTCTTGCTTTCTCTTCAACCTTGTTATTTTCTAAAATTAATAGTCCATTTGGCCTTTGCTCTGTTGTAAAATTTTGTCTCCATTCTAACTCTTCTTTCTCTATCTAAATAGATGGTTCGCAACGAGAAAATCACTAGCGTCAGGTTTAAAAGGCCATGCCTCACTCAAGGGATGATGGGACCACGGGAAGCTCTGCTTGCTAGATCAGAGTCTCGACACACGGGTTGGCGAAAGGAGTATCACACTACGACCTTTAGCGGCGAATCCTTCTTCCACCCTCGACTTATGCGTATATTGCATGACCACTACTTTGATCAACAACCCAAGGTGGAATACAAGTGCACTAGGTGGATTCATCCCAAGTATGAGAGTCATTGGAACACAGAAGTACACATCACAAGATGGAATTAGTTTACTGGTTCACGTGCGGTGGAATCCATTCACTCCTCTCCTGCTGATCGCTTTGATATGCACGCAAGTATATCTGATGCTGCCCATCAAGCTCTTTTGGCATATCGTGGAAAACACTATGAAGAGATGAAGGATGACAAGCAAAAATATCTTCCTCGTCGCCCACCAAGGAGTTTGCAATCTGTGATGGCTGACCCTTCTTCAGAGCCAAGTGAATCACTAAGGGAGATGGCCTGGACTATTCAAGTATTGCATCAAAAGTTGGAGGACAGTCAACTAGAGTTGGCAGAAGTAAGGCAATACTATGAGGAGGCCCTTGATGAGATTGATGATTGGAGAAGTCGTGCTGGACTACCTAAGATCAATGAAGTGGAAGACGTATCCCGTTCATCTCCACGTAAGAGATGCTACCCCGGATGCCGCTGCAGTCACACCATCCTTAAGAAATAGGAGTTGTGTTCCCTTGTGTAATAAAACGTTAGTGACGAAAGATGAGTCTTATCGAGTTTTGTGGTGTCGTGTGAACTCTTGTGTGACAAGTTGAGTTGTTATTATGCTTAAGTGTGAGTTGGTTTTTCTTTGTAATGAGTGCTGGAGCTTTGTGGGCTTGTCTACAAAAGTTCCTAGTCAAAAATACTAAGTTTAAGTGTGATAAATAAATAGTTTAGTTGGGTTAATCTTTTCTCTCTGTTCTATCCTTTCTGGAGCGGTCTGCCTTTCCTTTTATGCTCGAAATTAACTGTTCAGTGAAAAATTCTGAAAATTTTATGAGAGTAACTAGACCCACGTACCTTTCCAATGCCTTGGGAATCACCTTTATATCTGATCTGGTTCGAGAGATATAACTGTTACAAGTTGAAGTTACTGCACAGTCTGGAAATCAGAAATAGTTTCTGTTGCACACTGTTTTTCGACCAAGTTGACTACAGAATCTGGAGGAGTGTTCTATAATAAAGTTGTAGGGAATTTTATAAGCTTTCCAACGGTATAAATTACAACTTCATTGGATTTACAGAACGAGAGTTATAGCTGTTTTACTGCACTGCTGATTTTCTGCTCGCGAGAAATTTCAGATTTCTTGTTCTTACCCATACACAAGAATATCATTGGGATGATAGAATGCCTTGAAGCTAGTTAGCTCATCTAGAATGAGGTGCAAGATACCCTTTTGGTGTCCCCTAATTTAATTTTTTTTAAGGGGGGTAGCAAAGTCGTAGAAGTTGCAAGATGAAGGTTTCGTACATTTAGTGCTTCGCTTGGAAGTATTGGTTAACCCTCATGATTGAGATGTCACTCTCAAACACAAGTGTCCTCTGCTCGAGGTTGATAATTTGGATCATCTATGAAGAGCTTAGGTAATTATTAGGATTGGTCTTCACTTTGAGCTGTCGTCAGTTGGGAGTTCAACCTTCAACATACCTAAGGTAAATTGGCATGGATAACGTAGGAGGTGACATTGGAAATCTATAGTTGGTTCTACATAGACTTAGGAAACCTCACTGCTATACCAAGCATGGCTAGTAAGTTTTGGATAGGTTATCTCTAACGGTGGAATTATGAAGAAGAACACAAGAATTGATGCGTTGAGTTAGAACCCCAAGGACGAGGTGTGACTTAAAGTTACTTTGGGACAGTGAGAATCTATTAGAGGATCATTGGAGGGATTACAATGATGGACAAACATCTCATCAAGACTTGGGATGTGCTCTATGCAAGAAAAGAGGTAGCTTATGCATCAAGTCAATTAAGTGAGTTGGACCACCTGACACATGATATGGAGATATCTACTGTGGAACATGATATGCTCTCTTCTTGGACATAAGAGAGATATCTACATGGAATATTAGAGTCTAGAAGGCATTTACACTAAGTTGGGGTTGAGTTAGTGACATTATCATTGGATTTGAGTTGATTAAGACATGGAAGGTGCTATCATTTGGAAGAAGCAAAAGTCTTGCTGATGCCCTTAGCAAGGGAGAGTGTGCTATGAAGATTTGGACGACACCAAGGACTAAGCATTGTTCTTAAGTGTTTAACAACTTAACCTGGATGTGAATGGACATATGTTTCCAAGATTGGTGATAGAACCTACTTCGAACAAAGAAAGTAAGGAGGCTTCATTGAAAGATGATTGTACGAAGTAGGAGGTTGGATAGTATGGGTTAGAAAGGGATATAGTCAAACATGATGCAAGTTATTGCGTTGCAGTTTGGATCTGTGGGGACAAGAGTTTGTTATACATGTGATCACAAGGTTGTCTTTGTGAGAAGTGTAAAGAATGCTAAGTTTGTGTGATCTGATAAGTGTCAGGCTAATTTTGAGGAACTGAAGAAAAGATTGACAACAGCCCCGGTGTTAGTTTTGCCAGATTTGAGTAAGAGTTTCTCTATCTATTGTGATGCATCTTGTTTGGGTCTTGGTTGTGTGCTTATGCAAGAAGGCAGAGTAGTGGCCTATGCATCTCGACAGTTGAGGAAGCATGAGTTAAATTTCCCTACTCATGACTTGGAGTTAGCAATAGTGGTGCATGCTTTGAAAATATGGAGACATTATTTGATTGGGCATAAGAGTGATATTTACACTGATCATAAGAGCTTGAAGTATATTTTCACCCAGTCAGATCTAAACTTGAGACAACGTCGATGGTTAGAGTTGATTAAGGATTATGATTTGGAGGTACATTACCATCCAGGCAAGGCTAATGTTGTTGCTGATGCTCTTAGTGGAAAGAGCTATGCTAATGAGGTACAAGTAATGCCTATGTCAAATGAGTTGTGTGCTGAGATTGAGCATTTAAACTTGGGTATTGCCATTAATGCAGTGGAATTAGTGGTAGAGCCTGTGTTGGAGCAAGAAATACGCAAGGGTCAGTTGATAGATGACAAAATAAAGGAGATAGTTGAGAATATACCGAAAGGTAAGGCACCTGGATTTCGTTTGGATGATAAAGGAACTCTATGGTTTGGAAAACGATTATGTGTGCCTGAGGACAAAGTTATAAGAGAAGTAATTCTACGTGAAGCTCATTAGTCCGCTTACTCTATTCATCCTGGGAATACCAAGATGTATATAGATTTGAAAGAGAGGCATTGGTGGTATGGTTTGAAAAGAGATGTTGCGGAGTATGTTGCACTATGTGATACATGTCAGAGGGTTAAAGCTGAGCATCAGAGACCTACAGGATTGTTGCAACTGATGCAGATACCTGAGTGGAAGTGGGAAGAAGTTGGTATGGACTTCATAGTAGGGTTACCACGCACTCAGAGAGGTTTTGATTCAATATGGGTTATAGTGGATCGTTTGACTAAAGTTGCTCACTTCATACCAGTCAAAACAACATATTCCAGTGCAAAGTTGGCTGAACTGTATTTGGAAAGAATAGTAAGTTTGCACGGAGTTCCAAAGAAGATCGTGTCAGATCGAGGTACTCAATTCACATCATATTACTGGTAGAAAGTACAAGAGTCATTAGGGACTAAGCTGAATTTTAGCACAGCGTATCATCCTCAGATGGATGGGCAGACTAAAAGGATTAATCAGATATTTGAAGATATGTTGAGAGCTTGTGCTTTGCAGTATGGTACTAGTTGGGATAAGAGTTTGCCATATGTAGAGTTTTCCTACAATAATAGTTATCAGAAAAGTTTACAGATGGCACCTTTTGATGTTTTGTATGGTAGGAAGTGTAGAACTCTGTTGTTCTGGAATCAGACAGGAGAAAGTCAAGTGTTCGGTCCCGATGTGCTTAGGAATGCTGAGAAACAAGTAAGGATGATTAGAAACAATTTGAAAGCAGCTCAGTCACGATAGAAAAGTTATGCCGATATTCGACGAAGAGAGTTGACTTTTGAAGTAGGAGATTCTGTCTATCTGAAGGTGTCACCTATGAGAGGTGTGAAAAGGTTCAACCGGAAATGAAAGTTAGCACCGAGGTATGTCGGTCCTTTTAAGATCTTAGAGAGACGTGGTGAAGTGGCATATCAATTGGAATTGCCTGAGAGCTTAGCAGGTGTGCATGATGTGTTCCATGTGTCTCAATTAAAGAAATGTTTGTGTGTACTGGAAGAACAAATACCGTTGGAAGAACTCACTGTTAAGGAAAATCTCACTTATGAGGAGTATCCGGTAAAAATCTTGGAGACAGCAGAACGAGTTACTAGGAGCCAAGTTATAAAGATGTGTGAATTTCAGTGGAGCCGATATTCGGAAGCAGAGGCTACATGGGAAAGAGAGGAAGATTTAAGAAAAGCGTACCCACAGTTGTTTGAGTAAGCATCGTCCAAATCTCGGGACGAGATTCATTTTAAGGGGGTAGAATTGTAACACCCTAAAATTTGCATCATTTTAAAATAGGAGAATTGGATTTATTTACGCAATTTTGTGAGCATTTTAACTTAGAGAAATAATAATTTTTAATAAATAAAATCAACTATAAGGTTAGATACATGCTTGTGCATACATGCCACTGCATATTTTTATTTGTGTTGATTGGTTTTATTTCAAGAAGAAAATGATTTCAAAAAAATTATTTGAAAATGTATTTGAAATATTAGAAAAAGAAAAGGAAATAGGAATTTACCTCTTCTCAGTTTTTGGCCTGAAGGCTTCTCTCCTTTCTCCTTGGCCCAGCTCGCCTTTCTAAATCTGGCCGCGAGCCGCGCAGTAGGCCGGCCCAGCTAACCCGTCGGCCGAAGCCGCCCCTCTCTGGCTGACGCCCCTCTCTCGCTGCCACCCGGGCCCGCTTGTCGGTGCCATCTTCCTCCCCTTGCTCGTAATAGAGGAGGACTCGATGGAGGAGTCCAACGCCGACCCGACCTCCTCTTACCCTGTTCCGCACGCCTAGCCTCCTCATAAATAGCCGCCACGCTCGCGCCGCCTCTCCACAACCCTAACCGCGAGCCACGCCTCAAAATCTAGCTCTCGCAGCCGCAATCGAGTAGCCGCCGCTCGAGCTCGGAAGTAAAACAACGAACTCGCCGACTCAGTGGTCTCCGTGAGCTTTCGAAGGGTTCGGGTCGCTCTTTTGAAGTCGCCAAACCCTTTTCCTCCTTCAATTGTCACCGGGGTTGCTTATTTGGTCGTATTGCCGTGCACAGGAGGTCCGCCGCCGCCATTGGAAGCCGTGTGTCGTCCTTCGTCGTTCTCCGACCCCGTTTTCGCCCTCGGTGAGTTCGCGAGCATCCTCTCTATCTTCCTGTGCGCTCGTTTCATTGGATTACGCACTGTAGCGCTAGATTGGTCAACGCCGGCAAGCAATGGCTCGCCGCCAGCCAAATTCCACCGTCGGGTCACTGTTGGTGGCCAGAGTTCACATCTTTCATCCTCGCCATCTAATCTCGGCCATCCGATTCAAATCAAACAGCTAATATTAGCCGATACCCTTTCGGCTGCCGGTTTTGCTAAAGAGTCCCTCTGTTTATTTATAATTGAACCCGCAGTCCATGGCGCCTTGTTAGTTTACGCTTTTCAGGTTTAAATACGTATTATTTCGCAGCAAAGATAAAAATACGTTTTCATATTTTTTTTAAATTGTTACAAATTTTGTTTTGCTTATATCTTCTACGTTTTAACTCTGTTTTGCCCCGTTCAAATTGCGTAAGATTTGTAATTTCATAATCTACATGTTAGTGCTACTATTGGTTAGGTTTTCCACCTTTAAGATTCAATGTTAGATTTAATCTATTGTTTTATTAAAGAAAATCTCGTTTAATTCATAACTTATTTGTTTTAATTCCGAATTAGTCCGTTCAAATTGCAATGGATTTATAACAACACGAACTACGTATTAGTATTAATGTTTTGTTTATCAAAATCTCTAGAATTTCATGGTTCAGATCTAACTTGATTAATAACTGTGCAACTAGATTTATAAATAAAATATTATTGATTTCTCCTTTAGTTTTCTAAATTTAAATGTAATCTAGCCTAAGTCACTTTTGAATATCTATAAAAAGTATTTTATCCTATATATATGATTTTATATAGTTAAAACAAATGAGACCTATAATTTTCCATTTTATACAACAAAATATTTCGGTAGATGTATCTTTTCAACCATAGCTTCGATTAGCGTGCTTTTCGTGTCTGTGTGTTCGTAGCAATGTGTAGAATCTCTTTAAAACCTTTTCACTTGTTATTTCATATGTTTGGTGTACTGTTCTAATTTAGATCTATTGTTTGCTTCGTGTATGATTGTTTGGATGCTTGTGTGGTGCTTTACAATCATGTCCAGTCGGTGAGATTTACGTGGTGATCAAGAAGCAATTCATTGAAGGTTTGGATTTGAAGAAGGATCTAAGTTAAGACAAGTATAGCATGAGATTATCCTTGTTACCAATTCACTTTAATTCACTTAATTCATGATGCATGTGTCTCCTTGTTAAGGATGCCTTAGTATTGATCTTGTTCCTTGAATCCTATGGTTATGGCATTGGGTAGTTGCTAGTGCTCACATAAACAATGATCTTGTAATTTGACTAATGGTATATGCAATAACACTAAAAGATGATTTTTAGCAACAGGGAACAAGAGGGCTAGAGTTTTCTCTAGATTCCTCTCCATAAGGACTTATTTGTAAGCGAACATCCGGGACTTACAGTACAGCTGTGAGGGCTACATGGCTCTGACTTTAGTCATATAAGAGGACCTTTTCTAGCTTATTAGAGGTTACCCTTGTGGCGCAAATGGGGAAAAGCAGACTGTGGATCCCTGCGTGATTGAATCACATAGACTGACTGATGAAACCTAGCGGCCCTAACTTGTTAGACGAACCTTGGAAAGACTTCGTAGTGAAACTTAACTGTCCAATGGGGAGTCATGATCTCGGACTTTTAGGGATCACGACTCACAGTGAAAGTGTACAACCTCTGTAGAGTGTAAAACTGGTATATCAGCCATGCTCACGGACACGAGCGGCCTTGGACCCTTACAGAATAGAGATCACTATTAATTTACTTATTCTTGCTATTCATTATTCTTTTTATATGATCATATGTTTATTATGGGAACATCACCAATTTGTTGCTACTCAATTGCTTAAAATATGACCAACTAAAAGCTACATGCAGTTAAACCCGTGTCATGCCTCTTGAGCCTCATGAACCCCATGTTATGCTTGTTGAGTTCGACATGGACTCACCCTTGCTATTTCCCCCACATCTTAGGAAGGGTACCAGATTGTAGGTTCTGGAATTGTTAGGCTTGTGATCAACCAGTCAGTTTGATCCCGGAGTGAAGGTTACACCCGGTGTTCGGAGTTGTCTTTCCGCTGTGTTGCTCTCTAAGGTTATATCTTATACTATTGCGATATGTTTAATAAGCATTTGTCTTTTGATATTACACCTATCTGCAGCTATATGTGAGATTTGACCTCTTTATTTCACATATAGTGTATATCTGGTTTTGTCCTTAAAACTGGGTGTGACACCACTCCTTTGCCCCACCCACGCCCCCACGCCGCCCCTCCGTGAAAGCACGCCGCCGGCTGGTTCCGACAGCACACCGCCGCTCCGGTTGTCTTCTTTTCCCTTGCTGTTGTGCTCCGCCGGTGATGGGCGCACCCACCAGGTATGTGCGCCCCTTCTCTTCCCTTGCTATCGTGTGAAAGCCAGCACCCGAACCCTAACTTAAGCTATTCGGCTATTTGCATCCAGATCTGATCTAATTGTGTGATATAGCTTTTGTATATGTGTTTCAGTAAGAATTTAACTTTATTATGCTAATGAAATTCTTTGATTGCTTCTGGGTCTACCCATAGTGTTTACCAGGCGAGGCCATATTCTTTGGATTATTTTAGTAAGAAACGGGTCTGCAGCTTGCTCCATCAGAAGCTACTGTATGTAGTAATATATGTCTGCTAGCTATTTTTTCCTTTCATAGTGCCACCTTTTGTTCAGTGAAATATAATTGTAATTTACTCTACCACTATGGACAAAAGTTACATACTTACATTCCTCACTGCACAAATTTATATCACAAACCATATATAATATGTGAAATCTTGAACATTTCAGGACATCGGCTGCTAGCACACGAGACTTGAAACGAATCTGAATCACTTCTGCTTTTGCATATTGGTTTTGGTGCAGGTCACAGTTGGTCCAAGCAATGCCCAAAGCGAGAGCGTGGAATTCCATGGAGCAGAGCAAATGAGCGAGGTCAGTATCACTGCGAATTGTTCTCAAATCATAATATATAATATAAGATTCTTTGTTTCCACTTTGATGGATGCAAAACATGTTTCAGTGAATATGTCGCTTTAAAGTTAAAGATGCACATGTATCTCAGTTACATTGCTCCTCTTCATTAGCTATTGCCAAGATCATTGGTACCATGTAGCGTCAATTTTATCCATTCTTAGACAAAGTAAATTTATCAGAGTGCTAAGGCTTTTCCCTTCTTTGAATAGGTATCCTACTTGAGGCTTTGATTTGGAGCTACGGCAAAATGCCATCAACCAGCTATGTTGCAACATGCCAAGGTAAATTATCTTGGTGTAAAAGCTGTTGTTCAGTTCATGTTATTACTGTTAGGGTTCTTCAGTGCATCCTACATAATTCTGTTGGTCATCCTCATGGTCTTGTGTTGCCAAATATAGAAATAGATGAGAGACAAATATGTTGCATTACATTAATCTGAAGTAGAAGTGATATATCCCCTTCCAACCATGAATGTCGCAATAGAGTAAACAGTCTTTTCTAGCAAATTGGCACTTCCCAGCCCTTTCATTTTGCCAGTTTATTCTGCTATAATCTGCCTCTATTATCTTTTAATTGTGCCATGCATTGGCAGGTGAAATGCTGGGATGTTCTGCTGGTGCAGATTTCACTTTGCTTTCCCTTTGTATGTTTCTTATTTCATATAAGCAAACAATACCAGTATGCACTACTCAAAATTATAGCTTGGTATATTTCATCCTGTGATACATGATTTTCTTCACCTTTTGTTCCTCTTTAGGGGCTGCGGTTTTCTTTACTAGGATTTGCTCACAACAAAAAATATGAATATGACCAGATGCTCAGGTGGTTCAAGATCAGATAAGTATGTGCCTTTACCCTACACTGGACCTTGTGGCTGTGCTTCCACCACACTATCTTTACGTGAGCCATGCTGATTTCATACATGCTTAGTAATTGATTCATTGTTCTATTTTCTCATGTAGATATGCAACTAGAAAATGTACAACTTAGGCCAAAAGATAGTGTGCTGAGAGGGCTTGACACAGGAGTTAGTAATACCCCTACCACTTTAGAAACTGTTAGCGACTTGTGTGTTATGATGTATGGACTTCATGTAAGGGCGAATGATAAATGCACTTGTAATATTCATATGAATATTTTATGTCAATATAATGGTTGGGGACCATAATAAAATGTCTATATGCATGTCATCATGTGTCAATTGAATATAGTGACTAGAATATTAGAATATATTGATTACTGCAATTATTTTTTTATTGTTAGTATACCCTCAAGGAAATCAAAATTAACTCGGCGGTCAATGACAGTCAAGGAAAACTATAATTTCCTTGAAGGTGAAGAGCAGCCAAGGAAACACCAATTACCTTGGCGGTCTAGAGTGTTTTCTTGGAGGTTGCTGACCCTCAAGGAAACTACTTTCCTTAGAGGTCGTCGACCCTCAAGAAAACTTCTTTCCTTGGCGGTTGCAACATTTCCTTGGCCCTTGGCAAATTAACTCTGGTCATAGTTTCCTTGGCGGCTAGCCTCCAAGGAAATCATCCTTGAGTGCCAAAACCGCCAAGGAAACTAATTTCCCTTATATTCTATTATTGAGTGCGTTTGCTTGACGGTTTGTGGCCAAGGATTATTTCCTTGGCAGTTTAAGCCCTTTTCTTGGTGGCTTCTGGCACTCAAGGCAATTCGGGATTCTTGTAGTGACATGGCAGCCCTCGCTCGCAAGATCGACAACTACATCGAAACATATATGCAGGTGTCTTGGGCACCGGTGTTGTCGTGCCTATACAATTCTACGCCGCTCTGCATGGGAAGGTACTCCTCTCCAGCTATGTTTGAGTCTGAGTTTCAAAAAACCTACAATGCCCAGAAGTTCTGGAAGGTCCCAGACCCTAAGCTGAGGAGAAGGCTCCGGGTGGCTGTTATTGACAAAGTCATTCCAAGCTTTGAGAAATACTTGGAGTACAATGGTATCAGCCCCTCAAGAATCACTCCCCATAATCTCATGGACATGTTGCAAGAGCTATTCGAAGGGTGAACAAGTAGGCAGTGAGTCAAAGAAAGAGTTCAAGTTGCCACAGATGTAATTGTTTATGTATCCACTGTACTTTTGTTTTGCCTCTGCCTTTTTTTTAATAAAAGTGCAGTAGGGGCGAGCCCCTCCTGTTTTCCCTAAAAAAATTGTTTATGTATCCACGTGTGTTCTATACGTGTTTAGATTTTTTGTTTTGGGACAGAATGTTGTTGCTTCAAATGACTTAACTCTTTGGAAAAGGTGATTACTGCCGCATGTGCTTATGTATACGATGATTACTGCACTAAGATAGTAATGAGATTTGTCAAATGAGCCAAACTAAGGCATACACTTTTGCATGTGATTAGTGCAATAAGGCAATAAGATTATTCTGAAAAAGTATCACTCTGTTTTGCTCTATTCTACTCTCTCTTTCGATGTACCAAAGAAAGATCGTAGATGAACGGCTGCTGGAGGTGTTTGTGTAACCATATTGCAAACAAACAGCTGGTCCAAATGACGTTTCTTTTTTTTTATGATGGATTCATTAATCCAGCCTCAATATCCATGAAAGATATACACAGCCAAAAGAACACAAGAGTACTTAGACTCCCACCTCAACAAATAGAAAAACACACAGCGATGTTGCTGCCTCTGCCTTGCCTGGCTCCGCGCTGTGGCTACCGCTGCTGGTCTCCTCTGCCTTGCGCGCGTGGGCTCGCTCCTGCTTCTGCGACGCCATCACCTCGCGTCACATCCGTGCCCTGGCTGCTGCGACGTTGCCGGTCCAACCGAAGCTACTGCCACCGCGTGCACGAGTGGTTGCCCCCTCCCTTCTCGCGCTGTGCTACCGCTCACCTTAATGGCTTTGTTGTGCACGTTTTCTTGCCCATGCTAGCCGTAGTACTTGCATGCGCCGTCCGCTAGCATCCCCCCAAGCCAGAGGTGACCCGAGTGCTGACCTATCCTTTCCCTCTTCCCCTGCCGCCATGACCGCCCAGCCACTTTCCGGTAATTCGGCAGAGAGGGACCGCCAACGCCCAATTCACCACGCCCTCGACTTCGCAATGAAGTTAGCCAACCGGCCGACCCCGCCCCACCTCGAGCTATGCCCCATGAGCTCCAATTTTGGAGCTTTGCCCCGCCACCGTGCCGTTAAGGCCGAGCCGCCCATCACCGTGGCAGCTCCCATCGGACCGCCTGGAGCCAAATTGGCTGCACCACCTGACTCGCCTCCGTCCCCTTGTCACCCTACGCCCCTACCCGAACCACTACCGTCTCCTAGAACTCGCTGACGTGGTCATGCCGCCATGGTGCGCCGCCGCACCGTCCGGGCGCACGCGGCCAGCTCGGCTCGGGCCGTCTCCAGCCGAGACATCCCCTCGCCCGGGACCGGGGTGAGTCTCTAATACTCACCCGCTACCTCTCCTGCTCCGGTGTCGTTATAGCTCACCGGAACATTCTCGCCACCACCGCAGGTCGGCCGCCGCCGCGAAGGAGCCGCCCTACTCCGTCTCCGGCCTCCAAACTGCTGCTCATCGTTGCGCATCAGCCCGTAGGTGATTCTCGACCTCTTAGCTAGGTCCACGCGGTTCCCAGTTGGCCGGCATAGAGGCCCCATGCCGACCAACGCCGCGCCACCGATGCAGGGAGCCCTAGGGACCCCCTCGATGCGAAGACAGGTTTTTACAAGGGCCGTTTTGCATAGATATTGTCGGAAGGAATAGTACACATAGTGCTCGTGCTAGTACCGAGTAATGAAAGGGGGTTTTAGTAAGGTCGCCAGCACGCGTGTGGGCCGGCTCGCATGGGCCGCGCTGAGGATTTAGTTTTCGTTTTTATTAGAAATAAGAAATGGTTTTATATTTTAGTTCTGAGCTGATCTCTGATAATTAATATCAATTAATCTAGGCGTCCAAAAATTGTGAAACCAGTTTGGTTAGATTCCTAAAATTGAGATCTATCTGATGGTGAAATTAGTTCATACATGTCTGTGATAATATTAAGACGTGTTAAGTCATTTGGAAGAGTTTGATACTATTAGTTTGTTTTTGTAAGAATTCTTGTGGTAAATTGGTGCATGCTTTGAACCTGAAATTTTTACAGTAGCCTCATGGTATTATTGTGTGCTCTCTGTAATTTTTGTAGCCCTAAATTAGACTGCTTGTTAAGGTAACTAAATATCCACCAAAACTAATATAAATAAAAGCATAATATTGATTTGTAAAATGAAGCAGTAAGATGAGTTTGATATCTTGCTTGATGAACATGATAGATAGCTTACTATCTTAGTCATTAGAGCTAGCTTAGTAGCTTAGCATGTGTATTTGTATTTTAAGAGTTGATGTTGCCTAAATACTAAGTAGTTGCATCATTATCGCATACATGTAGAGAACGAGTTGGCGGAGTACGTGACCCTCGGCGAGCAGGAGTAGACGAGGTGATCGAAGAGTACAAGGAAGTACTCGTGCAGGAGGAGTTCCCGAAGCCACCCGTGACTGACATTGCTGATGCTGCACCTGCCCAAGGCAAGCCCCGGTGCATAACCTTTATTTTGCTAATAATCGGGTATTTGTTGTGCATTTACGTTGCAGGAATTCTATGGAAACCACATGCATGTATATATATATACACACACATACATACATATATATATATATACACACACCTATGAGTCTTACTAGTGCAGGATAGCGTAGTTGCTTTGCTTAGGTTATCGGTAGCGTGAGTAACCTATTATTACTCACAATAGTTGGTTATTATTGTTATAACTCTCGTGATAAAATGATGGAAGAAAAAATTGGTGATCGGGCAGGGACATGGTATGGGTATTGGTGGATGTAACAGGTTGTGTTCCGCGGCCACGGGACATGGCTTAGTTGCACTGTTTTCCCTGTGCGTGTCAGTTGAGGACCATCCGCTGCTGTGGATTCTAGTCAGGTCATAGATTTATTATCCCGAGCACATACTTGCTTATGGGAGCGGGAAGACTCGTTACTCTCTTATCGTGGGTTCCGGCTCTTTCCAGATCGACTGATTGGAGGCGGAGATAGGTGGAGGTCTAAGGACCACGTTGAGGCCGGGCCTCAAGTGTGGGGGCTTGGAGTCCAAGTTTAGACGGAAACCTGAACCCCTCGACAGGAGTGAAATAGGTTGGTCTTGTTTATGCTTGGGGTATAAGTGATGCGTGTGTTTTTCGGGGTACCCAGTTGGGCTACATTGATTCGCGAATCGTCGTTATTACGTGATGGTACGACTTGGCTATGATTTAGCACCGTAGTAAGAACTGGAATGTGAAATATGGGAAAAGAAATCTGATCGCTCAACTCTTGCTTGAAAGTAGCACAGGTGTTTGTCTAGAATGGATAGTAAAAGAAGTAATATGACTACTAATAAAACTTGATTTTAAGGATAAACTATTAGTAATGTTTTTTGCAAAAACAAAATAAATCAGCAAGTCATATTGCCTATCATATCCTTGGGAGTCGGAAAATATATTTTCTAGTCGGGGAAGTCTTGCGAGTACATTGTGTACTCAGGGTTTATTTACCCTTGTTGCAGGTGCACCTTGAGAAGCTAGTTCTTGTGTGGAGGATTCTTCTGGTGGGCACAGACGGATCCTTGTATCGCTCCGTTAGATGTTTATTTCTTTTCGCTGTTTAATTATCGCACTTTGAATACCGGTATTATAATAAATATTTTATGAGACTCCGACGTTATATGTAATGGACTAAGTATTGTAAATTTGTACTCATTATTGAATCTTAGATGGAAATGTGGATTGTTTCGAGTTCTTCCGTTAGGTGTGCTCGACGGAACTACTCGAATTAGTTCGCTTTCGAGGTACTTAGTATCTAGTGGAAGACAAGTGCCTCCGGGAACGTGCTATTTCGGGCGGTTCTACCACAATAATCCACCTGTTCGCTTGATCTTATCAGCCAGCTATTCAGCAGTGTTTTTCTCTTACAGCAAATCAACATCAGCCAGCCAGAAACCATCCAGATGATTCAACAGTTCAAAACCACGTCGTGGACACGTATGTCGATTCATTATTGAATTGATGAAGCATTGCATCCCTCTCCAGATTGATCAATTGATTGCAGGAGTGCGTGCGTCTGTCATCAAATTCTAGCTAGCTCCCATGGCGCCGGTGGCGTCAGTCTGGCGGAGAGCATGGACGCGATCGAGGGGCGACGGCGGGGACGACGCTGACGGCGGAGGCCGTTCGCTGCTTCCTACCGGCGGCGACAGCACCACTTCAGGTACCACCTACACCGGCAGCACCACCACCGCCACCTCCGGTTCAGCTGGAGAACTGCGGCTTCGTGATTTCCATGCATCTATGGCTCCGCCCACGGTGCCGGTCGTAAAAGAAAACGCGGAGGAGGAACTGGAGGAAGACATGGCGAAGAAGCTGGAGCATATCATGGGCCTGGTCGTAGAATTCTGTGGCGACAATCACAATGCCTTGGAGAGGTGGCTCTCGGAGCTGCACGTCGGTTGGGTTGTCCACCTCGCCGGAACACTAGAATCTTCAGGGAGCGTCGTTACCTCGGACGGCTTCCAAATCCTTGTAGAGACATGGATCCTAGCGCTACGCAAGATTGGTGAATCCATCCTTTTTACAAGCCTTGATGGATGGTGCAGCCAGAGGCAGGATCAGGACCAGGATGATGGAACGAACAAGCAACCATCGTCTGCTTCTGAATTTGCAGAACTTGTCCAAGCAACTGTGCTCAAGATGCTGCCTTTCGTCGACATTGCTGCCGCAAAAACTGAGAAGCTTCAGGTACTGAAAAACATGCATGACGCTCTTTCCATGGCATCTGAAGATTTCCTATCATTACAAGTAGGAGAATCTACTGACAGTGCGATGGGAGACCTGTTGTCAGCAAAGATGACCAAGTTGGATGAGGCCATATGGGGTGCAATTATTGAGATCATGAATACTATCATGGTCTGGACCCCGACAAACGACGACGGCATAGGCAGTTCAAGTGTCATTCACGAGGTTACGTACTCCATAGCGAGCTACTCTAAGGTGCTGTGGACCAACTACCGGTCAGTGAACCGCATTTTACATGATGCATTTCTCCGTGGTGAGTATGAGCCTGAGAATGAAAACGCGAGCCATGTCTTCAACCTCATCATGGAGATGCACCGGTAGACAGGTGGGTTTTAATCCCGGTTAGGAAACCCCCTTTAGGACTGGTTTTCCAACCGGGATTGCAGATCCGGGACTAAAGGTCCAGGCTTTTAGTCCCGGGTCACGCAACCGGGATTAAAACCCTTCAACCTCATCATGGAGATGCACCGGTAGACAGGTGGGTTTTAATCCTGGTTAGGAAACCCCCTTTAGGACTGGTTTTCCAACCGGGATTGCAGATCCGGGACTAAAGGTCCAGGCTTTTAGTCCCGGGTCACGCAACCGGGATTAAAACCCATCATCGGGACTAAAAAATACTTTAAATCCTGCAAACCTCCCCTCTTGTGTGTATGAGATTCGAACCCAGGACCTCTTGGCATGCGAGTAGCTTCCTTGCCAACTCAACTGCACACCACATGTGACTATGTCCTGGGCGCTCTCCTTTTGAATTTACACATGGGGGACCTTTCGTCTCGGGTGGGAGACCTTTAATTCAGGTTGGTGACTTCAACCGGGACTCAAAGGTCACCCTTTAGTCCTGGTTGGTGGGTTGGAGGACCTTTAGTCTAGGTTAATAACACTAACCGGGACTAAAGGGTAGTTTTTAGTCCAGGTTGGTGTTACCAACCAGGACTAAAAGCCCCGCTGCACTATCCATTAGGCAGGAGATTCTTGTCCCGATTGGTTGTTCCAATCGGGAGTAAATATCTTATTAGTCCCGGGCCAAATTCCGGGCAGGACTAAAAGTCAAGATCGAAAGTCCGTTCTCTGCTAGGGATAGTCTCTTCAATAGAGAGAAAGCCTTCCGCAAAGTCATCCTAGACGCCGTTCGCAGATGAGAGCCTCAGGTTCCTATTCTTGATCAATAATTTCTACTACTTATTACAGGAGTTTCGCACAATTTCGCGTTTGGATTTCCCTTTAGTGTCCCTCACCCACAAAATCGATGACTGTATACCCTGGTCGCTTGGGCTGATCTGGTTGGCTGAAAGTACTGCTGGCAGATTTTTTATGAGAGAAAAACACTGTTGGCTGGCTGGCTGATTTGGCTGATAATCTCAAGCGAACAGGCTGGTACATTGAGAGCTATCTCCATGTATCATGGGAACCGGTGTTGAAATGCTTGCAGGATCCTGCTACACCTCATTGCTTCACTAGATACTCGTCTCCTCTATCAAAGTTTGAGTCAAAAATTCAGAAGACCTACGCTGCCCAAAAACTGTGGAAGGTTCCAGACCCTGGTATGAGGAAAAGGTTGTGGAAAGCCGTCGTCGATAAGGTCATCCCAGTGTTTACACAATTCTTGGAAGATAACAGCATCGTCACCCCAAGATTCACTCCCAGGAAACTAGAGAAGATGCTAGGAGAGTTATTCGAAGGATGATGAACTAGTGGACCATACCCTAAGTATAGTATTGTCAATCCTTCTTCCATTTGCGGTGTTCACTGTTATGCTTGGGTTTTGGAATAAAATGTTGTTGTTTCCAAGGACTGGGTCTCTGAAGCACGGTGTGAAGTATAGGGCGAAAATAGCTGAAGCACCACAAGTTTGTTAGTAGCTCTCTTTGTTGTGTAATTGTTGAACATTTTCAGTAAGTATCTGGAACAGTTTCCCCCCTGTACTCCTCAAGTTATTTACCTTGTACATTTTATCTTGTTTTATTTATATAATTTGCAACAGGGGTGCGAACCCCTCGTGTTTTCCTCAAAAAAAAATCTGGAACAACAGTTTTGCAAGAGAAAAAAGAAAAAAAAGACTAGAACAGCAGAGAGCTGATCTGCATTCTGTACCCCCTGGCCCCTGCCTTGTAATAGCATCAGCGAATGAAATTATCCATGCAGTTTCAAAAGCGTTGTGGTAAATAAGCAGCGGTAGTAGAAGCTGTAACTTTGGTTCTTCTGATTTTGCAAATGAGTTGTTTGTTTCCCCCTCAACCTTACTCTGTTCTGCTCTGTTATGCACACCAGTAGAGGAGATGCATGTGAATTTTGTACTGACATAAAGGGGAATACTTGTTGGTTATCATAAGAAACATGCTAAATTTGAGTGCCAAGTTAGTCGACCATCCTCATATACATGTACAGGGTCTCGCAATGTGTAAGCGCTCCTGTACTGATTACGACAACAGAAGAGGAAAGCCAAGAATGGGGAACGAACCGGGCTGCAAGAAGAAGCAAACGGACCCGAAGGTCCAATGTGGAGGTGACTGGGCCAGAGTAGCCCTGTAACGTGTGTGTAAGCTGTTGTAAACTCTTTTTTTTCTTTTTGTGAAAAAGGCTATTGTAAAGTTGATATACAATTTTCTCAATAGTGTGCACTTTTATTTTATTATTTTATTTTCTATAAGTAGCTTTATTTTCCTATTTTCTCAGTAGTGCATATGTACTACCAATCTGCGCTTTGATTTTAATTTTTCTGCTTGTATCCCTCTACAAATTAACTAGCATGCTACATCTTAATTTTATATTTTATTTTTTCCTCTACAAATTAATTATTGTACTTGTGCTTTAGTTACTTTTAACTTTCCTACTAGTATTTTTTATCCTCTATAAATTAACTACAATACTTGCTCAGCAGTGTATGGTGTGCTTGTGGCGTCCCTTTTTTTTTAATTTTAGATAGACCAATAAAATTATGGAACCCACTAGCAGTACGACGTGCGACTAGAAAACGAGAACATGAGACAGGTGGGCCATGCAAGCTAATATGTATATTATGCAAGTATTTTTCTTTACTTTAGAATAATGAAAGTTGTGTTTTGGTCACTAAGCTGCACCGGCTGCTCTCCAACGTCGTAAATAGAAACGTTTATGGACGAATTGCCCTATTGTCACGGCGCCATATTCTTAATTCGTAAAGAATGCAATATGTCATTAATATATGTAGTCATATTCATTGAGCATGGCGTCTTGTTTAAAGTTGATGAACATAATATAA
This sequence comes from Saccharum hybrid cultivar R570, assembly GCA_038087645.1. Lineage (NCBI taxonomy): Eukaryota > Viridiplantae > Streptophyta > Magnoliopsida > Poales > Poaceae > Saccharum > Saccharum hybrid cultivar. The sequence continues at coordinate 63,188,060 of JAQSUU010000259.1, forward strand.
TCAACACTCGTACATGCAAGAAGATGCTGCGTGAGAAGGAAAAGAAATACTCCTACATGCAAGAGGACGAGGGAAGAAAAGTAAGCCCTTTCTGTGCTCAAGACCAAGAAATGGGTTTATTTTGCAGTGCTAGTCAGACAAGGGAGCAGTTGGGATGTAGGGTCCTCTTGCATATATACGATCGGCACTAGTATTATATTCCTAGACGGTAATGGTATCACAACTACCGCGTCTTGAAATTGAAGAACGTCGGGATTCTAAATGCTAGCTAGTGGCCAACGCGGTTTGGGAAAACGTCCGTATTATATACTGTCTCCGTCCCCAAAAGAACGTAATTATGAGATCCGTGTCGATTAAGTTAGCTTAAGTTTGATTAAGTTTATAGTAAATTATATTACCATTTATATCTCTAAATAAATTTATTATAAAAATATATTCTATAACTAATGTAATGATACTTGTTTTGTATCATTATTATATAAACTAGTCCATCAACCCACGGCCTAGAATTTTAAAAGATTTACTATTAATATATTTGATTAATAAAAATTACTTATATTAAATTGTAAGTTTTTTCTTTGTTTATTTTTTATAAAATAGATATAATAGATACTTTGTAGTCTATATCTAATGATCATAAACTTTTTTGCAAGGGACTGACTTATATATTTTTCATGCATATTCATATTTTTACTTTGTGTGGCACATTGTATATTTTAATGTGCAATTAGTTTTAAACCTTGCTATTAACTATAGTGCCCCTTGTTGCATCACATATATTAAGTCATGAATCTGAATTTTGTTTTCTTTTACTTTATTTTCATTGACTGCTATAGATTTTTTTCCTCAAGTTAAAACTCTAGTGTTTATTGTATCGTTTACTAACTCTCATTTTGAAATCTTTTAGAAATAAGGATTTTATGTCGTAGTACACTTCTAAGAGCCTGTTTGGCATGGCTCCAAGTCCATATAAAGCAGCTCCACTCCAGAAATCCAGGTGGAGCTAGCTCTGAGTGGAGTTGGAGCTATCTGTAGGGGGTGTTTGGCTAGAAGGGTACTCTCAGCTCCAGAATAGTGTTTTATCAGTGTGGATTGCCTACTTTGCCCTTGGTTGACATGAGTGTATTTCAATAATGCGTCCAGCAGCAAAACAAGCATGTGAATTAAATTAAAGTACCAACATATTACAAGATAACCATGTCCAACCAAATAATCCGAGATACAAGTCCATAGTTTGAAAATATGATTACATTAATTCCAAGCTAATACGATACAAGTCCATAGTTTGAAAATATGATTGCATTAATTCTAAGCTAATGCGACGGATGTAGCCAAAGTATCACGAAATGAGTCCATAGTCACAAAGCTTGATTCCAAAGTGGATCCATCAGAGGCATGTTGAGACACAGCATATTTGTTGTACCTTTCCGGGATAGTCGGCACATAGTTCGGATCTCGATCAAAATTAGTAAAGTCCACATCCCCACTAGCATGCTCACGTATGAAATTGTGGAGAACCATGGTAGCAGCTACAACCTTCTTTTGTGTGAGCATGGAATAGGAAGACATCTTATAAAGAATTTGCCACTTCATCTTTAATACTCCAAATGAACATTCAATAACATTACAAATAGATGAATGAATCCGGTTGAACTTCTCTTTTTGAGTATTTGGTTCCATACCCTGATGCCACTCAGGTAAATGATACCTTTCACCCTTGTATGGAGCTAGGTAACCTGGACAATTAGGATAGCCCGCGTCCACAACATAGTACTTGCCTGCATATATGAAAAAATAGCATAAGAATTTGAGGTACAAATTGAGCATGCAAAATGTTTGTAATGTTTGTACCTTGTGGAGGATGTGGGAAGACTGGCGCATCCACTTCCATTGCATGGCACAGTACACTAGTGTCATGCACAGCTCCCAGTTGACCCGCAACCACATATGTGAATCGCATATCAAAATCACAAATGGCAAGCACATTTTGAGTAGGAATTCCTGTCTTACCGATGAACCTCACTTGTTCTTCAGGTAAAAGAGACACATGAATATGAGTTCCATCTAGTGCTCCTATGCAATCCTAAAGTGTGGATATGCTCTTCATTTTGAAGGGGATGCTTCCTAAACTTCCTGCAGCCTGGAATGTCCAGAAATATGCAAGAGAGCAACACATATTAGTACAAATAATAACAGCAACTAATTAATAAATAAGGTAACATTCCTAAATACATATAACACTTACAGCTCTAACTTAGTGACCCGAGTACAAAACGCGTCACCAATATGAAATTGTGACTCGTCTCGTAAAAACACGTCGCTGATATCTTTTAAAAGTGACGCGGCTCAAGAATACTCGTCGCTGGTATATGGTCCAAGACTCCCATCTCTCCCTCTGTGACGCATAATGGAAGCCGCGTCACACGGACCCGAAAAATCATTCTATTTCAGTTGATGGATGACCCAAGTCCGGAATCTAGCTTCTCTCTCCCCTCGTCACACGGAGCCCGTCGCCTCTCATCCTCTTCCCACGGTCCTCTGCTCTCTCTCCCCCGCATCTTCTCTGTCCCACATCAGGCGATGACCTCTCCCAGCCGGCCGGCCGCCCTACACCTTCGTTGTCCCCTGGGCGCCGCGATGCGCTCCGCGACACCAGTGCCACAGGTGTCGCCTGCAGCTCCGCATCGGTGACGGTTTCGTTAGGGTTTGGGCGCCCCTCCTCTAGATCTGGCCGGAGGCGCACCCTTCCTTGCCTCGGTTCAGATCCATGGCTGCCATGGTTGGATCGAGGGTCGCGTGCAAGGTGGAGTCGTAAGGACCTTGCCAAACCGCTCCCTGACCCATGCGCGGCTACGACCGGCAGAGACGGAGTCGCCGGAAGCCTGGTCGTCCACGGAGTCCCCTACAATGGTGGTGGAGCGGCCGTCCGGGGTGGTGCCCCCCGTCTCTAGTTGCTTCGCATCAGCCGCCTCACCTATGCGCGCAACGAGAATCACGTCACCTCTTCAACCTCCGCCTACGCCTGGTGAGAAGAAGGTATGCCTTTCATATCTCTCTCCCCATCTGAAATAAAGTATGTACACAAACATTGATAAATTGCTTTTCCTGATACGATCTGCAGAGTACTATGGAAAAATGCTAGATGCACTTCATAAGAAGAACGTTCACAGTCAGCTTCATATATTTGCTTTGCTAGCATCACAATGATTGCTGTAAAATTAGCACCTAGTCCTTATTTGAGAGTACTCTACGCATCTCTGCGCATTCTAAGCAGTTTAACATTTTCAAGTGACTGAATTTGGTTACCAATACCCTCTGAAGTCTGAACTGACTGAAATTTAGATGTCTCACTCAGAAAGGCAACTATATTTACATGTCAACCAATGCACTGAATTTTAGTGACTGAATTTCTACAGATTCGGACAAATAAAGAAGAGAAACTATATTTGAGAGTACTATGTTTATTCTGAGTAGTATAACATCTTTTCCTGTGACTGAATTTGGTTACCAATACCCTCTGAAGTCTGTGTACTGACTGAAATTTTGATATCTCACTCAGAAAAGCAACTTTATTTATAAGTCATGCCTAGCGAATACACTGATAACTATTACATGTCTTAAAATGTTAGTATACAGTCCAAGGGGAAACTTTCATCCATGCTTTCAGGTATCTTGAGTGACTACTTTCATGCTCAGTGTCTTGAGTGACTAATAATGTTCAACAAGGTGTGTACCGAAGGTGAGCACCAAGCACTCTTACTCTGAATGCTCTTTCAGAATCAACTGCTGCATAGTAGCATATTACTGGTAGTAATAGTGTCTCGTATGTGCTGGAAACTGGCCACCTGGCATATGAAAAACCAAAACATAGCTGGTGCTATGATTACATCTGTAGGAGTAGTAGAATGATCCTGATTCCTAAGGGGTAGTGAATTTAGTCCAAGGTTAAATTGGAGGGAATGCAGCCCCACTGTCCGTCAGTGTGAGATGTGCTGCTTGGTTCAAAATAACTATATGCATCACTTTTCTTGTAAATATGTTTCGCTTTTTCCAATGTCTAACAATGTGTCCACAAAGATATGTGTTGATGCAAAAGTGGATCTGCAAACACAAAGGGCTAATACTCAATCTGATATCCAAAGCGTGCCAGTCGATTTGACATGTTAATCGACAAGGATGAAAATTCGAGTACTTTGGTCCTGACAACAGCGATACGCCCGGAAGCCATGGCCAAGAGGTACTTACGCGGAACTCGAGGATCGCCGAAGGTCACACTGAAGCGATACAGCTCGTCGAATCGATGGGAACTCGTAAAAAAAAAATATACAAATTGGCGAAGTCGCCGAAAAAGTAAGTAGATGCAAATAGGAGTAAAATTGGTTTGATATTGATTGATCTATCTTACATTGTCCCTCAGTCTATATTTATACCCTGATCTGAGGAAACATAACCAGACACGACTAGGACACCGAGTCCATATCTAAGGAAAAATGTGACTCTTACATGAATCATACTCTAACAAATATAGAAAAGGAAATTAAAACCTATCTATTTCCCTGTCCGCCTCAATTACGATGAAATCTTCATCGACCTCCTCTCCATCGGCATGCCTCCCGTCATCACAAGCTTCATCGGCAATAGTCTTCAAATCTTCCTTCATCGGCATCGGCAATAACACCTCCGATCTTACCAGCAACGCCTCTGAGTCTAAGTCAACTTTTTCATCGGTCACCACCATTCATCGGCAACAATCCTCACAAGCTGATCTTCATCGGCACCCTTCTATCAGTGTAATACAATAACTTTCCTTCTGCCGATTAGCCCACTCTGATCATTTTGTCACGTGCCAAAAATGGTGTCAACACATGCCCCCCAATTTCGGAGTATAAAATCATTGATGCTCCAAAATTTACTCCAGACAACGATTGCCTTCACCCAATTATCGTAATTCATCCTCCGGACATAACATAATCTGTTACCAAATCCAATCAAATCTAGTCCTGATTCACGCGTCTTAGTAAATATCGCACGATCTTCAACCACTCTTGCTCCGATTATGGTTAAGATACAAAAACAATAGTCCATCGGCAAGAACCTAACACAGTGACGCTGCCGCTCTCGGAATTAAAATATCCTGTACCGAGATTTCTTCCGAGCCATGATTACTTGCCATCAAATCATCTGCACAATCCCTTGATTATCGTGCGAACAGTTACCATATCCATCTGAACTACCTCGACCTACACGCGCGCGGCAGAGAGATAAGTCCGGAATGCCCCTATTCCAATCGGCCTATAAATAAATCTCTCCCAAATGCTCGTCTTCTACCCTTAGACTCCAACCCTTGGCATTCTCTCTTTCCGGCGGCGACCCCGACGAACAACCGTGCGACCTCAACCAGCAAGAGCCTTCCCCAGCAGCAACCTCGAGTCTCCAGCTGCGTCTCCATCCTTCTCAAAACAATGGCAATCAACTTCGACGTCCCTGCGGTTTGTTTCACCTTCATCCCTTTTTACTGCGATTCCTTTTGCCCTTGCAAGTTCATATAGTTGGTAATTTTTTCTCTTTTTCTCTATTCTTTTGATCCTCCAAACTTAGGAACTATGCAACAAGTTAGTCATCCCAACCAATCAGCCGCACATCCAATGTCTAGGCCCAATGGACAACCCAGATCCAACCGATTTGATCAATGCAGAGATCAACAGAATTCCCTTCAGAGCCCAGAATTTCTCTTTAAATTTATGGAAGGATACTTTTCGATCTTGGCCTAAAACGACCAAGGGGTGGAAAGATTGGTATCTGAGGGTAAACGGGTCGATGCAAGTGTACTGGGCAGAGCGAAAGCTAGATCAATGCATCAGGCTATCCATTGCCGATATGCAGAAGAATGAGTCGATGATGATTGCTGCCGCTGATTTCTGGTCAGACACAACAAATACTTTCATGTTTGAACATGGCCCAGCTACTCCCACCCTTGCCGATGTATATATGTTCACCGGTCTAGATATTTCAACTGCCGATGAGGCCTCCATTTACAGCAGAAAATCTGAATACAGAGTGAATACCCGCAACATCGGCGGTTGGACATGGCATATTCAAGAATACAGGAGGACCGGGACAGTTGGTCAGAGGGAACACTCCACATTCCTAAATATATGGTTAGAAAAATTCATTTTCTGTGATCGATCGGTAGGGCCAACCAATGCTTTCCTCCCCGCAGCTGAACTACTGGCCAACGGTGTAAGGTTCCCTCTTGGCCGATATCTTCTGAGCTCCACCTATCACCTTTTACATCAAGTGTCTCAGAAGCTTCTGCTTGGTGAACCCATCGGCAACTTAGGAGGCCCGTGGTGGTTCATCAACATGTGGTTGAATGCCCACATGCACAAACGCTTGCAATGGGACTTCTTTGCCCAGCGATTCCCGCGAGATATCGTCGAAGACTACGAACTGGGAGATGAAGAATCGGCAACACGCCCACCCCTCAATTTTGGTGAAGCAATAATTGTTCTCCCTGGAACAGAGGCCAACGAAGATTGGATCGGCCAATTCTTTCAAAGCTTTTACAACGGTCTTTCCCGTGATCATCGGGCCTGGATGCCCTACATCGACGAAGAAACTAGATCCCCCCTTCTCTTCAATTTTGCCGATGATACCTTGAATAAGGATGATGAACTTATGATGGCCATCATTACTCCTCGGGCAATCCCAGTGAATACATTTGGCAGTGGGAAAAACACCAACATCACCTATGAATTCTATAACCCATCGGCAGTATCACGTCAATTGGCCTTTGGATAGCTGCCAATTAATCTTTGTTTTGCCGATGTGATTAAACCGAGAGAAACAATCACCAGCGGAACGGACTGGAGCAGGGTAGTGCGACTCTCTCCTGATGTCGATGCTACAGATGTTGATCTATCCACCTGGATGTCAGCCTCTTTTATCACTGAATCATATAAGCTATGGTGGCAAGAGTGGAAGGGACAATTATTTGCAACATCCGTTCATACATATCGGCATATGATTGACCCTGAGCATGTCATTCCCGATGACGCAGTAAGTTTCTTTTAACACCCTTCTACTTTTTTCTTCTTTTATATATTGGCAACTAACTTTCTTGTGACAGGTCAATGACCCAGCACCATCCATAAGCAGGAGTGGGAGACCCTTTGACCTTCGACCTGTCTCTCCAATATCATCGATCGGCTACAACGCCCCTACCCTGGCTGCTCTAACTCATCAGAGAACCCGTGCCAAGAAAATCACCACCAAGCCAAAACTGGCTACGGCTAGAGCCACTCCATCGGCTGCCGCTGCGACCCTGATAAAAGCATTCAAGGTAACAACCCTGTTTATTCCAACTCATGCCGATCTCAGACTGTACTAACACTAATTTTTAGGATGTAAGAACCACTGCTGGATCACCATCGGCAACTCCTCTGGCATCAAGCACTACCATCTCTGACAAACTTTCAGAGGTATTCCTTCAACTTTACATTTAATCTGTTAAATATCATATCTTACACCCGTTTTGCAGCAACAAACGGGTACATCGGCAAGTGTACCAGATGTCCAACCTTCACAACCAACAAGTGCCGATGCCCCCCAGCCAACCGTTGCTGAGGCCCAAACAAAGCGCAAAGCTTCAACAGATACTGAGACACAGCCAAAACGGCAGAAGTCCGTACCGATCCCAACATCTGATCCAGCTCCTCCAAGCCAACCAGAATCGGCCGATGTAACTAAGCAAGCAGTCGACCCTCCTGCACAGGGCACGACATCGGCCATCGTATCCCAAGGGCCAACTACCGATGAGACCATAGAGGAATTGCCATCAATCCTAGCACCAGTTAATCCTGAAGCTGAAAATATCCCATCGGCAAGCTCAGCCGATCCTCCACATGGCACACTCTAGGCTGCTTCCTCCACTCAAAGACAAGAAATTGCCTTGAAACAAGTAAGCCGACTGACCTAGCTGATTTATAATATTCATACTTATCCTTAACTGACCTCTTTTCTTCTTTCAGGAACAAGACTCTCCAAACAGTCTATTCTGCTTTGCCATCGACAGAGAGGAGGCAAGCTCTTCACTTGCACTAGGGACAATATCGGCAGAAGTCAAGTCCAAGCTGGAGGCTCTATTGAACTTGCTGCAGCAAGACACCGCCCAGTTGGTAGATGATTCGGATCCTGCAAAAGTGATCTTCAAAACAATCCGTGGCCAGGTTCCTGCCGATATCGAAGAGGCACTCTTCCCAGTAGCCCACTTAGAAAGCCGACAACTACAATATCAGAGGGCTGCTCAACGTATTGCCAATAGAGCCACTCAGGCTCAGCTTAAAGAAGAGATGCTACAACTGAAACAGATCGCCGATGAGAAGCATAAGAACATCGGCAGTTTGCAGACTTCGGGTGCCGAACTTAAGCAGAAAATCTCGGACTTATCGGCAAAGAGAATGGCTCTATTGGCTGAACTGAAAGAAGTTGAGGCAGCTCTAACTCATGCCAGGCAGGAAGAAAGCCAGTTACCCGATGCTATCAAGGCTCTTCAGCAAGAAAGAGATATCCAAGCTCGCAAAGCCCTGGCAATAAAGAAAAAACTTAAGCCAGTGGAGGGTGCTGCCAATGAAGATATCAAAGAGATAAAGGAAGCCGATCAGATTCGCCTGCGTGCGATATCGGCCATCCAATCTTTATTAAATTTGTAAATCTTGTTTATTGCATCGGCGCTCTATGAAACACTGATACCCTTGTATGATTCTAGCCGATAGGACTATTATCGGCACTTATGCTTTTATGCATCCATCCAGATACTAAGGTAATATTTCTTTAAATATTTTCCGTTTAATGCTCTGGGAAACACAACCCCTTCGAGGGTTTCTAGAATATATGCGTTGCCAGGAACAGATTGGTTTATCCGATATGGACCCTCCCAATTAGGAGACCACTTGCCAAACTTTGAACTTTTAGTCCTAATCGGTAAAATCAACTTCCAAACCAAATCTCTATCGGCAAACTCCTTTACTTTTACCTTCTTGTCATACCATCTGGCTACCCTTTTCTTATTTTCTTCGATGCTAACTAAAGCCCTCAACCGATGACCTGCCACGTCTTCTAACTCGTCTTTCATAAGAGTATCATAGTCATCGGCTATCAGTTGATCTTGAGAAAATATCCGCCTAGAGCCAGTTTTAATTTCCCAAGGCAATACTGCATCGTATCCATATACTAACTGATAAGGCGTTACTTTGATTGCACCATGACATGCCATCCGATATGACCATAGGGCCTCATTCAATACTGTATGCCACCGCTTAGGATTTTCTTTAATTTTGTGCTTAATGAGTTTGATAATCCCTTTGTTAGAAGCCTTAGCCTGACCATTAGCTTGAGCATAATAACGAGAAGAATTCAAAACTTTAATCCCCATACCAACAACAAACTCATCAAATTCTCCTGATGTAAACATAGTACCCTGATCGGTAGTGATAGTTTGAGGAATACCAAATCGGTAAACAATATGCTCTTTCACAAAATCGATCATACTAGCCGATGTCAGCTTTTTCAAAGGAATTGCTTCAACCCATTTTATGAAATAATCGGTAGCAACAAGAATAAATTTATGTCCTTTGCTCGATGGCGGATAAATCTGACCGATGAGATCGATAGCCCATCCCCGGAACGGCCAAGGTTTAATTATAGGATTCATAGCCGATGCAGGCGCTCTTTGAATATTACCGAACTTCTGACACCCCTGACATCCTTTAAAATATTTAAAGCAATCTTCAAGAATAGTCGGTCAATAGTATCAATTCCTTCTGATCATCCACTTCATTTTGAAAGCCGATTGATGTGCCCCACACACTCCTTCATGAATTTCACCCATCAAGCTTTTCGATTCATCACCGCTAATACATCTGAGTAAAACTCCATCTATAGTCCGATAATATAATTCATCCTCGAGGAGCACATACTTAGTGGCCTGAAATCTTATACGTCTTTCAACCTTCTTAGATGGATCCCTTAAGTAATCAACAATCTCCTTTCTCTAGTCATCGGTATCAACTGCCGATGTTAGCACCTCCTGGATAGGCTAATACCCTGAAGCATGCTGAGCTAGCCGATTAGCTTCTTCATTATGCAATCGAGAAATATGTTCAAGACGAAAATCTCTAAACTCTTTCAATAATTGCAAACATCTCTCATGATATGAGATCAAAACTTCACTTCGGCATTCATAAATCCCAACTAATTGATTTATAACCAGCATAGAATCACCAAAGATTTCGACAGCATCGGCACGTATCTCCCTAAGCAATTCCAACCCTTTTATCAAAGCTTGATATTTAGCCTGATTGTTTATCGATGTAGCAACAATCGACAATGAAAACTCATACTTCCTTCCTTGAGGTGAAATTAACACAATGCCGATACCTGCTCCTTCACCACACGTAGACCCATCGAAGAAAAGTGTCCAAGGAGCAACTTCCAGAGAATCCACTGTACTGCAATGCTGAGTGACAAAATCAGCCATAACCTGCCCGTTAACTGCCTTAGTTGATTCGTAACGTAGGTCAAATTCTGACAATGCTAAAATCCACTTGCCGATTCTACCACTTAATATCGGCATCGACAACATATATTTGACCACATCATCTTTGCATATGACAGTACATTCGGCCGATAGCAAATAATGCCTCAATTTAATATAAGAAAAGTATAGACACAGACATAATTTTTCGATGGCCTAATACCTTGTCTCAGCATCCACCAATCTTCTGCTCAAATAATAAATAACACATTATTTCCCTTCAAATTCTTGAATAAGAGCTGAGCCGATAACAGTATCATTCGTTGACAAATACAACCTGAAGGGTTTTCCGTGTTGGGGTGGAACTAGCACTAGAGGGTTTGTTAAGTACTTCTTAATTTCATCTAAGGCCAACTGCTGCTTAACTCCCCATACAAACTCCTGATCGGCCTTCAATTTAAGTAACGGACTGAAATCCTTGATCTTACCCGATAGATTAGATATGAACGCTCTAATGAAATTAATCTTGCCGATCAAAGATTGCAATTCAGTTTTATCGGCAGGAGCAACCACCTTGTTAATTGCATCAATAGACTTTCTACTGATTTCAATACCTCTCTGATGCACCATAAAACCCAAGAATTGACCTGCCGATACACCAAACGCACATTTATTAGGATTCATCTTCAATCCATGCTTCCTCGTGCACTCCAGTATCTTTCGTAGATCGGCTAGATGTTTCGTGATATCCCTAGACTTAACCACTACATCATCAATGTAGATTTCCACTAATGTGCCGATGTACTCATGAAAAATAAAATTCATAGCTCTTTGATAAGTAGCACCGGCATTTTTCAAACCAAAAGTCATGACTATCCACTCAAACAATCCCACATGACCTGGACATCTGAAAGCAGTATTGGGAATATCTTCTTCAGCCATGAATATTTGATTATAACCTGCATTACCATCCATGAAGTTGATAATCTGATGTCCGGCTGCAACATCAATCAACAAATCAACAATAGGCATTGGATAACCATCCATCGGTGTGGCTTTGTTGAGGTTCCTGAAATCAATACAAACACGAAGTTTCCCATTTTTCTTATAAACAGGAACCACATTAGAAATCCACTCCGCATATCGACACTGCCGAATAAACTTTGCCTCAATTAATTTAGTTATTTCAGCCTTAATGTCAGGAAGTATACTAGGGTTGCATCGGTGCGCTGGCTGCTGATATGGCCGAAATCCAGATTTGATAGGTAACCGATGTTCAACTATCGATCGGTCTAATCCAGACATTTCAGTATAATCCCAAGTAAAACAATCTTTATATTCTTTTAACAAATTGGTTATTTGTTGCTTACACTTGGAATCTAACTTAGCGCTAATAAAAGTAGGCCTTGGCCTATCACCATCACCAATATCTACCTCTACTAAATCATCAGCCGATGTGAACCCCTGACCTAATTTTCCATCATCAGCAAACCTATCCATTAAAACTCCTCCTCAGAACCGACTGCTTGGATCGGTGGAATTTCATAATCAGCAACTCTGAGGAACTTTCTCACAAACTTCTCCCGATATGCATTTGGTTCGCTCATAAGTATCTGATTCTACCGATGCGATGATATAAGAAGAATCACCAGGGACAACCTCAATCTTATCCCCAACCCACTATGCGAGGCATTGATGCATTGTGGAAGGAACGCAACAATTGGCATGAATCCAGTCCCTTCCTAGAAGCAGATTGTACGCACCTTTACCATTAATAACAAAGAATGTCATCGGCAAAGTTTTGCTGCCAATGGTCAATTCAACACATACTACCCCTTTAGTTGGTGACACATTGCCTTCGAAATCTTTCAGCATCATATCGGTTTTGGTCAAGTCTTGATCTCCTTTACCAAGTTTCCGATACATCACATAGGGCATAATATTAATCGCAGCTCCTCCGTCAATAAGTATCTTGGATACAGGCTGCCCATCAACTCTGCCTTTCACAAACAAAGCTTTGAGATGCTGTCTCTCGTCATCGGTAGGTTTCTCAAAAACAGCCATCATTGGATCTAGTGCCAGCTGAGCTACTTGATCAGAGAGAACAACTTCTTTCTCATCATCAGAGAGTGCCAGAAACTCCATCGGCAACATAAATACCATATTAACATCTGCCGATGGGCCCTTATCTTTGTGTTTCACTTGCTACTGCCGATGTCCGGACCCCTCATTGGAAGAGCTTTCCTCTCGGTATAGGTCCTCCTGACGCTCACGCTGCATCCTCCTTTTCTGTGTCTTTGTCAGACCCTCAGGGCATCATCGAGGAAGCTTAGTTTTCGAAACCGGCTGATCACAGGTCCCAGTTGATTCTACACGACGTATATTAGGATCCCTGTAGAATATTTCTTCATCAGGAACTCTTGCGTTTGCCATCTCCTCAAGCTCCTCTTGATTCCTTGGAAAATATCCAGCGCGCTTACCAAGCCTTTCATGTACACTAAGTCTGCCCCTCAGCCGATCATGCACTAATGATCTGCCTCTGATTGGCTCATTGATAGATAAACCCTGATTACCAAGCTGAAACCTCCTTTCTGGTCGATTGGCCCCATAATAACCATTGCACTCAGGGCAATTTTCAACAGTTGGCAATTTAATGCCTTCTTCCCAGCAATGGATGAAAAACGGGCACTTCTAATGATCTTTATGCCGATACCACTCTTCCCGACGCCTCTCTTCTTGCTGTCGTTGATATCGATCTCTACGCTGACGCCAACCCTCCTGCTGCCTTTGATGGGTAATCACAATGCTAGGTCGAGGAGGTTTTTTGGAACTACCACTTTCTCCCAGCAGACCCTTGCTTTTTGCGTCATCGGTAGTTATCCGATGCTGAGGATCCACTGATGCATTTTTCTCAGCAGCCTCTAATGTCAATACCTTGGTCTTACCCTTGGCATCCAACATATTTGCTGGAAAAGGATGCTGATCAATTTTCATCGGCTTCTGGGTCTTGGAGTTGCCAAACTTAATTCTCCCAGATTCAATGGCCGATTGCAACTGCTGCCTGAACACCTTGCACTCATTTGTACTGTGTGAAGTTGCATTGTGCCATTTGCAGTACAGGATCTTCTTCAACTCTTCTGCCGATGGAATCACATGATTAGGTGACAGCTTAATTTGACCTTCTTGAAGCAAAAGATCAAATATCTTGTCAGCTTTGGTGATGTCAAAGGTAAACTTCTCTGGCTCTTTCTGACCAAAGGGACAAGATATCGACCTTTTATTCTTAACCCACTCAGCTAAGCCAATAACTGGTTCTTCATCAGAATCAGAATCTTCTACCTCCTCAACAAATGATACTTTTTTGCTCCAATTCTTCTTAGGCTCAAAAACCCTAGTGTCTTGATCAGAGATCCTTTGTACAAGATGACTTAGGCTTTCAAACTCCTGAGAAGCATACCTGTCCTTGAGATATGGCAATAACCCTTAAAAAGCCAGATCGGCAAGCTGCTGATCATCCAGCACTAGGTTGTAGCACTTATTCTTTACATCTCGTAGCCTCTGTACAAAGCTTTCTACCGATTCATCATTACGTTGCCTCAATTTTACTAAATCGGTAAGCTTCTTTTCATGGATTCCAGCAAAAAAATACTTATGAAATTGTTTTTTCTAGATCAGCCCAAGTAATAATAGAATTTGGTAGTAATGATATGAACCACGTGAATGCTGATCCAGACAAAGATAATGAAAATAACCAAACTCTTAATTCATCTCTGCTAGCTGCCTCTCCACATTGAATAATGAAGCGATTGACGTGTTCCATTGTTGATGTATCATATTGTCCAAAAAATTTGGTGAAATCTGATACCTTGTACCAATTTGAGAGAGGAATTAAATCATATGCTGGAGGGTATGGAGTCTGATAAGAATAAGTATTAACTTTGGGTTTTATCCCAAACTGATCTCTCATGATTTCTGCTATCTTATCGGCCCAAAAAGCATCAGCTTCCTGCTGACGAACTGGCTGAATTTCTACAGGAGGTGTCTGCTGATATCCCTCCACGTATCTTTGTGGCTCACGGTCTCCAGCAATCGGCATATTCGCCACTACTTGTGGCCCACTAACCTGCTGGAAAAGATTCATCGGCTGAGCTGCCGATGCCTGATTCTAAAAACCAGCTTGCATATGACCTTGCTGAATTCCTGCAACTTGTTGATTCTGCTAAACTGCATGTTGAACAGGTAACTGTCCTGACCAACCATTATTAGAAGTCATCGGTACAAAGCTTGCCGATGGCTGGTAACTTGCTGACATTGTTGGATAACAATTAGCATAACCGGCTTGAGGCATGAACTGCACCCCAGGTTGACTCATAGCAGAGGCCTTCTGCTGCATCGGTAGTAGGCTTGCCGATGGACTTGTATTAGGTGCTTGAAACGAAGGCATCTGGAAACCTCCTGAAGTTGGTTGCGCAGTAGTTGATGTGGCATATTGAGGCACTTGAGCCATCGGTGAAACAGCCGATGATACAGGAGCTTTTCCTGCTGCGTCAAACACTTGAGGTAACCCAGAGTTAAAGGCAGACTGTCACACCCATTTTTAAGGACAAAAATAGGATGCATAAAGTACTCATGTGCGCCCCAGGACATGATCGCACACATAAGTAGACAAATTACATAGTATCATCACAGTGCTTATTACATAGCGAATAAATATTTAAGACATAGTCTTGAACGATAAATAATAATAACTAATAGTAAATCTCCAGCGGAAACTCCACACAGGGACACGGTTGACTGGTTGACACCAAGACTAGTACTCATTACGATAATCTTCCTCATAATCTTCATCTGTTATGGTGGAAATAGCAAGGGTGAGTCCATGTCGAACTCAACAAATATAACACAGGGTTCGTGAGGCTCAAAAGGCTAGACATTGTTTGACTACGTTTAGCTTTTAGTCATCATATATTTAACAATTGAGTAGCATCAAGATGAACCAATTCCCATTAATGAACCAATGATCAATTGTAATTGAGAATAATGAACAACATTAACATGAGCATAATAACAACAATAAGTAAACATAATATAGCAATGGTGATCATCTATCTGTAAATGTTCCAAGGCCGCTCGTATCCGTGAGCACGGCTAGTATACCAGTTTTTAACTCTGCGCAGAGGTGTACACTTTCACTGTAAGTCATGATTTCCAAATGAGTGGGGAGATCAAGCCCAAACACCGGAGAACCATATAAAGCCACTCAAAAGTTCGTCTAACAAGTTAGGGCCATTAGATTCACTCGGCAGGCAGATGTAGAACCCCCCTTCCCTGTGGCATAACAACCGCAGCCTATACACACTAGGCCAGGGGCTCGCACTACACCCAACGTGGCAAGCCTTTCTTACGCCATTTAAGGTAACCACTAACAAGCTAGAAAAGGTCTCTTGAACAACTAAAGCCAGAGCCATATAGCCCTCACAGCTGTACTGTATGTCCCGGATGATCACGTACAGATAAGTCCTTATGGAGAGAAACCAGAGCATCAAAATAATACACATGCTCTAGCCCCCTTTTAACAGTAACAAAATCATCTTAATGGTTGATTGCTTGATCCATTAATCAAATTACAAGATCATTGTTCATAGTTTAAGCACTAGCAGTAGCTACCCAAATGCATTCCCAAGGTTGACAAGGAATCAAGATAACAATCACTAGTTAAAATCTCTAAGGTTGTCAAGGTAAGCACATGCATATGTATGATAATTTCAATGTATAGGTAGCAAGGATAGTCCTATGTTATACTTGTCTTGATCAAAGCTCTCCAAGTTATACTGCTGACTTGGCTCAAAGTAATACTCCGAATCGTCCAGATACTGCTCACCTTCTATACTCGATCATCAATCAACAACATACATGCATCCAATCAAACATACACGAAGCAAACAAAGAGATATAATTAGAACAGTACACCAACAGTAGCAAAACAGTAATAAAAGTTTATAAAACTCTTCTACACGTTTCTACGATCACACAGACGCAAAGGTCACCAAATTCGGAGTTAAAACGTATAAGTTATGAATTTTCTAAGATTTCCTATAGATAAATAAATACTTAATTATAAACTCAAAAAATAAATTATCAAAACTAACTATACAACTACACTAACATGTAGAGCTCGCAATTACAAACCTAATGCAACTTGAACGGATCAAATCGGAGTTAAAACGAAGTTTTTATGACCAAAACAATTCTAGTGGCAAAACTGTAATTTCCTGAAAACGTATTTTTGAATAAACCGGAAGTGAATACGCTTTCAAAACACGAAAACGTACTTTCAATTTTACGCTATGGACCGCGGGTTGATTACTAAAAAGCTGAGGGTCTCTTTATGAATTTTACCCGCGAAGGGGTAAGTTCTAATCTGAGCCGTTGATCTCGAATCGGACGGCTCGCAATCATCTGCAATGCTACAGTAAGAAGACCGGCCTCCATCCTCAAGTCCGGCCGGCGGTCCCCCATGGCCGGCGGGTTCCTTCTCGCCGGAGATGGTGGTTCACCCCCTCTAGACCACCGTTCGACTCGAGATTTGATCCAAACGGTGGAGAAGCTCCGTGCGAACTCAACTAACCGATAAAAACCCGCTATGGTAGACCGAACACGGCGTGCGGCTACAAGGGAGCGGCGGCGCCATTGCCGGTGCACCCGAGCTCACCAAAACCACTATTCAAAGCATCTCAACACCAAAGAAGGGCACGGGAAGAAAGAGAAGGAGATTTGCGAGCTTACCAACGCGACGAATTAGCCTCCAAAGCACCCGAACACACTCCTCCCCAACGTCCGCCGTATTCAACCGAACCCAACCCTAGAACTCGACGATTTGCGGTGGAACTCACGATTTTAGGTGAAAAACGGAAACTAGAGGACCTATGCGACCTATTTATAGCCTCAATCACCGATTTCGGTTAACATACCCGGACTACATGATTCGATCGTAGCTCGGTTGGAAACAAACTCGACTCCGGTCCGGTTACGAGGAAGAAGGAGACGGCTGACATCGGAGACCCACCGGTCAGCCACCGAGAGAGAAGAGGAAAACGCTGTCGTTCTCTGGGCCGACTGGGCTGCGACGGACAGGTCGGCCCACGCGGCACAGTGCACCTGAAGCAGGCCGCCGAGCGGGCCGTCGGCCATCAGCTGAAGGTAAGTCTTCTTCTTTCTTTTCTTTTTTTTCTAATTTTACAAACACATTTTCAAATCAAATTTTCCTAAACCAAATCAATTCAAATAAAACAAATATAACCACACCACAAAATAAAATAAATGCAACAGCATGAATGCATCACCAAATAATTTTTAAAATTTTAATTTGCCCTTAATTGTTATCTAACTTATCTGAAATTCATTATTCCTAAAGTTTAGAATTTTTGGGTGTTACAAATTCTACCCCCTTAAAAGAATCTCGTCCTCGAGATTGGACTGCTTACTCAAACAACTGCGGATATGATTTCCTCAATTCATCATCTCTTTCCCAAGTTGCCTCTGTCTCTGAATATCGATTCCACTGCACCTTGCACATTCTAATAACCCGACTTCGAGTAACTCTCTCAGCAGTCTCTAAAATCTTAATCAGAAACTCTTCATATGTAAGATCCTCCTTAACAGTCAACTCTTCTAAAGGTATCTGCTCTTCAGGCACCCGTAAACACTTCTTAAGTTGTGAAACATGAAACACATCATGCACTCCAGATAAATTCTCAGGCAACTCTAATTGATAAGCAACTTCCCCACGTCTAGCAATAACTTTAAATGGTCCAACATACCTTGGTGCTAGTTTACCTTTCATGTTAAACCTCTTCACACTTCTCATAGGTGACACCTTCAAATAGACATAATCACCTACCTCAAAAACTAGATCTCTTCTCCTATTATCAGCATAACTCTTCTGACGAGACTGTGCCACTCTCAAATTCTCACGAATCACTCGCACTTGATCTTCTGCGTTTCTAAGAACATCTGTACCAAACACTTGAGATTCACCTGTCTGATCCCAAAACAAGGGAGTTCTACACTTACGTCCATACAAAGCTTCAAACGGTGCCATCTTCAGACTCTGTTGATAACTATTATTATATGAGAATTCTGCATAAGGCAAACTCTTATCCCAACTAGTTCCATATTGCAATGCACAAGCTCTCAACATATCCTCTAATACCTGGTTGGTCCTTTCAGTCTGTCCATCTGTCTGTGGATGATAAGCTGTATTAAAATTCAATTTTGTTCCCAAAGATTCATGTACAGCTTTCTAAAAGTGTGACGTAAACTGCGAACCTCGATCAGACACAATCTTCTTTGGAACTCCATGCAAACAGACTATTCTTTCCATATACAAGGTAGCTAATTGTACTCCCGTGTAATTAGTTTTCACTGGTATAAAATGAGCAACTTTAGTCAACCTATCCACTATCACCCAAATAGAATCATAACCTCTCTGAGTACGCAGTAACCCCACTATAAAGTCCATACCAACTTCCTCCCACTTCCATTCAGGAATCTTCATTGGTTGCAACAATCAGCAGGTCTCTGATGCTCTGCTTTCACCCTCTGACAAGTGTCACACAATGCCACATACTCAGCCACATCTCGTTTTAATCCAACCCACCAATATTTCTGTTTAAGATCCAAATACATCTTAGTACTACCAGGATGAATAGAATAAGCTGACTCATAAGCTTCGCGAAGAATTGCCTGTCTAACAGTTTGATCCTCAGGTACACACAGCCTCTTTCCAAAACCACAAAATTCCATTATCATCCATCCGAAAGCCTGGTGACTTACCAATCACTATATCTTCCGCTATCTTCTTTAGTTTCTCATCCTTCAACTGACCCTTGTAGATTTCTTGCTCTAAAGTAGGCTCTATCACTAATTCCATTGTATTAGTAACAATTCCCAAATTCAAATACTCAAATTCAGCACATAACTCCCTAGTCATAGACAATGTTCGTATCTCATTGGCATAACTTTTCCTACTAAGAGCATCAGCTACTACATTAGCCTTACCAGGATGATAGTGTATCTCAATATCATAATCCTTAATCAACTCTAACCATCTGCGTTGCCTCAAATTCAGATCTGCCTGAGTGAAAATATACTTCAAACTCTTATGATCAGTGTATATATCACTCTTATGTCCAATCAAATAATGTCTCCAAATCTTTAAAGCATGAACTACAGCTGCTAACTCCAAATCATGTGTAGGATAATTCAGCTCATGCTTTCTCAACTGCCTAGATGCATAAGCCACAACTCTGCCTTCTTGCATAAGAACACATCCCAAACCTTGACGAGAAGCATCACAATAAATAGAAAACTTCTTACTCAAATCTGGCAAAACTAGTACAGGCGCTGTAGTCAACCTCTTCTTCAATTCCTCAAAACTAGTTTGACATTTATCAGACCACACAAACTTGGCATTCTTCTCTAACAGAGATGTCATAGGTTTAGCAAGTTTAGAAAACCCTTCAATGAACCGTCTATAATATCCAGCCAATCCCAAGAAACTGCGAATCTCGCTAGCATCAGTAGGTGGTTTCCAATTCAATACATCCTTTACCTTGCCTGGATCCACTGATATCCCTCCATTAGAAACTATATGACCAAGGAAAGAAACTTCCTTCAACCAAAACTCACATTTACTTCGCTTCGCATACAGTTTATGCTCTCTAAGCTTCTGCAATACCAACCTCAAATGTTCAGCATGCTCTACCTCTGTCTTGGAAAATACCAGTATATCATCAATAAACACTACCACAAACTTATCCAAATATTCCATGAACACCTTATTCATCATGTACATAAAGTATGCAGGTGCATTGGTCAATCCAAACGACATAACAGTATACTCATACAATCCATACCTTGTAGTAAAAGCTGTCTTTGGAATATCAGAGGCACGAATCTTCAACTGATGATAACCAGAACGTATATCAATCTTAGAGAACACACAAGCACCTCTCAACTGATCAAACAAGTCATCAATCCTGGGCAAAGGGTACTTATTCTTGATAGTTACCTCATTTAGTGACCGATAATCAACACACATCCTCTGACCGCCATCTTTCTTATCAACAAAAATAACTGGTGCTCCCCAAGGTGATGAACTAGGTCGAATAAAACCTTTATCTTGTAATTCTTTAATTTGTTTCTTAAGTTCTTCTAATTCATCTACTCCCATCCTATATGGTCGTTTAGCTATAGGTGCAGTTCCAGGAAGTAATTCAATAAGAAATTCAATGTCTCGGTCAGGTGGCATACCTGGCAATTCATCAGGGAAGACATCCGGAAATTCCTCAATCACTGAATTCTCCTTCATAGTATCTTCAAGCTGATTCACCACAGCGGTTGGTTGCTTCTGCACTGCTACATCCACATTGATTTTATCTCCATTAGGTGCAGTCACAACTACCACTTTCTGCTGACACTGAATCTCTGCCTGATTTTGCTTCATCCAGTCCATACCCAATATCACATCAATACCAGATGTCCTCAACACTATAGGAGTTATCTTAAACTCTACCCCCCTTAATACCATACTAATTGGAAGACAACGATTACTGGTTTGCATGGTACCTCCCGGTGAATTTACTAAGAGAGGTTCTTTCATAGCTAGCATGGGTATAATATGCATTTTAACAAAAATGTTGGATATGAATGTATGAGATGCTCCAGAGTCAAAAAGAACAGTTGCGGGAGTGGAATGTACATTGAACGTACCAATCATAACTTTCGGTGCATCATGAGCTGTATCAGAAGACACGTGATTCACCCTTCAGTACCAGATTGCCTCTGGTTGCTCTTCTGGCTCTGAGGAGTCTGCTGGTTCTGCTTCTCAGGACAATGATAAGACATATGCCCCTCTTTACCACAGACAAAGCATCTAGTAGGCGTGCTGGGAGCACTATTCTTCATGGGGGTAACATTGGGATTTCCAGTGCGAGGAGTCTGTTGCCCAGTCTGCTGATACTGTTGACGCTGTGGATATGATGAACGCTGCTGCGACTGATTACTTTGCCAATTTTGGGACCACCTCTGATTCGGATTGCGATTCCACTGGCTAACCGGTCCCTGAAACTTCTGATGAAAACCATGCTGAGAATTTGTGCGTTGACGGTTGTTGCTTCCTGAGCTTTGTACCTTCATCTTCCTCTTCCTATCCATCTCCCTGCGCTCATTATCAAGCACAATAGCTTTATTTACCAGCTCTTGAAAACTAGCATAGTTGTTCCCCTTCAATTGCAAACGAAGATCATAATAAATTCCCTTCAAGAAAAGACGCTGCCTGTCCGCATCTTCCCTCACTTCATTAGGAGCATAGCGAGCCAACTGGGTGAACCTGTCATGATATTCACTAACGCTCATCTGTCCCATCCTAAGGTTTCTGAATTCTTCCTGCTTTAGCTCAATTATACCTTCAGGAATATGACGAGCTCGAAAATCTCTAACAAACTCATTCCAAGTGATAGGAGGAGCATTGTTAGGGCGTGCAGCTTGATACGACTCCCACCAAGTCTGAGCTGTCCCCTGTAACTGGCCAGATGCATATAACACCTTTTCCATATCGTTGCATTGGGCTATGTTCAGCTGTTTCTCAACGGCTCTCACCCAATCATCTGCCTCTAAAGGATTAGCAGCATGAGAAAACACTGGAGGGCGTCCCTTCAAAAATTCTCCACGTTTGTCCCTCACTTGCACAGGCGGTGGTCCTCCCGCAGGGGGATTGTTCTGCATGTGCTGCATAAACATCTGCATCATCTGATTCTGAGTTTGCATGAGTTCCTCCATAGTAATAGGTGGATTAGCACCTCCACGACCTCTGCCACGACCTCTGCCTGACATCTGTTTCCAAAACACAGAAGATGAAATTCAGTACGATCCGAGATGATGTATTCAATAGATAAACAAAATCTGATTTTTCTGGGCGAACTCCAATTTCAGCAACTCAGTAAAACTGTCATATCTCGAGCTACAGACGTCCAATTCAGATGATCTTTACATGGTTAGAAAGCTTACAAAAATTATCTACAACTTTTATTCACAACACTTTTTCTGATTCTGTTAATAAATTGGTCAAAAACTGAACTTAACCGAAACTGTTTTAGAATTCCAGACTGTGCAGTAACCCCAACTTGGAACAGGTATATCTCTTAGCTCATAATAGATATTAAAGTAATTCTTGCGAGGTTGGAAAGATATAGACGTCTAATTATTTCCAGTAAAATTTCTTAAATTTCTCATGAACGGATTTTAAGTTATTTCTAAAACATCCCAGACTGATCCAAAAATCAGCAAAGGACAGAACTAAGTTAACCTCATATTCAACTAATATATTTTGATCAAACTTAATATTCTTAACCATGGAACTTGTAGCCATATCTACAAAACTCCAGCACACATTACAAAGATCCAAATCACATATTATCATAATAACAATCCATCAATCACACAATTGTTCACACCACAAACTGACTCTTAAAACAATCCAAACTTAAAATTAACTCGCAACTACTATCGTTCCTATTACATAGGGATTTTTCCTATTTCTTAATTAAGCTTCTCATAAATCTTGGGACGACCTAACTCCGCCCTTAATTGGTCAATCTCCTTATAAGCTTGCTCCTTAAGTTCTTTTTCCTTTAGCAACTCATCTTTCAAATCCACCTCATGGAGAGCCAATTCACGAGCTAATCCCACCGTAGCTTGTAAAGTCAAGGATGAATCATCTGCAAGCGGCACGGTCCAAATACCCTTGTCATGTAAGAAACAAGGGAAATGCCGGAGTGCACCCTTTAACGTCTTGTCCGAGCGTAGACCATGGTAGTAAACAAATGCATTGAAAGCGACATCCTCCATGCTTGTCTCCACGGTTGCCCGGCTCACTCTGGTAATGAACTTTGACTCCACCTTAGGTTCCTTAGTGGTAGGATCCCTTTTCTTGACCCATAACTCCGTTTCCCAATAGGAATCCATCCATGGATGACTATACTCTGCACTGCGATACTCCAAAGTAGCTTCCCAATCGTAGTAGTAGTTGTCCAAGGTTCTTGTCAATATGTCATGGAAGAAAGCATCAGCTTTAGGAACCATGATATGAAGCTTCGTAGTCCACCCCATAACTACATCCTCTATTGGTGTATCACCAACTCTTGATTCAGCATCAGATAGCTCTTGATCACCCTCCTCATACGGCTCCTGGGGTTTGAAATGGGCAACGTACTGTGCAGCTGACAGACGGGGATGAGGAGGCATCTACAAGATTTAGACATAGATTAGATAGAATCAATGTATTTTCGCAATAGAATAAAGTAGAGGAAGCATAAAACTTTAGTAATTAACAAGGTGAAAAGAGGAAGCATGAATTAAGTGAAGTATGGATGCTATCAACGACCATTCTAACTAGGCTTGCGTCCTACAGTCAACACGGCTCTGATACCAATCTGTCACACCCATTTTTAAGGACAAAAATAGGATGCATAAAGTACTCATGTGCGCCCTAGGACATGATCGCACACATAAGTAGACAAATTATATAGTATCATCACAGTGCTTATTACATAGCGAATAAATATTTAAGACATAGTCTTGAACGATAAATAATAATAACTAATAGTAAATCTCCAGCGGAAACTCTACACAGGGACACGGTTGACTGGTTGACACCAAGACTAGTACTCATTACGATAATCTTCCTCATAATCTTCATCTGTTATGGTGGAAATAGCAAGGGTGAGTCCATGTCAAACTCAACAAATATAACACAGGGTTCATGAGGCTCAAAAGGCTAGACATTGTTTGACTGCGTTTAGCTTTTAGTCATCATATATTTAGCAGCTGAGTAGCATCAAGATGAACCAATTCCCATTAATGAACCAATGATCAATTGTAATTGAGAATAATGAACAACATTAACATGAGCATAATAACAACAATAAGTAAACATAATATAGCAATGGTGATCATCTATCTGTAAATGTTCCAAGGCCGCTCGTATCCGTGAGCACGGCTAGTATACCAGTTTTTAACTCTGCGCAGAGGTGTACACTTTCACTGTAAGTCATGATTTCCAAATGAGTGGGGAGATCAAGCCCAAACACCGGAGAACCATATAAAGCCACTCAAAAGTTCGTCTAACAAGTTAGGGCCATTAGATTCACTCGGCAGGCAGATGTAGAACCCCCCTTCCCCGTGGCACAACAATCGCAGCCTATACACACTAGGCCAGGGGCTCGCACTACACCCAACGTGGCAAGCCTTTCTTACGCCATTTAAGGTAACCACTAACAAGCTAGAAAAGGTCTCTTGAACAACTAAAGCCAGAGCCATATAGCCCTCACAGCTGTACTGTATGTCCCGGATGATCACGTACAGATAAGTCCTTATGGAGAGAAACCAGAGCATCAAAATAATACACATGCTCTAGCCCCCTTTTAACAGTAACAAAATCATCTTAATGGTTGATTGCTTGATCCATTAATCAAATTACAAGATCATTGTTTATAGTTTAAGCACTAGCAGTAGCTACCCAAATGCATTCCCAAGGTTGACAAGGAATCAAGATAACAATCACTAGTTAAAATCTCTAAGGTTGTCAAGGTAAGCACATGCATATGTATGATAATTTCAATGTATAGGTAGCAAGGATAGTCCTGTGTTATACTTGCCTTGATCAAAGCTCTCCAAGTTATACTGCTGACTTGGCTCAAAGTAATACTCCGAATCGTCCAGATACTGCTCACCTTCTATACTCGATCATCAATCAACAACATACATGCATCCAATCAAATATACACGAAGCAAACAAAGAGATATAATTAGAACAGTACACCAACAGTAGCAAAACAGTAATAAAAGTTTATAAAACTCTTCTACACGTTTCTACGATCACACAGACGCAAAGATCACCAAATTCGGAGTTAAAACGTATAAGTTATGAATTTTCTAAGATTTCCTATAGATAAATAAATACTTAATTATAAACTCGAAAAATAAATTATCAAAACTAACTATACAACTACACTAACATGTAGAGCTCGCAATTACGAACCTAACGCAACTTGAACGGATCAAATCGGAGTTAAAACAAAGTTTTTATGACCAAAACAATTCTAGTGGCAAAACTGTAATTTCCTTAAAACGTATTTTTGAATAAACCGGAAGTGAATACGCTTTCAAAACACGAAAACGTACTTTCAGTTTTACGCTATGGACCGCGGGTTGATTACTAAAAAGCTGGGGGTCTCTTTATGAATTTTACCCGCGAAGGGGTAAGTTCTAATCTGAGCTGTTGATCTCGAATCGGACGGCTCGCAATCATCTGCAATGCTACAGTAAGAAGACCGGCCTCCATCCTCAAGTCCGGCCGGCGGTCCCCCATGGCCGGCGGGTTCCTTCTCGCCGGAGATGGCGGTTCACCCCCTCTAGACCACCGTTCGACTCGAGATTTGATCCAAACGGTGGAGAAGCTCCGTGCGAACTCAACTAACCGATAAAAACCCGCTATGGTAGACCGAACACGGCGTGCGGCTACAAGGGAGCGGCGGCGCCATTGCCGGTGCACCCGAGCTCACCAAAACCACTATTCAAAGCATCTCAACACCAAAGAAGGGCACGGGAAGAAAGAGAAGGAGATTTGCGAGCTTACCAACGCGACGAATTAGCCTCCAAAGCACCCGAACACACTCCTCCCCAACGTCTGCCGTATTCAACCGAACCCAACCCTAGAACTCGACGATTTGCGGTGGAACTCACGATTTTAGGTGAAAAACGGAAACTAGAGGACCTATGCGACCTATTTATAGCCTCAATCGCCGATTTCGGTTAACATACCCGGACTACATGATTCGATCGTAGCTCGGTTGGAAACAAACTCGACTCCGGTCCGGTTACGAGGAAGAAGGAGACGGCTGACATCGGAGACCCACCGGTCAGCCACCGAGAGAGA
Source organism: Saccharum hybrid cultivar R570 (assembly GCA_038087645.1). Lineage (NCBI taxonomy): Eukaryota > Viridiplantae > Streptophyta > Magnoliopsida > Poales > Poaceae > Saccharum > Saccharum hybrid cultivar. The sequence goes on from JAQSUU010000259.1 coordinate 63,214,591, forward strand.
AGAGGAAAACGCTGCCGTTCTCTGGGCCGACTGGGCTGCGACGGACAGGCCGGCCCACGCGGCACAGTGCACCCGAAGCAGGCCGCCGAGCGGGCCGTCGGCCATCAGCTGAAGGTAAGTCTTCTTCTTTCTTTTCTTTTTTTTTCTAATTTTACAAACACATTTTCAAATCAAATTTTCCTAAACCAAATCAATTCAAATAAAACAAATATAACCACACCACAAAATAAAATAAATGCAACAGCATGAATGCATCACCAAATAATTTTTAAAATTTTAATTTGCCCTTAATTGTTATCTAACTTATCTGAAATTCATTATTCCTAAAGTTTAGAATTTTTGGGTGTTACACAGACAACTCCGGAGGCATACCATATCCCCACCAATTAGCAGGAATCTGGCTGTTCTGAGACACAGGCCCTGACATAGCTGATGCCGATAGATCTATATTGAGCTGAACTTGTCCTCCTAAAAGTACTGGATCTGATCTTACCGGTGTAGATTGGACATTAGGCAAACCTGCCGAGACTGGAGGAGAAGTAACTTCTGTACCCACACCGGCTAAGGGAGCCGATGGAGCATTGACCGATGCCGGTTCTGGTTGGTGATAAGCTGGCCCAACGTAATGTGGTGGCACTTGTCCCTCTTTAAAAGTTTGAACCACAGCATTATGAACAGTATTGGACAACACATTGGAGTGGTTAATCAAAGCATGATTTACTGTAGAATTAACCATCTCTTGAAGTTTACCAGGATTGGAGTCAAAGGTAACCTGCCGAGGCAACGACAAATCTTGCTTCTGGATGACTTCTCCGCTTCTGTTTAAGCTGAATGATTTCAGGCAAAGCTACCTGTAATCCTCTATAGCCTTTTCCATAGCCTGCTTCTGATCTTCCTTAAGATCTTCTTCCGATATCGCGATGACGTTCCCCGAATCGATCTCAGGATTGAACATATTGATCGTGTTGATTTGTCCCATCGGGCGTGCCAAAAGATGTGTTGATGCAAAAGTAGATCTACAAACACAAAGGGCTAATACCCAATCTGATATCCAAAGCGTGCCAGTCGATTTGACCTGTTAATCGACAAGGATGAAAATTCGAGTACTTTGGTCCTAACAACAGCGATACGCCCGGAAGCCATGGCCAAGAGGTATTCACGTGGAACTCGAGGATCGCCGAAGGTCGCACTGAAGCGATGCAACTCGTCGAATCGATGAGAACTCGTAAAAAGAAAAAATATGCAAATTGGCGAAGTCACCGAAAAAGTAAGTAGATGCAAATAGGAGTAAAATTGGTTTGATATTGATTGATCTATCTTACATTGTCCCTCAGTCTGTATTTATACCCTGATCTGAGGAAACATAACCAGACACGACTAGGACACTGAGTCCATATCTAAGGAAAAATGTGACTCTTACATGAATCATACTCTAACAAATATAGAAAAGGAAATTAACACCTATCTATTTCCCTGTCCGCCTCAATTACGATGAAATCTTCATCGACCTCCTCTCCATCGGCATGCCTCCTGTCATCACAAGCTTCATCGGCAGTAGTCTTCAAATCTTCCTTCATCGGCATCGGCAATAACACCTCCGATCTTACCAGCAACGCCTCTGAGTCTAAGTCAACTTTTCCATCGGTCACCACCATTCATCGGCAACAATCCTCACAAGCTGATCTTCATCGGCACCCTTCTATCAGCGTAATACAATAACTTTCCTTCTGCCGATTAGCCCACTCTGATCATTTTGACACGTGCCAAAAACGGTGTCAACAATATGTTAAATAATCAGTTGCTCTTTATCTAAAACTAGTTTGATTTCATTGCTACTAAGGTCAAGAGATGAACCAGAGTGTCAAACTGCCTTTAGTTCCAGCTCTGGCCAAAGCCAGTACTACTAAGTGTTCCTTTCTTTATCAATGTATACTAATTTAGTTTTGTTATTTCTGTAATCCTTTGAGAAATAGTTTGAGTTCATTGGAGCAATAAAATTGCTGGTGTTTTTTTTGAGATTAGAGCATACAATGAAATACTTTAATTTTGACCATGATCATAGTAGTTACCTCCCTCTCAACTCAGTTCAATGTACACTGTGTTTACTTTAGATTGGTAACTGGTTGCTGATTTTCATATCTGACATATGCACTTCTCAGAGATCAAGAACTAGTCTAAATATTTCCTATAGAGATTTTAGCTCATCATTCAAGCACTGCATTTTTCAGGCAAGTTCTTCAGGAGAGGTAGTGGCTGGGTGCAATGGAATTTATGATATGGAAGGCTTAAGTAGAGCTCTGTACCATGACACAATGTTGGTAAGCTGACTTTTCTACCAACCTAAGAATTCTCATGCTTGATACAATAACATACACAGGAAAATGTATCATATTTACTGTTCACTAAGAAACATCTAAGTTATATGCAGAATATCCCCATTCAGTGCTATTGAATTCCTTCCTGATTAGGATTGGATGTCATATATGATCAGCTCAATAGATCGTAAATTAGTTATTAGAGAACTTTGCACTTGATCTGTGCTCCACCTGCAGCTATCCAAATTATTCACTTGATCAATTTCCATGTTAATATTAATCAATAAAATTTGTCTGCAAAAATTTTAATGCGAAAGGATGTAGCCTTACTGAAAGTTTCTCCCTATAAATTTTTAGGATCAATACAAGAACGCATTGGATGATCCCTTCTCTGCAAAGAAATACTCATCTTTGCTATACAAGTAAGTTAACATAACAGTTGGATATAATATCGTATTTCGCTAGCATGTGGCATTTACTCAATGGCCTGTAATTGATTTGGTCTTCATTATGCAATTTCCCTAATTGATATTTATATTTTTGTGATTTTGTGTGATATGTTGTGGTCAGCAATGTACAGTGTACTTCCATTGTAACTAGTCTATGTTTTAGCAATTCAGAGTAATACACTAAATTAATTTTTTGGTTCCTCTACAGGCATCGACCTCTTCCTAGTCTAGAGGTTTTAGTTATGGTTGTTGAGAAAGCTACAGATCATGCCCTTGTATGGATCAATAGGTTGAGAAAGCTACAGAACATGCTCTTGTTCATGCGCTGCACCTCCTAGGACACCTGCTCAAGCGTGGGTAAGTCTGCTTGCTATTTCCATGTACCGTGCGCTATTTCCATGTGCCCTGCCTTGTTGCACCGTTGATGCTCCTTGGGCATGAACTGTTGCTATTTCCATGTGCCCTGCCTTGTTACATTGATGACATTTCTAGATGCAGTTTACTGTCCTAAGTAGAAAAATATAAAACTTAGGCAGCTGGTACAATTCATTTTTTTAATGAACTTCTACTAGCTGGAAGTGCTATTGCCATGTTCTCTCTCCCTTGTACATGTAGTGTAGCAAGTAGCATCATCAAACAAACACTTTTAGTTGCATGACTACTTGCCTGTATTCATTTTGGGCATAGATCAGTTATAGTCCTTGATTCACAGCTAGACACAAGGCTAACCCATTTATTTAGGATATGGCTGAAGAATGCTAGCTGCAATTACTAGGATTTTCAACTCTCATCATTTTTGTTTGAAATGAGCGTATGTTTTCCTTAACTTTGCAGATAATGGTGGGCTAGTAGGACGTTGGCATCTTCACAGCAGCTTGGCAGAGTAGTCTGCAAAACAAAACTTAGATTTCTCCACAGCACTAGCATAATGTAGTCTTTTTTCACAACCCTATTGGCCTATTTGGATGGAATAGAAATTGTGAATCTTGTATTAAATGAGTGGATCTTGTATTGAAAAGTGTGGATTTATTTGTTATTGTGCTGTATATAAAAATAGCCACCTAAATTTCTATTTTTTTTTGTTTTTTAATATTGTTATCAGTGACGCGTTTTCCCTATATGTGTTGCTGTTAAAAGAGTCCTTAGTGACGCGTATTGACTGAATGGGTCACTGATAAGGGGCTATCAGTGACGCGTATAGACTAGACGCGTCACTGATAAAGGCTATCAGTGACGCATGTTGGCTGGGCGCGCACATGTGAACGCTATTAGTGACGCGTTTTTACGCGTCACTAATGTCTCCTTATCACAGACGCAAAAACAGTGACGCGTCTTTTACGCGTCACTGATGACCTTTTCTGGCATAGTGATTATTATACAAACTAGTCCATCAACCCACGGCCTAGAATTTTAAAAGATTTACTATTAATATATTTGATTAATAAAAATTACTTATATTAAATTGTAAGTTTTTTCTTTGTTTATTTTTTATAAAATAGATATAATAGATACTTTGTAGTCTATATCTAATGATCATAAACTTTTTTGCAAGGGACTGACTTATATATTTTTCATGCATATTCATATTTTTACTTTGTGTGGCACATTGTATATTTTAATGTGCAATTAGTTTTAAACCTTGCTATTAACTATAGTGCCCCTTGTTGCATCACATATATTAAGTCATGAATCTGAATTTTGTTTTCTTTTACTTTATTTTCATTGACTGCTATAGATTTTTTTCAAGTTAAAACTCTAGTGTTTATTGTATCGTTTACTAACTCTCATTTTGAAATCTTTTAGAAATAAGGATTTTATGTCGTAGTACACTTCTAAGAGCCTGTTTGGCATGGCTCCAACTCCATATAAAGCAGCTCCACTCTAGAAATCCAGGTGGAGCTAGCTCTGAGTGGAGTTGGAGCTATCTGTAGGGGGTGTTTGGCTAGAAGGGTACTCTCAGCTCCAGAATAGTGTTTTATCAGTGTGGATTGCCTACTTTGCCCTTGGTTGACATGAGTGTATTTCAATAATGCGTCCAGCAGCAAAACAAGCATGTGAATTAAATTAAAGTACCAACATATTACAAGATAACCATGTCCAACCAAATAATCCGAGATACAAGTCCATAGTTTGAAAATATGATTACATTAATTCCAAGCTAATGCGATACAAGTCCATAGTTTGAAAATATGATTGCATTAATTCTAAGCTAATGCGACGGATGTAGCCAAAGTATCACGAAATGAGTCCATAGTCACAGCTTGATTCCAAAGTGGATCCATCAGAGGCATGTTGAGACACAACATATTTGTTGTACCTTTCCGGGATAGTCGGCACATAGTTCGGATCTCGATCAAAATTAGTAAAGTCCACATCCCCACTAGCATGCTCACGTATGAAATTGTGGAGAACCATGGTAGCAGCTACAACCTTCTTTTGTGTGAGCATGGAATAGGAAGGCATCTTATAAAGAATTTGCCACTTCATCTTTAATACTCCAAATGAACATTCAATAACATTACAAATAGATGAATGAATCCGGTTGAACTTCTCTTTTTGAGTATTTGGTTCCATACCCTGATGCCACTCAGGTAAATGATACCTTTCACCCTTGTATGGAGCTAGGTAACCTGGACAATTAGGATAGCCCGCGTCCACAACATAGTACTTGCCTGCAAACAACAACAACAACATAGCCTTTTGTCCCAAGCAAGTTGGGGTAGGCTAGAGATGAAACCCAAAAGAGACGAGAAACAGGGAGACACATAAAGGGACATAAAGGGCACAAGAGAAAAAGAGGTCACGGTTCAGGCACGTTGATTGCCAATCTCCAAGCGCTCCTGTCCATAGCTAAATCCTTGGAGATATTCCACTCCTTAAGATCTCTCTTAACGGACTCGTCCCAAGTTAGTTTAGGTCGACCTCTACCGCTCTTTACATTATCGGCCCGCTTTAGAACTCCACTATGCACCGGCGCCTCAGGAGGCCTCCGTTGGACATGTCCAAACCATCTCAACCGATGTTGAATCAATTTCTCCTCAATTGGTGCCACCCCAACCCTATCCCGAATATCATCGTTCCGAACTCTATCCCTCCTTGTGTGCCCACAACACCAATGCAACATACGCATCTCTGCTACACTCAAATGCTGGACATGTCGCCTTTTTGTAGGCCAACACTCAGCACCGTATAACATCGCCGGACGAATCACCGTATAACATAGTACTTGCCTGCATATATGAAAAAATAGCATAAGAATTTGAGGTACAAATTGAGCATGCAAAATGTTTGTAATGTTTGTACCTTGTGGAGAATGTGGGAAGACTTGCGTATCCACTTCCATTGCATGGTACAGTACACTAGTGTCATGCACAGCTCCCAGTTTACCCGCAACCACATATGTGAATCGCATATCAAAATCACAAATGGCAAGCACATTTTGAGTAGGAATTCCTGTCTTACCAATGAACCTCACTTGTTCTTCAGGTAAAAGAGACACACGAATATGAGTTCCATCTAGTGCTCCTATGCAATCCTAAAGTGTGGATATGCTCTTCATTTTGAAGGGGATGCTTCCTAAACTTCCCGCAGCCTGGAATGTCCAGAAATATGCAAGAGAGCAACACATATTAGTACAAATAATAACAGCAACTAATTAATAAATAAGGTAACATTCCTAAATACATATAACACTTACAGCTCTAGCTTTCTTCCATTCATTGTCCATACCAATAGTGCCATTTTTTGCGATTCCATACCAATAGTGTCATTATTACGGTTCCAACCGGTTCCTGTTTGCCTCATCTTTAGCTTTTTCCATGCCTTGAAATCTTCCTTCAATTTATACCACTTGTTCTTGATTTGCCCCTTGGTCAATTCAATATCTGTCCTATCTTTGAATCCTTTTTCAACCGCAGCATAACCAACAGAATTCAAGAATGTATTTGGCCGATTTCCTTTCTCAACTTGTTCAGCCATCAAACCACCTAGGATCCGAGTGTTCTCTACGTTCCAATCAATTTCCGGCATCTATACCAACTCAACACAAGTATTCAAAATATGCACAATTCGCTAACATGAACTACAGAGCAACTATTTCATAATCAAAATTTCAGTAGTACAGAGCAACTACAGAGATGAATGGCATCAAGTAAACTAGAGCACTGCAGCTGCTGGCACTATTTCCATCACCAGATTAGCCAAAAGCCCAAAAGCAATGGGGTATTATGTGTCACAAATTTCCCACATTCATGCGCAATCAGGATCGAACCAGCGGGCACAAATGGGGAATCTAAGCCACGAAATACCTAGACAGAGTCTGAGACCCGATCTCACCTTCTCCTCACGCTTGGCGTCACCGCCCTAGGAGCCCTTCTTCTCGTTGAGCTGGATGAGGCCCTCGCTTGTCTGCCGCAAGATGTCGACGGGCGTCTGCGGCTTGGACTTGAAGATGCCCTTCTTCGTGTTGAGGGTTAGGGTTGGGGGAGTGGAGGCGCAGGGGAGGCCAAGGGGAGTGCAGACGCGGGGAAGAGACGAGGGGGAAAGAGGCGAGGGCGGTGGGGGAATGGAGGCATGGTGGCAGCGGTGAACGACGGGGTGGGCGAGCGCGGAGGAGGCGGCGACCGCGTGGGTTAAGTGCGAGCGTGGGGGCGGCAGCGTCGAGTGGGAACTATGCGCGGGTGACGGGCCAAGCACGGGCACTGGTGGATAGGTTTCCTAGGGAGGTTCAGAAACATAACAAATAACGGTTCCCTGGGTTGGAGCATGTAATCGATGGCAAAAGCGGGTAATTTCCTTAGAACTACATGTCTAGGTCTATTTCAGGGGGTTCTGGAGCTAGAAAAGAGGTCGTCCAAGAGAATGAACTAGAGCTCCAATAACTCCATAGAGTTCGGCTGCTCCAACTTTTCTTGGAGTTGGGGTGTTTGGCTAGCTAATCTCAGCTCTAGCCTAGAGTTTGCCTCTGGAGTCATGCCAAACAGGCCCTAAATACTACAATAGTGTAACAACCCAAAAATCTACACACCAAAAATACCAACTACAAATTTTTTTCTTAAAATCCCCCTATAGTGATGAGTGTCATATGTAGAAACCTAACCTAAGAGATGCAGTAGGTCTAACCCCAACTTAAGTTACATCTAAGCATGGCTTATCACTTGTCTTAATCATGTGGTTAAATTCCCTAGCTAAATGAATCTTGCATGCATAATAATACCACATGCGAGTTGGATTTTTCCTTGCTTTATATGATGTTAATTAAAATCACCAAACATCTATAGGTTAATAAATGTTCAATCTGCTAAAATTATAAACCTAGTCACCAAATAAGTATATGGGGCCTACCTATAAAAACACTACCTAATTCAACTTGGATTCACACCAAACTCAAACTCAAACAAATAAATAGAAATGGGAAGAAAAAAAGAAAAGGGAAAGGGAAAGGAGACCGGCCTGCTTAGCGGCCCAGCGCGACCTCACCCGCGCCCGCACCACTGGGCCGGCCCAGCAAGCCGTCACGCGCCGCGTAACCGGCCGTTGACAAACCAGACCTGCCCATCAGCCAGCTAGAGCACCACACACCGCGCGCGGCCGCATCACGCCAACGCCCTGATGGACCAGCCCCCTCTGTCAGCCGCACAAGACACAGTGTTGTCTTTTTCCTCGCCACCCGCCCAACTGCCCGCGACCGGAGGCTGACCAACCTGGCAGGCGCGGGCCAAGGGTCACGCCCGGGGCATACCCTTGTTCCCCTTGCACCACGCCCATGCAACCTCACGCCACTGTTGGATGCGCCTCGCGCATCTGTAGTCGTCCGCCCAAACCGCCATAGCCGAGTATAAGAAGAAGCACGGGGAAGCCTAGCCCTCCTACCCACGCCACCGCCACTCGGTGGCAACCCCACGCACACCACACCAGAGAGAAGTTAGAGAAGGAGGCGGGGAAAAGAGAGGAGCTCGTTGCCATAGAAGGGGGAGCGGCGAAGCTGCGCGACGTCACCGGTGTCGCCGGAGCAGAGGACGTCGCCCCGATCAAGCAAGGACGACGCCACGACGCTGCACGGCTTCCGAAGCTACATGGCCGCAACCCGCCATTGCGTCACCATCCTATTTCCCACAACACCTACGATGAGCCCCGGTCTTTCCCCTGTTCGTCGCCGGACCTCGCTAATCGGCCATGGCGCTCTACACCGGGAGCGCGTAGGCCAAGGCCGTCTCTGGCCTCTGGGTACACACGCACTCACGTGCATACCCGCGACCACGCCGTAACCACCCCACCGGCGCCCCGTAGTTCACCCGCGCGCCTCGCCGTCGTCACCATGTCACCGTGGCCGCCGGGGAGCCCCCTACCGGCCACATGGGAACCCAAAGCCCCGCCTTGAGCCCTGGACGCCTTCGCCGTGCCCCCACGGATCCACAGAAGCCTTTACCCGCCCAGCCGAGCCATCAGGAAGCCTACACGCACGACCTCACCGTCGGCAAGCACCGCCGAGCCGCGCGTTCGCCGTGGCCATCGCCTTAATGAGCTCCGGCGGCCACCTAGACCCCACCATCGCAGTCGCCGAGACCTGGCAGTATTTTTTCCCCTCGATAATTGGGCGCTAGCGCCGCTGCGGAAGCTTGTCGGTGAGCACATCGCCGGTGGGAACACGCCGGCAAGGAAGCAGGGGAAAATTCCCTCGCCGACCACACACGCATGAAACCGGTGCACATGGACCACAGAGAGAAGGAAGGAAGGAGACGTGGTCCATCGTGAGCCATGCCCACAACCGAAGTCCACAGCCCAGTGGGGGCCCAAGACCGTGATGTGGTAGCGCCACAGCTTGCCACGTGTCTGGCCCGGCCTGGCCCAGACCGGCCCAACCCGAGCCCGCTAGAGCCTGTTTGAGACCCAGTCCGAGTTGACCGTTGACCGGTCAACGTTGACTATTGACCTGAGCCCACATGTCAGCGACACAGAGCCGCTGGAGCCACTTGTCAGTAGGTGATGTCATGCTGGCGTCATTACAACATCATGCGGGACCCACCTGTCAGTAATAACACAATCGAGGTGACGTCATGCTGACGTCACGATGCTGACGTCAGCAGCCCTAGCCCCACACGTCAGTGACCCTGACCCGTTAACCGTTGACTTGACGTTGACTTTGGTCGGACCCACATGTCAGTGACCCAAGAGCCCTGGCCCCACCTGTCAGCAACGATGACGTTGATGACATCATGCTGGCGTCATGATGACGTCAGCAGGACCCACCTGTCAGCTCAGAGCCGAGTTGATGATGTCATGCTGACGTCAGCATACCACGTGGACCAATCATAGTGTGACACGTGTCAGCCTAGGATTAATTCAGCCTTTTCCATTTTCAGAAATAGATTTAATCTTCGGAAATTCATAACTAATTCATACGACCTCAGAAAAATATGAAACTAGGACCAAAATTCATCTAAAATCAAGATCTACGCAATGAACCCATGTTTGAGTGCATTTGGCTCTTTTGAATTTTTCATTGCTTCTTTGTGCTATTCTATAGACGCCGCTAATGCGATTATGATTCGATCGTATGCAGACTCGGAGAAGAATCTGACTGACGAGGATAGGGAGTATCGTGAGGAGTACGAAGACGACTTCACTGAAGGTGCCACATCCCACCCAATCTCGTAGCACCCATTACACATGGCTAACATAGAACTGCTATTGCTTTACATTCTACATAATTATACACTGTGATAGGACTTGCATGATAGTATGCTTTGCTTGACGACCATTACCTTGATGCAACCTTGCCCCTGCTCACCCTGCTGTTAGGCTAGACACACGCTTGCTATATTATGATCTGCTACTTATTACTTCTACTACGCTTTTATACTTTATTGATGTGTGGTAAAAACTAGAATTATCTGGACTATGGGAAGAGAGTGCTGCGTGTGTGACTTGGGTGTGTGGAGGGTGAGGGTTGTGTCGACCAAGTTGGAGTATATGATGAGCTTGAGGCAAGTCTTGCCCTCGGGGAGCATACCTGGGCACCCCCTGGAATGGATACCTGTGGTGGGTAAATGGTATATGAGGTGGCCCTGGGTGTGAACCTATGATGGGAGGAGCCCAGGGTAGAGGTGCTGTGGTGGCACGGTAATTGGAACCTTGAGGAAGACATTCTGGCTTGGTCATTACCTAAGGACTTACTAGTGCTCAGACTCACCGGGAAGCCTTTATGTACCACTCGCCCTATATGGTACGGGACGTCCGAACTACTTGGTAGAATATTGCCACTACTGCTAGGTTGATAGCGGACAGTGCAAGGAGGTACGGGGCGCGGTGGAACCCCCCACACCCTTCCAAGACCTCATAGAGACCTTGTGGACCCGGCTCATGACTCACAGTTTCAGCCACCCCAGACTATACTTGGGGTGTACCAGGGCTGAATGGTAGAGTGGCAGTATTCTAGGCTAGCAAGCGGCCGGAATCAGCCCAGTTGACGATGGTCCGCGATGAAGGTAGATCTTGTGGTTATATAAAACCTCTGCAGAGTGTATGGTTGATCGATCGATACATACGCCGACTTGTCGGCTGTGGACCTTTCCTAGATTTCGCTCAACTAGATAGTGAGATGAGTCCTTCTCTTCTTCCCCTATGAGAGAGAGTTCGGTCGTAGCCAGGGGCTACGGGCCATGAGACAAGTGCCAAAAAGGGAGTTGGCCTGTCGACTGAGCGATGGTATGGTGTTGGAATGGAGATGGTGGTTTGGTGATCCCAGGATCGAGACCTGGCTCTAGATAGACATGGGGTGGTTTGGGTGTGAGAATGGTGCTAAAACTTGATCAACTATTATTATATACTTGATACGTTAAAGCATAGGAAACCCTAGCCCTATAGGTTTCTTTTGATTATAACCATGTTGCATCCAATTCCACAAAGCAATGCTCATAGGGTGGGAGTGGCCAGTACAAATCGTACTGATAAATTTTGGCACACAGGTTCTGCTGAGGAGTTTAGCTCTAAGGAGTTTGACGGTTGAGGGGTTCGTGCCTACGCTCGAGTTTGGCGATCTTATCTTCAAGCTGTTCAGAATAATTGCTACTTTTGTTTCCGCCAATGCGGCGATAAAATAATTTGTGTAATTCCGCACTTTATGTACTATGATATTATCGTTGTATGGATGTGATATTTGACTGGAATTTGGGTAATAAGATCTACCACGGTCTTATTACACTTCGACTCTGTGGATTTCCCTTCGCGGAGATCAGGTTGTTTCAAATAGCATATGCAATCATTTAAAACTGGCACCATGTCATCTAAGATAAGTGATAGAGCTTGAAATGGGATCTCGAATGGGGGTAGCAGTGTTAACCTCATGAGAATTTTAAATCTTATTGAGTCATATAATGATCGAATTACTCTAGAGTAATGTTAAAGGGCCGAAAAAATATAGCCATCATTAGTCTCCCACAATTCTTAAGATAATTGAATTTTCCTATTAAGGTAGTATACGTGCAATTATGGTTACACTATCAATATAGAGGTGTCAAACATTTAGTTAAAAATATATAAATATAGATAAAGTAACAACCCATATAAATTATGTCATGATTACTAATATGGTCATAAAACAACTTTTAATATCATTAGTATATGAGTTGTTAAGGAAATATTTTGTTGATGAAACATAACATATATATTTATAGCTCATGCATGCTGACACAATGTGTATGCTTATATTTAATCAAATCTTAATATATTAATATTGATATATGTGGGTAATGTACAACATCTACATGCTTTACGGTTATTAAAACAATTTTTAATAGAAGATATTGATTATGTTTTAGATGTAGATTTGAGAGGATATTTAATTTTCTTGATGAAAATTGGGTTACATAAATTATTTATTGTAATAGGAGTACGTGGGTAATTAGATGCAAATTTAGATCTACTTTAGATCATGTTTCTTAATAGCATATGTGGGTAATTCAAATATAGAAGAGTAATGAGTTATTTTATGTAATAGCAGAGGTGGGCAATTACTTAGAAAATACAATAGATTCTATAGCTATTATTATCAATGGTGATTAGGTTATACTGAATTGACGGTGAAATGTTTCAGATTTTGTGAGAAAATTCTAGGATCTATCTTTTATTTTCCTATTGTGTCTCGTGAGAATTAACGTGGATGCTCCATTAAGGACCTCCAGTTAGCATTTCTAGTATTTATCTTTTTTTTAGCATGACATGTATTTAGTTTAAACCTAATCATATTGCATCTCTTTCAGTGACTTCACAAATTGTAGTTTAGCTTTCAATTTTTAACCAAGTTGTATAAGTTTTTTCACAAGTTAAATAGAAACTCTAGTGTTTCTTTATTTTTTATTCAAAATTTATTTTTATTGAAATGAGTTTAGGTCTTAGTAATATTGTTTTTCGCATGTTAATTAAGTTGAAACTCAGACTACACCCAGCACCGAACTTGTTGAATTTGTTATATCAGAGAATTATATATGTGTAGTATTATTTTATATATCAAAAAAATTAAATTACCAATATTGATATTACATAATGTTTCAGTTGAAATGTATAAAGTTATTTAAAAACAACTTATGAAATTCATTATTAGGGAGTATTAGTATGATTTAAATGGAATTGCCGGTGTTATATTATTGCTATGTGGTTTATTAATTAAACATTTTCCATACTTATAAGCTACTAAAATAAGTATTTATCCTAATGTATATATGTTTGCTTGGTATACATGGTCAAACATATGTTTCATAATGACAAAATGGGCCATTTAGATAAAAATTTAGGGGGTTATTTTGAATTACTTTTCATAATCATAAGCATGGGTAATTTATATACAAACTAGCAAAACATGCCCGTGCGTGCACCGGGACGTATAATTTATTGTCCAGCAGTACTCGTATTAATGGCAAACATTTCATGCATCGTAAGGGGACGTACTATTGCGTGGTAACATAAAGGTATTAGCTATATTTGTCTATTTAATTGGGCCAACCTTTATGCAGTTACTAATATCAAGGCCTATATTAAATGGAGGTGCAACGAAGTATTAACCCCACATGAGTAGAGAATTAGAGATTTACTCCACATGAGGCCTGTAATATGTTCTTGACCAAAGGCTCAGTTGTATTGTTTTTTTCTAAAAAGAACAGAAAAAGAGACGAAACAAAGAAATTCTACTATTCTTTCCTCTTTATTAGATTTCTATTCTATATATATTTTAAAAAAATGGGCGGAGAGAAATTTTGCCTTTTTAATATTAGGTATAGATAGAGATAGAGAGAGGATAGAGATTTATTTGTATTTGAATTAGGATTCATATGCAACTGAATGGAGGGAAAAAAATAAAATTGGAACTGAAAAGTGCTGCTTGGGACAAAAAAAGAGGAAAAACGGAAGGTGGTAGTACGGACTCTGAAAGGTCTAGGATTTTGTTTGCGTAAAAAAATTTAGTTCTTTAATAATAGAGAGAGGATAGAGATTTATTTCTATTTGGATTAGGATTCGGATACTAAAGATAAAAAGGATAGGATTCCAAGTTATCTTTGTTCTCTCAATAAATCATGTATAGTCATATACAAAACAGGAGAGACAACTTTCATATTATGTTTAGGTCAAAAAAAGGCATTATAATTTTGTTGGCACGTTCCTTCATAACACCTCCTGCATGCACCTTGAGGGACATCAATGTTGGCATGTACTTCTGATCCTGTTTGGACGACATCATCATCACTGCGTTCAATTATCATTGGCTCTCCTTCGTGTGTATTTTTGTCAGGATTGGAGCCGGAAGAGTGTGCAATGTCTTGCCATATGATTGCTTGGTTGTAGGATCCGCTCAAATCTGGAACGCCCGGTGGCAATGTTTTTTTTTCTTATATATGTTTTGTATGAGATCCTATCGCTATTAATATATAAAGATAAATGTAGTTATATATGGAAAGGGATTTGTATCCTGTTAGAACATGAACGCACTAGCTTGAGATACGTGCATCTAGATTAAGATTTCTATTCCGGTTACTCGGAGTTGGAGAGTCCTAGTTGGATTAAGATTTCTGTTCACCCGAAATCGGAGAGATTTAATTGGATTAGGTTTCCTAGTTATATAAAGAGAAGGGCTTTAGGCAGTTTTCCACGTTCACAAAAATAGGTGGATAGAAATTTTGCCTCTTTATTATTAGGTATAGATTTAGGGGGTTATTTTGAATTGTCTTTCGTAATGGCGGAGGTGGATAATTTATATGCAAAATTAGGGGTTACTTAAGTATTTTTCATAATGGCAGAGGTGGGTAATTTTTTTATAAATCACAATAGATCCAATGGTTATTATTGGAGATGATGATTAGAGTCAACCAAATTAAAGGCCAGATGTTTCTGATTATTGTGAGAATTTCTAATATTTATCTTTTTTCCTTGCATGTGTCCAATGTTGCAAATGCAAATGCGCCCAGTTCTAGCTTGGCAATTGGCATGGAGGCGACGGGCAGGGATGATGGTGGCTGGATCCGAGCTCTCACACAAATCATGGAAACCATTCATCTCACGGAGTCTTTCTTTCCCGACCATGGTCATGGCTTTGTGGGCATGCCTGCTATTAGCGAGGAAGAGGTAGACAGCGGGAAACAAGCTACTAGGCTGGATCGGGTACAGTTCGCACTGTTTTTCCGAAGGGCAATACTACAGTAAAATCTTTACCTCCTAGGACGTAATATCTTAAATAAATATGAACCATTGATTTTTTAGATTTTTAAAATTAATTAATTAACATAGGAAAAAAAAAGGAAATAATATTTTCAAATCTCTGCATGCACGGGAGAAATAGAAACAGGCCGCCGCCCAAGTGCCCTTTTGTTCATTGCACACAGCCTGGCGGATCCATGCATGCGTGCGTATATCACCATAAAAATCAGCAAGTTCATCGTATGTACAACAGCTAACATATTTTATTCGGTTAAAAAAATACGTTACATATAAGACATTAATTGAGTCATAAATTTTAGTGATCTAAAATATGTTACACGCTAACATATTACTCATAATCGAGTGTGTATATTATGCTAACTCGAATGAAATTATATTATAAAATTAAGAAGGCCTTGAAATAAAACACTAGTTGTCACGTACTTACGTATATTATAAGCATGTAATTTTTAATGGAGGTTGAACATGTTTGTTGGGCATGTACGCCACATAAAAAAATTGGGGGGGGGGGGGGGGGGGGGGGGGGGGTCATGATGTATAAAGCTTGATGATATTTTTTGTCTTAAAAGTGGTCAAAATTTTTTATAATACTTAGTTATGTTAAAATTGTACATCGGTCATGTTACATACTCAATTAAAGAATATATGTTACATACATGAAGAATATCAACAGCTAACGCATCGATTGAGCAACAAACTTTAGCGGTCTAAAACATGTTACACGGTAGCGCACATAAAGTTTCATATATGTGCATGTAATTTTTTTTCAAATAAGCACGTATAAGTTTTGAATCGTGCATGTAGTTTGTTCTAATTAAGTTATGTTATATCCAGAGTTGCAAAAATAGAAAGATTCACTGTATCTAATAGATCATGTATGTATCAGTTAGATCTAAAAAAGAATCTTTATATCTAAAACTTTCCTTACTTCATATATTACCTCGTAGAAAGTAATAGATGATTCTAACCATCTGATCTAATTAGATGAACGACTCACAGTTACTTGAGGGTACCACAGCAAAGCCCTTTTCGAAAAAGCCATGACGAAAATGCTCGTTTTTGTTGATGTCTTGTTCAGTAAAACTCTTCCTATACGTGGGCGTTATCAGGGATCAACAAATAAGCCTCTCAATTCCTATCTCGATATATATGATGCTCTGTCCAAGGCGTTATTAGGGATCAGATTGCAGTTCCATTCGTCGCCCTCGGCTGATGTTGAAACGATTGACAAGGAAATGGTAATCCTCTTGTCTGCAAAGCAGGGCAAAGCATGTGTGGCCCTATGGACCACATTGGAGGAGATTAGGACTCATGCCCTCAAGTTAATTGAAGAGTACTCGTCATGTACTCAGACTCCACAAGGATCATGTGACATTCACATGGCCACTTATTTAATAATACACCACATCGACATGTTGCTACGCAATGAGTCCACAGTTACTCCATTTGTATCCCAAGCAGCTAGCCTTGGTAAGTATCTGCCTCAGAATGGACTTGGAGAGGCACCACCTTTCATCAGCCTGATCATGGAAATGGTGTCTTGTCTTGAAGAAAAACTCATCGCCAAGTCACAATCATTCCTAGATAAAGGCCTCGGTTATTATTCCTCCTCAACAACTCAAAAGCACTCTCAAACTTCATACGGGAGGACCTCAAATAGACTCTCTCTTATACCAAAGTCGATGTAGAAATCATCACCCGCAAAGATGAGCTTGGGCACTATATAGAGAGCTATATACAGGTATCTTGGGCACCGATGTTGTCATGCTTGTCCAATCATACACCACTGTGCAGTCTGTGCTTGGGTAGAAACTACTCCCCAGTTTCCAAGTTCGAGTCTGAATTTCAGAAAACCAACACTACTCAAAAGCTGTGGAAAGTCCTAGATCCTGAGCTTAGGAAAAGGCTACGCAAAGCTGTCATCGAGAAAATAATTCCAGGCTATACAAAATACATAGAGGATAGCAGAGTTACCAACCCAAAATTCACTCCCCAAGAGCTGCAAGAGATGCTTGGAGAGCTGTTCGAAGGATGATGAATACACTGCAACATGGAGGACAAAATCACCATAAGTTTCTTCCTTTTTGTGTTGGCATTCTGATTAAACTTTTTTGCTTCAAATGATTTGATTTCTGAAGCTGTATATGAAGTAGACAAAAAACTGAGGCATTATAAAACTTCATCTGGCAATTTGTACCTCCTTGTGCTATTCATTTCTGAATGAATGGAGCAGACGATAGCTGTATGTAATGTACCTTTATGTCTTGCAGGATTGTACCAACACCAGTGGTGTTTACTTACTGATATTCTTTTTCCTTTTCAAATCAAGCATCCTGCATTGTCATTTGTCTTAAGGAGTTCTCTATATTTCATTAAAAGAAGGTGAAAAAGTTGTATAACCCGCAAGAAACCAGTTGGGGGAGCACACATGCACGGCCTAATCGGAAGAAAAACTTGCCAACACTACTAGATGCCACATAGTGTTCCTATTACCCAAAGCAAAGCCAAAGCCCAAGCAACCAATAGCGCTGGTAGAGAAGGAAAGTGCACGTTGCCCGTCTGAATCCACCGAGCTGAGCTACCTCATGACAATGTAGTGGATGGTCACATTCAGCTGAGGAGAACCCGTCACTTTTTCCATCAAGTGCTGTCGCGACTAATCACCAAAGTGATCTCTATTTTGTTTCATTCAGCTGAGGAGAACCCATCACTTTTTCCATCAAGCGCTGTCGTGACTAATCACCAAAGTGATCTCTATTTCGTTTCGCGAGCCCAGCCAAGCCTCTCACCTGCCCGGATCGTGTAGTTGTATGGTTGACACATGTACTCAGTAAAGTATGGTAAAACTACGATTTATTGTTGGAGAATAGAGAAGTATACGTTCTTGGAAGCAACAATGCCATGTACAAGTATCTGGAATAGCAGTTTTGAAAGGAAAAAAAAGAAAAAAAAGACTAGAACAGCAGAGAGGTGATCTGCACTCTATACCCCCTGGCCCCTGCCTTGTAATAGCAGCAGTGAATGAAATTATCCATGCAGTTTCAAAAGCGTTGAGGTAAATAAGCAGCGGTAGTAGAAGCTGTAACTTTGGTTCTTCTGATTTTGCAAATGAGTTGTTTGTTTCCCCCTCAACCTTACTCTATTCTTCTCTGTTATGCGCACCAGGAGAGGAGATGCATGTGAATTCTACACTGACATAAAGGGGAATACTTGTTGGTTATCATAAGAAACATGCTAAATTTGAGTGCCAAGTTAGTCGACCATCCTCGTATACATGTATAGGGTCTCGCAATGTGTAAGCGCTCCTGTACCGATTGCGACAACAGAAGAGGAAAGCCAAGAATGGGGAACGAACCGGGCTGCAAGAAGAAGCAAACGGGCCCGAAGGTGCAATGTGGTGGTGACTAGGCCAGAGTGGCCCTGTAACGTGTGTGTGGGCTGTTGTAAACTGCTTTTTTTTTAAATCTTGTTTTCTTTTTTGTGAAAAGGGCTATTGTAAAATTGACATACAATTTGGATGCAATCACAATCTGTGAAGGCACCTCAGTGGCTGGTGCCACCGCCATTGGCCATCCTCCCTCTCGAGTTGCCCCGTTCGTACAAGAAATGAAGGGCGTGCTGACGGGAGATCTTGAATAAGAGAAGTCTGAAGGATCAACCGGCCCAGATGTGGAGGCAGGGGATGCGACGCGGCCGCCCGGCGGAGGTAGCGTCCTCTGCTGGATGGCAAGCGCCGCCGTCGTACGCCCTCCCGTTCGTACGAGTTACGACAAATGACCGGAGTGATGTGCGTGACTACAGATCGAGTGTGATTCCGGGTTGAAGTGGGCAGGGGATGAACTTCATGTGTGGGCATGGATAGGGCCGGCCCCAGTTCAAATCTGAAACAAAATTAATTTTGATTAATTATCTCTTTGTTTTAAGATCCGTACAACTTTTTTTGAAGAAGACCACTAGAGCAATGAATGTAGGCTCTATATCTTGTACAAGTCCGGTGCTTTCAGATCGTAATTGGCACCTATCATGCCGACGTAGTTGTCTTTGAGTTGTTGTGTACCTGTATGTGAAGCATAAATTGGGATCACAATAGATCTTGTCAAAAAATAGCTAGTGGGAGTATTGATAATGTAACTCGAGTGTTTTAGAGGCAACCAACACCCGAGTGACAGATGGCTTCAAAACACTCGATTGGGCAAAAAAAGAAAATTCGAGTGTTTTCAAGGCAAGCATCACACGAATTTGAAAACCGCAGGATCCACATCCAAAGGGCCATATTATATACAAGAACCTAGATACAGATAATTTCTATGAATGGCAAATTAGAAGAAATTCAAATATAACAAATCAAAAAGACAGATAGCAAAATTACAGATATTTTCTATGCAAGGCAAATTAAAAGAAATTCAAATTTAACAAAACATACATACACAGAACAAATTTACAGATAATTTGTATGAAAGGCAAATTGCAAAACATTCAGAATATTATCAGAAAATACATAAAACTGCAAAAATCAGATTTTCAAAAATGACCACATGAACAAAAAATTTACAACGCTCAAAAATAAAATTTACAGTGACAAATACAGTGTAAATAGAGAACAAAATAAATGTAAATAAAAGGTAACACTTGAACCTTCATAGGAAAGGACAAGGGGTAGCTAAATCACAGCCAATTCTATTTCAATACCAATGAAAATTCTCCTGGAATGCAATGCTACTTCTGCAATAAAGAGAATGCATTGCATATTTCAAAAGTTAACATGCAACAAAGACAATATCAAGAGCAAAATCACATAGGAACTCTTTGTAACTAGTGATCTCAACACTACCACCTACAAAGAAACAATCAACCTGGCCAAATAAAGTGCACACTGAATGCAATGAAGACGGTAAAGATGCAAAAAATGCAACAGGAAAAGCAAGGAAGGAAGAAACATAACATAACCAGCATACATATGTAGCATAAGTGACCACGAGACCAAACAATCTATACATAACGACAAGTCTCATCTTGATAACTTAAAAACAATTTTTTAACCTACATCGAACCATAGCCTTCGACATTCTTTATTCATCATCATCCACAAAGCTCAAGCACGATCGGGGCTGAAACCTCCTCACTTTAGCAGACTGGAAAAGGTCATCAGCAGCAGACCTCTGCTCAATATTCAGCACACAATAAAAACTCATTTCTTGACCTCCAACTTTAAAAGAACGTCCTGCCATCAACTGAGCCTCCTGAGCATCTTCAACCAACACATACATAGTCTCATTCACAGCATCCAAAGCATACTTGTACTTCGGGAGAACACTTGCACCCCGATTCTACCTCACAACGCGAGCTACCAGCTCAACCTTGTCCTGATTTCGAAGACCCTTGGCAGCAAGAAGCCTGATCTGAGCACCTAGAACTAAATCTAGATGCTCAACCACAAACAATGAAACAATTTCATTGTCCACTGTTGCAACAGCACGATTTGGCTAAGAAGGAAAAAATACAATTAACATAAGAAACAAAAACATAAATCAAATACACAATATATAGATACAGCAACATTATTCTACTCTAATGAACAAGCAAGAAAAATTATTTATAAAAGAACTAAAAGTACAGTCATATAAATATTAGAAGAGACCAATATACATCTAACACCCTAAATAGCAAAATAATAATTACAAAACAAGAAGCCTGAAACTAAACAACTTCATTGTGAGAACAGCCACATAATAACTTCAAAACTGCATTCCAGAATGACCTCCAATGAAATCTATGATACAGCAGAATAGACTTAAATGCTAAATTTAGAGAATACAGGCAACAGAAGTGCCAAAATATGTAGGATACCACCTAAGTCTGAAATGGATAACACACAAACCCACTAAATCAGTTACTTTGAATCACTTCCCTACCCACTTAGATTAACTTAACCAAATCAAGTAGTTAACCCAGCACTTATATGTCACACCCGATTTTAAAGAACAAAACCAGGTCAGCCATATGTGTGCCCAAGAAGTCCACACATATGTCAGAATGAAAAAGTATCAGAAACAATGTTATTATATAGCGTATACATAGCTATAAATTAACACTTACATCAGAGTATCGCGGAACGGTGACTAAACTTCAGGCTCCATTCTTCTCAGGGACGGCTGACTGGGGCTCCGTATGCCTAGCACTTCTATCAGTCTTCTGGAAACTTCACTGCACCTTTATCATTCTTCTGAGCAGCACCTTACTACACACTAGAGTGTGGGGGAAATAGCAAGGGTGAGCACATGTCGTACTCCACAAGTATAACACAGGGTTCATGAGGCACAAAAGGCTAGACACTGTTTGACTGCATTTAGCTTTTATTAATCATTCACTTAGCAATTGAGTAGCATCAAGGTATACCAAATCCCATTAATGAAACAATGATCAATTGTAATAAGAATAATGAAATAGCAATTAACATAAACATGAAAGTAACAACAGAATTAAGCATGATATAACAATGGTGATCAACTATCTATAGATGTTCCAAAGCCGCCCGTGTCCGTGGGCATGGCTAGTATACCAGTTTATTAAACTCTGCACAGAGGTGTACGCTTTCACTATGAGTCATGATTTCCAAATGCATGGGATAGCTAGTCCCAAAACACCGAAAAATCATATAAAGACATTCAAAAGTTCGTCTAACAAGTTAGGGCCATTAGATTCACTCGGCAGGCAGATGTAGGAACTCCTTTTCAAATGGTACAATTCCTTCTCAGCTGTACTAATAGACTAGAGGCTGTCCTACACCCAACGTGTCAAGCCATTCTTACGTCATTTAAGGTAACCACTAACAAGCTAGAAAAGGTCCTTTAAACAACTAAAGCCAGAGCCATATAGCCCTCACAGTTGTACTGTATATCCCGGATGATTACGTACAGATAAGTCCTTATGGAGAGAAACCAGAGCAACAATATAACATCTTGCTCTAGCCCCCCTTTCAACAATAGTAAAATCATTATTAAAGGTTGGTCGCATAATTCATTAGTCATATTACAAGATCATTGTTCTTAAATTCCGCACTAGCAAAGCTACCCAAATGCACAACTCATAGGTGACAAGGAATCAGGGTATCAATCACTAAGTTATAATCTCTACGGTTGCCAAGGAAGACACATGCATATGAATAATATTTTCTGTGAATAGGACAATAAGGATGGTCCTATGTTATACTTGCCTTAAACACTTGGTCAACTCTCACACCATTAGCTTCCGGTCATAACCTTCTGATCTTCAGCACTCACAAACCGTTCTCGTTCTACTCATAGCAAACACTACGCACAGGCAAACATACAAGCAACAAATAAAACCAACTAAGAACAGTACACCACATAAGGGAAAGCAACGTACTAAAGAGAGCTAGCTGATATGGTCACAAGATCACAAGAAACGCCGAGGACGGAATTATCGTTAAAAGGAAACAACTATTGGGAGTTTTATATTATGAAAAAAAACTACAAGCTTGATTTATGATAACTAAGAAAAACTATGTGAGTAGTATTAATTCTAATTAATCAGAACAGACTTAATTTTAAAAGTCGAGTTAAAGCTAATCATATTATATTTATAAACATATATCTCATATTGTTTAAGCCATTTAAACTTTAATTTGCAAAATAAATAAACAAGTGAGAGCATCTAATGTATATAAGAACATGTTTAAACTAACCAAATTCAATTTAAAAACATATTTATGTAGCTATTAATTAAATTAACAAATAATAAAAGATCGATATTGTCCTATGTTTCTTTTAATCTTTTAATTAGAAAACTAGTTTCATGCCAATTGATTAACTTAATATTTTAATTATAAACATATAAACATGTGACAGAATAAACAACGCTTCTAGCATGTAGATCGCATCCACACGAATCTAACGCAACTAAGTCGAGCAAAACAGAGTAAAAACGATCAAACAACAGGTACGTACGGTGGCAATTCTGCTTCTTCCTGATCAAACCTCACCTCCCTTGCATGCAGTATATAGCCATCACACCATCACGGGCACCCTACGGGTGATTCTTCAAGGAACTGATTGCAGAATTTAATAGGCATTGAGTTGGAGACCAAACTAAAGAATATAAATTGAATAATTAGATGGCTAAATCACCATTGGCTGGAGGTAGATGATTAGAAGAAAATCGGCAAAGGGTGCAGGCACCAGGCAGACTTACGTGCTGTTCAAGACCTGCTTTTCCTGCTAAGCACACACATGCATGCCTTTGCTTGATCGAAGACGAAGGATGGTCGCACTCGCACAGCAGGCCGCAACAGTGCACGGAAAAGGAACAGAAAGTCAGATGGATCTAGCCACTGCAATACATGTGTGGTGGAGAGAGACAGGAACGTGTGCCTGGAATTCTCACCGATCAAGTTGATGACGAATTCGACGATCCAAGGCAAAGGCAGAGTCGACGGTGCAGCGGCGGTTCACAAGGAAACTAGAGCACGGGCGATATTATGATTCGTGATGTCGCGAGGAGACTTGCCCTTTATGTGAAGAGCCAGGCCTCAGCGCGTATAGAGGACTTGGACTCGGGCTGTAGTTCGGGTTTTGGCCACAGATGGGGATGTACGCTCGGCTCGATAAAGTGCATGGCCGGAGGTGATTTGAAAGCACAACACAGAACGGACGGTGGATCAACTTGCAGATAGTAATAAGTAAGATAAAGATAAAGAAAAGAGAAAAATATGCACGACATACAAATTAGACTGATCAATAATCCCGGAAAAAAGAAAACAAAGGTTTTTTTTGTGTGAAAAAGGCCGACGTCCAGTTACGAACAAAGAAGAGGGTTGTTTGCTTGCATTGCTTCCGTGGATTGTCATCATGTCAGAGCACACATCATTTTACCAAAAGCCTGTCAAATTGATTTTGAGAAATTTGGAAAACCAATTTGTATAACTAGATTTGCGCTAGCTCAAACCTAACTAAGTTTTATCCAAATATTAAAATAATTTATTTTATTTAGTGTTTTCTATTCACAACCCAAAATTGGAAATTTTGGGGCGTGACATTATACAGAGTACAGAGCACGCACAAATCAAAAAAGAAAAATGTCATGTGAGCTAACTTATATTGTCCACCTGCTCTCTACCAACAACACATCAGCAAGCAATCGAATAGCCAAGATCTTGACAAAATAAAATTGTCTTCATGTGTTAACATGGACACCTATAATTTGAATACTTAGGAATCCTATACTCTATCAACTAGAAAAAAAATCCCAAATTAACAAAAAAAAGATAATATGTGTCATTATCACTAATCATATACTCTACCAAACAAATACTGTTCCAATCAACTAGGACCAAGATTGGTAGCCGTAGGTCATAGGAATTAAGGCATCCGATGTCGAAATGTGACCAATACAGAAATATCGCGTCTACCGAAAAAGCACTAGATTCACAAGAAACGTGGCGAGCTAGAAAGGCATTAGCTTGCTAACCAACCAGAAAGCAAAATCTGATAAAGCTAAAATAATGAAGGACAGAAACTACAAACTAGATGTAGTAAATAAAAAGAATACAACAAAAGGGAAAATTTTACAAAAATAATAAAACAAATATAAGAAACATACCTTAATGCAAATATCCATATAAGGAAATCTCTATTTGAATTCTTCCTTTCAAGAATGCTCTGCACTTCAAAAAAGTGACAAGGTCCTCACCCACATGAAAACAGAACCGACGGTAGTCAACAGCTACACCATCAAGATGCGCAAGGCAATAAACTGTCTCATCAGCCTCATCATAGCAAAACAGGGAAGCAGCTTCGTCGGCATGAGGTGAATCGACATGAGGTGACTAGTATCTGCTGATTTTAAGGAAGCAGCTTCGTCGGCCATGGCGACAGGGAAGAAGAAGCCAAGGAGGGGAAAGAGGTAGGTTCGGCTCGGTCAGTCCTCGCCTTGGTGGGATGCGGTCGACGCGACCGGGGCAGCACGTGCTCTAGAGCCAATGCCAAAACGCGCGCGTGCAGGCGGTGGGGTAGGGCGGCGTGGGTGTGGCTGCAGTGCCATGAATGGCGTGGCGACGCCGCCGCCTGGCAGCAGCGGCAATCCCACATTCTCGAAGACAAGGCGGGCAGCGGCGCAGAGGTGCAGGGCGCGGACGCGACGGCTAGGCAACCGCACAATGCAGCTGCAGGCAAGGCTACGGCTCAACAAGGTGGTAGCAATGGGCCAACAGCGCGGCAAGGGCAGGGGCGTCGAGCGGCAGCCGCGCGGCTATGGTGCAGGGCCAGCGGCCCACTGTGGCCAGCCAGCCAGGCCACGGCCAAGGGCAGGCTCGACCGACTGGGTCCAACCACTCGTGCACGCAGGCGTGCGGCCGAGAGCACGACATCGATCCACGAGGAGCGGGTGACCGCGCACATAGGCCCGATCGACCGAGACGTGTTTGCACGCATGAATTTTAAAGCGTACCTAGAAACTAAACCATCAATGTTGGGACCAAACCACCTACACTATGCTAAAGGGGGCACATTAGGCTCTCTACCAAGGCTACAACATGATTGTTGGTATAAATTAAATGCACACAGAGAGAATATATATATTCGCAAGTGCACATATATTATACTGTTGTAGCACTTCACCGAGAATAACCCAGTTTTAATATCGAACCCAAAGGAACAGTTAGTGAGAATACTAAGTCTTAGTCTTAACCCAACTTCACAATCGAGGTCAGATAATAGGAATATAAAGGAGACTGTTGTGATATGTCTAGTTCCAACTCAGTAAGCTTTGCCTTCTATTGTTCTATTGTGGGAGATGTCTTATAAGGAATAAATTCAGAGTTTCTTCCCTAAAAGCGATCAATTTCCTGCTAGTCCTATTAACGGGAGGTGGACTACAGAGGATTCAACGAAGCTATAAAAGTCACATTCGCGAGCTACCATCGATTCGAAAAATGAGGGTGCATTTACGAGTAACCTAGTCTAAGCACCATGCTTACACTACGAATACTACTTTAATCTAGAGCCACCAAGATAAAAGCACTCAAAAGAGAGTCATAAACTTGAAGAACAATATAAATAACATGCTTACTTGAATTAGAAGTCGATTACCAGAGAAATCTCAGAAGCAGGCTCTAGTAGAACTTGATTCCGCTAGAGTACAATCGTAGAGAGAGCACCGATAGGCTGGAACTCCTCCAAAACTCTACTCTCTCACTCTATCTCTTTATCTCTATTACAAGACTAGATCCTATGAAGGACTAATCTTTTCTTGATTGCTAGCCCTAGATCCTGGTGGAAATATGAATTAGGGTTCCTGACCTTTCAGCTCTCAGGATCTAGACTTGGCTTCCCTCCAGGGGGTGCAGGCCTGTATATATAGCCCAGGGGGTGCAACGCGAGCCCTTCGATCAAACCGACTTAAGAAACGGCGTATATGCAATCCTAGGGGCGGTGGAGGAACATTCTGGAAGCTCCTGATAAGTGGGTCCCACAGAGGACCGGGCAGCATGGTGGTGGGGCTGACCGGCCCCACATGTCATCCTCTCGGGGTCCGCTGCGGTGTGGTGTCTTCTGGTGTCCTCTGAAACCTTCTGGAGTAAATTTCGTCGCAGTTAAGTTTAATTCTATTTGTTGTTTTGATCCTCCTTGCCGGTTTTCTGATTAAATCCTGCTGAAAACACAGATTTACCAAAACTCGTGGAAACTGTCAGTATAAACCTCTTATTCTATGATATTGATCCATTTTCACCATTTATGCTTGGTAAATTGACGGTTCTTGGTGTATGTTAACTACCGTCAACAATGACCTCAGTCCTTAACTAAATTTCTCAAGATAAATTCACCAAAGTAGCACTGTCAAACTGTTCGTAAACGTGAAAAAATGTTCTAAGTCTTTGCTGAATTTGTTTTCAAATTCGATTTCCAAGCCATTAGAAATTCTAGCTTGTAACATTATTTTCCCCAAGCAAGAGTTGCATGGTCAGGTATGAAGTCCGTACTTCAAACTTTATTTTAGTGTCACATATAAGTTCTATGGTATTTTTGCTTAATAAAAATTGGTTCTGAACCCTAAGTGATATAACATGAACTATCGCATCACTTCCATTAAACATTTTTGTTAGTTACTTTGGGTTACAATAATTGTTCTTCACACTTCATCACGTGCGATAACACATAAACATGATGCTTATGACGTAGTTTAACAAGTTGTTTAAGCGGTAACACCGAGGGTGTTACAGATTCGCTAGTTCTGGCAAGAACCCACGAGGGGGTGAATGCCCATTAGGGGGTGAATACCCATGAGGGGTGAGATCAATGGACAACTGCCGCAAAACCAAATCCAAGCATTGAAACTCATTCTTCATAACAGTTTTAACATACTTCTCCCAGTCAACCTGAGATGCAATTGGGAATAGCCGCCTAAAAATTCGGTCTGACTTACCGTTGTGAAGTAACCCCTAAACTGAGATGGCATCCTCATTTGAGTTCCAATGAAGCTCATCACGAGCCCTACCAAGCAGCTCGCTAAACGACATCGATCATCGAATATCAGAGGCACCCTTTGCTTTCTAACAAAACTGACATTGCCATATTCATCTTTCTCCACACTTCCTCCATGATACACGGTGACTACGTTGTCCTCCATCTAGCTGGTATGCACAACACAAAAGTTATTACGATTATATGACATAAATGTAACTACTTACATTATCTAATTACCTACCAAACTACCAAACTGATCCCTACATAACTATATTACCTATCTACCGACCAAAGTAATTGAATAACCAAAATATCAAACTAAATAATCAATTACCTAACTATCTATCTATCTATTTACCTAACTATCTAACTAACTAACTATCTGTCTATCTAACTAACTAACTAACTAACTATCTGTCTGTCTGTCTATCTATCTATCTATCTATCTATCTATCTAACTAACTAACTAACTATCTGTCTATCTAACTACCTATCTAACTATCTAACTAACCAACTATCTATCTATCTATCTATCTATCTATCTATCTATCTATCTATCTATCTATCCAAATAATAAATTAACTAACTACATTTACTAACTAAATTTGCTAACTAAAATTGCTAACAAAATTTCCATACATGTGACAATGGGGGAGGCCCGGAGCACCGGAGGAGGGCATGGAGGGGCGGGGCGGCGTTGGAGCGGCGGAGGGGCTGGGCAGGGCCTCCTACAACACGCCCCGGAGGCCCGCCGGCCCTCCGGTTCGCTGGTGAAATGGTGGGTGGCTGCCCTCGCCATCGGTGGTCGCGGTGGGATGGGGCTACGACGATGGCGGCCGGAGGCGGTGGCAGGCGGACGGAGGAGGTGGCGCGGGCGGCGGCGACGAATGCGACCGGACGCGGCCGAGCGGGCGGCGGCCGGAGGCGGTAGGATGGGCGCAGGCGGTAGAGAGATGGGAGCGAGAGAGTGAGAGAAAGTGAGAGAGATGGCGGGGGGTTAGGGTTCAAACCTCAGCGCCATGGATGGTGGCGCCGAGTCACCAGCGTCGCTATCCTGTGGCAAATACCGAGACGTGTTACCTCGGCGCTGTGGGTTATGGCACCGACCCCAAGGTCTAAAGTCGGGTTTACGTCTTCCAGAGGTCTAAACGTGAATATTTAAAAAAAAGGGCCAAATTGAAAAAAAATGGGACCGGGAGCGACCTGATGCAAGGGTCGAGTTCGTCGTCGTCTGAGCTGACCTCGCGCCTGCATACCGCCCATGGCGACACCTCGCCCTACCGGGGGACGCCCTCCGCATCTGCATGCGTCGAGCCCTACGCCGCTCGTGCCGGTGAACCGTGGCCCCATGGTGGAGCTCGCCCGTGCTAGTGACGGCAGCATCGTCGAGGGAAGAGAGAAGGCGTTGGCGATTGAGTGCTGACTGCTGAGGATAAGGGAGCACGTGCGAGCTAGTGCAATCGGCTCACGATGTCCTCTCTCCGACGTTTGTGCGTGCTTCACTTGCGTGCTAGTTGGATTGTGTTGGATATTTTGGATTCCAGTAGTATTGGATTGGACGGGATTTGGATGGCAAATACTATTAAATGGACTGCACTTGATAAGGCGTTATTTTTCTTGGACTTTATGTTGAACTCTGTTAATTGGATTTGGATGTCTACAGTAGGCCTAGGCGTTCGGTTCTTCGGTTCGGTTCGGTTCTTCGGTTTTTGACATAAATTCGGTTCTCTACTAGGAACTGATCGGTTCTTTGTAAATCTTGGAATCAAGCAAAGTCGGTTTCGGTTAGTTCAGTTCGGTTCCAGTTCTGACCGAACTAACCGATGATTTACACAAACAGCAAAAAAAAAAGAATAGAAAAAATAGAAAAAAAGATTTAAAAAAAACACGATGCCGAGATTTAAAAAAATGTGAGGGCGTAAGGCTATGGGGGGTGTCATTCACCTTTTATATCTAGGGTTAAGGTGGTATTAGGCCTAAGTTGTAAGGTTTATTTGGCTTGTTTGTGAATTTCGGTTCTTTTGGTTAACCGAGCCTAGGAACCGAAATTTGATCGGTTAGTTCGGTTCCTGATAACTTAGAACCAAACAGCTAACTAAAATTTTCGGTTCCGGTTCTTTCGATTCTGTTCTCGGTTTTCGGTTATTTTTGCCCAGCCTTAGTCTACCGTGGCAGACTCACGATTTCGATGTTGGGTATGTCCGTGCCAAGTGGGCTGTGGGCGGTGGCCAGCGGCCGGCGACGATCTGGCGGAGCCGTGGCGCCGCGATGGCTGGGGCAGTGGTCATAGAATAGCTGGGGCCAGGCGGATGCCGGACGGAGGATGGCCCGGGCGCCGGGGCGGGGGGCCGAGCGGATTTGCGGATGGGCGCTGGGCGGTCGGCCAGCCGGGCGGATGGCGCAAGCGTGCAGCCAGCGCTTGGCCTTCGGGAGTGTCTGGTGGGCCCAAGGGGAATGGGCTTCGTTGTTGTGTGGGCTGGTCTGATGAATATATTAGAACCTTAAATATATTATATATATGTATATACTTACTAAGTAGTGATTTTTAGCTTTAAAAATGTTGGATATGTCTGGGAATACCCAGGCACAACTTTAGATCCGCCCCTGGATGTCTATCGATTCTCAGGTCTAATCACGCATGACAGCATCTATTATCTATCCAGCTCGATGACCGTGACAATGCTGGTGGACAAGCGCGGCGGCACCCAATTCTGGATTATTCTTGTGCGTATCTGTATCGGAGGCATTAGCATATATACTGTTTACATCAAGGGAACAGACAAAAATCAAGGGGCGGAATCACAAACCTCGTCCTGAATGGAGTTCTTGCCGCTCCATTAGCCCTCGTTCGTTTCTATCCCAAACCAAGAGGGCTGGAGGGAATTAAGGAGGATTTAATTACCCATAGGTTAAAATCCCGGAAAAAGTCTACTTAACCTCTAAACTATCAGCGAGTGTCTAACCTACACCCCCAACTATAAAACCGTCTGTTTTACATCCTGAACTTTTCAAAACCGTTCAAAGTATACCCTGGAGCGGTTTTGGACGGCGGTTTGCTACAGTAACCATGGTTTGCTACTTTTCTTTTTCTATTTATTTCCGTTGAATCTTTAAAAAATCATAGTAAATCACAGAAAAATCATAAAATAGAAAATCTAATTTTGTTGGACTCCACGTAAGTAGATCTACACAATGAACATATAATATAGTATGTTTTAGTACAAATTTTTTCTGTAGCTTTAAATTAGTTAGAAAATCAAATTTTGTCTGTTATTAATTGGAATAATTCATAGCTACAGCTTCTGTGGTCTAATTGTGGTGAATTTTTTATGATGGGGTTATTATTATATGCTAGAACTATAGTAAAATTTTCATACACATTGGATCATATATAACTTAGTTATAGATTTATTTAGGTTTATGTTTAGGTTTATGCTTGTTAAATATAAATAAATCTATAACTAAACTATACATGATCCAATCAGTATGAAATTTTTACTACAGTTCAAGCATACAATAATTAGTTCACTATAAAAATTTAACCACAATTGGACCATAAAAGCTATAGCTATGAATTATTCCAATTAATTACAGACAAAATTTGATTTTCTAACTAATTTAGAGCTACAGAAAAAAAAATTATACTAAAGCATACTATATTATATATTCATTGTGTAGATCTACTCATGTGGAGTCCAACAAAATTTGATTTTCTATTTTATGATGTTTTTGTGATTTACTATGATATTTCAAAGATTCAGCAGAAATAAAAAGAAAAAGAAAAGTCAAAACCGCAATCACTCTAGCAAAACAATAGTTACTGTAGTGAAACTGTCGTCCAAAACCGCTCCAGGGTGTAATTTGAACGGTTTTGAAAAGTTCAGGGCGTAAAACAGACGATTTTATAGTTGAGGGTGTAGGTTAGACACTAGCTGATGGTTCAGGGGTTAAGTAAACTTTTTTCTTAAAATCCCCATCAATCCTAAATCCCACTTAATCCCCTCCGGTCCTTTTCAACCCCTTGGTTTGAGGCAGAAGTGGACAAGACCTCGGAAGGTGTACGTTGTAATGGGAACGTGACATAGTAGCATCTATGACGCATAGTAGCATCTAGTCTGAATTAATTAATCCATCCAGCAGGAGGGACGTGACATGGTGGTGTACGGAAGCCCCATAGAGCGCCGTGTTTAGACTACCCGCACTCATGGACCTCTATATTCATCCTCTATACGTCCTAGTCAGCAAGATTCTCTCCTATATACTTAATTCTCCCGCACTCATCCATCCTCTATATCATTCTCTATCCACTTTATCCACTGTGGGACCCACTTATCACTTTATCTAAATATATCCATGTGTGATCTAGTTTTGAAGGATTTATTGAGACGAATTTAATGGTGCAATCGAAATTTAATTTGGATTTTTGGTTTGTGAGTTATAGCATTTTTTCTCTTTGTTTAGCTAGTGGGGCCCGCCACTATAGAGTATAGAGTAAGCACTATACTACTCTAAATATAGAGTGAGAGAAAGAATAGAGTATCGTTTTAGAGTATCCAGTGCAGCAGTTTTTACTCTATATTCATACTCTAAAGCTTTAGAGTATCGTTTTAGAGTACCCACTGCGGGTAGTCTTAGATGCCGAATCCGGCCACCGAATGGGTACAGTGCGTATTAAATGCACACGGTACCGATTCGTTTGTATTTGGTAAAAATTGTCTAAACTTTGACTAATTAGATTCAAAATGTTCGTCTCGCAAAGTACAACAAAATTGTGCAATTAGTTTTTAATTTTATCTACATTTAATATTTCATACATGTGCCGACATTTTGATATGATGGGAATCTTCTTTTTATATAGTAGAATTTGAGGTTGAAATTTGACGTCTAAACAAGGCAGACAAACTTGACCGTGAAAGCCTCGATGGATAGAGAAGTGTGGAAATTGTTGGACGTACTCCTCCCACTGTCCCAAAAATAAGTGTCCTCAAACGATTTTAACTTTAATCAAATATATAAAAAATATTAATATTTACAATACATCATTAATATCATTAGACAGATCGTTGAAGCTATTTTCATAATAAACTTATTTAGAAATATAAATGCTAGTAATATTTTTTACAAAACTAGTCAAACTTGAAAAAGTTTAACTGATATGAATATCATAGCGATACTTATTTTGGGACAAAGAGGTAGGATGCCATATGCGCAACGCTGAGCATATGATTAAGGATGAAAACGGTCGGAAACGGTCGAAAACGGACTTACGATATAGAAAAACGAAAACGGTCGGTTCGGGATATTTTTACATTTAGCAATTAAAGAGTACAAAAAATGGTTGAAAATGGTTGTGAAACCAATTGAAACTGACAAATTTTCATGTTAAGAAACGGTTTATAATATAGAAAACGAAAACGGTCAATTCGGAATATTTCTGTTCCGTTTTCATCCCTACATATGATCAGGAATGAGTAAATTTTGCAACGATTAAAGAACGGAAGGAAAGCATCCAATTAAACGTATGGATATTGTTTAAAATACTGTATGAGGTGGTGCAGATATTTTAAAAAAATTCAAGATATTTTTCGAGCACTTAATAAAAAAATTATTCCGAGCTAAGTCCCTGTATGCACCTACGCCAGTCCTGTGCGATTTTTTCTTTATAAACTAAACATGACGCGTGCGTAATTCAAAAAAAAGGATTGGATGGATTTCGATGTCCACCGGCTCTCTTTATTCTGTGTGCGTGAAGCTTGAAGTCGATTAACAGCGATTCTAGCATGGCATGCGCAATGTTGACAGACCAACTACTCTCTGCTTCTGAATATATGTGGTCACGGTTTACGTGCCAATAAATTTGACTAGATTTATAAAAAATATTAGTAATATTTATATCTTCAAATAAATTTATTATAAAAATAAATTTAATGATCTATCTAATAATATTAATTATATACCATAAATATTAATATTTTTTATATATACATCTATCCGGAATCGAAAACGACACTTAAAAAGGACGGAAGGAGTACACGTTAAGCCCAGGGCCACACGAATTGGCACACAATGTGCGGCCGCTCAAGGAAAGACAGGCGAAAGACAAGCGGGCCCTACAGATGGCAACTGCATCTCCGTGTGGCAGTGACCGCGACAGAGAGAGAAACACGAGAGAAAATCATTGTTTATTCACTTACGTGCATCTAAGCCTACGGTGTGCTTTCCACAATGGTTGTGGTTCAGGGTGTGTTTAGAACCCTTCAAACTTCCAAAAATTTTACAAGATTTCCTGTCACATCGAATCTTTACACGCATACATGAAGCATTAAATATAGGTAAAAAAAAAACTAATTACACAGTTTATCTATAAATATCGAGACGAATCTTTTGAACCTAGTTAGTCCATGATTGAACAAATTTTACCAAATAACAACGAAAAATGCTACAGAAATTTTACACCAACTTTTACGCCATCTAAACACTACCTCATTCTGACAATGTCATCATTGCCTAAAGGCCACATTTTATTTACATTGTCGGTGAGGCCTGGTATAGTTTTCACTTTAAAACTTTATGTTCTATCACATCAAATATTTAGACACATGTAAGAAGTATTAAATATAAACTTAAAAAATAACTAATTATACAGATTATGTGTAATTTACGAGATGAATCTTTTAAGCCTAATTAGTCCATGATTTAACAATAAAGTGCTACAGTAACACATGTGCTAACGACGGATTAATTAGGCTTAATAAGTTCGTCTCGCGATTTACTGACAGATTCTGTAATTTGTTTTTTAATTAATATTCGAACACCTCATGGGACACCCCCATATGACACCCGATATGACACCCTAAAACTTTACACCCTAGAACTAAACAAGGTCAGAGGGTGTTTAGTTCCAAGGGTGAAAAATTTTGAATGTCACATCGGATGTTTTATGAGATATTGGAAGGGGTGTTCGGATACTAATAAAAAAAACTAATTACGTAACTCGCTTGAAAACCGCGAGACGAATTTATTAAGGCTAATTAATCCGTCATTAGCACATGTTTACTGTAGCACAACATTGTCAAATCATGGATTCATTAGGCTTAAAAAAAATCATCTTGCAAATTTATCGCAATCTGTGTAATTAGTTAGTTTTTCGTCTACATTTAATACTCCATGCATATGTCAAACATCCAATGTGACGGGGTAAAAATTTTTTAAGGAGAAACTAAACACCCCTGAGCATCTTTGTTTTTTCAAGGGAAAAGCGCGTAGGAGTTTTGGGAAAACTGTGACGTTGCGGCAATCAGGGGTGTCTAGTTCCTACGGTGAAAAATTTTAGGATGTCATATCAGATGTTTCATGAGATATCGGAAGGGGGTGTTCAGATACTAAAAAACTAATTACATAACTCGCCTGGAAATCAAGAGATGAATTTATTAAGCCTAATTAATCTGTCATTAGCACATGTTTACTGTAGCACGACATTGTCAAATCATGGATTAATTAGGCTCAAAAAATTTGTCTCGCAAATTTATCGTGATTTGTGTAATTAGTTATTTTTTCGTCTACATTTAATACTCCATGCATATATTAAACATCTGAGGTGATGGGGTGAAAAATTTTTAGGGAGAAACTAAACACCACCTCAGTTGAAAACAGAACTTTTCGATGGATTGGACTCATCACTCATATCCAGCTGCAAATAATTCACTGGACAAAGTTGCTGGATTGCACTATCACTTTGTTTTCGATGGATTGTTCACTTTTCGATGGATTGGACTCATGCATCGCTCATATCCTCTGACAAAATGGCACCGGTGACGGCATTTCGGAATGGCCCCAAAAAAAATTGGTGATATCGGACAAAGAAATCGATATCTACTGGTGCAGTAACCATAATGGGCTTATCCGCTTGGCTGAAAGTACTGTTAGCTGATTTATGTGAGAGAAAAATACTGCTGGCTGGCTGAAAATAAGTAGCTGAAAGCTCAAGCGAACAGGCTGAATGTGTCCACCCCTGAAAACGGTGTGGAATGAGCCACGATAAAAGATGAATTCACCGAAAAGATAAGATGTTGGAATCGAAGAACCAAAACGGTTAAAGCAAACCAGGGTTCGGCCGGCGCGGTTTGGGGGCCGAGATGTTGGCTACCAGGCAACGCGTACCTAGTGATGGATCGGAGGACAACGTTGACGCACCCCTATCAACACCCACGATGGGCCGTCGTCTCCACTGAGCGAGACAAACTCTGGTACCTAGTGATGGATCGGAGGACAACGTTGACGCACCCCTATCAACACCCACGATGGGCCGTCGTCTCCACTGAGCGAGACAAACTCTGGTAGGATGATGGTACAACCGGTCCTAACATGAACTAATACATAGTCGAAGATTTGGCGTCTCGCGACCATAATACACTCTGGGCCTGCGCATCCGATGTACCTGCGGAGGACAACTCGGTGCTTGTGTGTGCATTGGACGCAGAAGATGGACTCGACGGCAGTGCATGGGCCGCCCTGGATATATACCTGCTGGAGTGCCAGCAGATGGAGTTAACAGACAAGGCAACTGAGAAGGCATTTGGTTAAGTAGAGATGCTCGGCGGCAAGACCTTGATGAGGCCGCAAAGCTGTTTCGAGGGACAGCGCAAGTGAGCCTGCCGCCTATAATGCAAGCTACTTCCTCAGGGAGGTCTTCCCAGGAAGCCACGCGAAAAAGCGTCTTGGGGTGTGGAACTTAGGCAGGAAGATGAACAGTCGATAATTGGGGTGTGTGTGTTTATATATATAGTACATCAAGCTTACGGATAAGGATGAAAACGAAACGGAAATATCCTGAACCGAACCGCATCGTTTTCTGTATTTTATCCGATCGAATTCGTATTTTTGTGTCCGACTTTACCGTTTTCGTTTTCGTTTTCGTATTTCAAATGTAAAAGTAGAAAACGGTTTAGACATTTTCCGACCGTTTCCGACCGTTTTCTACTTTTCTACTTTTAATTCAGAATATCCCGAATTACCGAATTTTGTTGTCAATCATTACTGTCCAGACAACTAGGCAAAGGTAAGTATGGAGCACTGATGCTCATTGGCCGCATTATATAGGCAGCTCACCCCCGTCGCGCCTCCCTGAGTCGTCGAGGTAGGACTAATCATCTCGCACGGTGTTGTATGCTTGTATGGCTGCATCTGGCTTCACACGGCACTGTTGTTGCATTGCATGTGACTGGACCGACCAAAAGAGAGAGCTAGATGGGCCAGGCGTTGTTGCTATCCTTTCTAGTCTAGTACCGATGGCATCTCAAATTTTCCTCTTTTTTCTTTTTTTCTTTTTTTTCTCTTGTCAAAGAAACCAAATTGATAAGTCTACTCTCTTGCATTCGAAATTTGTCACGATGACACTTGTTAATTGTTATGCATTGTGGATCGGTATTCCGTATTGAATTTTCGTATACCGACCATGTTCGACGTAATTTCGCTCGAATGGGTTCATTTTCGAAATTCTCGATATTCCGTAAGTTCGCGTTCGTTTTCGTGTCCGGCTTTACCGTTTTCGCTTTCGTTTTCGTATTCAAATATAAAAATAGAAAATGGTTGAGGAGTTTTCCGACCGTTTTCATCCTTACTCACGGATACTAAGCCTACGAAAACAGAGGGGGAAGCGGTATATGAAAAAGTTTACTTCATTGAGACTTAGTAGTGATTCTATGCTAACGCTACGGCAAAATATAAAATAAGATAAAATTTGTCAAAAAAAAACGAACAATCAGATTTATTAAGATTCACGACCAAATATTTTTGTCACATAACGACTCTCATTATCTCTTACTTACGAGCAGACCCCGCTCATCAGCCTCACGGCTGCTTCTTCCTCTTGCAGTAGTTCTTCCTCATGGCCAACTACCTATATAAAATTTCGTTCAAAAAAACTATCTATACCAAAGCTTCGTTCTGTCCAGGCCACAAGCTATGAATTCGAGGCAAAAGGAAGAGCAATGAATGAGCAGGCCCTCACCAGCCACTTTATGTGTGGTGATGACTGATTCATTCAAGATAAAATTGGTGGTCTTCAGAATCCAAAATAAGTCAACAAAATATAGTTCATGTGATGTGACTAAAATTCCAAAGATAGCAACAGATGAAGGCAACGGACACTCAGCCATCAAAGAACATCTATCGTAATTCTGGTAAGCCCTTTCTTAGAAGGAATACTGATAAGTTACAATTGACAGCAGTCTCATATAATCGCAGTTCTTTTTTTTTGCAAATAGTTTCAGCTCACTGACTCACTGAGTTAAATTGATCATTTTAAGTTGCTCTTGTTTTAGTAAAATGTTAAGTTTCAGAAGAAAGCACATGGTCGCGACCTGGCCCATACACCAACAGGCCCCCGCGTCGCTCCTCAAGCGGGTGACTCGGGCGGCGTCTCCATCCGCCGCCGCCAGCCCCTTCCCCATGCCACCACCGCCTAGCCGTCGCCGGAGCTCGAGGCCGGAGGCCGGCGAAGAGCAAGGGCGGCAGCGGCTAGGCCTCTTCTCCTCCCTCCCTCCCCTCTCTCTCTCTCTCTCTCTTCTCTTCTCTCTCTCTCCTGGAGGAGCTTCCGTGCAGACAGCAGTCGGCGGTCAATTCCCAGCAACGGCGAGCACGGATCCGGCAACCCCTCGACTAGATCTATGTCGAGGAGGGCGGTAGGTTGGGGGCGGTGTCCTTGGCGGCGGCGTCAGCGACAACATGCGGTTGAGGCTGCCGGGGCGGTGGTCGCCCGGGGCTAGCTCGACAGTGCCCGCGTGCCTGCTGCGGTGCTGCCTTGCCACGGGGCATGGCTTGGCAACTGGGGCTCAGGGGCGGTAGATGTGGTCCTCCAGCGACCAGATCTGGCCCCTCTGTGCTGGATCTGCACGGTTGGCGGGTCTTTCAGTGGTGGCAGCCCGACAGCTTCTCTCGCCCTGAAGGATTGCACGGTGGCAGTGGCAGTGGCCCGTACATCTTTGGCACGGCCGTGCTCTACAGCATAGCGGGGCTGCGGTTTGGTGGCTGACTGCCAGCGACGGCGGTCTGCAGCGGCAGTAGACAGTGGTGACACTGTCTTGCTGCCTGGGACACTTGTTGCGGTTGCCCTGAACTCTAGGGATGGCAATGACGGGTGGCAACCTACGTTTGGCAACAATAGCACTGAGGCTTGTGCAGGGGGTTTGGCGCCTGGTGAAAGCTGAGCCCTTTCGGGCCGATGACGGCGACGCCTCTGGGCGCCACATACTTCCTTGGCATCCATCCATTAGCCCTTCCCCTTGCGTGGCGCTTTGTTTTTGGGTGTAAAACCTTAACCTTTTGGTTAGGTGATGGTGGCGCTCATGGTGTCGTTCCCCTCGTTGGAGGCATCGCTTGGAAGCTCGTGCTATGCCAGTCCGGTTGTTGCTGACAAGGTGGAGGCCTAGTTGAGAATTCGAGGTTTAGTGTCCATGGCATCAAAAGGTGTCTAGGAAGAGGCTATGGCGCAGCAATTGGAGGGCTTGGCATCTGCTTGGTGGAGGGCGACGGTTCCAGAGGGAGCGGGCACTAGTTGCGCCCACGAAGATGGCGAGGAGGCCGGCGTGGGTGGCACCTAGGAAGCAGGCGAGGAGGCCGACGAGGGAGGTGTGGCCAGCAGTTTTGCGTTGCCGAGATGACCTGCGTGGTTGGTGGCGGGTGGTCCCGCTTAGCGGCGGCCTTTCCGGCGTAAGAAGCCTTTCTGACTGGTAGCTGGAGAACTCAGGTGACACTTCTACCTTCGATGAGGCAATGCTGGAAACCGCAATGTACGCGCCTAGAGCTCAGTGGACGGGATTGGCTTGGTGAGCGCCTGACGGTGTTTTCGTTCTGACGTCCTTAGTCGTACGGGGGTTGGCGGTGCAGCGTGGTGGTTTGGAGTTGGTGGTGGTTCTATTATTTTTTTTTGAGTTGAGCTTTGTGTCGATGTCCCAATCTGATTGAGATTGCGTGGACATATGTGCTTCAGTGTGTAATAAGGAACAACTATATGCATTAGCCATTGCAGAGGCTGGGATATCAATATATTCCCTTTTCTAAAAAAGAAGAAAGCATTAGAGAAGTGATCTCTAGGTGAAATTCAATAGAGACATGCAGAAAAGAGCATATGGTTCTAAAGCTC
Source organism: Saccharum hybrid cultivar R570 (assembly GCA_038087645.1). Taxonomy (NCBI): domain Eukaryota; kingdom Viridiplantae; phylum Streptophyta; class Magnoliopsida; order Poales; family Poaceae; genus Saccharum; species Saccharum hybrid cultivar. Next base: position 63,254,681 of record JAQSUU010000259.1, read on the forward strand.
AACCAACTAAAATCTTGTGAATAAGATTCCTATCTCCTAAAAATGACATAGATAAGGTGAATACCATCTGCATAGATATATTCTCAGTTGGACAAAAGTTAATAATCTGACACAGGAAATGACTGAAACAATAAGTTATTTAAATGTACTGACCATGTGCAGTCACACCGTGTCATCCCCCAATATGCTCATCATCTTTGGTTCATTGAGGGATAATTAGATTCAGGCCTGTTTAGTTCAAAAAGAGCCAAAATATTTTGCATAGTATCCATCACATCGAATCTTTAGACACATGCATGGAGCATTAAATGTATGTAAAAAAATAACTAATTGTACAGTTTGTTTGTAAATGTCGATATGAATCTTTTGAGCCTAGTTAATTCATGGTTGGATAAATTTTACCAAATAACAACGAAAGTGCTACAGGAATTTTCCCCAAAATATTTTGGATCTAAACAAGGCCTCAGAAAGGTAGTACTACAACAGCTTGTTTGGATTTTTTTTTAAATTTTAATCCTTTTTTAATAAATATTTTAATATTAACCATCCCGAAAAATATTTTGCATCAGGTAGCTCCTTTGGTCGCGGCAATCCTGCTGGCGCGACCAAATAACGTAGTCACGCCACATGTGTTGACGTGGCAAGACACGGCACATTCGATGGCGTTTCCGACGTGAAAAAGCTTGTCGCGCCACCAGGAGTGATGTGACAAGACTTAACTTTCAAATATCATAACTCTTCAATACGACGTTAGATGAAGATGGTTTTTATATGAAAATTATAGATCTCGACGAGATCCACAACTTTCTAGTTTTGAGTTTTTTCATTTGACGAAGATAAAATGCTCAAAAAAATTATATAAAGTTTCAGCACCAAAATGATCACGTATTAGCGTTTGTCGCATTAGAAAAATAATATATTTTTTGTATGGATTCAAATAAAAATACTTTTTATATCAAAGTTGTAGCTATCAATGAGATCTATAACTTTGTAGTTTTGAGTTTTTACATTTGAGGTCCTTAAGACGCTCAAGAAAATAATATAAAGCTTCAGAAGCATATTCGTGCTGAAACTTTATATTATTTTCTCGAGCATCTTAACAACCTCAAATGTGAAAACTCAAAACTACAAAGTTATAGATCTCATTGAGAGCTACAACTTTGATATAAATGGTGTCTTCATTTAAATCCATACAAAAAATATATTATTTTTCTAATGCGACCGGTGCTAATACGTGATCATTTCGGTGCTGAAACTTTATATAATTTTTTTGAGTATCTTAACATTGTCAAACGAAAAAACTCAAAACTATAAAGTTGCAGATCTCGTCGAGATCTACAATTTTCATATAAAAATCATCTTCATCCGATGTCATATTGAAGATTTATGATTTTTCGAAAGTTCAGTCTTGTCACGCCACTCCCAGTAGCGCGACAAGACAATATTGTCACGCCAGCGGGAGTGGCGCGACAAAGCTTTTCTACGTCGAAAACGCCGTCGAATGTGTCATATCTTGCCGCGCCAACTCATGTGGCGCGACTATGTTATTTGGTCGCGCCAGCAGGACCGGAGCGATCAAAGAGGCTACTTGATGCAAAATATTTGCTGGGACAGTTAATATTAAAATATTTATTAAAAAGGATTAAATTATAAAAATTCGCCCAGCTTGTTCAAGCTTCCACGGAAATTGTCATTGAACTGAGAAACAAATGGATCATGATAAATCTGGCCTACATGAGGAAACCAAATAATTACTCCAAATCACTGAGTGTGAGACTGCATAGATACAGCCATACAGGCTAGTAACGGGTTCAAGACAAAGTGACAAGATACAGGCCACTGGAGAAATAGAACTGTACTTGTCTCCATTGTGCAACAATTTAACGACCAAAGCACACCATCCAAATCAAGAGAATATTTTTTCTAAAAAAATCAAGAGAATATAAATTCAAAACATTGGGGATATTTTTTATGTCGAATCTCAAATGCCACAAAATTAAACTAAAATCCATTACAACATAACAAATGTTTTGAATGTCAGTTGGGGCTCTTGCTGGCGAGAAACCTTGTTTCAATGTCATTTGGGAAGATCACATCACAGGCGAGCTGAGGAAACAATGAAGATGCAAAAGCATAGATACCTTGGGCCTGAAGGGTCCGTTCCTCCACAGAGGCGGCCGGCGAGGCTGTGGGTGCCGGCGTACCGGCCATGGCAGTCTCAGCAACCATGCGCCGGGGAAGGAGGGGCGCGAGGTGGAGTCGGCGGCAGCGATGGGGCACGGCCAGGGCGCCCAGGGTGGCGGCCGGTGAGGCTGCGGGCGCCGGCGCACTGGCCACGGCAGGCTCGGAGAGCATGCACCGAGGAAGGAGGGGCGCGAGGTGGAGCCGGCGGCTGCAACGGAGGCGGCCTGAGTGTTTCTTTTTTTCCGGAAGCGTGGGCAGCATGGCGAGGTGTGGGGGAAGGAGCGTTGAAGCCTTGAAGTGACCGTGTCAGTTGGATCGTGGTGAAGCCTACAGGGAAGGCCTATGAGCCATTAATTTTAATAGTGTTAGTTTGCTGCGTGCACAAATTGGGGTACATAAAGAGAAACCCATCTCTGTGGGGGACGCAAACCTGGGTGGATATAGGGTTGTTTGCATTGTTCCTTTATAGCATCGATATGTTATCTGTAATTTTTTAATTTCATAATCGATATTGTACCTTGGATTCGTTTAAAAAAAAGATATGGTACCTTGGAGAGCCCGCAGATCGGCCAATGGATGAATTGGCTTGATCTCTGGCTTGCTGGCGGCTGGCTAGTGGCTGCCGGCCATGACGATAGGACTGTAGAGGCCGACTCGCCGAGCGCCCAAGTTGACTGGCGGTGAGCGTTAGCCTCGAGCGGGTCGGCTAGCCTGACCCGACATGACAGGAATGTAGAGATGGCGCGATGGGAGGCCACAGCGGCGGATCGCACTGCGCCTGCGCCCTCAGCTCGTGTCCGTGATGACCGCCGCCGCATGGATGGGCACGGAGGGGCAGCGCAGATTGAAGGGTTGACTGGCGGCGAGCGCTAGCCTCGAGCGGGTCGGCCGACCTGACCCGACATCACAGGAACATAGAGAGACGCGACGGGAAGCCATGGCGGCAGATCGCACTGCGCCTGCGGCCCCCGTGTCTGTGATGACCGTCGCCACACGAATGGGGACAGAGGGGACAGAGGGGCAGCGCAAATTGAAGGGTTGACTGGCGGCGAGCGCTAGCCTTGAGCGGGTCTGCCGGCCTGACACAACATCGCAGGAACGTAGAGACGGCGCGACGGGAGGCCACGGCGGCGTAGCGCACTACGCCTGCAGCCCAGTGTCCATGATGACCGTCGCCGCATGGATGGGGACGGAGGGGACAGAGGGGCAGTGCAGATCGAAGGGTTGACTGGCGGTGAGCGCTAGCCTCAAGCAGGTCGCCTTGTCTGACCCAACATCGCAGGAACATAGAGACATCGCGATGGGAGGCCATGGCGGCGGAGCGGGAAGCGAAGAGCAGGGGAGGAGGAGGGGAGCATACCGCCACGGAGGAGGCTGCGATTGAAGGAGACCTTGCGGAGGGAGCTACAGATGGCGGCCACATGTAGGACGGGCCTTGCCGCCGCCGCTGCCGCCGCAGGAACGGGGATTAGGCAACGTAATACGGGAGGACAATGGGGTGACGGGCGTGGTGCGGGGGAAGGAGCATTGAAGCCTCGAAATGACCGTGTCCGTTGGATCGTGGTGAAGCCTATGGGAAAGGTATGTGAGCCATTGATTTTAATGGTGTTAATTTATTAGGTGCACAAACTGGGGTACATAAAGAAAAAAAACCCATCTATGTGGGGGACACAGACCTGGGTGGACATATTATAGAGTAGATGCGCAATAATTGTTGCCGACTGCTTTCCCGTTGTGTGCACGCAGAATACTCACTATGTCCCTTTTTATCTGTCGTTCTCACTTCCCAAGATGTCAAACAAACTTAACTTTGACTAAATATATAAAAGAAAATATTAATATTTATAGCACATAATTAATATGATTAGATAGATCGTTGAATCTATTTTCATAATAAATTTATTATGAGATACAAATATTGTTAATATTTTTTATAAACTTAATCAAACGTGACAAAATTTGATCGGCACAAATCTCATGACGACACTTAAATAGGGACGGAGGGAGTAGGTCCTTTGTAAGCGGGCTCATCTATTTCCACCTTCATGCGACATCTTAAGTGCACTCACAATGCAGACTCTATCATAAGTCTAAAGCTATTTATTACCTCAAATATTGTGGACTTAGAGTCTAAGGGCTTGTTTAGTTCCTGAAATATTTTGCGAAATGTTACTGTAGCACTTTTCATTGTTATTTGATAATTAGTGACCAATCATGACTTAATTAGGCTTAAAAGATTCGTCTCGTCCATTTCATCTAAACTGTGTAATTAGTTTTATTTTTTTATCTATATTTAATGCTTCATACATGTAACACCCTAAATTTTTGAATATTTTTAAATAGGAGAATTTGATTTAGTTATGCATTTGTGTGTGCATGGAAACTTAGTGAAATAATAATTTTTTAATAAATAAAATCAAATATAAGGTTAGATACGTGTTTGTGCATACATGCCGCTGCATATTATTATTTGTGTTGATTGGTTTTTATTTCAAGAAGAGAATTATTTCAAAAATCATTTGAAAATGTGTTTGAAGTATTAGAAAAAGGAAAGGAAAAAGAAATATCCTCCTTCTCAGCTTCGGGCCGAAAGCCAAGCTTCCCTCCTCTCCCTTTGGCCCTGCCGCGCCTTCTTTTCTTGATTGGGCCGAAGGCCGCGAGCTTCTTCTTTTCTCTTGGCCGTGGGCCGCGTTGCGGGCCGGCCCAACCAGCTGCTGCCGCAAGCCGCCACGCCCCACCTCTCTCTTGTCTCTATGACACGCCGGGCCCGCATGTAAGCGGTCTCTTCCACCTCCCGCTCGTAACCGAGCCGGACACCCGACCATGGAGTCCGACGCCGCCCCGAGTCCCCTTTGCCTTGCCCGGCACGTCGTCGAGCCCCTCTTAAATAGCGGTCGCGCCTCCACCGCCTCCATCTCAACCTTAGCCGCGAGCCACACCTCAAAGCCTAGCTCTCGCAGCCGCAATCGGGAAGCCGCCGCTTGAGCTCGGGAGTAGAACGACGGACTCGCCGACTCGGTCGTCTCCGAGAGCTTTCGACGGGTTCGGGTCACTCCTTTGAAGTTGCCAAACCCTTTTTCTCCTTCAAATATCACCGGAGTTGCTTATTTGCTCATACTACCGTGCACAGGGGTCCGCCACCCGCCATTGGAGGTTGCACGTCGTCCACCGCCCGTTCTCGCCTCCGTTTTCACCTCAGGTGAGCTCGCGTTCATCTCTTCTATCTCCCGGTGAAGACCGTTCGTCAAATCATGCACCGTGTCGCCGGATTGTGCAACGCCGACGAGCAATTGCTCGCCGCCGGCCGGATTTCCGCCGCCGGTCACTGTTGGTGGCCGGAATCCCCTCTTCTCTCTCCCTTCATTCAATCTCGGCCGTCCGATTCTAATCCAACGGCTCAGATTGCGTCATACCCCTTCGCTTGGCGTTTTGCTAAAGATACCCTGGATTTCTTTAAGGCTTAACCCGCGGTCCTTGGCGTAATTCCCGAATTACGTTTCTTTGTTTTAAAAACGTATTTCTTCTCGGTAATTCAAAAATACATTTTCTGGTATTTACAGTTTTGCCACAAAATTTGTTTTGGTCATAAAATCTCCGTTTTAACTCCGATTTGACCCGTTCAAGTTACGTTAGGTTCATAATTTCATATTCTACCTGTTAGTGCTACTGTTTAGTAGGTTTTCCACTTTTAAATTTTGAGATTAGATTTAATCTATTACTTTAATAAAGTAAATCTCGTTTAAATCATAACTTTTCCGTTTTAGCTCCGATTTATGTGCAATTCGCGTCTGTGTGATCCTAGTGCGATGTAGATTCGTTTTAAAAAACTTTTTATCTTATTTTACTACTATTGGTGTACTGTTCTAATTGTAGCTTTGTTTGCTTTGCATGATTGCTCTTGGATGATTGTTGTTGATGTGTTAATCGAGAATAGACGGTGTTCAGTTCGTTGGTGATCAAGAGTATTTTTACGAACCGGATAAACAGGATTAGCTAGATCAAGGCAAGTATAGCATGGGATTATCCTTTTTACCTACTCACTTTAATTCACTTAATTCATGCTGCATGTGTCTCCTTGTTAAGGATGCCTTAGTATTGATCTTGTTCCTTGAATCCTATGGTTATGGCATTGGGTAGTGGCTAGTACTCACATAAACAATGATCTTGTAATTTGACTAATGATATATGCAATAACACTAAAAGATAATTTTTAGCAATAGGGAACAAGAGGGCTAGAGTTTTCTCTAGATTCCTCTCCGTAAGGACTTATCTGTAAGCGAACATCCGGGACTTACAGTACAGCTGTGAGGGCTACATGGCTCTGGCTTTAGTCATATAAGAGGACCTTTTCTAGCTTGTTAGTGGTTACCTTTAAGGCGCAAGAGGGGTTGTGTTCCGGGTTGGGTGTAGTGCGGCTCCTGTCCTTATGAGTATAGGCTGCGTGTCATTGTGCCATACGGAAGGGGGGCTCTACATTTGCAGGCCACAGAAACCTAGTGGCCCTAAATTCTTAGACGAACCTTGGAAAGACTTTATAGTGAAACTTAACTGTCCAACGGGGAGTCATGACCTCGGACTTTTGGGGATCGCGACTCACAGTGAAAGTGTACAACCTCTGCAGAGTGTAAAACTGGTATATCAGCCGTGCTCACAGACACGAGCGGCCTTGGACCCTTACGGAATAGAGATCACTATTAATTTACTTGTTCTTGCTATTCATTATTCTCTTTACATGATCATGTGTTTATTATGGGAACATCACCTATTTGATGCTACATAATTGATTAAAATATGATCAACTAAAAGCTACATGCAGTTGAACCAGGGCCTATCCTACTTGAACTTCATGAACCCTATGTTACACTTGTTGAGTACTTTTGTGCTCACCCTTGCATTCCCCCACACCACAGGATGGACTCCCGAATGTGTAAATAGTGATTACTTCTACTACTTCCCTGAAGATTACTAAACTTGTGGTCAACCAGTTGACGTGCCTGTGCTATGGAGCTAGCTACCACAAGAATTATTCTATGTTTCCACTTAATTACGTGAAGACTCTGTGATATTATTCGTTATGTAATAAACATTTGTGATGATACTATTTATATTTGTCATCTTATGTGTGATTGATCTCTGGGCGCACATAAGATTATACATTCCATTTGTTCCTTAAAAATGGGTGTGTCAGATTGGTATCAAAGCTATGTTGACTGTAGAACGTAAGCCTAGTTAATAATGGTCGTCTTAGTTCTCTTTTCTTCACTTGTTTCATGCTTATCACCTTACTCTTGATAATTGCTAAGTTATTATGCTCCTTTCGCCTCATTCTATTGTGAAAATATTGCTTCTATTCCAACTTACCCTTGGCCTAAAATCTGTAGATGCCTCGTGCCCGCAAGACTGCCCGTATCACCACTGGAGGCTACTATCCACCCCGTTCCCTGTACGAACCAGAGGAGCCTCAGGAGGAACCAGAAGACACTACACCAACCCCGCCACCATCACCAGATCAGGCGCCAGGACCAGTTTTGCCCCAAGAAGAACTTGAACCAAAAGAGGAGGTTATCTATTTGAGTGATGATGAAGATGTTGAGCTTGCCCAAGATGGAGAACAGCCCCCGTCGCCTCCACAAGATGGTTCCGCTGAAGTTGGAGTGCCGTCCCTTCCTATGGGTTGGATTACAAAGATCCATCACAAGTCAAGCCATGACACTCCTTTACACTACCGACTGGTTGGCATGCTTAGTGCCTACTTCACAGATTGGGATCCTGCATTTGAGTATGTCTGCTGGGAGCATAAGCATCCTTTGGAAGCTACTTATTGGAAGTGCAATGTGCGTATCTTCGTTAAGAACGAAGAGATGGATACTTATTTGCTGGACAGGTGTTTTTCCCATAGTGGTCGTCGTGCCACTATAGAAGATGGCATAGAAGATGCAGCCTTTGAAGCATGCCTGGGACTTCGTCACCTTCGCTATGAGGTTATGCAAGATGATCAATATTGCTATTTTCCCCGTGGAGACCCAGAGCAAGGATGGGTAATAATGAACCCTGGGAATTTGGAATTAATTCCTCGAGTCATGGTGGATTTTGGTCATGACATGATGGTGACGAATCGTCGGTTGGTAGCCCTAGTTAAAGCTTTGGGGAAGGACGTCAAGAGGTACCAAGAAGTGATAGATGGCCTAAGGATTGACCAAGGCATGGAGGCGATCTATGATTATCATGAACATCAAGCCCGTCCCTAGGAGTTGGAATACCATTTATGTAATAATACGATAGTACGAGTAGTGTCGAGTTAAGTTGAGTTTTGTGGTGTCGTGTGAACCTTGTGTGGTTAGTTGAGTTATTATTGTGCCTATGTGTGAGTTGGTTTTTCCATGTAATGAGTGCTGGAGCTTTGTGGGCTTGTCTACAAAAGTTCCTAATTAAAGAATACTAAGTTTTAGTGTGATAAATAAATAGTTTAGTTGGGTTAACCTTTCTCTCTGTTCTGTCCTTTCTAGAGCGGTCTGTCTTTCATTTTATGCTTGAAATTAACTGTTCAGCGAAAAATTCTGAAATTTTTATGAGAGAATCTAGACCCACGTACCTTTCCAATGCCTCTAGAATCACCTTTTTATCTATTCTGGATCATGAGATATAATCGTTACAAGATGAAGTTACTGCGCAGTCTGGAAATCAGAAACAGTTTCTGTTGTGTCCTATTTTTGGGTAACTTCGTGATAGAATCTGGAAGTGTGAGTTAAATAAAAGTTGTATATAATTTCATAAGCTTTCCAACCGTATAAAGTACACCTCTACTGGATATCTGTAACTCGAGATAGGTCTATTTTACCGAACCGCTGAAATTAGGATATGTCCAGAAGGTTATCAGATTCTATTCTCTATCTCTAGAATTGTCTATAATGTGGTAATCTCTAAGATTTGATATTGTATTGGATAACAGATGTCTGGAAGAGGACGAGGTCGAGGCCGTGGTCATGGAGTTGGTCCACCACCTACTATTCATGAGCTCTTGGCTATACAGACACAGTTGATGGAGGCTCTGGTGAACAATCAGCAAAATCAGCCAGTAGGAGGAGCACCTACGCGTGATAAGTGTGGTGAATTTTTGAAGGGTCATCCCCCAGTGTTTACTCATGCCACTGATCCATTGGAAGCCGATGATTGGCTTCGTGCAGTAGAGAAGCAGCTCAACATTGCTCAGTGTAATGATCAACAGAAGGTGTTGTTTGCTTCGGGACAACTTCAAGGAGCAGCTCAAGACTGGTGGGATTCATATCAGTATGGCCGTCCTGCCAATGCTCCCGCCATTACTTGGCAAGAGTTTACAGAGAGTTTTAGGTCCTACCATATACCGGAGGGAGTGATAGCACCGAAGGCAGAGGAATTCCACAATTTGACACAGGGATCTATGCCTGTAGCGGAGTATAGAGACAAGTTTGCTCAGTTGTCACGTTATGTGCCGAATAAGGTGGCTAATGATGCCGATAAGCAGCGACTTTTCTTGAAGGGTCTACATGATGGTCTTCAGTTGCAGCTAATGTCCAATGCTTACCCGGATTATCAAACATTAGTGAATCGCGCTATTGTGGTGGATAATAAGCGTAAGGAGATGGATGCCAAAAGGAAGAGACTTCAGGGACAGGTATCTGGAAACAACACTCGCCAACGCACTGGTTTTCAATAAGGTTATCAGCAGAGGTATCCGCCCAACCAATGGAATCGTGGTCAACTTCCTCCACGTAATCAGTTTCTGCAACGTCCTCTTTATCAGTCGCAGAATGGCAATCAACGCTCTCAGCAGCAGAATGGGAACCAGAATCAACGACAGAGTACCCCCAACAACACCCCAGTGAAGACTAGTGCTCCTAATACTCCAACTAAGTGTTTCTGTTGTGGGAAGGAAGGTCACCTGTCTTATAACTGTCCTGAGAAGGCCAATCAGCAAACCCCTCAGAAGCAGAACAGTAATCAGAAGCCACCATACTACGGGAAGATGACTCACGTGTCAGAGAAAACTGCCATGGCGGAACCTGAAGTTATGCTCGGTACGTTCGATGTCCACTCCATTCCTGCCACTGTTCTTTTTGATTTTGGAGCTTCACATTCATTCATATCTCAAATATTTGTTAAGACACATAGCATCCCTTTATGTGCCATGAAAAACCCTATACTAGTCAATTCGCCTGGGGGAAGTATGCAAGCTTCCTATCGATGCCTCCCTATTAGTTTAATTTTAAGGGGGGTAGAGTTCAAAGTGAGTCCTATAGTGTTGAGAACAGCTGGGATTGATCTTATTCTGGGACTAGATTGGATGAAGCAAAATCAGGCAGTGATTCAGTGTAAGGAAAAGGCAGTAGCCCTGACAACACCGAAGGGAGATCGAATTAGTGTGGAGATTGTAGTGCAGAAGCAGCAGACAGCTACAGTAAATCGACTTGATGATAATGTTAATCAAGAGGATCCAGTTGTGGATGAATTTCTGGATGTATTCCCCGATGACTTGCCAGGTATGCCACCCGACCATGACATTGAGTTTATTATTGAATTATTGCCTGGAACTGCACCTATAGCTAAGCGTCCATATAGAATGGGGGTTAATGAATTAGAGGAACTTAAGAAACAAATAAAAGAGTTGCAAGAGAAAGGTTTCATTCATCCTAGCTCTTCACCATGGGGAGCTCCAGTGATCTTTGTTGACAAGAAGGATGGTTCTTAACGGATGTGTGTTGATTATCGGTCACTCAACGAGGTGACTATCAAGAATAAGTATCCGCTGCCAAGGATTGATGACTTGTTTGATCAGTTGAGAGGTGCTTGTGTGTTTTCTAAGATTGATCTTCGCTCTGGCTATCATCAATTGAAGATTCGTGCTACTGATATACCAAAAACAACATTCACGACACGATATGGTTTGTATGAGTATACAGTAATGTCTTTTGGCTTGACTAATGCTCCTGCATACTTTATGTACCTGATGAATAAGGTATTCATGGAGTATCTTGATAAGTTTGTAGTAGTGTTCATCGATGATATACTGGTATACTCTAAGACTAAGGAAGAACATGCTAAGCATTTGAGGTTGGTCCTACAGAAGCTCAGAGAGCATAAGCTCTATGCTAAGCGTAGTAAATGTGAGTTCTGGTTGAAGGAAGTTGCTTTTCTGGGTCATGTGGTCACTAATAGTGGAATTTTAGTGGATCCTAGCAAGGTAAAGGATGTGTTGAATTGGAAGCCACCAACCGATGTGGGAGAAATTCGTAGTTTCTTGGGATTGGCTGGATATTATAGAAGATTTATTGAAGGGTTTTCTAAGCTTGCCAAGCCAATGACAGCATTGTTAGAAAAGAATGCTAAGTTTGTGTGGTCAGATAAGTGTCAGGTTAATTTTGAGGAGTTGAAGAAAAGATTGACAACTGCCCCGGTGTTAGTTTTGCCAGATTTGAGTAAGAGTTTCTCTATCTATTGTGATGCATCCCGTTTGGGTCTTGGTTGTGTGCTTATGGAAGAAGGCAAAGTAGTGGCATATGCATCTCGACAGTTGAGGAAGCATGAGTTAAATTACCCTACTCATGACTTGGAGTTAGCAGCGGTGGTGCATGCTTTGAAAATATGGAGGCATTATTTGATTGGACATAAAAGTGATATTTACACTGATCATAAGAGTTTGAAGTATATTTTCACCCAATCAGATCTAAACTTGAGACAACGTCGCTGGTTAGAGTTGATTAAGGATTATGATTTGGAGGTACATTATCATCCGGGTAAGGCTAATGTTGTTGCAGATGCTCTTAGCAGAAAGAGTTGTGCTAATGAGGTGCAAGTAATGCCTATGTCAAATGAGTTATGTGCTGAGTTTGAGCATTTAAACTTGGGTATTGCTATTAATGCAGTGGAATTAGTAATAGAGCCTATGTTAGAGCAACAGATACGCAAGGGTCAGTTGATAGATGACAAAATAAAGGAGATAGTGACGAATATACCGAAAGGTAAGGCACCTGGATTCCGGTTGGATGATAAAGGAACTCTATGGTTTGGGAAACGATTATGTGTGCCTGAGGACAAAGCTATAAGAGAAGCAATTCTACGTGAAGCTCATGAGTCCGCTTACTCTATTCATCCCGGAAGTACTAAGATGTATATGGATTTGAGAGAGAGGTATTGGTGGCATGGCTTGAAAAGAGATGTTGCAGAGTATGTTGCACTATGTGATACGTGTTAGAGGGTTAAAGCTGAACATCAGAGACCTGCAGGATTGTTGCAACCGATGCAGATACCTGAGTGGAAGTGAGAAGAAGTTGGTATGGACTTCATAGTGGGGTTACCACGCACTCAGAGAGGTTTTGATTCAATATGGGTTATAGTGGATCGTTTGACCAAAGTTGCTCATTTTATACCGGTTAAAACAACGTATTCCAGTGCAAAGTTGGCTGAATTGTATTTGGAAAGAATAGTAAGTTTGCACGGAGTTCCAAAGAAGATCGTGTCAGATCGAGGTACTCAATTTACATCATATTACTGGCAGAAAGTACAAGAGTCATTAGGGACTAAGTTAAATTTTAGCACAGCATATCATCCTCAAACGGATGGGCAAACCGAAAGGATTAATCAGATATTGGAAGATATGTTGAGAGCTTGTGCTTTGCAGTATGGTACAAGTTGGGATAAGAGTTTGCCATATGCAGAGTTTTCCTACAATAACAGTTATCAGAAAAGTCTACAGATGGCACCTTTTGAAGCTTTGTATGGTAGGAAGTGTAGAACTCCGTTGTTTTGGAATCAGACAGGAGAAAGTCAAGTGTTCGGTCCCGATGTGCTTAGGAATGCTGAGAAACAAGTAAGAATGATCCGAAACAATTTGAAAGCAGCTCAGTCACGACAGAAAAGTTATGCCGATACTCGACGGAGAGAGTTGACTTTTGAAGTGGGAGATTATGTCTACCTGAAGGTGTCACCTATGAGAGGTGTGAAAAGGTTTAATCGGAAAGAAAAGTTAGCACCGAGGTATGTCGGTCCTTTTAAGATCTTAGAGAGACGTGGTGAAGTGGCATATCAATTGGAATTGCCTGAGAGCTTAGCAGGTGTGCATGATGTGTTCCATGTGTCTCAGTTAAAGAAATGTTTGCGTGTACCAGAAGAACAAATACCGTTGGAAGAACTCACTGTTAAGGAAAATCTCACTTATGAGGAGTATCCAGTAAAAATCTTGGAGACAGCGGAAAGAGTTACCAGGAGCCGAGTTATAAAGATGTGTAAAGTTCAGTGGAGCCGATATTCGGAAGCAGAGGCTACATGGGAAAGAGAGGAAGATTTAAGAAAAGCATACCCACAGTTGTTTGTGTAAGCATCGTTCGAATCTCGGGACGAGATTCATTTTAAGGGGGGTAGAATTGTAACACCCTAAATTTTTGAATATTTTTAAATAGGAGAATTTGATTTAGTTATGCATTTATGTGTGCATGGAAACTTAGTGAAATAATAATTTTTTAATAAATAAAATCAAATATAAGGTTAGATACGTGTTTGTGCATACATGCCGCTGCATATTATTATTTGTGTTGATTGGTTTTTATTTCAAGAAGAGAATTATTTCAAAAATCATTTGAAAATGTGTTTGAAGTATTAGAAAAAGGAAAGGAAAAAGAAATATCCTCCTTCTCAGCTTCGGGCCGAAAGCCCAGCTTCCCTCCTCTCTCCCTTTGGCCCTGCCGCACTTTCTTTTCTTGATTGGGCCGAAGGCCGCGAGCTTCTTCTTTTCTCTTGGCCATGGGCCACGTTGCGGGCCGGCCCAACCAGCTGCTACCGCAAGCCGCCACGCCCCACCTCTCTCTTGTCTCTATGACACGCCGGGCCCGCATGTAAGCGGTCTCTTCCACCTCCCGCTCGTAACCGAGCCAGACACCCGACCATGGAGTCCGACGCCGCCCCGAGTCCCCTTTGCCTTGCCCGGCACGTCGTCGAGCCCCTCTTAAATAGCGGTCGTGCCTCCACCGCCTCCATCTCAACCTTAGCCGCGAGCCACACCTCAAAGCCTAGCTCTCGCAGCCGCAATCGGGAAGCCGCCGCTTGAGCTTGGGAGTAGAACGACGGACTCGCCGACTCGGTCGTCTGCGAGAGCTTTCGACGGGTTCGGGTCACTCCTTTGAAGTTGCCAAACCCTTTTTCTCCTTCAAATATCACCGGAGTTGCTTATTTGCTCATACTACCGTGCACAGGGGTCCGCCGCCCGCCATTGGAGGTTGCACGTCGTCCACCGCCCGTTCTCGCCTCCGTTTTCACCTCAGGTGAGCTCGCGTTCATCTCTTCTATCTCCCGGTGAAGACCGTTCGTCAAATCATGCACCGTGTCGCCGGATTGTGCAACGCCGACGAGCAATTGCTCACCGCCGGCCGGATTTCCGCCGCCGGTCACTGTTGGTGGCTGGAATCCCCTCTTCTCTCTCCCTTCATTCAATCTCGGCCGTCCGATTCTAATCCAACGGCTCAGATTGCGTCATACCCCTTCGCTTGGCGTTTTGCTAAAGATACCCTGGATTTCTTTAAGGCTTAACCCGCGGTCCTTGGCGTAATTCCCGAATTATGTTTCTTTGTTTTAAAAACGTATTTCTTCTCGGTAATTCAAAAATACGTTTTCTGGTATTTACAGTTTTGCCACTAAATTTGTTTTGGTCATAAAATCTCCGTTTTAACTCCGATTTGACCCGTTCAAGTTGCGTTAGGTTCATAATTTCATACTCTACCTGTTAGTGCTACTGTTTAGTAGGTTTTTCACTTTTAAATTTTGAGATTAGATTTAATCTATTACTTTAATAAAGTAAATCTCGTTTAAATCATAACTTTTCTGTTTTAGCTCCGATTTATGTGCAATTCGCGTCTGTGTGATCCTAGTGCGATGTAGATTCGTTTTAAAAACTTTTTATCTTATTTTACTACTGTTGGTGTACTATTCTAATTGTAGCTTTGTTTGCTTTGCATGATTGCTCTTGGATGATTGTTGTTGATGTGTTAATCGAAAATAGACGGTGATCAGTTCGTTGGTGATCAAGAGTATTTTTACGAACCGGATAAACAGGATTAGCTAGATCAAGGCAAGTATAGCATGGGATTATCCTTGTTACCTACTCACTTTAATTCACTTAATTCATGCTGCATGTGTCTCCTTGTTAAGGATGCCTTAGTATTGATTTTGTTCCTTGAATCCTATGGTTATGGCATTGGGTAGTGGCTAGTGCTCACATAAACAATGATCTTGTAATTTGACTAATGATATATGCAATAACAGTAAAAGATGATTTTTAGCAACAGGGAACAAGAGGGCTAGAGTTTTCTCTAGATTCCTCTCCGTAAGGACTTATCTGTAAGCGAACTTCCGGGACTTACAGTACAGCTGTGAGGGCTACATGGCTCTGGCTTTAGTCATATAAGAGGACCTTTTCTAGCTTGTTAGTGGTTACCTTTAAGGCGCAAGCGGGGTTGTGTTCCGGGTTGGGTGTAGTGCGGCTCCTGTCCTTATGAGTATAGGCTGCGTGTCATTGTGCCATACGGAAGGGGGGCTCTACATTTGCAGGCCACAGAAACCTAGCGGCCCTAACTTGTTAGACGAACCTTGAAAAGACTTCATAGTGAAACTTAACTGTCCAATGGGGAGTCATGACCTCGGACTTTTGGGGATCGCGACTCACAGTGAAAGTGTATAACCTCTGCAGAGTGTAAAACTGGTATATCAGCCGTGCTCACGGACACGAGCAGCCTTGGACCCTTACGGAATAGAGATCACTATTAATTTACTTGTTCTTGCTATTCATTATTCTCTTTACATGATCATGTGTTTATTATGGGAACATCACCTATTTGATGGTACACAATTGCTTAAAATATGACCAACTAAAAGCTACATGCAGTTGAACCAGTGTCTATCCTACTTGAGCTTCATGAACCCCATGTTACACTTGTTGAGTACTTTTGTGCTCACCCTTGCATTCCCCCACACCATAGGATGGACTCCCGAATGTGCAAATAGTGATTACTACTACTACTTCCCTGAAGATTACTAAACTTGTGGTCAACCAGTTGACGTGCCTGTGCTATGGAGCTAGCTACCACAAGAATTATTCTATGTTTCCGCTTAATTACGTGAAGACTCTGTGATATTATTCGTTATGTAATAAATATTTGTGATGATACTATTTATATTTGTCATCTTATGTGTGATTGATCTCTGGGCGCACATAAGATTATACATTCTATTTGTTGCTTAAAAATGGGTGTGACAATACATGTGTGCAAAGATTCGATGTGACGGGAAATCTACTATTTTTTCGTGAAATATTTTGGAACTAAACAAGGCCTAAATAAGACTTGGAGTCTTGTTTTTTCTCCCTCTTTCTTCAATATGGCTACGTTAAGATGCAAATTTTTTTACAAAATGCTTCTGTAGCACTTTTCGTTGTTATTTGGCAATTAGTGTCAAATCATGGACTAATTAGGCTTAAAAGATTCATCTCGTGAATTTCATCTAAACTGTGTAATTAGTTTTATTTTTTATCTATATTTAATGCTTCATGCATGTGTCCAAAGATTCGATGTAACGGAGAATCTTGAAAAATTTTGCAAAATTTTTTACATGTAAACAGGGCCTAAATATGTTGTCACATCAGCAAAATACCATAAATAAGATGTAATAAATAGTCATATAGACTTTATGATAAAGTCTTGCATTGTGAGTACCCTTAAGCGTTTGCAGAACCAGCGTGCATGCGTCTCCAGTAGGGTGCAGCGCAAGCGCTCGAGGTTTCATGTGCCCAAGGAACGAGATGAGGGTCCGAATGGATCCCCGACTAGTTGTTAGTCCGGGTCACATGAAATATTTAGAGTCTAATTAGGAATATTAAATATAGGCTAATTACAAAACTAATTGCATAAGTTATGCCAACTTCGCGAGACGAATCCATTAATCCATTAAGCCTAATTAGTCCATGATTAGCCCATGTGATGCTACAGTAAACATATGTCAATTATAGATTAATTAAGTTTAATAGATTCGTCTTGCGAATTAGCCACGGCTTATGCAATTAGTTTTATAACGATCTCATGTTTAGTCCTTTTAATTGGCATCTAAGACTCGGACTAAATTTTAGTCCAAGATCAAACAGGCCTTGAGTCAAAGAACCTCAAACCATCATCTCGTGTTTAGTCCTCCTAATTGGCATTCAGGACCCGGACTAAATTTTTAGTATTGCAAAGATACACTAGCACTGTTTCTCCTTAAACAGCGTACGGATTTATCAATATTTTTTATCGTACACTACATTTAGACAATACCATCGCTAGTCAGCACAATCTAATTATCGCATCTTTTATATTTTGGCCGAGTTTAATTAATTTATTTTGTTTCCATTTTATATTCGTTGTCAAATTATAATGGACCTGCTTTTATATTCGCAGCTTAGCTGGGTACAACTACCATTTTATTACAGCATTACCATCTACCTCCTATCAATTTTATCCGCTAGCGTGCACATTACAAACAACATTGTTGGATTTAATTAACAATTTTCATCTGCATCCCCAAGTCGCTCGAGCTGGACGGATTATCTTCCAAAAACAGTTGCATGCATGCGTGGTTTGAGGTTGTTTGACTCCTGTTTGATCCTTGGACTAAAACAGTTGCATGCATGCGGGCGTGTGCAATACATGCGTGTCACGTCAACTATCCATGAAAAAAGGTGACCACATACAGGCCTCGTTTAGATGCACCCAAAAGTTAGAATTTTTTCACTCTCTTTTCATCACATCAATTTTTAGCTGTTTGCATGGAGTATTAAATGTAGGTAAAAAATAACTAATTATACAGTTTAGTAGGAAATCACGAGATGAATCTTTTGAGCCTAGTTGGTCCATGATTAGACAATATTTATCAAATAAGACGAAATTAATACTATTCATCAGTTTAAAATTTTTTACGATCTAAACGTGGCCAAAGCTGCATCGCTGGTTGTACGGCCTGTGCAATACGATTAATTGCTAAGATAGTACTCCAACAGCGCTGCTTTGATCACTCTTCATCCAACGGCATCTGCTGGGTGCGCATGTACACCCCGTCGCAGGTCGCACGTCAATATTACTGTTGCAAGAAGCTCTACTGCACTCGAAAAAACTTGGAACTCAAATTCTCAGGAACTTTTGCAGGCCGGTCACACCAGAGCTTCAGCCGGTCATGCAATTATGTCTGTGTCAGTTCTACTCGGTACTCACCGTATGCATCACTGACTCGCTTTAGAACCAGGCTAACCAATTCTTCTTCCTCGTTATCCCCAGCCACGCACACACAGGACTTAGGCTCTATCGTCTTTTCAGGCGGTTCCACCCGAAGGAAACATTTCTCTACGTACACAGGGTTCTTTACAAACGCCGCTAATAACCAGACTCTGATACCACTGCTACAAGATGGTCGATTACACTGGTAAAAACTTCGAACTCAAAATTCAAATTTAGAATTTTCGAGTTACTATTTATAGCACTATTTAAATTCAGTGGTTACTATTTAAATTTGTGACACTGTTCAAAATACTTGCTACTATTCAAATTCGGAATATAAACAAGGTGTGAGCACTCACCCGGGAGTGGCTCAAGCACCCAAACTCTTCACTATTCAAACACTATTTAGAGCACTTGCTTTTGCAAATATGGTGGGTGGATGCAGGATGCGTGCATGATTAATATGTGCGTGATTAGTGAATATGCGGATTATGTATGCGTGTAATTCTCAGGATCTTTAGCAGGCTGGCGAGACCAACAATTCAGCCGGTCATACAACTATGCTTGTGTCAGTCCTACTTGGTACTCACCATATGTATTACTGGCTCGCTTCAAAACCAGGCTAATCCGTTCTTCTCCCTTGCTATCCCCAGCCACGCACACATAGGACTCATGCCCTATTGTCTCTCCAGGCAGTTCCACCTGAAGGGAATACTTCTTTGCGCAAACAGGGTTCTCTACAAATGCCACTATGAGGGCTAACACGAGAACAACACACACAAAGGTTTCTCCTCTAGGGTCCCTAGCATAGAGACATCGCCCCATATGAACGAGCTTAAAAGAAGACAGGGATTAAAATAAGAAAGCTCAATTCATTTTCACAGAGCAAAGCTTATATACGGCTTTTCCTTTTGGGAACCCCAAGCACTTAGCACAAATCTTAGGGATTACCTTACAAGAGTAGAAAGATCACGGGGACTTCATTTATTCTCTAATTTACAACGGTAGTGGAGTAATATAAGGTAGTAGTGGAGTATTACTACTAGTGGTGGATGATCTTCAGAGGGCTTCTGAGATCGTGGGCTTCATGGTGTATGTGGGAGAGTGGAGAGGTGGCTTCGGTGGAGGTATTGCTGGGGATGGTCGTCGTGGTTGCTCTCTTCTGATGGTCAGTCTTCTGATGGTTCTGATCGTGGTCTGATGATGTCCAAGGCATGCGCATGGCTTCTCCTCTTATAGAGCAAGAAGAGCCTTCTGCGGCGTTCTTTGTGCTTATCTTCTAGAGTGCCTTCGAGGCGAAGTCTTCAATTATTTTCTTTTACTATTGCCTGGATAGCTGGATGGTACCGCTGTCTTTAATAATTGTTCTGGCTATAGTACAGTTACTGTATATTCCTTTTGCGCTGCCCTGTGATGCACGTTAACTTCATGTGTATTTTTGGAGTCTTCTGGGTATGGTCTTCCACGCCCGAATGCAAACATCAATCCAAGAATGGCATGTACTATTATCTCTTCCCCCGGCTGAATTATTGATAACTCCTTATCAACATAGGAAAATCATTCTTGTATAAAGCATATATATTAATATTGAACTGAGACTGTACTGGCTCTTCTTATTAATCCACAATATTTTCTTCGTTGTCCACTTCTTCAGGTTGCCATATTTCATACTAGGACAACAATTCACGATATTCTTTTCGTAGTTGACATTCTTTGCCATAGCTAGGCTTTATTAGTCTTCCAACTTTTCTTTTCGTTATACTATATCTTCCATAGTATTCTCGTAAGAATACTTATATTATTTTATTTTGGTACATCATATAATATTCAAGAGCAAATTTGGTATTTCCTTCTAATTCTTTTGCTTCACTGAAGATTCTCCAATTATCATGGTTCGTATCTTTGGCAAATAATTCTTCATAATTTATCTAAGAGTTTGAAGACCATGTAGTTGGGAATTTGTATGAACCTTTTGTGATATATATATCATGGCTGGTTGGCCGTATTGGTTGTGTAAATTTTGGAGGATTGAAACAAAACTTAATTTTATATTTCCCTTTAATACAGGCTAACTTCTTACATGCTTCTTTAATAACCTTTCCAAGGTCAGATTGAAAATTTTCTTCAAGTGTACCACAGATATCATGAATTAACCCATGATCAATAATGGTTTGTAAAGAGATATCATCTCCAGTATTTCTTTGTATGTTTTTGAAATATTTTAACTTTATGTCGGCCCTTAGTATTATAAATTTTTGATGATGTTTGACAATAAATTTATCATCAAGATGAAGTAAGGGAATGATATTTGTATTAACAATTATTCCTAGATGCCTTTCTTTTCCTTGGTATATCTTCGTGAAGTAGTTTTGTATATCATGAAAGGTTTTATGATACCTTTCAGCATATTTCCTCCAAATTAAATCTATAATATCTTAAGTAAAGTATGACAAAATTTGTTCAGTCTTAAAACTTAATCTTGGAATAAGAAACTCTTGTGGAATATTATTTAGATATTTGTTCGTCTTTTTATCTTTCTCTAAGTTGACTTCTTCCTTTGGTTTCATGTTATCTTCTTCATATATTGTATTAAGTTGTAACTGATTTTTCTTATCATTCTGCTGTTTTAAACATGAAATACATGCTTGTCTTAAACATAAACTACATATTGCTCTTTCTCCTGGGTTTTGATAATATATGCGAAATACACATCTTATATTAGAATCACCCTTTTTATGATCTCACTTATACTTATAGTCTATCTAATCCATCATTTCTATTTTTAATCCAACTAACTCATCAATTAAATCTATCTCTTCTTTACTTGATTCTTTTTCTTCATCATATTCTATTTTTTCTGTCTCTATAATTGAGTATATCGATTCATCATCCATTATATTATCATCACAGACTAAAATGTTTTCATTCACACTATCTATTATTAGAACCATTTCTTGCTCTTCTTACTTATTAGAATACTTTTTCTTATCTTTATTAGGACATGTTTTGCTCAAATGATCTAGTGAGTTGCAAATAAAGCATCTGCATGTACTATCATAATTCTTTCTAAAATTATATCTTCTTACATTTCTTTTGTGCAAGAAAGAAGCTCTATTATCTGATCTTCATAAGAAATATCGTTTCTTGTTTCTTACATTTTCTTTTTTATAATTCTTAGGATACTTAGGATATTTCTTATTTCTAGATCTCTCTTCTCCATATGTCAATGGTATTTGAACTATTTTATTGCAGAAATTATAATCTGATTGTTTTATAGACCTTTGGGCTTGTATGTTCGTGCATATTTTTCTTAACTATTTAAAAACAAATATTATAGCCTGAGAGATATTATATTCCTTACCATTAGTTTTTTTATATTCTTCGAATATCATAGAACCTAAAGGATCTGCTAATTTATGAAAATATCTTTCAACTATACCTTGGTTATAGCCATGCTTGGCAGTCGTAGCATTATACAGATAATGTTGAGAAAATTCTTTTATTTCTTTTCAGTTCGTTAGTGACAATTTTTCTATTTCCTTTAATCTTTTATTTTGTAAAATAGTGTATCCTAATTCAGGATCTTCACCTATTACAATACTTGATATAATATTTGCAAAATTATATGGGTTACTACCGGCCCTTTTTAATTGTTCATAATAACTGGGAAAAGCTTCTACCCATTGTTCCCATAAAACCTTGACTGATTCTCCTAAAAATGTTTCTAAAAATGTAATCATATCTTCTACTTTATTTCCGATGTTATGTTGATTTTTTATGTATTTTTGCACTATCAATTCCTTCCATATGCTGATTATATTTGGCCAGTCTATAGGATCATGTGTTGTTAAATTTAATATAGCACCATCACTTTTATAATTCTAAAATTTAACCGTCTTTTCAAATTCTCTTCTTTTTGAACCCATATGTTTATATTGTCCAGGTATATATCTATATGCATGTTCTTCTTTTTCTAGTAGCCAAGTTCTTGGCTTTCTAGATGGTCTCTCTTTTTCTCTTTCTATCTTTATTTTCGGACCTCGTCTTCTTTTTTTATGAACTTGGATCTATTTCCATTTCTTCTATAGCATTATTTTTATGCAACTCGTATTTTCTAAGGAGTTTATAAGAGTTACTGAGTTATTACTACATATCTCAATTGCATCTTCATCATCTTCTTCTTAGCTTTCTAGCAAAAACTTATTATAATCTCCCATTGTTCATCTTCACTTATATCATTACCTTCTATGTCCTTTATCTTAACTTAGCTATATTCTATTTCTTTTTGACTTCCCTTACCTTATTTTCTATTTGCTTTGACACAGATTCATTTTTCTTTATTGGAATGCTGGATTTCTTATTATTTAACTCTCTATCTTTCTTGATGTTGTTAAGTTTATATAACTCTCGTCTAAAGTAAAGTTCTTTTTCTCTTATGGTAGACCATTGGCGTATCATAGAGGTATTGTATTCATCATGAATTTTCTTAACTTTTGCTCATAATGTTTTATTTCATTATCTATATCTAATTTTTTCATAAATTCACATATACTATGCCTTCTATTTTCTTCTAATTTTAAATAATGTAGCTTTTCAATCTTCACAAGAATTTAGTAAATCTCTCAAATTCAAATTTTAATAACCGGGCTCCGATACCACTGCTACAAGAGGGTCGATTACACTGAAAAAAACTTTGAACTCAAAATTCAAATTTAGAATTCTCAAGTTAATATTCACATCACTATTTAAATTTAGCGGTTACTATTTAAATTTGTGGCACTATTCTAAATACTTACTACTATTCAAATTCGGAATATAAACAGTGCGCGAGCACTCACCTGAGAGTGGCTCAGGCACCCAAACTCTTCACTATTCAAGCACTATTTGGAGCACTTGCTTTTGTAAATATGGTGGGTAGATGTAGGATGCGTGCGTGATTAGTAAATATGCGGATTATGTATGCGTGTAATTCTCATAATCTTTTGCATGCTGGCGAGACCAACAATTCAGTCGGTCATGCAACTATGCTTGTGTCAGTCCTTTTCGGTACTCACCGTATGCATCACTGGCTCGCTTCAGAACCAGGCTAACCAGTTCTTCTTCCTCGCTATCCCCAGCCATGCACACACAGGACTCAGACTCTATCGTCTCCCCAGGCAGTTTCACCCAAAGGGAGCACTTCTCTGCGCACATAGGATTCTCTACAAATGCCGCTACCAGGGCTAACACGAGAACAATACACGCAGATGTTTCTCCTCTAGGGTCCCTAGCATAGAGACATCGCCCCATATGAACGAGCTTAAAGGAAGGCAAGGATTAAAATAGAAAAGCTTAATTCATTTCCACAGAGCCAGCTTATATACGGCTTTCCCTTTGGAGAAACCCCAAGCACTTAGCACAAACCTTAGGGATTACCTTACAAGCATAGGAAGATCACGGGGACTTTCTTTATTCTCTAATTTACAAAGGTGGTGGAGTAATACAACGGTAGTGGAGTATTACTATTAGTGGTGGATGATCTTCAGTGAGCTTCTGAGATCGTGGGCTTCATGGTGTACGTGGGAGAGTGGAGAGGTGGCTTCGGTGGAGGTATTACTGGTGATGGTCGTCGTGGGCTTCTCCTCTTATAGAGCAGGAAGAGCTTTCTGAAGCATCCTTCGTGTTTATCTTCTGGAGTGTCTTCTAGACGAAATATTCAATTATTCTCTTTTATTGTTGCCTGAACAGCTGGACGGTACCACTGTCTTCAATAGTTGTCCTGGCTACAGTACGGTCACTGTATATTTCTTTTGCGCTGTCCTCTGACATGTGTTATCTTCACGTGTTTTTGAATTTTTCTAGGTATGGTCTTTCACGCCCAAATGATTAATGTGCATACATCAATCAAGAATATATATAGGAAAATTCCTTTTCACACCAAAGTGTAGCTACTCCCACCTTCTATACACGAACAACGTGGAGAGAGAGGTTAGCACGCGCTAACGGGTTCGGAGCAGCGTAACCCGCTCTGACGTATATAGGTACGATTATTGAATACGGTGTATACGTGAAATAAAATAATGAGGAGACATGCAGATAACTTACGAGGAAATCTGATCTGATTGTTTGTTTGCCTCCGCCGTTGGGTTAGGTGTACATCTTATTATAAATACGGCTGCCGGCGGCAGAGTGGCGGACTGACCCGAACGACGCCCCATGACGGCGCCGCCTGCCCGCGTGGAGGGCACCCCACAGCGGTGCGCCTTCCTGCACGGATCCGGCAGCGATGGCCCTTCGCCTCCACCTGGTGGCCGCGTTCATATGGAGTGGTGCCGGCGGCAGCGCCTTCCACCCGGTGGCGGGGCGACGCACACGTAAATCCTCCTCTGTTCTCCGTCATGCCTAAGAAAGGAAGAGCCGACACCGCTCTGGTCTCCGTTGGCAATGTGACAGCTTCATGCATGCGTTGCTAAGTATGGAGGACGGAGTATGCTCCTTCATAATACGCATTCTCTTTTTTAATGTTCTTGATCTTTTGGTTCTAATCTTCACGCTAGTTTCTGAATTGAACTAACATGATTTTTTCCTTGCCACAGGATTGGTGTCCGGCCAACGGTAGTGCTATCTACACCAGATCAGATCGATCTTTGGTGACGGGTCACCACACCAGATGCGGCAAGCCAGACTAGTTGACCAGTAAGGCCACAAGCGACTACCATGTTTGCTACATCCTCTTGCATGAGGCATTTCTCGATCTTCTTGAGTCTGGTGCCAGCGGCTCCTATCACGCACAGGGGTGAGTATCCAGCAATGGCTTCGACGGCGGACGTATCTATCCTGGCTTTCTCTATGGCGTGAGTATCCAGCGGAGGAGCACAAATTGGCACCTGCACCAGAAAGGAATCCATTGGCATTGAAGGCTGGTTCTATTATCTTTGGATTTTATTTACTAACTAATGCTTTGATTTCCGCACGTGAGTATCACATTGGTGTAATTCGATCTGTCAACAAAAGTATATACACATACTCCCTTCTCACAGAAGTATGCATACGTGAATGTATGCACATATACTCCGGTTGTGTGATTTAAGTATGTATGCGTACTAGCTAAATCTGGGCATATGTATGCATACTAGCTACGTCTGTATTTGATTACGCATTAATATTCTGTATTCATACTCTCCTCAAAACAGTTTTTGCATAAATATTAGAATAGTATATACACATACCCTCTTGTAAAAAAAGTGTATACATTAATTAATACATATACTTCAAATACGAACGTATGTACGCCCTTCTGCAAACTAGTATCAATACATAGTTGCATTGGTTGGTCCCCGTTAAATATGTACGTGTTCATTCTCTCATGGGCTATACATACAAGTATCTAATCATACCCTTTCTCAAATAATGCGTACGTACACATACTCCCTACCATAGCAGTACGTATGTACGCGTACTCAACAAGTATGCATCTATACTAGCTGATAATAGTTTTAACGGGTTTGTCTGTGCACACAGTCCAATTAGATAGGAGGGAGTAACTACATGTGCGTGTAGAAAAAATGCACCCTATATATGTACCTAATACCAAATCTATACCTATACCTAATAATAAAGAGGCAAAATTTCAGGCTCTTTTTTTCGTCCATCCACTTTTTTCGTCTTTCTCTAACCACTAAACAATGAAGAGTTTTTTTTGTCTGAACTTATATATATAACCCGTGCCCTTACGAGTTAGAATAGCTCACGTGTAGACCAATATGGAGTAGGAATCCTAATCTGAATAGATTCCTCATTTGAGTACTCTAAATAGAACTCTTAATAATAAATAGAAAAGGATAAGAATTATATTTTTATTTTGCACTGCTTTCTTTATTTACGTACGAGTTAGAATAGCTCACGTCTAGACGAATATGGAATACCAATCCTAATCTAAATAGATTCCTAATACTAAAAAAGCAAAATTTCATGCCAACAAAATTTTTCTTCCAACTAAGACAATGACTCTGTTTCAGTTTATGTTTTTCTGTTTTAATGTCCGAGTCCTAATCCCGTTCCGAGTCGCTTGCCTAAGTCCAAATCAGATACATCACCTTCAGCTCCAAAGCAAAGGCAGGAGGTGCACATTTATAGATAGCTCACGGCAACTATGTTAGCCTACTATTTAAATAAATAATAATGATCATTTTTAATGGTCATTCATTCTCTAAAATACCATATATAGGCTGGAGCAGCGTGTTCAGACAAGTACAAAAATTAAATAGAATATAAAACATTTCTATGGTCCATTACTCTTTTCGGTGCTCATAAAAATTATAGCAGTTTGTCTACATATGTCATATGATCTACTAGGTGACTCTGAGAATCCATACATCCCATTGCAACCACTGTGTATTTCTATATATATATTTTTGAATTTTAAAACCAAAAACCGACCCTATACGCGTAAAACAAGTTATGAGAAAAACAAGTAGGCCTAAACTACTTGAATTCATCACTTTACTTTAATTGAGTATTTTCTTATAGAATTAAAATCCATAACAACGCACACTTATACCATCTATTTTTTTCTAATATTAAAGTATGAATCGTTTCCGTGGTCCTTTTTACCAATTCTGTACGAGTTCAAGTAGTGTGACTTTTTCTTATAAAATTAAAATCTATAACAACGCACACTTATGCCATCTATTTTTTTTATAATATTAAAGTGCGAATCATTTTCATGATCCTTTTTTTAAATCATGTACGAGTTCAAGTATTGTGACTGAAATAAAATCTTAAGATCAATTGAGAAACATAACATAATAATTAATCTCAAATCCTCTCATGTCTAATGTATCAATAGATTTTCGAGCCACAAGCAATCTAGTTTTAGATTCTAAATCCCGTTGCAACGCACGTGTATTTTTGCTAGTAATAATAAAGAGGTAAAATTTCAGGCTCTTTTTTTGTCCATCAATTTTTTTTTGTTCGTCTTCCTCTAACTACCGAACAATAGAGAGTTTCTTTTGTCCGGACTTATATATATAACCTGTGCTCATACGAGTTAGAATAGCTCGCGTCTAGATCCATATGGAATAGGAATCCTAACCTAAATAGATTCCTCAGATCCTGAGTACTCTAAACAGAACTCTTAATAATAAATAGAAAACGATAAGAGTTATGTTCTTTATTTTGCACTGCTTTCTTTATTTACGTACGAGTTAGAATACCTCGCGTCTAGACGGTTATGGAGTAGGAATCCTAATCTAAATAGATTCCTTAGATCTGACGACAATGTTGTGCATTTATTTTCCTTTGACGAGATATATACGGTAGGTTATAGGGACCGGTTTTTTTTTTTTTAATGCTGAGAACTTTCTTTCCCCCGAAAAATATTGGTAACTTCCATTATAGACCAGAGCCCGGCGTTTTTTTTATGGTGGAAGGCCGAACAATATAATCAGAAAAATAGAAAAGAAAAAAGTACTATAGTGATGTCATCTTTTTTATCCACCTTACTTTTTTCTTTTTTGTCCCAACGTGTTCCTTTTTTTCATCCTTGCAAGCGTGTGCCGTCCGTGCATCTGTGAGAGCATTTTACGGGGCGTTCACACGTTACCCGTTTATCTAAGCGATTGTTTTTTGTTTCTCCTATAAATATAAAAAATAAAAGGACCAAATTCAACCGTCATGGATGTTTGAACCGTTGATCCTTCCCTATATAAAATAGAGAAATATTTTCTATATGAGTTTGAGCACCGTATCATACATGGTGTAAAGTATGATTCCAAAATGAATCGAAATGGATGATACAATCTGTAGAGTATGAATCAAAAATGAATTGGAACACCTAATATAATTATTGGATAAATATCCAAGTCTCCAATGTACATACAAGTTAGAACAGTGCACATCTAGCAATAGTATGGGCTTGATTCACAATAAAATAGAAACATGAAAAGAAAACATACAACAAAAAAGGAACCGAAAGGCTAAACACAGGCAAGGCATAGAGCTCCATGCAAAGACAAATTTAAATAAACGATGCAATCTCAAATACTATTCAAAATCCGATGCTCGATCATATCTAAGAGTTAGAGCGTCACATGTTTGTTGGATAAATTTTCAACCTATAAATCATCTAGATAAATTATATAGCAAGTTGCGTCTCCAGTTGCAACGCACGGGCACATTTTGCTAGTTAATAATAAAGAGGCAAAATTTCAGACCATTTTTTTCATCCAGCCCATTCCAATTGGCCCAACCGTCCTGGTCCACTCGCTCTTCACTCTAGGCCCACTCGCTCGGCGGCCCACTCCAGCAACTAGTCCGAATCAACCTGCGATTGTGTCCAGCCCATCTGCGGCCCAGTCCAGCCACCAATCCCTGGCCCACCGGTGGGAAAATGCCAAAAATTTTATGCCACCGAAGGGATTCGAACCATGGTCTCCAACCTTTCCAAGGGCTTACCACCACGGTGTACATGTTGATGTGAAGGCTCATGAAGTATTTTCATTTAACGGTGCTAACACCTTCAAATATATGACAACCTTGTTACGGTTGGTAAGGAAAATAAATAAGTAAATAAATAAAACTATGAAAATATGGTATTGCTTGCATATATTATATGTAGTAATGTTGTCCGTTGCTAGACTTGCCAGTTTACTTTGTTGGTAAGAAAAAATAAATAAAACTATGAAAATATGGTATTGCTATTATATGTAGTAATGTTGTCTTGCTAGACTTGCCGATTTACTTTATATATGATGTAACGGACTCCAAACATATGTTCTAGCTCCTCCTGCATATGGGCATTGCATGCTACTGGCAATGAGTTGTGTTAGCGTCGGAATCTAATTTCTCCTTTAGCATCATAAGGAAATGAAAGAAGAGAAGAAAAAAACGGCATAAACTCTAATACAATGGAAGAGGAGTTGGAAATCAAATAAAAAAAGATTTTTT
Organism: Saccharum hybrid cultivar R570; assembly: GCA_038087645.1. NCBI lineage: Eukaryota > Viridiplantae > Streptophyta > Magnoliopsida > Poales > Poaceae > Saccharum > Saccharum hybrid cultivar. Next base: position 63,284,053 of record JAQSUU010000259.1, read on the forward strand.
TGGCCATATCCTCAATTTCAGACTATACTCCAATCCAAATTGTTTAAAGCACCAAAGCTCTTTTGCACAGAAAGGAGTCCTCAGAAACGGATGTTTGAAGATAGCAATCGAACTTATCTTCGCTCCTATAGATAGAAAAAACAACATTCCCTCCGGCAATATATCACAAATAAAATTTAAAATATATAAACAAACCGACTATCATGCCAAGTGATTAAATCTGCAACAAATTTTACAAATCAATTTGTTACGGGATTAAATAAGCAATAAATTTGATTTCTACCTCACAAACTAGATTTTACTAAACATGGCTGCAATGCACCAAATACACATAAAAGTGTATTCTTTTGTTTTTTGGAGAAAGAGAGCACTTTGGTGCAATTTGATAAACTGATGTTCCATTCAAAAATGAATTGGATTACAAAGTGTTTTCATAGTCTGTCACTCTATCATGTACCATACAAGACATAGTACAAAGTTTGATTCCAAAGTGAATTCAAACACATGACGTGATCATTGAATAAATCTTCTAGCCACATATGGTCTAAGTGACCATGGAACAAGCTCCCGTTGCAAAGCACGGACATATTTGCTAACCGTTACTTAATATATGGTCAAGTCGGATCTTGTTTTGTACATAAAATTACAAGAAATATTATGATGAAAATAAATTACAAATAGGATACATTTTTAATTAGATATTAGGATTTAAAGCTTGAACATCTACAAATTTTGAACTTCGTGCATGTAAGCATCTGATTAGGATGCTCCATAGGTCCCACCGTCCCACCACGTTTTGTTCTCAGAATCCCTGGAGCTGCAGGTTCTTGCTCGCGTGGTCCAACTTTCATCGTGTGGTCCAACCCCGGGAATAGCCAGACACGGCCCCAACGTGTACCATGTTTCCCAAACAAGGGTTATATATATATATACACGTCATCGCACCTAATGCATGCGTGAATAATAATATGTCGCTCATATCAAGGAGGATGGATAGCTTAACTTATCTCGCTCTCGCTCGCTCGTCGTAACGACGACGACGACGCCGCGACAATAATAGTAATAGTAGTAGTAGTAATAATAATAATAATAATAATAATAATAATAATAATAATAATAATAATAATAATAATAATAATAATAATAATAATAATAATAATAATAATAATATATCTATATTTAATATTAAGGAGGCAAAATTTCTTCTTTATTTTTTCTGTCCATCGTCCCTCACTTCTCTTCCCGTCTCTCGGTCCGTCATCCCCCACTCTCACCGTTCTCACTTTGTGTTTGGAGCTTCAAAACTTTTATTAGCGTCATACCACCATTGATATTATGGCATGTCTGCCCGAGCTTATTCGCATCATGACGCACATGCAGGTATGTAGCTCACCTTCCACCTTTCTTAATCTTATCTTCAATCTTAAACTCACAATAGGTGCACAATGGCTGCTTTCACCTTTCTTGTACTCACAACAGGTGCACACAATAGCCGCCTATTTAAGTTGAGTCAATCTCCTGTTAATTTTTTTATTAGGAATTAATCCTTTATTGCAGTAACTTTTATTATGGACTTTGGAATTTATTTGATTTAAGGATGGGAACCAAGCCAAATTAAATCTAACAACCATAGCTACATGGTCATTGTGATTGCTTTGGATCTCTCTTCTTTTTTATTCCGTTCCGATCTCTCTCTCTTTTCGTTCCCTATTCTGATGTACTTTTTTACTCCATTCCGAGACTTCCCGTGATCTCTCTTTTTTTTTTGTTCCATGAGACCTCTCGTCCTCCCCTTCCGATTACTCAGGTGTCAAGATCGCCACCTGTTCAAGCTGGTAATCTAATGAAGTAGTCTTTCATTAACATCACTTAGCTAAATCCTTCAACTCGATCTGTCATCCTGGTGTACTACCTATATAGTACGCTACTGTCCAACCTTCATCTAGGATCATTGCAGGATAGGTTCACATTACGACTCACATCAAGTTCACATCACAAATTAAAAAGGAATATTTAAGTTTAGAACAAGTTGTTCCATACTTAGTCATCACACGACACACAGAGTCTAACGGAAGTCTTCAAATACACAACATAGATTTTATAGCTTTTTACCTGTATGGCCCTAGAAAAAATAGCTCTTCCGTGTATAGCCCCCCCCCCCCCTTTTTTTTTGAACTTATCTCTATGGCCTCGAAACGAACTTTCATTCCTTCTATGACCTTCTGTCAGGTCTGTTAGTGAACACTGTTAATTTGTCCACTGCTAGATACACAAAAAGACTAAACTATCCTTGTGTGTTTCTGAAGGGAACGACGCACGCGGACAGACCGAGCAATGCATATCGAATCGACAAAAAAAGAGCGACCAGGCTGCGATTCGAGACGGATGGGGGAGGGCATCTGTAACACCTTTGGTGTCACTACGTAAAACAACTCACTAAAACATGTCATGAGCATCATTTTTATCTGTTGTTGCATGTGTAGAAGTGTGTAGGACAATTCTAGCAACTTAAAATAATTAATAGAACGAATATAGGGCACTTAGGGTTCAAAACTGATTTTCTTGAACATAAAAATGCTATAGAACGAATATAGGGCATATTAATAAAGTGGGAAGTACGCATTTTGAAGGTGGCAATGCAACTTTCGTCCTAGCAAAGTAATATGGGTAGCCGGTACTTTTAGTGGTCTGGAAAAAGTAATATGGGTAGCCGGTACTTTTAGTGGTCTGGAAATGGAACTTGTAAATAGATTCAGCTCAAAGACTTAGAATATTTCTATGTTTAAAAACAGTTCGTCAGGCCTTGTTCGTGAATTTATTTTGCGAAAATTTGTTAATAACTAGTGGAGGGTTTTAGCCGTGGAGGGTAGTCCTAAGTGCCCTCCTTGGTATGGTCTTGGTGGTGGGGATGCATTCGAGCTGGTTTAGCCATGGTACGCGCTTTAAAATCGTGCGCGAACACATGCTCGGTTGCTTGTCTCTGTCCGCGCGGTCACCACGCGTGTCCACCCCGTGCCACGCGCCTGGCCATGTCCTGCGCGCTGCGCTGCCATGTTAGGCTGGCCACTGCTGGCCGCTGGCCAGCTGTGGGCTCCTGGGCCGCCCTAGCTGCGGCGAGCGCAGCCAGCTGCCACCGCGGTGCCCTGCTGCCGCTGACGCTTTGCCCCACCGCCGCTGCTTTTGGCCTCGTGCTGAGCCGTTACCTCCTGCATTTTGCACGTGCGTGGGCTTGGCCGGCCACCGGCCACTGCAGCACCATCGCCTCGCGTCGTGTCCACGCCCTGGCCCCAGCTGACTGCTGCTCGCACACGCCACGCTAATCCATCATCACACACACGCATTTTGGTGTTGGCCCTAGCGCGGGTCGCACCGACCGTGTTCTGCCGTGGCGAGGACAGATTGTGCCGGAGTTGACCCGACCGCTGACTTATCTTTCCCTCTTCCCCTGCCGCCACAGTCGCCTGAGCCACTTCCTGTGGTTCGTCAGAGAGGAACCGCCAACACCCGATTCACCTCGCCCTCGCCTTCGCAGTGAAGTCAGCCAGCCAACTGACCCCGCCCCACATTGAGCCATGCCCTACCAAGCCCCAATTTACAGCTTTGCCCCGCCACCATGCCGTTAAGGCTGAGGCCACCCATCCCCATGGGCAGTTTCCCTGGACTACATGGAGCCTAATTGGCTGCCCCACCTGACTCGCCTCAGTCCCCTTGTCACCCTGCGCACCACCCCTCAACCGCTACCGCCCCCGGGACATCATTGACGCGGTCGTGCCGTCGCGGTGCGCCACCACGCCGTCCAGGCGCACGTGGCTAGCTTCGCTCGGGACATTTCCAGCCGAGCCATCACCACAGTCGGGTTCGTGGTGAGTCAGTCGAGCTCACCCACCACATCTACCAATTCCTTAGCGCCTCAGCTCACCGGAACGTGGCCGCCACCATTGCAGGTTGCCCACCGCCGTGGGAAGGCCACCCTACCCTGTCTCCGACCTCTGAACCGCTGCCCGGTGCCACACGTCGACCCCTAGGTGAGCACCGGCCCCCTAACTAGGCTTGTGCTGGTCCCTGTTGGCTGGTGTGGCGGCTCCGTGCCGGCCATGCGGCGCCGGTGGGCGCGGGGAGCTCTAGGACCTCCCCATTGCGAAGGAGAGATAGGTTGAGAGCCTTAGTGCATAAACACTGACGGGAGAAATAGTATGTTTAGCGTTCACGTAAAACAGCTTAAGTCCGAGGACTCTTTAGCAAGTTTGCCAGTGCGCGCGAGCTCCCCCGCTTTGGGCCGCTTCCGCGCGTGGGCCGTGTCATGCGGGCCACGCGTTGGTGGGTCGCATGGATGAATTGGTTTTCCCTTTTATCTAGAATTAGAAATAGCGTTATGTTTTATTTTCTGAGCTGATCTTTGGGAATTAATCTTAATTCTTGTAGATGTCCAAAAATTGTGAAACCACTTTAGTTAAGTTTCTAAATTCATGCTCTATCAATTAGTGTAATTAGTTGATATACATCTGTGTTGGTGCCGAAATATATTAAATCATTGGAAAGGCTTAATATTGCTAGGATAATATTTATAGGAATTTTTGTGGCAAATTGGTAGTAGCTTTGATCGTGAAATTTTCATAGATGCTTTGTTGTATTGTCATGTGCTTGCTGTAAATTTCGTAGCACTAGATTAGACTATTTCATGTGGCAGCCAAATAGCCATTGAAACTAATATGAATAAAAGCGTGATGTTGATTTACAAAATGAAGCATTTGTATGATGAGCTTGATCTTACTTGGTGAAGATGATAGTTTCTGTCTTAGTCATTAGAGCTAGCTAAGTAGTTTAACATGTGTGTTCTTATTTTAAGAATTGTTGTTGCCTGCATGCTAAACTATTGCATCGTCATCGCAAGCATGTAGAGAACGATTGGTGGAGTTTGTGACCGTCGACGACCAAGAGTATGAGGAGATCGTCAAAGAGTACGAGGAGGAGATCCTCGTGCAGGAGGAGTTCCCAGAGCTGCCCGTGATTGACACTACTGTTGGCTCTGCGCCTGCCCAAGGCAAGTCCCGGTGTATGACCCGTATTTTTTATAATCATTAGATATATATGTGGTGCATTTATGTTGCAAAAATTTTATGATACCCACATGCATATATATATATATATACCTATGAGTCTTACTAGTGCAGGATTGCATAGCTCCTTTGCTTAGGTTTACCGGTAGCGTGAGTAACCTGTCGTTACTCACAATAGGTGGTTATTATTATTATAACTCTCGTGATAAAATGATGGAAAGGAAAACTGGCGACTGGGCGGGTATATGGTATGGGTATCGGTAGGTGTAACAGGTTGTGTCCCACGGCCACGATGCATAGCTGGGTTCCACTGTTTCCCCTATCTGTATTCTCCCGTTGGGTGTAAAATGTGGATTGTTCGAGTTCTCCCGTTGGGTGTGCTCAACGGAACTGCTCGATTTAGCTCCTTTTCGGGGTACTTAGTGTCTAGTGGAAGATAAGTGCCTCCAAAAGTGTGCTAAATTGGGTGGTTCTGCCACAGCGTCGCCGCCACCGCAACTGGCCAGGGCGCTGCCGCTGCCAGCTAGGAGCCTCTCCCGGGATCTTTGGTCCTGGATCCGCCAGACCGCGCTCCGCCAGGTTCTGCTCTTGTCATTCCTCGCTGGGGACGCGCCGTCGACACCGCAGCCGGCCAGGGCATCACCGTCGCCACCGTAGCCGGCCAGAGCGCAGCCGCCGGTGGCCAGGAGCCTCGGCCGGGATCTCTGGCCCCGGATCCGCCTGACCCTGCTCCTGTCGCTCCTCGCCTCGTGGGAGGCGCCGCCGTCTGCCTGGTGCAGCGCGCGCGGCCAGCCCGACGCGGCCACCAACTCCAGTAGTCAGCCCAGCGGCCAGACTAGCGGACAGCCCGGCGGTCCGTCGTCCAGCGAGTAGCCCGGCATGGCCCCACCAGCAAACAGCCCGCCGTGGCCCCTCCAGCGAGCAGCGTCTTGTTGTCGACGAGATGTGGTCGGTAGTCTACCGAGGGGTATGCCCAAGGTAGTAGATTAGATTGGCAGAGGTGCGCAAGACGACGATCTAGATGGTGACGCAAGAAGAACACATGATTTATCTAGGTTCGGGCCGCAAATTGCGTAATACCCTACGTCCTGCGTCTTTGTGGATTGTATTGATGTGTGATGAGATATCCTGAGGGGGGGGTCCTTGCCCGCCTTATATAGTTCAGGGGGCAAGGTTACAGATCTAAGGGATCTAATCCCAGCAAATTACAACTCCTGTATCCGCAGAGGATACGACATCTAACCTAACCGACTAGGTTTCCTTACCACCAAGTAGTCTCTGCTTGCTCCTCATGGTTCGTCGAGCAGTCCGGAGATCCGTGCAACCCTTTCTGGCGAGTGGGGCCTCCTTATCTAGCACGACCCATGTGGATGCATGAGGGTATACGGGTCTATACCCCCACAGCTAGTCCCGAGCACTATGTATTTTGAAGCGACATGTCATCTTGACCTTCTTCGACCAGTGAGGCTTGAAACCCTGAAGCCCCCGACCAGAAGGGTGGTTTGCCGAGGAATATTCCATCCCTTCCGACCAGTTCAGCTGATAGCCGACCATCGCACTTATTAGAAAATGCCTTGTCAGAAAAATGCATGGTGCTCTGAGAAAAAAGAGAAATAATTCATCTTTGATGAAGTGTGCCCACTTTAAGTTTTATTCTGGAAAGTTAAGAATAGACGATACCATTGGCTCTGCCATATTGTCATGAAACGTGATCCTCAGGATCTAGTCATTTTACGGTAGGGGTCGCGCCTCTGGCACCATGCAACAAAGCATGTGTGCAAAAAAGGTAAGCACATTCACCACAAGGTGAAGTGTGCCCAATTAGTCCCCAAGTCTGACAGCAGGTAACTAGGTCACGTGGTGCCAGGGTCTAAAAGAAAAATAGTACACAGTCAAATAAGCACATTCACCGCAAGGTGAAGTGTGCCCACTTAGTCCCCGAGCCTGACAGCAGGTGAGTAGATCACGTGGTGCCAGGGTCCTAAGAACACGTTCCCAACTCAGCGGAAAATGATGCACCGTGGCTCCGTCACGGTACAGTCCCTAGCTCTGCTATGGGGCCGGTCCCCAACTCTAGTGTCGACCCAATCCACAACTCTGCTGTGGATAAAAACCCATGGCTCAGCCATGTGGCAACTCTCAGCTCTGCTGCGAGACAGCCCCCAACTCAGTTGCGGGCCTAAAAAACATCCTATGCCTCTGCCACAGGGAAGCCCCCAGCTCAGCTGTGAGGCGACCCACAACTCAGTTGCAGGCCCATTCCGCAGCTCAGCTGCAAACTCAGTTCCTAGCTCAGCTGTGGGACCATAACACAAACTAGCACACTAGAATTGGACCGCATGCAACAAAACAGGCCCACTCTAGGGTCCGTTCCGCAGGCAAGGCCCACATACGGCCTGCTTGTAGATAATAATTGAGGGAGCAGAAGCAGCGCATCGGGCACAGTTACCCAAAAACCCTAGAAGTCAAAGAGTCGGTCCGCTCTTATAAATACCCATGCGGCGATGCCCCACTTCTCCCACTACATCCGCTTTGCGTCAGTTCATCTTCCACACAGGGCACTCCACCTTCTCCGCCATTTCCATCGCCGCCGCATCCAAAAGCCAAACCCTAGATCCAATCACCACCAGATCCAGCCACTCCAGCACCACCCCTCTCGCCGCGACCGCATTCAGCGATCGAAGAAAGAAGGATGGCACGCGGTAGCCATGGAGCAAGAGCGCAATTGATGGCGGCGAAATGGTGCAAGTCGATGAGCGCGGAGGCGACCTTGGGGAAGCTCGTAACCACCAAAGCGATGGCGGAGGCCACAATCGACGGATGGAGGACATCAGACGGTGAGAGCTATCCAGACCCCCGCCCTGACGAAATAGTTGTGTTCGAGGATTTCTACTGGCGCGGATTTGGGAATCCATGCCGTCCCTTTCTTTGAAACTTGTGTGATTATTATAGGATTAGTATCTCAAACCTCCATCCAAATTCTGTTCTATCAGTGTCAATTTTCATTACCCTCTACGTGTCTTTCCTCGGCATCCAGCCCCACTTCAATCTATGGAGGCACTTTTTCTGCCTGAAGAAGAAAGGAGGCGCTAGAGGATCCAAGGTAGCTGGGGGAGCCTACCTGAACCTCCATGATGGGATGAAGGCAAAGTACCTCAATGTACCCTTCAGCTCATCAATGGGGGATTGGTACAAGAAGTGGTTCTATATTCAGCAAGAGTAAGAGCCCTTCGTCGCCTGTGACGTGGCGTAGATCCCCGAGCAGCAGGAGAGCTGGTCGGCAAGGCCGACCATCGCCGAAATGGTACAGGTGGAAGAGCTGCTCGGGATGATCGATAGGAGGCAGCTCGATGGGCCAACAATAGCCCTGAATTTCATCTCTAGGTGGGTGCAACCGTGCAAGGAACGGGTGCACCCGTTGTATGAGTACTCTAGGTCGGGTGACCCCACAAGGGAGTCTGCGAGGAACCTCTCACGTGAAGAGGTGAACTAGTGGTTGGCGCAGCTATTCGACTTGACAGGATACCGCCATCTGTCAAGCACGGTGAAGGCGTACAAGTTGATAACACCACTGCCCCAGGTATGCCTAAGATAACCCCAGTGTCGATTTTGATATTTAGAGTTACTGGTACACAACCGTAACTTCCAATCTGATGTTTGCAAGATCCGGACTGAGCAGCAATATACGTCTTCGACATGCTCGCCGATGACTGGTCAGCCGGCGTAGATGTGCGGGAGCCTCGGGTGATGGGGAAAGCAACTAGGAAACATCCCGCACCAGAGGGGTCCACTTATTATCGACGATGAAGAGAGCAGCCGGAAACGACGCAGAGTCGTGGCCGGCTTGACTGACGACGATGAAGACGAAGACGAGGTTCCCCTAGCACGTTGGCAGAGGGCACAAGTGGTGCCCCGCATGCCGGCGTCACCTAGGGCGCCCACACCGCCCCGAGCAGTGACACCATCTCAGACAGAGATACCGAGCACGGGGTGTGCTAGCTCAGCAGTCCCCGAGAGTAGGCTAGCTAGGAGGGAGCGGCCGAGCGGTAGCCAGACGGCCAGGGTCCGCACTGCAGGGAGCGAAAGTCGAAACGATCGGCCGTTCAAGGCCGTGTTCAGACGCTCAAACCGGTAAGTACATTTAGAACTCTCTTTGTAACATCATAATGCAATAGCTTATTAGGTTGGTGTAGGCCGGAGTCTATAGAAGATGTGGAGCACCCGGTGGGCAATCAACCGCCATCGGCTGGGGAAAGCAGCCACACTATGAGGAGCATGCCAGGCCCAGCGGACTGCCGACTAGAGCAACCCTGCGCAGCAGCGAGCAGAACCGACGCCAGTAGCCGAAGAGCCCAGTACTGCCTCAGGTCCTGCAATGGGCGTTGTGGTGGTCGACGAGAGCGGCACCGAGAACCCTACCACCGAAGCTCCTGCAGCGGAGGGCGCTGCAACTGGAGAAGAGGCGAAGATTGAAGAAATCGTCCACCGGAAAGAAGAAAGAGTGGCGCCACAATGCGTCCGCATCACGAGAAAGCGAGGCGACGAGTGGGTATTCTACGAGGAAGACCACTCGGACTGTGCTGTCCGCAAACTATAGTGGACAGTAGAAGACCTGATGGGCCATATAAAGGTAAGAGCACTAAGACCCCGATCTTGCCTATCAAGCCTGTGCTTGGGAATTTCTGTTACTGACGCCTCGTTGTAATGCAGAGTATTGAAAAAACATCGAAGTACCGAAAGCGGTGCTTCGATATGATCGTCCTGACAGTAGAGGAGAACAAGGCCCTGAAGGAGGACATAGCGCGCCTACAAGAGGCGTTACAGCTGGTCCGGAGCGAGCGGGACACGCTGCAGACCAGCGTAGATGAACAACGCAACTTGCTTGACCAGGAAAAAAGAGGTAGATGACCAAGTCTTTTCACATTTATCTGATTGTAACTGACTGACAAACCACGTTCTGCTCGGCAGGCATGGAGGCAGAAAAGACACTCCTTGTTGACAAGCTAGCTCAGCTAGCGAACATCAACAAGGAGCTAATGGAGAAAAACACCCAGCTCGACAAGGAGTGCTAGGACGAAGCTGCTCGCCTAACCAGCGAGAACACCAAGCTAAAGGAGCGGGTGACGAAGCTAGACAAGGACTTCGCAAGTAAGCCCTCGACTACTCAGTTGTTGATTCCCATCAGTACTATTCATCATGCTCAGCATGGTCCTTTGCTCAAATGCAGTTGTACGCCAAAACGCCAAGACGCACCTGGAGGCATTGATGAAGGAAAAGGAGCACCTGGCATCAAAATGCAAAGCGATGGAGGAAGGAATCAAGCCCGTGCTGGACCTGATTTGTATGGAACCGGAAGAGGGGCCAACCGACCGACTAGTCCGACCAGAGGCCATCATCAAGAAATGCCAGAGCTCCTAGGCCTGCTTCAAACAGTTCATTCACGATGCTGGCGAGTATGTGGCTGCCCACGTCCTAGCCATGGTGCGGTCACATTATCCCAGGGTGGACCTAAGAAGACTCGAAGCCGGTGTGTCAAGCAACACCAACCTGGTGAAGGCAGAGCAACCTCCCAGGCGACGACCGCAAAGATGATCAGCGACGTAGACTTGTGCGGTGAGACTGGGCAGACCAGTTAAGAGATTAGAACTAGGAAAAACTTTATGTTTTGTAATTTAAGTTATATCAAAGCAGTTGGTGCTTTTGTAAATATATAGAGCGCTTAGTGCCCATATGAACCTACTATTATATCTCTGTATAATACATAGTTGTGATGTTAGTTAAAAAACTCTCTTTTTTAATTGTGTCATATGGTAAGCATGAATAGTCATTTCATCCTAGAATTACTCTAGCCTATGCCTAATCAACAGTCTGGAGCGTGAGGCATGAAGCCCAGGCACGCATAAGACTGCCGACCACAGCAGGGAGCTACTGCCGACCACCAGGAACGTAGTAAACGGATCTCATGCACGCGTGGGGAGAAGTCGAAGAAAGCGCCGGCTCTGGGAAACTCAAGTAGGAGAAAAACTAGTAGGCAAACCACCGAACGAAAATTTGCGATGCAGATAAGAGATGGCCATAAAAATAGAATGAAATATTTATTGAATGCTTGGGGTACAAAAAAGAGTACATATCTTTCTTAGTAGCAGATTAGGTGTAGAAGCATCTAAGGTGATCGATATGCCACGAATTCGAGATGTCGAGTCCGTCGAGATCACACAGCCTATAAGAAGTAGGTCGGGGACCTGCTGGACCATATAAGGGCCCTCCCAATGTGATGCTAGTGTTGATGCAAAAGTAAATCTGCAAACCCAAAGGGCTAATACCCGAAATCGATATCCAAAGCGTGCCAGTCGATTTGACCTGTTAATCGACAAGGACGAAGATACGAGCACTTTGGTCCTGACAACAGCGATACGCCCGGATGTCACGGCCAAGAGGTACTCACGCGGAACTCGAGGATCGTCGAAGATTGCACTTAGAGCAATGCAACTCGCCGAATCGATGAGAACTCGTAAAAAGAAAAAAATATGCAAATTGACGAAGTCGCCGAAAGTAGATGTAAATAAGAGTAAAAGCTGTTTTTTTTATGTATTGATTTATATTTTTTACATTGCCCTTCACTCTATATTTATATCCTGATCTATAGAAACGTAACCAAATACGACTAGGACATTAAATCCAAATCTAAGGAAAAACATGACTTTGATATAACTCAGACTCTACTAAACGTAAACAAGGAAATTATCTCCTATTTTACTCCATAGTCCGCCTCAATCACGATGGTATTCTCATCGACCTCCTTTTCAACGGCACAGTCCCTGTTCCATCGGCAGCAGCCTTCGAGTTCCTTCCATCGGTACATTCCCTATTTCATCGGCAGCAATCTTCATACCCTCCTTCATCGGTACATTCCCTGTCTCATCGGCAGCAGTCTTCAAACCCTCCTTCATCAGCATCAGCAATAATATACTTAACCTCATCGGCAACACTTCAAATTAAATCCATACGCTGCCACCACTCAAAAACAAACTTATTCTCCTTGGCTATCAATCCACACGGTAATCTTTCCTCTGTTGATTAGCCCTTCCTGATCATCTTGACACGTGCTAAAAACGATGTCAACACATGCCCCCCAATTTCGGAGTATAAGATACTGATGCTCCGAAATTTACTCCAGCTGATGCTTGCCATTGCCTATTCTTTTAACCCATTCTCCAAACATAACATGATTTGTTACTAGATTTAATCAAATCTAGATCTAATCCATGCATCTCAACAAATATCGCACATTTTCCAACCTTCTTTACCTTAATTACGGTTGAGATACCAAAATAACAATCCATCAGCAATATCTTACCACAACGCATCACTTTTTTAGAACCGAAAAATCCTGTATCAAGATATCCTTCAAGTCATGATTACTCGCCGTCAAATCTTCTGTACCATCCCTTGATTGTCGTGCGAACAGTTACCATATCCAACTGAACCACCTCGATCCATCCGCATACGGCATAGAGATAAGTCAAGAATACCCCTATCCCAAATGGCCTATAAACAGATTTCTCTGGACTGTTCATCTTCCACCTTCAAACTCCATCCTTTGGCATTCTCACTCCGACGGCAACCCTAACTAACGACCGCGCATCCTCGACTCACCAGAGCCATCGTCATCTTCAAGTTCCCAGCTCGTGCCCTCATTCGAAGCAATGGCTGTTAACTTCGACGTCCCTGCGGTTCGTTATTCCTCTTATTACTTTTACTTTAACCCTTTTGGTTCCCTGCGAGTTCTTACAGTCGACATTTTCCTTTTTCTTCCATTTTCTTGGTCCTCCAAACTCCGGAACTACGCAACACACTAGTGATTCCAACACATCCACCTCCCCTCCATTGCCTAGGTCCAATGGGCGACCCAGATCCAACTGACCTGATTAATGCAGAGGCAAATCGTATTCCCTTCAAATCTCAAAATTTCTCTTTGAATCTGTGGAAAGACACGTTCCGTTCTTGGCCCAAACCCACCAAAGGGTGGAAAAACTGGTTCTTGAGGGTCAACAGATCAATGCAAGTGTTCTGGGCAGAACGGAAAATAGATCAGTGTATCAGGCTATCCATTGCCGATATACAAAAGAATGAATCCATGATGATAGCTGCCGCTCAATTTTGGTCAGACACCACCAACACCTTCATGTTTGGTCATGGCCCATGTGCCCCTACTCTTGCCGATGTATATATGCTCACAGGTTTGGACATCTCAACTGTCGATGAAGGCCATATTTTTGGCAGAAAAGCTGAATACAGAGTAAATACACGCAACATCGGCGGCTGGACGGGATACATCCAAGAGTACCAAAAGACTGGTACCGTCAATCAAAGGGAACACGCCACATTCCTGAACATGTGGCTGGAGAAGTTTATTTTCTGTGGCCGATCGGTAGGACCAACCAACGCTTTCCTCCCAGCAGCAGAACTCTTAGCCAACGGTGTCAGATTCCCACTTGGCCGATATCTCCTGAGCTCAACCTACCACCTTCTCCACCAAGTATCCCAAAAGCTTATACTTGGCGAACCTATCGGCAATCTGGGAGGCCCATGGTGGTTCATCAATATGTGGTTAAACGCTCACAAGCACAAGCGTTTACAGTGGGATCTCTTTGCCCAGGAATTCCCACGAGAGATTCCCAAAGACTACATCCTTGGAGACGATGAATCGGCAACACGACCCCCTCTCAACTTCGGCGAAGCAATAATTGTCCTTCCCGGAACAGAAGCCAATGAGGACCAAATCGGCAGATTTTTTTAGACTTTCTACCATGGCCTCCCTCGTGACCTCAGGGCTTGGGTACCTTACATAGATGAGGATAACAAATTCCCTCTCCTCTTCAATTTTGCCGATAGTGATCTGAACCAAGACAATGATCTTATGATGGCCATTATCACCCCCAGAGCAATCCCAGTCAACACATTTGGTAGCGGGAAAGCTTCTCATATCACTTATGAATTCTACAATCCATCGGCAGTATCTCGTCAGCTGGCCTTTGGGCAACTGCCAATCAAGCTATGCTATGCCGATGTGATTAAGCCCAGAGAAATCATTACCGCTGGAACTGAATGGAGCAGGATAGTAAAACTTGCTCCCGATGCCGATATCTCAAATGTCAATCTCTCCGCCTGGTCACCAGCATCTTTCATAACAGAATCATATAAGCAATGGTGGCAACAGTGGAAAGAACAGCTATTTTCAACATCTGTTCACACATATCGGCATATGATCGATCCCGATTATGCCATTCCTGATAATGCAGTAAGTTCTTTTTAACTTCTGTCTCTTTCCTTCCTCTCATATGCATATCGGTAACTTAACCCTCCTTGAAACAGGCTGATGATCCAGTTCCACCAATAAGCAAAAGTGGAAAACCCTTCAACCTCCATCCAGCCTCTCCAGTCTCAGTAATCGGCTACAACGCCCCCACCTTAGAAGCCTTAACCTTCCAGAGGACTCGCGCCAAAACCATCATTTCTAGACCAAGACTGGGAACATCCAGGGCTTCTCCAAAGGCTGCTGCTTCGAGCCTAATCAAGGCTTTTAAGGTAATAACCTTGCTTGCTCTGTTTTCTGCCGATACACTCTACATTAACATACAACTATCAGGGTGTGCAAGCTGTAGCTGGATCGTCATCGGCAACTTTACCAAGCACCACGACCTCTACCCCTCCTTCAGAGGTATTCTCTTATTTTTACATTTTTCTCTGTTAAATATCCAATCTTATACCCGTTTTTGCAGCAACAAACGGGCACATCGGCAAGCACGCCAAGCATGCAGGCTCCCCAACCAATAGATGTCGATGCCCAAACAAAGCGTAAAGCTTCAACCGATGCTGAAACTCAACAAAAACGACAGAAATCTATACCAGCCCCTGCGTCCGCTTCAACACCCGTCAGTCAACCCACCGATGTAACTGAACAAGCTGCTCCTTCATCGGCATCCTCTGCCGATCCTTCGTATGATCCTCTACAAGCCGCTCCCTCAAACCAAGCTCAAGAAATCGCCCTGAAGCAGGTAAATCAATTAATTGTTTGATTTATAATATCCCAGATATCACAGATAGGATTTCTAATTCTCCTTATTTCATAGGAACAAGATTCTCCCGATAGCTTATTCTCTTTTGCTATCGATGTCTCCGATGATGACGGAGAGGAGGCGAGTTCTTCCCTGGCATTGGGAACAATATCGTCAGACACCTATGGCAAGCTAGAAACCCTCCTAAATCTGCTGCAGCAAGACACTGCCCAATTGGTGATCGACTCGGACCCTGCGAGGACTATCTTCAAAGCGATCCGCGGCCAAGTCCCTGCCAATATTGAAGAAACCATCTTTCCAGCAGTCCATCTAGAGAGCAAACAACTTCAATATCAAAGGGCCGTTCATCGTATTGCTGACAGAGCAGCTCAAGCTCAACTTAAAGAAGAAATGCTGCAGCTAAAGCAAATTGCCGATGAGAAGCACAAGAATATGAACAACTTGCAAGCTTCCAGTGCCGATCTTAGGCAGAAAATCTTGGATCTATCGGCAAAGAAGGCAGCCCTGCTAGCTGAATTGGAAAAAGTTGAGACAGCTCTGACTCAAGCTAAACAAGAAGAAGACCAGCTTCCCGACACCATCAAAGCCCTTCAACAGGAACGAGATGCTCAAGCTCGCAAGGCCTTGGTCCTCAAAAAGAAACTCAAGCCTGTGGAGGGAAGTGCCGATGAAGACGCTAAGGAATTGAAAGAAGCCGATGAAATTCGCCTGCGTGCGATATCAGCTATCCAGACTTTGTTAAACTAGCGTATCGGCAACGATTGATACTTTGTTTTAACTCCAGCCGATAGGATTGTTATCGGCAATTATACTCTTATGCATCTATCCAGATACTAGGGTAATATTTCTTTAAATATTTTCCATTTAATGCTCTGGGAAATACAACTCCTTCGAGAGTTTCAAGAATATATGCATTACCAGGAACAGATTGATTTATCCGATATGGACCTTCCCAACTAGGTGACCATTTGCCAAACTTAGAACTTTTAGTCCCAATCGGTAAAATCAATTTCCAGACCAATTCACCATCGACAAATTCCTTTATCTTCACTTTCTTGTCATACCATCTAGCTACCCTTTTCTTATCCTCCTCGATGCTAACTAAAGCTTTTAACCGATGACCTGCTACATCTTCCAATTCATCTTTCATAAGAATATCATAATCATCGGCTGTCAGTTGATCCTGAAAGCGCATTCGCCTAGAGCCAATCTTAATCTCCCAAGGTAATACCGCATCGTGTCCATACACCAATTGATAAGGTGATACCTTGATTGCACCGTGACATGCCATCCGATACGACCACAAAGCTTCATTTAATATTGTATGCCACTTTTTAGGATACTCTTTAATCTTGCGCTTAATGAGTTTGATAATTCCTTTATTAGATGCTTCAGCCTGACCATTAGCTTGGGCATAGTACGGTGAAGAATTCAAAACTTTAATTCCCATACTTATAGCAAACTCATCAAATTCACCCGATGTAAACATAGTGCCCTGATCGGTAGTGACGGTTTGAGGGATGCCAAATCGGTAGACAATATGCTCCTTCACAAAATCAACCATGTTAGCCGATGTTACCTTCTTTAAAGGAATTGCTTCAACCCACTTTGTGAAATAATCGGTAGCAACCAGAATAAACTTATGCCCTTTACTCGATGGTGGATAAATCTGACCGATGAGATCAATAGCCCAACCCCGAAATGGCCAAGGCTGAATTATGGGGTTCATAGCCGATGCGGGTGCCCTTTGAATATTACCAAAATTTTGACATTCCTGACATCCTTTAAAATATTTAAAACAATCCTCAAGAATAGTCGGCCAATAATATCCATTTCTTCTGATCATCCATTTCATCTTGAAAGCTGACTGATGGGCCCCACATACTCCTTCATGAATTTCACTCATCAGGCTTTTTGATTCCTCTATGCTAACACACCTGAGTAAAACTCCATCTATGGTATGGTAATACAATTCATCATCGAGGAGTACATACTTGGTCGCTTGGAACCTTATACGTCTTTTAACCTTTTTAGATGGATTCTTTAAATAATCAATGATTTCCCTTCTCCAGTCATCGGTATCAGCCACCGATATCAATGCTTCTTGAACAGGTTGATATCCTGAAGCATGCTGAGCCAATCGGTTAGCCTCTTCATTATGCATCCGGGAAATATGCTCCAGATGAAAACTCCTAAACCCTTTTAACAATTCCAAACACTTTTCATGATATGAAATTAGAATTTCACTGCGGCATTCATAAACCCCAATCAACTGATTTATAACTAGCATAGAATCACCAAAGACTTCAACAGCATCAGCCTGCACTTCTTTAAGCAATTCTAACCCTTTTATCAGGGCTTGATACTCAGCTTAATTGTTTGTCGATGTAGCAACGATCGGCAATGAGAACTCATACTTCTTCCCCTGAGGGGAAATTAATACGATGTCGATGCCTGCCCCTTCACCACAAGTAGACCCATCAAAGAAAAGTGTCCACGGAGCAACTTCCAGAGAATCCACCGTATTGCAATGTTGAGTAACAAAATTGGCCATAACCTGTCCTCTAACTGCCTTAGCCGATTCATAACGTAGGTCAAACTCTGATAATGCTAAAATCCATTTACCAATCCTACCATTTAATATCGGCATAGATAGCATATATTTGACCACATCATCTTTGCATATGACGGTACATTCAGCCGATAGTAAATAATGCCTCAACTTAATACAAGAGAAGTATAAGCATAAGCATAATTTCTCAATGGCCGAATACCTGGTCTCAGCATCTATTAACCGTCTGCTTAAATAATAGATAACACGCTCCTTTCCTTCAAATTCTTGAATAAGAGCTGAACCGATAACAGTATCCTCAGTTGACAAATACAATCTGAAAGGCTTTCCATGTTGGGGTGGAACTAACACTGGAGGATTTGTTAAATAACTCTTAATCTGATCTAAGGCTAATTGCTGTTCATCCCCCCATTTAAATTCCTGATCGGCTTTCAATTTCAATAATGGACTGAAAACCTTGATCTTACCCGACAGATTAGATATAAATCTTCTGATGAAATTAATCTTACCGATCAAGGACTGTAATTCAGTTTTATCGGCAGGAGCAACAACCTTGTTGATTGCCTCAATAGATTTTCTACTAATTTCAATGCCCCGCTGATGCACCATAAAACCCAAGAATTGTCCTGCCGATACACCAAATGCACATTTATTGGGATTCATCTTTAACCCATGTTTTCTTGTGCACTCCAATATCTTCCGTAGATCGGTTAGATACTTTGTGATGTCTCCAGACTTAATCACTATGTCATCAATGTAGATTTCTACCAACGTACCGATATATTCATGGAAAATAAAATTCATAGCTCTTTGATAAGTAGCACCGGCATTTTTCAACCCAAATGTCATAACTATCCACTTAAACAATCCCACATGACCTGGACACCTAAAAGCAGTCTTGGAAATATCTTCTTCAGCCATGAATATTTGATTATAACCCGCATTACCATCCATGAAACTAATAATCTGATGCCCTGCTGCAGCATCAATCAACAAATCAGCAATCGGCATTGGGTAACCATCCATTGGTGTGGCCTTATTGAGATTCCTAAAATCAATACAAACACGAAGTTTCCCATTTTTCTTATATACAGGAACCACATTAGAAATCCACTCTGCATATCGACACTGCCGAATAAACTTTGCCTCAATTAATTTGGTTATTTTGGCCTTAATATCAGGAAGTATATTAGGATTGCATCGGCGAGCCGGCTGCTGATGTGGCCGAAATCCAGATTTAATAGGCAACCGATGTTCAACTATAGATCGGTCTAATCTAGGCATTTCAGTATAATCCCAAGCAAAACAATCTTTATATTCCTTTAACAAATCAACTAGTTGCTGTTTACACTTGGAATTTAACTTAGAGCTAATAAAAGTAGGCCTTGGCCTATCGCCTTCACCAATATCTACTTCTATTAAATCATCTGCCGATGTAAATCCTTGACCTAATTTCCCATCATCGGCAAATCTATCCATTAAAACTCTCCTTCAGAACCGACTGCTTGGATCGGTAGAATTTTGTAATCGGCAATCGTGAGGAACTCTTTTTCCCAGGCTTCTCCTGATATGCACTTGGTTCGCTCATAAGTGTCTGATTCTGCCGATGCGATGATATAAGAAGAGTCACCAGAAACAACTTCAATCTTATCTCCAATCCATTGTACCAGACTTTGATGCATTGTAGAAGGAACACAGCAATTAGCATGAATCCAATCCCTTCCCAAGAGCAGATTATATGCACCCTTGCCATTAATAACAAAGAAAGTTGTCGGTAAGGTTTTACTACCGATGGTCAACTCAACACATACTGCCCCTTTAGCTGGTGATACATTGCCTTCAAAATCCTTTAGCATCATATCGGTCTTAGTTAAGTCTTGATCTCCCTTACCAAGCTTCCGATACATCACATAAGGCATAATATTAATTGCAGCTCCTCCATCAATAAGTATCTTAGATACAGGCTGCCCATCAACTCTGCCTTTTACAAATAAAGCCTTGAGGTGTTGCCTCTCCTCATCGGCAGGCTTCTCAAAAACAGCCATCATTGGATCTAGCATTAATTGAGCTAATTGGTCAGAGGAAACAGCCTCTTCTTTACTATCAGACAGAGCCAAAAATTCCATCGGCAACATAAACACCATATTGACATCCGCCGATGGACCTTTATTTTTGTGCCTTATCTGCCACTGCTGGTTACCAGATCTCTCGTTGGAGGGACTTTCTTCTTGATATAAATCTTTTTGACGCTCTCGCTGCATTTTTCTTTTTTGTGTCTTTGTCAAACCCTCTGGACACCATTGAGAAAGCTTAGTTTTCCATACTGGCTGATAAGTCCTAGTTGTCTCCACACGACGTATATTAGGATCCCTGTAAAATATATCTTCATCAGGGACTCTTGCATTTGTCATCTCTTCAAGTTCCTCTTGATTTCTCGGAAAATATGTAACGCGTTTACCAAGCCTTTCATGTACATTGAGCCTGCCCCCCAGCCGATCATGTACTGATGCTCTCCCTTTGATCGGCTCATTAATGAGCAAGCCTTGATTACCAGATTGAAACCTTCTTACAGGATGATTAACTCCATAATAACCATTGCACTCTGGACAATTTTCAACAGTAGGTAACTTAATACCTTCCTCCCAACAATGAATAAAAAACGAACAATTCCAATGATCCTTATGTCGATTCCACTCTTCTTGACGCCTTTCCTCTTGTTGTCGTCGATACCAGTCCCTTCGCTGACGCCAGCCTTCTTGTTGTCTTCGATGAGTAATCACGATGCCAGATCGAGGAGGCCTCCCAGAACCGCCACTTTCCGTCAATAGCCCCTTACCTTTTGCATCATCGGTAGTTATCCGATGTTGGGGATCTACTGATGCATTCTTTTCAGCAGTTTCCGATGTCAACACCTTAATTTTCCCTTCAGCATCCAACATATTTGCTAGAAAAGGATGTTGATCAATTTTCATTGGCTTTTGAATCTTGGAATTGCCAAATTTTATTCTGCCAGACTCAATAGCTAACTGCAATTGTTGTCTAAATACTTTGCACTCATTGGTACTGTGTGAAGTTGCATTATGCCACTTGCAATACAACATATGCTTCAACTCTTCTGCTGATGGGATCACATGATTAGGTGACAATTTAATCTGGCCCTCCTGAAGCAAAAGATCAAATATCTTATCGGCTTTGGTGACATCAAAAGTAAACTTTTCTGGCTCTTTGTGACCAAAGGGACAAGATATCGGCTTCTTATTCTTAACCCACTCCGCCAAACCGATAACTGGTTCATCATCTGAATCAGAACCTTCTGCCTCTTCAACAAATGAAACTTTCTTGTTCCAATTTCTTTTAGATTCAAAAACCCTAGTGTCTTGATCAGAAATCCTTTGCACTAGATGACTTAGGCTTTCGAACTCCTGAGAAGCATATCTGTCCTTAAGATGTGGTAACAATCCCTGAAAAGGCTAAATCGGCAAGCTACCGATCATCTAATACTAGGCTATAACATTTGTTCTTTACATCTCGTAGCCTTTGCACAAAGCCTTCTACCGATTCATCATTGCGCTGTTTCATCTTTACCAAATCGGTAAGCTTCTTTTCATGAACTCCAGCAAAGAAATACTTATGAAATTGTTTTTTCCAGATCAGCCCAGGTGATAATAGAATTTGGCGGTAGTGAAATAAACCATGTAAATGCTGATCCAGATAGAGATGATGAGAACAGACGAACTCTCAATTCATCTCTACAAGCTGCCTCTCCACATTGAATAATAAAACGATTAACATGCTCCATGGTTGATGTATCGTCTTGCCCAGAAAATTTAGTGAAGTCTGGCACCTTGTAACGATTTGGGAGATGAATTAAATCATATGCCGGAGGATACGGAGTCCGATAAGAATAGGTATTAACTTTGGGCTTGATCCCAAACTGATCCCTCATAATTTCTGCTATCTTATCGGCCCAAAAAGCATCGGCATCTTGCTGACGATACTGTTGAATCTCCACTGGAGGTATTTGCTGATACCCTTCTGCATACCTTTGTGGCCCACGATCTCCAACAATTGGCACATTTGCTACTATCTGTGGTCCATTAACCTGCTGAAAAGGGTTCATCGGCTGAGCTGCCGATGCTTGATTCTGAAAACCAGCATGCATGTGACCCTGATGAACACCTGTGGCTTGCTGATTTGGCTGAACTGTATGTTGAGTAGGAAACTGCCCTAACCAATTATTAGTATTCATCGGCACAAAGTTTGCCGATGGCTGGTAGCTTGTTGGCATTGCTGGATAATTACATCCAACTTGAGGTATAACCTGGACTCCAGGTTGACTGGCAATAGGAGCCTTCTGCTGCATCGGTAACAAATTTGCCGATGGACTCGAACTAGATGTTTGACCCAGAGACGCCTGAAAACCTCCCAGACTCGGTTGTACAGTAGTTGTAGTATATTGAGGCGCTTGAGCTATCGGCAAACCAGCCGATGGCATAGGAGTTTTTCCCGCTGCATCAAACACTTGAGATAATCCGTGATTGAAAGTAGATGGCTCCGGAGGCATACCATATCCCCACCAATTAGCAGGAGTTTGATTATTCTATGGTACAGGACCTGATAAAGCTGATGCTGATAGATCTGTACCAAGCTGAACTCGTCCTGATAATGCTGAATCCGGACGCACCGGAGTAGACTGTACGTTAGATAAACCTGCTGATACTGGAGGAGAAGAAATCTCTATACCCGCAACGGCTGGAGGAGCCGATGGAGCAACAGCAGATGCTGCTTCTGGTTGATGATAAGCAGGCCCAACGTAACAGGGTGACGCTTGCCCTTCTTTGAAAGTTCGAATCACAGCATTATGAACAGTATTGGACAGCACATTGGAGTGATTAATTAAAGCATGATTCACCGCAGAATTAACCATCTCTTGAAGTTTACCCGGATTAGGATCAAAGGTAACCTGCCGAGGCAACGGCAAGTCCTGCTTCTGGATGACTTGTCCACTTTTGTTCAAGCTGAATGACTTCAAGCAAAGCTATCTGTATTCTTCAATAGCCCTCTCCATAGCCTGCTTCTGATCGTCCTTAAGATCTTCTTCTGTTACTGCGATGATATTCCCAGCATCGATCTCATGATTAGGCATCTTGACTAGATCTGTCCCACCGAGCGTGCCAAAAGATGTGTTGATGCAAAAGTAAATCTGCAAACACAAAGGGCTAATACCCGAAATCGATATCCAAAGCGTGCCAGTCGATTTGACCTGTTAATCGACAAGGACGAAGATACGAGCACTTTGGTCCTGACAACAGCGATACGCCCGGATGTCACAGCCAAGAGGTACTCACGCGGAACTCGAGGATCGTCGAAGATTGCACTTAGAGCAATGCAACTCGCCGAATCGATGAGAACTCGTAAAAAGAAAAAATATGCAAATTGACGAAGTCGTCGAAAGTAGATGTAAATAAGAGTAAAAGCTATTTTTTTGATGTATTGATTTATATTTTTTACATTGCCCTTCACTCTATATTTATATCCTGATCTATAGAAACGTAACCAAATACGACTAGGACATTAAATCCAAATCTAAGGAAAAACATGACTTTGATACAACTCAGACTCTACTAAACGTAAACAAGGAAATTATCTCCTATTTTACTCCATAGTCCGCCTCAATCACGATGGTATTCTCATCGACCTCCTTTTCAACGGCACAGTCCCTGTTCCATCGGCAGCAGCCTTCGAGTTCCTTCCATCGGTACATTCCCTATTTCATCGGCAGCAATCTTCATACCCTCCTTCATCGGTACATTCCCTGTCTCATCGGCAGCAGTCTTCAAACCCTCCTTCATCGGCATCAGCAATAATATCCTTAACCTCATCGGCAACACTTCAAATTAAATCCATACGCTGCCACCACTCAAAAACAAACTTATTCTCCTTGGCTATCAATCCACACGGTAATCTTTCCTCTGTTGATTAGCCCTTCCTGATCATCTTGACACGTGCTAAAAATGATGTCAACAGCTAGCTTATGCAATCCTTCTGTCTTCTGCTTCCTTCGCAGAACCAAATCACCGACCACGAAGAATCTATCCTTGACATGACGGTTATAGTACCTGCGCAGGCCCTCCAGATATTTAGCCGTGCACGCACAGGTGTCAAGGCGGTATTCCTTGGCGCAATTAACCTTAAGCTCTCTGGCCTCGGATGACTTCTCCTCGTCATGGTTCTCGACCCGTGGTGACTGGAAAGCAATGTCTGCTGGCAACACAGCCTCAGAGCTAAAGACCATGAAATACAGGGAGACAACGGTATTGCGACTGGGCTAGGTTCTCAGTCCCCAGACCATGGCCGGCAACACCTTCAACTATCTCCCAGGATGCTTGTCATTTGTCTTGTATAACATTTTCTTCAGAGCATCAAGGATCATACCATTTGCTCGCTCAGCCTGCCCGTTAGCTCTTGGGTGCGCCACCGAAACGTACTTAACTACTATGCCTCGGTCATCGCAGAAGTTCTAGAAATCGTTATCAGTGAACGTGGACCCCAGGTCAGTAATGATGTTGTTAGGCAAGCCAAAGCGGTTGATAATTTCATCGAGCATCTCAGCTGCTTTCTTCGCAGTCCCCAAAACTAAGGACTTGTACTCAATCCATTTGGAAAATTTGTTAATGATTACGTAAACCCATCGAAAACCTCCCGGGGCTGGCTTGAAAGGCCCGATCATGTCCAGTCCCCAGCATGAAAAAAGACCAGGACGCTGGAATGGTCTGGGGTTCATGGGCTGGAACATGAGTCTGCTTGGCAAAGAACTGGCACCCCTCACAATGATGGACCAGCTTTTCGGCATCGGCAACAGCTGAAGGCCAATAAAAACCTGCTTGGAAAGCCTTACCGATTAGTGTGCGCGAAGCGGCATGATTGCCACAAGTACTAGCATGGATTTCTTCCAAAATCTTCAATCCGTGTTCCTGAGACATGTTTTTTTGCAACAATTTCTCCTTCGTATTTTTACGTATAAGGTTTCCCTCAACCAGCACATAATGCTTGCTACGCCGTATGAGGCGTTCCATCTCGGTTTTGTCCTGAGGAACCTCTGCAGAGGTAAGATATCTGATGAATGGTTCTCTCCAATCTGTGGTGATGGTCGAAATCATAGCGACCAGCTGATCTATAGATGGGGGTTCGGACACCGGCTTCTCTTGTTCCTCAATAGACGGCTTGACAAGGTCATGAACGAAAACTCCATGGGAAATTGCTGCCCGGGTTGATCCTAGCTTTGACATCTTATTAGCCGCCTCGTTGTCAGCCCGAACCACGTGATGGAACTCAAGACTATAGAATTTGTTCTTCAGCTTTCTGATCTACGCACAGTAGGCATCCATTCATTCGTTGGTACAGTCCCAGTCCTTGTTCACCTGGTTTATGACAAGAGCAGAATCACCGAACACCATGAGCCTTTTTATGCCGAGCTCAATGGCGATGCGAAGGCTGTGTAGGGCCGCCTCATACTTGGTGGCGTTATTGGAGGCCTTGAAATGGATGCGGAGGACATAGCCCAGTCTGTCCCCGGATGGCGAGATGAAGTACACCCCTGCCCCGACACCGTTAATATTGAGGGAGCCATCAAAATACATCTTCTAGTGCTCGGGGGAACTGTCAGAGACAGGTGTATTCATATCTGTCCATTCGACAATGAAGTCGACCAGTGCCTGTGACTTGATGGTCGTGCGGCTTCAAAATTCCAGCGAATATGGGCTAAGCTCCAATGCCCATTTGATGATGCGCCTGTTGGCGTCTTTATTGCGCAAGATGTCTCCCAGCGGAAACTCAGTGACCACTTCGATGGGGGTAAGTATCAAAATAATGGCGAGTTTGCGTGAGGTGATCAAGATAGCATAAAGTAGCTTTTGGACCTGGGGGTAACGGATCTTAGATTCATTGAGTACCATGCTGATGAAGTATACTGGTCGCTGGACCTTGTACACGTGCCTGACCTCCTCGCGCTCGACGATGATGGCAGTTCTGACTACCCGATTGGTGGCCGCAATGTAAAGCAACAAAGTCTCACCTTCCTTAGGCGCCATGAGGATTGGGGGAGATGTAAGAAACTTCTTAAGCTCTGCAAAAGCAAAGTTAGCTTCTTCCGACCACTCAAACTTCTCCTTTGCCTTGAGGAGTTTGAAGAATGGCAGGCCCTTTTCACCGAGCCATGATATGAATCGACTCAGGGCAGCCATGCACCCGGTTAGCTTCTGGATGTCCTTAACGCACTTTGGTGGTTTCATCTTCATGACTGCTTCAACTTTTTCTAGGTTAGGCCATATGCCCTCACGGCTAACTATGTTGCCAAGCAGTATGCCAGATGACACACCAAATATGCACTTCTTGAGATTTAGCTTCCATTGAAACTTATTAAGTGCCTTGAAGGTATGATCGAGATCATCGACCAGAGTAGAGGCTACTTTGGTCTTCACCACTACGCCATCAACATATGCCTCAACGAGCTGATCTCTGATCTCATCACTGAGGCACTGTTGGATGGCCTGTTGGTAGGTTGCACCTACGTTTTTGTGCCCAAACGACATGGTCGTGTAGCAGTAAGCACTGAAAGGCGTAATAAAGGATGTCTTATTCTGGTCTTCCTCTCTCAGAGAGATCTGATGGTAACCGGAGTAGCAATCTAGAAAAGATAAGAGCTCGTAGCCAGCGGTAGAATCTATGACCTCATCTATACGAGGCAAACTGAAGGAATCCTTAGGGCAGTGTTTGTTGAGATCGGTGTAATCAACGCACATCCTCCATTCATTATTCTTTTTTCTTACAAGAACCGGGTTGGCAAGCCACTCCGGGTGATACACCTCTTTGATAAAGCTGGCAACTAAGAGCTGGTTTACTTCTATCCTAATCGCCTCATTTTTGTCCCGAGCGAACCGTCGTAGCTTCTGTTTTATTGGCTTGGCGGTCTTCAAAACATCCAAGGAGTGCTCAATCAACTCCCGAGGTACTCCGGGCATGTCTGCAGGCTTCCATGCGAACACGCTAATGTTCTCCCTCAGGAAGCTGACGAGCGCGTCTTCCTATTTGGGATCTAGGGTGGCCCCGATGCGGGCTATCTTGGACTTATCGCCCGGGACCAGTTCCACCTCTTTAGTCTCCTTGGACTTCACAGCAGCACAGGTGGCTTCTTTGCCAAGAATCTCAAGATCGGCGGGAGGAATCTTCTTGGCATCAGCAATGGACTGCTACATGCAAATCGAGAGCTCGAGGGCTTCAGCAGTTGCATAGCCCTTCTTCTCGTAGTTGTAGGCGATGAGAATGTTGCCCTTGAGAGAGAGCACGCCCTTCCCGGTTGGCATCTTTAGAAGTAAGTAGACATAGTGAGGTATCGCCATAAATTTGGCCAGAGCTAGTCGGCCAAGTATGGCGTGATATGGTCCTTCAAAGTTCGCTACGATGAAATTGACGTAGTCGATGCGGAAGTGGTCGGCAGTGCCGAAATGGACTGCTAGCGTGATCTGTCCCAAAGGTTGGAAGGTCTACCCTGGGAGCACTCCCCAAAAAGGTGCATCATAGGGTTTGAGGTCTTCTAGCTTAATGTCTAACTCAGTTAGAGCGTTGCCGAAGAGAATATCGAGGGCATTGCCACCGTCGATGAGCACCTTTCGAATCGTACGTTCCTAATGACGGGGTCTAAAACAAGAGGGAAGCGCCCTGGCTCCGGGATATTGGCCCACTGGTCAGCTCTGCTAAACGTAATGGGTTGGTGCGACCAGTTTTGGTACTTGGGGTCAGCAACTCTGCGGTCTAGGTTGTTGAGGGCCATAACAGCTCAGGCGGTAAGCTTCCTCTGTCACCCGTTCTCTAGGGCAACTTTTCCACCAAAAATGTTGTGGACGCTTCTATCAGCGTCCTTGTAAGCATGACGAGGGTCCTTGTCACGTTCTTCCTTGGTCTTGTCCTCCTCATCAGGCCTCTTGTCGTCTCAGCGGTCATTTTTGTCACTGTCCTTATCGCCGCCGTGCTGCCTTTTACGAGCATCCAAGCGGTAGATAGACTTCAGACCCCTGCAATCTCCCATTATATGGCCAGAGTCCGGATGAGCCGCGCAGGGCCCCTGAAGGACCTTGGAGTAGGCATCCTCATAATTGCGCTTGGGCGTTGGCTTGACGGCGTTATCCATTATTCGGTTGCGGCTCTGCCGCCCCCTAAAGTCGTCCTGCTGATGCCGATCACGATTGTCATTGTGGCGGTCGCGGTTATCGTAGCGCTGATCGTTGCGACGGTCGTCACAACGCCGATCATCGTGTCGGTCGTCAGGGCGACGATTTGGCTGGTCGGGGCGAGGAGTTCGGCCAACGTCCTCCATGATCTGTTGGTCGGCCTCATCAGCATCTGCCCACTTCTTCGCCATCGTGAGAAGGTCCTGAACAGAGTTAGGCCTCTTGTAGAGAAGTTTGGTCCTGAGGGCATCATGGTGGCAGAGGCCTCTGATAAACACGGAGATGGCTTCATCGCTGTAGATATTAGGGATGGATATCTGTGTTTCCAAGAAGCGGCGGATGTAGTCGCGCAACGGTTCATTCGAATAGTCTCTGACTTTCTCCAAATCATACTTGTTGCCAGGCTACTGACAAGTGGCCATATAATTCTCAATTGAAGCCCTCCTGAGCTGTGCCCAGGTGTTGATGGAGCCTTCCCTCAGGCTGAATAGCCATTGGTTCATGGACTGGTTGATGACCACTGGCAAATAGTTGGCCATCACATCTTCATCGCCATGTGCTGCTCAGACAGCAATTTCATAGAGCGTTATCCACTGTTCAGGATTAGTCTTCCCGTCATATGTGTCGAGATCGTGGAGCTTGAAGTTTCTTGGCTAGATGACATCACGGAGCCAATCAGTGAATGATCAGAGGCCAGGGATATGGCCAGCACGTGGTGCATAGCCGTGGCCAGGTGCGCCATGCGCTTCATCGTATTCCCGCCTGCGTTGCATCTCAGATGCATGACGCTCTGTCCATTCGGAGATAAAGTCGACCAGTGCCTAGGACTTAATAGTTGTACGACTCTAGAACTCCAAGGAGTAGGGGCATAATTCCATCGCCCATTTGACGATGCGGCCGTTAGCGTCCTTATTCTGGATGATATCTCCAAGCGGAAAACTGGTCTTGACCACCACCCGATATCCGCTGAAGTAATGTTTCAACTTTCGGGATGTAATCAGGACAGCATAGATCAGTTTCTAAATTTGAGGGTACCAGACTTTGGACTCATTGAGCACCTCGCTGATGAAGTAAACAGGGCGCTGGACTTTGTACACGTGGCCGGGTTCCTCACGCTCGACCACAATAACTGTAGAGACCATGCGGTCGGTGGCCGCAATGTAGAGAAGAAGAACGTCGTCTTTCTGAGGGGCTATAAGGATCAGAGGAGAGGTTAAGAATTCCTTGAGTTGCGTGAAGGTAGCATCAGCCTCCTTCGACCATGCGAACTTCTCTGAAGCCTTAAGTAGCTTAAAGAAAGGCAAACCCTTTTCGCCTAGTCGTGAGATGAAGCGGCTAAGGGTGGCCATACATCCAGTGAGCTTTTGGATATCCTTGATGTTTCTGGGGGGCTGCATATCCAAAACGGCTTTTACCTTTGTCAGATTGGGGCGTATGCCATCGTGACTGACGATGTTGCCCAGTAATATACCAGATAGGACTCCAAAGATACACTTTTTTGGATTAAGCTTCCATTGGTACTTGTTGAGGGCCATGAAGGTACGCTGGAGATTGTCGACCAGGGTATGAACTTCCCTGGTCTTCACGACCATGTTATCGACATAGGCTTCGACCAGATCATCCTTGATTTCATCAACAAGGCATTGCTGGATAGCACGCTGGTATGTGGCCCCCGTGTTCTTAAGCCCAAACGACATAGTCGTGTAACAATAGGCACCGAACGGCGTAATGAAGGACGTCTTGATCTGATCATCCTTGTTGAGAGCGATCTGGTGATAACCAGAGTAGCAATCAAGAAAAGACAGGAGCTCGCAGCAGGCTGTGGAATCAACGACTTCGTCTATGCGAGGTAAGCCGAAGGGGTCTTTAGGGCAGTGTTTGTTGAGATCAGTATAATCAACGCACATTCTCCATTCATTATTCTTTTTGCGTACAAGTATCGGGTTGGCTAACCAATCCGGATGATACACTTCTTTGATAAATCCAGCTACTAAAAGCCAGGTAACTTCTACCCTAATAGCCTCCTTTTTGTCACGAGCGAACCGTCGTAGCTTTTGCTTGATAGGTTTTGCGGTCTTCGAGGCGTTCAAGGAGTGCTCGATTAGGTGCCGAGGAACACCGGGCATGTCAAACGGGTTTCCACACGAACACGCTGACGTTGTCCCTCAGGAACCTGATGAGCGTGTCTTCCTATTTAGGATCCAGATTGGCCCCAATAAGAGCCGTCTTGCTGGGGTCGTCATCGACCAGCTAGATCTCCTTGTACTCGTTGGACTTGATGTGCTTCCGTGGTACTTGGCGCTCTGGGATCTCTAGCTAGCCGGTGGGAATCTTAGAGGCGTCGACCAGGGTTTGCTCCATGCGGATTAAGAGGTCAGTGGCCTCTGATACCTTAAAGCTTTCCTCTTCACAGGTATAGGCAGTGTAAACATTGCCTCTGAGAGTAAGGACACCCTGCTCAGTAGGCATTTTGAGCACCAAGTAAGAGTAGTGCGGCACGACCATGAACTTGGTAAGCGCTGGTCGACCAAGGATGGCGTGGTAAGTACCCTCGAAGTCCATGACCACGAAGTTGACGTAGTCGGTGCGGAAGTGGTTGGGAGTGCCAAACTATACAGGGAGCGTGATCTGCCCGAGAGGTATAGAGCTCTGTCCAGGAAGGACGCCCCAAAACTGTGCGTCGTAAGGTTTGAGGTTAGCCTCAGTTAGTGTAAGGGCAGGCAAGCTGTTGCGAAACAGGATGTCGATGGAACTGCCACCGTCGACGAGCACCCTCTCGAACCGGACACTGTTGATGCAGGGGTCGAGGACGAGGGGGAAATGACCAGATTCCGGAATTGCCGCCCACCGATCTGCTCAGCTAAAGGAGATTTCACGGTGGGACCAGGCAAGGAGTCTGGTATCAGAGATGAGATCATCGGTATTGATGACGCTCAAGCAAGCACGCTTCAATAGCTTGCGCTCACGCTTGGACTCTAAAGACACCTTGCCGCCAAAGATGGAGTGGATAGTTTTGGTGGGATTGACGTATTGGTGACGAGGATTTCTATCCTGTGCATCATCATCGTTGTCGTCACCGTTACGCCGCGGTCCATCATCAGTGGCTTTTGGAGCATCGTCGTTAGCAAGTTGCTTGGCATAGATGTTCCTGAGGAAACGACAGTTCTTCATGGTGTGATTGGCCTTGGGATGGATCTGGCAGGGACCCTTCAGGGCCTTATTGTAATCCTCCTGATAGTCCTGGCGACCACTTGGCTTCTTAACCGCGTTAACTTCGTGATTGTCCTCATGAGGACGCTTGCCTCTAAAGGAGTTGCGGCGGTCATGCCGCCGATCACGGTCGTCTGGGAAGTTGCGGTTGTCATTGCGCCGATCACGATCATTCCGACCACGTGTTGGGCATTCTTAACGTCACTACCAAAAGTAGATAATTTTCTAATTCTGATAACGGCGCCAAAAATGCCAAACCTATCCCTCATGCCACTTAAGCCAAGTTGTCATCCCCAGCATGACATGAGAGACGCGGTATTGAAATATGCAATTGCTCATCAAGATAAATAATAAAAGGGATCTGCAAGCGCACAGATTAATACCGATGTAGCATTTTAACCAGGAAGTATTCCAGGTATCGTTATTTATATTTTTACCACTGGGAAGGGATTTCTAAGTATCATGGTTGATAACAGAATGAGAATATGGAACTGAGTACACATCATTGCATATGTAATCGAGAGTATTTATCAATCTCTTTATACAGGGATAAATGTCACATTGGATAAAGGTAAAGTGATAATGGTGACAAAGATAATTAATCTGATCAGCTAGCCACATATAATAATGATAAGCACCTCAACAGATATTCTAGCAAGTCATTAGCATGGAATTAGGATGAACTACAAAGATATTCCCTAAGTTATTATTAACTATAAAGTCTAGCATATCATAGTTAGTGCAATTATACTTGGCAATCATGGTGAGAAAAGATTATATCCATGCATAGTGAATATTAGCAAGGAAGATGAAGAACATAGCAATCACTCCCCTGTAATAGTGTTGCTCTGCCTGCCCTATACACGGGAGGGGGACTATGTAAGAATCAACGAAGCTGTCACTATCGCGAACCACCCACCGATCCGGCATATAGGGTGCAATCGCAGATAAATACGGTATAGACACCACGTCTACACAATAATTATCATTCACCCACTGCGCACATGGATAAACGCTATACGATCCTAAGCATGTATATAATTCCAATCTAACTAAGCCAAGCATATAACTATGATAAACTAAGAACAATATAATTGCAAATATAATCAAGTAGAGCAAAGTCATAACCAATATATTGAAATAGAACAAAGTCATATTCATAATATTGAAGAACTAAGATGAACAATTGAAGAACAGAAAAGGAATTACCAAGAATCCTCTTGACAGATCCGGGAACCAATCGAAGATTGACTCCTTCTAGTTCTAATCCTATGTAGCTATGCTAACTAGAGATCTAGTTGATGTGGTGGCTCTAGGGCTTGATCAGAGGCTCTCCTCCTGAATTAGGGTTTGAATAATGAGACAGGGGCCCTCTCCTCCAGGGGCAGGGGCCTTGCTTATATAGCCCTTTCGGATGAATCTGGGCCGTCGGATCAAACCGACATTGATCGTGCGGTTTTCCTTGATCCTCTAGGTCGGTGGAGCATAATCCTCGAGGCGGAGCCTGATTGGCTCCGGGGCCAGGGCGGGCGCCCTAAGGACCAGGGCGGGCGCCCTGTGTCCGGCTCCGTTACGCCTCCCGTTCGTTCTCGTGGCTTCTGGACTCTTCTAGATGTAAGATAATTACGTGTTCGGTTAATATCCCGTCATTAATCCGACATGTGGCCCTTTCTTCCGTATTTCCTGATAACCCCCTGCAGAAATAGATAAACAACAAAACTCGTGGAATTCTGTCAGATAAAACCCTAAGTCTAGGTGTTGGTTTCATTTGGATCCTTTTCTCTATTTATTTGATAGTTATAATTGATACTTAAGGACCGTCAACAAACTCCCCCAAGCTTACCTCTTGCTCGTCCCTGAGCAAGGAGAGACTCAGTAGTTGCTGAAATGCCTTTGAATTTTGACGGTACATGCTTTCAAATAGAGTCTCATCTCTGAGTTAAAGTAAACTGTCAAGACTTAAAACTTACTCATTATACCTTCCACCATGGGGCTTGCAACCGTCACCTTTGTCTTGAGCGGTTAAAAGATAGAACAGTCTAGTCAAGCGCCATGTCTCTTATTCTTGATTAGCTATAGCTCTTGGAGTTTTTTGTAGATTTTCAAATAAAACTCAGAGATTCCTTGTATGACTCTCTCAGGTCTCTCTTTTGTGGTATTTCTGGATCCTCACCAAGGCAGTAATGATGTCTGCCTTCTCTCAAAGCAAAGTATGTAGTATTTGTGGTATAAGGCAGAGTGACATTGCCTTCTCTCTCATCCTATTCTAATAAGGCTTTGATATCTGGAGCTCATAGGTGGGAGATAAAGTATACATACTTACAAGACATTTATTGCATAGTCAAACCATGGATCCAGAGAAACAAGCCAATAAGTCAAATCAAGATGTGCATGTGTGGCGAATAAATGGAGTATGGTGATAGTGATGATAACAATGGTGAAAATCTAATTCTACTTTTGCTCTTTTTGAGGGGATACATACCTTTCTTGCTTTTAAAGCTCTTGAGGAGAATGAGGTGCTCTATATTTTCTTTTTCTTTCCTCTCAGATGGGTATCTTGTACCCCTAATTCTACTGTCGGACACTTGTCCATTTTTACCTCTCTTCTCACACTTTTTTCTTTTTTTTTCATCGAGGTTCCGAGCACTTGCTCCTTTTTATTTCCTCGTATCTTTTTTTCTTTTCGAGGTTCCGGGCACTTGCCCCTTTTTATTTCCTCGTATAGAGCACTCATCTCCTTAGAACAATATAGCAAGTGGTAGTAACCAAAATAGCTTGAGCATTTATTTCACAGGGGATAACAAGAATAGGAAAATATTTTTGGCTATTCTCTCCCGGATTAGGAGTAGAATAATTTTATGTGGATCTGGAGATGAGAATGAGTGGATATATGTGGATGCGTACTTCCGGAGTAGAAGCAGCATGTATGAGTGATCGTGCAAGTGAATCTTGATTTTAACCACATGACAAGCTCCTAAGGGTCTACACAGCTTGACTACACTCAATGCTCATAAGCAGTAAAAAGTAAATGTATGGCTTAAAGTCTAGCAAGCATGTATATATGGTTGTGGTAGGAACTTAAACTCTCATCATACAGGAACTCATCATGTAGCATTTTAAGATTTTCAAAGATAAAATTCTCCAGAATTCTAGCATCTCTAGGAATAGATAAACAGCAGCTCAACCTTCCCATATCATATCCGTTAACAACTTAGACTTTAGATCAAGTTCTCTTCCCACAAGTTCAGGTTTAGAGCAAGCTTTAAATGATAACAGTTATGTTTAAACTTAGAGAAAACTTCAAATTTGAAAGTTAGGCAAAGCAACTATTCATCATATCCATGCTAGAGTTTTATTATTATTTAGATTCAGGTTAGCATAGCCACTTTATTTATTTATTAAAACACACTAAGCAAAAGATATAGGTATATATATATAAGCACAAAATCTTTATTTGGTTTTTTCATAGTTATGTATATATTTATTTTTTATAGGGTAGAAATATATATAAAGATAAAGATAGAAATACTTAGCAAGATAATGGGGGTGCTCTCCCCCAAGCTGGATCTTGACATAATCTCTTCTGATGTAGCTAGCAGATGACGGAGGTGTAGTTGAAAGTCGGCAGCACCTGATAGCAATTAGAATGACCTCTGTCTACTAGTCTCCTTGAATTCTGTGAAGCTCAAATGGACAACAAAGCTTATGGAACTGATTAAGTGTTAGCATAAATATCTAGCCTTCATCATGTTGAGCCTCCTTGATTTTTTTTATGTTTTTTTTTAATAAAGCAGAAGAAAATATTTATGTATTTATTATATATATATATATATATATTTTTATGCCACCACAGTGAATGTACTTATGGGTTTTATGCCACTCGCATACTCACATGGGGCTTTAGGGTTTTTAACATTTTTTTATTTTCTTTTTAAGATAGTATGAAAATGATTAACTAAGCAAACTATTTAAGATAAAGTAAATAATTGAAAAGGAAAGGATAACTACCAAGTTACCTCTTGGCAAGGCGTTCGGTGTTTTTAAGTCCTCCGAACGGGACTCTTATTCGTTCAGTCGTCCTGGAACTCGGTGGATGGCGTAGTCGGTGGTTCCGGCAGCGCCTCTTCTTCATGTACAACTGTCTTTTCTTTCCATACCTGTCTCGGTGCTTTGGTCTCCTCAGGACAGTGTTGGTTGAGTGGTATGTCTTCAGATCTTACCACTTCTCCTTCATAATCTGCCCATCCGTCCTTGATGACCTGTTGCTTCTGATTGTGGTTACGCCGCCTTCTTCTTGTCCTGACCTGCTTGGATTCTTCAAATACATAGTTAGGGTCAGTAAAGTAAAGACGTACCTTCTCAGAGGGGAAGTGCATGTGGACTTCTCCAGTTCCAATGTAGATGATTGCTTTGACAGTACTTAGGAATGGTCTTCCAAGGATGATAGGTGGATCGTATTCATCTTCTCCCATGTCAACAACCTGAAAGTCTGTACGGACATAGTGATCGTCTATCTTGACAGGGACGTTAGTTACTGTACCTTCGACCTGTCGGAATGTCTGATCTGCCATCTGGAGCTGAATGTATGTTGGGTTTAAGGGCATGGTTCCGAACAGAGGTTCATAGGTGACCTTGGCCATTATGTTGACGCCCGACCCAGTGTCGCAAAGTGTCTTGTAGAAGTGGGACCCATTAATGGAGCAATGAATGCTTGGCATACCTGGGTCGTCCTTCTTAGGCAAGAACGGTGACTTGAGTTGGCGATCTTGACCTTTGTGCACAGCAGTGACCATCTTAACTGTCTCGGTCCACACTTGCTTCTTGCTCTTGTTCCTACTGTTGGTCCTCTTCCTTGGTTCATATTGGGGTTGCTCTGGGATTTGTGCGGTCTTGTTCTTGAAAGAAAATGTTTCCTTCCTCCCCTTGATGTAGAAACTGATCTTGGCAGCACTAGCATAGATGACAGCTCCCGTGGTGTTCAGGAATGGTATCCCTAGGATGACAGGAGCCCTCTCATCAGAACCGGTCTCTATCACTACGAAGTCTGCTGGAGTGTACGAAGAACCAACTCGGACACAGATGTTCTTCAATATTCCTTTTGGGAAACTCAGTGTCCTGTCTGCAAGCTGCAAACACATGGTTGTTTCTAATAATGGTTATGAAAAGAGTTTTTCATAGAGTACCCTGGGCATGATGTTGACGCTGGAACCAAAGTCACAGAGTGCTTCTAGGAAGTCTCGCATGCCGATGGAGATCGGGATGACGGGGCGTCCTGATCGCCTCTCTTGACCGGCAGACGGTCAGTACTTACTTCCACGATAGGGTTACTCCAGTAATCTCCTGCATCAAACATGTCTACAAGATTTGCAGATTCTAATCCTTCCGGTTGTGATGGTATACCGGGGTTAGTAGCAGGAACAGCAGCAGCTATTTGATTCAACTGAGATTCAATCATTTTATTAAAGCTAATCTGGTTCTTGATGGCAGTAGAGAAATTATCCATTCTATTATTTATATTTTCTAGTATTTTATCATTAGATGCCAATTTCTTAGACAGGTTATCCATTAGCTTTCCTTGGTTGGATACTAACTCTCTCAAAGGTGGATAATTATTATTATTATTGAAAGAATTGT
Organism: Saccharum hybrid cultivar R570; assembly: GCA_038087645.1. Classification (NCBI taxonomy): domain Eukaryota; kingdom Viridiplantae; phylum Streptophyta; class Magnoliopsida; order Poales; family Poaceae; genus Saccharum; species Saccharum hybrid cultivar. The sequence goes on from JAQSUU010000259.1 coordinate 63,320,831, forward strand.
TACCTTGGTAATTACCTGAGTAGTTAGGCCTCTGTTGATTTCAACCTTGATTCTGCTGAGGACGGTTGTAGTAGTTGTTGTTGTTATTGTTGATGTAGTTCACGTCCTCCAGCAACTCTGGACAGTGGTTGCCTGAGTGTCCAGTACCTCCACACTCCTCACAAGTCATGTGGGAGTCGTAGACGTGCATGACTTCTTTCTTTTCTCCAGCTCGATCATCGAGCTTCTTCATGAGTAGGTCTAGCTTGGCAGCCAACATGTCTACCTCCTTGAGCTGGTGCATACCTCCACCTTTCTTACGTGTCTGAGTTCTTTCTTCATTCCAACCTTGGTTGGATGCCATCTTCTCCACAAGAGCTGTGGCTTGAGGTATGGTGAGTGACAGGAATGCTCCTCCAGCTGCAGCATCCATGGTTTCACGGGCACTATTAATGAGCCCATGATAAAATGTCTGCATCAGTAGCCAGCTTTCCATTCCATGATGGGGACATTCTAGGATGTAGTCTTGGAAGCGCTCCCATGCTTCTGGAACGGATTCATCATGTTGTTGCTGAAAACTTGTAATCTTCCCACGGAGAGCATTGGTCTTGCCCATGGGAAAGAACTTAGCCAGAAAGTTCGTAGAGCAGAGTGCCCACGTAGTGTTCTTCTCCTTTGTAGCGTAAAACCACTGCTTCGCTCTCCCCAACAGTGAGAATGGGAAAAGGCGAAGTAGTATGGCGTCTCTGGGGACTTTAGCTATGGTGAAAGTGCTACAGATCTCCAGGAAGTGTTGAAGATGAGCACTAGCGTCTTCGTGTGGCTTCCCACAGAACTGGTTAGCTTGCACCATATTGATGAGCCCAGGCTTGAGCTCGAAGTTGCGGTCGATCTCCCCAGCAGGTCCAGTGCGGATGTTGTCCGTAGTGGGAGCTGAGAACTCGCGGATCGACTTGTTCGCCATGGCTTCGAATTCAGTCGACAAATTCCGGATGAAACTTCGGCAGTCTTCGGATGTGGATGAAGCTTTGTGCTGAAGTGTTGACGATGTCTTCTTGAGCTTGGCTCTTGTTCTTCTGAATAAGGCTTCGGGATCATCAACAAAGTTGTCTGGAAGATGTCTTCTATTCATTCATCACCCTGCAATAAATAATCAAAATGGAAAATACAGGGGTAAAACTGTATAAGAGAATTGATAAGCTCGATCAGATTAGTGATGCGAATGATGACTCAAAGTTCCGTATTCATTCCTACTTAGTAATCAACCTTCCTACTTAGTAATCAACCTTCCTACTTAGTAATCAACCTTCCCCGACAACGGCGCCAAAAATGCTTGTTGGGCATTCTTAACGTCACTACCAAAAGTAGATAATTTTCTAATTCTGATAACGGCGCCAAAAATGCCAAACCTATCCCTCATGCCACTTAAGCCAAGTTGTCATCCCCAGCATGACATGAGAGACGCGGTATTGAAATATGCAATTGCTCATCAAGATAAATAATAAAAGGGATCTGCAAGCGCACAGATTAATACCGATGTAGCATTTTAACCAGGAAGTATTCCAGGTATCGTTATTTATATTTTTACCACTGGGAAGGGATTTCTAAGTATCATGGTTGATAACAGAATGAGAATATGGAACTGAGTACACATCATTGCATATGTAATCGAGAGTATTTATCAATCTCTTTATACAGGGATAAATGTCACATTGGATAAAGGTAAAGTGATAATGGTGACAAAGATAATTAATCTGATCAGCTAGCCACATATAATAATGATAAGCACCTCAACAGATATTCTAGCAAGTCATTAGCATGGAATTAGGATGAACTACAAAGATATTCCCTAAGTTATTATTAACTATAAAGTCTAGCATATCATAGTTAGTGCAATTATACTTGGCAATCATGGTGAGAAAAGATTATATCCATGCATAGTGAATATTAGCAAGGAAGATGAAGAACATAGCAATCACTCCCCTGTAATAGTGTTGCTCTGCCTGCCCTATACACGGGAGGGGGACTATGTAAGAATCAACGAAGCTGTCACTATCGCGAACCACCCACCGATCCGGCATATAGGGTGCAATCGCAGATAAATACGGTATAGACACCACGTCTACACAATAATTATCATTCACCCACTGCGCACATGGATAAACGCTATACGATCCTAAGCATGTATATAATTCCAATCTAACTAAGCCAAGCATATAACTATGATAAACTAAGAACAATATAATTGCAAATATAATCAAGTAGAGCAAAGTCATAACCAATATATTGAAATAGAACAAAGTCATATTCATAATATTGAAGAACTAAGATGAACAATTGAAGAACAGAAAAGGAATTACCAAGAATCCTCTTGACAGATCCGGGAACCAATCGAAGATTGACTCCTTCTAGTTCTAATCCTATGTAGCTATGCTAACTAGAGATCTAGTTGATGTGGTGGCTCTAGGGCTTGATCAGAGGCTCTCCTCCTGAATTAGGGTTTGAATAATGAGACAGGGGCCCTCTCCTCCAGGGGCAGGGGCCTTGCTTATATAGCCCTTTCGGATGAATCTGGGCCGTCGGATCAAACCGACATTGATCGTGCGGTTTTCCTTGATCCTCTAGGTCGGTGGAGCATAATCCTCGAGGCGGAGCCTGATTGGCTCCGGGGCCAGGGCGGGCGCCCTAAGGACCAGGGCGGGCGCCCTGTGTCCGGCTCCGTTACGCCTCCCGTTCGTTCTCGTGGCTTCTGGACTCTTCTAGATGTAAGATAATTACGTGTTCGGTTAATATCCCGTCATTAATCCGACATGTGGCCCTTTCTTCCGTATTTCCTGATAACCCCCTGCAGAAATAGATAAACAACAAAACTCGTGGAATTCTGTCAGATAAAACCCTAAGTCTAGGTGTTGGTTTCATTTGGATCCTTTTCTCTATTTATTTGATAGTTATAATTGATACTTAAGGACCGTCAACACCACGGTCGTTGCGATTGTCGTCACGGCGCGGTGGTTGTTCGGGGCGTGATGACCCACCCACGTCATCCTTAATAATCTTCTCAGCGTCATCGGCATCCGTGTAGTTCTTGGCGGTAGCGAGCAACTCGGAGACCGTGGTCGGCCGTTTCCGAAGCAGCTTACTTCTGAGGGCGTCATGATGGCGGAGGCCTTTGATGAAGGACGAGACTGCCTCATCATGAGAGATCTTGGGGATCTTGAGACGCATATCCGTGAAACGTCGGATGTAGTCGCGCAGTGGTTCGCCCGCTCGGTCACGTATGCACTCGAGGTCATACTTGTTGCCTGGCTGATCACACGTGGCGATAAAATTGTCAATGAATGCCTGCTTGAGTTGCTCTCAGCTATCGAATTGGTTCTCTGGTAGACTCAAGATCCACTGGTGACCTGCTTGATCAAGGACAATTGGAAGATAATTAGCCATTACATGTTCATCACCTGCAGCGGACCGGATGGTGATCTCGTAGAGCGTGATCCAGCTTTCAGGGTTCTCCTTGTCGTCGTACTTCCTGAGCTTTTCGAGCTTAAAGTTTTGCGGCCATACGACTTGTCGAAGATGAGGAGTGAATTGTTTGAGGCCCAGGGGGCCGTGTTCGGTATCGTACTGGATGCGGCGCACGTTCTCGTGGGTCTGACGGTCATTAGCACGACTAGTGATATGGCTGCGGATGTCACGAGGAGGAAGACGTCGACAAAGATCACGAGGTGGGTTCTGGTCGACCTCCTGATCTCGATTGCCGCGTCGATTGCGGTTATTGTCACAACGACCTCGACCACCATTTTGTCCGCCCTCATCGCCGCCGCCGCCACTGCCGCCGCCGCCGCCACCACATGGAGGATTGAGTGGAGGCAGATTGTCACGATGTTGGTGACTTGGATGTTCTGAAGCGTGGGATCGACGACTCTGACTAGACGCGACGGATGTGCTTGTAGCAGCTCGGGCTCACTGGGCGAGCTCGACGGTTTGGCCCATGGCGGCGGTCAGATACGCTTTGATGTCCTCACAGACCATGTGGTTTTCTGGCATGTCTGGTAATCGGTCCAGATTGGCCATGGCCACTGCCACGTTGGCTCTTGGGGTCCTGAAAACTTGCCAATCGCCCACTCTGTCAAAGGCGTCGGCTAGATCTCAAGGTCGGGGTTCCCTGCGACGTGCTTCTTCTTCTTCAGCCTCCTAATGATGGCGTTCGGCGCGGTCGGCGTTACGCTGTTTGCGAAGCTGCAGCTGCTCGTCAGTTTCTCCCACGACTGAGGGCTCGTCATTGCTGACGTTGAGCACCATGTCGCCACGTCTGGGTGGAAACCTTGGGATCATAGAGAAACCCAGAGGGTGTGGTAGTGGATCTAGATCATATTCGTCGTGGTCGAGGTGTTCAGCCTCGGTGTGGACAGAGTGTGTAGACCCAGTGCTGGAGTCGCCATCTTTAGGCAGTGTATGAACCGAGCCTTCATTGTGTTCCTGGATATCGACCATGTTGACAGCATTGCCCGGTGGTGGTCGAGGTATATCCAGGAAGTACAGATCTGAAACGTGGTCGCGCTCCATGGGACCCACGAACAGACGAGGTGTACGATATGCGTACTCGGAAGCAGCGTTTTTCAGGCTGTATGGGAGGGCCTGGCGATCCTCCATGAAGACTTGGTACTCAGAGAGCCTAAGGCCGGGTGTAGGAACCAGGCGAAGGCGTACCGTACGTCCTTAGGGAGTAGCGGTGGCCACTAGATCTGTATCAAAACGTGTTGGACGGCGAGTCCGAACTGGTCGGGTAGATTTGTTGTGGTGAAGCTGTACCTGCTCGGTAGATTGATTTTGAATGGAATCTACCAAAGTCAGGGTTTTAGAAATCTTGAGGCCGACCTGGTCAATAGCCTCGATTAGGTCGGTGTTGTCGATCGTCCTTCCTTTGTAGCAAGGGAGTGGTCGACGAGTTATCGTCGTGGCCGGAGCCGTTGCTGGGGTGGTCAGAGCCGTAGCCAGCGTGGTCGAAGCCGTAGCCGATGAAGACGTGGTCGACGCAGATCAGATCTGCAACTCCTCCGTGGCAGCGGCGGTGAAGCTATTGACGCCAGTAGTCCAAGTGATCTGGCCGACGGTGAACGAGAGATCGTCTGCCACAGCCGCGGAGTCGGGGATGATGACCATCTTGCTCGCCTGGGAAGCTGTACGCACACCCCCTACCTGGCGCGCCACTGTCGACGAAATCTGGTCGGCAATCTACCGAGGGGTATGCTCAAGGTAGTGATTTATCGGTAGACAGGTGCACAAGCTACGAACTAGATGGTGACGCAAGACACAACAAGGTTTTTATCCATGTTCAGCCGCCGTGAGGGCATAATACCTACGTCCTGCGTCTGATTTGTATTGCTGTGTATGAGATGTCTTTCGAGGGGGTCCCTTGCTCGCCTTATATAGTCCGGGGGGCAGGATTACAAATCTGGAAACTAATCCTGCTCGGTTACAATTGCCATAGTTGGCCAGATAAGGATTCCTATTCTAACCGACCAGGATCTTGCTTGATCTCCAGGTTTGCTTTCCATCCTTGCGTGGGACGCTGAGCAGATCGACTGGGCCACGCGTCATCTTCCGGTGGGCCGGGCCCTTTGGTCTGGGCTAGCCCAAGTCTAGCCGTAAGGGTATAGGGGTTAATACCCCCACAATGCCCCTAGCTCATCCTTCTCCTTTTGCTTCACCTTCCTTGAAATCTCCTCCTTGGGGCTTCTCTTGCTAGAGAGACAGGGCTCCTCCCTCTTCAATCTCTAGCAAGAACACCTTCTTGGATCTCCTAGGCCTCCATGGACACTCCTCTTGCTGTCCTCCTCCAATCCTCCCTCCTTTGCTTGGTTAGGGTTCTAGAGAGATGGAAAGCAAGAACAAGAGAGAGTGAAAGTGTGAGAATGAGAGAGTGAGTGGAGAGCTCCTGGTGGCTTCAGGTCATGAGATGCTGCCAGGTGGCTGACATGTGGGGTCAGGGATGTTTAGAACTTAATAACTCACTAAACTGTGCATGGCTGTGTTCTATCGGACTGTCTGATGGAAGCTATCGGACCGTCCGATAGGTGTCGTGTTGTGCAGACTGAACAAGTCTGAACTTAGCGTTCACGGACCGTCCGGTGAGAACCATTGGACCGTCTGATGAGCGACAATAGAGCCTAGAAAATACAAATTTTGACATGCAAGTTTTTAAAACTTGAGATTAACATGCAGATGATGCTTATGATTATCAAGTTGACACGACCGGGTCGTAACATCTAGTTTTCCCGTATTTCCTTCAATGTTCAGGTAAACATGGAAATAGAAATAGAAAGATAAATAATAACAATATAATAAATATAAAAAACAAATAATAAAGATAACATCATAGCCTTCGAACCATTGACTATTCATTGAAAAATAAATATTCCCATCATCAAGTTGTTGATGCAGTTCTAATTAGGAATAAAAATTATTTTATTAGAACTTGGTTCAACCGATGATCCAACTAATCAAACCATGAACTGAGATCTTGAGCAGTTTGTTGTTGTCTAGTCCGGTTTAAATAAATGCACCTCCAGGCTGTTTGCATGCACCAGTGCAATCCTCGACGAAAGCGTGACATGGACAATCGAGAGAGTTTTACTATCATAATCATTAGTGGATAGTCGAGTCCTTGACATGTCAACAATTAACTCCTTGCTAACTTGAACCACATATTAAAAAAGAGAATTTCTTTCTCCAAATTTTGGTCCACACACACTCCCAAGCCATCTGTCCCTCCACTTCTCTGAGCACAAGAGTCTTTGCCGGTTTTACTAACAATAGTAGTATGTAATAAATTGGAAATAAGAGTCTTATTTGGTTTATTGTCTCTTCCATGACCTAAACTCATGACCCGCGTCCAGCCATGGCACAGATCCAATTACAAGGTGAATGCAAACAGATGACACAAGTTATACATTCTATTGCAATGCAGGAGCATGTTTGCCAGTAATAATAACAGTCTAACGTCACCACGACATGCACGATGAACATATATCGGTTGTGCTAGCTCCCGGACGTCTGGACGGATGCTGGTGGGGCCTATTGTTGCAACAAATGTAGCATACCCCTGAAACATTCTGTATAGTTATTGCAACATATGCAACACGACGATGAACTATTGCAACATCCAGATGAACTGTTGCAACAACCAGATGAATTACTGCAACATCCAGATGAACGGTTGCAAAGTCCAAATGAACTACTGCAACATTCAGATGAACTATTGCAACATCTAGATGAATTACTACAACATCAGCAATATGTAGAACGCAACATCTGAAACATACACCTGAACACATCAAACACTTGCAATATAAAAATATTTCCCAAAAATCGCCATCTCCATGCCGCCCTTGCCATTCATTAGCAACGGTTGCTAGCTAGCCTTCTCCATGAGCGGCGATAGGAGCACGACTCCAGTGGGAGACAGGAGCTAGCCGGCGCTGGCTGTGCGCTATGGATTTGGGAGCAAGCTAGCGACGTAGGAAGCGAGATGCCGAGATCGATGGATTTCATTGGAGGGCAAGCAGGAAGCAGCGGACGAAAAGAGGCCTTCTCCATGAGCAACGACAGGAGCATGACTCCAGCGGGAGACCGAGGCTAGCCAGCGGTGGCTGCACGCGACGGATTTGGGAGCAAGCTGGCGACAGAGGAAGCGAGACCGATGGATTTCGCTTGGGGCAAGCTGGAAGCAGCTGGAAAAAAAAAAGATGGACAAAGTGTTGACATGCAAAATTGATCGCACGGCAACACACTCGATTTCTTGATCGAGACAGCAACCTGGCCGATCTTCTCTTTTGCCAGAGCGAAAGATAGAACGTACGGCCTTCTTGCTGACTTTAAGAAGCGTGACTTGCTCCCAATGATCAGCAATAGATTAATCTCAAGCGGAACCTAAGTGGCATCTAGATCCCATTTGATGAATGAAGCAACTAGGATTGGCCCTAGCACCGCAAATCTCTGAACTTGGCAGGCATTGGGTTTCTGGTGGTGGAACCTGTCCATCCGAGTTTAAGTCCTCGACTTGACACGGGTGCTCGTATTTTCCTGGATTTATTCTAAGATTTAACGGCGCTATGTTTTCAGTGGTAGGTGATGTCCCTGTCGATAGCGAGGCACCCATGGTGACTTCGTGAATCTCGTGATCTGCCGGCTCAGTCCTTCGAAGGTGTTTATAGGTGTAGGGTTTGCGTACGTGTATTTATAGGGGTGAGTGTGCATGCGTGTTATGGACGTCTAAGTTGTACTGTGTAATTTTTTTTAAAAAAAAGAACAGAGACAGAAGAAGAAAAAACGAACGAAAGAAAAAAGTATACGTAATAATAACTGCGAAAATTGTAGATTTTTTTTTGACGATGTTGGGCGAACCCTCTTCCGGCCTCGCTCAACCCTATCATTATATAGGTTGATCTGGGCTTCGATCTTGCGGTCGATCAGGAGACTGATCCGTTTACAACTTGCTTTCCGCATACTCTGGCATTTAATCTTTACGTACAATTTTCTGACTCTAAATAGATAAAATCTAAAAAAGAAATATAAAAAAGTACGTCCGGCATCTTGCGCGTCCCTGCTGGGAGTCCGACACACCTACGCTTCTTGTTGCGCATCCGAAAATCAGCACCTTTCCGTTCAGAGCGTGATCCATCTCCAAAAATCTAGTACTCGGTATGTCATTTCTGGATAGATCTCCTTCGTGGCTAGCTGATTGCCTGATCCCAGCACCGAGACTTGCTAACTTCAATTAGAATTGTTGACCACGTGTACATGACTAAAAATTCTGCATCTCATGTACCAATAGTCCTGGCACCTGCATGTTTTTCAATAAATAAAAAAATCCGTAGCCATAGCATACCGCCGGCTGGTTACTAGCACTTTTATTTTAATCCGTCGGGCTGTTCGGCTGATAGTTTCTGCGGCTGATAAATCAGCCGATGCTATTTTGTTGTGAGAGAAAAACATTGTACCATGGCTGATAAGTTCAGGCGAACAGGGCGACGCGTATTCCCATCTAGGCAATAGGTGCTATGATCTTTAAAGCCAAATAAATTAAACCTAACCAAATAATGAATCATTCGGCCAAATATTTTACACGACCCATACTCCTAATTTACCAAATTTAGCTATCAACATATGCCCCCCTGTTTTTTAGTAAAGCTTGCTTGCCCAAAAACACTTGTAGTTCATAGGATAACTTTGGATCAACACAATAACCATCCGGGCAGCTAAAGACGATGCCAAACAAGCATCGGCCATATCTATTTACCTTGCTTAGGGCGATGGTGTAGGACATCGGCCATGTGGTGTGTTTTACTTAGGACGATGATATGTAAGCATCGGCCATACTATTCTCTCTTTCCCTATCAGCGCGACGAAACATAAATGTCGATCAACTATATTTTTTTTCTTAGGGCGATGTAAACATCGGCCATTCAATTATCTTATTCAAGCATCATGCCAAACACTTGGATAGTACTTCCTCGAGTACTTCCCATTAAGAGCTCTAGGTAATTTTTCCCGTTGCAGACTTTGCACTAAATAAGAATTTCCAGGGACAACCTCTAGAACTTCATATGGACAAACATCTATATAGCCGACCCCTAATATTTTCCAGCGATCAACTTTTGGACTTTTGGGTTTGATCATTTTTGGCCTAGTGTTTTGCAGACTCCCATAACTTGATGCCTCTTCTGACCACCACTCTGGCATCTTGAGAAGTGTTTGATCTACTCTCACACCAACCACTACATTTTTTCCTTTTGCTGATTCGGCCTGAGATGGCCGAATTAGAACTTTCTTGTCCTCAAAATTAACCATGTTGGTGGGAAAAGGGTTATCATCTAGCTGCATATTTTTCTCATCAAACTTCAATCGTCCTTCATTAATAGCCGATTGAACCTGTCAACGGAACACATTGCAATCATTAGTAGTATGAGAGTAAGAATTGTGATATTTACAATATGCACACCTTTTCAATTCTTCTGGGGGTGGTATAACATGTCCATTACTCAACTTAATTTGTTTCCACTGTAACAAATAATCAAATATTTTGTCACACTTAGAAACATCAAATGTGAATTTCATCTCTTCCTTCTTGTGCGAGATTGGCTTTAGAGCAGAGCAAACAAATGGCTTAGATTTAGAAGCCCAATCCCACTCAGCTACACACATATATCTGTACTTTCATCTTCTGATGATTGAGAATCATATCCCACTATGTTCACACCAGAATGATCATTTCTATTAGTTTTTTCAGTTCTTTGAAAATTCTTGAATTCTTTAGCCTGGCTTTCTTGAGCTAGAGCCTTTTGTAGAACCTGGCTAACATCTAAGAAATCTTGCCCTTCTAGTTTTTCTTTAAGGTGTGTGAGCAAACCCGCATAAGCTAAATCAGCAAGGTCCCTATCAGAAATTGCCAAATTAAAACATCGGTTTCATGTATCTCTGAACCGTCGAACATATTCAGCAACAGATTCATTATGTCTTTGTTTAACCGATGTCAAGTGTGACAACCCGAGTTCAGTATCTCCAGTATAAAAATATTCATGAAATTTCTATTCTAACTGGGACCATGTATAAATAGAATTGGGTGCAAGTGAAGTAAACCAAGAAAAGGCTGTGCCAGACAATGACAATGGAAATAACTTCAATTTATAAATATCCTCAGCACTAGATTCACCCCACTGTACGGTAAATTAAGCAATATGTTCTAGTGTAGTTCTACCATCATCTGCCGTGAACTTAATAAATTCAGGCAACTTAAACCCTCTAGGATACTGGACTGCATCATAATGATCAGGGTATGGTTTTCTATAAGCTCGTGCCTTTCCTTTTGGTTCCAACCCAAACGAATGTTTTAATAAGAGACTAGCCAATTTTCTTCAAGATTATCGACGGTCCCTGCATGAGGCTCGGCCACCAGAGGCCGACCTTGTGCAATTGGCTGTTGCTGCTTTAAAGAGTTGGGCGGTGGACCATTATGGCTATGCTGGGGTGGTGCTTGATTTGGCTGTGTGTATGGCAAATGTTTCAAAGAGCTATTCAAACCACTAGCAGGTAGTGAGCCGTATGTACTGCCTGAACCTTGAGGTAGCGTGGGAGACACACATAATATGCTCCAGTTGGGTATAAAGAAGTAGGAACGTTTACTGTCATTCCATCTACTCGGCTTTGATTATTAGTTATCAATATGGAGCCGAGGAGTTTGCGCTAGCTGTTGGAACTGGCAGAGAAATCGTTGGAGGTGTAACCCCTAACCCAGCTGCGCTCTGTGGGACACTAAAGGCCGGATTACTGCTACTTTTACCAGCATAAAAATCAGGGGCGAAGCCCAGATAAAATGTCACTGGATTCGATCCAAACACATAGTACTAATAACTTTTAGCTTGTAATAATAATACTATAGACAATATTAGTAACGAATACTAAATATATAATATTATATATGCGCACACATTATCAATATAATAAATATTATTTTCACGACTAAGATCCTTTGGTTGTGTTAAATCAAAATCAATAGATATGACTTAGGCAATTCTACGAAACTCTAAAATTTGAAAACTTTAAAATAATTTTTGGATTGATAGTAGTGATAGTAAGCGATTTAGAATTTATCTCATTAAAACACTCCCTAAATTATATAAGCTGCAATTGAATAACTTGGTTTAAGAAATGATCAATAGTCTCTCTCCCTAGAACCATCGGCCGCGCTACCCTTCCCCATCTCCAAAATAATTAGGTTTACTTTATCTTTGATGTGATTGTCCATATTTCTTCATTAAAACAAGCTTTGAAAAAGCAAACATGAAAAAATGAAATAAAAGGTCGACTCAAGCTTGCGTGACGTCTTGCCGAAGAAGATCAAGGCAGCAAGCTCTTAATTTGCTAGAAGTATGGAACACGTACAAGCGACAAAACATGATATAATATTGTTTGCTTCCATTATTTAGCTGAAAAACTGAAAAAATAATTGTATATCCATCAACGGGAGATCAAGGAACTCTAAAAATAAAAAAAATAATGTACTTCTAAAACACAAGCAATAAATTGGAGGCGAGTCGGGGAAAGGAATCGTCGATCGGTGCAAAAGCCAGCAGTGCTGGTGCTGTACGTCCATGATGTGAGCTATTGCATACTACTGGTCTTGCCGATTGCCCAAGGGCTTGCATGGTTGCGTTTAAGGATGAAAACGGTCGGAAACGGTCGGAAACGGACTTACGAAATAGAAAACGAAATCGGTTAGTTCGGTACATTTCTACATTTTAGCAATTAAAGAATAAAAAAATGGTTAAAAATGGTTGTGAAACCAATTGAAACTGACAATTTTTAATGTTTGAAAACGGAATCATCATATAGAAAACGAAAACGGTCGATTCGGGATATTTCCGTTCCGTTTTCATCCTTAGTTGCGTTGCAGGCCGGCTGGGCCCTACCGTGCTGGCTGCTGGGGTCAGGGCGTTTGTCTTCTACGCTGCCACCTAGATCTGCCGGGGTCAAATATTTTTTTACTGGGGTCTACGCTGGTGGAAAATCGCATGGTACGAGGAGCCGTTGCCGAGTCATCGGGGTCGGCTGACCCCGACGGTAAAACTGTGGTTCTCCAGTGCGGGTACACAGAATGCCGACGAAGCAGGAGGCTGTGTGTCATCGGCACCAATACAAGCTGAAACATCAGTAATTAAAGGTAGCTTATTTTTACTTTTTTCACCCTGAGGTGCAGACTGCTGCGACACATTACCAACCCGCATCTCATAAAATAATTGTTTCATCCTGTCCTCTAGATTTTTCATAAAATTGTCACGTATGTTACAAAATTGAGCGGTCACTGATTGAACAACCATAAAAGACAGATCACTTACAATTTCACTTGCCGACCCTACCTTTGGTGCTTCGGTGATGGCTGGCAATTCTGGTTCCTTCAAGAGGACACTACCTTGGCGAGTCTTCTGGAAACAGGAAAGCATTGAATCTTCAAATTCTTGCTTGCGCCGGCGTTGCTCTCGTCTTCGAATTCTTGCAAGCGTTTATCATACTTCCGGCGATGATGTTCCTCGGACAACTCCTCCAGTGTGGGCTTGATGATGTTGCTGGAGTTAAGATCGGCCCCGTCGTTAGGCATGATGGCCGATTGACTCGATTCCCCAGCGGAGTCGCCAAATTATGTTGATGTGCAAAATTGATCGCACGGCAACACACTCGATTTCTTGATCGAGACAGCAACCTGGCCGATCTTCTCTTTTGCCAGAGCAAAAGATAGAACCTACGGTGATGAGCCCATGGCTCATCGAGATAGTCATAAAGGCAAGTCTAGCATTATTTCAAATATAGCCGCCGGTAATTCTTTGAAACCCTTTGATATTAAATTTGGAGCTATTATTTTTTATAAGAAATATAGCGAGAACATGAGGGACAAATTTACTCCGGCTGGCTTGTCATCAAAGATATATTTTGGAGATACAACCAAGCTAAGTTTCCAGGGAGTTAATGTGCGCAAGAAGCTAGCAGAGAAGGAACGGATATTACAAAAACTAATTCATATTGGCACTATACAAATAGAGATCCCGGACAATCCAACTTGAGTTCATGCGTGGAAGGTAATTGCTTAATTGCAATATGAATAATAAGGAAGTTGATTAGCAATGTGGCCGTATTATTTTATTATTTCCACATATATTGGTGGCTGGTGCTTGCGTGCATGCACAAGGCATAGTTAGTTTCCTTTTCTTAATAAAGTTCCAGTCCGGTTTATGTTTGGGTCGGTTTAACTAGCTAGTCTGGTCGAGTCGGTCTAGTCGGCAGGCCTACGTGCCATATATGCCTATGGCCTGTGTGCCCTGAAAATTAGATTGGATTTTTATTGTGTGGAGTTATTCCTCGTTGAGCCGCCGCTCATGAAACCCTAGTGGGTGTTATTGGATCCTTGTGGATTTGTGTTGATGTGTGATCGGGAATTCATCTTCTCGGGCTTGCATCGGTTCCTGTTGGAATCCCCCTCTCTGGATCGTGTCCTGTTTGGTGCACGGGTTGGAGACATTGCTGCTGTTCGGATTGCATCTACTAAAGTATCGTAAGCCGAACCATTTATCATCTATCTAGTATTGCTGCTGCTTGCGTCTGATCCATTCAGATTGACCAAAGGAATTATTTCGGATTATTTCTGCTTTTCTGTTGCTGCTGCTATTGTTTCGTCCGATTCCTCATTGGTTAAATTATATGATCTAGTCCTGTGCTTCCCCGGCCGATTAAATTAATATACATAGTTACATCAGTTATTGTTGCTTGGAGATATCTCAATATTAAGCTGCGACTATTGCTACTCACGTGAGCCTTTTGAAGTGAATTGTGTTTTGTGCTGCCGAACACTGTTTTTCGTCTGGCAATAGGCGGGATTGCTCGAGTCAACAACCATTGTAAATCTTTGCTGCAGTTTAATTACTAAAATTCAGAGAGCCAATTTTCTTGTTCTCTTGTACCGTGAAAGATTGGGCAATATTTTTGGGACAGCGTGGGCATGTCCTTATCATACGGCCTTCTTCTTGCTGACTTCAAGAAGCGTGACTTGCTCCCAATGATCAGCAATAGATTAATCTCAAGCGTAACATAAGTGGCATCTAGATCCCGTTTGATGAATGCAGCAACTAGGATTGGCCCTTGCACCGCAATCTCTAAACTTAAGAACATGGACGGAAGAATTAAAAACGAACGAAAGAAAAAGTACATAATAATAACTGCAAAAATTGTAGATTTTTTTTTGGCGATATTGGGCGAACCCTCTACCGGCCTCAACCCTATCATTATATATATAGGGCGATCTGGGCTTCGATCTTGCGGTCGATCAGGAGACCGATCCGTTTAGAGCAACTCCAAGAGACTCTATTCTAGGTTGTGTATTCTAATTTAGAGAATTTTGTATAAAATAATCCTCCAACAGACTCTCCATCTTGCTCTCTAAAATAGATACGGGTTATTCCTCCTTTTCCGCTTGCCATGGAAAGCGAGCGGGCCTCCCTCGCCAAGTCCCGTGAATCGCGCGGCAGTAGCCTCTCCTGTGCACTTTCGGCCTATCCTGCATGCACAATCGCCGAGCTTCCGCCGCGGCGGCTGTGGCACCGGGGACCGAGCGCTCCCTGCTGAGGTGGAGCACATCCTGCGTGAGCACTCCGTAGGATGACGTGTTGGCGGAGACGTATAGGGAATAGGACGATCTGATGCTTTGCTAGGTGTCGTTGCCGGCAGCAAAGGTGAGGAGTCCTCCGGCGCCACATGCAAGGCCGTGGCCGGCGAGGAGGGCGCACAACGTGTTGCCGCACGTCACTGGCTTGCTCTTCGACGACCGCCGCGTTGCCCTTCTTGCCTTGCGGGTATGGCCTCTGCTGCTGAACTTGAGTTCCAGGTGGCGGCGAGAAAGTCTAGGCGATGAGAGCGGACGGGATCATGGTGGATCCGAAAACAAAAGATCCGGTGACACGGCAAAGTTTAAATTGGAGAGTCTCAATTTAGATGATCTGTTGGAGTAGTCTATCATTTTTAGGAGGGATTCATTTTAGAGAATAGCTAAATCAATAAATTTAGATATTTCTTCTGGCTAATCTCTTGGAAATGCTCTTATAACTTGCTTTCCGCATACTCTGGCATTTAATCTTTACGTACAATTTTCGGGCTCTAAATAGATAAAATCTAAAAAAAAATATAAAAAAGTACGTCCGGCATCCTGCGCGTCCCTGTTGGGAGTCCGACACACCTACGCTTCTTGTTGCACATCCAAAAATCAGCACCTTTCCGTTCAGAGAGTGATCCATCTCCAAAAATCAAGTACTCCGTATGCCTGATCCCAGCACCGAGACTTGCTAACTTCAATTAGAATTGTTGACCAGTGTATACATGACTAAAAATTCTGCATCTCATGTACCAATAGTCCTGGCACCTGCATGTTTTTCAATAAATAAAAAATCCGTAGCCATAGCATACCGCCGCCTGTTCAGCTCATGGTTTCGATCTACGGCTGATAAGCCAGCTGATGGTGTTTTACTGTGAGAGAAAAACATTGTACTATACTACAGCTGATAAGTTGAAGTGAATAGGGCAACGCGTATTCCCATCCAGGCAATAGGTGCTATGATCTTTAAAGCCGAATAAATTAAACCTAACCAAATAATGAATCGTTCGGCCAAATATTTTACACGACCCATACTCGTAATTTACCAAATTTAGCTATCAACATCAACACAAAGGAGAGAGAAAAGAGAGTTAGGAATATCCAGGGTTAGGTGCTGTGCGGTGGAGACATCAGATATTTTCTTCTTGTGCAATGGGCGTGGGCAGAGAATGTGGTCTACGTGAGGCCACGTAGCGTCGCGTCCGGAGGACTCGCGGCTATTTATAGACCACCCCGGCCTCTCCAGTCTCCACTGCTGCGTAGTACAGACTCAAAGTCATCGTCAAAACGAGAGGTTAGCTAGAGCTCGATCAAGTGATCCTGACGATGGGTAGAGCTATGGCGCCCACGCTCGCTGCCTCACCGCCGCCGACCGCGTCGTCCGTCGTCATCGACGACATCATCCGCGGCCTCGCTGACACCACCGCCGGGCGTATCCGCACGGACGCCGACGCGACGTCGCGCGCGTCCGCCGACTTCGGCACCAACGTGACCGTGGACGCGGCCCGGCCGGCGGCCGTGTTCTACCCGTCGTGCGCTGCTGACATAGCCGCGCTGCTGCGGGCGTCCAGCGCGAGCGCCTCGCCGTTCCCCGTCTCCGCGAGGGGGTGCGGGCACTCGACCCGGGGCCAGGCGACGGCCCCCGGCGGCGTTGTCGTCGACATGCCGTCGCTAGGGCGCCACGCCACCAACTCCTCCGCGCGGCTCACCGTGTCGGTGGACGGGCGCTACATCGACGCCGGTGGCGAGCAGCTGTGGGTGGACGTGCGGCACGCCGCCCTGGCGCACGGCCTCACGCCGCGCTCGTGGACGGACTACCTCCACCTCACGGTCGGCGGCACGCTCTCCAACGCTGGCATCAGCGGCCAGGCCTTCCGCCATGGCCCGCAGATATCCAACGTCCTCGAGCTCGACGTCGTCACGGGTACGTATGCACGACACGTACATCGCTGTGCTTATTGTCCATGCGTGATCACAAGCTCGATCGACATGGACATAAATCACATAAATGGACGACATGCATGAAATTAATGGTAACTTTATTCTTTCTGAGATTCATGAACTTCACAGGAACAGGGGAGATGATGACGTGCTCCAAGTCGAAGGAGGCCGACCTCTTCGACGCCGTGCTCGGCGGGCTGGGGCAGTTCGGCATCATAACGCGCGCGCGGATCCCGCTGGTGCCGGCGCCGGCGAGGGCGCGGTGGGTTCGGCTCCTCTACGCCGGCGCCGCGGACCTAACGGGCGACCAGGAGCGGCTCATCGACGAGCGCGGCGCGCTGGCCGGGCTCATGGACTACGTCGAGGGCTCCGTCCTCACAGACCTCCAGAGCCTCATCGGCAGCTGGCGCTCGCAGCCGCCGTCGTCGTCCTTCTACTCGGAGGCCGATGCTGCGCACATCGCCGCGCTAGCCAAGGAGGCCGGCGGCGTCCTTTACTGCCTGGAGGGCGCGGTGTACTACGGCGGCGCCAGCGACACAACCGCCACAGACGTTGACAAGGTAACGATCAAAAGTTCTGGTTAAAAGTACTGTTCATTAAGTTGCTGCGAGAGAAAAATACTGTTCGTTAGCTTAAAAAATATGGTTTATAAGACAAGCGAACAGGGCCCATTAAAGGCATGACCCACTCGTCCCTTCGTGCCATGCTGTGCTAGCCCATGGCACCTGGGCTGTGCCTACAGCCCAGGCACGGCCCTACAAAAGGGTTGTGCCGCTCATGCCGGCCCGACTAGGCTATCGGGCCGTGTTGTCCCGTTGCGTCTAAGACAGCGCGCCGCTGCCACGTGCGAGAACAGGCCAGGGGCCACGTCGCCGTGGCGTCCGCGCGCAGGCCGGGGCCACGTCGCCACTGCATCCGCGCACCGATGAAGCGCAGCCACTACGTCTGCGCCGGAGAAGTGGTTGTCACTGCTGTAGAGGATTTGTAGGGGCAGTTTGCCCAGCTGCCCCTACGGAAGCGCCTCTACAAATCAGCGATTTGTAGGGGCGTTCCCCAGCCGCCCCTACAAATCGGATTTGTAGGGCCGCAAAAAACGGACCGCCTCTACAAATCTATTTTCCAGAAATCACGAATTTAGGCAAAAAAATAACAAAAAAAATTTATCCCAGGAGGCCCCCCATCGGTCAGCCACACGCCGCGTGCTCGCGAGCCGCAAGTCTCGCATTTTTTCACGTGAAAATCTTGAGCTCCGCAGTTGTGGGGGATCGAACCCATGACCTCGCCCTTGCGTGTTACCCCCTCTACCACTCTACCCCATTACCACTTGTATCAATACTAGATATAATCTTTCTCCTCATATTATACTGAATCGAATTTGAAATGAGTGTTTAGAACTCTAAACGAATTCAAATGAAAAATTTATCAACTATAAAGTTTTTTAACTTTTCAGGATCTACAACTTTTATTTTGGCCATTTCTCCATCCGAGGCCGTTTGCAAAATTTGAATTTCAAATATTGAAAATTTGGACGTAATTATCCTAAACTAGATAATTTCAAATGAAAAAGTTGTCAACTATAAAGTTATACAACTTTTCGAGATCTACAACTTTTGTTTTGGTTGTTTCTCCACCCGAGGTCGTTTAAAAAATTCAAATTTCAAATTTGAGAAATTCAAACGTAGTTTTCCGTGACAAAACGATTTCAAATGAAAAAGTTATCAACTACAAAGTTCCAGAACTCATCAAGATCTACAACTTTCATTTTGATCATCATTTCAAGTGACTTTGTTTGAATACTTCAAATTTTAAATTTCAAAAAATGACAACTTCAAACAAGATTTTGAAATAGCAAATGATTTCAGCTGAAAAGTCATCAACAACAAAGTTGTAAAACTCATCAAGGTCTACAACTTTTATTTTGATCATTTCTTGATCAGACAAAGTGATGGTATACATTGTTCACCAATTCATAAATCTCTCACATAGTTTATAAAACTATACGAGAGATATGTCATTTGTGAACAATATGTACTACCACTTTGTCGAATGAAGAAATGAATAAAATAAAAGTTGTAGATCTTGATGAGTTCTACAACTTTGTTGTTGATGACTTTTTTAGCTGAAATCATTTGCTGTTTTAAATCATTTGCTGTTTTAAAATCTTGTTTGAAGTTGTTTTTTTTTTAAATTAAATTTTAAAATGTTCACAAGAAAAGATGACCACAATAATAATTGTAAGAACACAATAAATTGATAGGGCATGATTTTAGAAAAATTTAGGAAAAAAATCAAGTAATTTAAAGTTAGCATGAGGGAGAAAGACTAGTTACAAGTTTTAGCCAGAGATCAAAAAGAGAAATATGAGTTTTTCAATAATTAAAAAAATAAATTTCAAACGGTATTTTGAAATATCAAATGATTTCAAATGAAAAAGTTGTAAACAACAAAGTTCTATAACTTTTTGAGATCTATAACTTTTATCTTGGTCATTTCTCCATCCGAGATCGTTTGAAAAATTCAAATTTTAGTACTTAATTTTTAATATTCGGCGTCTATTTGTAGAGGTGGTTCTATATCCAGCCATCCCTACAAATCTGATTCATAGGAGCAGCTGGATATAGAGCCGCTCCTACAAATAGGGCCATTTGTAGTGGCGGCTAATAACACCAATCGTCCCTACAAATGAATTTGTAGGGGCGGCTCATTTGAGAACCATTTATAGGGGCGGCTCAATATAGAGCCTGAGCCGCCCCTAAAAAAAGAGGCATTGCTACAAAATCCTTTCTGTAATAGTGTCGGTTAATAATTTTGGGTGTTCTGGATTGTCGTTTTTAACTTTTGGGGTGTGACGTGACGACTGGCGTGTACTCCTCTGTTCCAAAATAAATTAATTTTTAAAATAAAAAAATCAATTTCTGGAACCACTTTAAATTAAATTATCTTAAGTTTTATGACATCAAATAAATATGTTATATTTCATAATATATCTAGTGATATTAATTTAGTGTCATAAATATTAGTGATTTTTTCTTTTAAGTTTAATTAAATTTAATATAGTTTGACATAGTACATGCGTGGCTGCAGCTACAACGGTGCAAGTTGGCATGGCAGCATCGATAGTCGTGCCTCTGTCGGTTCCTTCTCGTGCATATCTGAGCAAGGTCAATAATAAAGTCAAATGCTGGGTTATATGTCAGTTATTAGAGCCAAGTTATACAATAGTTGTCTTGTATTTGTCTAAAAAAATTTTACTATTACTATGTGGTACCATGTCTTACATTCTCTTTCCTATTTCTCGTTGATCACTTATGCCTCTATCTGGGCCTACCAATGCCTATGCTTTCATGCCCAACTTATTGCTTGCATGAGAGCCAAGCTTTCCTCTCTCTCCTCCATGTTAGCAAAAATACAGACTAGCTTAGCTATAAGACCATTATTGTACTTGCTCTCGTTTGCAAGCTTTTTAAATTTTTTGGTACTTTTTTCTAGATAGCTACTCCCATAATTTCAATTTTGTAAGACTTGCATCCATTTGAAGAGTCAAAGCCTCGTAATTTTGAAGCAAACATTAGCCCCATATAATATAATTTTATTATTATATATGGTTATATGATTTTGTTCTTACAAACATTTAGTATAAGATAAGTCAGTAAAAAAATCTAGTCATAGTGCTTTAGAGACCGATGAGTCAAACCACACCTTAAATTTTACAACGAAGGGAACAGAGAGTACACAAGGAAATGAAACACTCACACTTTAGGCCTTATTTGGATGTAAATTATTTTTAAAATATTAGATAAATACTTTAGTTTTATAAAATACTTTGGTTTTCAAAACCTGCTAAGTGTTTTGCTACAATAAACATTGTAGTTTCTAAAACATGGTGTTGTCAAAATCATAGTCCTTTTGAGTCAAACCACACCTTATATTTTAAAGCGAAGGGAACAGAGAGTACACAAGGAAATGAAACACTCACACTTTAGGCTTTATTTGGATGTAAACTATTTTTAAAATATTAGATAAATACTTTAGTTTTGTAAAATACTATAGTTTTCAAAAACTGCTAAGGACATGTTTGGATGACGCAGTTTTCAAAAATTGTAGTATCAAGAGCTATGATTTTATAAGTCAAAGAGATACAAAACTATGGTTTAGAAAAAAGAGGCTATGAGGGGAGTTTCTACACAAAATCATGGTTTTAGAGACTACAAGATTTGTTGTATCCAAACACCCAGTAGCTTTTGAAAACCAAAGTATTCTGTAAAACCATAATATTTCTCCAATACTTCAAAAATACTTTGCATCCAAATAGGACCCAAGTGTTTTGCTACAACAAACATTGTAGTTTCTAAAACATGGAGTTGTCAAAATCATAGTCCTTTTGAACTTTTAGAAATCGCACTCACGATCTCTTTTTTTTTTTCTAAACCACATTTTGTATGACTTTGGCCTATATAAAACCACAGTTTACTGATACCATAACTTTCTAAAACTACATCATCCAAATAGTCCCTTAATTTTTTACTGAATATAATTATGCAGACATTCACCCACACATTTCGTCAGTTAAAAGATCACCGGGCAGGGCAGGCATGTGGTGCTTCATGGAGTCTGGGTAGGCACTTGTCCACAAAAAACACACGATCGAAGTACACAACTAACTTTCCATTTTTGCTCTTGGAGAAAATAAATATAGTTGTAAATGAGCGTTTAGGCCAGAGCAATAATTTCACAAAATATTTTTTTCGAAATGCTTACACAAGCTTTTAGTTGGTTAATTTAAATATCCTATATAAACCTTAATTAAACTCCTAGCTTCTGATTTTTCTCTTGAAAAGAAACAGTTGTCCTATATACCTACGGACCTGCTTAGAAATGTGGAATATTTCAAGGTTTTTAGCTGGCTAGTTATTAAAAATCTTATATTGCCTGTATGATAAAAAAACAATCTCTAGTTTATTTTGTTAAGATGCAGACAATACATATCATTTAGTGAACACAAAACAAAGAAATAAGAAATACTCTTGACAACAAGGTGATGGAAAGTTGAAATTGTTGGATTTCTCGGAAAATGAGAATTACATTCTTTTTGGGACAAAAAGGAGTACTAACCTTAATTATTATTGATGGCTTTATTTGCATGGGGATAATGTTTTTGATAATACTATTCCAGTTGGTTAACAAGAATAGGTCATGGCCATCCCTCAAAAAAAAAGAATAAGTCATGGCCACTATGGAGTACTCCCTCTGTCCCTATATAATTATCACGGTTAGTGTACGTGCCATAAGTTTGACTCGATTTGTATAAAATACGTGCAATATTTGTATCTCCAAATAAATTTATTAAAAAACTAGATTCAAAGACCTTTCCAATGATACTAATTATATACCGTAAATATTAATATTTTTTAATATATATTTAGTCAAAGTTGCTTCTTGGGAAGTGCAAACGACTGGTATTTAGGGTCAGAGGGAGCAGTAGACAGAGACGAATGATTCAAGCAGTCATACGATAAGACTAGCGCCCCCAAAATAATAAAAATATATTTACAAATGTAGCAAGTATTAAACTTGGCTAGAAACGAATCATTCGGGTTCGGTCTCGGCTACCAAGTCAGCAAGCTCTAGAGGATATATATATATATATATATATATATATATATATATATATATATATATATATATATATATATATATATATATATATATATATATACACGCACGTCCACATCCATGCGAGTACTGCACAGCTCGCATTCACATATACGGAGTACTGAGTACTCTGTTTGCACCAACGACAGCAACAGTGCTGGGCGTACGTACGGGCTACAGACTAGCGTCTCTAGCTACAGGATGTGTCAGTTGGGACGGCCACGTTTTTCCACGAAAGTGACCGTGCAAGCAGTTGAGCACGAGCACCGCAGTCTGTCCATACGTATGGCTGCTGGACTACCATGCATATGCATGCTGCCAGTTGACGTGTACTCCCTCGATCTCTTATTAACTGTCGCTATAGAAACGTGCCGATCAAACTTTGTTAAGTTGAACTTAGTTTATAAAAAATATTAGCAACATTTATATCTCTAAATAAGTTTATTATAAAAATAGATTTAATGATCTATCTAATAATAGCAATTATGTATTATAAATATTAGTATTAGTTTTTTTTATACATTTGATCCAAGTTAAGTATGTTTAATTTCTCGGTAAACGAGAACGACAGTTAAAAAGGTCCTAAGAGATCAGTACTCCTGCTCACACAGATCCCGGCATGGACACATGCCGGCCAGCAACAGGAATCACTACCGAAAAACAGATCTTTGCCGAGTGCCAAACTCTTTGCCGAGTTTTTTTTTCGGGCACTCGACAAAGAAGCTCTTTGCACTTCTTTGCCAAGTGCCAGAGAGTCAACACTCGGCAAAGAAGAAACACTCGGCAAAGACTGCTTTGCCGAGTGCCAAATCTGACAAACTCTTTGCCGAGCGCCGACGCTCGGCAAAGAGCTTTTTTGCCGAGTGTCAGATTTGGCACTCGGCAAAGACCTATTTGCCGTGACACTCGACAAAGAGATTTTTCAAAATACATTTTGAGGTAGTAAATTAACTCAAATAAAAAAGTTTTCAACTACAAAGTTGTTTAACTCATCAAGACAAATGACCAAACACCCAAAATAAAGTTTGTAGATCTTGAGAAGTTATAGAATGTTGTAGTAGAAAACTTTTTCATTTGAGTTCATCTTGTCATACTGAACTGCATTTGAATTTTAAAAATTTAAAATTCAAATTTTTTAAACGACTTCAGATGGAAAAACACTCAAAATAAAGTTTGTAGATCTCGAAAAGTTATGAAACTTTGTAGTTGAAAACTTTTTCATTTGAGTTCATCTTGTCATGGAAACTACGTTTGAATTTCTCAAATTTAAAATTCGAATTTTTTAAACGACCTCGAATGGAAAAACACTCAAAATAAGGTTTGTAGATCTCAAAAAGTTATGAAAATTTGTAGTTGAAAATTTATTCATTTGAGTTCATCTTGTCATGGTAAACTACGTTTGAATTTCTCAAATTTGAAATTCAAATTTCGTAAACGACCTCGGATGGAAAAACTTCCTAAATGAAAAGTGTAGATCTTGAAAAGTTATGAAACTATGTAGTTGATAACTTTTTGATTTGAAGTTGTTTAGGGCCTCTAACAAGCAAATTATTCTCGGTTTAGTACCATATGTGGGGAATTAAAACTATATATAGACACGTGTGATAGTCTAGTGCAGTGGCTAAGGCAGGAACTACGCAAGGGAGAGGTCACGAGTTCGAATCCCACCGGCCGCGAAGCGCGTGATTTTCGTGCGAAAAATACCGCGACTTGCGACTTCGACGGAGACGGGCGGGCGCTGGCCGGTGGGCCCCTCCACCAATTAAAAAAGAATTTCCTTATTTTTTCGAGTTTTTTTCGATTTGCAATTTGCCGAGTGTCGAGCACTCGGCAAAGTCTTTGCCGAGTGCCCGATAAACAACACTCGGCAAAGACAGCTTTGCCGACAAGGATTTGCCGAGAGCGCTTTGCCGAGTGCCTCAGACACTCGGCAAAGAACCTGAGTCCGGTAGTGAATAGCTTGCAGCCCACAACATGTTATTAGCTAGGCCTAGCTAAGCCATTTATATTTATACTTACATATTTTCTAACATATACTAGCCAGGGCTCCAGCGCTTCGCGCGGGTAAGACTGTAGCTAACGAGATGCACTGTTCATCCTGGGTTGGACACTGTTCACGCGCCCGGACTGTTCATACGGGGAACGTTCACCGAGATCCGGTACTGTTGACTAATGGGCTTCGCGCGGGGTAGGACTGTTGCAAACGGGCTGGCTGTTCATACCGAGCGAAGTACTGTTTACGTGTCCGGTACTGTTCACACGGAGGTACTGTTCACCAGAATCCGGTACTGTATTTTAGCGTGGGGTACTGTTCATGAAGACCCTTTACTGTAGCTAACACTGTAGGTAACTCACCGCGTTTAAAGGTCTTTATAGATATGTGGGCATGCAAATGAATAGCTTGGAGCCCACACGGCGACACGATCGATGTGAGTGACGTGGACCCGTACGTTAAAATGTTCGTTGGGTGTTTATATATGGGGCGCGTTGCCGCCGCGCCGGTTTTTGGAAGGGAAAATAAAATTCCGTGAAAAGGAGGAAAAAGCAAAAATAAAACAGAAAAAAAGAAAGAAAAGCAATGAACAGTAAAGGTCGCCGTTATAAACTGAAACGCGGAGGAGGCAGGAAAAAACTTGTGGTTGAGGGATCTTATATTCATGCAGGGCGTGGAGGTGATGCTGCGTGAGCTGCGGTACGCGCGGGGGTTGGCGTTCGTGAAGGACGTGTCGTACGTGCAGTTCCTGGACCGCGTCAGCGCCGGCGAGCGCAGACTCCGCGACGATGGCCTCTGGGACGTGCCGCACCCGTGGCTCAGCCTCTTCCTCCCGCGCTCCCGCATCCTGGACTTTGCCGCGGGCGTCTTCCACGGCGTGCTCCGCCGCCGCGCCGTGAAGGGCGGCGGCGGCCCCGTGCTTGTGTACCCCATGAAACGGGGCAAGTGGGACGGTGCCACGTCGGCGGTGCTCCCCACCGTCGGCGACGGCCAGGAAGAGGAGGAGGTGTTCTACACGGTGAGCATCCTGCGGTCAGCGGTGGCAGACGGCGACCTGCGGCGCATGGAGGAGCAGAACGCGGAGGTGGCGCGCTTCTGCGAGGCCGCCGGCATCCCGTGCACGCAGTACCTGCCCTACTACGCGACGCCGGAGGAGTGGGCGGCGCGGCACTTCGGGCCCGGCAGGTGGGACAGGTTCCTCCGCCGCAAGAGGAAATACGACCCCATGGCGATCCTGTCGCGCGGGCAGAGGATTTTCTCCTACCCACTACGTTACTTGCCTGATGGGCCGGCTGATCCAGTGATCCGGCCAGTCCATTGATCGATCGTCGTTGCTACATGAAATAATGCAAGCATGGCTGTGTTTTATTTGTAGGGTGTGTCTGGAGTATGCGTGCAGGTACGAGAATCTGCGTGATGTTTGTACCGTGATTCATAAAAGAAAATTTAAATATGCATATTATATATATATATATACACACACACGTCATCGCACCTAATGCATGCGTGAATTGCTTCGCTCATACTAGTATCATGGAGGACGGATAGCTTAACTTTATCTCGCTCTCGCTCGCTCATGGCAGTAGTAGTACCACCACCAACAACAACAACATTAATAATAATAATAATAATAATAATAATAATAATAATAATAATAATAATAATAATAATAATAATAATAATAATAATAATAGCAGAAGCAACAATAATAATAATATATTTATTTCTATATCTAATATTAAGGAGGTAAAATTTCTTCTTTATTTTTTTCGTCCATCGTCTCTCACTTCTCTTCCCATCTCTTGGTCCGTCATCACCCACTCTCACCGTTCTCGCTTTGTGTTTAGAGCTGCAAAACTTTTATTAGCGTCATACCACCATTCATATCATGGCATGTCTGCCCAAGCCTATTCGCATTACGACACGCATGCAGGTATGTAGCTCACCTTCCACCTTTCTTAATCTTATCTTCAATCTTAAACTCACAATAGGTGCACAATGGCCGCTTTCACCTTTCTTAAACTCATAGTAGGTGCACACAATAGCCGTCTATTTAAGCTGAGTTAATCTCTTGTCAATTTTCATACGGAGTTATTCCCTTTGTTCTATAATACAGTGCATTCTAGGAATTTTAAGATAAATTAAGAGAGAACATAAAAGACACATGTACCCTTATTATATTTCCTAATCAGATGATATCATCAAGATGATTAATGGTGATTGGTTGATAAATAGAAAGTACTTAATGTAAAATTGGTTTTTGTCCTCAGAACGCATTATATTTGAGGACAAATTTTGAATGCTATAATGCACTATATTACAGGACGGAGAGAGTAATCCTTTATTACAGTAACTTTTATTATGGACCTTGGAATTTATTTGATTTAAGGATGGGAACCAAGCCAAATTAAATCTAACAACCATAGCTACATGGTCATTGTGATTTCTTTGGATCTCTCTTCTTTTTTATTCCGTTCCGATCTCTCTCTCTTTTCGTTCCTTGTTCTGATATACTTTTTTATTCCATTCCGAGACCTCCTGTGATCTCTCTCTCTTTTTTGTTCCATGAGGCCTGTCGTCCCCCCTTCTGTTTACTCAGGTGTCAAGATCGCCACCCGTTCAAGTCGGTTATCTAACTAAGTAGTCTTTCATTAACTTCACTTAGCTAAATCCTTCAACTCGATCTGTCATCCTGGTGTACTACCTATATAGTGCACTATTGTCCAATCTGTGCGATCAAGGTAATTTTTATTAATAATAGTATCATTTGGCTCTGTTCACTTGTCTTATAAGACGTACTGTTTCAGCGAAGGAATAATATTTTTCTCTTATAATAAACAGCGAACAGTACTTTCAGCCATGACTTTTCAGCGAAGCAAACAGGGCCCGGCTTATAAATAACTCCATCTGGACCTATGCGTAGTAAAATTTGCTGTAATAGTCACCTACGTGTCCAGTATCTAGTATCCGCTCAATATATTTTTATTACTAAGAATTATTTTAGTCAGTAAATAATTCTATCCTGACCTATGAGCAATAAAACTATTATTACCTTTTACTACTTTAATAAATAATTCTGGACAGGTCACGGGGAGTTAAACTGAAAGGGGAAGGCAATCAAATACGCTCGAATAATCGGTGCAGACTCTTTTCCATACAAATATATAAATTATGTGTGATAATCACATACTTTAGTTTCCAATGCACAATCAACGTCAGTTGCCAATTGACGAAATATTTACATCTAGCAAGATAGAATGCTGATGCAATGACCATATATTACAAAAGCGAGTTAAAACTAAATATCCAAAAACCCTGTGACTCCAAAGACATTTGGTCAAATGCCCTGTGGCAATAAACTTTGGTTGTGCTACTTAGGCCTGGTTTAGTTCGCGAAAATTTTTAGAAAAAACTACCGTAGCATTTTCGTTGTTATTTGGTAATTAATGTCTAATCATAGACTAACTAGGTTTAAAAGATTCGTCTCGTGATTTATAGCTAAATTTTGTAATTAGTTTTATTTTTTATCTATATTTAATGCTCCATACATGTATCCAAAAATTGATATGACGAGGAATCTTAAAAATTTTAAACAAGGCCTTACCAAAACGATAAATAATTCCGTACGGGCCCTTCCGTAGCATCGTTGGCTATGTTAGTTAGCAACGCGTCCGATCTCCAAATTTAACATCCAGTCTTCGGATGAGTATTTTTTTATTATTAATAATAGTAGTATTTTTTTATTAGTAATAATAGTTCTGGACAGGCTCATAAGAAGTAAATTTGGCTCCTGGACAGGCTCATAAGAAGTAAATTTGGCTCCGGGGCATCGATTCTCCGGATGACGAATTTTTTATTACTACTATTATTATTTGCTTTGATAAATAATTCTATATGGGCTCATGTACAGTAAATTTTTGCACTGCTACTTACCGAGGTGTCAGGACCTCCGGACAAGGATAGCTTTTATTAGCGTCGATAAATAATTCTGTCCATATGCAGTAAATTTGGTTGTGCAACCTACCAAAGCATCAGATCTTGGGATGCTGATATTTTTATTACTGATATTGCCATTTGCTTTGATAAATAATTACGAACATACCCATGCACAGTAAATTTGGTTGTCCGATCTTGAAATAAGATTTTTTTTATTACTACTATTATCATTTAATTCGATAAATAATTCCAAACGGGTCCATACACAGTAAACTTGGTTGTGCTACTTACCAGGCGTACGATCTCTAAATGATGATTTTTTTAATTACTACTATTATCATTTCCTTCAATAAATAATTATAGTCTTGAGAAAACAACATTTGAAACCAAAACAACATGAATTCTACAACTGGCTCTGTTTAGTTGCAAAAAATTTTACAAAATTTTTCAGATTTCCTGTCACATCGAATCTTTGACACATGCCTGAAGTATTAAATATGGATAAAAAAATAAAACTAATTACACAGTTTAGACGAAATTGACCAGACAAATCTTTCGAACCTACTTAGTCCATTAAACACTAATTATCAAATAACCACGAAAGTACTACAGTAGTATTTCCTAAAAATTTTCCCGAACTAAACAGGACCGAATCAGGGAGAAAGGGAGGGACACTGACCTGCAGATGCACATCCATGTGAGATATACAAAAACAAATCAGAACAGTCATATCTCGGTGCCGAAGCCATGCTTGGTGATGTTCCAGACGCGTACAGTGTGGACTGGTAGAACTTACTAGTATTCAGCATCCATTGTGCATGGCCGTGGATGACCTGGGTTATTGCCGTTGTCCCTATCTCTGGTCTGGTGTTGGCGCGGCGAGCTCGGCAACTGCGATGCGATGGAGCCAGCACGGCGGCGTTGAGAGCCTGGACCATCGCCAGCACGGCCAGGGGCCACGGGCCAGTCGCAGATACCGGCGCCGGGGGACGAGATGCACCTCAGCCGGGGGACGCCGCTCGCGCGGGAGCAGGCTGGGCTGTCACCGGGGCCCTCGTCCATGCGAGGGGAGGTGCCGCTGCCCGATGTGGGGAGGCCGGCGATGTGCCGCCGCAGGATTTGAGGAACCACGACCCAGCTGCAATGCAATGGTGAGGCTGCCCCGGGAGGGCCCGCGCCACACTACAGGAGAACTGAAATTTCCCGAGTGTTTGTGGCTTCCCCGAGTGCCAGAAAACGTGCACTCGGGGAACTAGCTCTTTCCCGAGTGTTGTACTCGGGGAAGAAATGCACTCGGGGAAGAGAGGTTTCCCTGAGTGCCCCAGATTTATAGGCACTCGGGGAAGAACGACACTCGGAAAGGTCCTCTTCCCCGAGTGTTGCACTCGGGGAAGAGAGGCACTCGGGGAAGAAAATAGTACATGACGGTCCGCCTTCGCACGCCGTTACGTTTTTTCTTTTTTTTAAGCTTCCCCGAGTGTCAGAATTTGGCACTCGGGGAAGAGGCTTCTTCCCCGAGTGCCTGCTCCTGACACTCGGGGAAGAGGCCTCCCCGAGTGTCAGAATTTGGCACTCGGGGAAGAGGCCTCTTCCCCGAGTGCCACCTCCTGGCATTCGGGAAAGAATTTTTATTTTTTTTGTTTTTTTGCCCCAGTTTTTTGTGATGCCTTCCCACATCATTTCAAACTCCTTGTTCAAATTTGGGACAATTTTGACTTTATTTTATATATTTTGTTAGTTTTTTTCGTTTCTTTGAATTTTTTGCACACTTCCGATTTGAACTGCAGGTGCATGAAATAATGGAATATGGTGATTCAAAAAATCATATTCGTGTTATTTGGTGTATGTTGAGTCCGTTTCCAGGAAGCCACATGAAATGTCAACCATCTTGTCGCCGTACCATCGCGAACAACTTGCGGGAAAAGTGTATTTAAATTATATAAAATCCAAACGAAGTCTAAAAATCACGAAACTTGACTGGGCGTCGTGTTATAGCATGTAAAGGCTATGATAAAAAATTGAGAAGGTTTCGAGCAATTAGCGACGTCGGATGTCTAAAACCCAGACATCTCCGGACATCTCCATATGTGATCACATGAGGAGGTCAAATGAGGCACTAAATGACCCCAGATGAAAAACTTTTAAATACAAAGATGTTAGAACTCATCAAGATCTACATTTGATACATAGACCATTTTTACATTTAAGAAAGTGTTAGTAAACACTAGTCACAAAATCTTAAATCTCACATAGACTTTAAGAAACTATGTGCGAGACATGTGGATTTACAACTACACTTTCCTAACACTTTGTCAAATGCAAAAATGACCTGTGTATCAAATATAGATCTTGATGAGTGGACCAATCTTGGTATTCATGACTTTTCGAGTTGAGACCATCTGGGGTTTCGAAAACTGGCATGTAGCTGTGAAAAATTCAAAATTCAAAATTTCAGTGGTTCAAACTTTGTCAAATGAAAAGTTGACCATTACACCAAATGTAGATCTCGATGAGTTTGACATACTTTGTATTCATGACTTTTGTATTTGAGACCATCTAGGGTTCAGTTAAAGTGTCGTTTTTTAAAAATCCAAGATTTGACTTGGTCAAACTTGGTCAAATGAGGCACTAAATGACCCCAGATGAAAAACTTCTGAATACAAAAGTGTTAGAACTCATCAAAGTCTACATTTTCTACATAGTTCATGTTTCCATTTGAGAAAGTTTTAGTAAACTCTAGTCACATGTTTAAAAAATCCAAGACGTGACTTGGTCAAACTTGGTCACACGAGGCACTAAATGACCTCAAATGGAAAACTTTTAAATACCAGGATTGAATAATTCATCAAGGTCTACATTTTATATATAGGTCATTTTTGTATTTGAGAAAGTGTTAGTAAACACTAGTCATAAAATCTTGAATCTCACATAGACTTTATGAAACTATATGTGAGACTTGTGGATTTAGAACTACACTTTCTAACACTTTGTTAAATGTAAAAATGGCCTATGTATCAAATTTAGATCTTGATGAGTGGACCAATCTTGGTATTCATTACTTTTCGAGTTGAGACCATCTAGGGTTTCAAAAACTGGTCTGTAGTTGTCAAAATTTTAAAATTCAAAATTTGAATGATTCAAATTTTGTCAAATGAAAAGTTGGCCATTACAATAAATGTAGACCTTGATGATTTTAACAAACATGGTATTCATGTCTTTTCCATTTGAACCCATTTAGGGTTTCAAAACTGCAGTCGAAGTGTCATTTTTTTTAAATACAAAATTTGACTTGGTCAAATGAGACACTAAATGACCTCAGATGAAAAACTTTTGAATACCAAGATTGTACAACTCATCAAGATCTACATTTTTTATATATTATATTTTTTAATCTTAGAAAGTGTTAGTCTCCTAAATTTATATTTAAAGTTTCAAAATTACCATAAAAATAATTGTAATAATTCAAAAATTTGTTAGAAAATCCTAAAAACTTGCATGGCTACATGTTAGATCTTGATGAGTACAATTTTTTATACTCTTTAATTTTGTTACTTTTTAATGATCATTTTTATCATTTAAATGGATTTATATATTTTTTTGGGGGAATTTATATAATTATTAAAAGAAACATTTTACATTTGTTGGGCTGCAATCGAAACGGCCTGATCCCAAGCGTAGCCCAATAGGCCCAATCCCAAGGGCTGGTATATATACAACAAGCTAGGGTTTCATGTTGAGACCGCACTCTATCTCCCCGATCCACTTCTCTTCAGCGCCGCATCCACCTCCCTCCGGTGTGCGCGGGAAGGGGCCGCGCCCACGGCGGCGGCGGGCCGCGCTCCTCGCGGAGGCGCTGCGTCCCCTCTTCTCCCCTCCTGGCCAGCGGCGCGCACGGGGAAGGGGGTCGCGCCCACGGCGACGGCGGGCCTCCCTCCTGGCGGAGACGGCGACGGCGACCCTTTCCTCCCCTCCTGGTCGGCGGCGGGCCGTGCTCCCGGCGGCGGCGCGAGGCGCGCACAACGGGTGCAGCTCGCCCGTGGACCACCAGCTCAAGCACCTCATCGCGTGCAGCTCCACTGCGCTATTGCGGCCGCCGCCGCTTTGCCGCAGGGGTGCCCATGGCGGAGCTCAAGTTCGTAGGGACCCAGATCCAGATCTCCGAGCTTTGGCGCCGGTACGCGTCGCAGGAGCGGGAGCTCGGCCACATGGTGCTCGATGCAACTTGGGATAGCCTACTCCTGCTCTAATTTCTTTGTGCTGATGCATCAATCCTTCAGATTTTTTTTTCACCTGTACAGCTCCAGTTTACTTTGATGCATATCACAATAGTGCCTTATAGATTGCTACATTCTAGATGGACATGCCTTGGTAGGGTTCTCCTGCCAAATGATAAAATTGTAAGCATCCATATAGGGTTAGTATTTCTTACATGAAACCTGCCAACTATTTAGGTTCTCCATGCAACTTGGGATAGCCTACTCCTGCTCTAATTTCTCCTTGCCAGTTTTTTAGATGCCCATGCTATAGTTTCTATATATGCAGATTTCTAATTTCTCTTTATCATCATACATGCACATATACACTTTCTGAACCTTCCCCTGTTCTAATTTTCCTGATCAATTCTTTACATATGCTCATTATTTGCTTTTTTTTACAATGTGAGTTCTTTAGATGCCCTTGCTGCTCCTGCAACCTTTTCTTTATATATGTATTCATGATACCCATATATCTGTTATGGATAGATTCCTATCAACAATACATACTTTGGATTATGCTTATTCTGCAGGCCTAACAATGGCCGCGTTGATCAGTTGTCAATAATCCTGTTCGAGGAGCTGACCTGCTTCCTGTTCTACTGACCTTGTGATTGATACTCATGTTGAGCTGCCAAATAGTGCACGTTTTTGCATAGAGCATATTATGAATCCTAACATGATTCTGAAATAATTGTGAATTAAATTAACTGCAACTAATTTCATTTGCAGTCGACGCTGTCACACTGCAATTTTACAAAGGATGGTGTTTATTGATTATGTGCTGTGGTACTTTGGTTATACTGCTGCAGAAGATTCATGCCATGCAGTTTTGTCAAACTCTGGTGCTACCTCTTACAGAGAGGCCTAATAAGGCATTTTGGAATGGTAACGATCCCTGATGTTCCAATTAATGTACTACTGCACCTCCTTCCATCTTGTGCTTCTCCATTTACTAATCACGGTTATGATACATAATGTTCATACCCCCACCTTTTTATCGCATACAAATCTGTCTTCTGTCTACATAATGCACACCATGTATTAAAAGTAATTTTTAACTTTGCAATTACAAGATACTAAATGTTAACCTGACCTCAAATAAAAATTCCTTTTGCTTACTCTCCACATCGGCACAGCCTAAATATTTGACAATTGTATTTGTATGTGCCCAACCTTCAATAATGCTAATGTGTTCCTCAATGCTGCCTCCAGTTCAGATTCAGGCTTCAGTCTGATGACAGGCTTAAGCTCACTGCTTCCTCTAAACAAAACTAGATACACTGTTTTACACAATGTTTGTTCCATAACTGACTACAACTCAGGCATTGTCACCGCTTTATGATTTCCTTAGTTTGCCATTTTCTCTACCCACATGTTCTTGATGCAACTTATCTATATGCAAATCAAATAGTCCTATTTTTTTTAATATACTGATTCTCACTTTTCTGCTATACATGGCTCTTTGGGGCCCTATACAAATCACTTTCTGTATCATCTATACTCATTTCCATGGCCACAACAAACTAGAAACTCAATTATGAGGCTTCTCCCCGACTTAGTTATAGGGCTTCTCCCAACATAGCTATATACGTCGAACTAAGTATGTCAAATGATATTCAGATTTGTTCTTCAATATTGTTATTCATTTGCCATGAAACTAACTATGCTTACTTCAGTTTATTTATGCAGATATAAGATGGCAACAACTCCTGGCAGTGTTATGGCCTTAGGCAGTGTTATCGCCTTATTGCTAGGTCAGCTTAACTTGCAGGGTTCCACCCAGTACAATGATGCTATTTCTTGCATCTTTACCTCAGAAAACTTCTGTATATATATACAGGCAAGCAGTGTATTCTGTCATTCTACCTGCTGCCTCGCTAAACCTACCACTGCTGTAGTATACATGTCAATTATGTCATGCATGTGCGTTTTGCAGTTTGTATACCGCCTACTACTTCCATGCCGAATTGATTAGCATACCTTATGCTGACATGTTTACATTATTTTGTGCCTGCTAATTTCTGATTGTTACTTCTATATATATATATATACACACACACAATCTTAAGCCTGTATATACAAGGGAACATGTTATAATCATACAAAACAAACCACGACAGCCAATGCAGCCCTATATAGACTACATACTCAACGCCAAAGCTTACACAACAAAGACGCGCAAACGCAAACGTAGAGCACCGATCTATCTATCGGTCCAATCGAACCCTCCGACCGAACCGTTACTCACAGCAGCGCATAGTACCTAGTTACTCTTAGTCCTTGTGACAGCCATGCTGTGACTGAAAAATTTAGACCTTTTTACTATTGTGCAGTTCTATTTTCCCAACCCATTGAATTTGGGTTTCTGACAAGTATCATATCTCTTTTTGAACATTGAGCAGGATGACTATGAAGTTGTCAGGAAAGTCTTTGGGGGCATCACTAAAATCAAGCCTGTGAAGAAAAGAAGGTAGACTATGAATCATATCCCCTTCCCTGTTGCAGCTTTTTTATGTTCTATCTTTTATATAATTCTATCACTGTGCAGCACATGCTCTTCATTCCAGCCCTATAGCTGCATCATCTTCACAGTACGATTTGGAAAATAAGCAGTACGATTTGGAAAATAAGCAGTACATGTAGATAAGTAAACAGGATAAATTGCTTGCATCATCTTCATCTTTATGCTTGCTAAATTGCATGGAATTTCTTTTGTTCTAAATGGACAGTACAACGAAACAAGAATCATCGCCCATTAATTTGAAATTTATTTATTTTCCTTCCAGATACCAAGGTGCGACTAGGATCAAATTTCACAAGCTTTCCTAATATACCTATTTCACAAACTTTCCCAGATATACTAGGTGAAACAAACTAATATCCTTCTGTTTTTTTGTTTTTTATCAAATGGGCAGAGTTTGTAGAAAATTAATTTGTTCCTTTATGATATGATGCATGCGCTAACACCAAGTGCAAAAGATTGACATTAGTTACCGTTTTGCAGACATTTGGAGATGAACTTTGCCTTGTGACCAGTTGACAGAGGGGATTCACTGAACTTTGCTGGACAGTTCAATGCTTCCTCAAGGCCAACTCTCATTTCTCTAACTACAGTTTTTCTTCTTTTGGTCTGTTTAAAAGGTGGCTAGCTGCTCTTTCTCAGTTACCAGATGCATTTTATTCTACTACTACTACTTTTTCCAAACCTTTTCTATAAGTTGGCTAAAAGTTGCTTTAACTGGGAGAATTTCATGCTGTTTATGTTTGGTGAAGTTGACGAATTCTAGCGGGCTTAAAT
Organism: Saccharum hybrid cultivar R570; assembly: GCA_038087645.1. Classification (NCBI taxonomy): domain Eukaryota; kingdom Viridiplantae; phylum Streptophyta; class Magnoliopsida; order Poales; family Poaceae; genus Saccharum; species Saccharum hybrid cultivar. The sequence goes on from JAQSUU010000259.1 coordinate 63,357,076, forward strand.
GAGAAAGAATTCAGAGGTGGCAAGAAGGTTCAGGTCTAATTCTAGCGGGCTTAAATGAAAAGTTCACAGCAGTCTGATGCAGGCTTAGTGTACAGTTGTAACTAGTTTCATTTAGCAGTCTGATGCAAACTTAAATACATTGATAGTTGTTGTATATATTTATATTTTATAACTTAGCTTACTCTGAATGAAATACACAATGCCTTCAATCTGCCTCCTCTAATGAAATACACAATGCCTTCAATCTGTGAGCTTAGAATTTGACAGGTACTTTTTCTCTACCATCTGCAGTGCTAAAAGTTGCTAGATATTTATGTGGTGATGCTTTTCAAGATGTTTAAAGTGTGCTACTTCATTCCTTTTCTTTTACTGATATCCTTTAGACAGGTCAAGAAATTATATTTACAATATTACTTGCACATGTGTTTTGGCTGCGGTCAGTGGGTAAGCCGGTGGGTGAGGCAATAGCAACAAGAGGCAATAGCAACCAGATGCAGCGAGCAACAAGAGGCAATAGCAAGTGGGCAAGCCAGTGGGTGAGGACAGTGCGCTCGGCAATGAAGGTAGTTTCTTCGGCATGCTTTTCAGTGGTTCTTTGAGTTCCTGTCCAACCTTGTTCTCTCCAATCTATATAAAACTAGATCTTGAATGTAGTAGCTAGTGACATCTTGTTTATTTTTATCTTGAATGTCAAATGTTGACTCAAATGCCTGTTGGTGATTTTTGTAAGTCAAATTGGTTGTTGTTTAGGAAAATTGACTGTTGGTTAAATGTAATGCCGTTGTGCTCTATTTGAGACATGTTGCGCTATTATAGAACCAAAGTAATGCCTGTTGGTGATTTATGTAAGTCAAATTGGATTATGGCTTGTTTCTTATGACTATGTAATGGACTTGTGAAACTTTTGAATTTGGCTTGTAATGATGTTTTAAATCGTGCTCGTGCGTTTGTGGATGAATATATGTATATATGTGGTCATTAGATTTGAATTTGAATTCGAATCATATATTACATGCTGTGGTTAGATTTTTTAAAAAATAAAAAACAGGCTTCCCCGAGTGCCTGGGCTGCGGCACTCGGAAAAGAGGTTTTTTTTTAAAAAAAGATAAATTTCTTCCCCGAGTGCCGCAGCCCAGGCACTCGGGGAAGCCTGTTTTTTTATTAAAGAGACAAAAATCTTCTCCGAGTGTTGCACTCGGGGAAGAAAAACACTCGGGGAAGAAAATAAAAAAAAGAAAATAAAACGGCGTTGGCCGTCGGCCGACGGCGTCAAATCTTCCCCGAGTGCCAGCACGGCACTCGGCGAAGCCTTCCCTGAGTGCATGATTTTCGGCACTCGGGGAAGCCGCCTTTTCCGTTAGAGGATTAGCCGGAGGCTCTTCCCCGAGTGTTGCACTCGGGGAAGGCTTCCCCGAGTGCAACTGGCACTCGGGGAAGCCACTGGCTGCTGTAGTGCCACCACCATTGGAGGCCGGATCTGCATCTGCTAGGGGAAGCCGGGAAGGGGCAACCGCCGCCATCAGTTAGAGGAGGGGTGCCGCATGTGGGTTGCCGGTGGAGGGAGGGGAGGGGGGCCCGCTGGATGCCGGATCTCGTGGAGCAGTCACCGGCGATGGCCCCTGGCAACTCACGGAGGCTGACAGCGGCGCATCTGGGGCCTGGAGCGGCGCTCGCGCGTGGACGCCGCCACCCCCGGCGGCAGCTAGCGCGGTCCGCCCTCGCGTGACAGCCTTGGCGGCGGCCCTCCGGAAGGTCCGCGAGCTCCATCCCTCCGGAAGGCCGGCTGCCATGCTGCTCCGTGAGCTCCATCCCCACGGTAGGCCGGCCACCTTGTCACCGTCCACCGCTTCACCGCACCGCGCGCGACGCCTCCCAGCGGACTCGTCGCCTGGTGAGGTCATGCCGACCGGATGCTCCGTCCGGAGAGTAGGGGCGCCGGCGTTGGGAGACGAGATGGGGTGCCGACGAGGTGGCGGCGTGGTGACTGGTGAGAGGTAGCTGCTGTGTCCGTGGATTGTGGATTTGGGATATACAGTACTAGTATAGAGAGAGAGCTACCATCAAGGCGGCGTTCACGTAGTCACAAAAAAAAAAAGCGGCGTTCACGCCCCGGACAGAAGCGGTCATCACGGCCCAGAGCAGCGATTTAATTCTGCTGTATGCTGCTGGTAAAAAATTAAGGCCTGGTTTAGTTGCAAAAAAACCTAAAAAATTTTGTACAGTACACATCACATCTAAAATCTTTGAACGTATGTATGGAGCATTAAATGTAGGTAAAAAAATAACTAATTGTACAGTTTGTCTGTAGATGTCGAGACGAATCTTTTGAGCCTAGTTAATCTATAGTTGGACACATTTTACCAAATAACAACAAAAGTACTACATGAATTTTTTCCAAAAAATTTTGGGATCTAAACAAAACCAAGGCCCGGTTTAGTTCCTCCTCTAAAGTTTACTCCCTATCACATCGAATATTCGACAAATGCATAGAGTATTAAATATAGATTACGTCTAATTTGCGAGACGAATCTTTTAAGCCTAATTAGTCCATGATTTGACAATGTGGTGCTACAGTAATACATGTGATAATGACGGATTAGTTAGGCTTAATAAATTCGTCTCGCGGTTGCTGACGATTTCTGTAATTTGTTTTTTTATTAGTATCCGAACATCCCATACGACACCTTATATGACACCAGATGTGACACTCTAAAACTTTAGATCCTAAGTTTAAACAAAGCCTAAGTGAGTGATATTAAGGGTGTGTTTAGTTCGTGAAAATTTTTGGCTTTGATTGCTGTAGCACTTTCGTTTGTATTTGTCAATTAATGTCTAATCATGAACTAATTAGGCTCAAAAGATTCGTATCGTGGTTTTCTATCAAACTATGTAATTAGTTTTTCTTTTTAACTATATTTAATGCTTTATACATGTGTTAAACATTCGATGTGAGAAGGAATCTTGAAAATTTTTTCGACCTAAACGTGGCCTAATTGTTCGTGGGCTAGTCGCCGGAGATGGACGGGCGCTCAATGTTAGTCAACGGCCAGGCACAGAATAGTGTGTACACGATAATTAATGGTGCAATAGTAAAATATATGTATATGTATAGATAATTAATGGTACACCTTTCAACGTTTTACTTGCTGGCAAGCAGCAGCACACGTCCGTGTTCTGCTTAGGCCTTGTTTAGATGACTAAAAACACTTAAAAAATTTTATATAGTGGCTCCGTTCGGCTGTGCTGATAAGCCGGCTGAAAAACATTGTTGGCTAATTTGTTGTGAGAGAAAAATACTGTTCCGGCTGAAAAAACAAGCTGAAAAAGACGGATTATAAGCCGGATGAACAGGACCAGTATCCGTCACATCGAATCTTTGATGCATGTATGAAGTATTAAATGTAGGTAAAAAAAATAACTAATTGCACAATTTGTCTGTAAATATCGAGACGAATCTTTTAAACCTAGTTAGTTCATGGTTAGACAAATTTTGGCAAATAACAACAAAAAGTGCTACAGCAATTTTTCCTAAAATTTTTTTGGGATCTAAACAAGGCCTTAGGGGTGTTTAGTATAAAAAAAAACTTTACACCCCATCCCATCAAATGTTTGGAGACATGTATGTAGCATTAAATATAGATAAAAAATAACTAATTATACAGTTTGCATGTATTGTACGAGACAAATCTTTTAAGCCTAATTAATCTATGATTGGACACTAATTGCTATAGTTACACATGTGCTACAGTACTTCCGAAAACTTTACAGCCCCTAAACTAAACACGCCCTAAAAGATTCGTCTTGCAAAATACATACAAACTGTATAATTAGTTATTTTTTATCTATATTTTATGCTCTATGCATGTCTCCAAACATTTGATAGGATAGAGTATAAAGTTTTTGAGTGGAACCTAAGTGCTTGTTTAGTTCCTAAAAAGTTTCCCAAAAAGTGCTACGGTAGCCATCACATCGAATATTTAGATGTATGTATGGAGCATTAAATGTAGGTAAAAAAATAACTAATTATACAATTTATCTATAAATATTGAGACGAATCTTTTAAATCTAGCTAGTCCATTGTTGAATACATTTTTTCAAATAACAATAAAAGTACTACGAATTTTTTCCAAAACATTTTGCTATCTAAACATGGCGTAAACAACCCCTACAAAAGAATCCGCGGCCGCGGCACCGGCAGTACATAGTACACGAAAGTAGATCCCAGCTAGATTTCAGATTCTCAGCTGTACTGTCTGCTCCCTCGTCTCTAAATATGTATCGTCGTTGGTACGTACCACAAGTTTAACTCGATTTATAAAAAATACGTTCAATATTTTTATCTCCAAATAAATTTATTAAAAAACTAGATTCAAAGATCTTTCTAATAATACTAATTATATATCATAAATACTAATATTTTTTAATATATATTTAGTTGAAATTATTTCTCAAAAAACGATAAATATTTAGGGAGAGAAGAAGTACGAAACAAGGCCGCGCACATATCCGTCGAGCCCACGGCCCCACAGGCCACCGGCCACGGGCCACAGTTGAGAATTGAGAAGCTCCAACGAGGACAATTATCTCGGCATCTGACACGTACGACACTTTGAATGCATTCCCACCGGCCAGCTAGTGGCATGGCAGGTAAGAGAAATACAAGGCCGAAACCTAGCAGAGAAGGAAATCAAGCAGACCAAATTAACAAAACAAAAACTGGAAACAATATTAATTCTAGTAGCAGAACAATATTTTTTCCACTAGTTTAGCATAGAAACAACAATGGGATCGGAGTTTCTACTGGAACAATCAAAATATATAGTTAGAAGTATCATATATTGAACATTTTGGGAATCTTTGGAACAATGAATTGTGCTACTAGCAGAACAACAAATTGACGTGAATGAAATAACTCGAAATATAATTTTTTTTCATATTGGAACAACCAAAATATAGCTACAATATCATAATAGAAAAATTTGAAATTCTTGGAACAATTGAATTGTATTATTGGAACAACCAAAATATTTTTTTTTGAGGTCAACACCGGGGCAGCTAAGAGGCTCCACCTGAATATATTTTCCACATATTCCGGCAAGCCGGTAATGGAGGATGCAAAACACCTATTACAAGACGACCCTTGAAGGTCACAGAAGTACATGACTTAGAGGAAGAGAGAAGGAAAATAACACCAACAAAAACAAAAACAAACAACAGCGACATGGTTCAGCTACAGGCTCAGCCTACATCCGGGGCTAGTGCGAGCATCACGTTCCTAATGCCACCATCAAAGACAGACTCTGAAGATCTCTAATCCACAAGTAGTTGTAAGTGAGTCGGGCCCGACAGACGACAGCCAAGAAGCTGTAAGGCATTGAGTCAGCACAAATCAGCGACAGCCGTGAATTGCACTGCCTATGAGAGCATATGGGTTCCAGCCGACCCCCACCAATGCCATTTAGGGGAAGGAAGCCTCAAAGGGAGAGGACTGTCAGAAGGAGAACGAGGAGATCCAGAGAGGAGATCAGGATCCCTGCAGCCCAGCATATGATGAGGCGAAACACTCAAATGAACTAGAGGACGACAGAGAAAGCCGTTGACAGTGAGCACCTGATAGTAAGTAGTGTGCACAAAAGCCAAGAGGTAGGAGGATAGTCAGACCAATAACAAGATGGAGAGGGAGAGCACAAGGACACAATGGGCGCGGACGGGAGTAGGTGTGGAGCCACTAGGGAGAGCACATGGACGCGCCAGGGGCGGACGTGAGTAAGTGTGCTTGTGTCAATGACTTCAAGATGTGGAAGTGACGTCCACGAACGGCACCATCGACGACCGGAGCACCAGGCTCGTAAGGGCTTTCGCCCCGAGACCTGCCCAGCTGATGCAGCAAGCTCGGAATGGCTTTCGCGATGGTAGGAGCTGAAATCTGCAACGCCTCCAGGGAGGGATATGACGCCATATGTGACATTGTCGCTGGCCTGGTGTAACAGCCGGGTAGGGTTTTCACCCAGACTCACACACCTGCGGAAGCCCACACAGAGTGCAACGTGGCAAACCGAACTTGCTATCGACAAGTAGTAGCCGGCCGGACATGAGTCCGTGTCTGCCTGCTACTTCGGCCAGCCACATCCTGGCCGCCAGCCACGGCCTCGGCAAGACGCGGCCCGGCCAAAGCCGGCCATCACGCCGGCCCGCCATGGCCAGAGCCCCTAGCAGTTCTAGCACGAGCCCCGGTGTCACAGAACCTCCTAATTATGATGGCCCACATGTATCTGTCATCGTCATAATGACCTCTGACAGCCGTACTTATGTTCCTCATAACTTAAAAGGCATGCTATCCTCCGAACAGGATCCAATCATAGGAGTATTGCAATATTACAACAGTTTATTCAAAATACTATCAGAGTAAAGTAGCGGAAGTCTTACAATAACTTAAGTTTACAAACCACAGTTTCCAAATTTCAAACCTTAAATAGCATTATTACAAACCGGTAGTAGGGAAGTATCGATAATAACTTTATTACAAACACACAAACGAAGTGCCTTGCCTAGAGGCCACACAGCCTATTCATCGTCACTTTCTTCGGCCACAACGGTCATGCAATAAGGCTCAAAACAGACTTGTTCATGAACCGCACCTGCAACAAGGGGTTTAACAAACCCTGAGTACGGGAGTACTCAACAAGACTTACACGACTAGGGAAAAGACTCCAAAGGCATGCTAGCTTTAGGGAATCAAGGTACGGTTATTCAAGAATCAAAATTTCTTTTGCAGAAAAGCTTACTAAAGTAAGTCCTTACCTTCAATATTTTATTTTTACCATTGATGGTTCATTAACCAATTCTAAGTGATCCTAATCTAGATCAAAGTAATTCTCATCAAGATCTTTCTCATTCTCTTTCAATTTTAGTTCTTAACTACGATGTTGGTGCAAGGCCAAGACTCCATTCTCGTGGAGTAACGACGATTCGAACCGCTTCATTTACCCAGCTGGGGCTTCCTAACCATACGGCATATGTAGAACCGAATCTTGCATATATCAACTCTTACCCGAGTAACCCAAAACCAGAACGTGTCCATCGCCACCCGAGAGCACAGTACTCCTCGAACCCGGCCCAATTCTAGCCCCGAGGGTACACGCTACTATCGTCATCTCTCCACTCCCAGTGCGAGGTTAGACGTTCTCGTAATGGAATAGCCGAAGTAAGGCTTACCCACCATGGGTACATGGCTAGTACTAATAAAAACTCCATGACACGAGGGCCAACAACGTACGGTCCTTAACTGATAAGGTGGAAACACTACATTGAGACTCATTTCCCAATACAAGTTAGCAGTGGCCAAACCACCCGCCCGATCTTCCAAATTCATTCTCATATTTCAATATTCATCAAGTATGTCATCGTGGCCATATAAGCATTTCATTTAAAAGCCTAACTCATTAAGCATAGCGAAGCATACTACGCATTTTTAGTAAAACAGGTATCAAGGGTGATATCATAATAATCAAGGATGATAATGCAGCAATTGGGTTATCACTCAACTCCTAATTACTTAATGCAGTAAACCATAGTATAAATAATAAAGATTTGTAAAACTCAAGGTAGGGATTAAATGCACTGGGGCTTGCCTTGCTCTGACGAGACGACTAAGTCGGGCTCAAAAACTCCGACTTCCGGTCTGGAACCCACCGAAGATAGCTCTCCTCCGGAGACTTGCTCGACAACATCGACTTCTTCGAAAGCGGAAACTACACGAGCATATAACATGTCTCAACATGATGCGGTGATAAACATGATGCTTGATGATGATATGCCACGGTTTACGACTCGAATACAACTTTCCTTCGCGGTATAGTCGCAAAACAGTAAAACCTACTAACTAATAGTGATTACTTAAGCAACACTAACGCTTCTTACTGAACACGCTACTAACGAGCTCAACCAAGTAATTAAGGCACCAAGGATCACCAAGAATTAGTGACCCCAGGTCATCACTCAATCAAAAGGGCACACAACACTTAAAGTTATCAATTTAACATTTATTTAAACACTTAATTAATTAGGGCATAATTAATAATAAATCAAACTTCATCTAATTGAGCTTAAACTTTTTCTATAGATTAATCATGGCCTAAAACAGTGTCACAACAAATTTCATGATTTTTGGATTAATATTTTAATTACTATAATTCCTGGAAGTTGCATTTAATATTTAATTGAGCTAATTAAATAACTTGCAAAAAGTAATCAAAATTGACATTTAATATTTTTCCTAATTAGTTTACACCTTAAAAAGCTTACACAAAAATTTTCACTATTTTTGGAGCTCTACAAAAATTCTAATGAAATAAACAAATACTATTACTATTCACATTTTTGAAAAAGAAAAACAAAAACTCCGATCGGGCCGACTTCCCTTCTTCCTTCCTGGCTCGGCCCGGCTACGCGCGGGCCACCCGTGCGCTCGCGCCCACGCCTGCACTCGCCCGCATCGCGTGCTCGCGCGGCCCAGCAGACGCGCGTGGCCCAGCATCGCGGCCTGCCCGCGCGCGCTCGCCTACTCTCTCTCTCGCTGACATCTCGGCCCCGCCTGTCATCTTCCTCCTCCGCTCTCTCCTTCTCTCCCGCGGCGATGGCACGGTGGCCGCCCGGCAACCACGACATCGGTCGCCCAACCAACCGGTCTAACACGATCTACTCCTCACCGCGAACCTCACCGGACCACTCATGCGACCACAAACGCCCTAGAGGTAACACCTCACCGGCCATGGCGGCACGGTGCCCGCGGCTCATGGTGTCCCAGCGATCCACGACGGTAGCGTCTAAATTGAAAGCACGACAAGCAACAAGAGCTCACAGTGATTGCAGCGAAGCAACTAGGAGGCCACGGGAGGCGGTTCGGTGATGCTCAGTCGCCGGCGTTGGAGAAGGAAACGGTGGTGCGGCGATTTGGGTGGAAAAAGGGCTAGAGCAGTTGGACCAAGAGGTGCGCGAGGGCGAGGCGAACGTGATGATGCGGTTTGCGTGGCTGGTGGCGGCTCAACGGCGGTAGCGGCGAGCGGCGGAGCTAAGCGGCGACGGTGAAACAGAGAGAGGAGAAGAAAAAACGACGGCTTGCTTGACCTTATAAAGGGGTCTCCGACCCGGCTGGTGTGCTAGAAGGCGCGCGCGATCGAGGTGGCGACCAAGCGGTCGTGAGAACGGCCTGGAAGCAGCCCGGCGGCTCGCCGGCGCCCATGCCGCGCGCTGCCCAGCCGTGATTCGCCGGAGCATTGTAGCTCTCCCCCTAATTTTCAAATTCAAACTGTTTTTGTCAAATTACTTTTGATTTTGCACATGAACTTGAAAAATTCACAAGATATGAAATCTTCAGAATTTCAAGCTCTACAACTTTTATATTGAACACTTTTTCAAATTCAAACTGGATTTTGAAATTTGAATTTAAAATCAAAAGGGGACACTTTTCGAAAATTTGGTAATTTAGAAATTACTTTCAATTTTATATTGAAACTTCAAAAACTCCAAACACCAAAGTTGTACATCTAGCCAAGACCTACAACTTTGCTATTCAAACCATTTTCAAATTCTGCCTCCATTTTGAAATTTGAGTTTGGGAATGAAAAGGGGTCAAATTTGAAATTTGCTTCTTTTCAAAATTGCTCCACACTTTACACTAAAACTTTGAAAACTCAAAACACCAAGTTGTAGCCCTTGAAAAGTTCTACAAACTTGGTTTTGAACTGTTTCCCAAATTTTGCTTAGATTTTGAATTATTTCAAAAGGGGTAAAAACAGGGTTTTGGATTTTAGGGTTTTCGGAAGAATTTTAAATTGAAATTTGTTGCTACTTTACTTGGTGATTATTAGTGATCAAACCATCATCCAAGGGCATCATTTAGACAATCATCACCTGTTTGACCAAATGCCACTCTTGGTTGACCAATTTAACTTTTGAAAATCTTTTAATAACGTTCCAAATTTGAATTGAAATTCGCATCGGAAAACTCGCGACAAGTTTTAGATTCCAATTCAAACTCAAACTTGGAGCTTCATTTTACGTGTTGTACTCGAGTTCATACCCTACAGTTGGCACTAGTGTGTAACACAGTCACCCACCTCAAATTACGCAGGGCATAAACTAAGTATTTGCGGTGACATTCGAAATTAGGGTTTTCGGTTCGAGTCACACCACTGAGAAGCACATCCAACCTAAAAAGGTAAACTCATTTTAGTTAATGCATAACATGGTTAACCTAATCATGGATGCTTTGCGGTGCAATATGATGACATGGCAGGTTATTAAGCCACTATAACACCCAAGGTGTTACACCCGGCCAGCCCTGCGGGCCACAGCCAGTTCAGCGCGAGCCACGGCCAGCCAAGGCTCGGCCAGAGTCGGCCGCGGGCCTCCGGCTGCCCCGACTCAAGCCGGCCGCTGTCGAGGAGCCTACGGAGTGCTGCCCCTGGATCCGGCTCTAGGGGGCCGGATCTGCTCGACCCCCACTCGGCTCGGCCGCTGCCGCTGCAAGCCAGCACTGGGGCCAAGCCTGCCTAGCCGCGATGGGCAGGCGCACTGGGGCACGACCGCCTATTGCGGGGTGCTACTTGGCAGCGCGCCCACCGGCTGCCACATCCGTCACTTGCCATGCACCGGACCCTGAGCAGGTAGATCTAGGGCTGGGACCGCCGGATGGCCCCTCGTTGGTGTCCGTAGCCTGGACGGGCCCGCGCGCGCACACCGTGCCCATCACCGGCGGCCGTGCCACGCTGCAGGAGCTCTAGGACGTGGGCTACAGGTGCGGGATGCCTCCGTTGAGCCCCACGCGTGCTGCTCAGTGCAGGTCAGCAGCTCGTCGGGCACCACCGCCCGGGCGAGCCGGATGCCCGTGGAGTTGGAGAAGGAGATCCACCACCCAGGCGCTGGGCCCTCGTAGATCTGCAGCTTGCCTTCCTTCTCCGACGCATAGGCCAGCAGCTCGCGCAGCTGCACCGCTGATGCCGCGTGCCCCGTCAGATCCGGGGTGGGGATAGCTTGATCTGGACCCAGAGGGCACGGATCCGGCTATTCTCTGGTCATCTTGCTTGCTGCCGGCCATCCGTCTCGCCTAGAATCCAGAGCTCATCATGCGGAGGAGGGGTGGAAGCTGCTGCGGGGGAGCCTTGTTGGGCGCCGCAGCGGACCGCTGCCGCTGCTAGCCAGAGAGCGCTGGCGGTGGGCGGGGAGCAGTTGCATGGGGGAGGGGGGTGTTTCAGCGGCGGGGAGCTCAAAAGGGGCACGTAGCTGGATTGAAGCTTGAGGAGTGTGACTCCTCGAATAATCAAAATATAGTTACAATAAGACCGAAAAATTTCTAATTTCTTGGAACAATTGAAATCTAATGATTAAAAATACCTTCACCCGTAAGTTTTTTACCCACCCTATATCAGAATCCTCGGATTACTCATTATCTTCAAATCTAATGATTCATGTTAATTCAATGGTGGGCCACCTCTAGCCTTACGGTCACCCATACCGTCTCTTAGGCCCTGTTTAGTTGCTTCAAAGTTTCAAAATTTTTACAAGATTCCCCGTCACATCGAATCTTTGGACGTATACATGGAGCATTAAATATAGGTAAAAAATAACTAATTATACAGTTTAGTTGTAAATCACGAGACGAATCTTTCGAACCTAATTAGCCCATGATTAGACACTAATTGCCAAATAAAAACGAAAGAGTTACTGTGCTTCCAAAAATTTTACGCCACCATCTAAACACAGCCTTACGCGTTCCTGCTGCTGTGATGGGATGGGCGACACCTCCTAGGTGTGGTTTTTTTTTCACCGAAATTTTTTCTACCCACCCGACCTGCGCATCTCCTTCTATCATTATGCTTACGCATGTGTTTCCTTTTCCTCGATCACACAGCACGGGAAACCTTGCTTCTCACTTGCCCAATCCGGCGACCTGACCCGTCCATGGTTCACGTGTGTGTTTTCTCTTCCAAAATCTCTTCTCGAGCGCAGCCCCTCCTCCCCGCAGTCTCCCTCCGCCTCTCATGGGACACTACCCAGTACCTCAACTTCCTCCCAGTACCTCAACTTCCTCCGCACTGGCAAGTGCCGGCCCACTACTCAGTGGCAGAGCTAAAAAAAAAATTATAAGTGGGGCAAGTTCTAATACCAAGATGAACGAAAAAGCTCGTGGGCCAAATCGAACCGTATTCACATATTACGATCACACAAATTATAGAGAAAAAACAACAATCACATAAATTATAGCGAAAAGGTGGATGAACAACACAAGATGCTACCTCAAATTTGTTACCTCAAATTTGCAGAATAAATCAATAGTTCTTGATCAGTTGATCTATACATTGCAAAATACAAAAAACTTTGAATGGGTGAACCTGTAAATTATATGGAAATCAATTAGTGATTAACAATAAATTGATTATGTCCCTGAAACAATAGTGGATATTATGGGAATAAACTGATAAAACAATATCATTTTTTTTGTTCTTGCCAATGCCACTCCTGGGGACACCTCTGCTTGAACCTCGGCCTTGGCTGAATCCAGATGCCGGTGGAGCTGCTGCCCCTGCTTTGCCGCTGAGCTGTCTGCGACCATGCCTGGCCCTAGCGTGAGGTTTTTGTACCTCATGCCCCTCCTCGATCCTCCTCCCTCCATCGCCAGCTCCTGCTCCTCGATTCGGCGGGCGGCACCTGGGTCTTGGACTCCTGGGCACCTGGCAGCAGCCGGTGGGCAGACGGGCGGTGCCGCGGTGCCTAGCCGCTAGCACTTGGTGGCAGCTGGCGGGTGGGGTAGCACCGTGGCGGCGGGTGGGCGGCGGGTGGGGACTAGGGTGGAGGCGGGTGGCGGATGACGGGATGCGGAGGAGAGGACCAAGGAGTCGAGGATGCCTGCTACCTTGGCCGATTGGGGAATTGGGGAACCAAATTGGGCCCTAACTGGGCTAAACTAAGGTGACCAAAATAGGCCTAGTGCCCCAGCAGCAACCGGTCTTCTTCTTCCATCTCGCATTCTCGCTCGTCGCCATGGCAGAGGCTCTGCCCGGTAGCCGGAGATAGGGAAGAAGAGGCGGTCCAGGGTTCTGGGGCGACGCCGCCGGTAGCTGGGGCAGCCACCCCACCACGCCCCTAGGGCAGCTCCGTCCCTGCCACAAATATGACCCCATGGATGCCGCTCTCGGAAACCGCCTCCTCGCCACCCTGCCCAAATTCAAGCTTGGCCAGCTGCTTCTTGCCGCTCTAAAATAGAGTACCTAGATGAGCAAATTCTAAGCCAAGAGGAGGACGCTGACCTACCCCTCATCGGCGGTGGTGGCGCCTTGCTCTGGTACTGCCTCTTCTCCCTTTTTGACCCTGGCAACACAAAGGCGTTGCGTGTTTGGCCGTCGGCAGGCAATAGGCAGCGGCTGCTCTCCTGGAGCTGCAGCGATGACAGCTCCTTCTCGGTGCCCAAGGAGTTTGTTGGAACTAGTCCTGTAATCACTCACGCTCACGCACATACGCAAGGAGGATAGAAAATATAGAAGACACAGAAGCTTTTGGCGACGAACGCCCCGGCCGCGGGACGGCCTGTATGTTGGCTTCTAATTTACTCAAAAGGACTCGAACACTGGACACAATGATTACATCCGGCTTTATAGCCATGGCAACGCACCACCCACGCAACTACTAAGCCAGTCACCATGCGCACAAACGTTCTTAGTGGCCCACTCCTCCGAACTCCATGCAGAGCTGCTGCTCTCCACGATACTCGGTCTCTAGCTTCATTGCGCCGTCTGTGCATGCCGCATCCTGCCTCCGTCGCCACACGTCGAAGACTTGGCCATCAACCGAACCGACTAATGCAATCCTAACAAACTACATGCAGTCTAATGACTCCGGCCAACGTGAACACATCACGTTTCCAGCCACAACTAAGCCAGACACGTTAACACAAAACGTGACTGACATCTATTCTATATGCAAGACTCAAAACTAATTTAAGTCATGATTATTTCCAACATTGCCTCCCCTAATCTTGACTTGCGCCCTCAATGCTTCATCACAGAAGGGTCGGCTCGTCATCAGCCGTCGCAAGCAGCGCCTCTTCCTGCTTCTTCATGGGACATTCACGAGAGAAATGCCCACGCTTGCCGCAGTCGTAGCACTTGCCTTTCTTGTTCTTTGACTTGCGCTCGCCGTACTCGGAGTAGGAGCTGCTGCTCCCATCATCTTCGTTGCCGCCGCGGCCACCATCACGGCCGTTTTGCGCATAGCCCGCACGTGCACGGTCCTTGTTGCGTCGCTGACGACGACGCGCCTCCCACTGCTCCTCCGTGAGAAGCAGCTGCCCGGTGCGCTCGCCTCCAAGCTCGACGCCGCCGCAACACTCCTCCGCCACGTGCAGCCTGCCGACGAGCTCCTCCAGCGACATCTTCTTGAAGTCGGCGAACATCTCGATGGAGCATGCAATTTGGTTGAACCTCGATGGCACAACCCGCAGCATCTTCTTGACGACGCGCTCGTCCTCCATGTCCTCCCCCAACTCGTGCAGCTCCGCGGCGATGGAGCCGATCCTCACGGCGAAGTCATCGATCACCTCGCCGTCCTTGAACGCTGCGTTCTCCAACTGCTTGAGGAGGTGCTGCGCCTTGGCCTCCTGCACACGAGTGTCGCCCATCTGCAGCGACTTGACCGCCGCCCAAGCTTCCTTGGCGGTCTGCTTCGCGGCGAGACCACACTTCATCTCCGGCGGCACCCCGCGCAAGATGACGGCGAGCGCCCGCCGATCCTTGCCGCGCTCCGCGTTGCCGGTCTCCACGGCATCCCAGAGCTCCATGCCCTCGAGATTGACTTGCATCTCGAGCGCCCACTCGCGGTAGTTCGTCTTCGTCAACTTCGGGATCTTGACGCCACCAAAACCGCGCTCCACCAAGACCGTACGCGGCGAGCTGGCGCCTTCCTTCGCATCACCACCGGCCATCGTCGTTGCCGTCGGACCTCTACGTGGGATCACGCGCTTCTTCTTCGGCGGCTCTCGTGGTGGACTGAAGGAACCACCGTAGTACATACACCGGCTCCAGTACCAATTGTTGGAACTAGTCCTGTAATCACTCACGCTCACGCACAGACGCAAGGAGGATAGAAAATATAGAAGACACAGAAGCTTTTGGCGACGAACGCCCCGGCCGCCGAACGGCCTGTATGTTGGCTTCTAATTTACTCAAAAGGACTCGAACACTAGACACAACGATTACATCCGGCTTTATAGCCATGGCAACGCACCACCCACGCAACTACTAAGCCAGTCACCATGCACACAAACGTTCTTGGTGGCCCACTCCTTCGAACTCCATGCAGAGCCGCTGCTCTCCACGATACTCGGTCTCCAGCTTCACTGCGCCGTCTGTGCATGCCGCATCCTGCCTCCGTCGCCACACGTCGAAGACTTGGCCATCAACCGAACCGACTAATGCAATCCTAACAAACTACATGCAGTCTAATGACTCCGGCCAACGTGAACACATCACGTTTTCAGCCACAACTAAGCCAGACACGTTAACACAAAACGTGACTGACATCTATTCTATATGCAAGACTCAAAACTAATTTAAGTCATGATTATTTCCAACAGAGTTCTCCTACCCGATTTCCTTTTTTTATTTGATGTGTGATCCCTGGTGATCTCGACCGGATATAGACCTAATGACCGGCTGTCGATCATACAGTGGATCGAGGAGGGGCATCCGGCATCCCACCTGCCCCAACTTCGGCTAGGCCTACCCTTGCTGACAACCGGCTTGTGCCCAACCGGGCACTCCACAGCTTGATCACATGGTGCGCAATATAGCATGAAACATCACCTCTTCTCATTCCACCAACCTCAGCGGTAAGGACCAATGGCCTTGTGAACACCATCCTAGGTAATTCCCTGTTTTGATACCTTTAATTTTATTTGGTCAGTTTATCTTCTATTCTACTTTTGTCTCTTAGATTCCCTGCTGTTTGGTAGGCCTTTAAAATACCTTTTTCCAGTTTGATTGACGGGAGGGAGAGTGATGGCAGTGACAAACTGACAACGGCGAGGAGGGGGAAAGGAAAGTGCGGGCATGGCTGGGTATTAAAATATTTTTTTTGGTTTGATTGAGAGGGAGAGTGATGGTAGTGACAGTGGCGAGGACTAGGGGAAAAGAATGTGCCAGCATGATTAGTTTCAATATCTTGGCAAATCATGTTTAATGTTTGAAGCCAATCACCCAAATTTAGATATCTTGGAGTGGTTCCTCTGCATACCTCTGCGAAGCATGAGAGCAATGTTTTGTGGTATTATTGAAGAAAATGGTGACCTAATTGAAATGAAACTCACTTTGTATCTTATGCTGGGAGTTGTGAATCTATGGAAAGTCCATCTCGTAATCAAATCTTGATGTGTCGTCTCCTATATGGTCGTTTCTTCCAGATGGAGAAGTCAAATTAGGATGATGCTATGTCTAATCAAAGCAACGTCATGACCAAGCTTAAATGGATTGCTGTTTACATGGGCTCTAAGATTGAGAGGTAATGTCACATTTTCATATCTATTGTAACGTGAATAATGCTTTGAATCTTGTTGTATTGTTGATTTGTAGCAAATTAGAATGTTTGTTTTTAGTCCAAGTTAAATGTACATGTAAACATTTTCACATCTATGGATTAATAGTTCCATAGATACTTATGGTATTTGTGGACTGATGAATCACGTTGCATGTTTTCATGTAGGAATTGCTGGAGGCACCTTTATTTGTGAGTCTTCACAATTTGTGTGCAATACTGAAGTGCACTAATCCAGCCATGGTTATGCTACAATCTGCTATCAGAGATGCTGGGTATCAAGTATCAGGAAGTCATGTGGATCCACTAGCTCTTAAAACAGATACTCCAATGTCAGTGATTTGGGACATCATGCGATGCTGGGTATGATGCATTTCTTTGTTTTATCTAGGCTATTCAATCATGTTTGGCTGATTGATTAGTAACTTTGTTTTGCAGATCAAGCTTGACCCAGTTAAACATCGGCCTGGAAATCATCCAGGCAATGTGGTACTTTCCCAAGAGCCTAAATTCACTACGGGAAACCCGCTCTTTGCCGAGTGCCAAATTTCGGACACTCGGCAACCGCTTTGCCGAGTGCCGCACTCGGCAAAACCTGGCACTCGGCAAAGCCAGGCACTCGGCAAAGATTGGCAGGGGGCACACAGCATCCAGCGCCGTCCTCTTTGCCGAGTGCCTGCCGTTGGCACTCGGCAAAATATTTTTTTTTGTTTTTTGGCACTAAATTTTTTTTGAAGCTTTACTACACTATCACAAACAACATGTTAAAATTTAGCACATTTTTATTGCTTTTTGGTATATTTCTTTAGTTTATTTTGTTTTGTTGAATTTTTTCGGATAATGTAAGTTTAAACTACAGGTGCATCGAATAATAGATTTCATTCATTCAAAAAATGTTATCTTCGTTTCTTAGTGTAAATTTAGGCTAAATCCAGCAACTGTCTTGAAATTTCGATCAACATGCTTACGGGGCAACGCCGCCAACTTGTGTGCGAGTGGTTTTTTTAATTATATAAAATGCGAACGAATTCCAAAAATCATGAAACTTGTCGAGTTGTCGTCATATCGTATGCGTATACCGTGGTAAAAATTTGAAAAAGTTTCGAGCACATTGGCACGTACGATGCTCACAAACCAGGACATCGCCGCACGATAAACTGCCTGTCCCAAATGATGAGGATTACAACTTTGACCCAAACACACGGGAGTTCTATCAACCAGAGGGGCTAAAAGGGAGATTTGACATAGACATGTTTTCGCTGATGGGCATGAAAGTAGACAATGACATTGATCAGGATGATGGAGATGAAGACGAGGGAGAAGAGGTGCAAAATGCTAAGGACTTACAAATGCTTGAGCGATTACAGTTAGGCGATGACAATGATGACAACGATGGAGATGAGCCTGATTTACTCGACAGTATTGATAGTGATGACGACACCTATGATCCAGCCGCTGCCGATCGTGAAGAATATTTCTAATTCATGTAATACTATATTATTATTATTATTATTATTATTATTATTATTATTATTATTATTATTATTATTATTATTGCAATTATGTTTTGTTCATTTTGCATCTCCTTATATGTACTTGTAATTTAACTGTGTTAATTGGTTTACTCTTTGAAATTGCAGGCACTCGACAAAATGTCGGGCGGAAGGCAGGCCCGTCAGGGGGTCAACTCCCTCTACATGAGGGAGCGCTCACCACCCCACACTGAGGAGGACCCCTTGCCGGAGCCGGCGACGAGGAGCAGCCACCCCCGCAGCCATCCGAGGACGAGGGTGCAGCCGGCTCCCACCCCGTCGGTGGACGAGGACGACCAGGCGGTGGGCCTCCACACAGGAGGGGGTGGCACTTCCTCTGACTCGTCGGACCATGGGGAGGCGGCGATAACGACAGCAGGGGGTTCCACTTCCACTGCCTCTGGCTCTACCTCGTCGGGAGTCTACTTGCGCGGGCCCTCGCAGCTCCCGGCGAAGCCGATCCCACTTCACCGGCACCGAGTGATTCGACCCAGGGGTGACAAGTAAGTATAATTTCACTACTATTTCATATGACATGTTGAAAATCGAACTGGAGACTAACAATTCTTCTTAATGACTCTTGCAGCAACCGGGAAGTTGTGTCCGAAATGGGCCGACACATCAATGGCACCCTGGGCCTTCTGATTTGGCAGCACTACCCTAGCATGGTCACCTACGCCGGGGTGACTTCGCTACCTTGGACGTGGGACCACTTCTACGTCGCCGAGGACAGCGAGTTCGGCACCGTTGCGGCGCGGATCAAGGCCGAGTTCTGGGTGAGTCTTCATCGCACTAAATTGGTCAATACTATGCATTCATTGGTCGTTCTTGAAATAATGAAATGATACATGATGTTTGTATGCAGGACTTCTTCAGGTGCGATGAAGGGTTTGAGGACCGGGCGGCGCGAGTGCAGGATAAGGTCTGTAGGTCCTGACTCTTGGACCTGTACCACGAGACGCGGCTCCAGTGCATCGTCAACTACAGCGCCGACGTCCTTGGTCAAGTGGTGAGGAAGCCCGATGCCAGGACTAGGACGCTCACCAGGGAGCAGTACCTCTCGGTAAGTACGAAACATTAATACTGACTCCTTCCATGAAGAATAGGTAGGCTTCATTTTATCTTCTGACATATCAATAACTTGATGGCATGCCGCAATGTACTGATTGGTGCGCCAGGCACCGCCTCTGCTGGGAGGCCATTGTGGACAGGTGGCTCTCGGAGGAGTGGGCGGAGAAGCACAACATCCATCAGGACAGCTGCCTGCAGATGGGTGGGGCGCCACACCACCAAGGCAACCGGAGCCTCAACGTGTACGCCCAGACATGGCTAATCTTTGTGTTTTCATCTTTATTTATTTATTCTAACTCTCAATTCTCATTACTTTTAATCATCTTTGTGTTTTCCTCGCAGTCCCAGGCGCACCAAGGCCAAGAATGCAACAAGTTCATGGCGTACGCCCTGGCACACAAGGGCAAGGCGACAGCCCCAGAAGTCACCTACAACCCGGCGGACGGGCCCGAGGCGTACACCAACGCGAGCGTCCACAACAAGCTTAGCGAGTACACCTCGGTGGCCCGCCAGCGCCATGGGGAGGACTTCGATCCAGCCACCCAGCCCCTGGACACAGACCTCCTGATGAGGCTGGGAGGAGGGAAGCAGCACGGCCGGTACTGGATGGCGGACAACACAATCGACTCCGCCTCTATTCCCAACCTCGCCGAGATTCGAGCAAGGAGCACGAGCTCCTCCCTCCCCATACGCTCTCGGCAGCAGAGCTCACAACAGCAGATGGCGGAACTCCTTTGCATTGTTTAAACATTGTGGGTGGAATGTTGCAGGTTGACTTGCGGAGGTTGAAGGCCCAGCAGGTGGCCCAGGCGAAGGCCCATCGGTTGGAAATGGAGGCTGTACAAGCCCATAGGGCAGCCGAGGCACAGAGGATGCAGGACATGTTTAGCTTCATGGCGAGCCTTCAGGCCTTGCCAGGTGTGGTCGTGCCCCAATCGCTGCTCGCTCCAGTTGTGGCTCCTCCTCCTGTAGGGACTCCGGTGAGTATATATGGTTGTTTATTCCTTTAGCTTGTGCTGCCCTCCTGCAGATACTCATGAATTCGCTTCTCCTTTGTGTAGCCACAGTCGGCGGGTTCGAACCCGACTCCTCAAGGTGGCCCTTCTCCATAGGCCAGGTGGCCAAGTGGCCCTCCTCAAGGTGGCAGTTCACACTCCGGGTGGGGAGGGTGGCAGTAGGTACCATTTATTTGTTTCTTTTCATGTTGCATGGACTTGTGTTAGACTTAGCCTTAACGACTACTACTAGAGACATATATATATATATATATATATATATATATATATATATATATATATATATATATATATATATATATATATATATATATATATATATATATTGTGATGGATATTGTCATGGATGATGCGAATGTATATGATAGATTATGGACAATGGATTTGTATGTGATGTATTATGGATGGTGGATGTGTATGTGATGGGTTATGGATGTGTATGTGATGGAATATGGATGTGTATGTGATATATCTTGTGCTATGTGTTGATATATATGTGATTTCTTTGTTTGTGCTGATGGAAAGCAAAAAACCAAAAAAAATAGCATTTTCCCCCTCTTTGCCGAGTGCCACACTCGACAAAGAGGGATTTCCCGAGTGCCATGACCATGGCACTCGGCAAAGCTGGGAAGTAGAGACCCAATTTCCTAGCTTTGCCGAGTGCCAGAGCCATGGCACTCGGCAAAGTTTTTAAAAAAATAAAAAAAAATTCTTTGCCGAGTGCAAGACTATGGCACTCGGCAAAGAATTTTCAAAAAAAAAGAAAAAATTCTTTGCCGAGTGCCGCTGACGTGGCACTCGGCAAAGAGGCCGTCAGAGTTGACGGCGGCTTTTTTTTGCTGAGTGCTAACGTGGCACTCGGCAAAGAAACCTTTGCCGATGGGTTCTTTGCCGAGTGCAATAGGGGCTTGCCGAGTGCCAAGCACTCGGCAAAGAGCCCATCTACAATAGTGATTGCAGGTAGCTCATAAATCACAATTTTGCATAATTTCTTTAAAAATTCTACTAAACTGCATATTATGAAGTTGGTTCATTGATGGGGAAAGCACCGCTAGGAGGATACCCGGGTGTTGCTTCAAGAGACAAGTGATAGATAAGCCTAGTGTTCCGGACTCGTATCTTTCTTTTTTTGCAATTTCAGCATCCACTTTAGTGGTTAGGGAGATATGCCGAGCAGGTAGAAAGTAGAGAGGCCCTTTGCCTATAAAAGCAGGGGCAGTACCCTTGTAAGATAAGCAATTACATTTTAATTCCAACAAGCGACCTATGGCCAAGCTGCCCTCTCGGCTTTCCCCAATCTGAATCTAAGATCCATTAGGGCTAACAATTGGTATCTAGAGCCTAGGGTTCTTGAGAGTCCAGAGAGCAGCCATGTCCACTAGCAGCGAGAGGGCCAGGCGTGCCGCAGCCACCGAAGCGATGATTAACCCTAGAGGCGTGGTGCAGGGAGGTCCAGTCGACAACCACGCTGCACGCCTTGCTGCCACAGAGGTAGCGGCTGCACAGGCAGTCATGGCGGCCATGCGTGCAGCGGCTACGGCTGAAGCCATGGCCGCCACCACTATCACGCTGTGGGAGGAGAAGGAGCGCACGGCTGCTGGAGGATCGCAGAGCCCTAGGAGGCGCCACGAGGTCTCGCCCTAGCCGGATTGGCATCGTGGGCACTGTGGCTGCTTGCTGGTGGTGCAGACGGTCTACCGTGACTCTAAAGTAGGGACGCCATGGCTGATGCTCACGAGGACCAACTACCATGAGTTGAGCTTGCTGATGAAGGTCAAGATGCAGGCGCGGCAGCTCTAGGACGCAGTCAAGTTCGGCGATGTCGAGTACCATGACGATCGGCGAGCGCTAGAGGCGTTGTGTGCCGCCATGCCACCGGAGATCGGCACTTCCCTCGCCAACAAGGCTACAGCCAAGTAGGCGTGGGACTGCATCACCACCACGCGCCTCGGCGACCACCGCATCGGCCGCGCAACGCTGTAGCGCCTCCGACAGGAGTGGGAAGGCCTCACCTTTAACCTCGGTGAGCAAGTCGAGGACTTTGCCTTTCGCCTTTCCAGCCTGAAGGAGCAGATGGTGCGCAACGGCGACACTGACCTCGATGAAGCTCGCGCAGTGGAGAAGCTCCTGCATTGCATCCATAAGAAGTACTCCTAGATCATGCTGGCGATCGAGGCGCCTCTCAATTTTGAGGCGCTCACCATTGAGCAGGTCACCAGGAGGATCAAGGCGGTGTAAGATCATGAGGAGGAGCCTCACACCGAGTCGAGTGCCGCCGGAGGCAAGCTGCTCTACACCACCGAGCAGTGGCAGGCCTTCAACAAGAAGAAGAAGGATGGGGAGGGGGCCGGATCATCGAAGGAGCACCGTCGGTGTCTGCACGGCGGGAAGAAGGAGGAAAAGGGACCCCGGGGGCGAGGCAGTGTTGATTGCGGCACCGCTGGTGAGTGCAAGGTGACCCGGGATGATACTTGCCTCAACTATAGCAAGACCGGCCATTAGGCAAAGGACTACCGCCTTCCTCCATGCCATGACGGGCAAGCCCACATCGCACAAGCAGAGGAGGAGGAGGACTCTGCTATGTTCTTGGTGCACGGGTGCGTTGAGTTGTGGCAAGAAACAGGGGAGGAGGAGAAAGGTTTAAGCTTTTCCCTTTTCGAGTCAGCCGGCTCTGCCCATCTCCACCTCGACGAGCTGCGCGCCCACGCCTTCCTCGGCACCGGTACCGACAACAACAAAATTGACGGCTGGTACCTCAACATTGGCACCACCCACCACATGATAGGGTGGTGAGAGTTCTTCTCCGAGCTCGACTCCAGCATCCGAGGCTCCATCAAGTTTAGGGACGCCTCCGCCATGGAGATCAAGGGCGTCGGCTCCATCCTCTTCACCGCTAAGACTGGCGAGCACCGGCTGCTCACCGGTATCTACTACATCCCCATGCTGAGAAACTCCATCATCAGCTTGGTATAGCTGGATGAGAACGGCTTGTGTGTGGAGATCGAACACGGGGTACTGTGCATCTAGGATCGCCATCGATGACTTCTTGCCAAGGTGAACAGAGGCACCAATCCCTCTATGTTCTCCATGTGCGGGTGGCGCAGCCCGTGTGTCTTGCAGCCCGCCGCCTGTCATTTTTGTATTTTAGCCCTTTTTTTGAAAGATTCTCTCAAATGTGCCCCTAGGAGAATGCTTTCAAAAAATAGACCCTCAGTTTGGCACCATTGTCATTGGCGCCAAGGTCACACGGCACGGCGCCAGTGCAATTGGTTCCAAGCTCCTCACCCACGTCGGTGTCGGGCGCTAGCGTGGTGCTGACATGGCGGAGACCATGGTGCCGTAGATCTTGGATGTTGGCGTCAAGCCTATCTTACAGGTGGGCCAATCCCTTTCTCTCTTCCTTATTTTCTTATCCTCTTCTTTTCTCTCTGAGTTGGCCTGATGCCCACTGCCGCCGGCGACGCTCCTTCTCGCGCACGCCGGCCGTTCGCCCCGCCCCGAGCTTGCCGTGTCGGTCGTCTGCCCTGCCCTGAGCCACCACGTAGGCCGTTCGCCTCGCCCAGCCATCCGCCCGACCTGAGCTGGTGCGCCAGCCTTTCGCCTCGGCCAGGCGTGGCCCCGGCCGTCCACCCCGCCCTGAGCCGCCGTGGCGGCCATCTGCCCCGCCCCGAGCCTACCGCGTCGGCCGTCTGCCCGGCTCGAGTTGGCGCGCTGACTGTCCACCTCGGCCAGTCATGGCTGTCGCGCCCCAGGTGCCTCGTGGACCCCCACCGCGGGCACCTGGCCAAGCTCGGTCGGCGTGGCCTGCCCCACCCCGCCGCGGCCTCAAGGCTAGGCGTGGCTTGCCACGCCCCGTCGTCCCCCACCGCCCCGTCCGGCCGGCGTGCCCTGCCTGCCCTAACCCACCGGGCCTGGCGCTACTGCCTCCTAGTCCGGCCGTACGTGTTTGTTGTCCCCGGTGCCCCTTCCCATGGCCCTTCACCGTGCCCCGCGCCTCCTCCTGCTCTCCATCGCATCGTGCACTGCCATCGTTGGACAGGTAAGTATCATGTGTATGCACTGCCATTGTGTGATGGTTTATTTTATTGATGTACTTAGGTTGATAATGTGACCACCTATTTAGTTTAATTAGTTGGTGATCTAGAGATTAGGTATGACTAGTTACACCATTAACTTAATTATTTAGCTATATATTTAGTTAGTTTAATTAGTTAGTGTATTAGTGATTTAGTTAGTGTATTTAGTTAGTTATGATAACTTCTTCTCCCTCTCCTTCCTATACGCAGCAACACGCCATCTTTCCTCCTCTTCCTTGTGCTCCTTTTCTGCTACCTCCTCTCTGCGTCTCTTCTCCAATATCTCAAGACGCTCCGCATCCCACTCCTTCAGGCCTTGTAGAAGCCGCCTGTCTGACTCCTTGATCTCAGTGTCGATCCACTACTCAAAAGCATAGAGCGGTGGAGGGGTCTGCAATAAAGGCAATTGTTACAAAACAAATAAAAATGCAAGACTTCATATGACACAAAATAATTAATAAATAATAACAATTTCTCACAATAAATGTACTGCGGCGTTGACGCTCTGTAGGCTCCCATGCATAATTGGAACACATCCAATACCGCTATTTATAGGTTTCGTCATCTTTAGAAATGTCTATCTTGCAAGGATCACCACAAAAGCACATGGGTCTTGGCACACCACTAGGTAGTGGCTTTGGGTCGTAGGGACTTCCGATCATCCGGCCATAACTACAATAAATTTCATTCTAATAAAAGAAAGCAAATAACAATTAACCCTAAACCTAGAGTTTACCATGTGATGCACAACAATGAACACATACCTTGGTTTGCTACCTTTTCCACACCTTGGCATCCTACGATTGTATAATACATACGAATACTAAAAAGTGCATGAAACCCTAACTAGTGATGATTCTTATGTTAAAAATATGACTAATATATACTGAATCGATGTAGAAAAAACTAGGAGGGGGCGAGAGGATACCTTGCTCTCAAAGATCTATAGATCAAATCTAACTTTTCACGGTCCAATATGCCGATTCGTGAGGTAGGGCAAAGTGGGGAGAGGGAAAACCCAAGAGGGAGGAGGAAGAAAATGAGAAAGACTCGGGCAGGAAGAAGGGTCGGCTGTTAATGTAGGATATTGGCACCAAGATCTATGGCGCCATGCTTGGCGCCAACGTCAATGGCACCATGCTTGGCGCCAATGGAAATGGCGCCATGCTATACGCCATGTCAGCTCCATGTTTGCGTTGGCGCAAGGATCTTAGCACCAATTGTGATGGCGCTGTGCCGTGTGATCTTGGCACCAATGATGATGGCACCAAGCTTAGGGTCTATTTTTTAAAAGCATTCTACCAGGGGGCACATTTGAGAGAATCTTTCAAAAAAAGGGCTAAAAATAAAAAAGACGGGCTAGCCGCGATGACGACGCCTGGCGATGGCACGAGCATTTTGGGCACCTCAACTTTGAGGCCTTGAAGCTGCTCAACAACAAGGAGATGGTGTAGGACATGCCGTGAGTTGAGCACGTGGAGTAGTTCTGCGACACCTGCATCCTCACCAAATAGCGGCGGCTCTCCTTTCCCCCCTAGGCAAGCTTTCGCGCCAAGGAGAAGCTAGAGCTCGTACATGCCGACCTCTGTGGCCCACTGTCCCTGGCTACGTCTGGAGGATGCCGCCACTTCCTTCTCCTGGTTGACGACGCCTCCCACTACATGTGGGCTATGCTGCTCGTCACCAAGACAGCAGCCGCGGAGATGGAGTGCGGCCACAAGCTCCGGGTGCTTCACACGGACAACGACGGAGAATTCATGGTGGCTGACTTCACGGCGTACTGCGCCGATGAGGGGATCCAGTGCCACTTCTCTGCACCGTACACCCCATAGTAGAATGGCGTCATCGAGCGCCGCAACCAGACGATGGTGTCCACCGCTTGCGCTCTTCTCAAGCAGCGGGGCATGCCGGCGGTCCACTGGGGCAAGGCTGTGATGACCGCCGTGCACCTACGAAACCACTGTTCGACCAAGGCCCTAGATGGCAAGACGCCATATGAGGCCTGGCACGGGCGCAAGCCGGTGGTCAGCTATCTGCGGGTCTTCGGCTGCCTCGCCTTCGTTAAGGAGTTGAACAATGTTGGCAAGCTCGATGATCATAGCTTGTCGGGGGTCTTCATCGGCTACGCTGAAGGGGCTAAGGCCTATCGCATGCTCGACCTAGTGACACGGTGTGTGCGGGTGGCGCGTGATGTCGTGTTCGATGAAGGATGCGGTTGGGCGTGGGACAAGGTAGCTGATGATGGATCGGCTGTAGCTCTGCGTGACTTCACCATCGAGTACGCGTGGGCTGTAGGAGCAGGGGGAGCATGAAGTGCATCTTCACCATCTGTTCCACCGCGTTCGCCATCACCAAATTTGGGGGAGGTCGAAAGCTCATCGACGGCGGCGCGGACCACTCCAGCAACCCAGCCGACCACATAAGCATCTCAGCCGACCACACCACCTCCGTCCCCAGCAGCGGCATCCTCTGCTTTGCCTGCTGTGACACCAGCGCACGCAGGGCAGCCGGAGATCGAGTACGTGATGCCACTGGAGGACGATGAAGACCGCCTAGATGCCTACTACAACGATGAGCCCCTCTGGTACTGCACGGTGATGAACATCATTGGCAACCAGTCTCTGTCAGGCCAGGCAGAGTGGCTCTTCGCCCGGCTTCATCTAACGCACGCTGGTGAGCCGACCACCTATGCTGAGGCGCAGGGTGATCCGGCATGGCGGGCGGCGATGGAGTAAGAGCTCAAGTTTGTCAAGCAGAACCACACCTAGGAGTTGGTGCCACTGCCCGGCGGCCACCGCCCCATCACCCTCAAATGGGTGTTCAAACTCAAGAAGGATGAGCACGGCGCGGTGATCAAATACAAGGCGCGGCTAGTGGCGCGCAGCTTCGTCCATCAAGAGGGGATCGACTACGATGACACCTTCATCCTCGTGGCGCGCATGGAGTTAGTCCGTGTCCTCCTCACGCTGGTAGCTCAGGAGGGGTGGCAGGTCCACCACATGGACGTCAAGTCTGCCTTCCTCAATGGTGACCTCAAGGAGGAGGTGTACATGCGTCAGTCACTGGGTTTCACTGTCGCCAGAGAAGAAGGCAAGGTGTACCGCTTGCACAAGGCCCTCTATGGCTTACAGCAGGCCCCGCACGCTTGGAACGAGAAGCTCGACACCACACTTAAGAAGATGGGCTTCAAGTAGAGCGCGCATGAGGCAGCCGTCTGCCGGTGGGGCAGCAGACACAATGTCCTGCTGGTCGGCGTCTACGTCGATGACCTCATCATCATCGGCACTGATGAAGGAAAGGTGGAGGCGTTCAAGGCACAGATGAAGAAGGCGTTCAACATGAGCAACCTCGGCCTCCTCTGCTTCTACCTTAGTGTCGAAGTGCGCCAGGACGCCAGCGGCATCGTCCTCTGCCAAACCCACTATGCCAAGCACATCTTCGAGCTCGGCGGCATGATGGGCTGCAATCCGGCCTACACCTCGATGAAGGAGCGGCTCAAGCTCAGTTGGGATAGCATAGCGGAGGAGGTCGATCTAACTCATTACTGGTGACTAATCGGGAGCTTGCGCTACGTGGCGGGGACCCTCAACTACGGTCTTCACTACAGTAGGGCCCCCGACAAGGCGCGCTTTGTCAGCTACTTCGACAGGGACCTTGCCAGCGATGTGGACACCAGCAAGAGCATGAGCTTTGAAGGTGGTGGCAAATGACCCTTGGCAATTGCTTAGTTAGCTGGCAGTCCCTCAAGCAGAAGGTGGTGGCTCTCTTGAGCTGTGAAGCAAAGTACATCACCACCACCACTGTGGCAACTCAAGCACTATGGCTGTCAAGGATGCTGGCAGAGCTCCTTGGCAGGAAGGTTGATGCAGTTGAGCTGAAGGTGGATAGCAAGACTGCTCTAGCTCTGGCCAAGAATCCTGTCTTCCATGAAAGAAGCAAACACATTTGCATCAAGTATCACTTCATCAGGGATTGCTTGGAGGATGGGAGCATCAAAGCCAGCCACATTGCCACCACTGATCAGCTGGCTGATATCCTCACCAAGTCGCTAGGGAAGTCTTGGTTACAGCATATCATTTTTAGTGCTCGGCACAAGGCTTAGGGGGAGAATTGATAGCCTAGTGTTCGACACTTGTATCTTTCTTTTTCTGCAATTTACTTTTGGCTTCTAAGCCTAGCACACACTAGGAATATGCTCATCATCCACTTTAGTGGTTAGGGAGCACCACTACACTAATTTTAACTGAGGCGGGCAAAAACGATTAACCGAGGCGATTTTCGCAACCACCTCGGATCAAAGGTCACGGTAAATGGCCTATTTTCCAAGGCGGTTTGCTACCCGCCTCGGTTAATCAAATAAAGAACAAAAGAAAAAGAAAAAACACATACCCAGCCCTAACCGGACCTAGATCTGGGCCGCCGCCGCCGGGGGAGCAGCCCCTGCTCCATGCGCTGCCGCAGCAAGAGGCGCTCGATCGACCACCACCGGGCCCCGTCACGTCGGAGAAGCTCGCCGCCCGTTGTCGAGATCCAGTTTTCGGCCACCCCCAACGAGCAAAGGAAGGGAGGGGAGGAGCACCGCCGGATCCGGACACCCCCGCTGCCCTTGACGCCGGATCCAGCCACCACCGCCGCCATATGCTGGATCTGCGAGGGGAAGAAGGTGAGGGATGGATCCTCCATGTATCTGAGATAGGCGAGAGGCTAAGGGAATACCACCACCGCCGGGCCCTGTCGCGACGCACCGCCCGACCTCGCCCGTCCGGCCCGGTCGCGTCACGCCACTCGGCCCCACCGCGTTGCACTGCCCGGCCTCACGTGTCGCGCCGCCCAGCCCCGTTCGGATGGAGAGGGAGAGGCGAGTGAAGGAGAGAGAAGGGGAGTGAGGTGCCGGGATGAGGGAGTCACGGCGCTAGGCGAGTGAGTCGCGCGGAGATGAGGGAGTCGCGGCGCTAGGGAGCTGACGGGAGAGGAGGGAGTCACGACGCGGAGATGGGCTCGAGGAGAGGAGTGCGGCTGAGTGCGGTGAGGCTGAAAACCCTAGTCTTTTGTATATATATGTGACCTCGGAACTGGGCCTCTTTGGGTGGCGGGCTAGGCCTGATTTACCGAGGCGGTTGGAGTTATAATGTCCGCCTCGGTTAATGATTTACTGAGGCGGTTACGTTAGGGTGCCCGGCGGGTATTTTAAGGTTGCCCGCCTCGGTTAATCAATTTTGCGAGGCGGTTGTTGTAACCGCCTCGGTTAATAAAAAATGACTGCCTCGGTTAATGCCAGGCATTAACCGAGGCGGTTGAATTTCCTGCCTGCCTCGGAGGGTGTTTTCAAAAGGTCGCGGTAAATCTTTTTTGTAGTAGTGGAGATATGCCGAGCAGGTAGAAAGTAGAGAGGCCGTCTGCCTATAAAAGCAGGGGCGGTACCCTTGTAAGATAAGCTATTGCATTTCAATTCCAACATGCGGCCTATGGCCAAGCTGCCCTCTGGACTTTCCCCAATCTGAATCTGAGATCTATTAGGGCCAACACAAGTCTATCAGGCATGGGCATATGCTCTTGCCAAGCGCTTTCTTCTGAAAAGGACGGACAAACAGTGTAATTATTTATATTGGGTTTAATTAGTAATTACTTATCTTGAGACAAATTAGTAATTGGTCTTCATCTCAATCCCCTATTTTTGATTTTCCTCCACAAATGTATTTACATACACATGTTCCCATTTGCAGCTTGCCAGTTCCTAAGTCACTTTCAGGAATCATATGATGGTATAATACCCTCTGTACAAGCATCTTATCAGTTAATAAATGTAGCTCGCTAACAACTGTGCATGAGGAGCAATGGTTAATAATATATGTTCTCCAATAGCTGAATTGTTAAACAAGATGTGGAACGGGTGGTTGAGCAACACATATTGAGTTAGCGTTTTACTCAGATTTGAGACTTTAGACTATGGTTTCAAAAGAAGAGCTCTGTGTGTATCTTGTGATATAACATTTTTATGCAGATGCAAGTACATGTAGAGGAAGGCATGAAGCAAGAGATATTTATCAGAAATGTGTCAGCATCCTTATCAGTAGGATTCTTATGTCACAAGTTTGAGAGGTAAACCACAACTGATTTTTTTTTCACATCAACATGATGCAACCATTATTTTAGCAAATTATGGTCCAGGCGTAAAAACATTTAAAATTTTATTTATAAAGCCTGGCGCTATTTCTTGTTCTTTCAAGGATTCTGCAATGAAGGTGTGTTTGGCATAAATCATTTGATTTGTGCTGGCACAGTGACACTTGCTCCTATCTCGTTCTTTCAAATAAGTTGATTTTTTTTTATTTAACTCATCCATTTGGCTCACTATGGTAGCATGGTTCTACACCTTGTCTATTGTGCCGCTGCGGCAAGGGCTGTAACTTGTATTTTGTCAAAAAAAACACTCATTTCTATTTTAAATGAAAGGCAGAGCTCCTGCCATTTTACTTAAAAAAAATATGGCGGTGTGGCTGTTTGTAAGAGCATTAACGATGGGGCCAAAGCATGGCAAAGTTCAGGTCACACCTTGCTCCTATATTGAATTATTAGATGATATGTTCATGATCCCTTAACTTAAGTATGGCTCTCTGAACCGTTTTGGTATAGTGCTATACAAGGATTTTTGCAAGAAAACTTGAATTATTGCAATACTGCTACCAGCTCATTAGTAGGTAGTGTCTTTGGTACATCTATAGATTAGCATTTGGTACTGGTAAAAATTTTCGTCACTCAAATTTCTGTTTTCTGTATTCATTGTAGTTTTTAGCATAGTGTTTTCTTGCAAGTGGAAATTAATGATATGATATTGACAAGTACATACTAAAACAAAATCTTAATAAGAGTCAAGGGATAGAGGTTGTGTAGGTCTAAGATATCAGGTTAACCAACTTTTTTGTTTGCCTTTCAATGTTTCAATGTCGATATGTGTTATTGCACTACTTGATTCACTCTTCTGTACAGAGCATCAGCTGTAGGCTGAAGCAGGTGAACATCAATCTCAGCAACCTGCAAAATTCTGTGATAAGTTAAACCGGCAAAGATGTCAGTTGTGCAATTTTTGTTGGAATCTTTTGTTCAATCTTCTGTACCATTGTTGATAGAAGTAAATAATTATTGGTAGAAGTGATGAATGCTTGTTGGTAGAAGCAAATAATTATCTGTTAAAGTAACAAAGGACTTTGAATCATAACGGATTTTGAATCGTGATACAGAATGAATTGTGGTTATGTATGATGTTGATCCATATCAAGAACATTTTTCTTTATATGATATTTATTGTTATATTCATTGTTTGTACCAAAATGTGCTTGTCACCCAAAATCATATTGCTTGGTTCTTATCTTGGTTAATCTTTCTCTTTCTTATTCTTTTAAATCCAAACCATGAATCTTTCATATGGAGCATAATTGTATTGTTCAAAACCTTGCTGGATTTTGCGTTCAAATGGTTCCTTCCTATGTTTTATGAAAAAACATTGCTTGGTAAGAATAAATGTGATTTCCCTCAAATCATTATTCTTTCAAATAAATAGTGTTTCATTAAATAAAATGCTCATTAAGGTATATTGATATATTTTTGCCTGCCATTAATAGTTTGTCAAAATTTACAAATTGTTTATGCAGAGCAAAAAAATTTCAGACACCAACCAACCCTTTTTCTCATATGCCTACTAAAATGTGATTGAATTACTATATTTTGTTAATGCTCAATGAAAATAGAATGCTCACTAACTTATTCTTCTTGACTGTCATTAAGAGTTTTTCAAACTTTTTATGCAGTGCTAAAAAATGCTGACACCAACCAACCTTTTTCTTTTTCATATGCATTCTAAATCGAGTGAATGAATTTCCATATTTAGTTATGTGTGTGTAATCTTCCTGAATATGTTTTTATTATAAAACTTGTGCTGGTGCTTGAATGAAGAACCTTATTTTGAATCTGATTAAATCACTCGCTGCATGTTTGAGAAAAATCTGATTAGATCACACCAAGGACTCCTTTGTGCTCAGGCAATAAGTTGAAATATAGCAATATTTGGTCCCAAACATTATCTCTAGCTACTCCATAGTGATCATTACATTATATTTGTAGCACCTGGTTTTAAGAACAAAACCAGATACACACCACATGTGAGCCCAGAAAGTCAAATCACACATATGACCACAAATAAGGGTAATATCAAAAGACAAATGCTTAATTACATAATATATTAGTATAAATAATATAACCTTAATTAGTAGACAACGGAAAGACACTCTGTTCTTCAATTGAAGGCTCCAAAACCACAGGGACAACTGACTGGTTGATCACAAGTCTAACTGGTGTGGTTGAAATAGCAAAAGTGAGCACATATCGTACTCATCAAATATAACACAGGGTTCATGAGGCTCAAAAGGTTTGACACGAGTTTTCTGCAATAGCTTTTAGTGAGTCATCTTTTAGCAATTGAGTAGCAACAAGTTTACAATACGCCCAAATAACCTCATGATCATGTAAACGAGATTAATGTATAGCAAGAAACAATAATCATTAGTGAGCATCAATATCCTCAGTATTAACATTATCATCAGTGTTCATCATTTATTCTGTAAGGGTGCAAGGCCGCTCATGATCATGAGCACGGCTGATATACCAATTTTAAGACACTCTGCAGAGGTTGTACATCTTTACCCATGAGTCGTGATTTGTCCTTTCGCCTGAGGTCGCGAGCCTCTTAACCCACTACCAAGGAAGTTCGGCAGGGTTCATTGTGAAGTCTTTTAAAAGACTCTCCCTAACAAATTAGTGACCGCCAAAGAAAGAGCTAGGTGAATGGAGGCCCTCTAACAAAGTGGCACACTTCACACAAGCTATACACACTCTGAGAGACAAGAAGCCATTCTTGAACCGAGGCTTTCCTTAACGCTTTTTGGTAACCACTAATAAGCTAGAAAATGTTCCCATACTTGACTAAAGCCAGAGCCATATAGCACTCATGGTTGTACTGTAAGTTCCAGATGATCGCTTACAGATAAGTCCTTAAAGAGAGGAATCTAAAGCACCATAAAAATAATGCTCTAGCCTCTTGTTTCAAGTTGCTAAAAATCATATTTTAATGTTTATTGCATATACCATTAGTCAAGTCACAGATCATGGTTATTTATCTTGAGCACTAGCATAAATACTACCCAATGCATAGTTCCCAAGGTGACAAGGAAACAGGATATCAATAGCTATGATATATTTCTACGGATATCAAAGTAGACACATGCATATAATTAAAGTGATTAAGGTGAATAGGACAAGGATGATCCCATACTATACTTGCCTTAAACTGAGATCACCACGTAAATCTCACCGACTGGACATGATTATAAAGCACCACACAAGCATCCATACAATCATACACGAAGCAAACAATATAACTAAATTAGAACAGTACACCAAACAATAAAGAGGTTTGAGAACTAATCTATGCATTGCTACGAGCACACAGACACGAAAAGCACTCTAATCGGAGCTACGATGAAAAAGAAACGACCAACATAGATTTACTTCGTAAGAGTAAAAATGCTATATGCTTGGTTTATTTTATTTACAAAACCATGTGAAGAATATTAATTTAGTCAATTTACATTTTAATTGAAAAGTAGAGTTAAAGCTACTAAGCTACTAGTCATATTTTATTTGCAAACGCGTCTCATAATATTTGTTATTTAAACTTTACTTTGCAAAAGGAATAAACATGTGAGAGCATATATTCGAATTTAATAAGCATGTTTAAACTAAGCAACCTTATAATTGAAAAGCATGTATACAAGCATCACGAGTCATTTGAAACGAGGTGGGAAGAAAGAGGATACAAGCTTTTAAAAGTAGCAGAGATTTATTTGTAAAGAAAACTAAACTATAGCCTAATTAATTATATTCTAATAAAACAACTGTGCTGAAATTTTATATATTCATAATTAAATGTTGAATTACTATGCAAGGATGATGTATGCGTTATATCAGTAAAGTATTTAGCCGATTAAATAAGGCGACATACCATTATCATTGCAAGATACATCTGATATGATGACGTGCTTTCTCGGTCCTGCATGAACTGCAGATGCATCCTAGCATGCTCGACTTCAGCAGCAAGAGCAGGGAACGACGTAGCCGTTTGCTTGAGGGTTTGCTTATGTTGCAGTAGGAAGACAAAGGACGGAATGCAAAGCAGGCTGCAAGGCAGGGAAGCAGTAGGTCGGCTGCAGCCATGGCCGGCTGTCACAGACACGGTCATCGGTTGGACAGCCGAAAGCATCGCACGGAGAAGACAAGGCAGCCTGTCAGGTACGTGATTGGAGAGCTGGCTGGAGTTTCAGTCTAACCATAAGATCGGCGCAGTGGTAACATCGAATTAAGAAACGAAATGTGGAAGGCGCAGAGTTTCTCACCGATGGCAGAGAAGCGGTGGATCGACGGTGACAGCCGGACTTGGAGAAAAGGACGGCGCAGTAGAAAAAGAGAGTTACTACCTCGGGATTTCTAAACTAGGGACTCCCCTCGTGATAAAGGGTATATATATATATATAGGAGGAAGACTCTCCACGTTCACGAGTAGGCCTAAATAATCATTTAAGCCTATTAGTAAATAAAGGTATGGGCCTTTGAGAGTCGGTGGAAAATTGGACTTGGATTTTTCTAATTTTCGAAATTAATTAACATCATGAAATAAAAATAGTTTTAGAAAGTCTAGAATTACCATTTATATCACGAAAAATACTCCAAAGCTTAGAAAAATCCCTGGAGATAAATTGAAAGACGAGGAACTTAGAGCAAATATTTTGAGCTCAAGAAAAGATTATTGGAAACTTGGAA
The DNA here is from genome assembly GCA_038087645.1 of Saccharum hybrid cultivar R570. Lineage (NCBI taxonomy): Eukaryota > Viridiplantae > Streptophyta > Magnoliopsida > Poales > Poaceae > Saccharum > Saccharum hybrid cultivar. Next base: position 63,392,224 of record JAQSUU010000259.1, read on the forward strand.
CATAAAGATTAAGGTCAAGGAGGTAGGAATTAAATTTTAGAAAGAAGCTGAAAAATTCCAAGAGATAGATATTCGTCTCCTAAACGTATTAAAAAAATATTTTGCACATAGAAACACAAGGTGCGACCGGCACGAATGCAACAAACATGTTTCTACCTTAAGATAAATTTTAATTTAATGAAAATTTATTATTTTCCTATGTTTTCATGAGCACAAAAATACATATTTAAATCATTTTAACACTATTTCAAAAAGGCCAAAATTTAGGGTGTTACAATATTCTTGTTAACCAACTGAAGTATTATTAATAAATTATTGTCCCAGTGCAAATATACCATCAAGGGTTTATTAAGGCTATTAGTAGTTATATATAGCAAAATTTTATAGGTTTTACATAATCTTTTGTCAAGAGTATTTCTTACTTCTTTCTTTTATATGTTTACTAAACGATATTTATTGTCCACATCTTAAAAAAGTAGACATTTCTTTGATCATATAGGCAATATATATAAAAATTTTACCAAGCCAGCCAGAAACATTGACTTAGAGAAAAAACAATAATTAGGAGTTTATGACTTAGAGGAGATATTTACATTGGCCAACTAAAAGCTTATGAAAGATTGCTCCTCAACGCTCATCACACAAACGGACAACTACTTTATTTTTTCCAAGAGCAAAGATGAAAATAAAGTTAGGTGTGTGCTTCGTTTTTTATGAAGTGCGTACCCGCAGATCCATGACACTGCCTTTGGTCGATCTGCCAAATGGACAATAGTCTCAGAGAAATATACGTCCGGGATCAAAAAGCTCTTTAATCCCGGTGGGTAACACCGACCGGAATTAAAAGTCCCCTGCCCAACGGCTCTGGTGTCACGCTTTTGCAGGAGGGACTTTTAGTCCTGGTTGGTGTTACCAACCGGGACTAAATGTCCACCTTTAGTCCCGGTTGGTACTACAATCCTTAGTCCTGGTTGGTGTTACCAACCGGGACTAAATGTCAACCTTTAGTAGACTAAAGGTTGACATTTAGTCCCGGTTGGTAACACCAACCAGGACTAAAAGTCCCTCCTCCTTAAGCTTGCCTGTTTCGGCGTTCGTCACAGGAGCCGGGAACGTCATCGTCCCCACCAGGACACGCCGCCGCTACCGCTGTCACCACCGCCGGAGCCGTTCATTCACTCAACCGTCTTCACCGGCGTGTTCGCGGTAAGCTCCTGATGCTAACCCTACCGTCCATTTGACATCTACTGCACTGAGTTGGCCAGAACGCGGCTCGCCACCGTCCGTGTTTTGCAGCCGCCGCCGCGCGCGACGCCATACTTGCTAGAGGCCGTTTCGACTCGATTGGTCATGCGTATGAGTTCGTTTGGGCAAGGCCAAGCTCCTAGTGCAAACGCCGTCGCCGGAGAAGCTCCCGTAGCCGTTTCCGAGCTCGCCGGAGTCCGCTCGCCCGCCATGGCCGCCGTCGTGCCTGCTGTGGAGCAGTTCCTGCCCAACGGTCTAGGTCAGGAGGTGCGCGTCATCGTGGGGAAGCCATAGGGCCAAACCGCGCGGCCGGAGACCTCGCCGTCGGCGAGAACGCCCCGGTCAAAGTTCGCCGGCATCGGGGTCAACACGGGCTGACGTGTGGGGTCAGCCGGTCAGCTGCACAGTGTCCTTTCTCCATTTCAGAAAATGTCAAATAGTGCTGATTCTTTGAAAATTCAAAATAAATTCATCTTAACCTCAAAAATTCTGAAAATTTCTGGGTAGCCTCTCTATCATGTGTACTATCTGGGAAAAATTTGAAACTTGAAATTTGAACTGTTTTGCTGTGAGATAAAATTACCTCTCTTAATAGAAAAATGCAACTTCCATGATTTTTCTAGGCTTTTATAAATGTCCAAAAATTATGAAATATGTTTTGCCACTGTTTTATGACATGATGAAGCTCTCATAAAATTTTGAGCTAAATTGGACAAAGTTAATATTATTCTTAATTTTAAATGCTTAATTAAATAATTAATTAATCAAGGTAGTTAACTACTAATGACCTTAGGCTTTGTGTGACTTTTGGAGTTGATTGTAGACCTTGGGACATGACACATGATGGTGTTCCATGGCATGTTACTCAATTAGTTCATTAGAGAAATAGAGAATTTTGGGGTATTTTTTAATTTCATTTGTTTAAAAAATGAGAAATTTAATTATGTGATATGTCATATAATGTAGACAATGTCACGCCATTGGATATGCTAGTGTCTCGGTGGATAGAGTTGTGAAAGGTTATCGCAATGTGCCTCTTGACATTGAAGGAGGTGATGGGGAGAAGACTTTAGGAGAAGCGGAGAAGACATTCATATGTTGGCGCAAGCGCTATATCATTATTCCTAGGGCGTCACCTCCTCCTCCTCAACAACCTAACCCTAGGTGCAGATGAAAGTGAACGAAACATTTTTTCACTAATTATGTATTGGCTTAAATAACGGTTTACTCATACCACGTTGTTTTCACAGCAGAACCTCCCCCAACCTAAGTCCAATTATCCATTCACCACCTGGTCACAGTGCTACGGGCGATGACAATGAAGTGGAAGACACGGCTGCATCCCCATCGGCCCCATCTCCATGACGGGATCCAATGCCACCACCGGCCCCATCGCCTCCACGGCGGGCTCCAACGCCGACACCGGCCGTCCCATCGCCTCCATGGCGGGCTCCAACACCGCCACCGGCCCCATCGCCTCCACGGTGGGCTCCAACGCCGACACCGGCAGCCCCATCGCCTCCATGGCGGGCTCCAACGCCGCCACTGGCCCCATCGCCTCCACGGCGGGCTCCAACGCCGACACCGGCTGCTCCATCGCCTCCACGGCGAGCTCCAACGCTGCCACCGACCCCATCGCCTCCACGGTGGGCTCCAACGCCGACACTGGCCGGCCCTCCACCAAAGAAGAGGCCCACCCCACAAACGAAGGCGTCGGCCCCACCGCCGCCAAAGAAGAAAGCCTCCGAGAGAACACCAGCTCTTCCTAAGATGACGAAACTTTCTGATGAGAAGACTGCCGAGGAAATAGATGCTTCAGTGAAAACAGATGTGGACAATTTCTTCGCAAAAGTCAAGGCTAAAAGTGAAGCGAAGCGAAACCCTAAGAAGCCATACTTCTCGTACGTCCAGAAGTTCTAAGGCAAAGGGTGGACGCTCACCAGAAAAAGTTACATGATGCTCATAAGGATTCGCCACTATCGGACTATGACCGCACTCTCACCAAGTCAATTGAGAAGGCGAAGAAGAAAGAGAAGAGAGCACGGAAGGGTGTTGCACAGCTCGGGAAACAATCACAGCAATCAGTGTACCTGCTAGTTATTGGGAATGAATATGGTTCAAACATGAACGTGCTAGAACAGATATCTGGAAATGTAAATTTGGATCAACTTGATGAATTTTTCGCGGAATCTGGTCTAAGCATTTCCCAAATGCTCGGCGGAGCACCCATCAAAAGTGCTCCGGAAGTTGATCATTGGAAGAAGGAATATGTATATGGCAAGAGTCTATACAACCCTGAGAAGCTCAGAGAACTTCATACGCAAATGTACTTGGTAAACAAGTGGTACATGGCGGCGTGTCGCAGAAAAGTGGATGACTATATTTGCATCAGAATTAGAAACCATCATTACTTCCATGGCGATGACATTGTAATGGTTCAGTTTAATGAGTTACACCAGCTATGCCACATGGACGCTCTAGACAAATCTCTCGTCAGCTGCTTTTGACTGTAAGTGATTCTTTCTTTTAATAATCTCACTCTAGCATATGTATATGTATAAGTAATTATCCTCACACTAGCTAGCGTGTCTATACATATGCAGAGACATGATGAGAGACCTCACACGTAGAAACAACAAGAATATTGGTTTCGTTGATCCATATATCGTATTCAAGGACCCAAATACTCCCTACGATCAATGGAGACCTCAAACGGAGAGGAATCTCTGAAGGTTCTTGATCAACCAAAAGAACAAAAGATTTATACTCTTCTCCTACAACTTTGGGTGAGTGTTCTTATCGTGTGCATATTTTACTTTACTTACTCAATCCAGCATAAAGATATATATGTTGACTCTATAAACAAATGCAGCTTTCACTGGATACTGATTGTCTTCGATCTCTCCGACGGTCATTTGCTAATCTATGACTCATTGAGAAAACCGCACGAAGATTACCAAGATATGATAGACATTATCCTGGGGTAACTTAGATCTTTAAATATTGATTCGTGCTCTATAACTCTGCAATAGTTAATTAACGATCCAATTATTGGGCAGGGTTTGGGCTTGGTTCGTTCAGCTACACCGTCCGGATCTGAAAGCATCACTTCCTGATCCACACCAACTGGATGTAAGTTGTACTAGCTCCCCGTATATTTACCTTATCATGCTTTAGCTCACGCCTGGGATGACGAGAGTAATCTTTTTATATCGTACAGTGGGTTCTACGGCAGACACTAGGCAACAATTTGTGTGGATACTACGTTTGCGAGTTCCTCATGGTGTATGCAAAAAGAACCAATCTACAGATGCAGAAAGTACGTAACAAGTATATATAATAAATCCATTTTATTTATTTTGTTGCTATTAAATAAATCTTATGTATATTAATACTTCTTTCCTTTAATGCAAATCGAAGGAGATATGGTTGAAGGAACAAGTGTTGGATATGGACCGCCTCAAAGGAATTCAAGAGACAATCACAGGATTTCTTAATGAGCATGTCCTCAAGCCCGGCACCGAGTTCTACTTTAACCCAGATGAACCATTGAAGCCAAACCTGGACGAACATTTGTATGACATTTAAGTGGAGGACAACATTTGTGTTGTAAATACCAAGGATGCATGGATAATGTTGTAAATTTTATGTGCATATATCTCTACACCTAAAAAATATGGAGAGGACCCGTCTACCACTGCCATGGTGAAGCCGGATCCCAAATGCTTTGTCCAAGCATGATGATCTGCGAGACACGTTACCCGTGATAAAGTTTCGGCTCCCGTTGCAACTCACGGGCATGATCCTAGTATATTATACATATGTATAGCTCCATAATATATATATAGTTTCATACTTTATTTGTGTGTAATAATGTTTGAAACTAAATTATAGGTGCGCGTATACATATATTAGCAGCGAAGAATACGCATTTGAAAACCTAATGTAATTGTAAAACCAAAATCAATAATGAATTGAAATGGAAACAAAAAAGAAAAAAAACACCTTTAGTCCCGGTTGGTAATACCAATTGGGACTAAAAGGTGCGTAATACCAATCGGGACTAAAAGGTGCGCCCACCTTTTAGTCCCGATTGGTATTACCAACCGGGACTAAAGGTCGGCCTTTAGTCCTGGGCCAGGGAACTAGGACTAAAGGTGGGACATTTAGTCACGATTTCCTAGTCCTGGCTCTATAACCAGGACTAGAGGCCCTTTAGGCCCGGGACTAAAGGCCGAACGTGCAGCAGTGTGAAGCACACCATATATGCCTGCCACGGTACATTGCTACCTGTCAACAGTCTCAAAAGCCGTCTCATGCAATGCTATATGGGATTTTCGATGATATGAAGGAGAAAGAGGAAGGTGAGTGTTGGGCCCCTACTTTAGGGTACACTGTGCACCATGTATCAGTCCCTGGATCAGTAGCTGATACGCACAGATCGAACAAGATTGATATCAAAAACCATACTTTTATTGATAATGGGGAACACATTACAAAGTTCATATTACATAGCTTGGGCCATTGACCTTATAATATACATCAAAGTTCCAATACAGCGATCTTATAAAGTCATGGTTCTATTCCTATAGGCAACTTGGAGTGCAGACGAAAACCTTATTCCTAAGCTTAATCTTATATCAGTATCCTAGTGGTCCTTGAGTAGCTCCTTTGTGTAATCGTACAACTCTGTCCTCGTACGTACTCCTATCGTCCCATCCTAGCGTAGCCTCGATGGCTCCATCCTCGTATGTGCTCTTGTAGCTTGGTTCCTAAAAACATAGAATGGAGGGAATTGAGTACATAAAGTACTCAGCAAGCCCTAACTTTGGGGAAGGTGAGGTGGAGGGCGGAGGCAATTTGCGAAGGTGGTCTTATAGTGGAATTATGTATGGAAGTAGTAGAGTTACATAAAAGGGAGGTTTGGGTCCTGGGAGAGTATTAACCCTTCTCACCAGTTCCCAAGGTATATCAATTGTAACTTACCAACTTAATTGATTACAACTTACCGGATTATCACAGTTTCATTACACATAAAAGAGTCTAATCATTTGAGACCTCATCCCAACGGTTGCCCATTCCAAGGACGTGGCTATTCGAATAGATTTGATACACTCTGCAGAGGTTGTACATATTTCCCCACATGATAGACATAGTCCGACACCATCGTCATGGTTCAATAGGCCTAACGAGATCTCATACCCGGATGGAATGACCTTAGGCATCCATACAATACTACCACGGCTTACCCAGGGGTCGAAAACTCAAAACGACTTGGATGATCACACAACATTCAATAGATAATGACTTGGATGATCACACAGCATCCAATAGATAGATATATATAGAGGTGCTCGCACATGGCACAACAATAATTTTACATGGAAGATCACTTAGCATCCATGCCGACCAGACCACGAAAAATCACCTAGCAACCGTGTCCTCTCCTGATAGTTCGTTGCCACTCCGGCCTCCTAGTAGTGGTTGTACTTCTACCTAACGGGGTGTGAGATCAAGTTTACCCATATAGACATGTGGCTGTACGAAAATCTGGCTAGGCGAGATGGCAAATGAACCGGCCCTTATATGACCGAAGCGAGTATCTCCCAACAGGAACCCTCACTAGGCGATCCTGTCCAAAAGGATAGTCCACACCACGTGAAATATCCTCACTCACTCCCATCAGAAATAAGTTTTATTTTACCAGTTCAATTAACATCCATATTCTTAGGTTATCCATATCATAAAGCTCATAGCATATATATCACATTATTCATTGTATATCAAGACATTCATCATATATCACAATATTCATTATATATCACAATATTTATCCTATATCACAATATTCATCGTTTATCACAATATTCATCATATGTCATATATGCTCATAACATTGGTTCCCATGATAATAGGGATAGCATCATTTATGATTAATTTAATTAAATAATTAGTTATAAAGGGGAGAAGTAGGCTTTAAGGTGGGAGTGGTAAATTTATGTGGAGGAGAAAGAGTAGCGGGATGGATGTCACATAATATATGAAGGAAAGAGAGGTGGGAGTCAGGACTTGCCTCCATTCGCTGGCGGGTATATCCGAATTCCATGACTTTGATTCATATCCTTCTTGTTCCTATGTCTTTGTGTAGCGGTGCTTCCGAGATCCATCGAGTTCTCTCCACATCTTCTATCCTACGCTTGTCTAGCGTTAACAGACAAAGGAAAATACCAAGCAAGGCATACATAGCAAGCATAATCAATCAAGAAGGAAGATGGTACTAAACGAGTTGGCTCTACTCGATTGATAGATTTATCTTAGCTTAATCATTATTATGTCAATTTGAAGTAAGGTTGAATGGGGAAGAATCCATTCAACAAGAAGTGGCTCCTACGGGTTAAGTTGGGGTGGTCTAGTTGTCTGATGGAAAACCAGACCACATTATTAGGTTTCACTATTATGTGAACCTGAAAGAGAAAATCTAACCAAGTCATCATACTTGACCTGACCGACTCCTACAGATCCACATCTTAGCTTAGTAGGGTTAGCGACATACATGCACAAGCATATGTATATGCCTAGGGTTAAGTAAGATGGAGAGCGTAATGTAAAATTAGCTATACATAGGCGTCATATGTGGTCCATATATATGCGGGTATATCTACGTATGTATGTATCATACTATTCTATATAATTCTAAGTGAGAGATGTGGGTAGATATAATCGAGTATTTATATACATGACATGACATATATATTCGAGTATTTATACTGCAGGTTAACGCTAACAATTATAAATAACAAACAAACTAGAATTTAAATGGGCACCAAAACTTATGAAAACGGATATGGGTGTGTAGGGTTTAATTTTAGAAGATTTTTGGTGGAAGAATTACGGGATTCAGAGTTAAATTATTTCTAGAATTTTAGATGGTGGAGAAGGCGTGGGAAAGATCTGGATAGGCTTTGGAGTGGCTCTAGTATTTTTAGGAATTTTCTGGAAAGGAAAAAGGCTTACTTTAGTCTCCTGTGTATGATTTCGGGTGCACCTAGCATTTCCCACGTGTAGGGCGTTGTGCCGGTGAGCCGGTGTAGGGCACTGTGCTGTAGACCGCCTGCTCTCTTCCTTTAATCCGCGTGAACCGCGTCCACAGGAGGAGGAAAAGAGAGAGAGGAGATGGGTTGTTGTGGCTGCCGCGTAGGTCCCGCTAATGAGGTGGCGCCCTCTGGTTGGTCACGTCGATGTGGAGTTGGGGCGGACGGCCTTGGGCTTCAGTGGTCCCCATCCTTTCGGCAGAAAGCGGACGAAGAGATAGAGGGAGAGCGGAGGGAACAGGGGCGCAGTGTGCCGGCGGCGACCCTGGGCGTGCCAGCGGCGTGGTTCCGGCGCTGGGTAGTGGAGGGCGTGGCGAGAGGAGCGGGGCGGCCGACGTCCACGGGCCAAGGTTACGCCGGCCCGGTTCGGGAGCGGCGGCTGTCTGCGGGGCCGAGGTGGCGGCCCTTGACGTGGTCCAGGCCGGGGGGTCGTGGCTGCGTACTCGGCTTTAGATGCCGTCGGGCAGACTGCACCTTCCGTTCCTTCCCACGCCTTGAGGTGGCAGCGTTGCTGTGGCCTTGTCGCCTCGAGTCCGACGGTGTCCTCGCGAGCCAAGGCGGCCGTGGTTGTCCGAGGTGATGCTGCGGATTGAGCACGCCAAGGTGATCAGAAACCGAGCCTCAGGGGAAAAAGAGAGCTCTGGAGCATCGCCATGGTACTTGTGTGCTCGAGCTCAGCTGTCAGCTCCGTTCCCAGTTGACGAGCTCGGCGTCGAATTTATAGTCGGCGAGGTAAGGCGGTGCAGATTTTTGCCGGCAGGGTGGGCAGGCAGCAGCATCTCCGTGCCGTGCTTGAGCTGGCGTCTGGCGAGCTCGATGGGACACGGCAGCAGGTACATCGAGGATATTTCTCCGGCCGAGGAGATTTTTTTGCTTTTTAGCCCAAATTTGAAACATATTTTGGATCTGACCCGTATTTGAAAATATTTTCAAAACTAGTCCGTTTGGCCCCGCCACCATGCATGGCGGGGTCCAGGTGCCACGTGGCATGCAGCAGGGAGTGAATGTTGACGTGGCTGGGAAACGTGGAAAGGCGTACCCCGCCACGCATCATGGCGGGGTACGCCTAACCCGCCACCGATCATGGCGGGGTACAACCAAACGGCGGGCCCTTCTTGTTTTTGTCTTTCCTTCCATTCCATACCCCGCAGCGCCCCTCTCCGCCCCAGCACCCGAGCTCCCCTCCCCCCAGCGCCCCTCTCCGGCGCCCCTCCCCCCAGTGCCCCTCCCCGGCGGCTACCGCCCATCGTCGGTCCTTGTCCCAGCCACCCTTCGTATAAGGAAGGTAAAATTTTTATTTACTTTCTGTTTCTATAGTATGTTTGGAGTATGCTGGAGTCATGTGGAAGGTAAAATGTCCCGGCCAACTCTTGAGTCTGCTGGAGTAATGTTAATTTGCTTAGTTGTAGTATGTTTGGTTAATGTAGTTAGTAAAGTTATATTAGTTTTAATCGTATTGATATTGTGGATTATTTTTTAATTGTAAGAATTATAAGTGATATGTGTTTTGTGTTGAAATAATTTCATGTTTTTAGATGGAGGACTCGTATCGTGAGTCGATTTGGAGGAAAAAGAGTCGTCCTAGAGAGATGTACCCCGATGTGTCTTGCAAGGATGCGCCCGTGCCTCCCGAGGAACCTTTCCCTAACTGTGACTGTGGTCATCCGGCGCACGTGGGCCAGTCGAGACATCCGGATACTGCGGCACGTTGCTTCTACACATGTTATAGTTGTAGCGTAAGTAATTGTGCCCTCTGTTTTTCTTATTGGTTTGTGATGTTGTATTCGCGATGAGATAATTAAAACTTTTTTGTAGCCCTACTTCCGGTGCTTTTTCTTCCAATGGATCGACGGTCCGGACAAGTTTGACCCAAGGATTCTCCTTTTCTACCCCGGCATTGATCATTGCAAGCATGAGGTGTTTACTCGCTGGGTTCCGCCCCCTCCTAACCCTCCTCCTATGACGGAGGAAGAGAAGGCCGTAGCATCGGCACGGCGGCTCAAGGATCCTCCGAAGTGCCATTACGGAGAGCAAGCCGTGATAAACCCACGCAATGAACAAGAGTTCATTTGTCCTCTACAGCGTGAAGTAAGGTTTGAGTTAACCTTGAAATGTCATATCCTATATGTGTGTTTTAATGTTTTGATTTTGTAGGATCGTGATTTTCCAAAGTGTCGTTTCGCGGAGTGGGTCTATGGTCCAAAGAGCCATTGGCCGGAGCCGGAGAAGAAGGAGGAGGTGCCAGAGTGGAAGAAGAAGAGGAGGTCTATTGCGCCTCCTGTGATGTGCAAATGTGGTGTCGAAGCTAGCTACGGCCTAGTCCCTTCAGGTCTTGGGATTGGCCACTTCTGTGGCCACATGATCGATTATGACGAGGTTTGCTAGGATTGTTGACACTTAGTGCTAATGTTTTATTTTGTTTGTTTTGGTACGCTAACTTTGTATTTATATATTTGTTGCAACAGAGCACTCAGAAATGCAAATGGGAATCATATGATGATGTGTTTAAGTTCAAGGATGAGTATAAGACAAGAGTAGCACTTCGCAAGATGAGACGATATCCTGCAAACTACGTCACCGATTTCGTGAAGAACCATAAGAAGAAAATGCTTCAACAGGCCCAAGAGATGCGTGTTCGTAACCCGGAGAGTATTGCGTGGAAGAAGTGGTACGAGAAGAGGAAAAAGGAGGTAGAGGAGTACCAGGCAAGGAAGGCTAAAGAGGATGCAAGGAAGGTTACAGAGGAGGCTGAGAGAGCAGAGATGCAAGGCTTGAATGATACTATTGCCTCATTATGTGCGAGTGAGTCATTGCGTTTTTGAAAGTCAAACTTCTTTGTTTCACTGGCAATAAAGTCCTTGCAAACATCGTGCTAATTGTTTGCATTTTGTACTTGCAAAGATTGGATGCACCGGCAACTAGCAAGCAGATGTGGCTCGTGCTAGGTACACAGAGAAGAGGACACTAGAGCGGGACGCTGGAGTTGGTGGCACCGCAAGCCGTCCGATTGTGGTTGAAGAGGAGGCCGAGTCGGAGGAAGACGACAACACCGGGAGGATAGGCGAGCTCATTCGTCTAGCCGAGGAATTGGGCTACCCTCAGGACGAGGATGCCTACGACATGGGAAGGATAGCCGAGCTACTTCGTCTTGCAGAGGAGTTAGGACTGATGCCCGAGGAGGATGGTGATGCGTTTGTCACTGGGCCTGTCAGGGACTTAGAGGAGGGTCAGGCTGCATACCATAGCCAGAAGACACCGCTGTTCGACGCATGGGGGCCAACAGACATGACCGAGGAAGAGGCCGAGTTGTACTCTCAGGCCGCGGAAGAGGCGGAGGCAGCTTACTACTGGCGACAGGCCTCTCAGGCCAAGGCAGTGGAGGCGAGCATGGGTAAGGAGGTTGTAGTGGAGGATTCGGAGTCCAAGGACGAGTTGCTTACGCAGTGGTGCACGCAGTTTGATTGACGTAGTAGTGTTTGTCAGTGGCTTAGAAACTTGTCATTGTAATAATTTTTATTCTCACGTCTTCACCTCTTGTCAGTGTTTGTCATTATCAGTGGCTTAGAAACTTGTTAGTGGATGAGAGTGTTGTACTTTGAAACTTGTCATTGTAATAATTTGCATTCTCACGTCTTCATTCGTTCCATGTGTAGTTGTCCATGTGTTGCTCCACTCACTAAAATTGTTGTCTGGTGTAGTTTATCAGTGCAGTTTCTGCGTTCCAGCAGATTCAGGGACACCCCGCCATGGCTGGGGGCGGGTTAGGGGTACCCCACCATAGCAAATGGCGGGGTACCCTTAACCCGCCCCCAGCATGGTGGGGTGTCCCTGAATCTGCTGGAACGCAGAAACTCTGCCTAATTTTTGCATTTGCAACGAGTGACAAATGTGGACATGCCATGTTCAGTCAATTGCAACAAGTATTAGATGAGTGTTACCAACTACATTAGTCCAATACGGTAGCCATGGCACGAAGTAATGCGTTTACGCCAAGGATTAGACGAGTGTTACCAACTACATTAGTCCAATCGAAATAACCAAGTACATTAGTTTTAAGATCAAGGTACTGCTGCTACACCTGCAGATAATTTAAATGTTCTAGCACTACATAACTAAGATAACAGGTGTCCACTGCCTGCTAAACATGACTCTTCTAGTAATCGCCAGGGGTGTAGGGGTTTCGCGGTTTCCGCCGCCTCCTCGGATTCGTAGGTACCACGTTGCTTCTCCAGCCCACGTCTGTGCGGTCCCGTTGCTGCCTCTCGCGCTGCCGCCTATCTACACGCTCGAACTGCTGCGTGGAGGTAGTACCCTGCAAGCAAGCACCCTGATGAGCTACTCTAATTGTTTAGCTACGAACAGTTGAATTAAAGAAAAAGCAAAGCATAGGCACCTGTTGCTCAGCCTGTGTGTAGTTCTCCTGCTGTGTGTACTCCACCCCCTTTGTACCAATAGGAGCACCGTGTAGCTGTGAGGGACCCATCTCCTCGTGACCGGTGTACTCCCACTGGTGTACGTCATCGTCATCATCGTCGTCGCCGTCGCCACTCGTCATGTCGTACTGAAGTTCCTCGTCCACATCGTCCTCGTCCGCTGGACCCTTCCCTCTATTCTACGGAGTATGTACAGAGGAGGACACAGCCCTCGTGTCGCTAGCCGAAGCAGCTGCGGTGGACATTGTCTGGCTCCTAGACCACGTGGGGTTGTACGGTACCTCCAACGTCGTGTCTGCACAGCTCAGCTTCTGAGCCAACTTCTTGCAGCCCTTTTTCATTCTCTACAGGTTAAGATGACAACATGCATTATTGAGCATGAATTTTGAAGGTAATTGAGTTGTGGTAACAAATGTTGTTGTCAAAAGTACCTTGACAAAGCTGCGAAGAGGGTTGCTCTTGTCGTCCCTAGTCTGGAAAAGTTGCCTGGAAGCTTCCTCGGAGTAGTTTGACAACTGTTGTGCCTACAACATCACACACAAGGTTACCTTGATCATTTTGAATGGATTGTAAAACCCTGACCTCGATTGAAGATGCAAGTCCAAGGTACTTACCACGTATCTATTTAGAGGGGCCCTCAGAAGTTGTGTTTCCACCCTTTGCGCCTCGTCGAACGCATCGGCGATGTCATCCTCGCCACCCTCATCTGTAGGCTTGTTGGTGTACGGGACCATGAGATGAGTCCTCGTACTCCGCTGCAGCCATTGTAGGTACTCCATCCATCTTGCTGGGTGGTGCTGTGGTAGTTCATTGAGGCGGGGAACGTACCTGTGATACCAATTAAGCAAATGTGCTTCGTGCTTGACCGCCCAATCCTTTTGCGTGGTCCGAAACCTTCGATCGATCCTGCAATGACAGATTGCATTAGCAATGAGGCACTTAAGTAGAACAAACAAATTGGCATCGTACCCATGCAGCTCAGCGTTGGTGGAGTACAGCGGTGGAATTCCCTGCAACCTCCCGAACTGTCTGTAAACCCTGCAAGGGTAGTACATTTCGACCACGTGGAAGAAGATAAGTGGCCCTTCGTAAAGCCACTCGTCCCCCTCCTCCTCATAGCGCAGACTAAGGTAGTCCTCTAGCTCCCACCTAGACCACGGTGTCCATGTTACCTGCGAATTAACAAACTTAATTTAGTATTTCTGGATCAATCGCATTGATAGTGCCTTTAGTATGAAATATGGATTGAACTTACATAGTTGTGTGTCAACACGTCTAGCGCGTCCATGTACTGCCTGTACCTCCTATCCAACTCGCCCCTGACTACCTTAGCGTCTTTCCAGACGAAAAGGGCGGTGGGTCGAACGTCTTCGTGCTGCCAAACCTGCAATTAACACAAACATGGTGTCACAAATCTCTTAAGTGTTACGAAGAAATCAAAGTAGCCAATGTACTCATAGGCAAACACGGAGGTTTAGTAGGCCTCCCAACCGGAAAACGCTCCCAAATCCAGACTTGAAGTAGGTACGAGCAGCCACCTAGGTTGGCATTGGGCGACTGGCGACGACAGGCGTTACAAAGCTGACGGTATGTCTAAGCAAGGACCGCGGTACCCCAGCTATAGGTTGCAATGTTCTCCAGTGGCTGCATAAGGATCCTCAGGAAAATCTAGCTGATGTTGTCGCCTAAGGAGTCAGGGAATAGGAAAGCGCCCAAGAAGTGCCACAACCACACCTTTGCATACACCTCGACCTCGTGATCTGGAGCACCAATCGGTGGCCCTGCACCAAAGTTCTGGGTTATCCATGACGTCGACACTCCTGAGGTCTTCCTGCAATTACAAGTAAAGCATTATTCTATAAAAATTGATGTAGCTGAAATGGTTGTATTAGTGATTTCAATGGGACGCAAATATAAACTTACTTTGTACCTTTAACTTCAGCATCCGATGGCCTCCTACCACAGAACTGCTCCACCAAGTCTACCCAAGTAGACTCATCGACGACCCCAGTCACCGGATGACCAGACAAACTCAAACACAATATCATCTTCACATCCTGCATTGTGATAGTCAATTCCCCACAAGGTGTGTGGAAGGTGTGTGTCTCCGGTCTCCACCTGCATCATTACAAGGTTCTGGTTATAGCCAAGTTGACGGCCCAATTTTATGAAAGAAAGTCAATTAACGCAAAATGCAATGTTACCTATCAACAAACGTAGTAAGAAGTGCAGGGTCTAGAGTGGGGAGTGTACTGTTGTAGACCCGAACGATCTCAAGGAAGCCTGCACGACGTATGTATGTCGCGTATCGCTCGTCCCAGCTGTGTGGGTGGTGCGTGCGAACACGAAGCGCACGCAACGGCCTCTGCTGCTCCGACAAGGCCTTGGCCCGGTGGTCCTTGTCGTAGTCCGCCTCAATGAGGCTAAAGCGCGGATGAGGTGCCCGCGCCTCCATCTTGCAACCCTGAACCTGCCTGTTTGAAAATGGAAGTAACAACATTAATACAATTAATAACATTATAAAAAAACAAAGCCAAGTAAATTTGAAGATGAATATCATAAATGTATGTTTACTATGTAATTCGATGAGCAATATAAACCACCTCTTGTCTCGCCCACCTATGAAATCTAGCGTTATGACTAGGATTCTTGCAAATGGAGCAAAGGTTCTGCGCACGTTCTTCGTCAAAGTCCCCGCCACCATACATGTCGTCGCCGTAACCTTTCATATTGTCCATATTGCCTTTTAGTCGCTTCTTCTTCTTCCTCCTTCCCTACCTTCTTTAGGTCCGGATAAGGCGCGTAGTCCTCACCATAATATGGAGGCCACTACGACTCATCAAGGTACGGCTCGAAGCTCTTCTCCCAAACATTTAGGGTGTTGGCACGGAGATACAAGGGTGACATGTATGGTGCAATTGTGTGGTCAAAACCTCTAAGCCAACAAGATGTGATCATGTGTGAGCAAGGGGCATGCATGATCTGAGGGACGTTGCAACTGCATTCTACTTTATCAAGATTGACACGGTACGTTTGCCCACCAAATCGTTCGCCACCCAGGTTTGTGCCCCCTCTAGCTCGTACGTAGAAAACAAGCATGTCCCGTCCATAAGCCTCGGCAACCTGTTGCTTGGCCAATTCCTCAGCCTCCTTCAAATATTCATGTGCAGCCTTCCCCCATCTTCCAAGCTCCTCTTCATTCCTCAGGGCTAGGCCATACCGCGTAACAAAATACTCATTGCACTTCTTAAAAGAGAACTCAACAATACCGGACACTGGGAGAGATCGAACGCCTTTGAACACACGATTGAAAGACTCAGAGGAGTTCGTTGTCATGATACCATACCGAAAGCCGCCCTCATCATATGCTAATGCCCACTTGGCTTTATTTTCCATCTGCTGCTCTAACCATGCCTTGCCCGTTTGGTTGAGCATTGTTGACGGTTCTTAAGTATCAATTTTAATTATCCAATAAATAAGGAAAAGGACTTATATGCAAGCAACACCTAGAATTAGGGTTTGATCTGACAGAATTCCACGAGTTTTGTTGTTTATCTATTTCTGCAGGGGGTTATCAGGAAATACAAAGGAAAGGCCCACACGTCAGAATTACATAGAGATATTAACGTGTTCACCGATTTTCTATCATCTAGAAGACTCCAGAAGCCACGGGATCGAACGAGAGGCCGAACGGGCCCGGGACCAGGGTGCCCGCCCTGGACCCTGGGGCGCCCGCCCTAGGTCTACAACCAATCAGGATGAGTCTCGCGGATTATGCCCCACCGACCTAAAGGATCAAGGAAAACCGTGCGATTAATGTCGGTTTGATCCGACGGCCCAGGTTCACTTGAAGGGACTATATAAGCAGGACCCCTGGCCCCTGGAGAGGAGAATCCAAGTCCATTATTTTCATATTTTCCAGAGAGGATTCAGAGAGAGAGGTTCCCTTAGGGTTCCTACCTCATTAGGGCTTAGCATCCAATTTGAGATTAGACTTAGTTCTTCTAGATTGAGAGAGATAGAGTGGAGGTATAGATCGAAGGAAGCCCGGCCTGTCGGTGACTACTTCGAGGTTGTACCTGCGGGATCAAGTTCTCCTAACCCGAGGCTTGCTCCTAGGATTCTTCAGTATTTCGACTTCTAAATTCTAGTAAGTTCTTTGTTTTATTGTTCTTTGGTTTATGAGTTTACTTTAATCTCTTCGCGTAGAGTTTAGAGTAATCATCTCTAGCGTAAACGAGGTGTTTGGGCTAGGATACTCATAGATATCCCCTGTCTAGCCGGACCGTGGTAGTAGCGAGGAACGTGACATTTCCGTAGCTACCTTTGTATTCCATATCCCGTTAGCAGGATCGATAGGGTTTATAGGTGCGGGTCGAACATCCTTTGAGGTGTCTAGATTCCGTGAGCCTCCCCAATAGAGCAGTAGATCATCCTTACCAAGGTTAGAACGAGAGTGCAGTTGCAGTCTTCTCTATACATCGCTCACATCAAATCACAGTGGTTGTAGCCTAAAGGTTAGTAGTAATAGATTTGGTTAGTCAAATG
The DNA here is from genome assembly GCA_038087645.1 of Saccharum hybrid cultivar R570. Lineage (NCBI taxonomy): Eukaryota > Viridiplantae > Streptophyta > Magnoliopsida > Poales > Poaceae > Saccharum > Saccharum hybrid cultivar. Next base: position 63,409,541 of record JAQSUU010000259.1, read on the forward strand.
CACGCTTTCTCCTAGTGGTAAAAAAATAAATACGATACTCTGGATAACATCCCGGGTGAAGTGCTCACCGATATCCGTGCGCTTGCGGATCATTTCCTAATTGCGTTACCAAATATCAACAAGCATCTTCTCTAGTTCCACCATTGTCTCCTTGAACTCGCGTTCCGTACGTTTATTGCAAAGCTCCTTTAACTTGTCAGCCACCTCCTTCTTCCGTTGACGCCGCCAGAAATTTGCGGCAAAATGCCGCATGCACCAACGGTGCACTAGGGGCGGGTGCCCATCAATGTGTTCACCGGCAGCATTAAGAATTCCAATGTGACGGTCCGAAATCAAACAAATGGTGCGAGAAGGCCCAAGCACATGAACACGGAGCAGACGCATGAACCATGACCATGAATTATTGTTCTCCCCCTCCGCCAAAGCAAAAGCCATTGGCACAATCTGGTTCTCTGGGTCTACAGCAGCAGCCATCATCAATGTGCCCCTGTACTTGCCGGTGAGGAACATGCCATCAACAAGAACAACTGGCCGGCAATACTAAAATGCATGCTTGCACTGATCGAAATACCAGAACACACGGTACAGAATATGCCTCAACGAGTTCTGAAGATATAACCCTCCTGTGTATATGAACGATCTCATGCCAGGGTTGAAGTGTTCCATTGCACACAAAATGCGTGAAACCCTGTTATAGGCTTCCTCCCAGCTACCCTAGCGAATTGCCAGGGCAATTTGCTTTGCCCGCCAAGCCTTTCCATACGTGACCTCATACCCAACAAAAGTGACTATGGTCTCCTGCAAGAAAGACACCGATACGTCGTTGTCCTTATCTACAAGACCCAATATACGACGGGTAAGGTACCGAGCCGTCAACTGGGGATGGTATCGTTTCCCCTCATTAGTCTGGCATATGTGCGACTGCTCCACTGAAGTTACCTTCCACTTACCATCACTCCGCCTCTTTCATGCATTCAACTTCCACGAGCACGGGAATCCTGCCTTACATACTATGTGGAATTTTACCTCCTTGTCGGAATGTCAAACCGTGTATGGCCTATGATGATACATAGCATAGTCCTGAAGGAACAACTTCATCTCAGACATCGTATTGAAAAGCATTCCCTTCCTGAGTATTACATTTTTATGGTTGTACAATGATTCCTTACACATCTGCAAACCCGTGTCACAAACTGCCATATGCGACATGCTGACATCCTTATAATTTGGCACACCGGTAAAGGGCAAGCCAGCCTCCCTCAGTTGTGTAAGCTCTGCCGATGTATAAGAGGGTGGTGCAACGTAATGTTGTGCCTCCCTATCCCTGCCCCATCCTTCATATTCCACTCCATCATCTGGATACCTTGTGGCTAATGTGCCCTGAGTCTACATGGCATGAAGTACCTCAAGCGGTACTCCTGAGGGCATGCCACGAACTGGTGTACACATGGCAGGTGCACCTCCAGAGGGCATGGCACGAACCGGTGCTCGCATGGCATGTGGACCTCCTTCCTCATTTCCTGAATCGTCAGAATCAGTGCTAACATCATCACCAATCATTTCCTCCTCTGCCGCCTCCTCCTCCTCCTATTCAAACTCGTCTACATCAAAATCATTGCTTATATGACCAACTGGAGGAGAATGAACCCGCTCCTGCGTCCAATTACCATCCAAGTCCATACTCTCCATAGTTTGTTGCACCTGCACACCACAATCTCCTTGAGTACCACTGTCGAAGGACGGCTCCTCATTCTCAACATTCTCCAGCACCAACTCAGCCATGCCGACATTCGAACCTTGGATGACCCTATTGTATCGGGACCACTCTGCTTGGTTGCAAAAGTCCATCATCACATAGTGTGCCCTATTCTTTCCAACATCAAACCTACCCTTTAGTGTGAAAGCCTCGCCAAACTTCAAACTCAAACGGTCACATAGATCGCTAAAACTAGGGGTGCCATCAAACCATTCCAATTCTTCATACATATCCTCAAACTGGCAATCATCTCTCCTAACACTTCCTCCGTAAAAAACTCTTACACCGTAATCCATCTACAAAACGATTTGACATCCGATTATCAACTAACCAATATGGTAGTACTAATTACTACATAACTAACTAACTAACCTTACTTAACTAACTAACTAACCTTACTTAACTACCACCTAACTAACTAACTTACTAACTAAATTATTAACTAATAACTAATATTAACTAACTAACTACAAATAATCGTTAACTAACTAACTACCTAACAATTTAAGTAACAAAAAAATAAAAAAATTACCGTGAACCAGGGCCGGGGCGGGGTGCGACGGGCGGTGGCGCGGCGAGGTCGGCGGGCTGCGGCGGGGGCGGCGCGGCGGGCACGGCGGCGCGCGGCGGGGGCGGTGCGGCGGGGCTGCGGGGGCGCGGGCGGTGGGCGGCGGCGCGGCGGGCATGGCGGCGCGCGGCGGTGGCGGCGCGCCGGGCCGGGGCGGGGTGCGGCGGGCGGCGGCGCAGCGGGGACCGGGGCGGGGTGCGGCAGGCGGCGGCGCGGCGGGGGCGAGGTCGGCGGGCTGCGGGGGCGCGGCGGCGGCGCGGCGGGCACGGCGGCGTGCGGCGGGGGTGGCGGCGCGCGGCGGGGTGCGGCGGCGCGGGTGGGTGCGGGGTGCTGCAGATAGGCGCGGATGGCGGGGTGCGGCCGTTTAAGTGGGCATGGCCGTACCCCGCCATGATGGGGGGCGGGGTTGTACCCCGCCATGATCGGTGGCGGGTTAGGCGTACCTGCCATGATGCGTGACGGGGTATGCCTTTCCACGTTTCCCTGCTGCATGCCACGTGGCACCTGGACCCCGCCACCATGCATGGCGGGGTCCAGTTCAATTGCGCCACCATGCATGGTGGCGGGGCCAAACGGAGTAGTTTTGAAAATATTTTCAAATACGGGTCAGATCCAAAATATGTTTTAAATTTGGGCTAAAAATAAAAAAAAATCCAGCGAGGCAGGATAGCAGTGCCATCGTGGAACCTTGGAGAAGGCTGTACAGCGCGTGCTTCATATGCACAGGGAAAGGAAGGCACGACGGTGAAAATATAGCCTGCTGGTGATGCGCTGTCCGACGGAATTGCGGAGAGAAAAAGGAAGACGACGTCGGAAGGAGACTCAGGGAAACTATGCACCTGTGGAGGCGGTGCCCGTAGGCTGTGGCCTTGAAGGCCGAGGGCAGTGCCGGTCTCAGCTCATGCAAGGAAAGCATAAGCCACTAAGGATGTCCGGAAAGGTGTTTGTAAATATTGGAGAGATCTTTTCCATTTTCCAGAAGATCAATCGAGTGATTTACATTGGACATGGGATTTGGAAATTTGGGATTTCAAGGGAAGGTATTTTGGTGCCACAATAAATTCTAGAAAGCACGCAGCAACACAAACACTTATAATGCATATGGTGAATTTTTTTTAATGCAAGGTTTTTGGGAAAAGCTTTTTCTAAAACGGTTCCGTAGAAAATAAACTAATCAAGTTTTAGTTTATTGTAAAATTTTAAAAGTTCAAATTTTTAGTGATTTTTAACAGGATGAAAAACACAGGGTGTTGCAGTGAGAGAACGATGCGGTTGTTTCATGAAGCAACCACCTCATGAGCAAAAATTTAGGACTACGAGACAACTATTATATTCAACCATTGCACAATTTAATGTTGTCATACAACTCACAAACTTTCCTTTATTGGTTGCACAAATTGAGGATAATTGAATTACTATAAGACCACTCATTGTATGAGTTTGTTGTTCAATCGTCTCACGATTACGTGGCATTGCATGAAACCATCTATGAGACAGCACCAATTTACTTGCCCTAATTTGCACAATGTGTGGGTGATTCCAGTTTAATTACTGGGTAACAAATTAAAGTGTGTGTGGTTCATTTCCTTAGAGCAGGTACATTACTGCTACATGTCAGCAGTCTCAAAAGCCTCATGCAATGTCACATAGAATTTTTTATGATGTGGAGGAGAGAGAGGGAGGTTAGAGAAATAGATGGTTGTTTTTTGAATATAGGTGAGAGAAAGAGGTGGTTGTTTCATGAAGCAACTGTCTTATGAGCAAAAATTTAGAACTATGAGATAGTTATTTCACCATTGTATGATTTAATGTTGTCATGCAACTCACAGACTTTTCCTTGTTAATTGCATAAATTAATATAAGGATAATTGAATTACTATAAGACACCTTAAAAACAACCTATTGTATGAGTTGGTTGTTCAATCGTCTCATGATTACGTGGCACTGCATGTGACCATCTATGAGACAACACCAATATACTTGCCCTTATACTCTATTCCTTTCATTTTAAAATATAATGTGTGGCTTAACTCTCCGTAGTCTCTTAAATAATTAGATTTTTGTTACTCTTAATTAATTTACTTCTCCTATATTTTAGGTGCCTGTTTTTTTGTTGTTATTTAGATGATATGCAATCTTTTTTCATTGTTTGACTATAAAAATATATAAATTGTCTCTTATGAGTTGTACTCTTAATTAATTATAGTTGGTTGTCTAAGATTGAAAATTCATGCTCCTGAAATATAGCAACTTCCTAATTAATTTTATTCTCTTAATGTTTGTAGCAACAAAATCATAACCATATATAAGAAGATTATCTTATGTAATCAAGTGTTGCTACAAAAGGCTTAGACTTTTCAAATGCGCGCACGTCTTAATTACGAAATGGAATTGTGGGAGTGGCTAGAAAAAAGTGTCCAAAAAGTGTGTGACTACAAGGGACCGACAAAGGCAGGCCAAGTACGATGTTGACGCTGCACGACTGTTGATGCTGCCCCCACCAACTTGCACCGCGCGTTGCCGCGTTGTAGCGCGTGTTTGGCACAGATTCGGCCGGCTCCGGCTGCTGCCCGACATTTCTACTGTAGCGCACTATTCACTAGAGCTGGATTTCTCTCCTCCCTCTTTTTCTCACAGAGCCCGTAGGAGCCGGTGAAACAAAAAAATTTTAGCTTCACCAGTTCAAACGAGCTCTGTGAGAGGAAGAGAGAGACGAGAGAAATCTGGCTCTAATAAATAGTGAAATGGCAGGCAGAACTGGAGCTGCTCGAATCCATGCCAAACGGCCCATAGTTGTAGCCATGTGTGCGTCACAGTCCAAAAGCTGAAGACGACAACCAAGACAACAAGAGCGTATACCAGTAAATAAACATAAAAAACATATAAGATCTAAATAATTCTAATCTATGCATAATAATATAGAGCTTGATTTTAGAAAAACAAACTAGAACTGATTTCATATTTTTTAGCTAAAATAAATTTTCTAAGATTAAACTAGATTTTGAGATTTGAAATTCCATATTTTTTTAAAAAAAAATATTTGGATAGTTTTTTGAAGATTTATTTCTGTAACTTTTTTTGGTAACATCTATTTGACCCACCGGAATTAGTATGGTCTGATTTACCTCCCTCGGGGATGATGACGTGATGTCACGTCAGACTAAACCGGAAAACCACTTAAGGAAGAAAAACAACTGATTTCAATAGTTAAAGAAGCTAAAACATCTGTTTTTTTAGTTTAATATAAGGTAAACTGGACTACAACAATAGTCGAGGAAGGTTAGCACTCAGCAGCATAGTTATTAGGACCGGACCGGACATCGAACCGGTGAGGCTGTCGGTTCACTGGTTCACTAGTCCAACCATTAAGAACCGGTTGAACCGCCGGTACGATAGTTTTGGACCGAATGAATTGAACCGGTCATAAATCATTCAAACCGGTGCAATATAATGATATACAATGGATAATAAGCAACATATAGTTGATCACATATATACCAAAAGATGATCAAAAACACAATTATATAACCAACTTCCAACTAATCTAGCCACAAGTCCACAAGCTTTTCGGTATTGTAGAGTTGTTTTACAGGATATGTCAAAATATACGTATAAAAATATAATATACGGAGCACTTATTAATTTGTAAAATAAGATCTAAATAGTAATTCAAATTTACACTATTGTAAAACAATCTCAAATGTTAAAATAGAGTTTATCATTGCGAAAAGCTCGTTGAGATATTCAAAATATATATATCATTTGCTTGATTTAGAGATAGTATAAAAAAAAGTTATGAAATTTTGAAATTTAAAAGCCAACACTGATGAGGTGACGTTGTTAATACAAAAGTCAACAGCAACCACATGAAGGCCTGGTTTAGATGCCAAGTTTTTCCCTAAATTTTACTATGCAAAAAGAAGATTTCCCATCACATCAAAATGCTGGCACATGCATGGAGTACTAAATGTAGATGAAATCAAAAACTAATTGCACAGTTTTGTTGTACTTTACGAGACGAACATTTTGAGCCTAATTAGTTAATGTTTGGACAAAAATTCACAAATACAAACGAAATGCTACAGTAGGAAAGATTCCACTGTGCAGAATCGACGCCTCCCAATTCAGCCAAACTAAACACGGCCGAAGATGCAGACAAGGTATGGGCACTGTACACACAGTGGCGCACGCATCAAAGCCTCACCTCCACCCCTACCCCTACGCACAGGTGGCACCAGCAGGAAGCACTGCAGCAGCACGCATGCCCCCAACTAATTTAAGAGTCAGACGGTTCGAGGTGAAACCGGCCAGTTCACCGGCTCAGATAAAAACCGGCCAGTTCAACAGGGTTTTACCGGTCAGATTGTATGAACGGTCTTTTAAATGAACCGGACCGTCGTAGTCTCTGGTTTGGTCTTTTACCAGTCGGACCGCTGGTCCGGTCCGGTCCTAGGCTCAGCAAGACATTTCCCATATCATATGGACTTTTCCCATATAAGGGCCTGTTTGGTTCAGGCTGCTAAAGTTTAGTCCGTGTCACATCGGATGTTGATCGGGGTTGACCATGGGGTTTTCGGATACTAATTAAAAAACAAATTACATATTCAGTGGATAATCCGCGAGATGAATTTATTAAGCCTAATTAATCCATCACTAGCATATTTTGTTACTGTAGCCATTAGTGCTAATCATGGACTAGTTAGGCTTAAAAAATCGTCTCGCAAATTATCCTCACCCTATATTTTTAGTTTCGTAAATAGTCTATATTTAGTACTCCATGCATGTATCAAACATTCGATGCGACGGGGACTAAAGTTTATCCTCCGGAACCAAAACAAGGCCTAAATAATAAGGCTTGGCCTACAGGAATCCTGGGAAAAGGCCCATAACCACAAACACGGCCCAGCAGCAGAACTCTGCATCATTTGAATCATGGGTGTTCAGTTAAAAGTAGGCCGATATGCTTCATTGGAAGCCAATAAATGAAATGTGTGTGATCTTCCTGCTTGTTCAGATATGCCACTTCATGTGTAATTAATCTGGTTTTCTGTGAGGTGTGCTGCTGCAAGAAATTTGCTATCACAAATGGTAACATACTCGTTGCCTTGGATTAAATTTCACAAATTGATAACATGTCATTTTGTGGAATCATGTAGCTTGAAACTTACCTGGTTTTCTGTGAGGTGTGCTGCTTCAAGAAATTTGCTATCAGGAATGACTACATACTCGTTGCCTTGTAATAAATTTCAAAAATTGATAACATATCATTTTGTGGAATCATGTAGCTTGAGGTGGGAGGCCTTGGGATGGTTCCTCTTTTATGCTGGGAATGTAGCAGCAGCATTTGGCTCAGCCAGATGATGACCGCTTAATATGGGACATGTTGCCAGTACCTGAATACTACTTTCTTTCTGTCATCTTTTCCTCTATTGTTTACTCAATTCTTTTTTTTTTGTCATGGTTTGGAGTGCATTTGGTTTTTGAGAGATTAGTGTTCAAAATATGTATTTTATAATCCAAATCTCTGACCATACGTAAAACTGTGCACACCTGGGTTTTCAGGGTTTTAAGTTGAGATTGCCAATTACTAATAAATGATCTGAGCTGAATAATTCATTTGCAAATAGACAATGGGATGGATGAATATCGAATCATTTTTTCTGGTTATGGATGCTTACTGGATGCTCTTGCAATGCAGATGATGACATCATCCTCCTCACATTTGTCAATATTAGTAATTGAAAGAATTGATGAGAGGGCTGGGCTATCTTGTGTGATCTCTCTCCTATCTCTTATATTAGTGAGCAGTGCGTGTGAAAGGTATAAATATGTCTCACACTCCTTCATCTTGTTCCTGTTAAGGTTTATCTCGAAATGAATACTGGAAATGAGTCCTCATCATATGTTCTTCTGGCTGATTAGGGTTCTTGATGATATGTGTTTATGGGTGATTCTGAACTTTGTTCCTTGCATCGCCATTCCTGCAATGCTATTCTTGTTTCCTCCCAAGTACTGTAAGGGGTTTTGGTTCCTTGCTGCAGGTAGCTGTAACCGACCCACTGCACTCAAAACCTGTTAGCCATTAGCGAAAACTTTTATTTGATTGACATCATGGCGCAGGGTTTTACCTTCTGGCAAGATTTGAATTTTGAAGGCCTTGCTGACAGGAAAGTTTACAGTGTGAACCGGTACTTCATTATTGGCCATTCCCTGGAGCACCTTTGCTTTGCCATGGTGACGTTTATACTAACTGTGATGCTGTCCTTCAGAAATATTAACCACATGATTAAATGTTATGGTACCTCTGTCATGCTTCACTGAGGTAGAAGTATGCGAAGATTACAAGCACCGTAATGTACAAGTACGCGATGGCCCGGAACGAGGTCACCAAGTGCGGCTTCGCCTGGAAGGTCTGTGCCGGCTGTACACGCTGAAGCGCGGCGGCGACACCGCGCTCTGCTCCTTCTCGGTTCTCGAGGATGCTTTCAAGAGGAACCACGCGTAGCGAGCTAGCACGTTAAAAAAAAAAAAGCTGATGGCGTAACAGCAGTGGTAGTGGTATTATTAGGAGATGCACAAGGCGCAAACCTGTTCGGTATGATTCACCTGAGTCAAGCAGAGGATCATGTGAACTGTGATGTCAGTATACTAAGTATATATGGTACTCGGTACTCCTATATGTATCAGTATCACAGGTACAAGATGCTGATGGTGTCTGTATGACTGTGTATGATATTTTGGTAAGTATATTGGTACGTACTTATATCAGTTATGGGCTGGTTCAGGACTAAGAACTATTTCATGTCCTCTGTTCTGGGTTAGTTACTGAAGGATTTTTTTTAAAAAAAGGTTCCTGTCAAAATGGTGCGATGAGAGTGCCGGATTTCAGCCCCATAGCTCTAACTGCTCTCGCTGCTCGGAGAAAGTCAAGACGGCGTGTCGCATCAGACGGTATAAATCTCCGGTACCATAAGATGGTACATGGGCCGTACCGTCTAAGGTGGTCCGGCCCGTAAGATTAAGGCATACATCGCTAGATTATAGGTTGTACTAGATATCATAATAGTACCAGATGAAATACTTTACTTATAACCTTGTTTCTTCGGAGTATATAAGGAGGGGCAAGGGTCCCCTAGAGGACAGGTCATACACCACGTAACTCAATACAATATAATAGAGCACAGGATGTAGGGTTTTACGTCATGCTGACGCCCTGAACCTGTATAAATATTGTGTCTTGTGTCCTGTTACCATCCGGTTCGTGTCTTGTGCATCTATCTACCGACAAATCACCATCATAGACATACCCCTCGATGGACTGTCGACCACATTTCGTCGACAGTTAGTTACTGAAGGATTTTTTTACCAAAAAAGGTTCCCGTCAAAATGGTGCGATGAGAGTGCCGGATTTCAGCCCATACCCATGTGGTGAACGTGAACGGGCCCAAGTTGGCCCATTTCATCCACCAAATTAGCAGCCTAATTATTTATCCTTCGTCCAAGGACCGTGCATCGACCTTTCTTCTTCAATTATAGGCCACTAGCCTAATTATCTATATATATCTTATATCTTATATAATCATAAACCCTATTAGAGTTCTATCTCGACATGCAAGCCGTTTACCTCAGTAGTCAACTATCAGATACAATTATAGGCCACTAGCATATGCAATTGTGACATACATGCCAGTGAGATATATTATCCACTAACATGCATTTAGTTGTCTACGTCAGCGTAGCACGCTATCCACTAATATTATTTCAAAATAGTTTATTTATCTCTTCATATAAGTATTTTTATGTAGCCTAATTTCATTCTAAATCATCCGCAATTCCTGCAGCAACGCATAACTTCTAGTCTAGTATAATTAATTATGATTTGCAAAAAAAAGTTGTTTCTGAAATTAATTAGGAAATCATGCAAAAGTGTCCAATCAAAGAGCAGGAAGTTTGATTTTGACACTAACCTCACTTTCATTATTCATGTGTGCGGTTAGTTTCTGCGTCGTCAACGTCAACCGCGCACAAAGTGCAGGATATCACTTCCCTTTGGATCGCATTCTCATACAAGCCGGCACGAGTTGCTTTCGAACATTATATACAAATCAACAGCTTAGTTGAAAGCATCCTGGCCGGATTCGATGGATGATATGTGATTGCCTCACAAATCACACACATACATGTGAATGGCTAGTCTTTTTTTTTTTTACTACTACACAAAAGCTCTATATAGGCGGTTTTTGCCTCTCCAAATCGATGATTCGTAGAGGCGGGTATATATCTAGCTGTCTCTAGAAATCGATTTTTAGAGGCGGCTCAGAATACAACCACCTAAAAAATAGCAAAAAGAAATTTTAATCTGGGAAGAGCCCACCAGGTAGCCGCGCGTGCGCCTGATCTGGGAAGACCCTACTAGGTAGCCGCGCGCGCCGTCACAAGTCTCGCGTTTCGTGGCCACAGAGGATCCAACCGTGACCTCATGCCTCACGCGTAACCCTCTAACCACTTCACCCCAAATTGACTCATGTCTATATAAGATATTCTTTCTCCTTGTATTATCTTCATCCGATTTTGAAATAAGTATTTGGGGGCCCTAAACAAATTCATATGAAAATACTGTCAGCTACAAAGTTGTACTACTTTTCGAAATCTACAATTTTGGTTTTGGTCGTTTTTCCATCCGAGGTCGTTTGAAAATTTTGAATTTCAAATATGAAAAATTCAAATGTGATTTTACTTTGATAGATGATTTCAAATAAAAAAGTTATCAACTAAAAGTCGTATAACTTTTACGATCTACAACTTTTGTTTTGGTCGTTTCTCCGTCCGAGGTCGTTTAAAAAATTGAATTTCAAATGTGAGAAATTTATAGGTAGACGTATGATTTCAAATAAAAAAGTTGTCAACCACAACTTTGGTTTCGATCGTTTCTCCATCTGAGGTCATTTGAAAAATTTGAATTTCAAATGCAAGAAATTCAAATGCAATTTTTCTTGGATATATGATTTCAAATGAAAAAGTTGTCAACTACAAAGTTGTATAACTCTTCGAGATCTACAACTTTGGTTTTGATCATTTTTTCATCCAAGGTCGTTTAAAAAAAATCAAATTTTACTGTGCAGCTCCTATTTTTAGAGGCGGCTCTGTCTCCAGCCGATTCTAAAAATAGGAGCATTTGTAGAGGTGGTTGAAAATTGCAGCCACATCTACAAATATATTCGTAGACATGGCTCAGTTCGAAATGATTTGCGGAGGCGGCTGTACTTTGAGCCGCCTCTGTATAAACATGAGCGTTAGTTAATATACATGCACACACAGCGACTTGTAGAAACATCTGCACGCATGCCCTATCTCTATAAACACATCTAAGAGACTGGTTCAGGATACCTAGCTACCGACTTATGCATTACATACCACTAAAAAATAATTAATCATTAATCTAGCAAGCAAGTACCAGCATAAGGATCAAGAAACCTAATTAAATTAGAGCAACTCCAAGAGTGGAGCAACTCCAGAAGACTCTTTATATTCCTTCGTTCAAGGACCGTGCATTGACCTTTCTTCTTCTTCAATGGAATCTATATTATCCATATATCTTATATAATCATAAACTTTACTAGAGTTCTATCTCGACATGCAAGCCATTTACCTTAGCAGTCAACTATCAGATATAATTGCAGGCCACTAGCATATGCAATTATGATATACACGTCAGCGAGACATATCATCCGTTAACATACATTTAGCTATCTACGTCAGCGTGCCAAGCCATCCACTAATATTATTTTAAAATGGTTTATTTATCTCTTTATATAAGTATTTTTATGTATTCTAATTTCATTCTAAATGATTTGTAATTTCTGCAGCAACGCACAACTTCTAGTCTAGTATAATTAATTATGATTTGCAAAAAAAAGTTGTTTCCCAAATTAATTAGGAAATCATGCAAAAGTGTCCGATCAAAGAGCAGGAAGTTTGATTTTGACACTAACCTCACTTTCATTATTCATGTGTGCGGTTAGTTTCTGCGTCGTCAACGTCAACCGCGCACAAAGTGCAGGATATCTCTTCCCTTTGGATCCCATTCTCCTACAAGCTGGTACGAGTTGCTTTCGAACATTATATGCAAATCAATTCGAAAAAGTCTGCACAAATCTTAAAGCAATCAGATAATTATATATCTTTTATTAATTTCGTTATGGGTATTATCGGGGCCTGAACCTCTATCTAGTTGCCGCGCGTGCTGCTCGCTTTTGTTTGTTGCAATTCAAATTCAATCGCGTCTGCGTTCATGGCCTCACGAGCAACTCGCCAACTCCCACCGACAAGAACCAGTCCGATGATCCTACCACGTGTTGCTCGCCGCCAATGACTTCTCGCTCTCCATGCATACTTGTTACTAGATTTCTAGAATTTGGCAAAATAAAACAATTGTACTACTACTACGGCTGAATTAGAGTGTTGATTTGGTTACCGTAGAAGAGATGACTTTGGAACATATTGCTATTTGACAGATAGCTTATTTGTTTGTTCAATATGGAAGCATCTCAGCATCTGTGTCTCAAAAAAAAAAATGCATGCATCTGCATTTCTGGAAAACACTTGACCGAGCTGTGCCTGCGCTGGCATGGAGCTGCTCGCCGCTTCGCCGCATGCGCCTGGTGTCGTTGCCGCCTCGCTGGCGGATCCACCATCGCCTCGATCCGCACTATGAGAACAAAACGCTACTGAAACAAATAAGCGCGAGTAGCACATGCAATTGAGCGGTGAAGATCCACAAACATCTGCCTGGGCTAGGGCTGGGCTAGGACAGGGCATAGGGCCAGACCCAGATTAGACCCGTGGCACAATCAATTAAAATTAATTACGAACTGCTTTAAGATGCGTGCAAACTTTTCGAGAGGACCACCGGAGCAAAACTTACAGTTTAGTTGGCATCCTGCTTGTATTCGGTGGATGATATGTGATTGCCTCATAAATCACAAATATACATGTGAATGGCTAGTCTTTTTTTTCACTACTACACAAAAGCTCTGTAGCTGCCTCTAATTTTTCGCCAACGATTTGTAGAGGCAAGTATCTAGCCATCCCTAAAAATCGATTTTTAGAGGCGGCTCGGAATACAGCCACCTAAAAAATAGCAAAAAAATTTAATCCGGGAAGATGCCACCAGGTAGCCACGCGTGCGCCATCACAAGTCACAAGTCGCTCGCTTCGCGGCCGCGGAGAATCGAACCTGCCAACTCACGCCTCGCGCGTGTCCTCTCTAACCACTCCACCCCAAATTAACTTGTGTCCATATGTGATATTCCTTCTCCTTGTATTATCTTAATCCAATTTAAAATAAGTATGAAACCCTAAATGAATTCAAATGAAAATATTGTCAATTATAAAGTTGTACAACTTTTTGAGATCTAAAATGTTGGTTTTGGTCGTTTCTCCATCCGAGGTCATTTGAAAATTTTAAATTTCAAATGTGAGAAATTCAAATGTAATTTTCCTTTGATAGATGATTTTAAATGAAAAAGTTATCAACAAAAAAGTTATATAACTTTTTAAGATCTATAACTTTGATTTTGGTTGTTTCTCTATCCGAGGTCGTTTGAAAATTTTGAATTTAAAATGTGAGAAATTCATACGCAATTTTTCTTGGATATATGATTTGAAATGAAAAGTTGTCAACTACAAAGTTCAATAACTTTTCGAGATCTACAACTTTGGTTTTGATCGTTTCTCCATCTGAGGTTATTTGAAAATTTTGAATTTCAAATGTGAGAAACTCAACCGTAATTTTTCTTAGATATATGATTTTAAATAAAAAAGTTGTCAACTACAAAATTATATAACTCTTCGAGATGAGCCGTCTCTAAAAATAGGAGCATTTGTAGAGGCGGCTGAAAATAGCAGCCGCCTCTACAAATATATTTCTAGAAACGGCTCAATTCGAAATGATTTGTAGAGGCGACTGTAGATTGAGTCGCCTCTATACAAACATGAACATGAACGTTAGTTAATATACATGCACATACAGCGACCTGTATAAACATGTGCACGCATGCCCTATCTCCGTAAACACATCTAAGAGACTGGTTCAGGATACCTCGCTGTCGACTTATGCATTTCGTACCACTAAAAATAATTAATCATTAATCTAGCAAGTAAGTACCGGCATAAGGATCAAGGAACTTAATCAAATTAGAGCAACTCCAAGAGCCTCTTTATATTCTTTTGTATTGACTAGATATATGCCCGTGCGTTGCACGGGTCTTAAATTTTTTTGTCCACTCACTACCGGAATCCGCTTCTTTGCCGAGTGTTTTTTTGGGCACTCGGCAAAGAAGACTTTGCCGAGTGCCAAATAAAAAACACTTAGCAAAGCCTCTGCACTCGGTAAAGAAGGCTTTGCCGAGTGTTAAATAAAAAACACTTGGCAAAGAAGTTTCTTTGCTGAGTGTCAAAAAAAAACACTCGGCAAAGACTTCTTTACCGAGTGCCAAAGTAAAACACTCGGCAAAGAAGGTCTTTGCCGAGTGTTTTTTTCACTCGGCAAAACAATTTTTTAAACCGCGTTTTGGTGCCCTAAACGAATTCAAATAAAAAAGTTTTCAACTACAAAGTTTCATAACTTCTTAAGATCTACAAACTTCATATTGGTCATTTCTTCATTCGACAAAGTGATAATTATGTTGTTCACAAAATTTATGTCTCTCATGTAATTTCATGAAACTACAAGAGAGATGTATAAAATTTATGAACAATGTTAGCACTACAATCTCGGATGGAAAAACTTTCTAAATGAAGTTTGTAGATCTCGAAAGGTTATGAAACATTGTAGTTGACCACTTTTTAATTTGAATTCATCTTGTTATGCAAAACTACGTTTGAAATTCAAAATTTTAAAATTCAAAATTTTCAAAAGACCTCGGACGGAAAAACTTCCTAAATGAAGTTTGTAGATCTCAAAAAGTTATGAAACGTTGTAGCTGACCACTTTTTCATTTGAATTCATCTTGTCATGCAAAACTACGTTTGAAATTCAAAATTTTAAAATTTGAATTTTTCAAACAACCTCGGATGGAGAAACTTTCTATATGAAAAATGTAGAGCTCGAAAAGTTATGAAACTTTGTAGTTGACAACCTTTTGATTTGAATTCGTTTAAGGCCTCAAACAATCAATTTTTACTTAGTTTAGTATAATATTTGAGTAACCGAAACGGTATATAGACACATGTGAGTGTTTAGTGCAGGTGGTAGAGGAGGTATCGTGCGAGGGAGAGGTCATGAGTTCGAATCCCGCCGACCGCGTAGCTGCGAATTTTGCGTGAAAAATGCCACGACTTGCGGCTTCGACGGAGACGGGCGGGCGCTGGCCAGTGGGCCCCTCCCCCGATTAAAAAAAATTCGGGTTTTTTTTTCGCATTTTTTCATTTCACGCTTTGCCGAGTGTCCGATAAAAGACACTTGGCAAATGTGGCTTTGCCGACAAGTTTTTAGCTGAGAGCTCTATGCCGAGTGTTACACTCGGCAAAGGCTTTGCCGAGTGTATTCAGGCCTTTGCCGAGTGTAACGGGCACTCGACAAAGCGATGAGCTCCCGTAGTGACTCCTATGATGTCGGATTTGATTATTTTAGTATAATTAAAAGCTAATAAATGATTTCATATTGAGAATCCTAAACTATTTTGAAATCCATTGAGACCTCTTTTTTTGACTTCTCTAATTAACCCTTAGCATCACCACATGAATCCTCTCTATGAGGTAAGACACTACCATCGCTGGACAGGCAACGGTCCTAGCATAGAAACACACTACAAAATCATAGTGCACGCAAAAATGCTTCTCTTATTATAACTCTACTATGGGACACCTTGTTTAGCTGACATACTCGTCTTGATGTACTACATTGCATTTTGATGTAAAATCAACTATTGCTAACGAAAAGAAGGCAAAGCTAGATAGAAATAAACTAAATAAAAAGATGACCAACTATTTGACAAAGAAGGCAAAAAGTGGAATAGCAAATTAATCTCTATGAGGCCACTCTAGTTGTATGGACAAACATTGGTGCACAACAAATTTTATATTGGGTCAGACAATTTTGGCCGCTCTAAGAGAAAGCAGTATCTTTTAAAATCAATTGTAGTAATATAGCCTAATTAACTAATTTACTGAAATTCTTGAAAACCAATACATGTAGGACAATATTTTTAACAGGTATTACTACAATTTTGATTCGTATTTTTTTTTGGAACTGTGACAATTTTCTAATAAATTTTGGAAGATCTTGAATGCACAAGTACTAACATTGTTAACTTAGAGAACCGAGTGCTAGCTCAGTTGGTGTGCGCTGCGGGTGTGTAGGCCACCCACCCAGGTTCGATGCCCAGCATCGCACCGGGTGTCTCACCGGAACAGTGTTTCCTTTTACAATTTCCCTTGCCCAACTGTCATATCTTTTAGTCGTGTTCTCTTAGAGCATGTACAATAAGCCATGTCAGCTTATCTTATAGCTAAGATAACTCAGCAAAATCTAACGTAGAGGAGAGAGAAACTAGGAAAGAGAGAGGGCTAGTGGCAAGTTTGGGCGCTGGTCGCTTGCACAGTTCCCACTGTTCGCATGCAAGCGTGAGTGGCCTCCGCCCAGCTCAAGATAGGAGCCTGTGTCAGGTGGGTTCTCTTTCCCTTCGTTGATTGGATCAAATGTAATTAAAAAAACAATGCTTTAAATTCTAGAAAAGACAAGCTATTGTACGCTCAGTCCGTTAACGTAGTCTCTAAATGATGTTGCTGGTAAGCCAAGCTTATTGGCCTTGTTTTTAGCCTTAGATATAGGTCGTAGGTCTAGCTTGCGTACTAGGGGTGTATGAGTGTGTCAGGATGTGTGCGTAAGTTTAGATACTAAAGCTCATAATCGAAGGGTGAGGCAATAAAAAAACATCGTTAACTTAGCTTATTAGCTTGTACTGTTCACCTGTCCTCGTCTCCGTGCTGCTCCACGTCGTCCAGGTGCCACGAAGGAGGCACGGAGGAGACCCGCTCTCTGGTCCGTCCAGAGTCAGCCCGCCCCAGGCTGCGGACCAGACTCTGAGTACGCGAGGGAGGGAGGACCAGACTCGGAGTCACGCACTCACGCGATGGAGGGGAGCCATCGGACGCGCACACCAAGATACGGTTGACGAAAGCCTCGGAGTACGCGAGGGAGGGAGGACCAGACTCGGAGTCACGCACTCACGCGATGGAGGGGAGCAGGTCGCGAGCGTCGGGCGCGCACACCAAGAAACGGTTGACGAAAGCTGTCGGTATTTTTTAAGTAGTAATACTAGATCGAATAGAGATTTTGGTTAGAAAACTCTTTCATTCATTAGTTTCTTTAACTAGATCTCCAAATATTTTCATCTCTCCGGTTTTGGTTTCTCGCTCGTCAAAAATAAAGAGCGGAGTTCGCTCTCCAAAATATCTAACAAGAAATAAAGAAGTTGAATTATTGGAGGGTGGATAGATATATATGGAGCGATTTTTATTAAAATGACTCTTCAAATGAGGGTTCAGAGAGCGAGTTTAAGAAAGACTGTTTGGGGATGCTCTCACACTCAATTTGCTGCTTAGCAAGGCTACTAGTTTAAAATCTTTCGAAAGGGGAATAATACTTAATATAGTGATCGAATTAGCTTATAACTAGCTACAGGGTAAGAACACGATCGATCGGGCTAGCTATACATTACGTAAGTGATGAGGTTGCATTGTTCCACACCGATGGATTGCCCTCTGTCCAGCAGTATGTAAGTAGCCATCGTTTGCCATCTGACACCGATCTCAGCTCTCTCAGCATCCTGGCAAGATCTCCCAGGATAGAAACGGACAGATCACAGACGGTTGATCTCGATGGAACCTGTCGGCTGTGGCGTGCGTGCATGGCCATCTATCTTTGAATGAACTGATGCTGCTGCAAGTGCATGCGTCAACTCGAATTGAAGTTACGGAGTAGGAGATAAGCTCATAGACTGTTGACTGGCAAATGCAAAGACTACGGCGCTGCTGTGTTCGGCGAAGACGTGGCCTAGGACTAGCAGAGGTAGCTAGCTAGCTAGTGAGCGAGCTCGATCGACAAGGTAGTCAATCAGGGCCTTGTTTAGTTGCCAAAATTTTTGGCAAAATATAACTGTAGCACTTTTGTTGTTATTTGGTAATTAGTGTCTAATTATGATTTAATTAGGCTTAAAAGATCCGTCTCGTCCATTTCGTCTAAACTGTGTAATTAGTTTTATTTTTTATCTATATTTAATGCTTCATGCATGCATCCAAAGATTCGATGTGACGGGGAATCTACTGTTCTTTTGCAAAATTTTTGGCAACCAAACGCTGCCCAGGGCTGTGTTTAGATGCAAAATTTTTTGCAAAACAGTACTGTAGCTTTTTTCGTTGTTATTTGATAAATATTGTCCAATCATGATTTAATTAGGCTTAAAAGATTCGTCTCATCCATTTCGTCTAAACTATGTAATTAGTTTTATTTTTTATCTATATTTAATGCTTCATGCATGTGTCTAAAGATTCGATGTGACAGAAATCTAAAAAATTTTGTAAAATTTCCTGGGAACTAAACAGGACCCAGGATTGAGATGGATCCGAGCGAACCTTGGACGAAACGTATTGGCAGGACCGCAGGACAGTGACAGTGAACTGTGAACCTGAACCTCATATATAGCTGATCTTGACTGCTTCTTCGGATTCACGAGCTCTGTGTCTGGCCTTGCTTCTAGAAAACCGGCGGCCGGTACGTACGTTTCACAAGGGAGTTGTGACCCATGAGTTCAATTCTGGCCTTTCTCTACTTAGTGTGTGTGTGCGCGCGCAGAGCCTTGGGCTTCCAATAGTTATTGGAAGCCCGAGCCCGAGGCGCTGCTTCCGTGGTCTAACCGGACCTGCTCCCCCACGCGCATCCTGTCAGCGCGGGCGTGGGCGCATTCGAGCGCACATGGGATACCCACTCCTGGGGCATGCGTGGGATACCCATTTCAATTTGTGAAACCAGTACACGCACGCATAGAAACCAGATGTACTGGAATAGGCATTGTTAGTGCAGTGTTTATGGATTCAGGCATCGGGAATTCTATGCATTTTTGGACCAACAACTATTCATCCCCCAGAAGGGAGCATGTTTCTAGTTAGGGTTTAGGGCAAGGGTTAGGTTAGGGTTTTGGGAATTCTATGTATTTTTGGACCAACAATTATTCATCCCCAGAAGGGAGCATGGTTTTGGTTAGGGTTTAGGACAAGGGTTAGGTTAGGGTTTCGGAAATTCTATGCATTTTTGTCCCAACAATTATTCATCTCCCTAGAAGGGAGCATGGGTCTGGTTATGGTTTAGGGCAAGGGTTTGGTTAAGGTTTCGGGAATTCTATGCATTTTTGGACCAACAATTATTCATCCCCCCAGAAGGGAGCAAGGTTTAAGTTAGGGTTTCGAGAATTCTATGCATTTTTGAACCAACAATTATTCATCCCCCCAGAAGGGAGCATGGTTCTGGTTAAGGTTCAGGGCAAGGGTTAGGTTAGGGTTTCGGGAATTCTATGCATTTTTGGACCAATAATTATTTATCCCCTCCAGAAGGGAGCATGGTTCTAGTTAGGGTTTAGGGCAAGGGTTAGGTTAGGGTTTTGGGAATTCTATGCATTTTTGGACCAACAGTTATTCATCCCCCCAGAAGGGAGCATGGTTCTGGTTAGGGTTTAGGGCAAGGGTTAGGTTAGGGTCTCAGGAATTCTATCCAATTTTGGACCAACAATTATTCATCCCCCCAGAAGGGAGCATGGGTCTTGTTAGTGTTTTGGGCAAGGGTTAGGTTAGGGTTTTGAGAGTTCTATGCATTTTTGGACCAACAATTATTCATCGCCCCCCAGAAGGGAGCATGGGTCTGGTTAGGGTTTAGGGCAAGGGTTAGGTTAGGGTTTCGAGAATTCTATGCATTTTTGGACCAACAATTATTCATCCCCCCAGAAGGGAGCATGGTTCTAGTTAGGGTTTAGGGCAAGGATTAGCTTAGGGTTTAGTGAATTCTATGCATTTTTGGACCAACAATTATTCATTCCTCTAGAAGGGAGCATAGTTCTGGTTAGGGTTTAGGTAAAGGGTTAGGTCAGGGTTTTAGGAATTTTATTGTTGGCGGTCCTTAACTCCTATTTTTAACTGCCAAATTTCACATAAAATCCACTCAAATGAACACCAAACCTAGAATTAGGGCTTATGACTAACAAGTTCCACGAGTTTTGGTGATTGATCATTTGTAGGAGGGTATTTGTGAAAATACATAAAAACCTTAAAAAGATAAAAGAAATAGAGAAAAGTCACTCACCAAACTTACCTGGGCTCAAGCGCAAGAGGATCAGACCTAGGCCCATCAAGCAAACCGCCAACCAAAGGCGGTTAGGGGAAGGCACCATCTAGGGTTGGCCGATCCCAAGGTCGCTCGACCCCCTGCCCGCATGCCTCGCCTCCGTCCGCCACATGGTAGCCCATTACTACCCTAGGAGGGCGGTTAGGGGGTGTATCCTCCGAATATTCCCTCAGAACCGACGTTGAAGCACTATATAAAGAGAGGGACCTCTTACTCAAAAGAAATAACATAACACAACAAGAAACAAGAGAAGAGCTCCATTCTTGTTTTAGCACTTTAGCTAGGACTAGTGTAGGGAGTGAGTGAGAAAGAGTAAGAGGAGTACCAGAGTTGTCGGTTCCCTCAAGCTTGTACCTTGACGAACCTCTTGCTATTTGGAGCAAAGAGTTCGTGTTCTTCTACGATGGTGAGTTCTTAAGGCAAAGCTAGTCTTGTTTATTATTTGCTTATGGGTTCGTCATTCGTTCTAGTAACGAATACTCTAGTAGAGGACTCCAGATGAAGACGGAAGTTCCTAGCCAACGCTAGAGTAGTAATCGATAGCGTAGACGTGGTGTCTAAGCTAAAGGTTACCTTCGTTTGCCTCATTCCCCATGGTTGAGGGGTAGGCGACAGGTGGTGACAGCCCTGTCCGTCCCTTATAATCCCCCACGTTCGAGTTCGGCATAGGCCGACATCACTTGGCAGACCAAGTGCGATTCGATGCCCGAAGCAAGCTTATAGTGACCAAACTATCTTATTCTAAGATCTCTATCCTTAAAAAACCTCACTACCCGAGCCACTCTATCTCTTGTCATATTGGGTGAACTAGCTAAGAGACTTTTACACCTCCATTCCTTGTGGAAAATACGATGCCCTGAATACTTCCGGGTGAAGTGTTACAACGGTATATCCGTGCTCTTGTGGATTCTTTCTGTAAACGTTAAGAAATACCAACAAGCATTTTCTGGCGATGTTGCCTGGCAGTGGTCGTCATTTTATCTCCAAACCTAGTTCACCTATGTATCCTTTTATTTTACCTTTCTTTTCTTTCATTCTTCTCTAATGGAGCAAGCTACCATTCAACAACTATCCGCTCCTAAGGGTGAGTTCTTAGAGCCACCACCATCTTCAAAGCCAATCACAGCTTCTGGCTATGAACTCCGTCCTGGCTTTGTAGCTGTGATTTGAGAATAAACCTTCTCTGGTTTAGATTACGAAAACCCTTACCATCACCTACGGGAGTTTGAGAAGCTCTATGCAGCCTGACAATCTCAGGCATGACACAAGAAACACTTCGGTGGAAGTTGTTTCCCTTCTCTCTTGATGAGAGGGCGAAACAATGGTACGCCCACAACGTAGGGAAGGTAAATGGAGATTGGAAAGAATTGTAAAATAGATTTTGTCTCGTGTCTTCCCTATATCTCGGATCGCTTCCCTACAACAAGAGATTCTCAGCTTCCGCCAGCATGAGAAGGAAACCTTAGGTGCAGGCTGGGTGAGATTTTCAGTTTTAACACATCCTGGACCCGATTTATCTATACCAAACCATGTGTATACCACAAAACCATAGCAGAAGGAGAAGTGCTTCTAGACTGCATCCTAGAAAACACTCCTTTCGTCGAACCCCTCCGCGTAGAACCTGAGTCAAGCCACGAAGAAGTCAGATCGGCTGAATTTGAACCCTTACTTCTTACCTTTCCAGTTTCAACCTTGATACCCTCACCCGAACCAAAAACTCTGGAGGAAGAAATTCAACCCCTGGAATTTCCACTTTTCGAGGATGAACTTTTTGAAGATTTTGAAAATACCTCGAATTGTTCTTGCCAAAAGAAACCACCAGTTCCCATCACTGCTTTAGACCCTCTAGATAAAGATTTTCTTAGAGAATCTATCAAGGAGTTGACTGCTATCATGAGCAGTGAATGGGTAGAAGAAGTGGAGCTTTCTTCTAAAGAAATTCAGATTCGCACTCCTTTAACCATCTGATGCAAAATCTATGGAATCTGGGTAGATGTACTATACAATCCCATTGTCAGAGTAAACCTCATGTTTGCATCTTTTACACTCACCTATCTAGGTGATGAGCCCCTTGCTCCTATAAACAAATCCTTCAGAATCGCCCCAAGATCTAGCCTGGAAGGACTTGGGATTCTTCACAATATAACTATTCAACATGATAATGCCGAAGTTGCCCTTGACTTCCATGTCTTCGAAATCTGAGATTTCGACATCTTGATAGGGCATCCCTTAGAAAAACTCTTCATGAAGCCACCAACTTTAGCAAACCTTGACATAAAACTTGGGAGAGACACTTTCTCCATTCCTTTCACTCGAGCTAAAAACTAGGTAGTGGAACCTCTCCCTTGTTCAAAATCACCCGAGGTGGTCATGGTTGCTTCTCCTTTTGAGCCTCCTGAGTCATCCTTAGATAAAGATGCCAAACTCTTCGTTCAAGAAGAGGATGACATAGGAGAAACCATCGAACTACCCACACAAGAAACATCATCATGACCATCGATTGAGCTCAAACCCCTACCCACTGGCCCAAGTTATGCTTTCCTAAATGGTGACACTGAAACTCCTATAATTATAAGCGATAAGCTTTCAGATGAGGAGATAGCCAAACTCATCGCCATCCTAGAAAAACATAGGCCTATTTTCGGGTACTCACTCCAGGATCTTAAGGGGATCAGTCCTACCCTTTGCACCCATCGCATTCCAATCGATCCTTCTAGCACACCTTCTAGAGAGCCTCAGCATAGGCTAAATAATGCGATGAGGGAAGTCGTTAAGAAGGAGATCCTTAAACTCCTGCACGCTGGAATAATTTATCCCGTGCCGCACAGTGAATGGATTAGCCCTGTTCAGGTTGTGCCAAAAGAAAGGAGGAATGACAGTCATTGAGAATAGTAAAAATGAGTTGATCCCACAATGAACCTTCATGGGGTGGAGAATGTGCATTGATTACCGAAAACTCAACTTGGCAACTAAGAAAGATCACTTCTCTCTACCTTTCATTGATGAAATGTTAGAGCGGTTGGCAAAGCACTCTTTTTTCTGTTTTGTTGATGGGTATTCGGGATATCATCAAATTCCCATCCACCCTGACGATCAAAGCAAGACCACCTTTACCTGCCCATATGGAACGTACGCTTATCGACGAATGTCTTTTGGGTTGTGTAACGCACCCACTTCGTTCCAATGGTGTATGATGTCTATTTTCTTTGACATGATCGAGGAAATCATGATCGTTTGCATGGCCAGTGAAGGACGAGATCAAGATCGCGAGGGCAACACACTCTCGGTCGTAGTAGCAGGCCTGTTGAAAGTTGGCACTAACGATGATAACTCCATTAGGGCCCGGTATCTTTAACTTTAGGTAGGTGTAGTTAGGAACAACCATGAATTTCGTGAAACATGGCTGTCCGAGCAAGGCATGGTATGTGCCCAGGAAGTCCACCACCTTGAAGGTGAGCGGCTCCTTGCGGAAGTTGTTTGGCTCGCCGAAGGTGACGTGGAGCCGGATGTGCCCGAGGGGCAAAGCTTCCTTGACCGGAATGACTCCATAGAATGGCGCTCTGCTTGGGCAGAGGCTTCTCCTTGGAATCTTAATCTTGTCGAGGGTCTCGGTGTAGAGGATGTTGAGTTCACTTCCACTATCCATCAGAACCTTGGTGAGGAGCCACTTGCCACTATCAGGCTAACCCCGATTGAAGGTTATCGCCATCTCTAGCCAACACAGCCTCGTTGGCATCACTATGGTCTCATTGTTGTTCACCTCTTGCTTATTGATGCGATGATGGCACCGCAATTCGTAGGCATGGGGACCATTGAAGATCATTAGGCAATCCTTAGTGTCGGGGAACTCGGTGTCCTCGTCCTTCCCATCATCGGCTCCCCAATCGGCCTTCTGGGTAGGCTTCTGAGCCTTGCCCTTTAGGTCGAGGGTACCCTTGATGTAGCTTCGCATGGTCTCACAGTCCTTGAGGAGGTGCTTGACCTGGCCACAATAGATCGAGCAAGCTTCCTCAAGTGCCTTCTCGAAGTGCTCAGGGTACTGGCCCCTTCCCTTCACTTGGGCTGTGTGGCTCATGTTGACAGTAGTTAATGCTCATCATAAACCGTCAATATAACTTGTATAAATGCATGAATATGATCACCAACATAATTCTAGGGGTTTAAACTGACAAATTCCATGAGTTTTGGTGAATCTGTGTTTTCCAGGGATTTATTCAGGAAACAGGTAAAGTGGACCTACCTGTCGGAGCAAATCACGACCATCCGCAACAAAACCGACCTAGAGGACCTCTAATCCACTGTCTAAGGCAAATTTCCATAAATCAACCCAAATGGACAATAGGTGGGGCTGGCCAGCCCCACCTGTAGGTCGGCTGGCCTAAGGGCCCCACCAATCAATCTTCGCTTCAATGTCGATTCTCCATCGCCTTTAAGGATCAATCTTTCGTCGTAGATCAAGGTCGGTTCAACTCAAGGGACAAGATGATGCGTTGCCACGAATTCATGGGCCCATAGGGTATTTGGTGACCCCTATAAAAGGCACCCCCATACCCCCTCTAGGAGTCATCCAGAATCATTCGGATCTCTACAATCAAGAAGCCGTCAAGAAGATCAACCAAAGAATAGGATAGATCTCCAATACCTCAATGCTTTAGTTTAGTCTAGCTAGTAAGATTCAAGTAGAGTTGGGCTACTGCCTAGGATTCTGGATTCGTCATCTGGAGACTTGGTATAGCCATTGTATCCTTTATATTTTGTTCATGACTTTATTCTTAATCTATATTATGTTTTATCTATCATGTTCTTTGTTTATATTGGTAGTATGCTTGATATAGTCATAGTTGATACTAAGTTTATGCATAGGATCGCAAAGCGCTTAGCTCAGTACTCGAGTGGGTTAAGTGGTCCACATTGTGTAAGCGTGGTGCCTATACGTTGTTTACCTACGGATGCTCCCTACATTTTGGATCGTGTGGTAGATTGCGATGGCGACAGCCTCGTTGAGTCCTTTGTAGTCCACCTCCCGTTTGTAGGTGAAGTAGGACCTAGTTGCTATAGAAGTCATGCTCTGTTCTTAATCTTCCTTAGTAATGTCCCTTATGCGTAGATGAAGAGTTAATTATGCTATAATGGAGAGTATATAAGCCTTTGTGAATATAGACTTGATATGTGGGAATGACTTAGGAATCTTTATCTCTTGTATTATTACTTAGTCTAGCTATAATGAATTTATGAGTATCTATTTCTATCTCCGGAATACTGTCATTGATATACACTTATCATTTATATATCATTTGGTTTACCCTTGTCAGAGTAGATGTTTAGTTAATGATTACATCATAAGTATAATATTTATCAATATCTCTAGCCAAAGCTCCTCCCTATGGTAAAAATATAAATAACGATACCTGGAATACTCCTAGGTGAAGTGCTACAATGGTATATCTGTGCGCTTGCAAAATTCTATATCTGTTCTAAGTCATATTAAAATTTTATGATCATTAAGAAATATCAACAAGCATTTCTGGCGCCGTTGCCGGTGAGGGCGCAGGCAAAAAAGAGAGTTGATCAAATAATACTTATTGATGATATCATAACTACGCACCACTACTCTGGCAGGCTTACCCTTATTTTTATTTGTTCATATCTTCTACAGGGTATAGCAGAACTGGTCTTGATTTACCGACAACTCCATTGAAAATCTAGAAGCTTACACTCAAAAGAACAAAGCTCATCAGGCCAAGCTTCCTAGTCAGAATCAACCCAAACAAGAGATAGCTCAACACCATCATTTGAGATCATGGCAACCAAAACACTACGCGAATTCTCTGCTCCAAGTATCGAAAACATTCGCACAGGACCAACACTCAATCCTAGGAATAGTGAGTTCAAACTCAAGCCAAGTCTCATTAACATGGTGGAAGCTAGCTCATTCAGCGAAAAGGCACATGAAGATGCTAGTGCTCATCTCTAGAATTTTCTGGAGATTAGTAGCACAGTTACTATCAAGGACGTTGCCCAATATACCATACTTCTTCGCCTATTTCCATTTTCTCTTTTGGGAAAGGCGAAATAGTGGTTCTATGCCAATAAAGAAGACATAAACACATGGGCAAAATGCTCCAATGCCTTCCTAGCAAAATTCTTCTCCATAGGCAAAATCAATGCCCTACGAGGAAAAATCTTTAGCTTCCAGCAATAGAGAAATGAAACCATTCCAGAGGCATGGGAATGCTTTAAGGATTATATTTTAGACTGCCCTCATCATGGGATGGAAAACTGGTTACTTGTGCAGAACTTCTATCACAGATTGACTAACAAGGCCCGTGAGAAACTTGATGCTGCTGCTAGAGGAGCATTTATGTCACTAACCATTAAAGATGCCATAGACCTCATGGAAAAATAGCCTCTACTCAAGATTGGTCTAGAGACAACACTCAACAATGCAAGAAGAGCGAGGAAGTCAAAGAAGAGGTGTGTGCACTATCTACCAAGATGGACATGTTATTAAACTGACTTGAACAACGAGCCAAGTACAAGGAAGATTGGCAGGCTATCCAGGGGACGCATATGATTCACAAATCATATGCGAAGTCTGTGGAAGCACTGGACACTCAGGGAATAACTGTCCCGAGACACAAGAGGATGCGAACTTCATCATGAACAATTCCGATTCTTAGCAACAAAGACAAGGATGGGGCCAACAACAATGGTCAAACTACCAAGGTAAATACCCAGGTAACTACTATAACTCTTTCAATCAACCATCCTTGAGAGATTTGATCTTAGAACAAGCTAAGATTAATGAAAATATTTTTAAAAAGCCTGCTTCTAATGATAAGGTTTTAGAAAATATAAATACTAAAATGGATAGTTTTCTTCTGCTATAAAGGACCAACTTAGCTATAATAAAAAGTTAGAATCACAAATAGCTCAGCTGTCTGCTGCTCTGCCTTTTGCCCCTAACCCTAGAAAGGTTAAAGCCATAACCACAAGAGGTGGCAAGTCTACTCATGATCCTCCATGTCCGATAAGGACAAGTAAGGCACTAGTAGCGCAAGAAGGAAAGAAAAATGATGAAGTTGTAGAAGTCGAGCCATAAGAACAGGAGATGCAACATTATTTTTATGACACCAACTTCCTACCGTTTCCACATAGGAATCGGAAAGCTAAAGTGGACGAGCCGTTTGGTAAGTTTGTGGAGGTAATTCCAAAGTTATATATCAATATCCCTCTTCTAGATGCCATATAGGTACCCACCTATGCAAACTATCTTAGAGATATTCTAAACAACAAGAGACATCTGCCTACCACCGAAGTGATCAAGCTCATAGAGGAATGTAGTGCGATAATCCTAAATACATCACCCATAAAGAAGAAGGATCCAGGACAGGATGCCCCACTATTGATTGCTGGATTGGAGACCAGAACTTTGAGCATGCATTATGTGACCTTGATGCTAGCGTCAGTGTCATGCCCAAAGCTGTTTTCAGCAAGATCAACTATTCAACACTCTCGCCAACATCAATGTGCCTGTAGTTAACCGACCAATTAGTCTGCTACCTTGTAGGAATCGCTGAAAATATTCTAGTAAAAATAAGAAATTTCTTTGTGCTAGTAGACTTTGTGGTGCTTGACATGCAGATGGACACGAAGACGCCCCTTATCCTTGGGAGGCCCTTTTTGAGCACTGCAAATGCACACATTGATGTTGGGGCTGGAGAAATCCGGTTCCATGTTAATGGGAAGGAGGAGCGATTCGCCTTCAAGCCACGACCTAAACAATACTCTGAGGTAAAAATGGTAGGGCATGAGAAGGAAGTACAATCGACCCAGTCTTCATCTCTGGATCTGGGCCATGTACCTAAAGGAAATTAAAACACAAAAGAGAAGTCTGGTTCGACAGACTCTAAACACGGAACCCTCGCCGGGAGGTAAAATCGGAGTTATCCATATTTACTAAATTGCATGATTTATTTTACTTTAGCATGTTTACTTTTTGCAATGCATATAAAAATATTTAAAACACAAAAATATAAAAATACTTTCTGTATAGCACGAATATACAATTGTATACAAAGAAAATATAGGAAAGCGGCCCCACCACTTGGCTGGTCGGCCTGCTACTGTTGCTGCCTATAAATCCCCAGCTCCAGGCAGCCATTCTGCTCACACATAAACCAAATTCAGTTGTTAGTTCCTCAAGTTCGAAATTTGCCTCTGTAGTTTAGAATTCCATTAATAGAAGTGCTACAGAAATTAGAAAACCCTGCTTAAATTCTGTTTAGAGGAAAAATAATAGTCGGTCACAAGAACAATTAACATCTAGACAACTGACTCCCGGACAGCTAACCGCTAACTCTCTTATTTCTAATCCTTTTCATGAGTTTTGTTGTTTCGAATTTTGCAGGATGATGAGGAATTTCACCAAGAGGTTTACCCGATCGTCATCTTCCCGTACCACAAGAAGCATGTCTTCATCATCTCGTGCAGGCTCTAACATGTAGGTAGATGTTCCATCTGTTGGAGCTGGGGCACCTCCTCAACAAGCACCATCCAATGAAGAACCCATCTTCTTGATGGAGGAATCCCAACTCCGCTGGAAATCCCGCCAGGAGAAAGACAATTTCAAGACATTGAAGCCTCATAAGTTTGCACTTACGAATGTATATGATCCCTGTCTACTTCAAGCCACAGGTATGGACACTGAGTTTGATTTAATTTTCCAAGTAGTAGGCTAGGAGGGATTTTGGAATGTGACAAGATCTGGTTCTTGATTATTAACTATGGAGTTTTTATGCACATTAGAAATCACTGACACCGGGATAGATTATAGACTTTTGGGAAAAGAATTTTCTTTCACCTGAGGCATAGAATTTCAGCCGGCTGGTTGAAATGGCGTCAAGCTTCTGGCGTCCTCTGTGACAAAAGGGTGCCTCAGAAGGTGAAAGGTAAGTTCTATAGGACGGTGATTCGTCCGGCGATGTTATACGGTGCTGAGTATTGGCCTACAAAAAGGCGACATGTCCAGCAATTGAGTGTAGCAGAGATGCGTATGTTGCGTTGGTGTTGTGGGCACACAAGGAGGGATAGAGTCTGGAACGACGATATTCGGGATAGGGTTGGGGTGGCACCAATTGAGGAGAAATTGATTCAACATCGGTTGAGATGGTTTGGACATGTCCAACGGAGGCCTCCTGAGGCGCCGGTGCGTAGTGGAGTTCTAAAGCGGGCCGATAATGTAAAGAGCAGTAGAGGTTGACCTAAACTAACTTGGGACGAGTCCGTTAAGAGAGATCTTAAGGAGTGGAATATCTCCAAGGATTTAGCTATGGACAGGAGCGCTTGGAGATTGGCAATCAACGTGCCTGAACCGTGACCTCTTTTTGTCTTGTGCCCTTTATGTCCCTTTATGTGTCTCCCTGTTTCTCGTCTCTTTTGGGTTTCATTTCTAGCCTACCCCAACTTGCTTGGGACAAAAGGCTATGTTGTTGTTGTTGCTGCTGTTGTTGTTGTTGTTGGAAAGACTTGAGTCTACTCCTAGGTTTTGACGCATAATGTGTTATAGATTTAGACTCTGCTTTACAAGATTTTGATAGAGCCAAATTCTGGAGAGAAATTTTGGGCAAAACTGAATTCTTTCGACCCTGAACCAATGATATCCAAAACCTCACACTGAGCTTTTATGCACAAATGGATAGCAATGACCATGTTCCCCAGGCATGACACACGCAATGTCAGGATATATGAATTAAGATTGATGTATGCCATGGTCAAAAGGAGGAAAGTCTCTCCTGTTCAATGTATGATGCACCAATGGTTGAAAGTTTTTACTCTTACCGGTGTACCTCTTTGGTCACTCGAATTGCCACCAATTTGGATCTTCTGTGTCACGCTATAGTCATATTCATCACTGAGTCTCGAACTTATATTGATTTTGGCTATTTTCGACAAGCTCATAGGCTCAAGAAAAAGGAAGAAGGGTCTATTATGTACCACGGTTATACAAACGAGATTCCGTTATGTAACCGGAATTATGGTTTGTATGTCGTGCAATCTTTAACCCTGAACTTGTAGAAGAAAGATGCAGCACCTCGTAGGAGTGTTTCCGTGAGGATGACTCGTGCAACACACCCACAGTTCTACACGCTAATCCAACACCGGAGGAACCAGCTTATGCCAATTATGCAGAGGGCTTCTGGCAACAAGCTCCAAGTGAACAATGGCATGCTAGAAATTTTCTGTACTATCAAGGCCAAGATTAAGAAGCAACTTTAGGTGGACATCATTCATCCCAAGGCGGACGAATGTCCTTCTCTGGTCTCGGGTACCACGATCAACAACAGACGCTCCACCGCATCGACAACAGGTTCACAACCATTGAAGAACCACAGATGCCATGCAAAACACTTTGCACGGTCACACACAATGGCAGGCAGCCATGGGACATGAGAAGGCCAACCTCCAACAACAACAGCAATAGCAAATTCAGAATTGGGAGGCTCTGTTCTAGCACGCAGCTACCACACTGAATGACTACGTTAACAGCCAGCTTGGGGAGAGCACCCCCGCGTATCAAGATAAGTATTTCTTTTCTTTGTTTTATTTTCTGTTATATATATATAGTTATTAAAAAAATATATGTAAAACTTAAAAACAAAATAAATATCTCTATAATAGTAGTAATGATAAAAATAAAAATAAAATAAAAAGAGTGTATATAATTTGCTTTATCTTGTTTTTAAGAGTTAATAAAAGGGACTCTGAATAATTTCGGAAAATGGAAATGTTGAATTTGGTCAAGTCAGCTGAATTTGGTCAAGTCTCATGACGTACTAAATGTTTATCAGAGCTCCATGCATGCATGCACGACGAGTATATACGTATATAGTTGGCTTCTCAACTAGCTAGCTTTCTAAACAATATATGTATGTACGCATGCGTGGATCCTCTATGTCATAACGTATAGGAATCTTGATGAAATACGTATTGTCGTATTGAACTACCATGGACACGTGGATGGCCGGTGCAGCCAAGAATGTTCTAGAAGCCCTCGTCATGTATATCCTGGACGTGGACGCCAAGTTATCAAGCAGCAGATATCTCTTTTGTTTCCTTTGTGAAAAGAAAAGATATCTCTTTTGTTCTAACGAACTACGACGGGATCACGGGCCAATTGAGTATGTGCTTTGCTTGGGGACGGGAGTCTAGAATCCAGATCGATTTTGATAAGCTTCCATGTTGTTATCTCCACTGCCTTTATCAGGCCTGCCTCTTCCCTATATAAATCGGCACCATGGCCAAGAGGAGGGAATTCGGTTGCACGCATTCACGCTGTACCTCCGCCAAACTTTCTCGCCCACGCATACACCGCTGCCGACGCCCTGCTGCCCATCTCGCCGAGAAGCCGCACGCGAAGCAGCCTCAACCAGACACCAACTCCCCGTCGCTACTGCAACTTGCACGCACGCCGTCCATGCGGGCCGTCACCTTTCCCTGTGAGCAATCAATCTAGGTGTGAATATTATAATATGGCAAAAGTCATCGGTTCTTTTGATCTACTACCGTGAGAAGGCCAGCAACTTGATGACATCAGAACCCTCGCCGCGCGAGGTCGTTGTTGAGTTGCTGATGATGAAGCCAAGCCATATAAAAATCAAGATGCGCGAGATGGGAATGCCCCGCTCGTCGCAGCGCGCGAGACGGGAAACTCCCGCTCGTCGTGATGACAAAAGGCAAGATGCGAGACGGGAAATCCCCGCTCGTCATGATAACGAAAAAGTTGAGACACATGAGACAATAATGCCTCGTTTCATTATAAAATGCAGATGCCGGGAGGCTGTCGATTTGATCCCATGAGAAAGAGTCATCCGAACAATACTTGTACCGCTAATTTATTGCGGATTTTCTACTATATATTCATCTACGTCTAGTGCCGATGAGGCTAGACAAAACTCTGGCCAAGTGCCGATGAAGCGAGGTCACTACTCCACTGACACGTTCCAATTACGGGATCAGACATATCATTGCTGGGCACCGACGAGGCAAAGGCAACTCACACACGTCTGTGTTAATGAAGGCCGGCGTACATGAAAGGGCACCGACGAGGCAAAAGTCATCCCCTTCAT
Source organism: Saccharum hybrid cultivar R570 (assembly GCA_038087645.1). NCBI lineage: Eukaryota > Viridiplantae > Streptophyta > Magnoliopsida > Poales > Poaceae > Saccharum > Saccharum hybrid cultivar. Next base: position 63,442,387 of record JAQSUU010000259.1, read on the forward strand.
CAACAATATGTTCCGTTTTACTCTGACGTGGCGATGGCGATGTCACGACCGAGCTTCGGTGACATAAAGCCACCCACTGTTACTACGCCATATATCGCATATGGCTGATGACGATCAAATCAATACTTGACGACCATGAAGCGCAGCTTAATCAGAGGTTTTCCACAAGCTCGTCTTGTGGATGTAACTAACCGGACACGCCCAATAGGCCCCGGGAATCGGCGAACTACGTAATTTTCCTACAAGTCAAACCTCTCCTTAAGCATGACGCTGAAGACGGAAGAAGACATTTTTTCGTTGATCATGTATTTTGTATATTCAAGAAAGAATTAATGAAATATGTGGTTCTCGAATGTGTGCATGTGTCTCTCTTGCATTACATTATTTTGTATTTATGTCTTCGTTCGGTTTTAGACCAAACAAAATGGCACACCCAGTGGGACCCGATTCTCCTCCCATCTTCGCTGCGCTCCAATGGTCGTCATAAAAAAATGATCGCTCGTTCATGGTTGCCATATATGATTGGACGATGCTTACTCTGAAGACACGCCTCCTGGCTGCACGAAGGAAAAGCAATAATGCTTGTTGCGTGGTTAAAAAATGTCTGGCATGCTTATGTGTTCAGACTCATATATACATATACATACAAAAGGGCCTATCAGTGCCTAGTTTGCGTGTCTGGTTCATTCCCTACGCCGGGTTCCAAAGGAAAAGAAATTAAGCACGACTTGCTAATCAAAGTAGTCGGAACTAAAAAAAATAGAGGACAAGCGCACCATGTTTGTGTTTGTTATATACACATGAAGCTTTAGAAATATACGTTCATCCATACAAGTTTAATTTCATGGTGTACTAATTGAAGGATTCCCTCTCACAGGTGAGTCCTTCCCTGCCGTCACTATTGAGGAAGCGATGAAGTTCTCTCCTGCTCCATGCCTGATTCATTTCGGCACTCACGCTCCCATGGCGGTCTTCGCCCATGGAGACAAGCTGTACTACCACCCCACGCAAGACTCTGTGCAAGCTCAAGCCATGGAGTCAAAAAAGGCGCGCAAACACATGGCCGCCAAAGCTAGAAAAGCAAGACGAACTGCCGTCACCAAAGCTCGTAGGCTTGTGAAGGAGCCTGAGCTGTTCCCAACTGCTCAAGAGCGCAACTTGGAACCTGCCGAGATTAAGGTCTTTGAGGCACTTAATGATGCCTCTTATTCCTTGTCCTGGTCGATGCGCACTGCACGCTCCAGTAGCAACAAGAATGCTCTTCGCAACTATCGACGGAAGCGGAGCAACGTCAAGAAACTTCATGCTGAAGTAGGTGCTCGTGTTACCAAGAGCATGGCACCTAAACAAAACTCATGCGCCTCTGAGTTTCTGGACGTCGTGAAGGAGACATACGTGCTATCATTGAAGGCCGAAAAGCCTAATGAATTGAGGAAGCTTATTAGGCAAGCCATTATGGATGAATTCTGGACACGCACATTAGAACGTCTGACCAAATTTCCTGGGTGCAGAACATTAACACGCCCCGAGAATAATTTCCTTCACTCACCGACCTTGGTTTCCTCGTACCACATCACTGCGGATTCCGGTCTGGAGGAGAATAAATCCGCCGCAATAGCAAATGGAGTACCGACGCCTGTTGCAAATGCTCCACATGTTGATGAGCTCCAACAACAATTTCAGCAGTTGCAAGCTCAAATGAAGGAGTTGGAGAAGCAACTCCAAGGTCGCCAACCAACTGCATATGCAGGGGGTGGTCGAAGGCCTGTCTCTCCTGTCCGTAACTTTCAAGAATCAAGGCCATTCGCACGAATCGGTGGCAGGTCTAAGTACCAAGGCCCTAGTCATTATGGTCATGCTCCTGAATCTTCTCAACCAGCTAGTAGGAGGTATTATGCCACTGGCCATTGTCCCCAAAATGAGCGAGAGACGCTAGCACCACAGAGGGATTCCCCTCCGTGTTTGTTTCATCACTCGAGACAGGTTCCATTGCCTCCTCGCTGGAATTCGTGGGCACGCCAAGAATGGCAACCAAGAGATTTTGGAAGAAACCAATATCGTGCGAAAGAGCAACAGCATGAGCACGTTACAGGTACACCACCCGCACAACCAAGGCAAGCTTCGCAAGATGAGCAACACCCGAAGGTCACACCAACACCTCTTCATCAGGCCCTCAAGCGAACTTGTCACTCTTGCCGACTCCGGCAATTCCACCTAAAGCTCCTCAGCCTCCTATGGCTAATCAACACAAACGTGAAAACCGTAGGAGGAATCGACGCGCCATGTACCAAGAGCTTCAAGATCTAGTACTCGGTAGCGTGCATGTTCAGGTTCGCCCCGAAGGGCAAGTTCACCCCTTCTATGACAAGATTACACTTTGCCTCTCGCCTACTTTACTCCAAAATGAGAGATACAAATATCTCATAGATCACCTTGTGCCAAGACCACAACAACTACAAGGGGAGGAAAGCCCAAGTGCAGCCAAAGAAGAGAGCCCTTCGCTCCAACCCTCCACAAAGGGACCCTTGGAGGAATCAAAGCAAAACGATATCAATATGAAAGAGCTCCATAAAGATGTCCTGCAAGTGAAGATGCGCTCACCATCTCCAACGAAGGGGATCGAGCAAGCTGTGTTGACTGCTCCCCAATCAGGAGAGCAGTCCAAAAAAATGCAAATGGAAGATAGGGAGCACGATTCTACCTCCCCTATTTATATGGCCTTGTGTGGCTCTATGACCGCACATTCTAAACATGAAGATGACCTGACATGGGTGCCTCCACAAGTTACTCATGATTTCTCGTATCCTTCGGATGAAGAGATCGTGCCTAACCCCAAAGCAGCCTTTTTTAATGGGTTGCTCCCAAAACTACGCCGCGGGTTCAAAGAATCTGATAATCGAGAACGGAAAGACATGTCATCAGCTCCATGCTTCCCTATTACTTCTGGTGGCTCTAAGTCTGAGGGAGAATTATCCCCACATGCTTACAATGACTTGTGGTCACAACTCCCTCAAAATCTTGCCTCTTTAGAGAGGGTGGCACGGCGTCCGGGTGCCTTAACTCGCTTAAAAGGCATTGCTACGCAAAAAATTGAAGGCACTATGACTCTGGTCGATCGAGACATCAAAGATGGAGAGTCAGATGGCGAATCCAGCGTATCTCTGGAGCAGCATACGAGTTCTCCTCGTTATTCTGAACTCGCTCATTCTATAGCTTCTGACGAGGAGAGTGAAGATGAAGTTCAGAACACCATCCTAGCGCATGTGGTCACGAATGAAACTCAAAAGCAAGGTGATCCAGTTGATCCCAATGGGAAGGATGATACAGGCCATGCTACACAGTCAGATCCCAAAAATAAAGATAAGACACTTCCTGAGGATCCACAATATGGAATGCCCCGGCACCTTTGGGCGGGGACGAGTGACCAGGGAGCCCTTGACAGGTCGGTTGATGAGAAGTTGCGTATTCAGCAGCAGCAAATAAATAATTTGTCCCTAAAATTTGATCAACTTTTTGAAATCCTAACGGGTACTGGGTAGGGGGTACCCCAAACTCCAAAGGTTGCGATTGACCCGCAAATAGAAGAGCTAGAAGATGTAGGGCCCGCGCCCAAAACTAATGAGGTGCCCAAACCTCCTCCCTCAATTATTGTTCACCTCCCAGGGTGTGACAAGTAATGTTGTGCCTCCCCCGAACACATTGAAGAATTTTCACACTATCATCAAAGACCTAATAAATAAGAAGATGAGACAAGTGAATGCTGATCAATCCCCACAATCGTCTAATTATGAGCTTGATAAGCCTTATGAGGCTTGGCATGATTTAGTGCCATTCCCAGCTGGCTAGAATCCACCAAAGTTTTATCAATTCGACAGAACGGGAGACGCACGGGAACACTTGTCATAGTTTGAGGCAATGTGCGGCGACACTGGTCGTAGCTCGTCTCTCTTGTTACGACAATCCTCTAGTTCATTAACAGGCTCTGCCTTTCATTGGTATAGTCGCTTGCCAGTTGGCACCATACCCGACTGGAAAACCCTAAAAGAATTATTCAAGGCGCACTTTGTATCAATGAAGAAAGATTTCTCAATAATTGAGTTAGCACAAGTTCGCCAAAAATGTGATGAAAAAATTGATGACTACATAGTCCGTTTTCGTAACAGCTTTGTACACCTTGCACGTGAGATGGATCCTGAAGATGCAATTGAAATGTGTGTCTTCGGCATGCAACAACATTGGTCGCTCGAAGTATCACGACGTGAGCCTAAGACTTTTAGTGCTCTTAGCTCAGTGGTGGCTGCAACAAAGCTAGAGTTTGAGAAATCACCTCAAATTATGTAGCTCTACAAGAATGCTGGTGCTTCTGACAATACTAGGAGGTTTAATACAACCTTCAATAACAATAATAATGGTGGCAAACAAAAGGCTCTAGTTGAGACTAACACCACAAGAGTTGGAGCGTTAACACATCAAAGCAACATGCCCATATTAGGCGCGTAGAATAATACTGGAGACAAGACATGATCGTCTATTCAGGAGCTCCTCAGAAAGCAATACATCTTTCATTGAGGGATGGTGCAACCCTTCTTCCAACAGGTCTTGGAGCAGGATTACATCACCCTTCCTGAACCTAAAAGACTAGAACAAGTTGAGATGATAGACAATCCTTTGTATTGCCCATACCATCGGTATGTCGGGCATATCATTGAAGATTGTGTTGCCTTTAAGGAATGGCTACAAAGGGTCATCGATGAGAAGAGGTTGGCCATCCCACCTAATGCTGTCAATCCAGATTTTCACACGGTAAATATGATAACCGCAAAGGACTGCAAATGGAGATGATGAGAGTCGGGATTGCCCCACTTGTTCAGATTGAGTGCCGATTGGCAAATTTGGGATTTGCTCAAGAGATAACTGAGCAAAATCCTAATGCTTGTCCCTCATGTATGCAATAATGAAATTGCGACACTACATGTTGGCACACCATATTAAGCTTATAGCAAAAGCAAACCTAGTGCTAGGTGATTCGCTGCTAGTGGTCGATGTACTGATAAGAGTTTTTTCCTTTTCATCGATGTCGGGTCACCATGGATGCTATACTTTGATGGTGCATCTTGCACCAAGATGAATCTCGACGACACGCTTACATATTTGGCCTCTTACTTGCATTTTCTATGGATATACGGAATTTGCAAGCATGTGAAGACTCTCATATTGTTGTTTGGCAAATCAACGACATATATGAGCAGCACAAGTGCTCCTAGATGGTGAGCTCGCTCAAATAAAAATGGAAGGAAGGCAGCTACTCCCTGCTGCCTTTTCGGCAAAGATGAGCATGCTTGTTCTTCGACGCCCTATCGTCATTACACACAGGATGAAGGGGAAATTCGAGCCAAAGTGGAAAGGGCCATTTGTCATTGAGCAAGTCTACAATGGTGGTGCATATCAGCTGATAGATTACCAAGGACTCTGTCTTATGCCGCCCATCAATGGCAGATATTTGAAAAAATATTTCGAGTGACCAACGGTCGAGCAATCCTTCCCCCTTTTTCCTTTCCTTTTTTTTTAAAAAACGTTTTATCTCATTATAGAAAATGTGTTTCAAACTGAATGGACATCACATCCAACAACAAAAGGCTTTCTCCTATATATTTCATCAAGCTCAATCCTCTGGTGGCTGTCATTCAAGGCGTGTCCCTGGTCAGGGAATGTCCCAACCAACTTAAATTTGTGGTAAAGCGACCTCAACACAAGCACATGGTTGGCACCAATAAGGGATAAAAGTGGGCGGATGAATTTCAATTCGCGCTGACCCTGGAAGTCGTGGGTTCGCCATATCCTTCACCTACATCCAGTTAAAAGGGAATACCAAGCCTCTAGGGAGACTATAGGGAAAAGAGCATGAAAGGGCTACCTGACTTGACAAAAGTCCAGATCAAGTGTGAAGCCACATGCCACCCTAAGAGGTGATAACAAGGGCCAAAAAAAGCCTGTGAGGAATATTAGTTACACAAAGATGAAGAGCTACCCTCTGAATTCATTGAAGACAAAGTCCAAGAAGCAAAACAAAAAGAAAAAAAAGAGACGCAGTCAAAAGTCTCGAATCTCAAAATAGTCAAATGAAGTCAAGATTTCAAGTGAAGCAAAGAAAGGAGGAGGGTAGCTATTCATCATCCTAGCAAAAGTAAAGGAAAAAAAATCGCCTCAGCTAGTTTTCCCCAAACCAATTCCAAATATATATATATATATATATATATATATATATATATATATATATATATATATATATATATATATATATATATATATATATATATATATATATAGCCGTATCCTATATTCCCTACCGGACAAAGGTAAAAGGTGTGAGGCACATGACTGAAGGGAGGCTCGGTGAGAGTTTCTCTGACCCTAAGAGGTCCTAATGAAGTGCTAATCTTTCAACACGGTTATCACGGGGAAACTGAACCTCATGTGAAAGTTGTGTTGTTGACCTTGTTATGTCAAAATACATCCTTGAATGACATCGCTGGAAGATGCTTCATAGCTTGGTGACTCATGGAAAAGCTGACATTTTTTTTAAAAAAAAGGAAAAAAATGATCAGCAAGTCATCATTTATTTTTTCCCTCTCCTTTTGAGAACAACATCCTCGTCCCTTGAAATACAAGAGGAACTCAAGGCATATCTATATTGATGCCCACCGCAGCTTATGTGCCAAGATGGCTCAACACCCACAAATTGGCCTTTACAACTATATGGCTGGGTTATATTCTGGCAGTGCATCTATGAATTTTCGGATGTATGCTATTTATTTGGGAGCAGTGAAACAAGTCAGTGCGACGATTGTGGACCTGTGAAACCCTTCAAGATGGATCGGTGGCACCGTTGTATTTAAATGGTCTAATCCACCTTGATAAATTTCATCAAGAATTCAACATTCTATTGGTGGCCACCAGTATGTTTGGTCACAATGGAACCAGAAGGTTTATTCATGATATGGTATGATCTTCGCTATATCCTGCTTAATGCTATTACTCAAAGGGTGGCATGGATCTTTCGCCATATTTTCTAAATACTTGCCATGCTACGACCATGCGGCCAGGGCGTTCATCGAAGTTGTATTTCCCCGAGTTGAATCTCTGTGGCTTTGCGCATAAACTCAACTCGGCGGGTGGCATTTGTATTAAGAAATTTTGGTATATAGTTGGACAATTATTTAATATTTCCTATGCAAAGTAACATGGGCTCTAATATTTGGAGCCCTATAATGAATGAGAATATGTTATGACTTGTTGGGAAGTCTTATGAATTATAAATGGCGCTAATCAAGTCTGTGCGTTCAATGATCTCTGGATCCAAGTTATCAAGCAGCAGATATCTCTTTTGTTTCCTTTGCGAAAACAAAAGATATCTCTTTTGTTCTAATGAACTACGACAGGATCACGGGCCGGTTGAGTATGTGCTTTGCTTGGGGACGGGAGTCCAGAATCTAGATCGATTTTGATAAGTTTCCAAGTTGTTATCTCCACCGCCTTTATCAGGCCTGCCACTTCCCTATATAAATCAGCACCATGGCCAAGAGGAGGGAATTTGGTTGCACGCATTCACGCCGTACCTCTTCCAAACTTTCTCGCCCACGCATACACCGCTGCCGACGCCCTGCTACCCATCTCACCGAGAAGCCGCAAGTAGAGCGGCCTCAACCAGACGCCAACTCCCCGTCGCTACTGCAACTTGCATGCATGCCTTCCTTCCACACCATCATGTCATCCATGCTGGCCGTCACATTTCCTGGTAAGCAATCAATCTAGGTGTGAATATTATAATATGGCAAAAGTCATCGGTTCTTTTGATCTAATACCGTGACAAGGCCAGCAACTTGACGACATTAGAACCCTCACCGCGTGAGGTCGTTGTCGAGTTGCTGATGATGAAGCCAAGCCATATAAAAATCAAGATGCACGAGATGGGAATGCCCCGCTCGTCACAGCGCGTGAGACGGGAAAACCCCCCTCGTCGTGATGACAAAAGGCAAGATGCGCGAGACGAGAATGTCCCGCTCATCGCAGCGCGCGAGACGGGAAACTCCCGCTCGTCGTGATGACAAAAGGCAGGATGCGAGACGGGAAATCCCTACTCGTCATGATAACGAAAAAGTTGAGACACATGAGACGAGAATGCCTCGTTTCATTATAAAATGCGAACGCTGGGAGGCTGTCGATTTGATCCCATGAGAAAGCGTCATCTGAACAATACTTGTACCACTAATTTGTTGCGAATTTTCTACTATATATTCATCTACGTCTAGTGCCGATGAGGCTAGACGGAACTCTAGCCAAGTGCCGATGAGGCGAGGTCACTACTCCACTAACACGTCCCAATTACGGGATCGGACACATCGTTGCTGGGCACCGACGAGGCAAAGGCAACTCACACACGTCCGTGTTAATGAAGGCCGGCGTACATGACTAGGCACTGACGAGGCAAAAGTCATCCCCTTCATCAACAATATTGTGGGGGTATTAACCCCTATACCCCTATGGCTAGACTTAGGCTGGCTCAGACCAGTGGGCCTGGCTCATGAGAAGGATGACGCGCGGCCCAGTCGATCTGCTCGGCGCCCCGTGCAAGGAAGGAAAGCAAACTTGGAGATCAAGCAAGATCATGGTCGGTTAGAATATGAATCCTTATCCGGCCAGCTATGACAATTATAACCAGTCAGGATTAGTTTCCAGATTTGTAACCCTACCTCCCGGACTATATAAGGCGGGTAGGGGACCCCCTCAAAACATATCTTATTACACCTCTCCATACAGAGCAATACAATCTTATGCAGGACATAGATATTACGCCCTCACGGCGGTCGAACCTAGATAAATCCTTGTGTTTGTCTTGCATCACCATCTAGTTTGTAGCTTTGCGCACCTGTCTGCCGACAATCTACTACCTTGGGCATACCCCTCGATAGACTGCCGACCATATCTCGTCGATAGTGGCGCGCCAGGTAGGGGGTGTGCGTACAGCTTCCCAGGCGAGCAAGATGGTCATCATCCCCGACTCCGCGGCTGTGGTGGATGGTCTCTCGTTCACCGTCGGCTAGATCACCTGGACCACCGGCATCAATAGCTTCACCGCCACTGCCACGGAGGAGGCGCAGATCTGATCTGCGTGGACCACATCTTCATCGGCTATGGCTCCGACCACGCTGGCTACGGCTCCGACCCCCCAGCAACGGCTCCGACCACGCTGACAACTCATCGACCACTTCCCCGCTACAAAGGAAGGATGATCGACAACACCGACCTAATCAAAGCTATCGACCACGTCGGCCACAAGCTCTCGCAAACCCTGACTTTGGTAGATTCGATTCAAAATCAATCTACCGAGCAGGTACTTCTTCACCACAACAGATCTACTCGACCAGTTCGGGTTCGCCGTCCAACACGACTTGATACAGATCTAGTGGTCATTGCTACTCCTAAAGGACGTACAGTACGCCTTCGCCCGGTTCCTACACCCAGCCTCAGGCTCTCTGAGTACCAAGCCCTGACGGAGGATTGCCAGGCCCTCCCATACGGCCTGAAAAACGTTGCTTCTGAGTACGTGTATCGTACACCTCATCTATTCATGGGTCCCATGGAGCGAGACCATGTTTCAGATTTGTACTTCCTGGATATACCTCGACCATCACCAGGCAATGCCGTCAACATGGTCAGTGTCCAGGAGCATCGTGAAGGCTCGGTTCATACACTTCCCGAGGATGGCGACTCCAGCACCGGATCTACACGCTCTGTCCATATCGAGGTTGAACACCTCGAAGACGACAGATACGATCTGGATCCATTACCATACCCTCTGGGTTTCTCTCAGATCCCAAGGTTCCCACCGAGACGTGGCGACATGGTGCTCAATGTCAGCAATGACGAGCCCATAGTTGAGGGAGAAATCAACGAGCAACGGCAGCTTTGCGAACTGCGTAACGCCAGCCGTGCCGAACGCCGTCACTAGGAGGCTAAAGAAGAAGAGCATCGAAGGGGACCCTGACCAAGAGATCTAGCCAACGCCTTTGACAGGGTTGGCGAGTGGCAAGTTTGCAGGACTCCAAGTGCCAACATGGCTGTCACCATGGCCAACTTGAACGGCTTACCTGACCAACCAGAAATCCAGCAGGTCCACGAAGACATTCGTGCACATCTGATCGCTGCTATGGGCCAAACCATCGAGCTAGCTAAACGAGCTCAGATTACCCTGAGCACATCAATTGCATCTAGCCGGAGTCATCGCGTTTCAGAACACCCAAGTCGCCAACAACCATCTAATCCGCGCAATGGTCCACCCCCAGTCAACCCTCGAGGCGGTGGCGGCGGCGGTGACGGTGGAGGTGGCGGCAGCGGTGGTAATAATGGTGGCGATGATGATGGTGCTCACGGAGGTGGTCGTGGTCGTCGAGATGACAACCGCAATCGCCACGGTAATCGAGATCAGGAAGTGAATCAAGACCCCAACCGTGATCTCCACCAGCAACTCCCTCCGCGTGATGCCCGTAGTCGCATCCTCAGCCGCGCTAATGACCGTCAAGCTTATGAGAACGTCCGTTGCATCAAATATGACACTGAGTATGGTCCTCCTGGCCTAAAACAGTTCACTTCTCATCTTCGACAAGTCGTATGGCCGAAGAACTTCAAGCTCGAAAAGCTCAGGAAGTACGACGGCAGGGAGAACCCCGAGAACTGGATCACACTTTATGAGATCACCATCCGATCAGCTTCGGGCGATGAACACATAATGGCTAATTATCTTCTAGTTGTTCTTAATCAAGCAGGTCATCAATGGCTCTTGAGTCTGCCGGAGAACCAGTTCGATAGCTGGGCACAACTCAAGCAGGCCTTCATCGACAACTTCATCGCCACGTGTGACCAGCCGGGCAATAAGTACGACCTTGAGCGCATACGTGACCGCAAGGACGAGCCGCTGCGTGACTACATTCGACACTTCTCGGATATGAGCCTCAAGATTCCCAAAATCTCTCATGACGAGGTAGTCTCGGCCTTCATCAAGGGCCTCCATCACCACAACGCCCTCAGAAGCAAGCTACTCCAGAAATGGCCGACCACGGTCTCTGAGTTGCTCGCCACCGCCAAAAACTACGCGGACGTAGATGATGCTGAAAAGATAATCAAGGAAGATGTGGGAGGGCCATCACGCCTCGAACACCCACCGCGCTGCGATGACAACCGCGACGACCGTGGTTGGAACGACAATCGCGATCGTCGTGATCGGTGCAACGACAACCACGACCACCGAGACAACCATGATCGGCGGCGTGACCGTCGCGATGACTATAGAGGCAAGCGTCCCCACGAGGATGATCATGAAGTCAACGCGGTTAAGAAGCTAAGTGGTCGCCACGATTACCAAGATGACTACAACAAGGCCCTGAAGGGTCCCTGCCAGCTTCATCCCAAATCCAATCACACCATGGAGAATTGCCACTTCCTCAAGAACATCTACGCCAAGTAGCTCGCCGTCGACAACGCCGCAAGGGCCAACGACGACGCACAACGACGAGATGGTGACAACGACGATGATGAACAGGACAGAGATCCTCGTCATCAATACGTCGCTCCCACCAAAACCGTCCACTCCATCTTCGGCGGAAAGGTGTCTCTAGAGTCCAAACGTGAGCGCAAACTGCTCAAACAAGCTTGCATGAGTATCACCAACGTCGACGACCTCATCACCGATCCTAGGTTTCTAGCCTGGTCTCATTGAGAAATCTCCTTAAACCGTGAAGACCGGTGGGCCGTAATTCCTGAACCTAGCTGGTTTCCTGTCATCCTTGATCCCTGCAGCAACAGCGTCCGGTTCGAGAGGGTCCTTATAGACGGTGGCAGTTCCATTGACATCCTGTTTCGCAATAGCATGCCCGCTCTAAAACTGAGCCAGGTTGATCTCAAACCCTACAAGGCATAGTTCTGGGGTGTTCTCCCTAGACAGAGCTCTATACCTCTCGGGCAGATCACGCTCCCTGTGCAGTTTGGGACTGCAGAACACTTCTACACCGACTACGTCAACTTCGTGGTCACGGACTTCGACGGCACCTACCACACCATCCTTGGTCGACCGGCGCTCACCAAATTCATGGCTGTGCCGCACTACTCATACCTGGTGCTCAAGATGCCTACCGAGCACGACGTCCTCACTCTCAGAGGCAATGTCTACACTACCTATATCTGTGAAGAGGAAGGTTTCAAAGTGGCCGAAGCCACAGACCTCTCGATCTGCATGGAGCAGACCTTGGTTGATGCCACCAAGACTCCCGCCGACCACCTGGAGATCCTAGAGCTACAAGCCCCACGCAAGAGCATTAAGTCCAAGGACCACAAGGAGATCCAACTGGTCGATGGCAATTCCATCAAGACGGCCCTTATCGGGGCCAATCTGGATCCCAAATAGGAAGACACGCTCGTTAGGTTTTTGAGAGACAACGTAAGTGTGTTCGCATGGAAACCCGCAGACATGCCCGGTGTACCTCGGCACCTGATCGAGCACTCCTTGAATGTCTCGAAGACCACCAAACCCATCAAGCAGAAGCTACTACGGTTCGCTCGCGATAAAAAGGAGGCTATTAGGGTAGAAGTTACATGACTTTTAGCAGCTGGATTATCAAAGAAGTGTATCACCTGGAGTGGTTAGCCAACCCGGTGCTTGTACGCAAAAAAGAATAATGAATGGAGAATGTGTGTCACTTATACTGATCTCAACAAACACTGCCCTAAAGACCCCTTTGGCTTACCTCGCATAGATGAGGTCGTTGACTCAACAGCCGGCTACGAGCTACTATCCTTTCTCGATTGCTACTCTAGTTATCACCAGATCGCTCTCAACAAGGGCGACCAGATCAAGACATCCTTCATCATGCCTTTTGGCGCCTACTGCTACATGACAATGTCGTTCGGGCTCAAGAACACGGGGGCCACATACCAGCACGCCATCCAGAACTATCTCCAGAACGAGATAAAGGATGACCTTGTTGAAGCCTACGTTGATGATGTGGTTGTAAAAACCAGGGAGGCCCATACCTTGGTCGACAATCTCCAGCGGATTTTCATGGCTCTTAACGAGTACCAATGGAAGCTCAATCCTAAGAAGTGTATCTTTGGAGTCCCGTCTGGTATATTGTTGGGTAACATCGTCAGTCATGATGGCATACGCCCCAATCCAACTAAGGTTAAGGCTGTTCTAGATATGCAGCCCTCGAAAAACATTAAGGATATCCAGAAACTCACTAGATGTATGGCCACCCTCAGCTGCTTCATCTCACGACTTGGCGAGAAGGGTCTGCCTTTCTTCAAATTGCTTAAGGCATCAGAGAAGTTTGTCTGGTCGAAGGAGGCAGACGCTGCCTTCACACAACTAAAAGAGTTTCTTACCTCTCCTCCAGTCTTTACTGCTCCTCAGAAAGACGATGTCCTTTTCCTCTATGTTGCGGCCACTGATCGCGTGGTCTCCACAGTCATCGTGGTCGAGCATGAGGAACCCGGCCACGTTTATAAAGTCCAGCGCCCTGTTTACTTCATCAGTGAGGTACTCAATGAGTCCAAATCCAGGTACCCTCAAATTCAGAAGTTGATCTATGCCATCCTGATTACATCCCGAAAGTTAAAACATTACTTCGACGGATATCGGGTGGTGGTCAAGACCAATTTTCCGCTTGGGGACATCATCTGAAACAAGGACGCTAACGGACGCATTATCGAATGGGCGATGGAATTATGCCCCTACTCCCTGGAGTTCTTGAGCTATATGACTATTAAGTCCCAGGCCCTGGTCGATTTTATAGTTGAATGGACAGACCTAAGCGCGCCTCCCGATCAGGGGCTAATCGAATACTAGAAGATGTATTTTGATGGTTCCCTCAAAATCGATGGCGCAGGAGCAGGCGTGCTCTTTATTTCACCAAATAAAGACGAACTCCGCTATGTCCTCAGGCTTCATTTCCCCACGTCTAATAATACTACAAAATACGGGGCCTGTCTCCATGGCATGCGAATTGCGGTTGAGCTTGGTGTCAAGCACCTGTATGTCTATGGCAACTCGGCCCTAGTCATAAACCAGCTTAATAAAGACTGGGACATGACTAGCGAGAAGATGGATGCTTACTGCAAGGAAATCAGAATGTTGGAAGGCAAGTTCTACGGCATCGAATACACGCATGTGGTCCAGGTTAAAATAAAGCAGCCGATGAGTTGTCTAAGTTAGGGTCATCCCGAGCCAAAGTCCCACATGGCGTATTCGTCCAAGATCTTGTCAACCCATCAATCAAGGAAGCAGAAGATCACATGGTCGAAAAGCCCCTAGACCAGCAACTAGTGGCTACAGTTCCTCCTCCGATCACTACAGAACCTTCTCTGACCACTCATACTTTGCCTTCGACCACTGATAATAGTGACTGGAGGGTACCCTTTATCAAGTATCTACAGGATGGAACCGGTTATACTGACCGAACAGAGAATAAGCTCCTTATACGCCGTAGCAAACAGTATATATTGGTCGATGGCATCCTCATGCGCAAGAATGCGAACGAATAAGTCTTGATGAAGTGCATCACTCAAGAGGCAGGCATTGAACTGCTCGAAGAAATTCACAGTGGCACCTGCGGCAATTACGCCGCCTCACGAACCCTGGTCGGTAAAGCTTTCCGAGCAGGATTCTAAAGGCCATCCACCGTGGCCGATGCAGAGAAGCTGGTACGCCACTACGATGGGTGTTAGTTTTTCATGAAGTGCATATATGTACCAGCACATGAGATCCAGACCATACCAGCCTCCTGGCCCTTTGCGTGCTGGGGACTGGATATGATTGGGCCCTTTAAGCCAGCCCCTGGAAATTTCAAATGCGTGTTCGTGATGATCGACAAGTTCTCCAAGTGGATTGAGTACATGCCCTTGACCAAGGCGTCCTCAGGAAAAGTGGTCAAATTCCTCGACTAGATTATACACCATTTTGGCCTCCCCAACAGCATCATCACAGACCTGGGGACTCAGTTCACTGGTAGTACATTCTGGGACTTCTGCGATTAAAGGAGCATTGTTGTAAAATATATGTCAGTGGCGCATCCCAGAGCTAATGGACAGGTTGAAAGGGCAAATGGCATGATCCTCGATGCATTAAAGAAAAGACTATATAGAGAAAACAAGAAAGCGCCCGGCAGATGGCTCAAGGAACTACCGGCTGTGGTCTGGGGTCTCCGCACCCAACCCAGTGGAAATACGGGCGCCTCTCCCTACTTCATGGTCTATGGTGTAGAAGCGGTGCTCCCTGCCGACATCGCCTTTCGATCACCAAGGGTCGAGAACTTCGACAAGGACAGGTCTGATGAGTCACGAGAACTTGAGGTAAACTGCTTCGAGGAGTGGCGGCTTGATTCTTGTGTGCGTACTGCCAAGTACCTTGCTGTACTACGCAAGTATTACAACAAGAATGTCAAAGAGAGGTTCTTCATGGTCGGTGACCTAGTCCTGAAGTGGAAGACGAATCAAGAGGGCATGCACAAGCTTTCGTCACCGTGGGAGGGACCATTTGAGGTCACAGAGGTTACACGGCCTACTTCCTACAGACTGGCTTATCTCGATGGCACCGTGCTGCCCAACTCCTGGCATATTGATAAGCTCAGGCATTTCTACCCTTGAAGCGCTAAAAGAGAAAGATATGTACCCCTCTTGTACTTTGATTATTTCAATAAAACATTTATGTTTCACTCAACGCGTTTGTCTGGAGACTACTTTTTATCAATATTTTATAACAGACCAGTTGACAGACCACCATTCTTTCTCGAGTCCTCGGAGCCAGCCCCATCTCCAACTTCTCCCCACGCATGCACGAGACCCACTCTCTACGCTCTGGGTGATCGATGGGTGCTCCCTGGTCTGACCTGTGTGCTCTTACGCGTGAACTGGCTCCGTGCCTCGCTCTCAGACTACAGATTCAGCTTCCCAACTGCTACAACTAAAACAGAACACTTATATGTTCTAACTTAGTTATCGTCCACACAATATACAAGCTTCAAATGTTTTTCATACGAAAACGCAACAAGCTTACATTGTCTTAACAATACATTATTATAAACTTGCCTGACGAGGCACAAGTCTATAATAAACTAAAACTATTCTTCCTTCTATAGCTAAAGGCTACTGGCTGGTCGGCGCTCGGGGCTCGGGCTGGGCGCTGCTCTTCGCCCTCTCACCACTCGATAGTGGTGGTGCCACCTTGGTTGAGGAAGCTGGTGCCACCGGGGTCTGGCTGGTCGAGACCGCAGCCTTTGGTCGCTCTGCGGATGAAGTTTTCGACGCCAAAGGACTGGCTGGTCGAGACCATAGCTCTCTGTAGCTGATTTGAAGATGATGGCTCCTGCGCTGGCGGTGACGACGTCCCGCACAAGTTGATGCCGCCTATTATTGAAGCCGACAAGTCAAGCAACTGGATCCGTAGTTCATCTGCTTGCTTCGGGCCAACATCCTTGGGATACCCCAGCTCAAAGCGCTTGAAGTTGATCAGCGGGTAGTGCGCATGCACCATGCTGAGCACATGGGCGCCCGCGTATTCCCCGACCTCCTTCACGAACTGATGGAGCCATCCCAAGGCACGCTGGCACTTGTCGAGTACTCTAAGAGGCGGTGCTCTGGCCTTGGTTACCGGGAGCTCTGGGTCGATTAGGTCCAACACTGGCATGATACTGCCCACCATTTTGTTGCACCGACCCTTCCAAAGATCCCGGTCCTTCCCAAGCTCAAGAGTCTTTGCTAAATAGGTGTCGCGATCTTTGATAACCTCCTCAAGGTGCTTTTTTGCGTTCAACTTTAATTCTGTAGAGCAGCACTCCGGTCAGGGAAAGATCATATGGAAACATACTAAACTGACATAGTAAGACCAAGACAATCAACACTTACTATTCAGCTCTAGGTTCTTCATCTTCAGCTCCTTGGTCATCTTTATGGACTGATCTAGGAGCTACGTGTGGTCTTGTGCCAGCTGGTTGTTTACTGCTGTCAGTCGGGTGCACTCTCCGACCAAGCGCGAGTTGTCTTCTCGAAGACAAGCCACTTCATTCGCGAAGCCTGTAGACAGGCTGGTCAGTACAAGAATATGTATTCACAGCACTTTTCAGTGCTCAGGGAGACATGGCTAGACAACTTACCCGTCCTCTCACGCTCTTTCTGGCTGAGCTAGGTGACGGCGTTGTGTCAAAATGCCTCCAGCTTCGTCTTCTCCTTCTCGGTGGTCTCGAGCTTTTTGCGCAGCCGATCCACCTCAGCTGCCAGCTCCTGGTTCTCCTTGAACGTCGGTTCAATTTGGTCAAAGCACAGCTTACGGTACTTCATCGTCTTCACGATATCCTGCAAGGCGAACACAGTATTGTTCAAAGCAAATGCATCATGATACTGGTCTAAGAATGCGCAAGACGGCAGCTTACCTGTACTTCGGCTATAAGCCGCTTCACTGCCAGCTCGACATTTCTTGTCTCGTTAACTGTGGGGATTTTCTCATGGCAGATGTAGTGATCCCCATGTTGACGGCATACATACACGTGTTGGCGATCGTCCTGGGGATGCCCCTGAATCTACTCAAGGACGTCGTCATCAGACTCCATGACATTGGCAGTCCTAGGCTGTTCTTGCTCCTGGCTAGCTTTGGCTTCCTCCTGTCGTTGGCTAGCCCCGACATCAGCATACCTTCGGCTACTCCCGGGCTTCGACAACACCACCGGAGTTTTCCCACAAGCCGCAGCATCGGGTAGAACACCCTCCTGTGTGCTCAGGGTGGCTGCAGACTGCTCTTGTGCTTCCTGTCCGGGCTCGGGGACTCGCCCCTCCTCAGGTCCTCTGCTCGACGGCTGTCTCCACCGTCATCGGCTCTATCGGGTCGGCGCTTGGTGCTGCTTGCTCACTGGTTGCTATCGTGGCGGCCGATGACGGCCTCCCACCGGCGGTGAGCTGCTCGAGGATCTCCATCGACGCCGAGCTACAATTTGATAAAAGCACAGTTGATGATGCCTATTATTATCTGCCTTTACTACTAATGCTTACTGAAGTGTGCAGATACTTACATATCTGCCTGGCAATGTGTGGCTAAAAATGTGTGCCGACACGGTCGCCCTCGGCTCCCTTGCTGGCCAGACGAGCTCTGGCCACCCTCACTTGGTGGCGGCACATGTGATGTAGCTGCAGTGGCCGCCGTCGGCATTCCCAGCGATGGTGCCATTGCTAGTTTCGATGACCCCTCCTGGATTGTCTGCTCTACGCCCTTCCTCTGACGAGGAATGAGCAGATCAGCGGTCGGGTTTTCTTCTTCATCTTCATCCGACCAGCTTTGTATCATCCGACGACGCTTGCTGGTTGGATTCCCTGGCACTCCCATGGTTTCTGAGCTCCTAGGCCTCTTCTTCGAGTGTTCGGGGGTGACTGGGTGCTTATCAGCCGTCCTGCTCCTGGTGTTTGTCCCGGTGCTTGGTGCTCCGTCTCCTTCCTCGTTGTCATTGACGTGAGCGTAGCATTGCTGCACGTTCCACGGTGGGGGCTCCACGCTCCTCGGATGGTCCATCCTGGGTGCCAGGGACACATACAGCAAGTGCCTTTCAACGTCGTGCACCTAACACCACAAGGACAACAGGGATTACAACAGATGTTTTTTATCAACTATGCAATCGAGACAAAAGACAGATGCTAGGGAAACCTTTGGAGCTGGTCAGATGAGCTTGTACATGTGCACGATGACGCTCAAAGGATGGTACGATGGATCTGCTAGGTTGAACAGCTCCACAATCCTCCACTTGATCTCGTCCTCGTGCAGCCGGTTCGGACACATTCTGGTCTGGTCGGCTAAGCCCTGGTACTCGTAGCCAGCGTGCACCCTCTTCTGGCAAGGCTGCACTCGCTGACTAATGAAGCTCCCGGCTACGGCTGGTCCGTCTAGATGGTTCCATGGGAGCAGCTCCATGAACTCTCTCACCTGCTCGGCGTACTCTGGTTTCTTGTTCCAGCTGACTCTCTTCTTTAGGATGTACCAACGTCACAAAGGGTGACGGTGTCGGGCTCTTCTCGGATGTAAAACTATTTTTTGTACCAATCACCAAGGGAGGTATTCTAGGGGCAGCTGAGGTACTCAGACTTCATTCTATCACGGAGTGTTAGGTACACTCCACCGGCGATCTGAGATCCCCTTGGACCCCTTCTTCCGAAGACAGAACAGGTAACGAAAGAGATCGAAATGTGGCGGAAATCCACCAAAAGCTTCACAGAGATGAATAAAGGTGGAGACGAGAAGGATTAAGTTGGGATGCAGATTGCAAATCCTAATCTCATAGTAAAGGCAAAGACCTTGGAGGAAAGGATGAATAGGAACCCCAAATCCCCTCTTGAAGAAATCCTCGAATACAACAATCTCACCGGGTTGGGGATCAGGGAAGCTTTCCGAGTCTGACGCTATCTAGCCTCTGAGCCCCTTGTCATGAAGCACCCCTAGGCTGATGAGCTCGTTGATGGACAATTCGGTGGACTTCGACTTCCACCACTCCTTCTTCATCACCTCGGCCCTTTTCTACGCCTCAGTCTTGGCCATCCTCTACCTCTCTCGCCTCTTTGCTTTGGCTCAGCTGGTGGACAGAGAGTGCGTCGCTTCTAACGGCAGCGAGGTGTGCTAATGGCGGCTGCGGAGTCAGAATAGGGAATGCGTGCTGGAAGAGGAAGGCGATTGGTTTGCAAAGGTGACTATTGGGTGCAAATGGGGAATGGCCGCATAGCGGCTATTTATCCCATTAATCGTGTCGTTCCACCTCCCCGAGATATTCGGGGATCATGCGTGTGAAACGTGGTACGCGCTGTGCAGTTTTCACTTTTTACCGGCACCCGCGCTAGCAAATGCGCTCCCTCGGTTACAATACGGGAGGGCCCACGGTGACGCATCTTGACAGATGTCGGCCCACAGTGTGATTGACAGGAGAAAAGCATGACTGCATTGTCACATTAGGAAGACTTCTGAGACAACGGTTCAGGTCACAAAAGAAAAAATGAGAAAGCGAGACAAAATATGATAGAGAAAAAGGTGTTGGAGATCCACGACGCTCGGGGACTGGTCTGGCGACTACAGTCCATCTCAGATCACTGAGCACGATAAACTCCCCGGTCAAGCTCGGGGACTCATCGATCACTCTCTGACTATGCTCGGGGACTCGTCGACCACGACTTACGCTGTGCTCGGGGACTGTTTCGACCACTCCCTGACCACAGCTTGAGGTCTGGTTCCTCGGCTACATGTGAAATTTGGCTCACATACAGTTGAGAGATCAGCGCTTTTTTAGACCTTGCTACAAGGCTCATACTTCATCTTCCAGCAAGCTCGGGGACTATATCGGTACGATGCACCTGTCGGTGCATCTCAGTATCAAGTTTCCAAGAAGGTTCATTTTAAAACCCTGGCACCACATGCCTATGTCACCTATTACCAGGCTCGGGGACTAAGTGGGCACACTTCACCATGCGGTGAATATGCTTATTTTTTGACCCCTACGCTTTGTTTACCCTGCTTACATTTCCTTTCAGAAATACAAGTAGGCACACTTCACCAGGAAGGAAATCTTTTTCTTTCTCTCAAGAGCACCAAACATTCTTCGGACAACCTATTTCTCCGGCGACAATGGTGGTCAGCTGTATTTCAAGCTGGTCGGAGGCTTGCAACAACTACTCGGATGGCGTTTTGACTGGTCGGAGATGTCAAGAACTCAAGCCTCACTATTCGGAGAAGGTTAAGACGGCGTGTCGCATCACAATGCATAGTGCTCGGGGACTAGCTGTGCGGGTATTAACCCCTATAACCCTATGGCTAGACTTGGGCTGGCTCAGACCAGTGGGCCCAGCTCATGAGAAGGATGACGTGCGGCCCAGTTGATCTGCTCAGCGCCCCATGCAAGAAAGGAAAGCAAACTTGGAGATCAAGCAAGATCCTGGTCAGTTAGAATAGGAAATTTTTTTATTGAACGCATGTGTACTTTTGAGGAGTTGCATCAATATTTTCAAAAAATCTCTTGGTTTAAAAAACTCCTGATCCATTGGTAAGTTAAGCTTTGGTTAGGGATGAGTAAAGGTTAAGCTTGGGGGAGCTTGTTGACGGTAGTTAATGCTCATCATAAACCGTCAATATAACTTATATAAATGTATGAATATGATCACCAACATTGGTCCAGGGGTTTAAACTAATAAATTCCACTTGTTTTGGCGAATCTGTGTTTTTCAAGGATTTATTTAGGAAACAGGCAAAGTGGACCTACCTGTCGGAGCAAATCACGACCATTCGCAACCAAAACCGACCTAGAGGACCTCTAATCCACCGTCCAAGGCAAATCTCCGCAAATCAACCCGAACCGATGGGAGGTGGGGCCGGCCAGCCCCACCTATAGGCTGGTCGGCCTAAGGGCCCCACCAATCAGTCTTCGCTTCAACATTGGTTCTCCACCGCCTATTCTCCACCGCCTCTAAGGATCAATCTTTCACCGTAGATCAAGGTCGACTCGACTCGAGGGACGAGATGATGCGTTACCACGGATTCATGGGCCCACAGGGTACCTGGTAACCCCTATAAAAGGCACCCCCATACCCCCTCTAGGAGTCATCTATTGAATCATTCGGATCATCTACAATCAAGAAGCCATCGAGAAGATCAATCAAAATAGGATAGATCTCCAATACCTCAAAGCTTTAGTTTAATCTAGCTAGTAAGAATCAAGTAGAGTTGGGCTACTGCCTAGGATTTTGGATTCATCATCTGGAGACTTGGTATAGCCATTGTATCCTTTATATTTTGTTCATGTCTTTATTCTTAATCTATATTATGTTTCTATCTATCATGTTCTTAGTTTATATTGGTAGTATGCTTGATATAGTCATAGTTAATACTAAGTTTATGCATAGGATTGCAAAGGGCTTAGCTCAGTACTTGAGTGGGTTAAGTGGTCGACATTGTGTAAGCGTGGTGCTTATACGTTATTTACCTACGGATGCACCTTACATTTCGGATCGTGTGGTAGATCGCGATGGTGACAGCCTCGTTGAGTCCTTTGTAGTCCAGCTCCCATTTGTAGGTCAAGTAGGACTTGGTTACTATAGAAGCCATGCTCTGTTCTTGATCTTCCTTAGTAATATCCCTTATGCGTAGATGAAGAGTTAATTATGCTATAAAGGAGAGTATATAAGCCTTTGTGAATATAGACTTGATATGTGGGAATGACTTGGGAATCTTTTATCTCTTGTATTATTACTTAGTCTAGCTATACTGCATTTATAAGTATCTATTTCTATATCAGGAATACTATCATTGACATACACTTATCATTTATATATCATTTGGCTTACCCCTGTTAGAATAGATGTTTAGTTAATGATTACATCATAAGTATAATATTTATCAATATCTCTAGCCAAAGCTTCTCCCTGTGGTAAAAATATAAATAATGATACCTGGAATACTCTCGGGTGAAGTGCTACAATGGTATTTCTGTGCGCTTGTAGAATTCTATATTTGTTCTAAGTCATATTAAAATTTTATCGTCATTAACAAATACCAGCAGCTCGCTTAGCCACAGCCACCACTCCTTCCCATGGTGCTTCTTGTCATCCTTCTTGTCATGGCACCAATTAGTCGTGTTGGCTTCATCATCGCCGTCTCCTCTGCTATGGAGGCCAGCAGGCTTGCCTTTGTTGTGATGAGCCGATACCGTATTTGTCACTCTAACATAAGCGTCTTCCTCTTGACTAGCTTGCACCAACTTGACCAACGACAGGTCACCAACAGGAGAGTGCCAACGGCTTTCCCCTCATCAGGATCTTCCAGTTGAGTATCATACCACGATAGCCTCCACAACTCAAGATTATATCTCATTATTGGAGTACATAAATACGTGGAAAACATACATTACAAGTCTTGTCAAATTAATTAACTAATTGTACAACACTAGAGAAAACATTGGTTCGATTCAATTACGTGTAGTGAGAACCAACTATTATCTTACCAAACACCACAACACTATACTATACACTTACTAATAATGGGTGGTCGCCTTGCCCATGGGCGTCACCACCATAGCTTGGATGGCTCCTGCCATTCACCCACTTTGCCACTTAACGATGGAGTGAAATGGCTGCTAATGTCCTTTGCCTGCAAAACAACTTAACAGCAGCATCGTGAGTACATTGCATACTCGCAAGACTTAATTCCAACATATATATTTGGTGGACGCAAAAGGGATTAATAGGCATTTGTTCATTTGTATAAAAGCACAAGGTTCATTAAAAGAATGCCATGCTCATGATTCATAATTAAATTGTTTAGCAATTGTAAGTTCATGACAAGTAGTAATGGGTAACATAATTTCAAGTGGTCAACATTTATAACTCCTCTCATAATCAAGTGTCGTCATCATCACCACTACAATGGGTCTAGAAGTAAGAACAATTGATTCCGTCCTAAAGGACTTCAGGCTTTCAAATAGACTCTACGCAGAGGGTACAACTATATACACACGGAGAACGGGATGAACCTCCATACCTCGTGCACTAGAGGTAAGGGTTGCCTCATGTCTCCAACCTTTCCCTAATCCTACCAAGAATGTCCTCAGAAGGTTTGATTGACTCCTGGGTAATGCTACCATGATCTACCTGTGACAGAACTGACCAAATTATAAGAACGTAAGTACAAAAACAATCACCGAAGCGATCAAATTCCTGTACTTAGACTCTCATAACCCCAGTAGTCTAGAAATCTTAAAGGATTTCAAACAACTTTCAACATACAAGCTAAGATCGTACATGATTAAACACAACACATCATTTGTTACAACAGTTCACAAGTAGCATACGGATTACATCTATTAGAGTTTGAAATAAAATATTACAAACCAAGTTTGATTAGCGGAAGCAACATAGTTCGATACATAACTTCATAAGTTCAAATACATTGCCAGATTAAAGGTCAGGTTCCACAAAAGCAGTGCAGGTGAGAATACTTGGAGAGACTGCGCCCAACGGTCTATTCTTCATCCCCAGCCGGGAGAAGGCAATACTTTTAGCACCCATGATAGAAGAGGTCATCTGCAACAGGTGGGAAATAAACCCTAAGTACGAGAAGGTACTTAGCTAGACTTACCCATCAAAAACCAGAAATAAATGACACCAAGGATCATGCGAGACTGATATAAAGTGGAGCTAGCTTGACACAATTTATAGAAAAGCTGGCATAGCAAGTGACCATTTAAAGCTTAGCTTCAAGTTAATAATCATTAACCTGTCATCTATATTAGCACCTATACTAGAGCACTCACTTTATTAGGAGCAAACATTATTAACCATAGCAGGTATAATAAGGCCATCATCATATCATCATTCCTGAACCATCAAGTTATTTAGTGTATCTACTTTGGAGATAAGCCCGTCAAGTTCTCACTAACCGGTGAGAGACGACAACTCAAATCGAATTACAACTCAGCTAAGGGGGTATTCCTAACTCTCACCCAGGCATACTTAGCTAAAGTAGCCTTAGGTCACCTTTGGGACAGCTTAGGAACCAACTTCGCAGGTCCGATCAGTGCCAGCACTCTCAGGGATTACCCTTCTGCTAGGGCATTCAGGAATTTTAACTCACCTGCATGGACTTACGCCAATGGCTCCCTTCCAAGGCGTGCTTTATACTTATCAACTCTCGGCCTGAGTTGAGCTACTCGGATTTGCGATCAGCGCATCAAAGCGATTAGCTAAGGGAGAGGCATGCGTTCAACATGACAAGGAAAAGCTCCAAGAATCGGTCCTTAAATGACACAGATGGAGTCACTGTAAGCTTACAGCCTCACAAGCCCCCGCCCGGTCTTCATTCAAATTAAATCAGGTTCTTTTTCCATGATAGCAAATATAGCCAACCGTGCCACATGTATATTCCTATAGCTCGCAGGTGATAGGAAATCACTCGACTTCTACCGCTTAAAGCAGGGCTAAGCATCTACTCGAGCCTAAGCTATATAGGATTCATGGTATACTTCTCTGGACAAGGATATGGACATATGCAGCAAGTGTTTTCACCCAACACCTATCACTTAATGCAACAATATATATAACATAATACTTAATTACAATTCAGAAATTAGGAGGCTTATAATGCTTCGGGGCTTGCCTTCGATGAAATTGCAAGGAACATGGTCAGGGCAGTCAACGATGACCTCGTCTAGCACCTCCCCTGTGGGCTGCACCTCCTGAACCTCTGATGTTGGCTGCTGCTACTCCTCTTGGCATGATCCCTCGAACTCCAACAGGGTCACTCCTTCCGGTACACCTATTGCATGTATATGCACAAGATAAATATCATAGATGCATAAGGAATGACATGATGCTCATGGATGAAGGACAGCAAGTAACAAAGCATCACTGGACATTCGTTGACTGAGTAGGCGCAACGCTCTGTTCAAATCACTTTAAAGAGTAGGTGCATATCTCCTCTCTAGAGAGCAAGAACACACTTACCCAACTTGCATAATCTAAGGTATAGATGTTCATCCTCTGTTAGAGGCCTAACACCTACACCTAAA
Organism: Saccharum hybrid cultivar R570; assembly: GCA_038087645.1. Lineage (NCBI taxonomy): Eukaryota > Viridiplantae > Streptophyta > Magnoliopsida > Poales > Poaceae > Saccharum > Saccharum hybrid cultivar. Next base: position 63,468,009 of record JAQSUU010000259.1, read on the forward strand.
CTCACCTTAATCAATTTAAGCACCTAGTAACATCACAAGCATGCTTAAGTATAACAAAGGCACACTTAACAAAAATTTCATGTTTAACATACAAGTGAGCAGTTCAGTAAATAAATCACAGCAGAAGTTCTACAAATCCAAATGACTTGTAAGAGGACATTCTGGAAATCTTATGAAATTCTCTACAAATCATTTACAAACATCACAGCATGATTCCAAAGTTTACTAGGTCAAAATTAACTAAACACAAAATCTGGTCTGTGCAAGACCGAGAGCAAACATAACTGAGTCCTAACTTTGAGCAGCTACAACTCTTAAACTATGTGGCCAAATACGACCAAATTTTAACAGCAGATAGATATATAAGTTATCTATAACTTTTGTATAAACAAATTTCACAATAAAATACCATATCATGGATAACTTTACCAAGTCCCCAGATCTATCCAGAATTGGCAGATTTAGAAAATTAAACATTTAGAGCTGTAGCAAAAACACATATGGGCTAAAGCAACTTTATCAACTCATTACACATATCAAGAGAACACTAGAAAGTGTGGTGCCAACATCCAAATAAATTCTTTAAAGCCCTTTATTAATTTATTTAGATATTTAGGTGGATAAAGGAACATATATCAAAACTACACAATATATAGTATAAAAATTACAACAGCTACAACATGCTTCCCGGAAGCTACCATAAAATTTTCATAGCATTTGAACAAGTATATCTTCCTGTATCAAAAATAACAGATAGCAAGGCTGATTTTGGCATAAATGAGAAATCCTATTGAAAAGTGTCAAACAACAGATTTCATATTTTTTAGGTTCTTACTAACATAAGAACAAATGTCCACCAAGTTTCATAATAATTGGACTTATAGATAATTTATGAAAATTAGCACAAGATCCATCCAATTAAATAATATAAATGCATAACTAAATCATATAGTATCAAAAATTGCTAACATTTAAATTACAAGCTACTCATGGCATAAACAACACTCCATAAAAATTTCACATTATTTGGAGTTGTTTACAGAGATATGATTTTCTTTTTTGCATGAATAAAAGGCATAAAAAGTAATAATTTATTTTTCTATAAAATATACCTAGTTTTATATTTTTATTAAAAACTAGAGTCCCCAAGGAACCCAATAAATTTGAACTATCTCATTTGGATCTACAAAACTCTAGACATGAATTTTTGAACTTAGCATCAAAATCTGGAATTGAAATCCAAACCCTAACTCTACTGACTCAGTGATAGGTGGGACCCACTGGAGTCAACGACCCCACCAGTCAGTGGCGGCCGGAGTAGGGGATGGTCGTTAACCAGCCACGGCTCAACGACGGCGAGAAGTCCGGCGAAGTGGGTGGCACTAGTGTGCTCAGCTCATTGTCCCGCACTAATTGGTGGAGAAAACGGACCCCCCAGCTACAGAGGAAGAGGTCACCGGCGGCAATGGCGGGAGTGGCGGCGCTACGCTATGGCAAGCCGATGCTTCTCGACCCTAAGCAAGCCAGGCAAAGGCGGCTACATCTTCACGGACCCCTAGCGAACCTACTAAGGCTATCTAGGGTTTTCATGGAGGTTTCGAGCAGGGTTGTTGACGGAGCACCGGAGCGGGATGGTGAGCACGGCGGAGCGGCTCGCTGTGTTCCTCCACGGTGACACGACGACTGACTGTAAGGTCATCCCAGAGGCTAGGCCTTGACCTGAGCTAGAGCTAATGTGAAGCAGATCGAAGGAAGGGAAAAAGAAGGACGCAGCATTGAACTTCGCCGGAGAAGACAGCCATGGCGGTCGTCGTTCTGGCGGAGATTAGAATGGCCGATTGGCCCTTACCCTTGTGCTAACGGCGAGAACAAGCGGTGCACAAGGAAGAGCGAAACACGGCGCTGTTGTGGGCTAGCTGGTGTGAGCGGTGGAGCTGCGACGACGGCGTGCGAGCTCACCGGAGGAAGCAGCGCTCAGTTCTCCACTTCGAAGAGAACGAGAGAGAGGCATGGGCGAAGTGGGCGAGGTAGAGGCGAGCGCGGGGCGGGGGGGCGTGGAGGTCACTGAGGCCACCCAGCCTGACCAGTGGACCCGCAACTGGCGTATGGTCACCACGGCATGCCCACGCGGTGGCAGCGGCCTATGGCCGGTCAGCCACCGAGCCAAGGTCAGGCTCTGCATTCAGAGCTACCGAACCCGACTGATAGCCCGACTTTGAAGGTGATTAGCGCCTAATCTAGCTCGAATCAGTGAAAGTGGTAATTAACAAACTTGTAGAGCTATGCAAGATTTACAACTTTGTCAATTGGATACCGAGCTGATTCATTTTGGTTTGGGTGTTACAGAGCTCCAAAGTGGCGTTCATAAAACTATAAACTGCATTTTTGACTTAGCCAAAATTGCTAAGTCCAAAATAGCCCCTAAACTGACTTGTGGGCCATTTTTGAGCATGTTCTGACCATTTTCATGAGATGACCATTAAATAACTTTTGTTCCTTAATAAATTTTACTACAACTTTGCTTAAGGGTGCACAAACATGCATTGACTTCTAGCTGCACTTTTTTAAACAGTCAAACAAAAGAGCTCCAGGGTCAACACAAGTCAAACTAGTACTTAGAAGCATAGTTAGGACTAATGACCTTCATGAACATTGTTCCTAATGACATTCTAAATGTAGCTAGGGTGTTTTGGTGGGTCACCTCATTCATTTGCATGTGATACATGTACTCTAACTTCTCAAATCAACTGAAACATACACTTGAAACATCGAAACATTCAACTGAAACAGGTGAAACAATCAATTGAAACACTGAAATAGAGACATGCAACACTTGAAACATGGTAAATGGGACATGTACAACCCTCTAGGGTGCTAGGTATAACTTAGGGACATCACATATGATACACACATACACAAGCACTAATGAAACATCATGTTGCAACATTGAAACATGGGATGATGCACATGTGATAATGAGATGAATGTGCTTATGTTATGCAATGCAGATGCACAAATGCAAGCCAAACACCTAGGGTGTTACACTACCCAGCGTCGCTGTCGTGTCAGTTCAATAGACAAACTGGTCACGATTAGTTACTCAATTTATGACCCCGTTTGTGATATGTGGTCCGTATGGGTGGTTACTCGGACTCACTATCCCAATGAACGGTCCTTAGTTGCTCTGCGAGCTACGTCACTTGAGATCCCACACTCACGGTGACCTTACCCCTCGCATGAATAAGAATTATCAAGATTATATTTCAAACTAGGGTTGGTCCTTTGAGGCAGGTTTTAGAAATCAAAGTCTTTTGAAAAACCTGTTGTTTGGTAAAACAAAACATTTTAAAAAATGAGTTCAAATCAAAAAGTTTTGATACTTGTTTTGAAATTGATTTGAAATCATTTCTCTTTTGAAAGGTAAAGCTTTTGTAAGCAAAATTGGTTTTCCTAAAACATTTTGAAAGCAACACTTTTTGAAACTAGAAGAGATCAAGATTTTATAAAACAAAACCTTTTTGTAAGGATTTTGTTCGGTAAACCGTTTGCAAATCATTTTGGAAACAAATTGATTTTTTGAAAAAGAAAACAGACTCTCCTTTGAATAGGGAAGACCTGCAGAAAGGATTTATAATTGTCCAAGTCATGTTTGAACACCTATGAATCAAGTTATTGCCCCCACAAATTTTATGTGATTAATTAACCTGGTGAGGCTCCCACACTCACGAGAGTGAGTTCCCTTCTCACACTCGACTTCTAAATGCAAATAAGTTGATAAGCAATTAAAGATCCCATCCCGTTGGTTGAGTGAAGGCTCTAATTATTTAGTGAGTAGTTCTAGATTAGTGAAGCCATATTCAGTTGTCAATCATATTCGAATGACATGCATAACTCATAATGAAACAAGTAATGAGTATCCAAAGTAGGGCTCATAGGAGTGGGGTGCCTGCCTGTTGGATGAGCAAGGTTCCCATAGCTTGGAACATCATTGGACGTCTCTCCGATATCTCGTACCTATATGTATGCACATGTATAAGATACTTATGTATGCATGACATTATACTAAGGGGGTTGGCTAACTCCAGGGCCTGGCGGACTCTACGACGAGTGTGACGGACGCTCCGCTAGTCCGATGACAAAACCTATGCTCTAAGCTTTTCATGGCTTGCTAGGTGATTCAACCTCAAATGCAAAGAGCAGTGTATGCTTGATACAACTCAAAAGGTAAACCTCACTCTAAAGTCTCTGCATGTGTGTGATATCATGTTATCATGTCCCTAAAGTGCTTAGGAGTTTATCTAAGCAAAGCATATGCCCATGGTACAAAAAGTAGAAGATTTCTAGTGTTGGGCTATTATATGAAGCATAAAAGATATGCTTAAGTGCACGAATGCAATGAGATGATGCACAAAATATGTTCCATAAATAGCACATGCTCAAAGGAGGCTAGCAAAACAAGTTTCATGAATTTAGGAGGCCCAGAGAATGAGTTGTCTATTTATTATACTAAAAAAAGCATTATTTTAATTGCAAAATTAAAATACAATTCTAGTGTCAAATTCATGCTTAGATGATAGAGAATAATCTAAGTAACACAACAAAATTTGTTTCACAATTTTTTGGATTTCAAATGCATTTGCTATGAATTTTACAAGTTTAGGCTATGCAGCAGTGCATTTTACCAGACACTCTGTCAAATATGATGGACTGTTCGTCAAACAATCCATCAACTTGAAGGACACTCCGCAAAAACAAGGCTGTGCTCAGGTTTAGCTATAATTCACCAGATGGTCTGTCAAACAACGAACAACAACAGTGCAAAAAATGCCTAAGATGGTTTTCAGGGCATCCGGACTCCAAATCAAGTGCGGTTTGTTTCTATGGCTTTCTAATGATGTGAGGAATCTTCTCCAAGTGCTAGATGTGCCATACATGGTGTGTGAAAAGCTCAGACTCATCCATGGTGGTGATGGCCATGGATGCGAGGTGAAGCTTTTGGGGATGAACATGGGAGATGGGGAAGATGGAGTGGGGCTTTGGGGATGTGCTCACCATGTTGTGAACGACCTCTAGGTGCAGCAGCTTGGCCTGGGGTTGCTTGAGGATGTAGACCAACTCTGGGCGTCCTCCATGGCTTGAGGTGGAAGAAGATGAAGCTTGGGGCCTCCTCCTCCATCTCCAGCGAGGTTGACGGCGTGTTGGTGGAGCAGCTCATCACCGGCGTCCTTCTCCAGCCATGGGGTGGTGCCATCCTCCCTTTCTTCCTCTCCTCCTCCTTCTTCTCCACTCTTCCTCTGTGGGGGTATAGACCCGTATACCCTCATGGCTGCACATGGGCCGAGTCAGAGGAGGTGGCCCAACTCGTCAGAACAGGCCGTGTGGATCACCCAACTGATCGGCGTACTGTGCGGGATAGACAGAGACCAGCTTGACGATCAAGGGAACCTAGTCGGTTAGGATAGATTTCATATCCCATGCAGATACGGTTGTTGTAACCGATTGGAACTAGATTCCTTAGATCTATAACCTTGCCCCCCGTACTATATAAGTCGGGCGAGGACCACCCTCAATGAATCTCATACACAATCAATACAATCCATAGAGACGCAGGACATAGGGTGTTATGCTATTTCTGCGGCCCGAACCTAGATAAACCCTTATGTTCGCCTTGCGTCACCATCTAGTTCGTTGTCTCACGCACCTCCATCGATTAATCTACTACTGTGGGCATATCCCTCGATAGGCTGCCGACCACATCTCGTCGACAGTGGCACGCTAGGTAGGGGGTGTGCATGCAGATCTCATGGCGAGCTAGATGGTCATCTTTCCTACTTCCATGGACCTCCTAGTGGGCCAAATGTTCATAATCAGGACGTTCACCTAGACCACTAGCGTGGATGGCGCCGTCGAAGTCATGGAGGCGGTGCAGGCTCCTCCTGCGCCAGCCGAATCTACACCAGCAATGGTGGATTCGATCCCGGGATTACTCTCGGGGTCGTCTTCTCCGGCAACTCATCGTCTGCTCCCTCGCTACCAAGGGAGGCTGCTCGACAACTCTGATCTGATCGAGTCCATCGATCAGGTCACCGCGAGCCTGACCGAAACCCTAACCTTTATAGACTTGATCAGAGATCAATCTTCCGAGGATGGCTATGGCCCCATCTGTTATCACTGGACCAAGCGACCTGCTCGGGCTAGCCGCCAGAGGCGTCTAGGTTCCGATCTGGTGATCACGGCGACTCCTGAAGGGCGAACGGTCCGTTATCGACCAACTCCTCCCATCGGCCTGAGGTCAGCGGACTACGAGGTCCTGACGGAGCATCCATCCACTGTTTACCCATACAGGCTGGCAAACGCGGCGTCTAAGTACATGGTCCGCATCCCACATCTATTCGCGGATCCCGTTGAGCGCGACCACGCTTTGGATCTATCCTTTTTAGAGCTGCCTGAGATCGGCCGCCCTACCCCTGTCATCAACATGGTGGATATTAGGAAGATTAGTGGGGATTCGCTCTCTACCATCTGGGAGGAAAGCACCGGATCTACCAGTTCTACCTATGCCATTACCAACCCATATGAAGAGGAGTTCCTAGCATTTCCCCTGGCTTCGGAGGCGCAATCTTCGCCATCAGCGCCGACGAACCATCCCGCGAAGGGGAGATGAACCAAGAGAGAGCTGCTCAGGTGGAAACAAACACCGATCACATGGCTCGCAGGGTGGAGCGAGAGAATGCTGAACATGTAGAGGGACGGCGCCCCATTCAACGTGATTTAGCCGATGCTTTCGACATGTGTGGCAACCAACAAGTCCATAAGACTTCGAGCGCCAACATTGCTGTCACCATGAACGAGTTCGCAAAGATCCCCCAGTCCTTGGCACTTGACGCCATCATGGCCTATCTAAAGGCCACCATGGTCTAGGTTAATGAGAACCAGCTGGGGGACACACGCCTGCTCCTTCCATGGCTTCTAGTCACAGCCGTCATCCCCATAGCTCTCGGTGAGGTCAAAGTCAGCGCCCGGCGTCAGGAGTTCACCAGACTCAGCAATAGGGAGGTCCCTACCTCTATCAGGGGCTAGACAAAAACTACGAGGCACACCCACGTGAAGATGAATGACCTCCTCACCCCCCATGACTAGGGCAGGGGGCGTGACATCGACCAGGGGTGCGCACGCGGCGCAGACTAGCATGGCGGACACGATGCTCACTGTGGGGGCGAACGAGGAGCAAATCACGGTGGTGGTCGCGGCGGCCATTGCGGTGCTAACTAAGAAGTGGAGCAATAAGTTGAAGGCGACCTCCGTGACCATCTCAGCGCCAATATGAGGGATCGCATTGAGAACAGCAGAGATGCGTGACATGCATCTGAGATGCGGTGCAAGCGCGAATACGATCAAGAACATGGAGCACCCTAGCGTGGTCGCGCACTGCCTAGGGGCAATATCCTAGGCCTCTGACCTTTCACTAACTGGCTCCGTGCCGTTGTCTGGCTAAAAAACTTCAAGCTCCACGACTTAGACACTTATGATGTAAAGGCCAACCCCGAGCAGTGGGTAACATTGTACTAGATCGCTGTTCGAGTAGTGGGAGGCGACGAAGATGTTATGGCCAACTAACTGCCTGTGGTCATCAATTAATCTGCAAACCAATGGCTCCTTAGCCTATGGGAAGGCTCCATCAACACCTGGGCTGAGCTCAGGAAGTCTTTTGTTGATAACTACATGGCCACTTGTCAGCAGCCCAGTAACAAATACGATTTGGAGAAAGTTAGAGACTATCCAAACGAGCCGCTGCGTGACTACACCTGCCACTTCTCGGAGACACGGATATCCATCCCCAACATCAACAACGATGAGGCCATCTATGTGTTTATCAGGGGCCTGTGCTATGATGATGCCCTCAGGACTAAGCTGCTCCGTAAGAGGCCTGAATCGGTCCAAGACCTGCTCATGGTGGCAAAAAAGTGGGTAGATGCTGACGAGGCCGACCAGCAGATCAAGGAGAATGTCGGGCGAGCTCCTTGTCCCGACCAGCAAAATCACCGCTACGACGACCGGCATGATGAGCGGCCCTGCGGTGACTGCCGTGATGATCGGTGCAACGATAACTGCAACTGCCGCAATGACAACCGCGACCGGTGTCATGATCGGCAAGATGACACTAGGGGTGGCAGAGCCACAACCGCCCAGTGGACAACACCATCAATGCCGTCAAGCCAGGGGGCAAGCACGATTATGAAGACGCCTACTCCAAGGTCCTCCAGGGTCCCTATCTGGCTTACCCGGATTCCAGCCACGCGATGGGAGACTGTAGGGGCCTAAAGTTTATTTACCGCTTAGATCCTCACAAGAGGATGTGCGGTGGCAGCAAGGATGGTGAGCGCGATGATCAACAGGATGATAAGAAGGGTGACGAGGAAGAGAAGGATGAAGAGAAGCGAGACAAAAACCCTTGTCATGCCTACAAAGATCCCGATAGAACCATCCGCACCATATTTGGTGGCAGGGTAGCCCTGGAGACCGGGCAAGAGAGGAAGCTGACCGCCCGAACTGTCATGGCCCTCGCTAACTTTGATGAAAAGATCACCGATCTCAACTTCTAGAACTAGTCTCACCGGACCATCATGTTCAGTAGAGCTAATCAGTGGGCAAAGATTCTAGAACCAGGTCGTTTTCCCCTTGTTCTGGACCCAGTCGTCAAGAACATCTAGTTCAAAAAGGTACTCATTGACGCCTGTAGCACCCTTGACATCCTTTTTCGCAATGCCCTAACTGAGTTAGGCCTTATGTTGGAAGACCTCGAGCCATACGACGCACCTTTCTAGGGGGTGCTCCTAGGGCAGACCTCTCATCCCCTGGGTCAGATCACACTGCTGGTCCAGTTTGGCACTCCCGACCACGTCCGCGTCAACTACGTCAACTTCATTGTCGTAGACTTCGAGGGAACGTACCATGCCATCCTCGGCAGACCAACCCTGGCCAAGTTCATGGCGGTACCACATTTTGTCGACCTGCTATTGAAGATGCCAACTGAGAAGGGCGTGCTCACCCTTAGCGGCAACGTGTTCATCGCCTACACATGCGAGAAAGAGAGTTTCGCAACTACTAAGGCCCTCGAGCTCTCGATCCGCATGCAGGAGTCCATCGCTGATTCTAAGAAGGTCACTCTAGAGGAGCTCGAGATCCCGAGCAAGGAGGCTGCTCATGCCGCTGCGAAGTCTAAGGAGACCAAGGAGGTGGAGCTGGTCGAGGGCGATAAGACCAAGACGGCCCGCATCGGGGCCAACCTGGATCCCAAATAGGAAGACGCGCTCGTCAACTTTCTAAGGAAGAACGTGAGCGTGTTTGCATGGAAACCTACAGATATGCCCAGTGTACCTCGGGAGTTGATCGAGCACTCCTTAGACATTTCGAAGACCACCAAGCCGATCAAGCAGAAGCTATAATGGTTCTCACGTGACAAAAAGGAGGTGATTAGGGTAGAAGTAACCTGGCTCTTAGCTGCCAGCTTTATTAAAGAGGTGTATCATCCGGAGTGGCTTGATAACCTAGTTCTTATACAAAAGAAGAATAAAAAAGGAGAATGTGCGTTGATTACATCGATCTCAACAAACACTGCCCTAAGAACCCCTTCGGCCTGCCTCGTATAGACGAGGTTGTAGACTCTATGGCTGGCCACGAGCTCTTATCTTTCCTAGATTGCTATTTTGGCTATCATCAAATCTCCCTGAGGGAGGAAGACCAGATTAAGACCTCTTTCATTACGCCCTTCAGCGCTAACTGCTACACGACCGTGTTGTTCGGGCTCAAGAACATCGGGCTACTTATCAAAGAGCCATCCAACACTGCCTCAAAGATCAGATTAGAGATCAGCTCATTGAGGCATATGTTGATGACGTTGTAGTAAAGACCAAAGTGGCCTCTAGCCTGGTCGATGACCTCGACCAGACTTTCAAGGCCCTTAATGCTTTTTAATGGAAGCTGAATCTTAAGAAGTGCATATTCGGTGTCCCATCTGGTATACTGCTCGGCAATATAGTCAGCCGTGATGGTATAAGGCCTAACCCAGAAAAAGTCCAAGCCGTCCTAAGGATGAAGCCGCCCAAGTGCGTCAAGGACATCCAGAAGCTTACCGGGTGCATGGCTGCTCTGAGTCATTTCATATCACGGCTCGAAGAGAAGGGTTTGCTGTTTTTCAGCCTCCTCAAGGCGAAGGAGAAGTTTGAGTGGTCGGAGGAGGCTGACGCTGCTTTTGCAGAGCTCAAGCAGTTTCTCACATCCTCCCGGTCCTAGTAGCACCCAAGGAAGGCGAAACTTTGCTACTTTACATCGCAACAACTAATCAGGTGGTCAATACGGCCATCGTCGTGGAGCGCGAGGAGGTCAGGCATGTGTACAAGGTCTAGCAACAAGTATACTTCATTGGCGAGGTCCTCAATGAGTCCAAAACCTACTATCCGTAGGTCCAGAAGCTGCTATACGCTATCCTGATCACCTCTTGTAAATAGTGCCATTATTTCGACACCTACCCCATAGAAGTGGTTACGGAGTTTCCGCTAGGGGACATCTTGCGTAACAAGGACGCTAACGGGTGCATCATTAAGTGGACATTGGAGCTCTGCCCGTACACATTGGAATTTCAAAGCTGCCAGACCATCAAGTCACAGGCGCTGGTCGATTTCATAGTCGACTGGACAGACATGAACACGCCCGTCTCAGAGAGCTGCCTCGAGCACTGGAAGATGTACTTTGATGGCTCCCTCAACATTGATGGTGCTAGGGCAGGCGTGTATTTTATCTCGCCATCTAGGGACAAGCTAAGCTATGTTCTCCGGATCCACTTCAAGGCCTCCAATAACACCACTGAATACGAGGCGGCACTACATGGCCTCCGTATCGCTGTTGAGCTTGGCATCAAACGGCTCATGGTTTTCAGTGACTCTGTTCTTGTCATCTGGTAGGTTAACAAAGACTGGGATTGCACCAGCAAGAAGATGGATGCTTATTGCGCTCAAATCAGGAAGTTAGAGAACAAATTCTATGATCTGAAGTTTCATCACGTGCTCCGGGATGACAATCAAGCAGTAGATGAATTATCAAAGTTAGGGTCAACCCGAGCAAAGATTCTCCATGGAGTTTTGTCCAAGACCTTGTGAAGCCGTCTATCGAGGAGGAAGAAAAGCCTGTGGCTGAAAAGCCGCTCGCAGACCCGCTGGTCACCGTGGTTCTGACCAGTGGCGGCGACTCGAGAGAACCATTCATACGGTATCTCACATTTGCAGATGTTCCCCATGACAAAATTGAGATGGAGCACCTTTTTCGGTGTAGCAAGCACTATGTACTCATCGAGGGGAAGCTTATGCGTAAGAATGCGAAGGAGGAATTGCTTCAGAAGTGCGTCTCTCAGGAAGAAGGGGTGAAGATTTTGGAGGAGATCCATGCTGGTGCCTATGCAACCACACTACTTCATGGACTCTGGTCAGCAAGGCTTTTCGAGTAGGTTTTTATTGGTCCTCAGCCATCGACGATGCAGAGAAGCTAGTCCGCCATTGTGAGGGGTGTCAGTTTTTCACAAAGCAGATTTATGTTCCGGCCCATGAGCTCCAGACCATTCCAGCTTCCTGGCCTTTCGCATGCTGGGGACTGGACATGATCGGGCCATTCAAGCTGGCTCCTGGAGGTTTTCGTTGGGTCTACGTAATTATTAACAAACCAACCTGGGATCCACATTCACCGATAATTATTTCTAGAACTTCTGTGATGACAGAGGCATAGTGGTCAAGTATGTTTCGGTGGTGCATCCCAAGGCTAACGAACAGGTCGAATGGGCCAATGGCATGGTTCTAGATGTGTTGAAGAAGAGGTTATACACGGAGAATGACAAGCATCTTAGGAGATGGTTGAAGGAGCTACTGGCCATGGTCTGGGGAATGAGAACCCAGCCTAGTCACAATACTGGCGTCTCCTCGTACTTTATGGTTTTTGGTTCTAAGGCTTTGCTACCAGCTGATATCGCTTTTCGGTCGCCTAGAGTTGAGAATCATTATGAGGAGAAGTTAGATGAAGCTAGAGAGCTTGAGCTTAATTGTGCCGAAGAACAGTGCCTTGACACTTGCGCACGCACGGCAAAGTACTTAGAGGGCTTGCGAGGGTACTACAACCACAATGTCAAGGATAGGTTTTTTGTGGTCGGCGATTTGGTTTTGCATAGGAAACAGAAGACAGAAGGCCTCCACAAGTTATCATTGCATTGGGAGGGCCCCTATATGGTCAAGGTGGTCACTAGGCCTACATCTTATAGGCTGTGTGATCTTGATGGAGTTGACATTCCTAGCTCATGGCACATCGAACTCCTTAGGCGTTTCTATGCTTGATGCGCTCCAAAATAAAGATATGTACTCTTTTTGTGTTCTAAGCATTCAATAAAAGTACTCGTCATGCATTTTGCTACAACCTTACTGTGTTTCCATAACCCTCCTATACTTTTCTAAATGGTTTGCCAACCAATTCTTTCTCCTACTTAAGTTTCTCAGAGCCAACACAGTCTCTGACTCCTCCCCACACGTGCACGAGATCCGCTCTCTGCTTTCCGGGTGGTCGGTTGTAGCTTTTCGGTGAGGCTGGTAGTCTTACGCGTGCCTGGCCTCCGCGCCTCATGCTCCAGATTGTTGGTTAGACCATAGCTGGTGGAACTCTAGGACGGGTTAACTATTCATGCTAACTATATCATGACAAAATGGCTAAAAAATAGAGTTTTTTCGCTTAAAGCCATGACTGCATATTATACTAAGTATAATACCTAGTCTTAGCTGGCACTGAGTGCTCCAACACAACTTACTTAATGATTTACAAAAGCACCAAGTGCTTCATCTCAACTTAACTACAAAAAGTACTTCATTACACTAATTTACTGACTGGTCTGCCCAGTCTCGCCATACAAGTCTACATCGGCGATCATCTTCGCGACCGTCGCTTGAGAGGTAGCTCTGAGCTGCTCTGCCTTCTCCTAGTTGGTGTTGCTTGACACGCCGGCCTCAAGCCTCCTCAGGTCCACTCCGGGGTAATGTGACCGCACCATGGCCAGGACATGGGCGGCCACATACTCGTCAGCGTCTCGGATGTATTGTTTGAACCACGACCAGGAGTTCTTGTACTTGTCGACGATGGTGCCTGGTCGGGGTGCTCGGCCGGCTGCTGGCTCTTCGGGCTCCATCCCGATCAGGTTCAGAACTGGCGTGATGCCATCTTCCATCGCTTGGCACCTGTTTTGGTATCGTTTGACCTCCTAAATGAGGACATCAAACTATGCCTTACTGTTTTGGCGAATTGCTGCATTTAAAACAAGAAGGCCATGCTAAGCATGATGACTTAAGGATTAGTTTACGATCGATTTGTCAGACACTTACTCTGGAGATCCTTGTCGAGCAGGTCCGCCTGTTTCACTAGCTCCTTATTTTCATTGGACAAGCGGGCACCTCCCCGTGTAGCAGGATTTTCTCTGCTTCCATCTCTGTCGAGCAGGGCATGGTTCATCAATAAGTCAAAAGATGGACATGGTCAGAATTTTTACTATGTACATCTTTTCTCCTGGTTGAGGCGGTTGCGCTGCTCGGCCATTGCTACCCTCTCCACTTCCAGCGCAACTTGCTCGTCCTGGGCCTCTTGCAGCCTCTCCTGGAGACGTGCTACGTCAGCCTTGAGCCTTTCATTTTCCTCCACCATCGGGATGATGGTGTCAAAGCATCATCTGCGATACTCTGACGTTTTCTCAATACTTTGCAGTACGGCAATGGGTTACTCCTATAATACTATAAAGGACTCATCCGCACAAGTTAGGGTTTGTGGCGGTTTTACCTTGATCTGGCTCATCAGGTCATCCACGGTGCGCTGCAGCTTGCGCACAGCTCTGTCAGAGTGCTCTTCCTCGTGGAACACCCACTCACTGTGACGCTTCCTGGCCACGTGGATGCACTGCAGTTGCACTATTTCCCTTGGAGCTCGGCTGATCTCCTCGATCTTTGGCTCCTCTTCGATCGCTGCTGCCTCTGGTACATCTCTTTCTGCAGCAGCATCGTCGTTGTCGGTCCCAACACCAAGCACGACACCCATAGTACTGCCAGAGGTGGCACTGGGCATGTCAACATTGGGCACTGAGCCTTCAGTGCGTTGGTCAGCGCCGTGCTATTCGGCACTACTAGCGTGCTCGGCGCGCCCTGCTACATGACTGCTTTCTGTAGTCGCTGGCTCTTGGTCGCCAGCATGATGTTCCACATTTTCTGTAGGGCTCCGGGCTACAGCACTGTGAATAAGACAACACTCAAAGATAATTGCACATGGCTACAGAGTTACATACATGTTAGAGCGTCTGAATGCAGCTCTGAATGGATGACCTCCGCGGCTACCACTCCCCATGACACAGGCACAAGCCGGTTGACTGCTGCCTGCTTGTCCCGCGGGTGCTTGCTGACGGTTCTCGGGGAGGCGTTGGTGCTCGGGGTGGTGTTGGCGCCCTTGGCGGTGTCGCTGCTTGGGGCGGTGTCGGTGCTCGCGGTGGTGTGGCTGCTCAGGGAGGTGTGGGTGCTCTTGGTGGTGTCGGTGCGCGGGGCGGTGTCTACGCCCTCTGCCGGCACATCTGCGGTGTCTCCTCCTCCTCCTCATCGGTCAAGCTGTCCATGACCTTACGTTGTTTTCGGTTCCTCATCATCAATATTCAAGCGCCCCCTGTGCCTAGGGGGGTAGCAGATTTCTTCTTCTAGGAAGGCCCCTCTAATGTGGGGTGCTTCCCGGCCGCCTTGCTCATCACGTGGGGCTCGGCGTCTTTTGCCCCCTCTTCGCTACTATCAGTCACCCTCTATCGGCGCTGTGAACGGGTCTCCTAGGCATCCACGCTGGCTGGCCAGTCATCGGTGGGCACATCGGAGATGTATACCGCTGCCCGGTCCTGGCCACGGCTCTTGCAAAGATCAGATTTAGCATTATGGTCGCAAACCAGCAACTATCAGGTATGGAGTTAGATTGTGTACGACTTTTCACAAACCTGTGGTAGAGGCGACGTCAATTTGTACGCCCTCATCACGTTCGGCAATAGGCGGTATCCCACCAAGTCAAACAGTTGTTCCAGCCACCTATCTATCTCCTCACTCGGGAGCTCCTCTACTGACTCCCCGGTCACATCGTCGGACCCGGCGTACTCGTACATCGGATGCACCCTATCTTTATAGGGTTGCACCTGTCTAAAAATGAAGTTGGTCGTGACAATTGGGCCATCGATCCAGGTCTTATCAAACAACCCAAGAAACTCCTGCACTTGCACCATCTCGGCACTGGTCAGTCTTGCCGACTAGCTCTCCTGTGGCTCAGGAATCTGGCTGACGTCACATGCCGTAAGTGGCTCCTGCTCCTGCTGCACGTAGAACCATTTGCGGTACCAATCCCTCATCGAGGTGTTCAGAGGGACATTCAGATAATGCGCTTTCATGTGATCCTAGAGAAGCAGATACGCTCCTCCGGCTATTTTGGACCCCTAGATCCCCCTTTCTTTTTGAGGCAGAAGAAATGACGCCATAGATTGAAGTGCGGGTGGATTCCAAGGTACGCCTCACAGAGGTTGATGAAGATAGAGATGGACAGGATAGAGTTGGGATGCAAATTGCACAGACTAACTTTATAGTAGTCAAGAAGTTTGTGTAAGAATAGGTGACAAGGAGTCCTAAACCTGCGCCAGTAAAAATCCTCAAATACAACGAGTTCACCAGGGTGGGGGTCTGGGAAGCTCTCACCGATAGACGGCCTCCACCCTCCGATGGTAGCATTGGGAAGCACCCCGCCGTCGACGAGCTTGCGGATGGAGCTCTCTGTGCTTGTGGATTTTGTCCATTCCACCGACATCATCTAGGCCCTCCATCCACGGGACCCGCGGGCCATCTCCCTCTTCTCCGACAATAAAATGCGGCTACGGTATGCGAGATGGATGCAGCGGGGCTAGATCTGGCAGAAATACGGTGGATGCAAGTGGTTCGGATCTAGGGTTCGAGATTCAACTACAATGGATATACGGGAAGCAGAAGAGACGGAGCGAGCGAGGAAGAAAAACCGACGAGAAAGGTGAAGTCGACTAGTGGGGCGGCGCCGCACGGGTATTTATATGAAATGGTGTGACCCTTTGACTTCCATGTTTTTGGGTAACCGTGCCCTGTGCGCCGCGTCCGCTTCCCTAATTATTGGCTTTTAGTGGGTCACTAACTAGGTGTAACACCCTAGGTGTTAAGCATCACATTAGCATCTCAAATCATGAGCATTAGCATCAAATGCATTTCATAATCACATGCAATGTAAGTTTAAAGCGGAATTGAAACATGTGAAACATCATTTTGAAACATGCATGCTGCATATGCTTGTTAGTTATACTTTTGCCCTAAATATGCTTGCTAGGTGAGTAAAACATGTTTGGCTATAGCTTTAAATCATCTAGAATTAGTTAGCATCATTTTTGGAGCAAGTTTGGTATTCAAAATTTTCCCAAATTTTGCTTTTAAAAATATTCTAGAAAAATGTGATTTTTGATCTAAAATAAACTTTGAATCTCCATTTCAAAATCTGTTTAGAATTTCAAAGTGTACCCTAAAGCAAAGTTGTAGAGAAGTAAATTTTGAACAACTTTTGTTTTGGGGTCAACTTTTGAAAATGCCTTTTTCTTCTTCAAAATTTGAATTTGGAACTGTTTAGAAATTCTAGAATTTAAAAATAGAAAAAGAAAAGCTTTTTCTAGCTTAACGGGCCACCGCCCCATTTTCGGCCCACCAGGGCAAGCCGGCCTGGCCCGCCTCACGCGCCCGCCCGCTCCCTCTCCCGCGCGCCGCGCCCGACCGCGGCAGACGCGCGCCGCTGCGTGGACGCCATGCGCCGGCGACGGCGGCACCTGGCAGTCCGGTGGCCCCCGCGTCCCTCCGCGCCCGCCTACTCCCTCCGCGCGCTCGTTCGCCTCTGCTGCTGCCTCCCATTGCCTCTCTTCGCCCCACCGTAGTAGCAGCAAGCCGAGCGGCTTCCTCCGCCACCGCGAGCCGCCGCAGCACCCGCAGCCGTCGTGCTCAGCTCCGCACTGCCATTGCCCGATTCGTCTTGCGCTCAGCTCCGCCTCGCCTTCCTCTTTCTCGTGCTCGCGCCCACGCCACGTTTTGCGCTCGGGGTAAGGCTCAATCGAGCGTTTTTCCCTCCGCTGCAGCGCCATGGCCGCTGCTCACGGCCGCGCATGGCCGAAGTCCCCTCCACTCTCTCTCTCTCTCTTCTGTCTCGAGCACCAGCATCGCCTTCACCTCGCGATGCTCGTGCGCGCCTCGTTGACTGCCACCACGGCTTGCTCCGGCCGGCCGTCATGCGCCAGCGCCACCGTGCCACCATGCCCACCAGCGAGCTCAATGCCGAGCTTGCCTGGTCACGTGTTTAGTGCCACCGGTTTCGCCTTGTCGCGGGGAGTCGAGTGGTGGTGACCTCTGTCACCGGGGAGCTCACCGCCGGCGAGAACGCCGCCGTGTCCTCCCTGTGTGTGTGACAGGCGGGCCTGAGGACCCCACTGTCAGCCGCTGTGGTGCAAGCGAGGGAAAACGCGTAGGGTGCGCGTAGCAATTACGGCCGTGTGGATTTTCAGATTTAAAGAAAATGATTTCCAAAAATTATGAAAAAAGCTTCAAAAATTTATATCTCGAGAAATCTAGCTCCAAAAATTGTGAAACAAATTTTGTAGTGATCCTCATGAGTAGATCTACAGTATAAAAATATTGCATGATGATTTTGTGGTACTTTTCTGTGGAGATTTATTTAATCCTTGTAATTGCTGATATCTTAGAAAATGTGTAATAAATCAAAGAAAACCTAGAAAAATATGGTTCCAGTTTCATTTGTCCTCTTGTGTACTATACTTTGTAGGAAAATGATATGTGATTCATGTTCTGTGGAAAAATATTGAGGTGTAGTTCAAGTGCTTTTAATTGGTGATTTTTGTTATTTTTGATAGAGAGCAAAAATTGTATAAGGCATGCACATGATAAATTTTGTGCTGTGATTGTTTACTATATAGAGCATAGGAAAAATAGTAAATCTATTGTTTATACTTTTCATAGTACAAAGTATTTTCATGCTCAATATCATGCTAGAGCTTGTCATTTTTGTGTAGGCTATGTTACTTATCCAAATCCCATAAAATT
This sequence comes from Saccharum hybrid cultivar R570, assembly GCA_038087645.1. Taxonomy (NCBI): domain Eukaryota; kingdom Viridiplantae; phylum Streptophyta; class Magnoliopsida; order Poales; family Poaceae; genus Saccharum; species Saccharum hybrid cultivar. Next base: position 63,486,209 of record JAQSUU010000259.1, read on the forward strand.
TCTATGGTGTGCTATTTGGAGTAGGACTATGCTACTGTAATTTTTGTAGGTTTTTTCTAGGCAACAAAAATACATATTGCTGTGTAACCCTAGTTTTAAATAGGAAATAATGTGTTATTCCTTATGAGTAATTAGAGTGATAATGTGTGTTTGGTGTATCTTTGAAGCACCCAACCACCTCGCTGGTGTTACTTGAAAAGTTAGTGTGATGGTGATGGTAAAGTGTAGTGGCACTTATGTTAGGGTTATGTACTAGCTAGAGTATAAGAAGATGACATGCCTTAGTAATGATTAATCTTGGATGATGTGGACTACCTTGTAGAAAGCTTTGTGTTTCTAATCTATTCTATAAGTTTTAATGTGCTCATCTGCATATCATGTCATCATGATCATGGCCTTCCACCGCATCCGATGCACCACTTGCATGTTTACTTATGCAATTGCATCATATAGAATCACAGGAGGAGTCGCCAATAGCAGTGCCGGAAGAGCAGACCGGGGTAAATCCACAAGGACTCCAGGCACAGGAGGTGCCCGAGGAAGAGGAGCAAGGAGAGGACTTGCCCGAGTGCGTAGATCACCAGCCTAGTTCGTTTGAAAGAGGCAAGCCCCGGAGCATCCTAAAATCCCTACTTTATTCAAGCAATTCTTTATATATGAGTTATATATTGTTGCATTAGGTTATAGGAGTTGAGTGGAACCATTGCTGCATTTATTACTATCCTTGCCCACCTAGTTACTTGTTACCCTGTTAGGTCAGGATCGAATAATTGCTTAGCCTTGCTTAGACCGGTAGCGGTCGGTGATTTTCGGTCACTTACATTGATAGGTGGTTACTGAAAGAATTTAGACATGAAAAGCATGATATTCTGGAATTAACCATGTGTTGATGGATAATTGGAGACTGGATGGAAAAGTTGGAAGCAACCAGACAGGGTTCTGGGGTGCGGTTAGTTTTCCATCTGTGTCGATTAAGGACCGATCGTTACTCGTCCCTCTTGTCATGTTGAACGCATGCCTCACATTTAGCTGGCTGAATAAACTACCTTTCGACTGCAAAGCTATTGACATGATTCGGGCCGGGACCTACACGGGTGCGCGTACTGGTGCTGAAGGGAATAGGACAGGGATGCGAAGAGTGAGCCCAAGGTGCGTCCTGGCAGTCAGGCGGTCCCTGGGTACTGCGGCCCCAGTTTATCCTGCGACGTTTACCGGAATCTTATCATTGGTGATCTAAGTGACCCTGACGGGGGAAGCATGGTTTGTGTGAGGAATAAATCATCAGCTGGTTAGGAATCGATTCGAATCACCATCGTTCACTAGATAGTGAACACTTGACTCGAGCTACAACATCGTAGTATTTGTTATGGAACAGTGATGGTTATTGGATGTATTGGAAATGCTAAATCTAAATTGGTAACTGGATGTATTGGTTAATCAAGTGATTGCTATAGTCTAGGTGCTTACCTAGTTGAATAGGTCATAATAAAGATGATGCAAAGTACTTAAATTAGTTTCTTCATAGTAGCTTATGCTTTTCGCAAATGAGTCAGCTAGTCCACTAAAATAAAGCCTTGCATAATCCTTGGTGTCACTTTATTTTGGTTTAAGACAGGTAAGTCTAGCTGAGTACCTTCTCGTACTCAGGGCGTTTGTTCCCATTGTTGTTGCAGATGGTCAAATGTACTACGGCTATTGCATTAACTGTTATATCCGGCGATGGGTGACAACTAGGACCAAGGGCAATGGTCACTCCGTATGTCTTATCTCATGCTTTTGTTGAGGATGGCTACCTACTGGCACTGTATTTGAATTAAGAGTGTGTGTGTGTGTGTTTTATGAAACTATTTGCTTCCGCTACTTTATTTTGAACTTGGTTTGTAATAACTTTCTCTTCTAAACTCTGATGTATTCAACTGTCATTGTGAACTTTATGTAATATGTGACTGTGGCTGCTAAACTTGTACGATCTTGGTTTGTATGTTGGTTACTTTGAAATCCTTCGTGGTTTCACAGACTACTGGGTTATACGGGCTTAAGTTTGTTAAATTGTCTGCCTTGGCGTGAAATTTTCTTACTTAATTTCGTATAATTGGTCAGTTCTATTACACTAGGCCTCGCCTATTGGGTATCATGGCTCAGTGGGCCTGAGGCTGTCGTCTTTGGATTTTAGCGTGCCAGTATTTCTTTGGGATATTATGGTTCATACAAGAGGTCCACAGCAGAGCTAGGGATTGGGTCCACAACGGAGCTACGGACTGGGCCTTCAGCTGAGCTGGGGACTACCCCAAAGACAAAAGCTGGGGACTGCTCCGTGGCAGAGCCATGGCTTGGTTCTCCAGAATTTTAGGATCAATGCTCCCGTCTGCAGCAGAGCTGGGGACTGGGCCCACAGTAGAGCTGGGGACTTGGCCTCCAGTAGAGCTGGGCATCGTGGCAGATTCACAGTCTGTTTCTCGACTAAGTTGGGATTATTTCTCTTTGGACCCTGGCACCACGTGACTGAGTCACCTACTGTCAGGCTCTGGGACTAAGTGGGCACACTTCACCTAGCGGTGAATGTGCTTACTGTTTTAGCAATAGAGTTGTCAGACAGTGCTTGAGGCACGACCCCTACCTTGGATATACCGATCCTGAGGATCATCTTTTGCTCATTTTGGCAGAGCCAATGGTGCAGAGCATCAATAACCTTCCACAATGAAACCTAAAGTGGGCACACTTCACCAGAGGTGAATTGTTTATCTTTTTTCTCGAAGCACCATGTATTTTTGGACAAATTGCTTTTCTGACCAAGACGGTGGTTGGCATTCAGTTGAACTGGTCAGAGGGATAAACGCTCTTCTGTTATGGATACCTCTGGTCGAAAGCTTCAAGACTTCAAGCCTCACTGGTCGGAGACGGTCAAGACGGTGTGTCGCATCAAAATACATAGTGCTCGGGGACTAGCTGTGGGGGTATAGACCCATATTGATGAGGACATGACACCATCGGATACGACCATTGATTATAAGGTGTGCTCATTCCTATATTTGCATAGTGATTTTGAGTACAATTCACTTGATTCCACATGTACGTGTCGCTATTTGAATGTAGGTATAAATATGTCTCAAAGTGCAAATCCATTAAAGTTGAACTTTTGGTTCATCGGCAGCCTGGTAGTGCTTCATTGCGAAGGTCATAACTCATCCATCCGGAGTGCGATTGAGGTCAATGAGCACTTGATTCAAAGATTATTTGATAAAATTTCAAATAGATCTAGTCCTACCTCAATATCATATTGGTAAGGCCTCCAAATCATCGAGACATTCTGTCGCTATTTCTGTCGGGTGCTACGACGTCGTTGTGGGCTTGTTATTCACACTTGGGACCCAGACCCAAGTTGGAGCACGCCCCAAGAAGATGGAGAACACCTAAGAGATGCCCAAGGATGTCCTCCTCCTTGGTCACCACCTTAGGAGTCAAGCAAGGGCGTCCAAGCCAAGTTGGGGGCCCAATCCAAATCAAGTTCGAGTCTATCTCGGGCTGCAGGACCAGTCTGTAGTAAAATGGACGCCCAAGACGCATTCGGACTCCGTTTTTGATGATCGACATATGGATGGAAAGATAATTTCATAAGCTAACCAACGGCTTTAGTTTGAGGCCCAAATTCCATTGGAGTCTACGGGAATCGTTGAAATAAGTTAACATCTAGAATCTATCAGGGCGCTGCGTCGCTGTCCTTTGGGCCGTTTGGCCCTTGTAACGTGTCAAGACTTCTTAGTGACGTGAGTAGGGGTCCTTGGATGCCCCTTAGCTTTATAATCAGTAGCCATCACCTATGTTAGGGTTTGGATTTTGCTTTAGATCAATCTGTCTTTGAACAGTCACCGTTATCGGTTTGCGAGACCCCAACTTCGAGTGCTTAATCATATATCTGCAATTATCACTTCAATTGAGTTACGTTTTATCTTGTTCTTGCTTGTGTTCTTCGATTCGTAGCAGGGATTAGCCTTCGTGGCGAGGTCAACTAGATTGTGACACGGTTGATAACCAGAGGAGACGTGGTGCTAAGGTTGCAGGGTTTGGGTCTTTGTGATCTAAAACCGGATCGGTGTGTCGCTTCTGACCAAATCGATAGTTATCTTGAACCTGACGGAAGATCAGGAATCACGTTTCCCATCAAGTGGTATTCAGAGCTAAGGTATACCATTAGGTTTGCATTTATTCCCTAGTTTGAGTGTTTCCCATTTGTCCCATAGTCCACAGCCATATTTGTTTCCTGTCCTACAACCATCCGCGCCATAGCCTTTACATATTTCAGTTTCAGAGTCCGCTGTGTTGAGTTTGTGTCCTAGGTCAAGGTCTTATTACTGGTTTAGATTGTGTTCTTTTCTAGTTTGTGTTGATCCCTCCACCCGCCGTCATCCCGTATCACCATCAGTTTACATCTTGTGTCCACTGAAACCCTGATTCGAGCAGCTTCATTAAAACAGTCATAACTTTTGCATACGAACTCGAAATAGGGCAAATTTTATATCTACGAAGAACTCCAGAAAATTTTAGATCCATTTCATCCTAGCTATGCTAGGTTTGTAAAAATTAGATTTGCGAAATTCGATCAGGAAAATCGAGTTTCCAGGCCCATAAGTTTTGATATACTTTTTGGAGCACAATCCTAATTTTCTATAGGCCACATCTTTTATCCAATTGAGCTCAAATTTTTTGGTGTTTATTGTTGTGTGCTCCTTGCTGAGAAAAAATATCAAAAGAGCAAAAGCAAGAAAAAAAATTGGACAAAAAAAGAAAAGAAAAAATAGCAAAAGAGAAGAGAAGAGATCAAAAAGGAGCACATAAGGAACACTCGATAGCTCTATTGTTTGTGGTGCCTTTTGCCTTGTCCGTATTTCCATTGCTATCTTTCATACTTGTTTCACTCCCTTGTGTGTCACAACTGGTGCTAGGAACACGTATAGGCCAGCAACTAGGACAAGTGCTCTGGACATTTATTCAATATTGCTATCTGTTACTGAATTGTGAGCCACATATATATATATATATATATATATATATATATATATATATATATATATATATATATATATATACTCCAGATTAGCATAGAAAAAGATCCTTGCAATCTTGGTGCCACGCCCTCACAGGTATCACGAACTAGCCACCGATTTTACCATCCAATGCATTGCGTTGGTAAGAACCTTGTAAGAACTTGGTAAGACGTGTGAGAGTGTTTTTCCACCGACACATATAATAGTTGATAGGAATTTATTTTGATTTCTAACATTATCAAACAACGTGTTTCTGTTTAAGAGTGAATTGCAGGAAATTATGGCCCAGATGTTTGCAAGGATGGACCACATGACAAACAATCTGCCATCACATATTGACTATAATCATCAAGGTATGAGAGGTAAATTAACCATACCATTCTATTCTGGATTTTATGATGGAGAAAAATATTTTGATTGGGAGATGGCTATAGAACAAGAGTTTAATTCACACCTAGTTCCTGAGAAACATAAAGTTAAATATGCCACTAGGGAATTCAAAGATTTTGCTCAATTCTGGTGGCGAGAACTAGGCAATTTGCATCAACAACCCCAATCATGGGATAGACCAAAAGAAGAAATGCGTGATCATTTTATTCCTCCATCTTATAAACGTAAAATGCAACGCTTAGAGCAAGGTAATATGTCTGTCCAGGAATATTATGTAGAGTTTCAAAAGTGTGCAATATGTTGTGGGATAGAGGAGGATCCGGAGGATAAAGTTTGTCATTTTTATGGTGGTTTGAGACATGAAATTCAGGATATTATTTATTATAAAGATTTTAACACTACAAACCAGTTGTTCCAGCTAGCTATGCTTGCAGAAAAAGAATTGCAGGGACATCAACAAAAGAACCAGACCAACATTGGCGACAACCTTAACCAGGTTTTAGCAAGGGTGGAGCAAGCATTCGTGAAAGATCGAGACTGCGATAAGCAGACAAGTGGTCGTTTCCCCCGCTACAGCAGCATCTTCACCACCACCTCCCACACCCACTTTGGAAAATGGTAAAATTTTAAACTTAACTGAAATTGTACAACTTCATAAAGAGAGTGTTTCTACTAAGAACAAAGAGGTTGATATTAAAAATGAAAATCACCAAGTACCTAAACTAGAAAATCCTTTTATGCTTGCTACAAAATATGATAATGTTTAAATTGTGATGATGTGCTGAATTTGTCCACCGCTCATACTATAATAGAGCAACATTTAGTGGACACAAAGTCTGAATTTCCTTTGTCACAAAATAATTATTCTGACAGTGCTTGTGATAAAAAAAAGAGTTGTGTGACAATGCTTTTAATATACATATGTCACAACTAGTGAATGAGCATGATGTTTTTGTTTTGGAACCAAATACTTGTGCTGAAAATAAGAATTTGAATGAACATGATGCTTTTGTTTTGGAACCAAATACTTGTGCTAAAAATAAGAATTTACTTTCCATTGCTGCTGAAAAAGATGAGCTAAATTTATTGTATTCTTTAGATACTTTGGGTTATATTGAGTTTGATACTGTGTGTGCTCTTACTACTTTGGAAGAGAAATTTACGTTTGCTGATTTGTCACGGTTATCTAGATGTACATTTCACTTTATTGGCAAATATAATAATATAGGAGAGTATATGGTACACAGAGTTTATATTTGTTTAAATCTGAAATCTCCTTTTGTTGTGCAACAATATGATAATTTTGAGGCCTACAATAGATATAATCATGTCATGTCACGATCCCCAAGTTTTGTTATAAAGCAACAGGTTAAATTTCAAGAAGGGGAGCAATATTGACTACTACCTACAATTTGTCCTCCAACTAAGCTTAAACTGAGGACGGTTTGTTGTCAAGAAGGGGAGGATGATGAGGACATGACACCATCGGATACGACCATTAATTATAAGATGTGCTCGTTCCTATATTTGCATAGTAATTTTGGGTACAATTCACTTGGTTCCACATGTACGTGTCGCTATTTGAATGTAGGTACAAATATGTCTCAAAGTGCAAGTCCATTAAAGTTGAACTTTTGGTTCATCGACAGCCTGGCAGTGCTTCATTGCGAAGGTCATAACTCATCCATCCGGAGTGCGATTGAGGTCAATGAGCACTTGATGGAAAGATTATTTGATAAGCTTTCAAATAGATCTAGTCCTACCTCAATATCACATTGGCAAGGCCTCCAAATCATCGATAAATTCTGCCGCTATTTCTGTCATGTGCTACGGCGTCGTCGTGGGTTTGTTATTCACACTTGGGACCCAGGCCCAATTTGGAGCACGCCCCAAGAAGATGGAGAACATCTAAGAGATGCCAAAAGACGTCCTCCTCCTTGTCCACCACCTTAGGAGTCAAGCAAGGGCGTCCAAGCCAAGTTGGAGGCCCAATCCAAATCAAGTTCGAGTCTATCTCGGGCTGCAGGACCAGTCTGTAGTAAAATATACGCCCAGAACACATCCGGACTTCGTTTTTGATGATCCATATATGCATGGAAAGATAATTTCATAAGCTAACCAATGACTTTAGTTTGAGGCCCAAATTCCATTGGAGTCAACGGGAATCGTCAAAACAAGTTGACATCCAGAATCTGTCAAGGCGCTGCGTCGCCGTCTTTTGGGCCGTTTGGCCCTTGTAACGTGTCAAGACTTCTTAGCGACGTGAGTAGGGATCCTTGGATGCCCCTTAGGCTTTATAATCAGTAGCTGCCACCTATGTTAGGGTTTGGGTTTTGCTTTAGATCAATCTATCTTTGAACAGTCGCCGTTATCGGTTTGCGAGACCCCAACTTCGAGTACTTAATCATATATCCGTAATTGTCACTTCAATTGAGTTGCGTTTTATCTTGTTCTTGCTTGTGTTCTTCGATTCACAGCAGGGATTAGCCTTCGTGGCAAGGTCAACCGGATTGTGACACTGTTGATGACCAGAGGAGACATGGTGCTAAGGTTGCAGGGTTCGGGTCTTTGTGATCTGAAGCCGGATCAGTGTGTCGCTTCTGACCAAATCGATAGTTATCTTGAACCTGATGGAAGATCGAGAATCACATCCCCATCATGTATACACTCATGGCTGCACATGGGCCACGTTAGAGGAGGTGGCCCAACTCGTCAGAACAGGCCGCGTGGATCAATCAACTGATCGGCGTACCGTGCGGGATAGACGGAGACTAGCTTGATGATCAAGGGAACCTGGTCAGTTAGGATAGATTTCGTATCCCATGCGGATACAGTTGTTGTAACTAATTGGAACTAGATTCCTTAGATCTGTAACCTTGCCCCCCGTACTATATAAGGCAGGCAAGGACCCCCTCAATAAATCTCATACACAATTAATACAATCCACAAAGATGTAGGACATAGAGTGTTACACTGTTTCTGTGGCCCAAACCTGGATAAACCCTTGTGTTCGCCTTACGTCACCATCTACTTTCTTGTCTCACGCACCTCCACTGATTAATCTACTACCGTGGGCATACCCCTCGGTAGACTGCTGACCACATCTCGTCGACATCCTCCTTCTCGTCTCTTTTCTCTCTCTCTTCTCTGGTGGCCAACGTGAGTGAATGAGAGTGGAGAGAGTGAGGGAGAGGACTGGTGGGAGAGGGTGCATATTTGTGAGTGGTGCGGATGACAGGTGGGGATAGGCTGACATGTGGGCTCGAGTTGAGTGAGGTGGACAGCACAACATTTGCATTTTATAGGTGTCGGTGCGATTTCTACGGACAGTTCACCGAATGTGATGGATGGTCCGGTAGTGCCTGACCATGCCTAAAAGACTGACTGGGTCTGCAAAGGTTTCAATGGACACTCCGCTGCATGTGGCGAGCGGTCCGTCTATGCATGAAGTGCGCTGACAAAGCTTGACATTTGTCAGTCTGTGCAATTGGCTCAACAGATACTCCATCAAAGGTGATGAACAGTCCACTAGAACCAACAGCGAGCAGTTTTAGCCTAGTTTACACAAGTTAAAATCTAATTTGAACTAAAAATGCACATGATGCTCAGCAATTTTAGAAAAAAGCATGCAAGTTTTTTTATTATAGGAATTTTTGGGTGCATGTTCATGCTCAAGGTGCTTGTGAAAAATTGTCATGATTTTTGGGCTGTTACAAGCTCTCCCCCTTAAATGGAATCTCGTCTCGAGATTCACAAAAGGGCGAGATGGGAAAAGACATCGAGGAACTTTTGGAGTAGGATAGATACATTGGTAAATTCAAAGTTGACAAGGTGACTTTGGAGAATATGCATTAGTTCGACAAGGACAAGTTTCTCAAAGAGGGAGCACATTAGGTAGGATTGGGTATCAACCTTGGATAGGAAGTAGCTGCATTCTTTTCTGTAATCCATGAAGGAAAGAAACATGGACTAGATGTTAAGGTGTGGGTAGATTGAAAATCATCAAGGTATCGTTCATCGGAGGAGCTTATCGCATCAAGAGTTTTGGGTAGAAGGAGCATCACTTTCAATAAGAAGGTTCATCGATGGAGGGGTACAACAATTGTGACAGCCTCTCTTGATACACGGGGGCATCCATAAGCTACTCACATGGTTGCGACCCATATGGAGCTTTGGTTCCCTTGTGATGAAGGAGAACTTATCATGTAGTTGCAAAGCATGCCAAAACATCTTATTGAAAAGGATAATGGATAAGTGTCAGAAGGAAGATAATGATGTGACCAAAACATACCAGGAGATATGTTGGTCATCATGAATTCATTTATTTAGTTTGAACAAAAAGCACAAGTCGAGACAACAAAATGGTGTGGGTCCATGACGGATTATGATCACACATTCCTCGACGCCAGCACGCACCAAGTAGCACCTCCATGTGGCTGCAGCACACACCACAGGGGACTCCAGGTTCCATCGCGGCACCAAGGTTAGCGATCACGATACCATAACAGAGCACACCAACAAGCGCAATTCCAATAAGCGCAAGATGAACTTGGGAGGATTCAAGCAATGTCAAAGAGGGCTCCATTGGATAGGTTGGGCCAGCAAGGTAGGAAGATCAACATGTGTTGGTGGTCCTTAACTCTCAATTCTAACTGCCAATTCTCATATAAAATCATAGCATATAAACACCAAAACTAGTAATAGGGTTTATAACTAACGATTTTCATGAGTTTTGATGTTTACTCTTTTATAGAAGAGCATTTGTGGAAATACACATAAAAGGGCTAAAATGTGCAAAGAAATGGAGTGTAGACATCATTCTACATAAGCCCAAAGAAATAGGCCCAATCACCCGAAGAATCAGGGCCCTATCACGTGGAGAAAAAGGCCCAAAATACAAAGTAAACGTGCTCCAAATAGGGCCAAACTTTGTAGAAGTAGCCCATGCAGTCCTAGAGGCCTACAGACCAAAGATTGGGCCAAAACAATACCTTTAACATGTGGGGTGCGGCCACACCCTTTCTGGTGCATCTTAGGCCCATCTTTGGTGGGCCACCTCTTACTGCCTTGCCAATGACGGTTACGTAGGTGCCCGGCCAGGTTCAACGCATCTTCATGGCGGTTTGGTACATTCCATGAGGGGAGGAAGCATATTCCATAGAACATCCCCTCTTCTCCACCTATAAAAGGAGGCCTTCCCCCTCCTCATGAACAACACACAAGAGCACAAGAGCATCACAAACAAAGCAAGAGCATCTCCACTCTATGGGCTTAGGCCCTAGCTACCTCTAGCAACTTAGTAGGGAGAGATATGAGGGAAGAATTTAGTCAAGAAGTGTCGGGCTTGTCGGTAACCTTCCCCCGCTTGTACCTCAGCGAACACCAGCTTTGTACCTTAATGGGTATCATAGTAAGTGTTCATGGTTCTTTTGGCTATAAAGTCTTTGAGTAGTTAAGTTATACTTTTACTTGCTTGCAGGTTCATTGTCCATCCCCGTGAAGGATGCTCTAGTAGAAGGGCCCTGATAAAGACGGATAACCATTGTCGACACACTAGAGTAGTAGTCAATAGCGTAGACGTGGTGTCTAGGCTAGAGGCTACCCTCATTTGCCTCATATCCCATGGTTATGGGGTAGATGGCAGGTGGTGACAGCCCTGTCCAACCTTCGTAATCCCCCATATTCGGATACGGCGTAGAGCCGTAGGCCGGAGGTACTTGGTAGACTAAGTATACGCCGGTGCCCGAAGTAAGCAAGTAGAAGTAGAGTTTATCTATCCTTAGAACCTAAGCCATAGGAATCCATCTCTACCCTCTTCAGCTATCCTTGTGTTGTCCTTGGATGAATTAGCTAGAAGATATACCTCCGTTTCCTATGGAAATACGATACCCTGAATACTTCTGGGTGAAAGCTACAATGGTAATTCCGTACGCTTGCGGATTCTTTCTGTAAACGTTAAGAAATACCAACAAGCTTTCTGGTGTCGTTGCTGGGGAACGGTTCCTATTTTCTTCGAACCTAGTTTGTCCTCGTATCTGTATCTTTTTTTTCTTTTTACAAAAAACAAAAATATTTTCTTTTATCTTTTCATCATGAAGCCAACTTCAAATTTTGACCCTTCTTCAATGGGCAAGTTCGCTGAGTCACCACCAGAGCCTGACCTCTCATCTGGCGATGAACTCCACCCAAGTTTAAAAGCTTTGGTCTGGGCACAACCCTTCTCAGGGCTTGATCACGAAAACCCTTGCCAACACCTGCAAGAATTCGAGGAAATGTGTTCGTGCCTGAGCATCTCAGGTATGACACAAGAAGCACTAAGGTGGGCATTGTTTCCCTTTTCTCTTATAGAGAAGGTGAAACAATGGTACACATTTGCTGTAGGAAGTACGAATGGGGACTGGGATGAACTTAAAGACAAGTTTTGTCTTGCATTTTTTCCCATGTCCCGTATCGGCTCTCTACCAAGGGTGATTCTCGATTTTGAGCAGCATGAGGAGTCTATAGATGCAGCCTGGGCCTAATTTTCAAAGTTAATTTATGCCAGCCCAGACTTGTCCTTACCCGATGGTGTATTGCTGCATCTCTTTTATTCGGGTCTTGACATAGATGCTGACCTATACCTAGACGTGACTGCCGAAGGTCATTTTACACACAAAACTATGATGGAACAAGAAGAATTCCTAGAGCATTTCATAAACATACATAATTCTTCTATCATAAGAACCAAACCCCTCTAGGCAAAAGTCCTGTCGAGTGTGGAGGAGTGTTGACAGTCCTTAATGTCAACTATAGACCATCAACTAATGCCTGATTTGATATAAAAACTTATAAAGCATAGTTGTAGGGTTTGATTCTAACGAGTTCCACGAGTGTTGGTGTTCTCACTTGTTTTGCAGGATATTCAATATTTCACCATATAAAAGTATCTCAAGTGATGAAACAGAGTGCACCATTGCGAAGAGCTCATCGAGACGTTCGAAACGGACATAGCACTTCCTATATTTGGAGTTCCAGAGAGAAAGATATCACATCTTTAGTGAAATACAACTTGGGAAGTCTCTAGAACATCCTAGAACTATCACCACCATAAGTTTTAGGGACTCTATGAATTATTATATTTAGGGATTAAAATAGGATCTGGGATGAGGAGAAACCTATCACGATACGATTAATTGCGCAAATAGATCGGACCTTGGCACGGGAAGGACGTGGAAGACACTAGAAGACACCAGAACAAAGCTGGAGGCGAGACGCCACTAGGGGGGCTGGCTAGCCCCACCCCTAGGATGGTCGGCTTGTCAGAGATACCAATCACGTTCTCCTTCACGCAACGCGTTCCAATCAAACTCTACTACGCATCTCTACCATCGATCAATGTCAGTTTGATCCGAGGGCCGCGGTTCATCCGTCTGGGCTATATAACCAGACCCCAAACCCCCCTCCATATTCAATCAATCATAATCATAGCAAGAGGTGTCCCTCAAAAGGAAAACCTTAGAGCTCCACCAAACCTAGGGCATAGCTAGATAGAATAGAATTAGAGGAGGCAAGCTTTGCATGGATTCCAGATCATGTCACGAGGAGGCTCGGTAAAGCCATGTACTTCTCTCTTGTATCAACATTATTGATCTATTTGTTCTATTTGTTTGTCTAGTTCATCTAGTTCATCGTCTAGTTTATCGTGTTCTTAATCTAGTTCTTATTGTTCTTCTAGTTCTTGTTCCAGTTGATCATATTGTTCTACTTGATATGACTTTATTCTTAATCGATTATATATTCTTAGTTATAATGATCATTGTCTACTTTGATTATATATCTAGCATAGTTAGATTCTATTTATATTCAAGCACATGTTCGTATAGCGCTCATTCTTGTGATCAAAGGGTGAGTGGTCGACATTGTGTAAGCATGGTGCTTATACGTTGTTTACCTGCTGATGCACCCTATATTTCGGGACATCAAGTGGTAGATCATGGGTGTGATATTCCTATTGAGTCCTCTGTAGTCTACTCCCCGAATATAGGCCTAGTAAGACCTGGTTTCAAGGCTAGATTACACTCTGTTCTTAATCCACCTTAAAAATGTCTCTTATGTGAAGATATAATATAATTGATACAATGACTACTAGATGTAATTGCACTAATCAATGTATACTATGACTTATAATTAGAATAACTAGGAATTAGTCTCTAATCTCTTGTTCTAATCAACGCTAATGCTATAGGGTGGGAATGCTCTAGGACCTTTATAGGATGATCTTGAACTATTTATTTTATTATCTTTATCACATGATTGAATCCCTGTTCTGAGAAAAGAAAAGATATTCATCTAGTTACTCTCTTGTCACATGTGAGTGTAAAAGTTATAGCCTATATCCTTTATATTTCATGTCCATTCCTAGTGGTAAAGTATAAATAACAATACCTGGAACATTCCTGGGTGAAATGCTACAACGGATGTATTTTTATCTGTGCGCTTACGAATAACCTTTATTCTATATTTTATGTAAGTGTCATGATCATAAGTACAACCACATTTCTAGTGTCGTGTTAGGGATGACAACTTAACTTTAACGATGCTAAGAGATGTCGACAAGGAGTCCTGGCACCGTTGCCGGGGAATGGAATGAAATATGGTAGCTAGAATTGCATATCTAGGAATAACTTTTACACCATGATAATTGAGATACACTATTGATCCCTTTGCTCAAACAGGCTTATCCTGGCTTTGTCTACTTTTGTATCTTATGCAGGGGTAATGTATGCGTGATCTTCCAGACAACTTTGTTGACAATTCAGAAGCTTTACTCAGGAAGACTAGATCCAAACTCAAGAAGGTTTCACCCTCTGTGTCGAAAGATACTCAAGTAAGAAGAAGTTTAACACCAGTGTTTGAAGTCATGGCAGGCAAGACCCTTTGTGAATTTTTTGCTCCAACCACTGCCAATATCTAGACTGGACCAACAGTCAATGTGTGGGGGAGGATGGATTCGAGCTCAAGCCAGCTTTGATCAACACGGTGCAAGCCAATCAGTTTTGTGGGAAGGCACATGAAGACGCAAGTGCTCATCTCCAACACTTTCTGGAGATTTGTAGTACTTTCACCATCAAAGGAGTTTCCAAGGATGCCATATTACTCTGTCTGTTTCCATTTTCACTCTTGGGAAAGGCGAAGCAATGGTTCTACGCCAATAAGGATAAAAACACTACATGGGAAATCTGCTCCACTACTTTCTTAGCAAAGTTCTTTCCAGTAGGCAAGACCAACACTCTATGTGCTAAGATCTCAAGTTTTCAGCAGCAGTATAATGAATCTGTCCCTGAGGCATGGGAATGCTTTCAAGATTACATATTAGAATGTCCTCATCATGGGATGGAGAATTGGCTACTCATGCAGACTTTCCACCACGAGCTCAGTACTAGTACCCGTGAGAACATAGATGCAGCTGCTGGAGGATCATTCTTGTCATTCACTATTTGTGATGCAACTGCTCCTATGGAGAAGATGGCTTTCAACCAAGGATGGAACGAAGAATGCACTCAACCACGCAAGAGAGGAGGAGGAATGCATCAACTCAAGGAGGTAGACATGTTATTTACTAAGATGGACCTGCTTATGAAGAAGCTTGATGAATGAGACAATGAGAAGAAAGAAGTCAAGCTCATTCACAATTCCCACATAACCTGTGAGGAGTGTGGAGGCACTGGCCATTCAGGGAACAACTGCCCTAAAATTCAAGAGGATGTGAACTACATCAACAACAACATCAATTATTGTCCTCAACAGAATCAAGGATGGAGTCAGCAACAAAGGCCCAATTACTCAGGTAACTACCAAGGTAATAACTTCAACCAACCACCCTTGAGAGAAATGATTACTAATCAAAATAAAGTTATTGAGAACATGTCTAGGAAGTTAGCTTCCAATGATAAAATTCTAGAAACCATTAACAATAGAATGGATAGCTTTACTTCTACAATAAAGAATCAACATAGCTTTAATAAGATGATAGAATCACAAATATCTCAGCTAGCAGCTTCAGTTCCTATGACCGAAAAAGGTAAGATTCTGGGGAAGTCAGAAGATTTAGAAACTGTGAATCTTGTAGACATTTATAATGCAGGACACTACTTCACCACACCATCAAGAGCATGGGAGGATGACTCCCTACTAAAGAAGAAAGGTGATCCAGGGAGACCTATCATCCCTATCGCCATTGGAGCTCACACTTTTGAAGAAGCTATCTACGACCTTGGAGCAAGTGTCAACATCATACCAAGGGTAATTTATGAGAAAATTCATGGTGAACCTTTGTTATACACAACCATGTGTTTGTAGCTTACAGATCAGACACTGTATTACCCCAAGGGAATTCTTGAAGATGTATACGTACAAGTTGGACACTCAGGTGTACCGGTAGACTTTGTGGTTGTAGAAACAAGAGGAGATGAGAGAGCACCCATCATTTTAGGATGACCATTCTTGAGCACAGCCAAAGCCATCATCTGTGCGGATAGTGCCAAGATCTGTTTCACAATCAATGATAGAAAGGAGAGGTTTAGTTTCAAGAAGCGTACACTCAAGACCCCTATCCATCCCTAGACACCGTACATCTACGCTGATCCAACTGCTACTCCAAAGAAGAAGAACAATAACAGGAGGAGGAACAAGGCTAAGCAACAAAGAGAAGACCTAGTGTGGATGGTTAACACTGTTGAGACAGAGTATGACCACCTTTTGCCGTCACCATATCTCACCAAGAAGGATGATCCAGAAGTACCAACCATAGATTGCAAGATTGAGGAAAGTACCTTTCACAAGACGTTTTGCGAGATCGGCTCAAGCGTCAACATAATGTCTACGGTAACATATAAACATTTGTATGGCAATAGACCTTTATACCAGACATATGTGCGGTTGCAGCTGGCGGATCAATCATTCTGATTTCCTGAGGGAATAGCAAAAGACATCATGGTCAACATCCAAGATCACTATGTTCCAACATACTTCATGATTCTAGACATAGGAGATGAAGATGACGTCCACCTCATCTTAGGAAGACCGTTTCTCAACACCACTAGCACGATCATCTACATGAAATCAGGACAAATTCATTTCCAATTTTTTGCAGAAAAGGTGTGCTGCTATTTCAATAGCTATACCTCTTATGAGTAGCCCAAGAAAATAGGTCGAGGAGACGTCATTCTCAGCACCTAAAGAAGCAAATCACTAAGGATGGACGGGCAGACTATCTAGGGGAAGTGTCCAGATATGAAGACTGTTGGAATGATGAACCTGAGAAAAACAGAAGTCCCTGTGAAGAAGAGGTTACACCACCAACAGACACACCGGTCACTCCAGTATGCAAAGAGGAAGAATCTTAGAAAGATGAACCACAGAAAGAGAGTCCTCAGTCCAAGAAGGTGTGGAAGAAGAAAGAGACTACAACACCATCAGATACATCAACACAAGGAAAGGTGTAAGGGCATATGGTCCGGTTCGACGGACCTAAATCTCTGAACCTTCACCGGAAGGTAAACTCGGTAGTTATCTACATATTTATTTCTTTTGCATTAATTAATTTTACTCTACCATGTTTACTTGATCATAGTTATTTCTAGCTATACCCTTAGTTTTTAATATAATCATCCATATAAGCATTTCTGTCTTTAATATTCTTGCATTGAAAAAGGAAAAGAATACAAATATATTTTATTGCATCATCTCATTACATTAAAGAAGAAAACTTTCAAGCCCCATGTAAATAAGTCTGTTCCAGCTATTTGCTGTGGAGGCATAAAAAAATAATATATCTTGCATTAGTCATCTGCATATATATATATATATTAAAAAACACATAAAAATGAAAATCCAAAAATACTAAGATAGAGATACCCTATCAATTACTGAAAAGCTTTAGACAAATAAGGCAAGAAGGTTTATCACTAACGCTTAATCTATTTCACGAGCTTTGTTGTCTATTTGAGTTTAGCAGAATTTGAAAAAGTACAGATAGATGTTTTCATCCACTCTGAGAGCACTACCTTTAGAGCTCTAGAGAAGAGAAGTGCATCTACGCTATCAAAGATTCAAGATGAACGACTATGTCAACATCTAGCTTGGGGGAGGTGCATCCCCTATTTATCTAGATAAGTATTTCTTTCCTTACGTGTGATTTATCTATATTAGTTATTATAGAAAAAAATAAAAAGAGGCATAACTAAAAAAACAAAATAAAAAGTTTGCTTGTTAGAATATATATATAATTAGTAAGTATGATTTTGTTTAAAGATATTTAAGTAATAAAAAGAGAGAGTGTGCAAAGTTGCTTTACTGTCTTAGAATAAATGAGCTCTTTAAGATAATCCTGTATACATGGCAATGATAAATAGTTGCTCTGCTGTAATTTCTTTCAAGTACTTAGTTTTCAACCTCGAATTCTCCTTAGTTTTAGATAAGATTATTTTGACATAAAGATTTGCTCTAAACTTGATACTTGTAGGGCATATGCTTGATCTAAGTTTGGGTAGTTGACGGGTATGATATGAGAAGGTCTGAGCTACTGTTTATCTTGTCCTAAGTGATACTAGAGTTCTGGAGATTTATCTTTTAAAAATCTTAAAATTGTTACATGATGAGTTCCTGTATGATGAGAGCTTAAATTCCTACCATAGCCATATATATGCTTGATAGACTAGGAAGTCCACTTATAGATTTACTGCTTATATATGCATTGAGTGTGGTCAAGCTTTGTTGATACCTTAGAGACTTGTCATACTTTTAAAATTAAGATCACGTACACTCCACCCAAATATGTTGCTTCTACCCTGGAAGTACGCAACATGTTTTCCATTTAGATCCACCCAAAAATGTTCTACTCCTACACTAGGAGTGAGCAACCAAAAATATTTTCCTATCCCTACACTCCATAGCCCTAGTTATAAATGCTCCAGTATTCTTGTTGTTATCTCTCAAAATTCTATTACAGAAAGAGTCTTGGGTTGTAAAAAAAGAAGAAAAGCAAGAAAGAGAAAAAGGACTAGTGTCCAAAAAAAAGAAAAAAAAGAGAAAAAGTATAAGAGCAACCCAAGTTCTCTCAAAAGTTTTCAATTTCTAAAAGAGAAGTATGTTTTCAAGGAGCAAGAGTAGAACTATGTTTCCAATCAAGTTACCAACCATGTTTTCACCTTTTCTACCAGTTCCACTATGTTTCCATACCACTTCCACCATATATCCACTCCATATATATAGGTTCACACACATGCACATCTTGATTTGATTGTATGCCTCGTTTCTCTAGATCCATGGTTTGACTATGCAATATATGCTGAGCAAGTATGTATAGGCTGTCTCCCCACCTATGAACTCCATATAAGCCTATTAGTTATAGGGTGAGAAGAGAGAAGGCACAATATTATTCTGCCTTATACCAAAAATACCACATATTTTGAGAGAAGAGAAAAGGCAAAACATCACTGTTGCCTTGGTGAGGATCCACAAATACCACAAATGAGAGACTTGAGAGGATCATACAAAGAAAACTCTGAGTTTTATTTTGAAAACCTTGCAAAACTCCGGAATAATGGTTGATCAAAGACTTGAGACATAGTGCTTGACTTGATCGTTCTGCTTTTCAATTACTCAAGACACAAGTAAAGGATAAGAAGCTCCATGGTCGAAGGTAATATGAGTAAGTTTAAAAGTTAGAATGATTGATTCTAATCCGGAGGAGAATTCTTGTTTGAACGCATGTGTACTTTTGAGGTGAAAGCATAGTAGCAACTCCTGATCCATCATAATAAATTGCTAAGGGACTAGCAAAGGAAAAGCTCGGGGAAACTTGTTGACAGTCCCTAATGTCAACTATAGACCATCAACTAATGTCTGATTTGATATAAAAACTTATAAAGCATAGTTGTAGGGTTTGATTCTAACGAGTTCCATGAGTGTTGGTGTGCTTACTTATTTTACAGGATATTCAATATTTCACCATATAAAAGTATCTCAAGTGATGAAATAGAGTGCACCATTGTGAAGAACTCATCGAGACGATCGAAACGGACATAACACTTGCTATATTTGGAGTTCCGGAGAGAAAGATATCACATCTTTAGTGAAATACAACTTGGGAAGTCTCTAGAACATCCTAGAACTATCACCACCATAAGTTTTAGAGACAAAACTGACAGAATTCCACAACTCTATGAATTATTATATTTTAGGGATTAAAACAGGATCTGGGATGAGGAGAAACCTATCACGATACGATTAATTACGCAAACGGACCGGACCTTGGCACGGGAAGGACATGGAAGACACTAGAAGACACCAGAACAAAGCGAGAGGTGAGACGCCGCCAGGGGGGGCCAGCCAGCCCACCCCTAGGCCAGCCGGCCTATCAGAGATACCAGTCACGTTCTCCTTCACGCAACGCGTTCCAATCGAACTCTACTATTCATCTCCACCATCGATCAATGTCGGTTTGATCCAAGGGCCATGGTTCATCTGTCCGGACTATATAACCAGACCCTAGACCCCCTCCATATTCAATCAATCATAATCATAGAAAGAGGTGTCCCTCGAAAGGATAACCTTAGAGCTCCACCAAACCTAGGGCATAGCTAGATAGAATAGAATTAGAGGAGGCAAGCTTCGCATGGATTCCAGATCATGTCACGAGGTGGCTCGGTAAAGCCTTGTACTTCTCTCTTGTATCAACATTATTGATCTATTTGTTCTATTTGTTCGTCTAGTTCATCTAGTTCATTGTCTAGTTCATCGTGTATTTCTTAACGTTTATAGAAAGAATCCGCAAGTGTATGAAATTACCGTTGTAGCTTTCACCCGGAAGTATTTAGGGTATCGTATTTTCACAAGGAACGGAGGTATATCTTCTAGCTAATTCATCCAAGGACAACACAAGGATAGCTGAAGAGGGTAGAGATGGATTCCTATGGCTTAGGGTCTAAGGATAGATAAACTCTACTTCTACTTGCTTACTTCGGGCATCGGCATATACTTGGTCTGCCAAGTACCTCTAGCCTACGGCACTATGCCGTATCCGAACGTGGGGGATTATGAAGGACAGACATGGCTGTTACCACCTACCATCTACCCCTCAACCATGGGATACGAGGCAAACGAAGGTAGCCTCTAGTCTAGACACCAATGTCTATGCTATTAACTACTACTCTAGTGTGTCGACAGGGGTTGTTATCCGTCTTTATCAGGGCCCTTCTACTATAGCATTCGTCATAGGGACGGATGACGAATCCGTAAGTAAGTAAAAGTATAACTTAACTACTCAAAGACTTTATAATCAAAAGAACCACGAACACTTACTAAGATACCCATTGAGGTACAAAGCCGGTGTTCGCCGAGGTACAAGCAGGGGAAGGTTACCGACAAGCCCGTCACTTCTTCCCCAAACTCTTCCCTCACATCTCTCTACTAAGTTGCTAGAGCTAGCTAGGGCTTAAGCCCATGGTGTGGAGATGCTCTTGCTCTTGCTTTGTGATGCTCTTGTGCTCTTATGTGTTGTTCATGAGGAGGGGGAAGGCCTCCTTTTATAGGTGGAGAAGAGGGGATGTTCTATGGAATATGCTTCCTCCCCTCATGGAAGGTACCAAACCACCTCCAAACCGCCATGAAGGTGTGTTGAACCTGGCCGGGCACCTACGTAACCGTCATTGGCAAGGTAGTAAGAGGTGCCCACCAAAGATTGGCCCGAGACACGCCAGAAAGGGTGGGGCCGCACCCAGCACTTCAAGGTGTTGTTTCATCCGAATCTTTGTTTTGTAGGCCTCTAGGACTACATGGGCCAATCCTACAAAGTTTGGCCCTATTTGAAGCACGTTTGCTTTGGGTTTTGGGCCTTTTTCTCCATGTGACAGGGCCCTGATTCTTCAGGTGATTGGGCCTCTTTCTTTGGCTTGTGTAGAATGATGTCTATGCTCCATTTCTTTGCACATTTTAGCCCTTTTATGTGTATTTCCACAAATGCTCTCCTGCAAAAGAGTAAACACCAAAACTCATGGAAATCATTAGTTATAACTAGTTTTGGTGTTTATATGCTATGATTTTATGTGAGAATCGGTGGTTAGAATTGAGAGTGAAGGACCGCCAACAAGCCCCCACACCTAGCTCTTTGCTCATCCTCAAGTAAAGCTTGGAGATAAAAGTAATCATGAACATAACATCCCAAGATATACATACATGAAAGTTATTCCAACACATTCTATTATGCAAGTGAGATATGTGGCACCGTCTAACATGTTTTCTTAGGTTGTTGAAAAGTGGAACAGCTCTTAAAACAAAGTCATCTTCCCAATTTCACATCTTAGCAACTTGGAGTATTGAAAGTTTTCTCAAGCAAAAGCATAGTACACTTTATACTCGTCAAATGGCACTCTCGAATCACTCAGTGGTGTATGAATCCTTACCAAGGCATAGCAATGTTTTGCCTTCTTTTGTTTTCTCCTACTTGTAGTCAGGTTTATGTGGAGCTTTCGGTAGGGATAGACAAAGTAGCATACTTGTATTGCATATGTTGTAAAGTCAAATCAAGGATCCAAGGAGAGAAGTGTCATACTCTTAGATCAAGATGTGCATGTGTGGAAAAATGATAAACTAAAACTGTACTCCTTTTGTAGATATGATTTCTCTCTAACTTTTTATTTTGAGACATGGCTATATATTTTTTTTTCTTTTTTTCTTTTCATGAGCCTTCATGTGCTCATCTTTTTTTTCAATACCTTGGGACCTTCATGTGTCTCTATTTTTTTCTTTTTCTTCTTCGACCTTCATGTGTCCAAATATTTTTCTTTTCTTTTTCTTCATGCTTTTGCATAGCCTATGTCTCTTCTTTTAAACCACTTATTTAGAGAGGGATCACTATCTTTTAGAACATGGAGTTTTTATCTAACGAACATTTTTTTGTGTACTCCTAGTGTAGGAGCAGAATTTTTGATAGACAGAAGCATGTTTTTGCATACTCCCAGTGTAGGAGCAGCATATATATGTGGGTGTACGTGATCTTGATCTTAGGAGCATGATAAATCTCTCAACAAGGGTCAACAAGACTTGACCAAACTCAACACAATAACAAGCAGCGTATGTAGAAGGGTTGAAACTTTGCAAGATGTTATTTTTGGCCTTGGTAGGAATTGCTCACCAAAAGAGGAGTATGTGATACTATGGTTTTATAATTTTTTTATCAAAACAAATTCTTCAAGTGCTTTGAATAGAAATGGTAGGATTTCTAAGTCAGAACTATATCACACCTTCCAACAACTTAGTCAACATGATTGTCCTATTAGAATATTTTTCCCACAAGCATAAATGTATGTATATGGAACAAACTTTATGTATGCTTCTATTTTAAAGATGTTATGACATGTCACTTTTGGAATTTTGAACAAAGTGTGGTTTATAAAATTGTATGGAGGTGGAGCGACATTTGTTTTGTATTTTCAATTTGTTCAGTGTTTTAAACTTTAAAATTTTGGGAGAGTTGAGGGATTTGTTGCACAAACCATCGTTTGAAGATGAAGAATTTAGGGATTAGAGGCGATTTGGCTGAACCAGAGGTTTAGTCAATTCTCTCTAAAATTTATCTGTCTCATCCTTCTGCATGATGGATCGTCTGATGTTTGTGCAACGTGTTGGGGGAAGATCTCGAATGTGTATTCGTAATGTATGCGAGATCTTCCACACACTTATTCTTGTACCTATTTTTATTCAACAGAAGAACAAAGTGGAAATAAGGGCTCTGCCAGTTTTGAACACCGGGGAACCTAAAACATTTTATTATATATATTATTATTATTACTAGTGTTATTATCTATTAATAATTTATTATTATTATTGTTGTTGTTATTATTATTATTATTATTGTTGTTGTTATTGTTATTATTATTATTATTATTATTATTATTATTATTATTATTATTATTATTATTATTATTATTATTATTATTTGTTCACCAGACTTTGCATACTCAAGCAAGGCTAATGTAAAGTTTGCAATTCAAACCTAGCCATGATTCATCTCCAACATGATTTACCTCCATTGTTGATGAAAATAATACTCCGAGTTCATTAACCAAAATTAAATGCCATGTCTAAATTTGATTAAAGAAGGTCTTTTTAACCTAAGCACCATGCTTAATTTAAAAAGACCTATGGATGTATCATATGAATACATCCAAACCAGAGCATATGACATAAACAAAGGAAGCATGAATTTATATGATCAAGTTAATTCTTATGGAGATAAATATGAGTAAGGGAGTTGGTGAATATTTATTTACCTTTGCATACCTAAGTGTTCTTACCGGCAGCATGTGAGGATGGAAACCTTGAGGTTGCTACAATGGTGGCTTGATTGCATGAAGTCCAGCTCAGGCGAGTAACAAGGCTAGACCGTACACACGGTTAGTGTGTATGGGCCATGGGCCTTTGTGCTAATGGCAAAGGTATCGAAGAGGAGCACCCGTCTTGTGGCTCCTTCTTTCTTTCTTTCTTTTTTTATATATTTTCTCTCTCTTTTCTTTTTCGTATATTTTCTCCCTTTTTTCATCTTCATTTTTTTATAATGATTATATTTTTTTATATAGCAAGATAGAGCTGTCATCATTTTTTCCTTTTTAGCCCAGGATGGCCTTTGGTGTGGATGGAACTTTGTAGTGAGATTTTCACTACCCTCCCCCACACTTAGACTTTTGTGTAAAAGTCAAGTGTTCAATGTCAGGGTCTCCCTTTGAGTGTATTCCATTACCAAAGAACATCGACGTGTATGGTTGATACAGCTCCCATGTTCTTTAGCATCATATGCACCGTGTTCTTCTTAGTCTCAACCTGAAAGGGTTAGCAGCCAAGAATACCCGAAGGTGCATACTAACTTGAAAACATGTTCTTGCTTTTATTGATAAGAAAGGTTTTTTTCCTTTTTATGATAATCCGGGGTATCTTCCGGCAGTGCTTAATTTATGGTCTTAAGCTTGACCGTGAGAACTTCATCTTGTAGCTATCAATGGTGGTATAGTTCCCAGCTTTACCACCAAACATTTAACATTAATGTTCAAGCTGCAAGGTTAGTACCACAATTCTACTATGAGATTTGCAGTATTTGTGATAAACGAAGACATCAACAACCATCCTCCTAAAAAGTTTGGAAATTAGGAGTGATAGGTGGTTGTCTTCCTTGTAGCAGCAAGTAGCACTGAGCACAACAATCTCTGGAGACTCCAAACATGAGCATGAAACGCGAGGGGTCTCGAAAGAGAAACTTTCAAGCTCAATGGTGGAATCTTTCTCCTCAATCTCTAGAGTTGGTGCTTTGGGCATGTCCATGGCACAAAACCTTTCGTGTAGGATCAATGTTTATTCTCAATCACTATCGAGAACAATGTTTGGATGGCCAGAGGGACACGACTTGGGTTCGAGCGAGGATGATGGTGTACGTTCTGTTTCACAAGCAAGCTTAGGTGAAACAAACAGAGATATAAACTTCACTTGCTTGAATGGATTATGGTTAGGTTGCTGCTTTGCCATTGGGCTTTCAGGACAAGGGATAGGATTGGTGGAAGAAGTTGTTCTCAACTTTTCATCAAGGCCCCCATAGGAAGGTTTTTCTTGAATAAGATTTTCCAAAGGGTGGCCTAAGAGAATATCAAACTCAAGAATGGCATAGATATGGAAGTCTAAGAAAACCTTGATTTTGTTAATTATGACTGGCACGTCCCTTACGATCCCACAACACTCAAAAAATATTCCCAAAGGACTTTTGAAGAGTTTATTGATTGGGACTAGCGACATGTTACCCAAAAGGTTTTTTTGCTAGGAATTCTGACATGATACTAGTCCCAACTGTGGGGTTGTATAGGGCTTCTATGTTCGTTCCCCATAACAAACAAGGTATGGTTGTGGAAGGTGAAAGAATCCGAATTGCTTTGGAAGAACGTTTCACTTTCATTAACCATTCCTTTGAAGGTTTCGCTCTAGGGGAAACTTCCTTCGTGAGCTTTTCTTGCCGTGATATTTTCGAGGTATTGCCATAATCCTTGAATTCGATAGGGAACTCCGAAGGATGAATTACTCATTCCTTCAGTGTTCGTGGTTCGGGTGGGTGCTCATAAGTCAAACCTAGGGATGGTGCGAGTTTGGATTCGACTAACGAGGACTCCTTGTCGGCATCTCTTAGCATCGCTAAAGTTAAGTTGTCATCCCTAACACGACACTAGAGATGTGGTTGTACTTATGATCATGACACTTACATAAAATATAGAATAAAGGTTATCCGCAAGCACACAGATAAAAATACATCCGTTGTAGCATTTCACCCAGGAATGTTCTAGGTATCGTTATTTATACTTTACCACTGGGAATGGACATGAAATATAAAGGATATAGGCTATAACTTTTACACTCACATGCGATAAGAGAGTAACTAGATCAATATCTTTTCTCAGAACAGGGATTCAATCATGTGATAAAGATAATAAAATAAATAGTTCAAGATCATCCTATAAAGGTCCTAGAGCATTCCCACCCTATAGCATTAGCATTGATTAGAACAAGAGATTAGAGACTAATTCCTAGTTATTCTAATTATAAGTAATAGTATACATTGATTAGTGCAATTACATCTAGCAGTCATTGTATCAATTATATTATATCTTGACACAAGAGACAATTTTAAGGTGGATTAAGAACAGAGCGTAATCTAGCCTTGAAACCAGGTCTTACTAGGCCTATATTTGGGGAGTAGACTACAGAGGACTCAATAGGAATATCACACCCGTGATCTACCACTTGATGTCCCGGAATATAGGGTGCATCGGCAGGTAAACAACGTATAAGCACCATGCTCACACAATGTCGACCACTCACCCTCTGATCACAAGAATGAGCGCTATACGAACATGTGCTTGAATATAAATAGAATCTAACTGTGCTAGATATATAATCAAAGTAGACAATGATCATTATAACTAAGAATATATAATCGATTAAGAATAAAGTCATATCAAGTAGAACAATATGATCAACTGGAACAAGAACTAGAAGAACAATAAGAATTTATGCACAACAAACCATAACAAACATGATCAAAGCTTTACAACCTAAATGCACAGGAAGCATTTTTAAGGGTATCATGCTTACATGACCATTTTATTAGGTAATTATTTGGTCAACATGAACAACAAGTTTGCAAGACATCTCAGGTATACTAAGTTAATGCTACTAAAGTCATGAGCCAACGTTCATCAAACACACAAACATAATTAGTTAACTAAGATAAATTCTAAGCACAAGCATTTTCTGGGCTGCAGCATAATTGCCACTTGTTTTAAACATATCTAGAGTTCTAAACATGCAACAAAGGTGTTTCTAGACTTTCTGAAAAGCTTATAAAATTATCTACAACTTTGTTACTATTGACTAGAGCTAATTCAATAGTTATCAAGACCAAACATTACAAAGTTTTAGATCTGCACAAACATGGATAGAATTCTAACATGCACTTCAGAAAGATGTAGCAAGAGTTCTAGTTCACACAAGATTGTGTTCTTTAACATTCTAGAAAGCCTGAGAAAATTATTACAACCTTTTAGTGGTCACCAAGAGATTAATCAAAGGTTATCTTAGTGACAAAGCACAACATTTTAAACTTACACAGAGAACAAGCAACATCTACCACTTTCTAGGTAACAAGGTTTAGATGGATGCAGCATATGACGCATGGACAAAATGGATGCAATGAGATGCATAGGTATGCAACTTGCTACATGCATAACTACCACGATTCTAGCTACACATCCTCATGCAACTACTTTTCACAAAGGATTCATGGCAAAACTTGGTAAGCAATGAAACATTACTTAAGTGTAAACACCAATTACATACGGACATACAACAACAACAACAACAACATAGCCTTTTGTCCCAATTACATACGGACATGGGTTCCCCAAAATTTCAGCAAGCTAGCACATAAATACATTGCACGAATTTAAATACATACATTACCACTTGTACCAAATAAGCATGCACAAGTGGCACCCATGCGATTAACGCTGCATGGACAACATTCCGTACGTTGTTGCCAACATATCCACTTCCTATACATGGTACTAGCAGCATATACTTTTATGGTATAAAAGCAAAACATGATTTTGCATCTTAACAAGTAAAGATGGATATGTATACATGGTATGTAGCAATGTCATGATCTCATAATTTTTTTAGCATGTAAGTGTGAGACTAAGCATGTTAATAGGTTCAGCATTGTCATCAAGACATGAATTCATGTGCCACAGTGAGGTAATATATATACATGGGGTAAAACATGTCATTTTTAAGCATGGCATGGTATATGAGATTGAACATATTACTAAGTTTGACATGAGTTGCAAGACATGAATATATATGAATTGAAATCTAGTGGGGGCTCATATGCTAAATCATGGAAATTAACAAGTAAATGTGCTTGCTGAAACTTTAGATTATGACACCCATATGCAATCCCAAGTCATACAACATGAATCTGAATTTTTATAAAACATAGGGCTATAAACATTTTTCCTAATTATCTCTCCTTCTCGCTTGCTTCTAACTAACTTCAACTCTTAGGACCTAGTTGATTACACCTAACCTTAGCTCCTATTTGACCCATTCCAATACTAGTGATAGTCAAGACAAGTTAAAGAATCACTTAACAAAATTGATTAAGCATAAGGAGAGAGTGAAACTATTAGCTAAGTGATAATTCCAATAAAGTATTAGGTGAAATATTTCATATTTTAGTTTCCCTTCTAGTTAACTACCTATGACCTCATCTTTTAGTTAAGCTTCTGATGCTTATGTATTTCCATGCTAAGTTGTTCCTCGAATGTGTGGCTAAAGTGTATGATAGACAACCGTAAACTCCGATACCCGTTGCGGGGTTTGTGATGACCCGATACCGTATTTACTCTGACACAAGCATCATCCTCTTGACTAGCTTGCACCAGCTTGACCGGCGGCAGGTCACCAACAAGAGAGTGCCAATGGCTTTCCCCTCATCAGGATCTTCCGGTTGAGTATCATACCACGATAGCCTCCACAACTCAAGATTACATCTCATCATCGGAGTACATAAATAAGCGGAAAACATACATTACAAGTCTTGCCGAATTAATTAACTAATTGTACAACACTAGAGAAAACATTGGTTCGATTCAATTATGTGTAGTGAGAACCAACTATTATCTTACCAAACACCACTACACTACGTTGTACACTCACTAATAACGGGTGGTTGCCTTGCCCATGGGCGTCACCACCATAGCTTGGATGGCTCCTGCCATTCACCCACTTTGCCAATGACGGAGTGAAATGGCCACTAATGTCCTTTACCTACAAAACAACTTCACGGTAGCACCGTGAGTACATTGCGTACTTGCAGGACTTAATTCCAACATATATATTTGGTGGATGCAAAAGGGATTAATAGGCATTTGCTCATTTGCATAAAAGCACAAGGTTCATTAAAAGAACGACATGCTCATGATTCATAATTAAATTGTTTAGCAATTATAAGTTCTTGACAAGTAGTAATGAGTAACATAATTTCAAGTGGTCAACATTTATAACTCATCTCATAATCAAGTGTCATCATCATCATCACTACAATGGGTCTAGAAGTAAGAACAACCGGTTCCGTCTCAAAGGACTTCAGGCTTTCAAATAGACTTTGCGCAGAGGGTAAAACTGTACCCACACGGAGAACGGGACGAACCTTCATACCACGTGCACCAGAGGTAAGGGTTGCCTCATGCCTCCAACCTTTTCCTAATCCGGCCAAGAATGTCTACGAAAGGTTTGATTGGCTCCAGGGTAACGCTACCATGATCTACCCGGCGCCGCCGTCGTACTAGTTCAATGGAAAAACCAGTCACAATTAGTTACTTGGCTTACCACCCCTATTTGTGATATGTGGTCTGTATGGGTGGTTACTCGGACTCACTATCCCAATGAACGGTCCTTAGTTGCTCCGAGAGCTACGTCACTTTAGATCCCACACTCACGGTGACCTTACCCCTCGCATGAGTTAGAATTATCAAGATTATATTTCAAATTGGGGTTGTTCCTTTGAGGTAGGTTTAGGAAACCAAAGTCTTTTGAAAAATCCTTTGTTTGGTAAAACAAAACATTTTCAAAAATGAGTTCAATCAAAAAGTTTTGATACTTGTTTTGAAATTGATTTGAAATCGTTTCTCTTTTGAAAGGTAAAGCTTTTGTAAGCAAAATTGGTTTTCCCAAAATATTTTTAAAGTGACACTTTTTGAAACAAGAAGAAGTCAAGATTTTATAAAACAAAACCTTTTCGTAAGCATTTTGTTTGATAAATCGTTTGCAAATCATTTTGGAAACAAATTGATTTTTTTGAAAAAGGAAACAGACTCTCCTTTGAATAGGGAGGACCTGCTAAAAGGATTTATAATTGTCCTAGTCATGTTTGAACAACTATGAATCACATTACTGCCCTCACAAATTTTAAGTGATTAATTAACCCGGTGAGGCTCCCACACTCGCAAGAGTGAGTTCCCTTCTCACACTCGACTTCTAAATGCAACTAAGCTGATAAGCAATTAAAGATCCCATCCCGTTGGTTGAGTGAAGGCTCTAATTATTTAGTGAGTAGTTCTAGATTAGTGAAGCCATATTAAGTTGTTAATAATATTCGAATGAAATGCATAACTCATAATGAAACAAGTAATGAGTATCCAAAGTAGGGCACATAGTAGTGGGGTGCCTGTCTGTTGGATGAGCAATGTTCCCATAGCTTGGAACATCATTGGACTTCTCTCCGATATCTCGTATCTATATGTATGCACATTATAAGATACTTATGTATGCATGACATTATACGAAGTATGAAAGAGAGAGATGAGAGTGCAACATGAGAAGGACTTGTGTGGTTCAACTCTTGGGTGAGTGCAAGGTACAATAAACAAATGTGATGCTTGGTGAGAACAATGCACAGGAGAAAATAACATGACATAATATGCATGAGTGTTGTTTCATTAGGGCTTAACCATATATACTATGTGTAGGTGGCATAGGGTATATGTGTTGTTGACCTAGGTTAATGGATACTTCGTTATGTGCGACGGACAGTCCAGTAGTACTGGTACTTAGTGGAATTTGTGGTGGTCTAATATCACGGACCCTCCGTCAGTGGTGACGGACGCTCCATCGAGGCTGGGCAGAGACTTGCTAACCTCGGGTTACAACTTTATAATTAGACAGACGCTCCAGTAGGATTACCGGACACTCCGGTAGTAACTAGGTACTCTCGGGTTTGCTTGGGAAGTGAACTTTATAATTTGGTGGACCCTCCGCCAGTTGTAGTGGGCACTCCACCGTATCACTCAGAAGCTCGACTAAGGGGGTTGGCTAACTCCAGGGCCTAGCAGACCCTCCGTCGAGTGTGACGGACGCTCCGCTAGTCCGGTGACAGAACCTATGCTCTAAGCTTTTCATGGCTTGCTAGGTGATTCAACCTTAGATGCAAAGAGCAGTGCAGCTTGATACAAAAGGTAAACCTCACTCTAAAGTCTTTGCATGTGTCGTGTGTGATATCATGTTATCAAGTCCCTAAAGTGCTTAGGAGTTTATCTAAGCAAAGGCATATGCTCATGGTACAAAAAGTAGAAGATTTCTAATGTTGGGCTATTATATGAAGCATAAAAGATATGCTTTAGTGCATGAATGCAATGAGATGGTGCACAAAACATGTTCACATGCTCAAAGGAGGCTAGCAAAACAAGTTTCATGAATTTAGGAGGCCTAGAGAATGAGTTGTCTATTTATTAGACTAAAAAAGCATTATTTTAAGTGCAAAATTAAAATTCAATTCTAGTGTCAAATTCATGCTTAGATGATAGAGAATAATCTAAGTAACGCAGCAAAACTTGTTTCACAATTTTTTTTTTAGTTCAAAAGCATTTGCTATGAATTTTACATGTTTATGTTGTGCTGCTGTGCGTTTTACCTGACACTTCGTCAAATATGATGGACCATCAGTCAAACAATCCGTCAACTTGAAGGACACTCCGTAAAAACAAGGTTGTGCTCGGGTGTCACACCCCAAAATTTTTGGTTTTGGGATGTGCATAGAAAACACAAATTAAAATAAATATTTTGATATTTGGATAAAATTTTCAAAGTTTAGTTTGAGTTAGCGTCAATTAGTTATAGAAAAAAAATAAATCTTCGAACATTTTCAAATTAATTTGATAGGATATTGCTTGATGTGATGCTTGCTTTTGGTGTTTGTGAGTGCAAATGGTTTCAAAGTACGATAGGACGACGTTTCTTTCGCTCCAGAGAAATTTTTCAACCTTTTCTGGAATTAAATTCCTTTTTCTTTGAGCTTTATTTTTTTCCGATCATCTCAATAATCTTTTCATGAGCTCAAAATTATTTAGTTGAGTTCCTTATCCTTCCAAGAGTCTCCAGAATTTTTCTGGTGATTTTTTTGAGCTCCGGGCTATTTTGCATGGCCAAAAAGGTAATTTTAGATTTTCTGGAATTATTTTATTCGCGGAATTAAAATAATCCCGAAATTAGAAAATTCTGAAAAGTTTTCAAACCCTACAACTATATATATGCCGGTGTTCTCCTCGACGGGCTGATTACAGATCTGAAAACCCCATCGTGAGTTGCTGCTCGTAGCTCCCTCCACCTCTCGCCGAAGTTCGTCATGTACAGCTTGCGTTCCGACGAACTTCCGGCGAAGGTTCGGCGAGCTTTTCCGGTTAATTCGTCACGTCCGAGTGAATTCCGTCACCACTAGAAGGTTAGTCTCGGTCTCCTGTACACCGTCATGCCTTTCTTTTCACGAATCCATCATCCGTTCATCGTTTCCCTAATGCATCTTTTATCTTTTCTGACGAGGAACTCCATGGTCAGCTTCTTCGAGTTCTCCGGCCACTCGGCGCCACACCGGCCACCTCTCGCGTCTTGG
Source organism: Saccharum hybrid cultivar R570 (assembly GCA_038087645.1). Taxonomy (NCBI): domain Eukaryota; kingdom Viridiplantae; phylum Streptophyta; class Magnoliopsida; order Poales; family Poaceae; genus Saccharum; species Saccharum hybrid cultivar. The sequence goes on from JAQSUU010000259.1 coordinate 63,518,657, forward strand.
CCCTGTCACAGCGCCCCACCGTGCGGACGCTGCACCCGGCCCCAGCCCCGCGGCCTCCCGCGCCCTGCACAGCAGGCGCCGCCGCTGGCCTGTGCGGGCTCGGCGTGCAGGCCCTGCGCTGGCCGCTGTGACACCGTGGGCGGGCCCTGCGCGCCACCGCGCGCGGCCGCGTGCTATCGCTGGCCAGCCTGGCTGAGCAGGCCCTCCCCTTCCATGCGTGAGCGGCAGCGGCAGCTCGTTGCCTTGGCTCGTTTGGACAGCCAACCCAACGTAGAAGAAAACGTATTTACAGTTTTGCCATCCATCGTTTTTGCTCCGCTGTTTATTCGTTTTACGTCCGATTTGAACAGTTCTTGTCGCATTAGGTTCGTGTAGTCGCGCTCTACGCGGTACTACCAACGTTGGTCATGTCTCACAATTATAAATTTATTGATTTAGAAACTTTTTGATTAATAATTATTTAATCGCTGTTAATTAGAAAATAACTAAGGGTTGCAATTTCATTCACGTCATGTCGTGTTTGTGTCGACGTAAACTATGTATTAGTAACAATGTTTATCATGTCACTTGATTATGAATTTGTTAAATTAAATAGTAATTAGATTAATATATTTATTGAATAGCTTTCCAATTAAAAGTAATCTAAGTTTAACTCAGTTCTTGTTGGGTTATGACCGTGCCGACCATAAGCTATATGTTAGTAGGAACGTTTAGCATGTCTTATATCATTGAATTTTATAAGTTAGATATTAATTTGATTTATGCTTGTGCAATTGAGTTTCTAATTAAAAGCAACACGGGTTTATACTTCAGTCTGTTCTAAATTAATGTTAATCTAATTAATATTAAACTAAATGTCTTTTGAATTATAAGATGCTTAGTTCAACTTTGAAACATAAGTGATTTCGTTCAGTTGGCACGTGTTTTTCTATATACCATTAAATATTAAATTGATTAATGTACTTGTATCTATTTTATAATTAAAATTTGCTTAGTCTCAGAACGTTGCATATATGATAAACTTGTGTAGATAATTTCACATGCACTTTTCTTTTACAAAGTTAATGTTTAGTTTGATTAAATGATACATGCACGTTTACAAATAAAAATACGGCTAGTTTCAATTTGGCTTTTGAATTAAAATATTATTTGACTAATCTGAGCTACTATTTCACATAGTCTTATTTAATTAAAATGAATTAAGCATGTATCCTTTTCTTTTCTATTGTAATACATAAAACTCCTCGTAGCCGCTATATCACTTCTTATGTTCATTGTTAAATATTAATTTGATTAATGGGTACGTAACCAGTTTTTTATCTAAAAACAACATAGGGGTACATTTTGATTTTATATATGTAAATAAATGTTAAAATAATTAGCAACTAACATAAACATATTTTTAATTTGTGAATTGTTTAGGCTAGCACTTTGACGTGCGTTTGGATGCTGTCACAAAATTATTTCTTTTGCAAATATAAAAGCATAACTTGCTTAATAAAATATTATGTGGGAATATTTATAAAATATATAAACTATGGTTAGTTTCAACTCGGTGTTGAGTCCAAATATGATTTGTCTAATCTGAACTAATTACTTTTCCATGATCTTGTTAGCTAAAATAAATCAAGCATGTAGTGGTTCTTTTTATAATATAAATATTTCGATAGTCTTTTTCTTTTTAACGATAGTTCCGTTATCAACGTTTCTTGTGTTCTCGTGACCGTAGCCGATAGCTCTCTTTTAGTACATTGTTTTCTCTTGTGTAGTGTATTGTTCTTAGTTGTCCCTATTTATTTGCTTGTATGCTTGTTAGTGTGCTGGGTTGCTGTGATCTACGAGTAGAAGAAAGACTATCCGTGAGTGCCGAAGATCCGAAGGTGAAGACTAGAAGCTGAGTGCCAGAAGTTGCAAATGAAAGATTAAGTTGAGGCTTTTCAGAGCAAGTTTCTTTGGGCATAAAGCATGTTCTAAGGCAAGTATAACATGGGACTATCCTTGTTGTCCTATTCACTGAAATTATCATACATATGCATGTGTCCTCCTTGACAACCATAGAGATTATAACTTAGCTATTGTTATCTTGTTTTCATGTCACCTATGGGTTATGCATTTGGGTAGCTATTGCTAGTGCTTAATTATGAACAATGATCTTGTAATTTGATTAATGGATTAAGCAACCAACCATTAAGATGATTTTATTACTGTTTAAAAGGGGGCTAGAGCAAGGGGTTATATTGTTGCTCTGGTTTCTCTCCATAAGGACTTATCTGTACGTGATTATCCGGGACATACAGTACAGCTGTGAGAGCTATATGGCTCTGGCTCTAGTTGTTTAAGAGACTTTTTCTAGCTTGTTAGTGATTACCTTAATTGGCGTAAGAATGGCTTGACACGTTGGGTGTAGGACAGCCTCTAGTCTATGAGTATAGCCGAGAAGGAATTGTGCCATTTGAAAAGGGGGTTCCTACATCTGCCTGCCGAGTGAATCTAATGGCCCTAACTTGTTAGACGAACTTTTGAATGACTTTATATGGTTTCTGAAGTTTTGGGAATGGCCTCCCCAAGTATTTGGAAATCATGACTCACAGTGAAAGTGTACACCTCTGCGCAGAGTTAAAAACTGGTATACTAGCCGTGCCGACGGATACGGGCGGCCTTGGAACATTTACAGATAGATGGTCACCATTGTTATATCATGCTTAATTATCCTTATTACAAATTATTATGCTCATGTTAATGCTATTCATTATCCTTATTACAATTGGTCATTGATTCATTAATGGGATTTGGTATACCTTGATGCTACTCAATTGCTAATTACATGATGAATAAAAGCTAAATGCAGTCAAACAGTGTTTAGCCTTTTTGAGCCTCATGAACCCCATGATATATTTGCTGAGTTCGACATGGACTCACTCTTGCTATTTCCACCACACTCCAGTGTGTAGTAAGGTGCTACTTAGAAGAAGGATAAAGGTGTAATGGAGTATCTAGAAGTATATCTGAAGCGCTTGGCATATGGAGCCACCAGTTAGCCGTCCCTGAGAAGAATGGAGCCTGAAGTTTAGTCACCATTCCGTGATACTCTGATATAAGTGTTAATATAGCTATGTATACATTATATAATAACATTGTTTCTGATACTTTTTCATTCTGACGTATGTGTAGACTTCCTGGGCACACATATGATTAGCCTGGTTTTGTTCTTTAGAAAACCGAGTGTGACATCGGGTTTGGCCATAATTCACCGGATAGTCCGTCAAAAGTGACAAACAATCCGTCAAATGATGAACAACAGCAGTGCAAAAAATGTCGAAGATGGTTTCTGGGGCATCCGGACTCCAAATCGAGTACGGTTTGTTTCTATGGATTTCTAGTGATGTGAGGAACCTTGTCCAAGTGCTAGATGTGCCATGCATGGTGTGTGAAAAGCTCGGGCTTATCCATGGTGGTGATGGCCATGGATGCGAGGTGAAGCTTTTGGGGATAGCCATGGGAGATGGGGAAGATGGAGTGGGGCTTTGGGGATGTGCTCACCATGTCGTGAATGACCTCTAGGTGCAGCAGCTTGGCCTAGGGTTGCTCGAGGATGTAGATCGACTCCGGGCATCCTCCATGGCTTGAGGTGGAAGAAGATGAAGCTTGGGGCCTCCTCCTCCATCTCTGGCGAGGTTGATAGTGTGGTGGTGGAGCAGCTCGTTGCCAGCATCCTTCTCCAGCCATGGGGTGGCGTCATCCTCCCCTTCTTCCTCTCCTCCTTCTCCTTCTTCTCCTCTCTTCCTCCTTCTTCTCCTCTCTTTTCTCTCTTTCTCTTCTCTGGTGGCCAACGTGAGTGAATGAGAGTGGAGAGAGTGAGGTAGAGGGCAGGTGGAAGAGGGTGTATATTTGTGAGTGGTGCGGATGACAGGTGGGGCCGGGCTGACATGTGGGGCCCGAGTTGAGTGAGAGGTGCACAGCACAACATTTGCATGTTACAGGTGTCGGTGCGATTTCTGCGGACAGTCCACCAAATGTGACGGACGGTCTGATAGTGCCTGACCGTGCCTGAGAGCCTGACTAGGCGTGCAAAGGTTTCAACGGATGCTTCGCCACATGTGGCGGACGTTCCATCAGGGCACGAAGTGCGCTGACAAAGCCTGACATTTATCAGTTTGTGCAATTGGCTCGATGGATACTCCGTCAAAGGTGATGGACAATCCACCAGAACCAACAGTGAGCAGTTTTAGTCTAGTTTGCACAAGTTAAAATCTAATTTGAACTAAAAATGCACATGATGCTCAGCAATTTTAGAAAAAAGCATGCAAGATTTTTTATTATAGGAATTTTTGGGTGCATTTTCATGCTCAAGGTGCTTGTGAAAAATTGTCATGATTTTTGGGCTGTTACATTTGCCGCTGAAGTTGACCAAGATGGCCTCCTCCCCCGTGGTGCATTTGGTGGCGATGTCCAGCAGCTCCCGCATCGTTCGTGGGGCCTCACGCCCGAGCGCATGGATGAGTGCCTCGCTCATGGTGATGCAGGTGAAGGCATTGATGACATCATCATCAGTGACATTAGGCAGATCATTGCACTTCTTGGAGATGCTGGATGTACTCTCGAAGAGTTTCGCCCGGCTTCTGCCTGCAATTATGCAAGTCCCAAGAATTCCCGAGTCAGGAGTATGTACCATGGAAATGCCCTTCAAAGGTTGGGCAAAGGTTAGCCTAGTTGCGAATGCACCCAGCGTCCAGCTGCTCAAGCCATGCTCTCGCTGAGCTTGATAGGAGCAATGGGAAGTAGTGGACTGCGCTAGGAAATCCTAAGCACCACGGCTACATTCGCGGCATATCCTCAAGAAAGAGCTGGAAGGCCGTGGAGTCATGGACATCCGATGCGAGCTCGTACAGGATGAGGCAGGGGTACAAGGACAGGTTCATCCAGCAAGGCTATGAGGAGGCAATGAAGGATTTTGTCATGGGAGCAGCGACCTCAAGATGGTGGAGATGTGGTCGCAGTTGTTTCGCCAGGCTGGCTTTGTGATACCACAGACACAAGCCGAAGTACAAGGGCAGACCAAACAAGCGACTAGAGGAGACGCAAGGTTCCTGGTCGATGATATCATTGAACCAGTGTGTTGCTCGCTCATGGTCCCCTACGGCAGGAATGGGGCGAAACTGAGGGAGGTGGGCACGGCAATGGCATTGCCGGGACACATGTTCCAGGACTATCTGATCCTGGCCGACTATTGTAGGGTAGAGGTGATGTGGATTGCCCTAGATCATCTCAATGATGAACTCGACATACCCACTCCAGATGAGATCAAGTACCTGTGAAGTGCTATCAGCAAGGATGTACTCTAGGCTCGAAGCAACATTGTGTTGGACGAGCCCTCGCCATCTCCCATGGGTAACGACAACGACAACGACAACGACGACGACAACGACAATTACAACAACAATGACCCAGGCACTCCTCCCGGCACGAGCAATCCATAGGAAGATACCGGGGCAGCGCCGGGCACCAGTACACCGCCTACAAGTGATTCCGAAGGAGCAGACAAAACAATGCCCTCCCCAGCCGACAAAGGGTACACAAGAGGAGACCACAACGTCCACAAGTACCATGTAGGGAAAGGATCCTAAATGAAGTGCTATCGTCAACTACACAAAGGTGAATAGGGCCGTCATCGAAATAGCCAAAGAGTCCCAAATCTCAATTGAGTATGAAAGGTATGCTTTTGGCAAGCATAGTCGTAGTATAATATATGCGGAGATGCTAGCAGAGTTTTTCACTCCCAAATATCTCAAGTACGATGCCGTCACCAGCAGGTTGGCCCCTTTTGAATGATTGCCCCGAAACCTACGAGCATGAGAAGTTCATGGTGACCATGGGCCAGCTCTTAGAGGAGCCATGGGAGATAAGGAGGTTCCATCTCTGGTACATGGAAGTGGCGAAAGCAGGCCTCCGCGATTTCATTGTAAAGGTTCCGGTGGATTATTTCAACTTGACCGACGATCAACAAATCGACGTAGATTTCCATGACATGCATAGGCTACTGCCGCGCAAGGACCTCAATGTTGCTCAAGTCACCTTGTTTGCCCTATAAGTTAATTACGACTTTCACTCCATTGCATTCCTGTAGGTACTTTAGGAAGAAGCTAATAATACATTAACTTGTCCTTGCAGGATGCAGTTCTCCATATGCAAGCAATTGGGCAAAAAAGTTATTTACCCCTCTCCAATGCACATTAGCCAGAGATGCATTGCAGGTTACGATATACCAGATAACCATGAAAAGCTTAGGAGCTTGAACGCAGAAGGGAGAGTGGCAGCCCGAAAACTTCTGCACAATGAAATGAAGTTTCAAGCGGGAACGTACGTGTATAGATCCATGAAGTTGGTCGGGGAACATGGGTGTATCCTTGCTGCCCACCAGTTTAGGTAAGTCAGAAGGATACTTGAAACGTATATGTAGCTACTAGGATCACCACTTTTCATATTCAAAGATTTGAAATTTGTATAGTTTGAATGGTGCAGCGAGGGCATCATGGGTCACTGGATTGCATTTCTAATCTATCCTTAGGATGGAAGGGCGGTTGTATTCAACTCTTTGGATACTCCAAAAGAAGGGTACAAGGAATTTAAAGGCGTATTGAGATTGTAAGTGACGGTACTTATTCTTTTACATTTAACATACACGTTAAATTTGTCATTGACACCCGTGGTTTTCGTGCAGCGCTTACGGACAGTACTTGGGGGGATCCTGATGCCGTCGATCATAGATGCAAGAAGAAGATGAAGAAGAAGAATGGCAACACACTAAAAGTCAGGCGCAACTTCCCGGTACGTATCAAAAGTCGTATGTGCTATTATATTGTGCATACTCTCTATATGTTCTAATCGATTGTGTATTATATGTCGCGTAGTGTTCCAAACAACCTATAGGATCACTATTATGTGGATACTACGTTTGTGAGTACCTCAGAGAGTCCAACAAATTCAGCATCAGCTACTAGGCGCTCAAGAAAGCACAAGACTCATGGACAAGGGAAAAGGTCACCCACAAGAGTATAACTCAAACTATAGCGGACATTTGTGGATTCGTCATGCAAAAATGCATGCATGTCGAGGCACGGTTCTTCAACGAGGAGAGCGAGTTAGCGTATGATGAGAAGTACGAGAACATTAGAAACTGGACCACCAAGCTACACTTCCAGGATTACAAGTTGCCGGAACTCTTTTGATTAGTTAAGTAGCGGAGATCTTAGTTTTATATATATATATATATATATTTATATATATATATATATATATATGTTGGTTTGTGCTACAATAAGGACAAGACATGAATGAATGATATGTGTGTGTGTAAGGATGAAAACGGTACGGCAAAATCCCGTTCCAACCGACACCGTAACCGTATAAACCGACCGAATATCGTTTAATTTGGGAAAACGGAAATGGGAAATTACGCGGGAAAAAATCGGTAGAAACGGGAACGGAAACGGGTGAGGTATATTTGGGGTAGTGGCCCAGCGGCCTAGTAGCACCAAGCAATGAAGCAGTCCAGGCGCAGGCGCTCAAGCCCAGCCAGCCAGCCCAGCCCACTGCCGAACCCTAACTCCCGTCCCTATCCTATCGATCTCCATCCCCATCGGTAGGGATGAAAACGGATCGGATACGGACGGATATCGCTGATATCACATTTGTTTTCGTATTTTTTTCCCGGATTCGGATTCGAATATGGATAGTATCAACCATGCCGGATAGGATACATTTGGATATCGACATTATAAATATGCGATTTGGGTATTCGGATACGGATACGGTATCGGATGTTGAATATCCCTGCCCATCGGCCATCCCAGATCCCACGATTCCCACCCCAGCCGGCCGCCGCAGCGCGTGGAGTCGCGGTCGCGGTCTCGGTCTCGGTCTCTGCGTCTCGCCATCTCGACTGGAGAGGAACAAGTCGAGATGTCACCACCAACCAGAGATGCTGATGCTGCTGGTGCTGGCTCGTCGGCCTCCCAGCGCCGTTTGTTCCTGGAGCCGCCACCGCCGGTGAAAAGCAGCACGCTTGCTCCTACTCCAAAACCAGGTAAATAGCAGCCTCCAAGCCTTGATTTCGTCGATAGGTGTTGCTATGTTCTGTTTGATGCCACCGCCGTTTGTTCTGCTTGCTAAGTTCCATTATTACCTTACTTAGGAGGATCCAAGAGGTCTGGTCAGCTCGTGGAAGCCCTGGTTTGTCTGTGTCTATATCATCTGCAAGTGGTGGGACTCCTACTCCTGCAACAACTGATGGAGTTTCTTTGCCAAGCCAAGGTACAGATGGATCTGCTGCTGGTGGAGGTGGCAGTAGTGCTGCTGGTGTAGGTGGGCAACAAGGAACAGACAATGCAAATGCTATCGTTGTTGAGGGTGAAGAGGCACAAGATGAAGATGGTCAACCTTCTGGAAAGAGGAAGAAGAAGTGCACATCAGATGTGTGGCAATACTTTGACAAGAAGAAGTTGATCATTGAGGATAATGGAAAGACATCTTCAGATCTGGGGCCATTGCACTTTTCCTAGATGCAGTTTCAAGGGCAGATGTGAGAGTAATTATGGAACATCTGGATTTTGGTCGCACTTGAGGGTATCACACAGTATTGTGAAGGGTCAGCAGCAGATCAAAGTGGAAAAAGAGAATGGAAAAGACATTGTTGCTGTGCAACCTTACAGGTATGACGAAGAAGCAAGTTTGCGGAAGTTTTACTTGGCAATTGTGATGCATGAGTACCCATTTAATATAACTGAACATGAGTTTTTCATAGAGTTCATTAAATCCCTCCGTCCTAGTTTTCCTATGAAGTCTCGAGTTACTGTTAGAAAAGAAATTCTGAACTTGTATTTGGAAGAAAAGGAGAAGTGACCATGAACTACTGCTATGTGCTACTGCTATCTAATATTTTATATTTTCAGTGACCATGAACTACTGCTATGTGCTAACTAATGTCTGTTTGTATTTTATTGATGTCATGATATGATTATTGAATCTGTTGTGTCGAGCTACGCATTTGAAGTGGTTACATGGGTCGGTGTTCCCGATTTAATGTACCGGTCCCAACCGTAACCGATGTGTATCCGACTGTACTGTACCGTTCCTGATATCCCAATTCCGTTTTCCCGACCGAATATTCCCGATCCCGATTCTGTTTCCGTATTCAAATATGAAAACAAAAACGGTTAGAGGATTTTCCCGACCGTTTTCATCGCGATGTGTGTGTGTATGTGTGTGTTCTCTGCATGCGCATTGTCTGCTTTGTCTGTGTTTAAATCGTGAAAATAGAATTCAAATTCAAATCAAATGGTGGGAAACTATTTTTTTTAAACTGGAAAATCATTAATGGAGGCGGACAAGTAATAACTGGCCACCTCCGTTAATCTTTTAACGGAGGCAGGCAACTTAGCGCAACCGCCTCGGTTTATAGATTAACGGAGGCAGGCTGCTAAGGGTGACCGCCTCCATTATTGGGCATTAAAGGCGCCCGCCTCTGATAAAGCCTCTGTAGGTCTATATTAACGCAGACCTTTCGACGGAAGCGGACGCGCCTCCGAAAACCCAAAATGACCGCCTCCGTCGAAGATATTGTAGTAGTGCAGGGACGAAGGAGAGCCCTGGAAGCACGGGGGCCTCAATGGGGAAGGGACAACGGGGAGAAGGGGTGCTTACTTGTCGAAGAGGCAGCGAGCAAAAGGAGTCGAGGACAGAAGCTTGTCAAAAGACTCCGGCTAGCGGACGCTGTGCCGGCGCCCGCCCGGCGGGGAGCACCCGCAGAGTCACCCTCAGTTATTCCTTCCCTTTTGCTACTGACAGAGAAGTAGCACTGACTTATCACTAGACACGAAGCACAGTGGAAGAAGAGTTGGAGTAGTACTTTAAGTATTATATTAATAATAATTCCGTGTGATCACTTGTCCCTATCTCCACATATGCATGGATAGCACTGTAGTGTTGTAGTTAGTGTTTTCTGTTGGTGCTACCTTGATTTGGTGCGTGTGATCAAGTGCGTATGCATACATGTGAGAGTTGCACTATGATTTGAAGAAAAAAGAAAACCTCTTCAAAAGAAGTGATGCACTTTCGCCACCAGCCAATGTGCATGGAATGGAATTTTTTTTTGCCGCATGGAATAAGACACATGCATCCACCATGTAGGCCTGCAGAAAAGCAAGGGTTTATCGTATTAGACTATTATAGGAGCTAGTGGCTTAATTCTCCATGGCAAAGATACAAACGCGGACTCCCTGCTAGTCTTTACATACGGCTCTCTCTGTCCCAAAATAAAATGACATCTATGATTTAAAATTTGTCCCACAATAAAGGGCATATATAGGGTACTGTATCCCATCTGTACATGGCAGAGCAGCAGTACCACGTTTATCAGCGCAGGCCCTGGGTGTTTGGTTCTCTCTTCTAAAGTTTAATCCCTGTCATATCGGATGTTTGACATCAATTTAGAGTATTAAACATAGACTAATTACAAAACTAATTGCACATATTGAATTTGCGAGACAAATCTACCAAGCCTAATTAGTCTATGATTTAACAATGCGGTGCTACAATAAATATGCGCTAATGATGGATTTATTAGGCTTAATAGATTCGTCTCGCGAAGTAGTCATGACTTCTGTAATTAGTTTTATAAGTACCTCATATTTAGTTCTTCTAATTAGTACCAAAATAATCGATGTGACACCTCATAAACTTTAGCGTCTGAATCAAACACCGTGTAAAACTCGTAAAGAAAGGGGAAACAACGGAGGCTACCAGGCACCAGAAGCTCTCCGTGACCTGTCGAATTCACTGTTTGGAGGATGTAAAGCTTTTGTCATAGGGATGCCATATGTACTAAGTTTCACCTTCAAAACCTAGATATGCAAATAAAATGGGACGGAGGAGTACAAGTAGAACAAATTAAGGAGTAAAGGACTGCACCAAATTCCGCCTGACTTTCCCTTTCTCTCCACCACCGCTGACCGCCCGCGACCACGAGCGATCGTTGGCGTCTCCCGTCTGGCCGTCTGAGGTCTCACCGAGGCCGCTCCGCCGCTTATGCCGCTCGCTGACATGGCGAAGCAGCCACCGCCCCAGGCCCCGTCTAACAACTCAGGTAGTCTCGCTAGCCCTCTGTCCTATGCCAGATCGAGTCGCCGCGGTGTCGTGCTGATGGGTGGCTGTGTACGTTCTAGGCTTTCTGGCAGATGATCTACTGTACACGGAGCTCTGGCGCGCCTGCGCCGGCCCGCTCGTCACCGTCCCCAGCGTCGGCGACCTCGTCTTCTACTTCCCGCAGGGCCACATCGAGCAGGTAACGCTTGTAGCTTCCACAGGACGGGATCACGGGAGATATATAGTTTGCTCAGTTTCGCCAGCCGCTAATGCTATTCCGGTGCTGTTTGGGGCACCTGATCCAGGTGGAGGCGTCCACGAACCAGGTCGCCGGAGAACTGTCACTCCACTCTGAGATGCCCTCCAACCTGCTCTGTCGCGTGCTTAACGTGGAGCTCAAGGTCGTTCTTCCTCTTCCTATCCGATCCCCACTTTTCTGCTCTCTATATCTCTGCACGCGGCGAGGCGAGCAATATAATTTCATTTTCAGTTGGGATGTTTACCTGTTGTATATAGTTAGCTACTAGTTGGACGAATTTCCAAACAGGTGACGGACGCGGACGAGGTGTACGCATGCATCATTCTCCTGCCAGAGCCCGACCCCAAGGTGAGTCTCCAGACTCAGGCAATATTTCATTTGTTTTGTTTGGGGAATTCCGAGACTCTTACTTGCCCTCTCGGCTTGTTCACGCACGCAGCAAAAAGATGTGGCGGCTCAGAAGCCAAGTTCTGTGTCGTCTGCCGCCATGCCGAGGCCAGCAGTTAGGTCCTTCTGCAAGACGCTCACCGCGTCTGACACCAGCACCAATGGTGGCTTCTCTGTGCTGCGCCGCCACGCTGAGGAGTGCCTCCCTCCCCTGGTGTGTGTGTGTGTGTGTGTGTGTGTGTGTGATATAGAATCATAGATAGAAATAGACGGCACAGATGCACTGCCGCATGTTCTTCTTTCTGCTTAAGATTATTTTGTCTCAATAGTTAGGTGAGCTGAGCTGATCTGATGGCCACCTCATTGTATCGTTCGTCCGGCAGGATATGACCCAGTCACCTCCCACACAGGACCTGGTGGCCAAGGATCTCCGTGGCAAGGAGTGGCACTTCCGCCACATCTTTCGTGGTAATTCGGGCTCTGATCCTCTCATTACCAGAGAGACCCACGGTCCATGCCTGTCTCTTACACTTGTGGTCTTGTGGCCTATTGTTATTGTTACGTACTTTTGATTGTTTGTGTGATCTCCATTTGTTCAGTATTGTATTTGTAGTTTAGATTAGCCTTCAGTTTCGCTGCGGTACCTATATACATGGCATCGATTGGCCAGTTGTTTTTCCACTTGACGACTTGATGTTGATGATCTGTTACCTGTGTGTGGGAAAAATCATTAACCAGAGCAACGTAAGAGGCACTTCTTCACCAACGGTTGGAGTGTTTTTGTTAGTTCCAAAAGGCTTGTTCCTGGGGATGCCTTCATTTTCCTGAGGTCTGGTTGTTTCCTTCCCAGTGCTCACCAGGCTAGGCTGATAGCAGCTCCCCAGTAGAGTACTGCGCTAAGTTAGTTCTCCTTTGTGCCTGCTGCTGCCTTATGCAGATCAGAAAGTGGTGAACTTCGAGTCGGCGTTAGGCGGCCTCTTACAAGGTGGCCGCCTAAAGTACCATCTTTAGTCATCCCTAGCCACAGCATGGTGCTTGGTATCCTTGCCGCTGCATCGCAAGCTGTTCAAATGCAAAAGATGTTCACTGTACTCTACTATCCTAGGTATGTCGTTGACACGTCTGCAACAAACTGATCGATTCCATCTCATGCACATTTATCTTAGTTGTTCTAGCTAAAGATAGTAAACCTGTGTCTGATCTCTTTTGAATGTTAATTGTAGGACGAGCCTTTCAGAGTTCATCATACCTTATGATCAGTATATGGAGTCAGGAAAAACCAACTGGTCTGTCGGTCTGAGATTCAGGATGAAGTTTGAAGGGGAGGGAGGGACAGAGGAGACGTAATCGCCACATTGACCTTCTATCTATTACTTATGCAGTTTCATGTTATCTATCTAGGCCCTATTTGGATGGTCTAAAATAAGTTGCTAGCTGCCAAAAAAAAAAATGGTGATCCAACCTGCCCAGCTTTATTTATAGTCTATTTTGGACTATTCAACCACCTAGCTTATAAAAAGCTCAGCTATTGCATCTTATAAAAAAAGTTTAGATGATCCAAACAAGGCACTAGTAGTCCCCTCATTGTACCTGGTGATTACTTGTGATATACGGCTATCTTGCATTGTAGGTTTTGATGGGAAATGAGGCAATTTTCTGATCAATTCCAAAACATAAAGCATGACTAAAGCCCATTTATTCCAACAGGTTTGCTGGTACCATAGTTGGTTGTGGAAATCTTAGCCCACGGTGGCCCGATTCCAGTTGGAGATACTTGAAGGTAATTGCTTTTTTAATGTCTACTAGTGCCATTGTGGTCTTCGGTCTTGTACCTATGAAACAGATGTTTGCTCTCTTTTTTTCACCCTTTTTTTTATAGGTGCGTTGGGATAAGCCTGCTAGTATCCCACGTCCTGACAGGGTCTCTCCTTGGGACATAGAATCTGCTTCTTCACCTCCTGCTGAACCCCTTCCACTTCCTCCAAGGGTCAAAATACCAAGACTAAATGCTCCTCTGCCTTCACCTGAATCATATGTTCTTACTAAAGAAGGCAAGTTTATTACGTAGATCATTTCAGTTTCAAGAGCAAGGGTGGTGATGAAAACTAACACAGCTAGGCTAATGCTTTCTAAATCATCTGTGTATATAATTTGCAGGTACAACTAATGAGGAAACCGATGTCTATTCTGCTGCCAAGTGGCGTCCACCACGGCCCCGTCTGGTGGCGTTCACTACTAGCAGCAGCAGCAGCAGCAGCAGCAGCAGCAGCAGCAGCTCAGGTTCCCTCTCCACCACCTGCACGTCTGGTAGCTCTCACCTGCAGTCCTCTTCCGACCAAGGATGTTCAGTTACTCTGTCCATGCACCTAGTGGAAGAGATAGCAAACAAGCTGGAGTATGTTCAGTTCCCGTGGCTGGAGCTCGAGGAAGAAAAGGAGAAACTGCATGGGCACATCAAAAACCTGGTTCAGGAATTCTGTACCACAAGAAACAGTGCTCTTGTCCTTGAGAGGTGGTTCTCGGACCTGGGAATCAGCTGGGTCCTCAGCATCGTTACCGACGATGAGGCATCAAGCGCCTCCGTCTTCCGGCAGCAGCAGCAGCTTGGGCACTTGGCTCGGAGCTGGATCGTGGCTCTGAATGTAATCCAAGTGTGCGTCTTCACATACTTGGACGGATCGTGCAACAGGGAGGAAGGCACTTTTTCCCCATGTGCTTCTGAATTCGCAAGGTTTCTCCAATCAACCGTCTCGAAGATGCTCCCTTTTGTTGACGCGGTTATTGCCCCAAATGTTGGTCCTCCTAGAATCCAAGATACTCTTTCTAATTCTAGCGATGGGGAGGCAACGACCGAGCCAACAACCGAGGAGAAGCTGCAGGCACTGATAGGCGTGCGTGATGCGCTCTCCGCAGCCTCCGAACAAATCCAGTTATGGCCCCATTGCCCACCCTCTCTAGGATCTAGAGATATAATTGACGAGATGAGCAATCTCTTGTCAGCAAAACTGGACAAGTTGGATCAGGCCATATTGGACACAGTGGATGAGATCAGGACGAGTATCATGTCCCTTTTGCTGGATAGCCACGAGGCAGACTCGATGGATTCTGAAGCAGTGCAAGGATCACCCAACATTCACAAGGTCACTCGGTTCATAGTCAACTGCATCAAGGTACTCTCGACTAACTACGCATTAGTGCATCAAATCGTATCTAAAGCGGCCCGCCTTGGTAAGTATGTGCCTGAGTATGGAAAAGCAAGTCCTCTTACTATGAACACTGACGACCCATTTGCTGCCCTGATAACGGAGATGATATCTTGTCTACAAGAAAAGCTTCTGCGAGTGTCCCAACCATTCCCAGATCAGGGCCTGCAGTTCTTGTTCTTGCTCAACAATACATACTTCATGTGGCAGCAGCTTCATCCAAGCTCGGCTTTGGAACCCTACATGTCGGTGCTCACTTGTAAGATCGACGACCACATACAGAGCTATCTGCAAGTGTCTTGGGCACCGGTGCTGTCATGCTTGCATGATCCTACGCCTCTTTGCCTTGGGAGATACTCACCGCTGGCAAAGTTCCAGCTAGAGTTTCAGAAAACGAGCAATGCCCAAAAGCTTTGGAAGGTCCCTGACCCTGAGCTGAGGGGAAGACTGAGGAAAGCTATCATCGAGAAAGTCAGTTCAGGCTTTACAAAATACCTAGAGGATTACAATGTCAATTCCCCAAGAGTCACGTCTCAAGTGCTAGAGGAGACGTTGCAAGAGCTATTTGAAGGATGAATAAGTGCACCGCTAGATATTAGTTGCCATAGGTAATACAGCTAGTTCCATTTTCATGTGTGTTAACTGTTTTATTTGGGTTTTGGAATAAATATGTTGTTACACTAAATGACTCCATGTCTGAAGCTGTGTGCGAATCAAAGGAAAAGTTTCTATACTCTGTTTTGCTCTGTTCTACTCTGCTTCTATATTATTTACTGTTTTGCTCTGTTTTTTTAAGAATCATGAAGGGGCGATGCCGATTATTTTAGTAGAAAGAAGAAATCTAAGCTGGACAGTACAATAGAACAACACAGATCCTAAAAGAGCCTCACAACAATAAAGAAGCAACAAACATTAAGTTAGCAACTAAAACAACTATAGATAGCGACCGATTGGATTTGGGACCTTAACTCGCGCAGTCCCCCATAATTCTAAACCGTTACACACTCAAACTGAGACCTAAACCACTGTACAACGGCGAGTGGTATAGATGAGCAAACAGGCCGCCCCGCCTAGCCTGGCACAGGCCTACCGGGCCTGGCCAAAACACGCCCCGTTGGCACCGAGCCACGACATTGCGTGCCACTGGGCCGTTGCACGCCCCGTTGCCAAAGCACGCCCCTTGCATAGTTGTCTTCGCTGGCGACGACATCGAGCCGCTTTGGATTACTCAGCTATTTTGGGTTTGATGAGAAGAGGACACGGAGGCAGGTACCAGTACCACATGAACGGGGAAAATAAAACGACGGCAGGTCGGAGGAGGTCGCGGCGCCGGCCCCTAGTCCCCGTTCTCGTCGGCTCTCACAGTCACGCACGCGAGCATGGAGGGTAGAAGTAATGGAGATCTTTGGCTTTGGAGCCGGTACCGCGATCAGACCACCCGTGGTTCATCCTCATCTAGCGGCTACACATCAGGTACCATCGTCTCGACCGGCTACACATCTAACAGCTCTCGCCTGTCATCTTTCTCGCTGGACTTGGAGGCAGCCATACACTTGGAGTTGGAGTTGGACGAGGATAGGTCTCGACCAACTAAGAAGTCTCGCAAAGGAATAGAGACCAGCAAAGAAAAACAAAAGAAGGAGGAGATGTACCACCAAGAAATAGCGAAGAATGAGAAGAAGGGAATTCCTCAAAGTCGAAGGCGGTGACATCAGCGTCCTAGATTGGTGGTTGAAACATCTAGGTGTCGGCTGGGTTCTCGACATCGCTGATGATTATGTATCTGCAGGAAAACTAGAGCATACGTTTGATCGTGCACGGAGCTGGACCAGGGCTCTCGCTAAAATCACCGAGACCATTCCTTCCCTGACGTCGCTCTGTTCTGGTGGTCACTGTCACGACTCTGTGGGCCTTCCTAGTAGCAGCTCTGAAGAAGAACAGCAACTTGAGACTGAGACTGGCAACAAAGATGGTATTCCAGATCTGTTCCACTTCGCGCGTCAGTTCATCCAACAAACCATGTTGAGACTGCTCGTTTTTGTTGACATCATAGTTGACGACCATATGAATAGGTGGGCGCTGCAGCCATACGATAAGGCCACTGTCCTTATAAGTGAGCACAGCGCGCTGGTGGATCTCAACGTCCTTCTCACTGTGCACGATGCTCTGTCTCAGGCATTATCAAAGATCCAATGGCTATTCCGTTCGCCGCCGCCCTCCTATGACAAGATAGTCCGCATTCTGTCAGCAAAGGTGACTAAGGTGGCTGGGCCCATATGGAGCACAATGTAGCAAATTTTGGATGCAGTCCACGGAAGATCAAGATAACTTGTCGCGTTCTCCAGATACAAAAGCATCATCAGACGTTCACAAGGACACTCGGTTCATAATCAGGTACATCAGGTTGTTGTGCTCTCATTAGTCATTACTGGTCAGCAGCTGCAATCGTGTCCGAAGCAGCTAGCCTTTGCAAGTATGTACCTCAGTCTGGAAACATAAGACCTTTGGACAGTATGATCAGAGAGATTGTGTCTTGTCTACAAGAAACGCTTGCCAACAGATCACAGTTCTTTCTAGATCGTGGCCTTAGGTTCTTATTCTTGCTCAAC
This sequence comes from Saccharum hybrid cultivar R570, assembly GCA_038087645.1. Taxonomy (NCBI): domain Eukaryota; kingdom Viridiplantae; phylum Streptophyta; class Magnoliopsida; order Poales; family Poaceae; genus Saccharum; species Saccharum hybrid cultivar. The sequence continues at coordinate 63,536,254 of JAQSUU010000259.1, forward strand.
AACTTGTACTTTATAATGCAGGAGCTCCCCTACAACACACCCTTTTCTCTCCAAGAAAACATGGCAGCCTTATTTGGCAAAGTTGGGGACTACGTGAATAGCTATCTACAAGTATCTTGGGAACCGATGCTGTCAAGCTTGTTAAATCCTACAGCTCTTTGTTTCAAGAGAAACTACTCCCTGCTGCCTAAGTTGGAGGATGAGTTACTCAAAAGTTATGGAAGGTCCCAGATCCTGAGCTCAGGAAAACACTACGCAATGTTATCATCGTGAAAATCATTCCAGGCTATACAAAATACATAGAGGACAACAAAATTAGCACCCCAAAATCCAGTCTGGACGAGCTGAAAGAGATGTTGCAAGAGCTGTTTGAAGGATGATAAACACTACTGAGACTGCAACACAGAAGCCAAGTCACCACAGAGTTTCTGCTGTTTGTGTTGATTTTTTTAATAAAGTGGTGTTGTTTCAAATGCCTTTGCTTCTTGGGCTGTACGTGAAGCAGAGGAAAACCTGAAGCACTAGAAAACTGCAACTTTGAAATAACTATGGAACAGCCAGGAGTCATGTGTATTCCATCTGCCTTGCAGACTTGTACTAGCACTAAATCAAGCCTCCTGAATTGTCAATTTCCAAACGAATTCATGTGCATAACTCAAAGCGTTGCTCAGGATCCAATTTTTGATCGACAATTCCTCCTATACTTGGCAGCAGCTTCGCACAGTTCTTATCACAAAATTGACGGTTTTTGTGTTCATGCTCCCACTTTAAAGTTCAATAATGGTTTTGCGTTCAACTTTTTAACTTTATGATTATGCTCTTTTTTTTCAAACTGAGGAATGGGTTTGCCCCAATTTGTTAAATGCAACTAATAGTGTCAATTCAGATGTGAAAAGACAAGTTTGTCTATATGGACATGAATTTGTGTTTTTACCCATGTTTTGAAATCAAACATTTCGACAACATTATGACATATTTCAAAAGAATTTGGCAACAAAACTTCACAAAATCAGCATGTATTTCAATTTTCAAGTCTCAGCTAACTTTGGCAGATTTTGACAAAATTATGACATAACTTAGTTATATATTCAAACGTCACATAGTATCATACAGTATGCAATAGTATCATACCAAGGAATGAACAATTAGGTAAATCGCCCCAATGGTCGAAGTTAACTCATCCTAGAAACCAAACTGAACTGACATCCATAACTTCTACCAAAATACTCTGTCACCATCACAGGAATTGCAGAAATTACCTAGCCTTTTTGTAAATATTGGAGAAATCTAAGGGCCAATTGTGTAACACCTTATTTATCCCTTCATGCTCAAATTCACTAAAAATGATTTCTAAAAAAAATTACAACAAATTAAAATTTGTTTGCTTGTTTACATATAAAACCATTTTCAAAAAACAAATTAAAGCTCTATAAAAAAAGGCAAAATTGGCTACAGGACACTCAAAGTGACCCCTCTTTGCTAGCGACATGAAAAATGGAACAGTTTACTGGTGGACACTGTCGTTATTGTCAAATTTGCTCTTGGACACCGCGGTCAATAAAATATTCATATCTTGCTTTTGAGGAGAGAGACATAGGGGAAATGTCCTTTTTACCCCTGGCTCCTTCTTCTTCCTCTCCCCCTTTCTTTTTTTCCTTCAGCTCGCCTGGCTACGATATTACATAAATGGTATACAACCGACCTAAGAGCAGTGCTAAGACCATTGTGGTCTTTGGTCTTGTACCTATGAAACAGAGGTTTGCTCTCTATTGCTTTTTCACCCTTTTTTTATTATTATTATAGGTGCGTTGGGACGAGCCTTCTATCATCCCACGTCCAGACAGGGTCTCTCCTTGGGTCATAGAACCTGTATCATCACCTCCTGTTGAACCCCTTCCACTTCCTTCAAGGGTCAAAATACCAAGACAAGATGCTCCTCAGCCTTCACCTGAATCATATGTTCTTACTAAAGAAGGCAAGTTAATTTATTATGCAGATCACTTCAGTTTCAAGAGCAAGGGTGACTAAAACTAACACAGCTAGGCTAATCCTTTCCAAATCAACTGTGTATGTAATTAGCAGGTACAACTAATATGGAGACTGATGTGTATTGTTCTGCTTCCAACTGGCGTCCACCACGGCCCCGTCTGGTGGCGTACGCTACTAGCAGCAGCAGTTCAGGTTCCCTCTCCACCACCTACACGTCTGGCAGCTCTCACCTGCAGTCCTCTTCCGACCAAGGATGTTCGGTTACTCTGTCCACGCACCTAGTGGAAGAGATAGCAAACAAGCTGGAGCATGTTCAGTTCCCGTGGCTTGAGCTCGAGGGAGAAAGGGAGAAAATTCACGGGCACATCAATGGCCTGGTCAAGGAATTCTGTACCACTAGCAACTGCAGGGCACTTGTCCTGGAGAGGTGGTTCTCGGAGCTGGGTGTCAGCTGCGTGCTCAGCATGGTTACTGACGACGAGCCAGTAAGCGCCTTCGTCTTCTCGCGGCAGCAGCTTGGGCACTTGGCACGGAGCTGGATCGCGGCTCTGAATGTAATCCAAGTGTGCCTCTACACATACTTGGACGGATCGTGCAACAAGGAGGAAGGCACCTTTTCCCCAGCTGCTTCTGAATTTGCAAGGTTTCTCCAATCATCTGTGTCCAAGATGCTCCCTTTTGTTGACGCGGTTGCTGCCCCAAATGTTGGTCCTCCTAAAATCCAAGATACTCTTTCTAATTCTAGCAATGGGGAGGCAATGACTGAGCCAATAACCGAGGAGAAACTGCAGGCACTGATAGGCGTGCGCGATGCGCTCTCCGCAGCCTCCGAGCAAATCCAGTTATGGCCACATTGCCCACCCTTTCTAGGATCTAGAGATATAATTGCCGAGATGAGCAATCTCTTGTCAGCAAAACTGGACAAGTTGGATCAGGCCATATTGGACACAGTGGATGAGATCAGGACGAGTATCACGTCCCTTTTGCTGGATAGCCACGAGGCAGACTCGATGGATTGTGAAGCAGTGCAAGGATCACCCAACATTCACAAGGTCACTCGGTTCATAGTAAACTGCATCAAGGTACTGTCGACTAACTACGCATTAGTGCGTCAAATCGTATCTAATGCAGCCAGCCTTGGTAAGTATGTGGCTGAGCATGGAAAAGCAAGTCCTCTTGCTACGAACACTGACCCTTTTGCCGCCTTGATAATGGAGATGATATCTTGTCTACAAGAAAAGCTGCTGCGAGTGTTCCAACCATTCCCAGATCAGGGCCTGCGGTTCTTATTCTTGCTCAACAATACATACTTCATGTGGCAGCAGCTGCATCCAAGCTCGGCTTTGGAACCCCACATGTCGGCGCTTACTTGTAAGATCGACGACCACATACAGAGCTATCTGCAAGTGTCTTGGGCACCGGTGCTGTCATGCTTGCATGATCCTACGCCTCTTTGCCTGGGGAGATACTCACCACTGGCAAAGTTCCAGCTAGAGTTTCAGAAAACGAGCACTGTCCAAAAGCTTTGGAAGGTCCCTGACCCTGAGCTGAGGGGAAGGCTACGGAAAGCTATCATTGAGAAAGTCAGTTCAGGCTTTACAAAATACCTAGAGGATTACAATGTCAATTCCCCAAGAGTCACGTCTCAAGTGCTAGAGGAGACGTTGCAAGAGCTATTTGAAGGATGAATAAGTGCACCGCTAGATATTAGTTGCCATAGGTAATACAGCTAGTTCCATTTTCATGTGTGTTAACTGTTGTTATTTGCGTTTTGGGAAAAAAAATGTTGTTACTTGTTACACTTAATGACTCCATGTCTGAAGCTGTGTGCGAACCAAATGAAAAGCTTCTATATTCTCAGTTTTGCTCTGCTCTACTCTGCTTATATACTATTTATCTGTTTTCGTTTACTTTTTTGAAAGGATCAGGCAGAGAAGCCGCCGATTACAATAAAAAGAAGAAATCTAGACTGACCACTACAAGGGGGCAACAAAGACCCCAAAAAAGCCTTGCAACAATAAAGAAAGCAACACGCATTAAGCTAGCAACTAAAACAACTATAGACAGCAACCGATTAGATTGGGACCTTAACTCGCACCGTCTCCCCACAATTCTAAACCGCTACACACTCTACAACTACCTAAACCACTATACACACTCTACATGTACCATACCACGGTCCGTTGATTACCACGTTGCGACAACATCCCCGGAAAAAAACTGCGAACATAAGGTTGACAAGTACCCTTGTGTGCTCGTTTTGTGATGAGTGATTGTCAATGTGATCCACAAAATAGGTTGAGTGGTGACTAACCTTATCATGGCGAAAGCTATGTGTGTGACATGTCTCTTGGTTTGTGTTGTGCAGGTGTGGAGCTCAGAGGCGGTGGTCGACGGCGAGATGAAGGTCAAGGAGGACGTGCCGTGCCGATGGACCGGGAGCGGTGAAGGACGGATGTGAGGCTTGAACCGAGGGACCCAGAGGTCGGGTGACTAGCCGCGGTGGCTGACACTTGGGATATCGACAAGTGCAAGAAGACATAGGAGTGACAGTGTTGACCGAGTCAAGACGGCGGACGTGTGGGTCGAGCGAGGCTCAAAGGACTTGGCGTTCCGGCCGATCGAGGACGGCGGTGACATGTGTCGAGCAGCGAGGGACGCGTACGGAGTACGCTACTCACGAGCGGGTTTGGTGGTTTGGGCCTCAAAACTATCGGTGGCCGGTTTACGGGTTTAGGCCTCAAAACCCAGACGGAAGTTCCGAAGAGGAACGGACGGCACGTGGCGGCATCGGGGAGTTCGCGTCGAGGCGAAGCTACTGATGAGGAGGCACGGTGGCCGTCGGATGAAGATGACACCGGGTTGGATCATAACGCCCTTGGGCTAAGTGGTTTGACTCAATTGTATCCAGGGGTAAAACTGGGATTGTGTAATAGCCCTGTTAAATAGGATAAGGGAGCCCCATCTCCCTCACATCTCTCCCCACTCTTATTTCCCCTCTTTCTCTTAGCGTTTGCTCTTCCTGTGCTTCTTGAGAGAGGTCCCAAATTTGAATATTTTGGTGTGTATTCTTTGAGATTTGGAATAGGAATAGAGGCCCAAATCCTCCTCTTGCCCTCTGGGTTCCTATCTTGAAGCTGTGATTTTCGTTCTTATTTTTTCTCATTTTCGTGGTGGGCTGTGATATGAGTTTCCCAGAGTTTGGGACTGTCTCAGGTAATGATTTTTGGGGAATCAGTTTGTAGTTAGGTGAAATAACCCAGCCCTTTTCATTAAGCTGGACATTTCCAAGGCCTTTGATTCTATCAGTTGGCCCTATCTACTGCAAGTATTACAGGCATTAGGTTTCAGTCAAAAATGGCGGGACTGGATCTCATCACTGCTTATGACTTCATCGTCTAAGATTTTGATCAACGGCAGGCCAGGGAAAAACATCAAACATGCTCTGGGGTTGAGGCAGGGAGACCCACTCTCGTCATTGCTATTCATCTTGGCAATTGACCCTCTCCAACGCATCATTGAAATGGCTGCTGAAAAGGGGTTCCTCCAGCCGGTTCTACTGAAGACAGCAAAGCTGAGATGTTCTCTGTACGCGGATGACGCGGCAATATTTTCGGCACCAACAGCTAACGATCTGTCAAGATTGAGTAGAATTTTACATACCTTCGGAGAATGCTCAGGTTTGACAATAAACATGGCCAAAACGGAAATTTTCCCAATCAGGTTGGATACATCCACGGTGCAAACTCTTCTTCAAAATTTTCTGGAAAAGATCTGCAGCTTCCCGGGGAAATATTTGGGATTACCACTTCACACCAGAAAATTAAGAAGAGTTAAAATTTAGCCTCTCATTGACAAGATAGGATCCCGACTACCTGGATGGCAAGGTAAATTACTGTCAACCGCCGGAAGAGAAACACTGGTAAAAATGGTTCTATCCTCACAGCCAATCTATCACCTTACGGCTTTCCCGGCGCAAAAATGGTTGATCAAGAGAATAGATAAAATCAGAAGGAGTTTCTTATGGCATGGAGAAGCACCAGAAAATGTCAAGGGAGGGCATTCCCTAATAAACTGGCCAACCACATGCCGCCCAAAAGGAAAGGGGGCCTAGGAGTTTTGGACCTGGAGAGATTTGCAAGGGCATTAAGGTTGAGATGACTTTGGTTCAAATGGAAGCAAAAAGACAAAGCATGGAACAATTTTGACACACCGTGCGACAAAACAGACGTGGACCTATTCAACGCGTCCACTGTGGTGGAAGTTGGCAATGGAAAATCAACATTCTTTTGGACATCAAGCTGGATCAGTGGTAAAGCAGCAAAAAATATAGCGCCAAGATTGTTTGCAAAGTGCAAAAGAAAAAAGATCAAAGTAGACAAGGCATTGAATAATAACAAATGGATGGAACATTTACTACCGATTATTGACGCTGATGAACTCAGTGAATATGTCGACCTTTGGGAGGCGATACATCAAATACCAATAAATAGTGAAGTCGAGGATAATATTCGATGGCGGTGGACAGCAAGTGGGGAATATACGACTAGTAGTGCCTACAATATGCATTTCGCAGAGGCATACAACAAACTAAGATTAACCCCAATTTGGAAAGCACAGACTGAACCTAAGTGCAAGTTTTTTGCCTGGACATTACTACATCGGAAGATTCTGACGGCAAACAACTTAATCAAAGAAATTGGCCAAATGATCCTTTATGTAAACTTTGTGGAACTGAGCTTGAAACGCCTCAACACCTGTGCAAGGATTGCAGTTTTACAAAGGAGGCTTGGGCAATTCTTCAAAGTTGGTGCAACATCACTCATCTTAGGAATATGGATCAATCTGGCTCTCTCTATAATTACTGGAGAAAGTGTCGAGCCACCTTTGACAAGGCAACAAAGAAAATGTTTGATGGAATCATTATATATTTCTGGTGGCATATTTGGAAGGAACGTAATAGAAGAACTTTCCAACAGAAGAGAAGAAGACCAAGAGAAGTAGCTAGTTTATGCAAGGATGATATCAACCAATACAACATGGTAATGGTACCTAGAACGTCCTCGAGTTAGTTGACTTGGTTATCATTTTCGGTTGCTCCCTAAGGGGCCTTTGTTATTGTTAGGTGTTAGCGAGTTGCGCTTCAGTCAGTATTTATTTCGGTCAGGAGTGGTTTCAGGCTTTTTATCTTGTTTTGGTGTTTCTTTCAATCCCGACTGAAGCGCTTAGGTGAGTAGCTCTTTTTGTACTCAAACTTTTTTTTGGCTTTTCCCGTCTAATAAAATTTACAGCAAAGCTTTTGCCGTCCTTTCAAAAAAAGTTAGGTGAATTTGGACTGTGCAATTTTTGGGAGCGAATCCTTGTGTTGTGATGGAGATCGAGTATTTTTTGTGGCCGCCCTTTTCCTGTCTGTGTTCTTCGTTCTTCTCTGTTCTCGGTCAGGCTTCTGTTCGTGTCTGTTCTTGGCCACGCGAGAGGCCCAAGCAGCGAATCAGGGCTGCTGCATCAAGCGTGCTCAGACCTGAGCAGGTGCTTACCCTGTGGTTGTGCCGGCGGAGAGCAGCCCCTCCGTCCTCAATCTTGAGTCCGCAGTTGTCTGGTTGTTTTTCTTGCCGTACGTCTCCGGTGCAGGTCGGCAGGCGCCGTGCGCCGGTTGCCGTGTTTCGATGCCGTCGCGTTGCCCAGGTGCTCAGCGGCTCCGTCAGCTTATCCCAAAGGGTCCAGGTGCCCTCTCCGCAGGAGCGCTGCTGCCCTGGCCGTGCTTTTCCAGTCTCCTGCTTATGCTGTGCGTTCTCTTTTCTTGCGTTCGATTTCAGCTAGCATCGTTGCATCCAGAGTAGCACTGGTTGGTGCACCAGGCGTTCAATCTTTTCAGTTTGTGCTTGATCCGTGCTTGATTTTGATTGGTCAAGTTTGCTTTTTGCATCACGTGGTGATGTCTAGCTCTCACTAGTGCTGCTTGCCTTGATTTCTCTGAGCACAGGTTTGATCGGTGCAGCACCAGGTGTGCTTTTCGGTCTTGAATTCCAGAGCCCTTGGTTGCTCTCGTTTTGTGCAGGATAAGCTCCGGTGGTCACCGGCGAAGGCACCAGTGCCCCTGCGTTCGAGATTGGTGCTCCTGATTGGTTTTCAGGCCGATATATTTTGGGTGTATTTTCAGTCTGTGCTCTTCTTTTTCCGTCTTGGCAATCTGTTTCACTCGTGGTTTGCACGATTGAGATCCGATTTGAGTTTCGTCTTTTGCGTTAGTCTTCTACTGTTTCATGGAATTTATCTAGGTACTCTTGTCACCAGTTGGCTTAGGTATTTTAGATTTAGAAACGATCGTTGTGTCTTGTCCTTTGCGGTGAACTTGGGACAGCGGCTGAATATTTCGAAAGAAATTTGAGGCTCTCATTCACCCCCCCTCTAGTCGCCGTTTTCGGTCCTTCAATTGGTATCGGAGCCGGTTAAGGATCATTCCACCTTAATTGGTCCATGATCCACGAAGGCGACATAGAGCGTGGTTCTGACAAACCACCGTTTTTCGATGGAACAAATTACCCCTATTGGAAGATCCGCATGTCCGCGCATCTCCAGGGTATTGATTGGCTTGTTTGGAAGATTTGAGAGGATGCTACCTACGTTGTGCTTGAACCCCGTGCTCGTGTCACGCAAGATCAAAAAGATCGGCACAACGCTAATAGCAGAGCTCGCGCAGTTCTTTTCTCGAGTCTTCGCTTCAAGAATTTGAGAGAGTCTCCGATTGTACTACTGCTCAGGAGATCCGGGTAAGGCTTCAGAGCTATCACGAGGGGACCACACAGGTCAAAACCAGACTCTACGAGACGTACAAGAGGGAGTACGAGAACTTCACCCAGCTTGATGGCGAGTCCATCGATGCCATATTTTCTCGCTTCAAGACCATCGTCAACAAGATGCGAGCAAACAAGGCACAGTTACCTTATGACGATCATGAGAGGGCACTCAAGCTTCTATATGCTCTAGCTCGGAAGGTATGGGATGTGAAGGTGACCGCCATCATTGAGTCTTCAGGGTATGAGACCCTCACCGTGGACAAGCTTTTCAGCAAGCTCAAGTCCACCGAGATCGACTACCAGACCCAAGCCAAGCTCAAGAATCCCTCTGCACCGACTATGGCTTTGATCTTAGGTAACGGCTCAAGTTTTTGGCTAACCCTTCATAGATGTTGTTTGTCTTGTCTTCTTTGGTGTCTGTTACAGAGGAGCAATTGGAGACCCTTGGGGATGATGAGCTAGCGTTGATCATCAGCCGGTTCTCGCGGTTTCACAACAACTGCTTGAATCGCCGGCGTGGTGGTGGTCCGAAGGAAGGATGCTATGGCTGTGGAGATCCTGACCACTTCATCGCCCACTGCCCAAGAAGAACAAGCACTCCTCTGACAAGCACGACTCCAGCAAGCGCAAGGACAAGCGTGAGTACACCTCCAAGCACAAGTCGAAGAGAGTATTCGACAAGGAGGCACTCAAGAAGAAGTACTTCAAGAAGGCCAAGGCCCAAGAACGCGCCTTCCTCGCCTCCCTCAGCGACCTCGACAACGACACCGATGACGACCGTTCTTCTTCCTCGAGCGATGATGAGTCCGAGAAGAGGCGTGAGAACAAGTTGACCGGGCTTTGCTTCGTCACCAAGTCCATCCACGGAGGCTACTGCACCATGGCCGTGGATGAAGGGGTGAAGCCCAACAAGGACGTGCTTTCCGGTGATGACAACTCTACTGAGATAAAACCCTCTGTTGACGCTCTTATTGCTGAGCTTGATATCATGACTGATACTTTGATGAGTCAAGATAAGCTGCTAAAACGTGCTGCTCGTGAGAGGAAAGAGTTTAAGGACAAGTTAGAAGTTGTGGAGAAAGAGCTTGAGAAAGCTAAGAAGCTTGTCGTTCATGTGTCTGACGAGGTTGAGTGTGATGAATGTGCTGTTCATATGACTAACTTTTCTGAGTTGCAATCTAAGTATGATGCCTTGTTAGATGAGAACAATGAGCTGAAGGTTAGGTCTAGCTTGTTGGGTGCGTGCAAGTCTTGTTTAGGCTTGCAATCTGAGCTGGTAGAGAAGAATGCCAAGATCCTTGCTCTTGAGAAGGCCAGTTCCGATAGCACGGTTGTTGAGTGTGCACGTTATGAGAGCTTGGTGTTGGAGCTTGAGTCTTGCAGGCGGGATAAGATGAGATCCAAGGAAGACAACACATACCTTCGGTCCATCTTGAATTAGGTGTCTTGTAGTGAGCCGCAGTTGGGCATGATGATGAGCCAGTTCAGGCGGGAAACTGGGACATCGGGAGTAGGCTTTGCTTTAGGTGGGAAGGGTGAACATGTCTATGGCAAAATTGGTGAGTTCAGTGGTTTGAACCCAAGTGAAAAACCTTCCACTGCTCCCAAATTGATCAAGATCAATCCACCTAAGCCTACCGAACCCACTGTGAAAGATGGAGTGTTTGAAGAACCTCCAAGAGCTCCACCCCAAAAACAAGTTTGGGTTCCAAAACCAAACCATCTCAGGAATCCACTTGACACTCTACCGAACATCTCTGAGGATCCCCTTCCTAAAGCCAAAAAGCTACCAAGAGTGACACATACCCACGAGAAAGTGAGCCAACAACCACTCAAGAGAGAAGTAAGGTATCACTGTGACTATTGCCATAGGGATGGTCATCTTGTTGAGTTTTGCTTTAGGAGGAAGAGAGATGAGCGGCGAGAGTACGAGTTGAACAACCGGAACATGTACCGCCCGCCCCATGGCGTACATGTGCCGCCTGTTCAGAGGCGCAATGTTAGGCCTCGAGGGGCAATGCCTCAAGGTGCTAGGCCTCATGTTGCGAGACCACGCGGTGGTCGTGGTGGTCATGTCCAGCGTGGTTCAGGTCGTGATCAATATGACTTTGGACCTCGTGGCAGTGGCTTTCAGTCCTATAGCTCTAGCGGACCACATTTTCTCCCACGTGGTGCCCGCTTTCCCCAAATGGGACATGGCATGTTTGGTATTTTTCCTAACACTTTTCTTGGGCAAATGAGCCAACACTGGTATCCTTCATAGTTTACTAACCCCAGTGTTGCACCATTTGCTCATCCCATGTCTTTCTGTTAATGCAGGACGGAGGCCTGGAGAACACGTGGCTCATTGATTCCGGCTGTTCGTGCCACATGACCGGAAGTTTAAAATGGTTCTCCAGCCTCGACCCCGTGCAATGTAAGGAGTACATCACATTCGAGGATAATAGCAAAGATAAGGTGCTTTCTTGTGGGACCATTCAGGTCAACGAGAATTTTATCTTGAAGGATGTTGCTTTGGTTTCAAATTTGCATTTTAATTTGCTTTCAGTTTCGCAACTCCTTCAAGATGGCTTTGAAGTGCGCTTTAAGACCGGCTTGTCTCGAGTTCTTGATTTCCAGGGAAATCTTGTTTGCCAGATTGTCCCTTTTGGCCGTGTCTTTTGAGCTGATTTTTCTTACTCTTTTGGCTCTTCTCGATGTCTGGTGGCCGGATCCTTCTCTGAGCTTTGGAAGTGGCATAGGAGACTTGGTCATTTGAGCTTTGACTTACTAGCTAGGTTGAGCTCACTTGATCTAATCCGAGGATTGCCCAAGTTAAAATTTGAAAAGGATTTGGTTTGCCACCCTTGTCGTCACGGGAAGATGGTTGCCGCTTCTCACCCTCCTGTGACTCAGGTCATGACCAAGGGACCCGGTGAGCTACTCCATATGGACACCATTGGTCCGGCTCGGGTTTGGTCTGAGGGAGGGAAGTGGTACGTTCTAGTGATCGTGGATAATTTTTCTCGCTACTCTTGGGTGTTCTTCATGGAGGGTAAGGATGAGGCTTTTTCTCATGCTCGAGATTTGATTCTTTGGTTACAGACTGAGTTGCTAAAGAATGCCATGAGAGCTATATGCAGTGACAATGGCACAGAATTCAAGAACTCTCAATTTGATACTTTTTGCTCTTCTTTGGGTCTTGAGCACCAGTTCTCCTCGCCTTATGTCCCTCAGCAGAACGGTGTTGTTGAGCGCAAGAATCGGACCCTTGTTGAGATGGCCAGGACGATGCTCGATGAGCATAGGACTCCTAGGAGATATTGGGCCGAAGCAATCAACACCGCATGTCATGTTTCCAATCGCATTTTTCTTCGAGCCTTCATGAAGAAAACTTCTTATGAGCTGCGATTCGGTCGACTACCCAAGGTGAGCCACTTTCGAGTGTTTGGATGCAGGTGCTTCATCCTGAAACAAGGTAATTTAGATAAATTTGAGTCTCGATCCTCGGATGGTGTCTTTCTTGGTTATGCTTCACATTCTCATGCATATCGAGTACTTAATCTTGAAACTAACCGAGTTGTAGAGACTTGTGAAGTCACTTTTGACGAGACCATGCCTTGTTCTGTTCCTGTCTTTGAAAGTGCAGGTGATAAGGAGATTGGTGAGAGCATCTTTATTGAGGAGAATGAGGAAGATGCTGATTGGGGAGATGTTGAGCCAACCTCTTCAGCTACTCTAGTTGAGTCTGCGACGACTACTTCGGCTCATGGTCCCGACCCATCTTCTTCCACTACTTGGGGTCCGTGCGAGCCGCCTCCTTAGCCTGCGCCGACTGAACCTGAGGAGGCCCTAGCTGCTATTGAGAGGGAGGCGACATCTTCGAGAGAAGCACCTCAGCACATCCAGCGTCGCCACCCGCCTCAGACCATGATCGGCGACATCAGTTAGCGTGTTACACGCTCAAGGTCATATGAAATCTCACATTTCGCTCACTCTGCTTTTGTCGCTAATTTCGAGCCACAAAATATTGGACACGCACTTTCTAATCCCGATTGGGTCAATGCTATGCACGAGGAGTTACAGAACTTTGAGCAGAATGAAGTCTGGGTCTTAGTTCCACCTCCACCTGAGTGTCACCCCATAGGTACAAAATGGGTTTTCAAGAACAAGCAAAGTGAAGATGGAGTGGTGGTGAGGAACAAGGCAAGGCTAGGCTAGTGGCTCAGGGGTTTTGTCAGAAAGAGGGAGTAGACTTTGAAGAAACCTTTGCTCCTGTGGCCCGTATCGAGGCTATAAGGATGCTCTTGGCTTATGCGGCTTCGAAAGAGTTCAAGCTGTATCAAATGGATGTGAAGAGTGCCTTCTTGAAGGGGTACATAGAGGAAGAAGTGTATGTGAGGCAACCCCTTGGCTTTAAAAATCCCAAATATCCCAACCATGTTTACAAACTCCACAAAGCCTTGTATGGGTTGAAACAAGTCCCGAGAGCCTGGTATGAGTGTTTGAAAGCTTTCTTGCTAGCTAAGGGCTTTAAGATGGGTTCAGTAGATAAAACTTTGTTTCTCCTCAAGCAAGACACTAACACTTTGTTGGTTCATATTTACGTGGATGATAACATTTTTGGTGGCTCCTCTCATGCTCTTGTTGCAAAGTTTTCTGAGACTGAGCAGGGAATTCGAGATGAGCATGATGGGTGAATTGACGTTCTTCTTGGGCTGCAAATCAAGCAAACACGCGAGGGAACGTTCATGTATCAAGGCAAGTACACCAAGGATCTCCTAAGGAAGTTTGATATGGGCGAGGCCAAGCCTCTTTCGATGCCCATGTCAACCACGACGGTCCTAGACGAGGACAAGGAAGGAGAAGCTGTGGACCAGGAGTACCGAAGCATGATCGGGTCGTTGCTGTACGTGACGGCGACGAGACCAGACATCCAGTTCGTGGTTTGTCTCTGTGCGCGCTTTCAGTCTTCACCACGCACTTCGCATTGTCAAGCCGTCGAGCGGATCATGAGGTACCTTCGTTTCACACTCGAATTTGGTCTTTGGTTTTCGGCTTTCTCCTCTCTGTCTCTTTGCGGGTATTCCGATGCAGATTATGCTAGTTGTCGTGTTGAGAGGAAGTCCACTTCTGGGACTTGTCAGTTTCTTGGGTCTTCACTTGTGTCTTTGTCCTCTCGCAAGTAGTCCACTGTAGCCCAATCCACCACAGAAGCTGAGTATGTTGCTGCTGCTGCTTGCTGTTCCCAATTGCTTTGGATGGTTGCTACTTTGCGAGACTATGGCTTAGAGTTTAGGCGAGTGCCTTTGTTCTGTGATAGCACCAGTGCCATATGTGTAACCAAAAATCCCGTTCTCCACTCCAAAACCAAGCACATAGAAGTTCGTTTTCACTTCTTGCGAGACCACTATGAGAAAGGGGGACATTGACCTTATTCATGTTGACACCCACAACCAGCTCGCAGATATCTTCACCAAACCCCTTGACCAAGCCCAATTTGCTCGCTTGCGAGGGGAGCTTGGAGTTTGTTTCCCTTTTTAGAGGAGAGAAGTTTTTGGTTCTTGTACATACGTCTTTGGTTTTCTTTGTAGTTTAGCTTTTGCTTTTGCTTTTGTATCATATTTGCATATCATATCATCATGTATCATATTGTATCTTGAGCTTCATCCTTATAGTAGCTAGATTGATACTATGCTCTTGTTGGGGATGTTATGGATATGCATGATGTGCTTTGCTTAGGCTCACTTTGATCTCTTGATATGAGCTAAAAATATCTTTTTTATTGTGAACTTGAATAACACTTGAAGAAACTTGAAACATGTTCACCACTACTTGTGGCAACTGGCATGTATAGGTGTGTCGAGAACCCTTTGCTTCGTATATATGCTTAGTTGCTACGGCTCATACCTTGAGTTACACACTTGCTTGAGAAACTTGAATTTGTACTAAAACTTGAAAAATAAGGTATGAAAAGATCGGGATGGATCTTTGCTGTCCCATGTTAGAGTATCGAGATAGCTCCCTATTGCACTTAAGGATGAACTTGAGCTCTGTAATGGATACCAAGATCACTGTCTTAAGCTTCTGATTGCTTTTGGCATAGGCTTGACATGATCAATAAGTTAGGTTTTGATGGCATCGATAACCTCCCGCACACATTTGTTTGACAAACTTTGGTGATAAGCTGCATAACTCCGATAAAATTCAATTGCTATCTGAAAATTTGATCAAAATCACAAGTTTGTCTCATGATATGATGTGTGAACTTTGTTTGGGGTAGTTCACTTTGCATACATGTGTGGCACAAGGTTGATCTCCTGTCTATATTTGCTATGTGCTCTTTTGGTGGTGAACCCTCTTTTAAATTGCTCAACTTGATCAAACTTGGTACAATGCCATATTTCGTCTCATTTGATCACTTTGAGCATTTGCTAGCACTTGTATTTGTTGATATGTATACATGACAGCATCAGCTAGAGCATCTTTTCAATTTACTTGCTATAATTTTGAAGCTTCTGCATTTGTGCCTTTCTGCATTCATAGCATGTTTTGAGGGGGAGTTGCAATCCTTGGGCTCTAACTTGATAAATACATGTCAACAAGGGGGAGAAGTTTCCACACTCACAATGTCACAATCACTCAAAGTTGAGAGATATACATTCATTTGAGAGAGATTGCACTTGTTCAGGGGGAGTTGCACTTGAGTTGTTTTTACTAGATGTGTTGATCCTTTGCCTCTTCTGGAGGGTCCAGCAGCTTTTCAGATTTTCGAGTTTTGCTAGTGGTGTTGAGCCTGTTGCCTCTTCTTGAGGGCTAGCTTTGTTTTACTTGGTTGTGTCGAGCCGTTGCCCATATCTTTGGGGACCAAGTTTTGCTTATTTTCAAATAACCCGGTTTTGACTTTTCTTTGACTTTTGGTCATTTGAGTGAGTTCTTTGTTTTCTCTTCTTCTTCTTTTTCTTTTGCTAAAGCTGTTCGTGTATTAGTGTTGACAATGCACTCATCAAGGGGGAGATTGCGAACACAAGGTTGACAAGTACCCTTGTGTGCTCATTTTGTAATGAGTGATTGTCAATGTGATCCACGAAGTAGGTTAAGTGGTGACTAACCTTATCATGGCGAAAGCTATGTGTGCGATATGTCTCTTGGCTTGTGTTGTACAGGTGTGGAGCTCAGAGGCGGTGGTCGACGGCGAGGTGAAGGTCAAGGAGGACGTGTCGTGCCGACGGACCGGGAGCGGTGAAGGACGGACATGAGGCTTGGACCGAGGGACCCAGAGGCCTGGTGACTAGCCGCGGTGGCTGACATTTGGGACATCGACAAGTGCAAGAAGACATAGGAGTGATAGTGTTGACCGAGTCAAGACGGCGGACGTGCGGGTTGAGCGAGGCTCAAAGGACTTGGCGTGCCGGCCGGTCGAGGACGGCGGTGACACGTGTCGAGCAGCGAGGGACACGTACGGAGTACGCTACTCGCGAGCGGGTTTGGTGGTTTGGGCCTCAAAACCATCGGTGACGGGTTCACAGGTTTGGGCCTCAAAACGCGGGCGGAGGTTCCGAGGAGGAACGGACGGCACGTGGCGGCATCGGAGAGTTCGCGTCGAGGCGAAGCTACTGATGAGGTGGCGTAGTGGCCGTCGGATGAAGATGACACTAGGTTGGACCATAACGCCCTTGGACTAAGTGGTTTAACTCAATTATATCCAGGGGCAAAACTGGGATTGTGTAATAGCCCTGTTAAATAGGATAAGGGAGCCCCCATCTCCCTCACCTCTCTCCCCACTCTCATTTCCCAATATTTTGGTGTGTATTCTCTGAGATTTGAAATGGGAATGGAGGCCCGAATCCTTCTCTTGCCCTCTGGGTTCCTATTTTGAAGCTGTGATTTTCGTTCTTATTTTTTTCTCATTTTCGTGATGGGCTTTGATCTGAGTTTCCTAGAGTTTGGGACTGTCTCAGGTAATGATTTTTGGGGAATCAGTTTGTAGTTAGGTGAATTTGGTCTGTGTAATTTTTGGGAGCGAATCCTTGTGTTGTGATGGAGATCGAGTATTTTTTTGTGGCCGCCCTTTTCCTGTCTGTGTTCTTAGTTCTTCTCTGTTCTCGGTCAGGCTTCTGTTCGTGTCTGTTCTTGGCCACGCGAGAGGCCCAAGCAGCGAATCAGGGCTGCTGCGTCAAGCGTGCTCAGACCTGAGCAGGTGCTTACCCTGTGGTTGTGCCGGCGGAGAGCAGCCCCTCCGTCCTCAATCTTGAGTCTGCAGTTGTCTGGTTGTTTTTCTTGCCGTACGTCTCTGGTGCAGGTCGGCAGGCGCCGTGCGCCGGTTGCCGTGTTTCGCTGCCGTCGCGTTGCCCAGGTGCTCAGCGGCTCCGTCAGCTCATCCCAAAGGGTCCAGGTGCCCTCTCCACAGGAGCGCTGCTGCCCTGGCCGTGCTTTTCCAGTCTCCTGCTTATGCTGTGCGTTCTCTTTTCTTGCGTTCGATTTCAGCTAGCATTGTTGCATCCAGAGTAGCACTGGTTGGTGCACCAGGCGTTCAATCTTTTCTGTTTGTGCTTGATCCGTGCTTGATTTTGATTGGTCAAGTTTGCTTTTTGCATCACGTGGTGATGTCTAGCTCTCACTAGTGCTGCTTGCCTTGATTTCTCTGAGCACAGGTTTGATCGGTGCAGCACCAGGTGTGCTTTTCGGTCTTGAATTCCAGAGCCCTTGGTTGCTCTCGTTTTGTGCAGGATAAGCTCCGGTGGTCACCGGCGAAGGCACCAGTGCCCCTGCGTTCGAGATTGGTGCTCCTGATTGGTTTTCAGGCCGATATATTTTGGGTGTATTTTCAGTCTGTGCTCTTCTTTTTCCTGCTTGGCAATCTGTTTCACTCGTGGTTTGCACGATTGAGATCCGATTTGAGTTCCGGCTTTTGCGTTAGTCTTCTACCGTTTCATGAAATTTATCTAGGTACTCTTGTCACTAGTTGGCTTGGGTATTTTAGATTTGGGAATGATCGTTGTGTCTTGTCCTTGGCGGTGAACTTGGGATAGCGGCTGAATATTTCGAAAGAAATTTGAGGCTCCCATTCACCCCCTCTGGTCGCCGTTTTCGGTCTTCAAAAACAAAGTTGTCAAGTCGACATACCATGCATCACCGTCGCTTGTGCCATCGTCATTGACATTATCCCACATCAATCAAACCACTGACATGCAGGGTTGGCTGCCGCAATCCACCGCAAGCAAAGTAGTTGTCACACGAACGGATCCACTTGTGCCGCCTATCAGTGTTGTCCAACACTAGACTAGCCATGCCAAGCAGTGCTAGTCGCCATAGTCCTCTGCAAGCCACCAATTTGAAAACATGAAGAACTGCCTATGATCATCACCAAGTTAGCTGCATCCTTCAAGATCTGCTTGCATGCAAAGTACCCCTCATCAACCTGGTCGCCTCATCCAAGATAGTATAATTGTCAAGTGGGGCTTCCAACTACCATCCAAATACCTCTTTGTACTGAAACAACCAGCTACTATGTAGGACCCCTCGTCGCCTCGCCACGCAGGCCACCTTAGCAAAGTACTTATGTTGTCCAACACGTAACGAAGCGGCCACTCATGCCAACTTTGCGGATACCCATGGCCCACAGCCCACAGCCCTGCCATACCATTGCCTAACAAATAACACACATCATCTCTACCCTCAAACACCGTGTCTGCGTCCTTGTCCTACCATGTACGCTCAGTTATGTAAAGACAGTCTCAATGCATAGTTTGTAGAGACAGTTTCCTAGAACAATAAATTCTAAAATAGACCTAACCCTCCCAATGCATAGTTTCTATAACAGTTTCTAAGTCTAGAAAGAATTAATAACCTTATGCATATTTGATAAAGAGAGCTTGATCAATTGTAACAAGGATATATGTAGCATCATGTGGCCACAAATCAATACCAAAATTTCTTATACTCAGTACCATCTTTGCCATCTAGAGACTTGAACAGTAAAAAAGCAAGAGTTCAGACTAGGCAACGCCATGCCCCAACGGGTGGAGCACCAGGTGAAGGAACACCATGAACGGAGCCCCAATGCCAGAGCTTGAGCATCAGCTGTAGGCTGTAGCACAGTAGCAGGATGGACAACATGAACACCAGCAGCTTGACAACTAGCTGCAGGATCCCGGTGGCTGGAGCACCATCGGCTCAAATCCTCAAGACCGCCAGGCGGAGCAGATGTTGCAGCGGCACGCGGGTAGCAATGCCTTTCCTGGAACTCGAACTCACAATGGGCAGGAAGAGCACACAGGCGGGGGAAACATGGGAGCGCGTGCCCGGAAAGGAGTCGCTAGAACAAGCATGCGGCACGCTTCAGGTGCAATGGCTTTCGTGGTGGCGCGCTTGGCAGGGAGCGGGGGATCTGGATGGAAGCGGATAGAAACGAGTCGTTTCTTCCCAACACTATTGTCTGGTTTCTTCGAATCTCCACGCGAGGACTCGGTTCCTTGAGTTAGAAACCGTTTCTCCCATTTCCACTCTCTCTATATTAACTCCTTTGCCACGTCAGCAAATTGGTTAGTGTCGCAGGGTCGGAACCGCGGCAAGCATTGTTGTTCGAGTCGGTGTCAGAGTACGTATCTCCGGTGGCTCGGGTGGACTCAAGAACACAAGAATCATAGAGAGGACGTAACGGTTTATCCTGGTTTGGGCCGATCGATGCCCTACGTCCAGTAGCTAATGATCCTTATACTCAAGAGCACCCAAAATCGGGGGGTTACAACAGAATGTATAGGAGGTAGAGAAAGATTTGGTAGGGGGTTAGCTCGGTGCTAATCCTGAGGTTGCCTCGCTGCCGGTGGAGCCTTCCCCTTGTCGGAGAGGAGGAAGACGACGGGTGCGGTGGAGGAGCTCTCGGTGCCCCTCTCTGGGTTGCTCTGCTCTCGATGCCGAGCAGGAGCGGATCGATGAGGAGTCAAATGATCTGTCTGGGATCGTCCTCCCCCCTCTAGAATCCGACCTTATCCCTTATATAACGAGACATGTCGAGTACATGGTGGTTTGGGGGGTTGTGCCTATGGTTTACATGCGTCGGAGTCCAGGAGGGTCTTGCGGCGGCGCTCTGTGGACCATGGCGGTGTCGTGGTGCCCAAGAAGCCCAGGGCATCGTCCGGCTGGCCTGTTCTGACACGTGTCAGGCTGTGTTAGCTTGGACCGGCCTCCCCCAGGTGCACCTTCTGGAGTTTTCTTGGTGGCGAGGGAAGTCGGCTCGAGGGGTTGACGCGGGTGCCCAAGGTGCAGTGTCGGGGAGCCCCCGAGCCTTTATGGCTCGGGGCGTGTCTTCTTGTGCCTGGGCCTTGGCTGGCGTCGTAGGCCGGTCAGGAGCCGAAGGGCCGGACTCAGGTTTCCCGTCGATCGGGAGCCTAAGGCTCGGGCGAGCCCCCGAGCCTTGAGCAGAGGCGGTGACATGCTCAGGCTTGGACATGTTTCTTGGTCTGAGGGTGCGCGTGAGCGTACCCGATGGGTATAGCCTCCGAGCCCCAGGCGATTCTAGAGGGGTCGGTCGGGGTCTCTTCAGTTAGAAACCATTGATCCCGAGGCTTAACATACCCATATGTTAGGAGCTCGTCAGTTAACTGGCAAGGTAATTAAGAGAGATAGAAACCACTGTTAATATCCCATTGGGACTGCACAAATTATTGTCCATGCTCAGCAAGTGTTTTATTTGCTAATTACTGTGTACGCTCAGTTATGTAATTAGCTATGCCGTCTGGCTCGACCAGTCAGGCATGCCGCTGTCAGCAACATCGTCAAGCTTGACTCCTCGGGCATGCCGCCGCTGGCAATTTCGCCGGGCTTGGCTCCTTAATCAAGCCACCACCAGCAATATTGCTACGCTCAACCCAAATCGACCACGCCATACTTAACGTAGAAGATTGTTGTAGTTACGATGATGGAACTTTTTTTTATCTAAGCTAGATTTTTTGAGCTAGCATACTATGGAAGAATTTTCTCCTGAAGCTAAAACATCTATTATTTAAGCGATAATATATTTTTTTTGTAAAGCCACAACATTATTCGCATTAAGCCGCAACATTTTTTCCCTAAACTTAGGAACATTTTATTGTGAGTCTAGAACATTATTCTCTCGAACCTAAAACATTTTTCTCAATGAGGTAGAACAATTTTCTTATAAAACCTAGAACATTGTCCCTCTCAATATAATAAAAAAATGCTCTTCCTTTATGGAGAAAATTTTCTACAAATGTCATCCAGATACAGATATATTTAAGTAGGATCCTTTTCTAAAGTTATTATTGTAACAAATGCATTATAGAATTTAATTTAAAAGGCCTAGCATTTTTTAAAAAGTTTCCAAATTTTGTAATGCGCCAGGCCGTTAGCAATATCGGTTTCACTCAGCCCCACTTAGATTCCTTTTTTTTCCTTCTTTGATGATTTGATTTGATGACGAGGAAAAATCCACTTTGATTAGTTTGCCTGGTGCGGCGTGGGACATTGTGGGCCAGTGCAGATGCTTTGCTTTCGGCCCAGATAAAAGACTGTAAACAGGGCAAGGTGGAAGCGCATCGCGCGTTCCTCGTGAAAAAAGCGATGGGTTCGCGAGGGTACAGAATCCAATTCTGTTGCAAAGACGCGTTTCCTTCAGTCCAAACGCAAACGCCCTCAGTACTCCCCTCTCCATCACTCATCAGTAGTTCCTCCCTAAACCCGTGAGTCAAGACACCGGCTCAACCTCGATCAGGAGACATTGCTGCCTGCAGATCACACATCTCCTCCAGTTGCTAGCTACAGGGGCAGCTAGCTTGGCATGGCGGCCACGGGCAGGGATGGTGGCTGCGAGCCTTCTGTTCCTTGGACATACCGCCTCCGCGAGCAGACCGGACGATCCAATTCCTACGACAACAGCATTAGCAGCTCGTCATCAGGTACCATAGTCTCGACTACCTACACTACATCTAGTGGTTCTCGTCTGTCCTCTATCTCCATGGATGCGGTCAGACACTTCGAATTGGCGTTAGACGAGGATACTGAGCTTGTTCGACCCACCAAGAAATCCCGCAAAGAAAGGCAGAGGACGGACATCAAAAGCCTCGTCAAGGAATTCTTTGGTGCGCCGTCCGCAGAGTGCAGCATCAACATCAATAGCAATAGCGGGGACATGAGTGTTCTGGAGAGGTGGTTCGCGGAGCTAGACATCGCCTGGGTTCTGCACCTTCCTGATGCTGAAGGCGATGATGCATCTGCAGAACTCCACCATACTTCTGCAGATGCTGCGGAGAGATGGATCTGGGGTCTCCAGAGAATCTTGAATGCCATCCCTTCCACTTCCACGGTGTTTTCGGGCCTGTCCCATGTTTATAAGGAAGAAGATCAACATGTGACTGAGAGTGACAAACAAGCTAATAATGTTCCGGATCCAATCCACTTTGCAAGATTTACCAAAGAAGCCATATCGAAAATGTTCCCTTTTGTTGACTTCGCCATACGACAGGTGGTTGTTTGTACACCATACAAGAAGCTCCATACTATGTTGGGTGTGTATAAGGCTCTGTCCGATGCAACAAACAAGATCTCGGGGTTATTGTTATTGTACCCCATCCCTGCTTTCAATATACTGCAGGAGACGGTCAGCCTTGTCTCAGCAAAGAAGGAGGAGGCAGGTGAGGCCATATGGAGCAGAATGGAGTCTATTAGGACTCGTGTTCTGGAGTCCATAGAAATAGAGTATGTCGACGGCTCGTCGAGTTCTCTAATTCCACAAGCATCATCGGACATTCACAAGGCCATTCTGTCTGTAATGGAGTATATCATCTTCCTGGACTCTAATTCCTTATCGATGTACCAAATTGTATCTACAGCAGTTTGCCTTGGTAAATATGTGCCTCAGATTAGACAAGAGGAACCTTTGCACAGCATGATATTGGACATGAACTCTTGTCTACAAGAGAAGCTTGTCAAGATGTCAGAATCTTTTCCAGATCAGGGCCTCAGATTCTTATTCTTGCTCAACAACTTAGAATTCATACGGCAGAGCCTCATGGATAATCACCTTTGCAACTGGTTCCTATTCGACAAGGAAGGCAAAGCCCTCTCTAAGAAAGTAGAGGGCTACATTGAGAACTATTTACAAGCATGTTGGGAACCAGTGTTGTCGTGCTTGTTCAGTCCTACACCTCTTTGCTTCGGGATAAATCATTCCCCGCTGTCCAAGTTTGAGTCTGAGTTTAAGAAGACGTACACCACTCAAAAGGTATGGAAGGTCCCAGATCCTAAGCTTAGAGAAAGACTGCGTAGAGCTATCACCAAGAAAATTGTTCCGAGGTACACAGAATACATAGAGGAGAACAATATTACCACGCCAGGAGTGGCCCCCCAGGATCTCGAAAATATGTTGCAAGAGTTATTTGAAGGATGATGAACAGAGTGCACCACGAAGTACAAGTCATCACCATGTAGGTGTAGGTCTCCAAGCATCTGGTGTTGGTTTATTTGGAATTGAATTTGTTGCTGCCAATGACTTGGCTTCCAAAGTTGTTTTGTGAAGCAGAGCAAAAATTGAAGCATTACTATACTTCATTCACTTTGCTATTTATATATTTTCCTCACATTTAGAAATAAAATGTAACACCACATAGCTGTCTTTATCTTGTTCCATGTTGGCTTTGTACCAGTATCAGTGATATGGATGTGTTCTCAGTGTTATGAGATCTACTTTTCATACGAGGTAGATTAGTAAGTGATGCTATATATAACAGTAATGGATACCTTGGGGTGTGACATTGGCACGATGCCATTCACCTACCTGGGTTTGCCCATGGGGACGACCTGTTAGACCAACAGGACCATCTAGCATTAGATCTAGGGGTGCAAACTTTAGCGTTTTGTGATATACATGGTCCTATTACATGATCTACACAGAGAGGGAACAGAGAGAGAGAGAAAGAGAAGGATGGCGGCGGGCATGGAGGCCACGGGCAGGGATGGCGGCCGCGGGCCTAGTCTTCCTTGGAGCTACCGCCTCCGCGAGCAGACCGCCGGACGATCCAATTCCTACGACAAGAGCATTAGCAGCTCGTCATCAGGTACCATAGTCTCAACTACCTACACTACATCTAGTGGTTCTCGTCTGTCCTCCACCTCCATGGATGCGGTCAGCCACTTCGAATTGGCGTTAGACGAGGATACTGAGCTTGTTCGACCCACCAAGAAGTCCCGCAAAGAAAGGGAGAGGACGGACATCAAAAACCTCGTCAAGGAATTCTTTGGTGCGCCGTCCGCAGAGTGCAGCATCAACATCAATAGCAATAGCGGGGACATGAGTGTTCTGGAGAGGTGGTTCGCGGAGCTAGACATCGCCTGGGTTCTGCACCTTCCTGATGCTAATGGCGATGATGCATCTGCAGAACTCCACCATACTTCTGCAGATGCTGAAGTGAGATGGATCTGGGGTCTCCATAGAATCTTGGAAGCCATCCGTTCCACTCCCACGGTGTTTTCAGGCCTGCCTGAAGTTTGTGAGAAAGAAGATCAACCTGTGCCTGAGAGTGACAAACAAGCTAACAATGTTCTGGATCAAATCCACTTTGCAAGATTTACCAAAGAAGCCATGTCGAAAATGCTCCCTTTTGTTGACTTCGCCATACGACAGGTTGTTGTTTGTACACCATACAAGAAGCTCCATACTATGTTGGGTGTGTACGAGGCTCTGTCTGATGCAACAAAGAAGATCTGGGGGTTATTCTACCCCATCCCTGAAGGAGCTTACAATATAATGCAGGAGACGGTCAGCCTGGTCTCAGCAAAGAAGGAGGAGGCAGGTGAGGCCATATGGAGCACAATGGAGTCTATTAGGACTCGTGTTCTGGAGTCCATAGACATAGAGTATGTGGACGGCTCGTCGAGTTCTGTAATTAAACAAGCATCATCAGACATTCACAAGGCCACTCTGTCTGTAATGGAGTATATCAACGTCCTGTGCTCTAATTCCTCATCAATGTACCAAATTATATCTAAAGCAGTTTACCTTGGTAAATATGTGCATCAGAATAGACAAGTGGGACCTATGCACAGCATGATCATGGACATGGTGTCCTGTCTACAAGAAAAACTTGTCAAGATGTCAGAATCTTTTCCAGATCAGGGTCTCAGATTCTTGTTCTTGCTCAACAACTTAGAATTCACACGACAGAGCCTTATAGACAATCACTTTTGTTACTGGCTCCTGTACCACAAGAAAGGCGAAGGCCTTCCTGAGAAAATCGAGGGCTACATGGAGAACTATTTACAAGCATGTTGGGAACCAGTGTTGTCACGCTTGTTTAGTCCTACACCTCTTTGCTTCGGGATAAACCATTCCCCACTGCTCAAGTTCGAGTCTGAGTTTAAGAAGACGTATGCCACTCAAAAGCTATGGAAGGTCCCAGATCCTAAGCTCAGAGAAAGACTGCGTAGAGCTATCACCAAGAAAATTGTTCCGAGGTACACAGAATACATGGAGGAGAACAATATGCCAGGAGTCACTCCCCAGGATCTGGAGATGATGTTGCAAGAGTTATTTGAAGGATGATGAACAGAGTGCACCACCAAGTACAAGTCATCACCATGTAGGTGTAGGTCTCCAAGCATCTGGTGTTGGATTATTTGGAATTGAATCTGTTGCATCCAATGACTTTGCTTCCGGAGTTGTTTTGTGAAGCAGAGCAAAAAATTGAAGCATTATTATACTTCATTTACTTTGCTATTTATATATTCTCCTCACATTTATAAATTATAAATAAAGTGTAACACCACATAGCTGTGTCTATCTTCTTTCATGTGTGCAGTGTACCAGTACAAGTGATTTATAAATTTATATGGAAGTGATCTCAGTGTTATGAGATTTACTTTTTCATATGAGGCAGATCAGTACGTGATGCTATATATAACAGCATTCAGTACCATTTTACTTGCCCAAATGTCAGTAGAATGTTCTTTTACAATGAGCGGATTATAACCATGCAAGGAACATCTTTGTCTGTATCAATATGGTTCCTACAAAGCTGACCTCTCCGGCTCCCTTTCTGTTTTCATGTACAAAATAGGAAACACTTAGATCATACTGTACATCACAAGGCCAGGTATCTGTCTCTGGTTTCCTGCCTCAAGCGATGAACAGCTCAGATGATACTCCCCGTTTATTCCTTTTATCGCCTGCATACTCTGCTTTGTTCTAGCACCGGAGACAAATGTAACCTGTATGGTTTATCATATTTAACAAATCAAATCAAACCTAGCTCCTGCATTGCTGTCTATATATCGAGGAATTAGTAGCCCAAGCTAGTGTGAAATTACAACGAACTACACAAACACTGCAAAAACATCTTTAATTGGCTACATACATGTGCTAAATACATGATCCAGGAATTCCTCAAAGCCAAAGGCGGTGACATCAGTGTCATAGATTTGTGGTACAATTCCAACTTGAATCATCCAGGAACATACGTTACAATGAAAAAAAACCAAGAAAAGAGGAAAGAGAATATCCAAAGACCCGTGAGCTCCCCCCGACCCCCGCCGGCGGCCGCCCGGCCCCGGCGCCCACAGCCCCCGCGCCGGCGGCCTCCGCCGCTGCCGCCCACAGATCTATGACCTGAGCACCCCCAGGCATACCACCACCGAATCTCCCCTCCCCGACTCCTCCTTGGCTGTGCCTGCTCTGATCCATGGAGCTGGGTTCCTCGGCCCGCCGCTCCTGGGCGGACCAGGTGGAAGAGGACGTGCGAGCCGCCGCACTGGCCGGATCCGCCCGGCTCAACCCCAATGCGGCCCCTTTCTCGCCGTCGCGCGCCGGGCCCTCCACGCTCAACCCCGATGCGGCCCCGTTCTGTGGCTCGCCGGCCGGTTCATGGGCGAACTATGGAGAACGCCTGTCCTTCTCGGACTCCGAGGAGTCGGAGGGCTCAGAGGACTCGGGCCCTACCTCTCCGGCGCCAGTTCCGAAGGGGAAGACCGTGGCTCCCATGGGTGGGCCCGTCATCGCCGTCCGCGACGTCGCCGCCGTGTCTGGGATGCTGGCGGCTTTATGGCGGCAGCTCGTCGCTCGCACGGGGCGATTGAAGGTCTCTCACGGACCTCTCGCCCCGGTGTCGCCCTGGAACGACCCCCCGCGACGTCGGGCCCTAGGTCGCGGTCGCCGCCTGTCAGTCACCCGGCACGCGCTCTTGGGGCCCCTGACGCTGATGGTTTCCACTTGGTGGCCAGTCGCCGGCGTTGGCGTCGGCGCACTCCGCCGCGGCGGACCAAGCCGGTGCCGCCAGAGCTCATCGGAAAGTGCTTCAATTGCTTGGGCGAAGGGCATGTCCGCGCGAACTGCAGCAACCCGCGTCGCTGCCTGAACTGTGGCAGTGAATGCCATCGCAGGCGTGAGTGTCCGTTCCCCCCGCTGTTGACTGTTGGGGCTGGGACTCGGAAGCGTCGCCGGTCTCCCCCGGCACGTGTGCCTCGCCAGCTCCCTCAACAGCGCCGTCGACGCGCCCTGCGACGCCCCGTGGCCTCGGACGATGCGGTCACTGGGGGCTACATCTCAACCGGGCGCTCGACGCCGGAAGAGGAGCTTGTCGTCATACCTCGCTCTGCGGAGCTAGAGGCGGCGGAAGCGGAGCTACGCCTTGCCCTTGTCGCTGTCGTCGCGGGCACCAGGCCAGCGGTCTCTGCGGCGATGATCCGTCAACACCTGCTGGTGCACTTCGGCATTGATGATTCGGCGGCATCGGTGGTCCGGCACGAGCCAGAGGACTTCCTTGTCAGGTTCGCGCGCCATACTGACTTGGAAGCTGTGCTTCATACGGCAATCCACAATGCGCCTCTCCATCTGGTTTGGAATCGATGGCGTAGAACCTCCACGGCTACTGCGGATAGCTTCCACTACAGGGTGCTTGTGGGTATGCGGCACGTTCCACTTCATGCTCGCTCTGTAGCGGTGGCACAGCACATCCTGGGCACCTCTTGTGCAAACGTGGAGGTTGCACCCCCGGGCACCGTTCCTGAAGAAGATGATCGTGAATTTTATGTCGCTGCTTGGTGTTCACACCCTCGAGCTGTCCCAGAAAAGAAGACCCTGTTCATCCCCGAGACCAATGCGATGATCCCTGGCAGTGCTCTCTACGTCGAGCCCGGTGATGTCCTGCCCAGTAGTCTCCCGGGGCTGCGTTACCAGGTTCGCCTGCGCATTTTTGAAGCCCAGGACTGGAGCACTCCTCCCCCATCTGACGATGAGGACCGGGGCGGCAGGGGCAACGGTGACAGTGGGGACTCTGGTGACTCCAACTACAGAAACCACCCAGGCATGGATGGTGGTGGTGACCGAGCTAGGATGCATGGTCCGCGCTCCTACCGATTCACTGATGATAGGGACACCACACGCCTGGGTGTCCGTCGGGGACCTACTTTCAGGGCAAGGGGGACGGTGATCATTGGTTCAGTCTCCTGCCCATTCCCCACGGACGTGGTTGAACCAGCTCCCGCAGGCGCTGCTCAGCAACATCTGCAAAATATGCCGGCCAGGAAGGCTGATCTTGTGGAACAGATGATGAAGACGAGTGAGTTGATGGGACCGTGCATCGGTCCGTCCGACGAGATTATATCTATGCTTGCCCGGGATGACATCGTCACCGCGGCTTCTGCAGACTTTGGCGATTTATCAAGCCTAGAACTGAATTTCGCAACGGCGGCGTGCGGGTCAACAATGACCTCCACTTGGGATGATGACGTCTCCCTGATCGGACGACGATCGCCGCCTTGTGAGTCCCTGGGCATCATGGGGGCCATACTTCTCGATGACATGTCGCTGCTTCAGGCATGCGTCGCTGTCGCTGAGGTGTCCACAGCTGCGCTGCAAGGGGAACACCCGCCTACTACCACGACGCCACAGACTACCCCTGTTGACGCCCAGGATTTGCCCCCGGGGATGATGACGCAGCCTGCTGATGCTGCGGGCAGAGATGCTGATGTTCGCTGCGTTGTCGGGAATGCTCTGCCGCCAGGGGGTGAGCAGGACCAGCTTGAGCAATCAGCGGTGGTGCCCCCCGCGGTTCGTGTGGATGTGGCCCCCACCCTTGCCACCTCTGCTGTGAACGCGGTTGCGTCCCAGGAGATGACGCATCCTGCTGTCGGCGACCTGTCTACAGAGGTTAACTGTGCTGCAGGGCATGAATTGCTCCTTGAGGGTGAAGGGCAGGACCAGCTTGAGCCACTGGCGACGGTGCCCCCCTCAGTTCGCGACGAGGCCACGCCCCTCCTTGCTGAGAACATGGTCGCGTCGGTCGCCAACGCCAGCGCTACTGACCCTGTTGTCGCGAGCGCAAACGACCCTGTTGTTGACGAGTTCATTGTGTCGATCACCGACGACATTGTAACCCCACTGCTTGCATCTCCCCCTAGGCTCAGGAGGTCACAGGACCCTGATTACAGTGTCATCCCACGCCGCAGTTTGAGGCTGGCTGACAAGACAAAGGCCAGTAACCCTGAGGTGCAAGCCACCAACGTCATGCTTAAGAAGCTCGGGAAAGATGTGCCGCCTCCGTCCTCGGACGCCTCCGGGGCACGCAGGTTCAGGGAGACCTTCTGCGGTAACTTGTCGTCCACCACGAAGGAAGCGATGCGTGAACTGTTCCCGGCGCGCAGGCGGTTTGGGTTGAGGCGCGTGGCTGTCTGACGCCTCCCCTAACCCCGTCGCCCAAGAGCCTTCATGGACCGGGAAAAACTTCTCTGTTGGAACGTGCGCGGGCTTAACTCTCGCGCCCGTCGCTCTGTTGTTCGCACTGTGGTGATGTCCGAACACTTGTCGCTTCTCTGCCTTCAGGAGACGAAGGTCCAGAATTTTCCTGCCGCTTGGATTGCGGACATTATGGGAACCGGCTTTGATTATGCCTGTTTGCCGGCAATCGACACTGCCGGGGGGGTTCTGTTGGCATGGCGCCGCGACGTTTGGTCAGGCACGATGGCGGTAACCCGTGCATACTCTGTTTCAGTCCACCTCGTGCCTCTGAATGGCAGCACCCCGGGCTGGTGGCTAACATCTGTTTACGGCCCAACGGTGCTCGCCGAGAAGGCCACCTTCCTAGACGAACTACGGGGTACAATGAGATCCTGTCCCGGTCCCGCGCTATACTGCGGCGACTTCAACATGATTTACCGGGATCAAGACAAGAACCAGGGAAGATTGCACCGCTCCTGGATGAGGCGCTTCCGTACGGTCATCGACGACCTACAGCTTGCGGATATTCACCTGCATGGCCGCCTATACACGTGGTCCAGCGGGCGTCGGAGACCAACACTGGAACGCCTTGATCGCATGCTAGCTACATGTGCATGGCTCGATCTCTTTCCTAACCACTACCTGGCATGCATGTCCTCGGACTGCTCGGACCACGCACCTCTGTCACTTCGATTGGATGTGGTACCGTGGGCGAAACCTCAGTTCCGCTTTGAAGCTTTCTGGACTACACTCGATGGATTTCTGGATGTCGTGGCTGAAGCATGGTCGGCTGCGCCGGGAGGTGCGGATGCATGCCGCGCACTTGATTCCAAACTGAGATACACGGCCAAAGCTTTGCGTGCATGGAGTGCGAAATCGGTCGGCGGTGTGCGGCTCCAGCTTACCATGGCCAGGCTTATTGTCAAGGAGCTTGACGTGGCCCAGGAGTCCAGGAGCTTATCGGATGAGGAGATTGAGTTGCACATGGACCTCAAACGAACCATTCTCGGCCTGGCATCGCTGTCCAAGACGATTGCCCGCCAGAGATCGTGCATCCGCTTCCTCCGCGAGGGTGACGCCAACACACGGTTCTTTCACCTCCAAGCTTGTCATCGAAAGCGGAAGAGTTATATTCCTACGTTCGAACATGATGGCGTGTCGCTATCCGATGAGGAGGCCAAGGCTGACGCCATCTACCACTACTACAATTCCATTCTTGGAACATACTTCGCGCGTACCAGGAACGTCAGCTTGGCCTCCCTACAATTATCGCAGCTTGAACTTGATGCCTTGGCGGCGCCGTTCACAGTCGACGAAATCTGGGGCGTGATCAAGGAAATCCCGAATGACCGGGCGCCCGGCCCGGACGGCTTCACCGGCCGGTTCTACAAATACGCGTGGCCGGTGATCAGAAATGACGTTGTGGCGGTCTTCAACGCCGTCTGGGCACTGGATGGTCGTAGCCTGAGCACTCTAAACACCGCAAATATGGTGCTACTCCGGAAGACGGCAACGCCCTCCTGTTTGAAAGAATACAGACCCATAAGCTTGATTCATAGTGTGGGGAAACTTGTCGCCAAAGTCCTTGCTAACAGATTGGCGCCGCACCTTCCGCTCCTGGTGAGAAGCAACCAGAGCGCTTTCATCCGCGGGAGATCAATTCACGACAATTATATGGCGGTTCAGCTTGCTTGCCGCTGGATGCATAGCCGTCACTGCTCGGCTGTCCTCATCAAGGTGGACATCGCAAAGGCGTTTGACTCCGTTTCCTGGGAGTTTCTCCTACAGCTCCTGGCCTTCTTGGGCTTCCATGGTCGCTGGACGGAATGGGTAGCGCTACTGCTATCCACTGCCTCTACACGCGTGCTGATGAATGGGAGGCCGGGTAGGAAGATTTGGCACGCCCGTGGGCTGCGGCAAGGGGATCCCCTATCACCAATGCTGTTCGTGCTCGTAATGGAGGTCGTCAACGCCATGATCTTGGCCGCGGACGCGCGTGGCGTGTTTCAGCCACTGCCGACCACAGTGATCCGCAGCCGAGCCTCGCTTTATGCCGATGACTTGGTCATCTTCTTGGCTCCTGTGGCACGGGATCTCAGATGTCTCAGGGCCATCTTAAGCCTCTTCGCCGATGCTGCAGGCTTGGTAACGAATATGGAGAAGTGCTCCATCTCCCCGATTCACTGCTCCGAAGAAGAGGTCGCCACCACTTTGGAGAGCTTCCCGGGGCGGCTGGTCCCATTCCCGTGCATGTACTTGGGCATCCCCTTGACCCTACGGAGGCCGTCGCACGCGGAAGAGCAGCCGCTTATCGACAAGATTGCGGCGCGCATCCCCACGTGGAAAGCCGGCATGCTCAACTACGCCGGGCGGACCACTCTGACGAAGACCACCCTGTCCGCCATTCCGGTTCACGTCTCGATTGCCTCCGGCCTATCCGCCTGGGCGCTCCGTCAGATAGACAAGTTGCGTCGGTCCATTCTTTGGGCAGGAACGGACAATGTCGCCGGCGGCAAGTGTCGTGTTGCGTGGAGGATTGTGAACGCCCCTACCTGTTATGGGGGGCTGGGCGTCCGAGACCTCAGGGTGGCCGGTTTCGCCATGAGACTTCGTTGGGAGTGGTTACGGCGGACGCGGCCGGACCTGAGCTGGTGCGCCCTTCCGCGCAAACCTGAGCGCGCCGTTCAGTCAATGTTCCAGGCATCCATCACGGTGACCATCGGCGATGGCCACTCGGCCAAGTTCTGGACGGACCCGTGGCTTCCTGACGGGCCCATCTGCCGCTTCGCCCCGCACCTATTCAATGCCATTCCGAAGCATCGTCGCGGTAAGTCCGTTCGGGACGCCATCACGAATAGAAGTTGGGTGCGGGACATCCGTGGGGCTCCAGTAGCACACGTCCTCTGTGACTACGTGCTGGTCTGGCACAAGGTCGACGGCGTACTCTTCGACGACTTGACCTCTGACCGGTTCATTTGGAAATGGGCTGCGGACGGCTCATATTCCGCTTCATCAGCTTACAGGGCCTTCTTCGTGGGCATGACGATGCTGCGCGGAGCGTCTGAATTGTGGGCGGCCAAAGCACCTGCAAAGTGCAAATTCTTCTTCTGGTTGCTCCTACACGATCGTCTTTGGACTGCCGCAAGAAGGAAACGACGAGGTTTGCAGGATGACGATGGATGCGCACTTTGCGATCAGGAGCAGGAGACGGCGGCCCACCTCGCTGGGGAATGCGTCTACGCACGGGAAGTTTGGTTCCGTGTGCTGGCGAGACTTCGCGCTCCAGGTTTGACGCCACAGCCAGGTGATCTCTTCCTGGATTGGTGGCTACAGTGCAGGACATCGCTCCCCTCCGCTTGGCGCGCTGGGTTCGACTCCCTAGTCATCCTTGTTGCATGGTGCTTATGGAACGAACGCAACCAGAGAACCCCTTCCACAATGCTCGTCGAACCCCCCTCCAGCTCGTCGGCGCCATCGCTGAGGAGGCTGAGAGATGGTCCATGGCAGGGTTCTCCCATCTCTCTGCGTTCTGGTCTCGGGGAGCCCAGGAACAGACGTCGCAAAATTCAGCCACCATGTAGCTCTGTTCTGTAGTTTTCGCCTTCGCTACTTCCTTTGCTGCTTTGCTTGCTGCGACCATGTTCTAGGTGCAGGGGGCCGGGTTGCGGCCGTAGCGTGCTGCTCGCATTCTAGGCCGCATTTCATTGTCTTGTACCACAGACTCTTTCTTCTTAATGATATACATGCTTTGCATGGTCGAAAAAAAAAATAGATTTGTGGTTGGAAGATCTGGGTGTCCGCTGGGACCTCGACATCGCTGATGATATTCATGCACAGAGCTGGATCCAGGCTCTCGATAAGATCACCCAGACCATACGTTTCAGGGCGTCGCTCTGTCCCGATTATGACTCTATGGGCCTGTCCAGTATCCGCGCTGAAGAAGAACAGCAACCTGCGATTGAGACCGGCAACAAAGATAGTATTCCGGATCTATTCCAGTTCGCACAATTTATCCAAGAAGCCATGGTCAAACTGCTCGTTTTTGTTGACCTCATAGTTGCTCCAAATGCGAAGAGCACTTTACAACAAGTTACTGTTATGAATCGGAGGGTGCTGCAGCTATACCATAAAAAGCTCACTACCCTTCTCAGTTTGCACAGTGCTATTCGGTTCGGAGCACTCCTAAGGAGTTGAAAGGATACAAGACAACAGGATAGTTAACATTCTGTCAGAAAAGGTGACTAAGACGGCTGAGGCCATATGGAGCACAATGGAGCAAATTAGGATGGAGTCCTCATTAGATGATCGTGACGACTCGTCGTGTTCTCTAAATACACAAGGATCATCAGAAGTCCACAAGGCCACTTGGTTTGTAATCAGGTACATCGGGTTGTTGTTCTCTCATCATTACTGGTCAGTGGCTGCAATTGTGTCTGAATCAGCTAGCCTTGGCAAGTTTGTACCTCGGACAAGGAACGTACGACCTTTGGACAGTATGATCGGAGAGATTTTTTTTTTTTAGGAAAACAGGAGAGGCTCAGGAGCCTCTATTGAAAATTTATTAAAAACAACCGAGAAAGTTGCAACAAAACAGTGTCCTGTCTACAAGAAACGCTTGCCAACATATCAGAATCCTTTCTAAATCATGGCCTCAGGTCCTTATTCTTGCTCAACAACTCATACTCCATACAAGTGCTCTTTAGCTACACATCCTTTTGTGTCCAAGAAATTCTGGCAGCCCTACATGGAAAAGTTGAGGGCTACATGGAGAGCTATATCTACTAGTATCTTGGGCACCAGTATTGTCATGCTTGTCGAATCCTGCACCGCTTTGCTTCGGGAGAAACTACTCTCTGCTGCCTAAGTTTGAGTCTGAGTTTCAAAAGACGTACACCACTCAAAAGATGTGGAAGGTCCCAGTACCTGAGCTCAGGAGAACACTGCGCAAAGCTATCATCGAGAAAATCATTCCAGGCTATACAAAATACATAGAGGACAACAAAATTACCAACCCAAAATTCAGTCCCCACGAACTAAAAGAGATGTTGCAAGAGTTGTTCGAAGGATGATAAACACTGAAAGTGCACGCAGAGAAGCCAAGTCACTGCAGGGTTTCCATTTGTGTTGATTTTTCAATGATTTTGCTTCTGAAGCTATATGTGAAGCACATGAAAACTTGAAGCACTATAAAAATTAAAATTTTGATATAAGAATTATTCTACACAACTTATTAGTTATAGAACTGGACCCAATTATGTGTCTTTCGAACTTCCATTTTGTCCCTCTCTTTCTTTCTATTTTAATCGCTTGCTTCTTGTCTTAACTAATACTTCCTCCATAAAAAGAATGTTACTCCACATATATAAATGTGGTTCCTCGACATATTTTGCGCTTAGCCATTTCCTCTGGTGTCAAATTTATTTTTTCTACAAAAAAAATCCTCTCGTGCAATCCACACAGAGCATACAGCAGGGGAAAAAAAAAGCTAGCTGCATGCCTGTCTATTCAGAATCTAGCATACAGCAGGAAAAAAAATCTCCATCCTAATGCCAAGTTCAACACACAAACACACACATAGATAAGCTGGTAAGCCTATGTGACAATAATATTAGCCGAACCCATTGCACCCTCCGCTGGCGTTGCCCATAACTCCAAAACTCCTGCTGCGGTGGTGCCGCCGCGTCCTTATTGTCTTCGCCGGCGATGACGAGGCCAAGGCGGAATTCTTCGGATCCGAACATTTGGACCCGAGCGCTCCGCCGAACGGCTTCCTGCGCGAGGCTTCCCGCGCAACGCCGCCGAACCAGGCTCCAGGTACGTACGTACGTTAGTTTCTCTTTCCTTTTTTTTTTCTTAATCTTCTCTTTTCTTTTCTTTTCTTTTTCTTTTCTTTTCTTTTTTCTTTTTCTGTTCTTTTTCTTTTTGTGCTTCATTTATTTTTATCTTTTCTTTTCGGTTTCTTTTCTTTTTCCTTCTCTTTTTTTCTTTTCATGCTACATTTTTTATTTTTATTTCCTTTTGTTTTATAACTTTTTTTTATTATTCTTTTCATTTTTTATATTATTTATGTTTATTTTATTTCTTTTTTATTTTTCCTTTCCTTTCCTTTTTTTATGTTCACACGTCGTACATGTTCTATTTTTATCTTTTCTTTTTTCTTTTGATTTCTTTTTCATTGTTTTTTCTTGCTTCTATTTATTCTTACTTTCCTTTCCTTTTTATTTTTCTATGTTTTCATTCTTAATTTATTTTTCTTTTTCAATTTTTCTTTTTTTCCATCCTTATTTAAGTTATTTATTTATTTTATTTGTTCTATATATTTATCCTTTGGTAATCTTGTTTTTATCATTTGTTTTCATTTTATTTGTTTCTTTTGTTTTTTATTCATGTTTTTTATTTTTGTGTTTCTTTAATTTTTTCTTTTTCTTTTTTTTGCTTTTAGTGCATCATTCATTTTTTTTCTCTTTTTGTGTGTTTATGTGTTTATTAATATTTTTATTTTTTTTTTATTTTTTTACTTTTCTTTTATTTCTTTTTCTTTTTTATTATTTTTATGATGTTCTGTGTTGGTTTTTGTGATGTTCATGTAGTATACATGTGATGTTTTTATTTTTTTTATGTTTCACGTGTTATACATGTGATGTTTTTTTTAGGTTCACGTGATATATATGTAATGTTTTATAATGTATTTTATGATATTTACGTAATCTATATGTGATGTTCTCGTAGTATACATGTGATGTTCTATGGTGTCTTTTGTGATTTTCACACAGTATACAAAATGATGTATTTAGTGATGTTCACGTAATATATATGCGATGTGGTATAATGTATTTAGTAATGTTCTATGGTGTATTTAGTGATGTTTACTTAGTATACATGTGATGTTTCTATCATGTGTTTAGTAAAATTTACGTAATATATATGTGATGTTCTATAATGTATTTTAGTGATGTTCTATGGTGTATTTAGCGATATTCACTTAGTACATATGTGGTGTTCTATGATGTATTTAGTGATATTCACGTAATATATATGTGATGTTCTATAATGTATTCACTGATGTTCACTTAGTACACATGTGATGTTCTATAATATATTTTAGGATGTTTGAAAAATATCAATGTGATGTTCTTTTAATTTTTTCTATTATATGTTTTTATTTTTTTTCCTTATGCTTTGCTTTAGATTTTATTATTTTTATTTCTGTTATGTATTTATTTTTATGTATATTATAATACAATTTCATGAACCTAAAGCTAGATTAATGTTCTTTAAATAGAGAATATTTTTCTTACGAAGACGGAACATTATTCTCTGAACCTAGAACATCATCTCTGCTTAATAAAAGGAAATGTTCTATCTTTATGAAATTAATGTTCTTTTATAAAACTTTATCTAAATATATCCATGTGGGGTCTTGTTTCAAATCATTTATTATAAGAAACACAGTGGTGCAATCGGAATTTAATTTCGATACACGGTTTAGTACATATAACTTTTTTAGTTTGTGTTGCACGCAAATCAATGAAACAATAAAATAATGGCCGTTGCTAGCGCCCGGACGTCCGGATCCGGGCGCTAGCAGCCGGACGCCACAGCAAACCACCCTGCCTCCCACTGCAACGGCCCGCCCCTGCCTCAACGAAAATAAAAACGGAAGGAACTAGCGAACCAACGCCTCCCCCATCCCCACCACACATTGACGAAGAAAGGAAGCCATCTCCACCACCCTCGCGCAACGGATCTGCCCCGCCCCCAACCTCGTCAACCCCCAGCACCGACGTCTGATGCAAAAAAAAAACTCTGGGAGAGAAGATGCAACAGAGGTGGGAGGGAGAGAGATGCAAAAACCTAGATCTACCTATGAAACATCCAAATACAACTGTTACAACATACATCCTATGGCTGTTGAAACAATTAAAACATGCTACTGAAACACCCAGTTTTGAACTACTGAAATACTCAGTTTTGAACTACTAAGACACCCCAGAAACACCCCAGTTTTGTATACTGAAACACTTGAAAACATCTTATTGACACACCAAGATTGAACTACTGAAACGCTCCAGTTTGGATTACTAAAACACTTGAAATCCTCCTGTTGAAACGCCAAAATTGAGCTAGTGAAACACCCATATTGAACTACTGAAACACTCAGAAAACACCCCAGATTGAATACTGAAACACCTAGAAAATACCTCTAGATTGGCTACTGAAACATCTAGCTTAAACTACTGAAACACCCAACTTGAACTACCGAAACAACCAGAAAAACATCCTAGATTGCCTACTGAAACATACCTTTTGAGCAAATGAAACAACAGAAAAAAAAACTACTGAAACAAGGGGAGAAGAGAGGGAGAAGGCCGCCAGATCTGCAATGCCCCCATGGATCCACCACGAGGGGCAACGCTGCTACATGGATCCACCACCAGGGGAGCTCGCCAAAGCCGTCGTCGAGGTGAGCGAGGCGCGCAAGAGTGGAAAGCGCCACCCCCCCAACTGGATCTGCACCGCCACCATGGATCCACCGTGGATGGCTTGGTGCACCATGGATCCACCATGGGGGAGGCCCCCTATGCCGTCGTCGAGTTGGAGGAGGAAGCTCTAGGGCGGAGAAGAGCACCTGCGCAGCTGGATTTGAGGATCCGCCACCAAGGGAGCGCAGCGGGAAGGGGGAGGAAGAGGAGGAGAGAGGAAGGCCGGGAGGGGGAGCTCGCCGGCGCACGGAGGAGGAGCTTCGCCGGCGCGGAGAGGAGGAGTGCGCGCGCTCAGTGCGAGCGGCTTCGCGCGGAGGAGGCAGAGCGGTGTGGAGCGGAGGAGGCGAGCGAGTGGGGCTGGGTGGGTCGGGGCGGGGTCAACGAATGGATACGGCACAGGGCGAATCATGCGCGCGTTGTTTGCGTCGCGGCACGTCCGTCCGCGTCCGGAGCGTATGCATTGTATCGTTACCGTAAAATAATATGTACTTGCTCGGTCCCCCACCTCCTCCACGTCTGATTGAACTTCCCGCGCAGCGCTTCCCACACAGCGCGCATTGCAGCGCAATACTGGGAACGGCGGGAATAATTGTTTGGGCGGGAAACTGCCGGATGGCCTGTTCGGTTCAAACGGGCAGATGAAAGCCCAAGTTTGGTTTTGGTAATTAATGACACCAAGTTGCTAATGCCATGTGTTAAGTGTTTTGAGTTAGGCATAAGCAACACATGTGATGAAGGTGTACGTGGCAAGGAGTGGTGGCCACAAGATCACAAGAGATGGTGCATGGACATGAAATGTTGATCATGATGGAATGCACATAAAATGATGGACATGATGATCAAGTGGAAGAGAAGGATCTAAGAGCGCAAGACAAAGGTATAACCATAGGGTTTTTCTTTTGCCGGTCTAAGTTGAGTAGAGAAGTGATTGACCGGATTTAGGATACATAGTCGACTATCAAGAGGGGCAATCACGGTTAGCTCGGGAATCAAGTGCCACTAGATCAATGTCTTGAGTATATGCATTAGGATCTAGTAGAGAGCTAACATAACGCCTTGAAAATGTTTGTGAAATGCTAACACACATGCACATGGTGGTGTACACTTGGTGGTGTTAGCACTTTTGCGAAGGCGGTGGAGTTTGAGCGGTAGAGAGGGGTTTGGGTTCCTCTCTCCCTCCCACCGAGCTTGCGAGGCGGGATTCGGCGCTTTTTGGGGAAGTGAAATGCATATTTTCTATTGCGCCGAAAGTTGGAATAGAAACGGAGGCGAACGGCGGTCACTGTGTTGACCGGACGCTGCACCGGACGCGGTCACGGTTTGACCGGACGCGTCCGGTCAGTTCAACGCGGCGCGGCACTAGGGTTTGTGACCGGACGCTGGTCTGGCCTGACCAGCGCATCCGGTCAGTTCACTTGTGCGCAGAAGGAGAGCGCGCGACCGGCGTGTCTGGTTCCTCACGGAACCGGAGCGTCCGGTCAGGCGTCCAGAGGGGCAGAGCGAAGCGAAGTGACGATCGGACGCGCGGCGCGTCCGGTCACGTGCGATCGGACGCGTTCGGTCTCGACGGGAGCTTACTGGACTGCGACCGGACGCTGGCACTGTCGCGTCTGGTCAAACGGTTGAGCGCGTCCGGTCACGGCAATGGCTAGTTCTGACGCGCACTGTTTCTTGCTGTCGTGTAGTGACCGGAGCGTCCGGTCAGCACGATTTTCGCTGCGTCGTCCGTAACGGCTAGCTGCGTACCCCTTCGTTATAAATAGAGGGTGTCCGGGGTTTGAGGGAATCTCTTGCACTTTTTGAGACCTAGAGACATCCTTTGAGCTAGAGAACAACCCCTCCACTCATCTCTTTGCATAGTTGCACATCTTGAGTGAGATTGAGTGAGATTCAAGTGCATTGCTTGAGAGTTGTATTCTAGAGGCACTTGATCTTTGAGTTGCTGCGGATTTCTCGTTACTCTTCCGTGTTTCCCGACACGGTAGACGGCTTGGAGCAGCGGAGGTGATTGAGCTCGCAATTGGAGATTGTTGGAGCCTTCACCAAGTGTTGTAAGGGGTTCTTGATCCTTCCCCGCGGGAATTTGCGAATTGGATACTCTAGTGGAGCTCGTGGCTTGGAGGATCCCCATCTTGTGTGCGGTTGTGCGGTGCCCGCCGAGGGCTCGACTCTTGATAGTCGATTAGCTCGCGAACCGACAAGTGGGTGTATCGCCACAACGGGGAGTAGCTTGCCGGGAAGCAAGTGAACCTCGGGATAAATTCTTGTGTCATTCTCTTCCTGAGGATTTCTCTTGTGTGATTGATTGATTGGTACTCCTCATCTCTACACGGCGGTATAATCACTCGAAGCTCTTCTCTCGTATTACATCTTGTATCTAGCTTGTTGTTGTTGTGTTTTAGTGGGTAGCCTTGTACTAGACTTGTGTAGGTGGCTTGCTTTTTTAGTTAGAGCTAGTGCATTTTGCTCCACCACCTTTTGTACTAACTTGTGGTTAAGTATTTTTGTAGAAGTTTTAATTAGGCTATTCACCCCCCCTCTAGCCATTTGGACCTTACAAGTGGTATCGGAGCCGAGGCACCATTTATTTGAGGCTTAACAACCTACGGTGAAAAAGAAATGGCTCAATTAAGTTTGCACATCAACAACACCAAGAAGGCACCTCACTTTGATGGCACAAATTATGCATATTGGAAGGTTAAGATGACCGCACACCTAAAGTCAATCAATAGAGAAGTGTGGAAGGTTACCGAAATAAAATTTGAGGTTGCTAATCCGGAAGCACCTACACCGGTGGAAGAGAAGAAGCTCCAATGCAATGACATTGCCATTAGTTCTCTTCATGAGGCATTAGATGACAAGACATTTGAGCAAGTGAAAAGCATAGAAGTTGCACATGATGCTTGGGCCAAGCTAGAAGAAACATTTGAGGGCACCGAAGGCACAAAGACCGCTAAAGCATATATCTTGCAAGAAAAAATTTTCAAGCTTTAAGATGCAAGATGATGAGAGTGTACCGGAGATGTTTCATAGATTGCAAGTCATTGTCAATGAGCTCAAGGCACTTGGTGAGGAAGTCAAGGACAACCAATTCTCTATGAAGTTCTTGAGAAGCTTGCCCAAGAGGTTTGATACATTAATCACTGTGCTAGTGAGGACTACATTGAAGGATTCAACTCCTCAACAAATATTTCAAGAAGTGATGACCGATGATTCATATAGAGAAGATGATGAGAAGGATGAGTTGGTCAAGAAGAAGAAGAAGGAAAATGAGAAGAAGGATGATGAGAAGAAGAAGAGTGTGGCATTCAAAGCCACCACATCCAAGGGCAAATTCAAGATTGAATCATCAAGTGATGAAGACTCAAGCTCTTGTGATAGTGATGATATTGATGAGAAGATGGCTCTCTTTGTCAAGCAATTTGGCAAGTTCATGAAGAAGAAAGGCTTTTGTGCAAGAAGGAGGAAGAACTCATCCAAGAAGAATGAGCATAACATGAGATGCTTTAGATGCCATAGCAAGGACCATCTTATTGCAAAGTGTCCTTATGATAGTGATGATGAAGATGCTATCAAGAAGGAAAGGAAGAAGCAAAAGAAGAAGCAAGAAAAGAAGGAGAGCTCTCTTAAAAAGAAGAATGATTCTCATGTTGCTACATGGGATAGTGATGATTTCTCAAGTGATGATGAGGATGACAACAAGAGCAAGAAGAAGGGACATGCTAGCATTGCCATCCAAGAGAAGGTCTCCCTCTTCGACACTCCATCGTGCTTCATGGCTAAGGCCGCTAAGGTATCATCCGATGATGAGAGTGATCATGATAATGCTAGTGATAGTGATAGTGATGAAGAAGAATTCACTAAAGATGAACTAATCACTATGCTAGAAGATTGTACTCAACATTTTAAAGAATCTAGAAAGGAGTGCAAGGGATTACTTAAGGAAAAGAAAAACCTTATGCAAGAACTTGATGAGCTTAGGGCATCTTATGAGAGTCTAAAGGTAGACCATAAGAAGCTTCAAAAGTCTCACACTAAGCTTGAAGAAGCTCATTCCTCTCTAGTTGAAAGATGTGAAAACATGCCAACTAATGTTGAGAAAGCTAAAACTTGCAACATAGGCATATCATGTGATATAATTGATGAATCTTTTCATAAGCCTATTGTTGTTGCTCCCACTAACCCTTCATGTAGCACATCTACATCATCCTCATCTAGTAGTGATGGTTTCACTTGTGACTCCACACTCATAGTTGAGAATGAAAATCTCAAGGAGGTAAAAGAGCTCAATCACACCTTAGCTAAGGCTTATGGTGGTGAGGACCGCTTGCTTATGTGCTTGGGTAGCCAAAGAGCTTCTCTCTACAAAGAGGGATTGGGCTATAACCCCAAGAAAGGCAAGGTCGCTTTTGCTCCTCACAAGACTCATTTTGTGAAGAACAAGGGTAGCTATTGCAAAAGTTGCAAGCAAATTGGTCACATAGAGCAACATTGCATGAACAAGAAATCCAATGCTAATGTATCCTCAATTAAGTTTGATTCTTTCTATATACTTACCAAGGGTACAAATGGTGTTCATGCTAAGTTCATTGGTGCACCATGGATGGGCTCAAAGAAGAAAGCCATTTGGGTACCAAAGAGCTTGGTCACTAACCTTGGAGGACCCAAACAAGTTTGGGTACCTAAAAAGAATTGATCTTATCTTGTAGGTCAATTACAAAGCCGGAGGAAGGCATTGGGTGCTTGATAAGTGGGTGCACTCAACATATGACCAGAGATTCTTGTATGTTCAAATCAATTGATACAAGTCAAAATGGTGGTTTCGATGCTATCACTTTCGGCAACAACAAGAAAGGCAAGGTCAAGGGGCTTGGTAAAATTGCTATCTCAAATGACATGAGCATATCTAATGTGTTGCTAGTTGAGAGCTTGGATTTCAATCTTTTATCGGTGGCACAACTTTGTGATCTTGGCTTCAAGTGCATATTTGGTAGTGATGATGTTGAAGTCATAAGTGTTGATGGATCAAACTTGATATTCAAAGGATTTAGACATGGTAGCTTATACTTGGTTGACTTCAATGATAGTGAGACACAATTGACATCATGCTTGCTTAGCAAATCTAGTATGGGATGGTTGTGGCATAGAAGGCTTGGTCATGTTGGAATGAAACAATTGAACAAACTTTTGAGGCATGACTTAGTTAGAGGCTTGAAAGATGTGACTTTTGAAAAGGATAAACCATGTAGTGCTTGTCAAGCCAGCAAACAAGTTGGAAATACACATCCTAGTAAGAGTGAAATGAGCACATCAAAGGCATTTGAGTTATTACACATAGACTTGTTTGGGCCAACAACATACACTAGCATTGGTGGCAACAAGTATGGTTTTGTGATTGTTGATGACTACACTAGATACACTTGGGTGTTCTTTCTCTATGACAAGAGTGATGTTTATGACCTATTCAAGTCTTTTGTCAAGAGAGTGCAAAATGAGTTTGAGACTACCATCAAGAAGATTAGAAGTGACAATGGTACTGAGTTCAAGAACACAAGAATTGAAGCTTTATGTGATGATCTTGGTATTGGACATCAATTCTCTCCAACATACACTCCTCAATCTAATGGTGTAGTTGAAAGAAAGAATAGAACTTTGATTGACATGGCTAGATCAATGCTTAGTGAATACAATG
Organism: Saccharum hybrid cultivar R570; assembly: GCA_038087645.1. Lineage (NCBI taxonomy): Eukaryota > Viridiplantae > Streptophyta > Magnoliopsida > Poales > Poaceae > Saccharum > Saccharum hybrid cultivar. The sequence goes on from JAQSUU010000259.1 coordinate 63,579,919, forward strand.
TGAGTCATTTATTTTGGAGTGAAGCTATCAACACAGCTTGCTATTGTAGCAACCGTCTCTATTGCCATGGAAAGCTTGGGAAGACACCATATGAACTATTGAATAGAAGAAAGCCCAACATTGCATACTTTAGAGTATTTGGTTGCAAATGCTATATTCTCAAGAAAGGCACTAGATTGAGCAAGTTTGAAAAGAAATGTGATGAAGGGTTCTTACTTGGTTATTCTACCACAAGCAAAGCATATAGAGTTTGGAATCTCACAAATGGCACCTTGGAAGAAGTTCATGATGTTGAGTTTGATGAAACCCAAGGGTCTCAAAATGAAGCTCAAAACCTTGATGATGTGAGAGGAGATCAATTGTCAAATGCAATGAAGAACATGGACATTTGTGACATAAGGCCGAGACAAGTTGATGATGATGATATTCATGTGATCAACCAAAGTGTGTAAATTGATTCAAATCAAGCAAGCTCTAGTGGTACTCATGATGAAGCTCAAGTTCAAGGTCAAACAAGTGGAAGCAATCAACTCCCAATACTCCAACCTACTAGCATTGCAAGAGATCATCCGTTGGACCAAATCATTGGTGGAATTCAAAGTGGTGTTCAAACTAGATCAAGGCTAGCATCCTTTTGTGAGCACTACTCATTTGTGTCACTTGAAGAACCTAAGAAAATAGAAGATGCCTTGAAGGATTCTGATTGGGTAAATGCAATGCATGAAGAGCTAAACAACTTCACTAGAAATCAAGTTTGGGAACTTGTTGAAAGGCCGAAGAACTACAATGTGATTGGTACTAAGTGGGTCTTTAGAAACAAGCAAGATCAAGATGGTGTAGTTGTGAGAAACAAAGCAAGATTGGTAGCACAAGGATATACTCAAGTTGAAGGTCTTGACTTTGGAGAAACATATGCACCGGTTGCAAGATTGGAGGCAATTAGAATCTTATTAGCATATGTTTGTGCACACAACATCAAGCTCTATCAAATGGATGTCAAGAGTGCATTTCTCAATGGTTACATCAATGAGGAAGTTTATGTTGAGCAACCTCCCGGTTTTGAAGATGACAAGAAGCCCAACCATGTTTACAAGCTCAAGAAGGCATTGTATGGTTTGAAGCAAGCACCTAGAGCATGGTATGAGAGGTTGAGGGACTTTCTTCTCTCTAAAGGGTTCAAGATGGGAAATGTTGACACCACTCTCTTCACCAAGAAAATTGGAAATGACTTGTTTGTGTTGCAAATCTATGTGGATGACATTATCTTTGGATCAACTAACCAAGACTTTTGTGAAGAGTTTGGAAATATGATGGCAAAAGAGTTTGAGATGTCTATGATTGGAGAGCTTAGTTACTTCCTTGGACTTCAAATCAAACAAATGAAGAATGACACTTTTGTAAGTCAAGGCAAGTACATCAAGGACATAATCAAGAAGTTTGGATTGCAAGATGCTAAGCCAATGAGTACACCAATGGGCACTAATGATCAATTGGGTGTTGATGCTAGTGGCAACATGATAGATCAAAAGCTATACCGGTCTATGATTGAAAGTTTGCTCTATGTCACCGCTTCTAGGCCAGATGTGATGTTTAGTGTGTGCAAGTGTGCAAGATATCAAGCTTCACCTAGAGAAAGTCACTTGAAAGCAACCAAGAGGATATTGAGATATCTTAAGGTCACACATGATGTTGGATTATGGTTTCCAAAGGGGTCTAATTTTGAGTTGATTGGATATTCGGACTCCGACTATGGTGGATGCAAGATTGATAGAATGAGCACAAGTGGCACTTGTCAATTGCTTGGAAGGTCTCTTGTTTCATGGTCATCAAAGAAACAAAATAGTGTTGCACTATCTATCGCCGAGGCCGAATACATTAGTGCCGGTAGTTGTTGTGCACAATTGCTTTGGATGAAAGCCACCTTGAATGACTTTGGAATCAAATTCAAGAATGTTCTATTGTTTTGTGACAATGAAAGTGCTATCAAGATGACTCAAAATCCGGTTCAACATTCAAGAACCAAGCACATTGACATAAGGCATCACTTCATAAGAGACCATCAACAAAAGGGTGATATTAGCATTGAAAGCATTGGCACCGAAGATCAATTAGCCGACATATTCACAAAGCCACTTGATGAGAAAAGGTTTTACAAGTTGAAGAATGAATTGAACATACTTGATTTGTCCAACTTAAAATGAGTGCACCCCCACATTCTTATATGACATGCCTCTCCTCCGACATAGCAAGGTAAAGTTGTTTGGCATATCATCGATACTTTGCTAAGGACATGTTTAGAACATATAGACATATTTGCATGACAAATAGGTTCATTCACGAAAATCAAATGAGTTTAGATGTATATATGGTACCACTATTGCTTCTATGTTTGATTGATCTAGTGGTAGCATATGACATGTTTGTGGGCTTGCAAACCTAGTGTTGAATCTAGAAAATGAGCTCATGATGTGTAATTCAACATGGTCAAGATAACCCTTATACTTTATGAGGTGTGAAGAAGCTTGTCCTTGGATCAAACCGAATTACATATTCTAGGCAAGTGATCTAGATTAAACCATAATTTGGACTCCCTCATATTGATTGACTTATCTCTCACTAAAATTAGCACCTTTTTGGTGATTATTGACAAAGGGGGAGAGAAAAGTCACAAAGATAAAAAGTTAAGTTGCAAAGGGGGAGAAAGATATAGTAAAGGAAGAAAAATTAAAATTGAGCACACAAGTAGGGGGAGCAAGCTCATGAATTGTTTGTTGCTTTTGTATGTGCATTAACATGATGAATTGGTGCATTGCAAAGCTTAAACTCATATTCATGTTTGTTTGGTGTTTGCTAGAAATAGAACTTGAATGATGATTTGTTAAGAGTAGCTTTACAAGTGGTATCTAGACACCTTTGCTTATAATGTTGATCTCACAAGGTACTTTAGTGTTTGTGATCTTTACAAGTGATGTATTACAAGTGGTGTCTAGCTACATCGATGCTAAGGATGGTATATAAAGGCAACTCCGATTGGTATCACGCTTCAAAGGTCCATTCTATATACCTTAGCATCAATTTGATAGTAGTAACTCTCCCAAAATTAAAATCCATACATATGTGCACAATTGAACCAAACTCATGGTAGCACATATGTAGGGGGAGCTAATACTATCGAAATTGAAAATTGATTTTATTTCATATCTTTGTGATGGTTGTCATCAATTACCAAAAAGGGGGAGATTGAAAGCCCAAGTTTGGTTTTGGTAATTAATGACACCAAGTTGCTAATGCCATGTGTTAAGTGTTTTGAGTTAGGCATAAGCAACACATGTGATGAAGGTGTACGTGGTAAGGAGTGGTGGCCACAAGATCACAAGAGATGGTGCATGGACATGAAATGTTGATCATGATGGAATGCACATAAAATTATGGACATGATGATCAAGTGGAAGAGAAGGATCTAAGAGCGCAAAGCAAAGGTATAACCATAGGGTTTTCCTTTTGCCGGTCTAAGTTGAGTAGAGAAGTGATTGACCGGATTTAGGATATATAGTCGACTATCAAGAGGGGCAATCACGGTTAGCTCAGGAATCAAGTGCCACTAGATCAATGTCTTGAGCATATGCATTAGGATCTAGTAGAGAGCTAACATAACGCCTTGAAAATGTTTGTGAAATGCTAACACACATGCACATGGTGGTGTACACTTGGTGGTGTTAGCACTTCTGCGAAGGCGGTGGAGTTTGAGCGGTAGAGAGGGGTTTGGGTTCCTCTCTCCCTCCCACCGAGCTTGCGAGGCGGGATTCGGCGCTTTTTGGGGAAGTGAAATGCCTATTTTCTATTGCACCGAAAGTTGGAATAGAAACGGAGGCGAACGGCGGTCACTGTGTTGACCGGACGCTGCACCGGACGCGGTCACGGTTTGACCGGACGTGTCCGGTCAGTTCAATGTGGCACGGCACTAGGGTTTGTGACCGGACGCTGGTCTGGCCTGACCAGCGCGTCCGGTCTGTTCACTTGTGCGTAGAAGGAGAGCGCACGACCGGCGCGTCCGGTCCCTCACGGAACCGGAGCGTCCGGTCAGGCGTCCAGAGGGGCAGAGCGAAGCGAAGTGACGATCGGACGCGCGGCGCGTCCTGTCACGTGCGATCAGACGCGTCCGGTCTCGACGGGAGCTTACTAGACTGCGACCAGACGCTGGCACTGTCTTGTCCGGTCAAATGGTTGAACGCGTCCGGTCACGGCAACGGCTAGTTCTGACGCACACTGTTTCTTGCTATCGTGTAGTGACCGGACGCGTCCGGTCACCCTGACCGGAGCGTCCGGTCAGCACGATTTTCGCTGCGTCGTCCGTAACGGCTAGCTGCGTACCCCTTCGTTATAAATAGAGGGTGTCCGGGGTTTGAGGGAATCTCTTGCACTTTTTGAGACCTAGAGACATCCTTTGAGCTAGAGAACAACCCCTCCACTCATCTCTTTGCATAGTTGCACATCTTGAGTGAGATTCAAGTGCATTGCTTGAGAGTTGCATTCTAGAGGCACTTGATCTTTGAGTTGCTGCGGATTTCTCGTTACTCTTCCGTGTTTCCCGACACGGTAGACGGCTTGGAGCAGCGGAGGTGATTGAGCTCGCAATTGGAGATTGTTGGAGCCTTCACCAAGTGTTGTAAGGGGTTCTTGATCCTTCCCCACGGGAGTTTGCGAATTGGATACTCTAGTGGAGCTCGTGGCTTGGAGGATCCCCATCTTGTGTGCGGTTGTGCGGTGCCCGCCGAGGGCTCGACTCTTGATAGTCGATTAGCTCACGAACCGACAAGTGGGTGTATCGCCACAACGGGGAGTAGCTTGCCGGGAAGCAAGTGAACCTCGGGATAAATTCTTGTGTCATTCTCTTCCCGAGGATTTCTCTTGTGTGATTGATTGATTGGTACTCCTCATCTCTACACGGCGGTATAATCACTCAAAGCTCTTCTCTCGTATTACATCTTGTATCTAGCTTGTTGTTGTTGTGTTTTAGTGGATAGCCTTGTACTAGACTTGTGTAGGTGGCTTGCTTTTTTAGTTAGAGCTAGTGCATTTTGCTCCGCCACCTTTTGTACTAACTTGTGGTTAAGTATTTTTGTAGAAGTTTTAATTAGGCTATTCACCCCCCCTCTAGCCATTTGGACCTTACAGCGGACTGTAGCAGCCCCAGGCCAAGTTGCATTTTGGATTGGTCTCTCAATTGTTTTGGCTTTGAGGAAACAAAGACACGGTCACACGGCGACTACGCGTGTGGGGTGCCACAGCACAGCAACGGGGAAAAGATAAAACGACGAGAGGTCAGAGGAGGTCTCGGCGCCCGGCCAGCCCCCATAATCTCCATCCTCCTCTCGTCGGCTCTCTCACGCATGCGAGCATGGAGAGTAGCAGTAATCACTACGGGAATCAGGCGCTTTGCCGAGTGTCCAGGACACTCGGCAAAGCCATAAATACACTCGGCAAAGGCTTTGCCGAGTGCCGCACTCGGCAAAGAGTACACGGCAAAAAATTTATCGGCAAAGACCTCTTTGCCGAGTGTTTTTTGTCGGGCACTCGGCAAAGGCTTTGCCGAGTGCCACGACAGCACTCGGCAAAGAAAAGTTGCCGTGACGGGGGAGATAACGTTAACCGGTGCTTTGCCGAGTGTCCCACAGGTGGGCACTCGGCAAAGAAAAAAAATTTGAAAATTCTTTGCTGAGTGCCCTCCGAGTGGCACTCGGCAAAGAAAAAAATTTTTTTTTTTGAAAATTCTTTGCCGAGTGCCATCTGAGTGGCGCTCGGCAAAGAAAAAAAAATTTTAAAAAAATTCTTTGCCGCGTGCCCTCTGACTGGCACCCGGCAAAGAAATTTTTTTTTGAAAATTCTTTGCCGAGTGCCATCTGAGTGACACTCGGCAAAGAAAAAAAATTTTAAAAAAATTCTTTGCCGAGTGCCCTCTGGCTGGCACTCGGCAAAGAAAACAATTTTTTTTTGAAAATTCTTTGCCGAGTGCCCTCTGCTTGGCACTCGGCAAAGCAAAAAAAAATTTAAAAAATTCTTTGCCGAGTGTCCTCTTCCCTGGCACTCGGCAAAGCTGGGAAATTTGCAAAATTTGCTTGCCTTTTCTAGCTTTGCTGAGTGTTTTTGTGATTGCACTCGGCAAAGGCTTCCTTTGCCGAGTGTTACACTCGGCAAAGTGACCATAACCGCCCTATTTTTTTGAATTTTTACATTCCATCGCGACAAAAATAATATTTCACATATATATCAAATTCATCACATATATCTAACATACATCATAAATATCTCATATAGATCAGATGCATCACAACATATATAACATAAGTGCATCGTAAGTCCAAATAGCTAACACAAGTTCATCACAAGTCCAAATAACTAACACTAGTGCATCACAAGTCCATCACCAAGTGAACAACAACTAGAAAGACAACTACCCAGATCCCCAAGCTCCCCACTGAGACTGTGATGTACCATAAACTGGATCATTCGAGGGCCCGAGAGGTGGATTATTTGAACCCGCCGATTGAGGCTGCACAAAGGAGAAGACATTGCATATGTGAGACAATAATCCACTAGGCTACAAGTAGTGTTATGGTTTGGCCATAAGCATGAACATACAAACTTAAACAATCATATTCATACTTACAGGAGTAGCATGCCCTAAAGGTGGAGGTGGCGGTGAAACGAATAGCGAAGCTGGCGGAGCTACACCCGTCTTTTGCCCAAGAGCTTGCATGTACTGGAGAACCTCCGCCATCTGTTGCTGCTGCCTCTGCTCCATCGCAATGCGCTGGGCCTCCATAGCCTCCATCCTCTGGCGATCGGCCTCCCGCAGGGCCTCCAATTGCTCGATCTGGGTCTGCAATATTTCACCACAATGTTTAAACAATACAAAGCTAAGATATGTAAATATCAATGTATGACGAATAAAACAGGAATCACCTGGAGTGATAAAATCCGCTGTTGTGAAGTCTCTGGCCGTGGACGTATGGGAATGCTTGTGTCCGTGCTCCGTGCTCGGATTTGGGAGAGGGAGGGAGTAGAGGTAGCGTCGATGATGCCGTCGCCAAGATAGTACCGCCCATGCTTCTTGCCTCCTCCAATTCTCATGACGACCTCTGAATCAAAGTCCTGGGAGCTCGGGTCGTAGTCGTCTCCATGGAGAGCCCTTGCCGCCGATGTGTACTCATTGATGCGGGTGTAGACGGACGGGTTGCTGTACACCTCGGGCGGGTCCTCCGGGTTGTAGGAGACGTCGGACGTCGCCTTGCCCTTGTGGGCCATAGCATATGCCATGAACGTGGTGCACTCCTGGCCCGCATGTGACGCCGACTACGAGAAAGACAACAAGATAATTAGAAATTAGGCAAAAATGAGCGTTAGAATAGAGAAATGAATTCGAGTACCCATGCTTGTCTGTATGCGGTGAGGTTACGGCTGCCTTGATGGTGCGGTACACCTAGCATCAGCAATCGCCGCTCCTCGGCAGCGTTGTGCGCTTCGGTCCACTCGGGGCCGCACCACCTGTCCACTATCATTTCCCAGCACTCGGGATACGCGGCGCACCACCATGGACACATCTACACGTCATCAAGTATTTGACATATAAGATGAACAAATTAAGAGTACTTAATGTCAAAAGGAATCAATATTAATGTTCTTTATCTACCTGTATGTACTAGTCCCGGGTCAGCGTCATGCTTCTTGCTTGTGGCTTCTTAACATCCTCTCCAAGGATCGACCTGTAGTAAGTGACGATAGCCTGGACACGCGCCTCATAATGGATGTCCACGACGAGCTTTTTACAAGCTTTGGTAAGCACCACCTCCGCCCTAGCCTCAAATCCCTCCTCGCATCTGTAATAAAGCTGCATATAGATACGATGTATCCATTCATTATTTCAAGAAAAATATAATGAATGTGATGCGATGAAGACTTACCCAAAAGTCTCGCTTCACCCGCACCATCTTGTTCTCAGCCTCCGCGTCAGGGGCGTTGGCGTAGTGGTCGAAGGTGTAGGCTGGCTCCCTCTTTCCGGCGTAGTCAACTAGACCAGGATAGTGGGTCCTGCACAAAAGACCTAGGATGCCATTGACATGGCGTGCAATACCTCCACCCGACAGAACGGTCCAGTTCCTTGCATAATTGATTAAGAATAAAATATTAGTTTCTACTTTAATTTTCAACATATCAAATGAAAAAGTATTGATAACATATTAATAGACTTACTTTTGCCCTTCGGGATGAATCACCGGGCGTCGATGAGTTGCCGGCGGAGGAGGGAGGCTCGTGGGACCTCGCAAGTAGACACTCGACGAACTAGAGGAAGCCAAACCCGTACCTACCACCTCCTCCTCGTCGTCTGAGTCCCCACCCCCCCTCCTCGTCCATCTGCCGAGCCTGCTCCTCCTCGTCCCCGTCTCCGTCCCCGACCTCCACCTCCTCCTCCACCTCGTCCTCCACCGGCATGGGAGGACGAGCCTGCCTCCTGCTGCTGCTCCTTCTCCTGTCCGACGGCTCCTCTTCTGTAGCCGGCATAGGGCGTGTCCTTCGGTAAATCGAGAACACGTTCCTCTAACGGCTGCCTACCATCTTTGTTCAAACACCTGCAATTAGAAAGAATAAAAACGAGCTAATTAGAAATTAGAAAGAATAAACAAGAAGTAATTAGAAATAGATGCAAAATAAACAAAACATAATTACAAAATAACATTATATTACATGTATTAGAAATAATCTGCATGATCGGGATTAGCTAGATCATAAGTCTCATCATCACTATCAACCATGTCGAAATAATCAACACTATCCGAAGGAGGAATGTTGTCTTCATTGTCATTGTCTAAACGTAATCGCTCAAGCATTTGTAAGTCCTTCACATCTTGCACGTCATCTCCATCGTCCTCGTCATCAACCCAATCATCGTCTACATCCATTCCTATCGCTTCGGTTAAGTCTATCTCGAACCTCCCTTGTAGCCCCTCTTCTTGATAGAACTTCCCGTCATATGTGTTTGTGTTGAAGTTGTAATCTTCATCATTTGGGACAAGTAGTTTACCGTGTGGCGATACCTTATGCACAATAGACCAACCCTTAAGATGCTCTTTGGTTTGGCATGTGTATAAGGTATAATAAACCTGTGTGGCCTGTTGAGCCACAATATATACATCATCTCCTGGATAGACAGAATCCTGTCGAATTTCAACTAGCCCAAGATGAGGGGTCCGTCTCGTTACTCCAAGATCAAACCAATGGCATTTGAATATGATAGGACTAAGAGGTTTGCAACCGATGGCATTTACAAATGAAAGTTTGTATATTCCTTCAATTCTTCCATAATAGTCGAGGCCATCAGTGCCGGGGGTAAAAACTTCGCTATTTGTGGTTCTTCGGTTGGGCCGACTTTGCTCGTAGCTTGCTGTGTGAAAGCGATATCCATTCACATCATAACCGGTAAATGACTTGACCCTATAGGCACAGCCATTTGCAACCTGTCTCAGCTCGTCACTGATAGACGCATCGATTTGGGCCTGCAAGCTCGAGCAGGATAGATCATTATATTATTTCAACGTACGAGCAACTTGGAAGGTCGAACTAAGTATGAGCTACATTCGAAAGTACCTTGTTTTTGAACCAAGAAATAAAATCGGGTGTAACACCCCTGGGTGTTAAGCATGCATTATCATTTCAAAGCATAAGCATTCAACATCATTGCATGATTAGCATTATTTGAATTGTAGCTCTTTCAAATTTAAACTTGAAAAACAAATAATTGGAACCCTAAATTTGAGGGAAGTGCCAAAAAGGTGGTGTACTTTTGAGAAGTAGCAATTTTAAATAATCTAGAATAAATCAACTTGATTATTGGAGCAAATTTTGAATTCAAGTTTTCCTCAAATTCTGTTTTAAAAATATTCTAAATAAATGAGTTTTTGATTTTAAATTAGCTTTAAATCCCAAATTCAAAATCTATTGAGAATTTTGAAAAGTGCTCTATAGGAAAGTTGTAGAGAATAAAATTTTGAACAACTTTTATTTTGGGCCAAAATTCTGAAAACCCCTTTTTCATCTCCAAATTCGAATTTGAAACAAAGAAATAATCTGAAAATATTAATTATAAAAGAAAAATCGGATTTTTCACTTATGGGCTTCGGCTTCCCTTTCGGCCCAGCTTCGCTGGTGGCCCGGCCCGCGCCCGCGTCGTCTCCCTCCCGCTCCCGCGCGCGCGCCCGCGCGTGGCGTCGTGGCGCCGCGGCAGCGTTCGGCCGCCGCGTGGCCGTACACCGTCGAAGCCGCGCGACACGCGCCCTGTGGCTCCCGCAGCGTCCGCGCCCGCTTACCCCCCCCTCCGCGCGCTCGTCCGCCTCGGTTGCTCCCTCCATTCTCCCTCGCCCGCCAGCAGCAGCAGCAGAGCTCCGCCACGCCATCGCCGGCTCCCGAGCTCCGCAACCGCCTTAGCCGCCGCTCCGGCTCACCGCCTCCGCCTCCGTCTTCGCCCTCGCTGCGCCTTGTCGTTGTGCATCCGGTGCTCGCCACAGCCCGCCAGGATTCGGCCTCCACCCGCGGTAATGGCTCGCCGGAGTTCCGGCCGAGCTCACCGGAGCGACCCGCTCCGTGGGCCGCACAGCTCCACGCCTCTTCTCACCCACTTCTCGAGCGCACGAGCACCGCACTTGCACCACGAGTCTCACTGACCTCACCGCGCGGCCCCTCTCGGTTGGAGTTGGCCGGCCGACGGCGTCCCGCGCCACCGAGCCGCCATGCTCGCCGGCGAGCTCAATGCCGAGCTCGTCTGGCCACCCTTTAGGCACCACTGGAGTCGCGTCGCTGTGAGGAACACGGTGGTGCCCTCCCCGTCGTCGGAGGACTCGCCGGCGGCGAGATCCCGGCGGTCCGCACCACCCCTGGCCGGCTACGGCTGACGGGTGGGCCCGTCTGACCCGTGGGTCCCGCCTGTCTGTCTCAGCGTTTCGGTTCCGGGTGTCACAGCGGGGTGCACGTAGCGTTTAAGGCCGGTTTTGATTTTCGGTTTTAAAGAAATTGATTTCCAGAAAATTTGAAAAAGGCTTCCAAAAATTGTATCTCAAGATTTATAGCTCCAAAAATCATGAAACAAATTTTGAAATGTTCCTTTTGAATAGATCTACAGTTTAAAAATATCTCATGTTATTTTTGTGGCACTTTACTGTGCAATTTTATTTAATTGTTATATATGCTGTTATCTTAGAAAAAAGTGTAGTAAATAAAGTAATAAAGGGAGAAATGTGATTCTTGTTACATTAGTCTTTATTGGTGATGTACTTTCTAGGAAAAATACTAGTGAAGCATATTCTGTGGGAAATTTTTGAAGTGCAGTTCAAATGCTTTTAATTGATAATATTTGTTATTTTTAGTAGAGAGCAAAATTTGTATACAACGTACATGTGATAATTTTTGTAGCATGTTAGTTTACTGTTAGTAACCTAAGAAAAATGTGAAATCTGTTGTTTGATACTTTTTCTAGTATAAAATAATTTCATGCTCACTTTTAGGCTATAATTTGTTTATTTTGTACAGGCAGTTTTACATATCCAATTCTCATGAAAATTTAGTGGTAGGTTAGTTAGGGTAAGAGTACTCTACTGTAATTTTTGTAGATTTTTATCTACACCAGAGATAGGTGTTGCTGTGTAACCCTAGCTAAATAGGGAATAAAAGATTATTCTTGACGAGAAATTAAGAGTAATAAAATATGTTTGGTGTATCTTTGAAGCATCACTATGCCTTGCTGATGTTGTGGATGAGTTAGGTTGGTAAGATTTGGTCATTTAGGATCACTTGCTTGTGTAGGGTGTGTGCTAATTAGTAGAATCACAAGATGCATGTTTTAGGGTACATGTTCTTGGATGACGTGGACTACCTTGTAGAAGATGTAGTTATATCCAAACTGCTCATTCCATGTGCACATCTGCATATCATGTCATCAAAGCGCTCCATCATAGTCATATGCATCATTCGCATATTTACTTAGGCAACTGCATCATACAGGATCGCAGGAGGAGTCGCAGGCAGCAGTACCGGAGGAGCAGGCTTGGACGGACCAGCAGGAGCCCCAGGCACAGGAGGTGCCCGAGGAGGAAGAGCCAGGCGAGGAACTGCCGGAGTGCGTCGACCACCATCCTAGCTCGTTCGAAAGAGGCAAGCCCCGGAGCATTCTAAGTCTCCTACTTTATAAAAGCAATTCCTTATTACATGAGTTATAGTTATATATATATACTGTTGCATTAGGTATAGGAGTTGAGTGAAACCGTTGCTGCATTACTATCCTTGTCCACCGGATTATCTTTTACCTTGTTAGGTCAGGATCGAGTAAATTGCTTAGCCATGCTTAGATCAGTAGAAGTCAGGTGATTCCCTGTCACCTGCGAGCTATAGGTGAATACCTGGTTATGGTTAGCTGTAATTGTGATCATGGAAAGTAACCAAGTGTTGGTAGATAAAGGAAGACCGGGCGGAGTCTTATAGGGTTTTGGACTATAGTGATTCCGTCTGTGTCAATTAAGGACCGATCGTTGCTCGTCCCTCTTGTCATGTTGAACGCATGCCTCACATTTAGCTGGCCGAATAAAGTACCTTTCGACCGCGAAGCTAGTGACACTATTTTGAGCCAGGATAAACTCGGGTTGGCAGACTGGTGCTGAAGGGGGTGTAACGGGGACGCGAAGAGTGAGCCCAAGGTGCGTCCTGGCAGTCGGGCGGTCCCTGGGTAGTGCGATCCATGATTGTTATCCCGCGGCTTCTTGAAAAGTGTCATTGGTGATCTACGCGACCCTGATGGGGGAAGCATGGTTTGTGTGAGGAATAAATCTCCAGCTAGATAGGAATTCGATTCGAATCGCCGTCGCTCCTGGTTAGTGAGCACTTGACTCGAGCTACGGCATCGTAGTGTTAATGATGGAACACGGATGGTTATGTGGATAATGTTGGAAATGCTAAACCTGAGATGGTAACCTTTGATGTTAATGGTTAATCAAGTGATTGTTTTAGCAATAGGTGCTTACCTAGCATGAATAGGTTATCCTAAAAATGATGCTAAAAGTACTTATCTTTAGTTATTCATAATAACTTATGCTTTTCGCAAATGAGTCAAGCCAGTCCACTATATAAAGCCTTGCATGCTCCTTGGTGTCATGTTATTTCTGGTTTATGACGGGTAAGTCTAGCTGAGTACATTCTCGTACTCAGGGCGTTGTTCCCATTGTTGTTGCAGATAGTCAGATGTACTACGGGTACTGCTCCAACTGTCTGTATCTGGCGATGGGTGACAACTAGGACCTTGGGCAAAGGTCTTTCTGCTTGTCTTATCTACTGCTTTTGTGGACCATGACTATCTACTGGCACTGTAACTGAACTAAGTGTGTGTGCGTAAAACTATTTGCTTCCGCTACTTTATGTTGAACTATGTTGTAATAACTTTTATTCTGAACTCCGATGTATTCTACTTTTATGGTGAACTCTATGTATCATGTGAACTGTGGCTGCTAAATCAGTACGATCTTGGTTGTATGTTGGTTGGTTTGAAATCCTTCGTGATTTCACGAAATCTCGAGTTATACGGGCTTAAGTTTGTTAAATTAATCACCTCGGTGGAAGATTTTCTTACTTAATCTCGTATAATTACGTTGATCCGTTACAGCTGGTATCGGAGCATGGTTTAGCATGTTACTGTTCACATGAGTAATTAAAAACAAAACTGTGTTTTCAAATAAGCCTTTAAACTTAAGAGTGTGCCAGTGGTCATATCCTTTATGCCCAATAAGGACTCTAGGTGGCTTAATTAAGTACTAACTTGGGGGTTTGCTTCATATTTTAAATTTCGTCGCTCATACGGCGTGCTATGGTATGAGTGCCATTCACTTGAGTGGTAATGTATGGATCAATTACCTCTACGCCTTGGTAAGTGAGAGTTGTGAGAGCATGGTCGGATACACTGCCGATCTAGGGGAGTGCTTATGTGATACCGAAATACTTACGTGCCATGCGCATGTTCGTATGAGGGTATCCAAATTGTGGGGATTTCCGTCATGCGGTGACGATGCCGTCAATAGGGCGATGAGTCGGGTAGTTGTTACCGCTATACTCGTATCTGGGGATGCGTGTAGAGCGAGTAACTTACTTTACTGCTTTCTTGCATATTTTCATACTGTGAGGTTTGGGCTGAAGTGATTTTCTGCAGGTACATAACAGCGCTTTCGAGTAGTACGTATTAGTTACGTTACAAGAGATCGTTGTATGCCACCGTTTATTCCGTTAGTAGTTATTGATTTTCTAAGTTTGTGAGGACGTACGGAACGTGCATGCATCATGTTGTGCATTTCATTCATGGCATTGTTCCTCCCCTTATAAGTTGCTTATCTCATTTCGATAAAAATGCCAACTTAAAAATCTGTTCTCACCACAGTAATAAAATTTTGCTACAGATGGCACGTACCAAGCAGACAGCCCGCAAGTCCACCGGCAGAGCTCCCCGTCATCAGCTTGCTCCACGCACTCGTCAGCGCCACACTTTTCTTGGAGAGTTTGGGATGCCTACACTCTTGTGGAGAGTGCTCAGCTATGTAGGCTATCCTGATGGGATGGAGCCCCGCTACTTTTGGTCAAATGAGCGGTTGGGGAAAGGACTTTTGGTGACTGTGGAAGCAGTAGTTCGTCCCCGAGGTGATGGTTCTGAGTGGACCGGTTGGTGTTTTGAGTCAACTGGCAGGACCCCTGAAGAAGCCGCTGAGAGGGCAGCCTTTGGGATCCTGAGGGACATCATGGATTGCTTTCCTCAGGAGTTGGCAGCAACTATAGTGGGAGTCTTTCCGAGGGGCAACCCCTCCACTGACTTGTGGCAGCAGGCAAGGGGCAGATCTCTGGAGATTAGCGCAGCAGAGGCACAGAACAGTGACAACCCTGCTATGAGTGCCATGTTCGCAGTGATGAGGGCCTTCGATGGAGTGGAAGGTAGTCTGAGACGTGTTTCTAGTGCTCTTGGTCAGGCTTGTGATGACCGCCTTCAGCTTCAGAGAGACCACGACACCGAGATTGAGAGGCTCACCGCAGAGATGGCTCAGTTGACTCGTCAGAGAGATCAGGCTACCCAGAGGACTGTGGTTTTTGAGGGAGATGTACGTGCCTTGAGAGAGCAGCTTGGGCGACTGACCACCGCCAACAGGAATGCTGAGCGCATGTTGACTCATGTGCTCCATCAGAGGAATGAAGCCTGGTCTGCAGAGAATGTGTGGAGGGCTAGACAGTTTGAGCTAGAGCAGCAGCTGGCTAATGCAGAGGAGTACAATGACAACCTGCATGAGGAGGTCCATCGGCTGAATAATCAGCTCCACCCCTATGTTCCTCCTGGTGCAGCAGAGATGGATTTGGATGAAGACGAAGGTCCTGAAGAGCCTGTGGCGCCAGCTGAGGAGCACGACGACGCTGCAGTTGGCGACAACGCCAATGTCTCTGACCTAGACAGCGACCACGAGGAGTAGGCTAGTAGTTGTTGCGCTAGCTACTAGGTTCCGCTTGCATGATCTTTTGCGTTGTTGGCACTTTGGGCATGTAATAATGAGTAGAAAGACTAAAGCTTGATGTAATGTTGGAAAGCTTGGATGTGTTTGTGACGATATCCGAACGTCAAAAGTCCAGTGTATGTATGCTGGCAACTTGGTTGTAATGGACGCGATGTGTGTGCTTTAAGTAATATAATTAGTGATGTTGTGTTAATTGGAATGACTTATTGTGCCCCTGTTTTATTGTATGAATTTATTCTCTCCAGTGAATTCAGTTCGGCATAATTTTTCATTCGGTTGCAATTTCTACAACATCACCTAATAATTACTGTTGCTGAAACATGCAGATGCCGAACACTCGCCGTACCGTGTTTGGTGCCGCTGAGGCTGGTGGCAGTGCAGCTGCTAATGATGACCGTGATCCACCACCGCCTCCTCCACCCTACACTGCAGAGCAGTTTTTCGCCCAATTTCTTGGAAGCCAACGCAACATGGAGAGCATGCAACAGAATATGGAAGCTGCGTTGCGCAGTATCGCAGATAACACCCGTCGGGGGATAAACCCGGGTGGGCACGAAGCAAATCAGTACAGCAGTTTCAAGGACTTCATGGATACTCGTCCACTGATCTTTAAGGAAGCCGCAGAACCCTTGGATGCAGAAGAGTGGATTAATACTATGGAAGACAAGTTCCGCGTCTTGAGGATGACTGAAGTGTTGAAGACTGAGTACGCAGCTCATCAGCTTCAAGGTCCAGCAGGAATGTGGTGGAAGCATCACCGCACCACTTTTCCTCCCCACGCCCATATCTCTTGGAGGGAGTTCACTGACGCCTTCCGTGGAACATACATTCCACCTGGTCTGACCGAAATGAAGCTTGGGGAATTCCTGGCATTAAATCAAGGCACGAAGACTGTAACTCAGTATCTGCATGCATTCAATAACCTGAGCCGTTATGCTCCTGACATGGTGAATACTGATGCCAAGAAGATCGCTAGCTTCAAGAGAGGCCTGAGTCCTAAGATGATGAAACATGTGGGTACAAACATGAGGACTAGTTTCAATGACTTCGTTAGTGACTGTCTGAAGCAAGAGAAGAACAACAATGTTTATGCTGCTTCCAAGATCCGTAAGAGAGCTTTCGAGTCGGGTTCGTCCTAGTCCAGAGCCCCAGTGGCCAACCGCCCCGCTCATCGATCACCTGCCCCAGGTGCAAGGTTTAGGCCACCGCAAAGAAAGAATCAGAATGCTCAGCAACCCCAGAGGAACCAGAAGCCGTTCAAGATGGCATTGCCTCAAGCAAAGACAGGACAAGGCAGTTCATCTGGAACTATGGCTCAAGTGAAGGGACCGTGCTTTAACTGCAACCAACCTGGGCACTTTGCAAAGTTTTGTCCCTACCCTAAGAAACAGCAGACGCAGTATCAAGCTCGTGTGCACCACACCACCGTGGATGACATCCCTGAAGGAGAACCTGTGACAGCTGGTATGTTTTCTATCAATAATCATCCTGTAGTAGTTTTGTTTGATTCTGGATCATCTCATTCCTTTGTAAGTCAAGCATTTGTTAAGAGGCATAAGCAAAAGATAGTTGAATTGGAATGTGCATACAAAATCAGTTCAGCTGGGGCTGATCTGTTGACTAATCAGATAGTTCAGGGAGTAACCCTAAACATAGCAAATCGGCAATATAAGCTTAATATGATAGTCATGCCAGGGTTAGTTTTGGATGTGATCATGGGTATGAACTGGATGAATCAGATGGGAGTTGTAATTGATGTTGGAGGAAGGAGTATCTCTCTTAAGGAACCTAGTGGGGAAGGCACCTTTCGGGTGGTCCTACCTCAGAAAGTAGACCTAGCTAGCACGTCCTGTGCGGTCCAAACTACCTTGCTAGCCCAGATTCCAGTGGTCTGTGAGTTTCCAGATGTGTTTCCAGAGGAGTTACCTGGACTTCCACCAGACCGAGATGTTGAGTTTGCCATTGAGTTAATTCCAGGAACAGCACCGATCTCGAGAAGGCCCTATCGGATGCCTCCCAATGAGTTAGCAGAATTGAAGAAGCAACTCTAGGACTTGCTAAAGAAAGGTTTGATTCGTCTTAGCTCGTCTGAATGGGGATGCCCCGCGCTGTTTGTGAAAAAGAAGAAGGATAACTCCTTACGCATGTGCGTGGATTATCGACCACTGAATGCAGTGACAATTAAAAACAAGTATCCTCTTCCTCGGATTGATATCTTGTTTGACCAATTGTCTAAAGCCAAAGTGTTCTCTAAGATAGATTTGAGATCAGGGTACCATCAGATAAAGATTAGGCCGCAAGATGTGCCTAAGACTGCGTTCTCCACCAGATATGGTTTGTACGAGTATCTTGTCATGTCATTCGGATTGACAAATGCTCCTGCATACTTTATGTACCTGATGAATTCGGTTTTCATGCTCGAATTGGACAAGTTTGTGATTGTGTTCATTGATGACATTCTAATATACTCAGAAAATGAAGAAGATCACGCAGAACACCTCAGGATTGTCTTGACTAGACTCAGAGAACATCGACTGTATACTAAGTTCAGCAAGTGTGAGTTCTGGCTTAGGACAGTTCCTTTTCTCGGCCACGTGTTGTCTGAAAATGGCATTTCCGTAGACCCTAGTAAGGTACAAGAGGTTATGGACTGGAAGTCACCAACTTCAGTTCATGAAGTTCGCAGTTTCCTTGGTTTAGCCGGTTACTATCGTCGCTTCATACCGGATTTCTCGAAGATTGCCAAACCAATGACAAGCCTGTTACAGAAAGATCATAAGTTTGTATGGATAGAGGAGTGCGAGGTAGCTTTCTGCACCTTGCGAAAGTTGTTGACCACTGCTCCTGTTCTGGCCCAACCAAATATAGAAAAGCCGTTTGATGTTTTCTGTGACGCATCCAAGAATGGGTTAGGATGTGTGCTAATGCAAAATGGAAGAGTCATTGCTTACGCCTCACGACAATTGAGGAAGCATGAAGTTAACTATCCTACACATGATTTAGAGCTTGCAGCAGTGGTGCATGCTCTAAAGATTTGGAGGCACTACCTATTGGGTAATGTGTGTAATATCTTCACAGATCATAAGAGTCTCAAATACATCTTTACGCAATCCGAGTTGAACATGCGACAGAGGAGATGGTTAGAGCTAATAAAAGACTATAATCTGAACGTGCACTATCACCCTAGGAAGGCTAATGTAGTAGTAGATGCACTGAGCAGAAAATCCCATGCTATTAATGTGCAACCGTTGTTTGAAGAAGGGTTCAATTTGTTACATCCCGCTGTGTTGCATAATATTCAGATCAATTGCACTCTAGAAAGCCAGATCATTGATGGTCAGAAAACAGATAAGGGAATCTTTCATATCAAAGAAAAGATGAAGAGGGAACCCACCAAACACTTTCGATTGGATGACCAAGGAGTGTTATGGTTTAAGGATCGCCTGGTAGTACCTAAGGATAGAGAGCTTAAGAACAAGTTGATGGATGAGGCTCATCATTCTAAGCTATCTATTCACCCCGGAAGTAGTAAGATGTACCAGGATTTACGACCCCGTTATTGGTGGACTAAGATGAAAAAGGAGATTGCAGCGTACGTTGCTCGATGTGACATGTGTTGTAGAGTTAAAGCTCTTCACATGAGACCTGCAGGACTTCTGCAACCTTTGTCGGTACCCGATTGGAAGTGGGATGATATAAGTATGGACTTTATCACTGGTCTCCCCACCACACAGAAGGGCAATGATTCCATTTGGGTAATAGTCGATCGCCTTACCAAGTCGGCTCACTTTCTGCCAGTCAAAACAAGTTTCCGACCACCTCAATATGCAGAAAAGTACATTGCTGAGATTGTCCGATTGCACGGGGTACCAAAAATGATAGTGTCTGATCGTGGTTCACAGTTTACCTCTCACTTTTGGGAACATCTTCATCAAGGTTTGGGCACTAGTTTGATTCGTAGCACGGCTTACCACCCACAGACTGATGGGCAGACAGAAAGAGTTAATGCAGTATTGGAAGATATGCTTAGAGCTTGTGTTCTATCATCCAGAGGTTCATGGGAATCCTGGTTACCGTTGGCAGAATTCGCTTACAACAACAGTTACCAAGAGAGTATCAAGATGGCACCTTTTGAAGCTTTGTATGGTAGGAAGTGCAGGACACCGTTAAATTGGGTAGAGCCTGGAGAAAGAAGGTTTTACGGAATTGATTTTGTAGATGAGGCAGAGAAGAAGGTCTGTATTATCCAACAAAACATGCAAGCTGCACAGTCTCGTCAAAAGAGTTATGCAGATAAGAGAAGGAGACCATTGGATTTCCAAGTGGGTGACTATGTTTATTTGAAGGTTACCCCAATGAAGAAGAAACGGTTTGGAATTAAAAAGAAGCTGTCCGCTAGATATATAGGGCCATACCAGATCATAGAGAAAAAGGGTCCCATGGCGTATAAGTTACAGTTGCCAGAAGAGATGAGTTCGATCTTTCCCGTCTTCCACGTATCCCAATTGAAGAAGTGTCTACGTGTTCCAGAGGAGAGAATACAACCTCAGGGTATTCGAATCAAGGCAGATTTGGAATATCGTGAGCAACCAGTTCGAATCCTGGATACCAAGGACCGAGTTACTCGAAATAAAGTGGTCACAACCTACAAGATTCAGTGGAGTCACCATGATGAGAGCGATGCTTCTTAGGAAACGGGAGAATATCTTCAAACCGCTTATAAAGATTTTTACGATAAATGGTTCGTAACTCAAAATCTCGGGACGAGATTCTTATAAGGGGGGAGGGCTGTAACACCCCTGGGTGTTAAGCATGCATTATCATTTCAAAGCATAAGCATTCAACATCATTGCATGATTAGCATTATTTGAATTGTAGCTCTTTCAAATTTAAACTTGAAAAACAAATAATTGGAACCCTAAATTTGAGAGAAGTGCCAAAAAGGTGGTGTACTTTTGAGAAGTAGCAATTTTAAATAATCTAGAATAAATCAACTTGATTATTGGAGCAAATTTTAAATTCAAGTTTTCCTCAAATTCTGTTTTAAAAATATTCTAAATAAATGAGTTTTTGATTTTAAATTAGCTTTAAATCCCAAATTCAAAATCTATTGAGAATTTTGAAAAGTGCTCTATAGGAAAGTTGTAGAGAATAAAATTTTGAACAACTTTTATTTTGGGCCAAAATTCTGAAAACCCCTTTTTCATCTCCAAATTCGAATTTGAAACAAAGAAATAATCTGAAAATATTAATTATAAAAGAAAAATCGGATTTTTCACTTATGGGCTTCGGCTTCCCTTTCGGCCCAGCTTCGCTGGTGGCCCGGCCCGCGCCCGCGTCGTCTCCCTCCCGCTCCCGCGCGCGCGCGCCCGAGCGTGGCGTCGTGGCGCCGCGGCAGCGTTCGGCCGCCGCGTGGCCGTACACCGTCGAAGCCGCGCGACACGCGCCCTGTGGCCCCCGCAGCGTCCGCGCCCGCTTACCCCCCCCCCCCTCCGCGCTCTCGTCCGCCTCGGTTGCTCCCTCCATTCTCCCTCGCCCGCCAGCAGCAGCAGCAGCAGAGCTCCGCCATGCCATCGCCGGCTCCCGAGCTCCGCAACCGCCTTAGCCGCCGCTCCGGCTCACCGCCTTCGCCTCCGTCTTCGCCCTCGCTGCGCCTTGTCGTTGTGCATCCGGTGCTCGCCACAGCCCGCCAGGATTCGGCCTCCACCCGCGGTAATGGCTCGCCGGAGTTCCGGCCGAGCTCACCGGAGCGACCCGCTCCGTGGGCCGCACACCTCCACGCCCCTTCTCACCCACTTCTCGAGCGCACGAGCACCGCACTTGCACCACGAGTCTCACTGACCTCACCGCGCGGCCCCTCTCGGTCGGAGTTGGCCGGCCGACGGCGTCCCGCGCCACCGAGCCGCCATGCTCGCCGGCGAGCTCGATGCCGAGCTCGTCTGGCCACCCTTTAGGCAACACTGGAGTCGCGTCGCTGTGAGGAACACGGTGGTGCCCTCCCCGTCGTCGGAGGACTCGCCGGCGGCGAGATCCCGGCGGTCCGCACCACCCCTGGCCGGCTACGGCTGACGGGTGGGCCCGTCTGACCCGTGGGTCCCGCCTGTCTGTCTCAGCGTTTCGGTTCCGGGTGTCACAGCGGGGTGCACGTAGCGTTTAAGGCCGGTTTTGATTTTCGGTTTTAAAGAAATTGATTTCTAGAAAATTTGAAAAAGGCTTCCAAAAAATGTATCTCAAGATTTATAGCTCCAAAAATCATGAAACAAATTTTGAAATATTCCTTTTGAATAGATCTACAGTTTAAAAATATCTCATGTTATTTTTGTGGCACTTTACTGTGCAATTTTATTTAATTGTTATATATGTTGTTATCTTAGAAAAAAGTGTAGTAAATAAAATAATAAAGGGAGAAATGTGATTCTTGTTACATTAGTCTTTATTGGTGATGTACTTTCTAGGAAAAATACTAGTGAAGCATATTCTGTGGGAAATTTTTGAAGTGCAGTTCAAATGCTTTTAATTGATAATATTTGTTATTTTTAGTAGAGAGCAAAATTTGTATACAACATACATGTGATAATTTTTGTAGCATGTTAGTTTACTGTTAGTAACCTAAGAAAAATGTGAAATCTGTTGTTTGATACTTTTTCTAGTATAAAATAATTTCATGCTCACTTTTAGGCTATAATTTATTTATTTTGTACAGGCAGTTTTACATATCCAATTCTCATGAAAATTTAGTGGTAGGTTAGTTAGGGTAAGAGTACTCTACTGTAATTTTTGTAGATTTTTATCTACACCAGAGATAGGTGTTGCTGTGTAACCCTAGCTAAATAGGGAATAAAAGATTATTCTTGACGAGAAATTAAGAGTAATAAAATATGTTTGGTGTATCTTTGAAGCATCACTATGCCTTGCTGATGTTGTGGATGAGTTAGGTTGGTAAGATTTGGTCATTTAGGATCACTTGCTTGTGTAGGGTGTGTGCTAATTAGTAGAATCACAAGATGCATGTTTTAGGGTACATGTTCTTGGATGACGTGGACTACCTTGTAGAAGATATAGTTATATCTAAACTGCTCATTCCATGTGCACATCTGCATATCATGTCATCAAAGCGCTCCATCATAGTCCTATGCATCATTCGCATATTTACTTAGGCAACTGCATCATACAGGATCGCAGGAGGAGTCGCAGGCAGCAGTACCGGAGGAGCAGGCTTGGATGGACCAGCAGGAGCCCCAGGCACAGGAGGTGCCCGAGGAGGAAGAGCCAGGTGAGGAACTGCCGGAGTGCGTCGACCACCATCCTAGCTCGTTCGAAAGAGGCAAGCCCCGGAGCATTCTAAGTCTCCTACTTTATAAAAGCAATTCCTTATTACATGAGTTATAGTTATATATATATACTGTTGCATTAGGTATAGGAGTTGAGTGAAACCGTTGCTGCATTACTATCCTTGTCCACCGGATTATCTTTTACCTTGTTAGGTCAGGATCGAGTAAATTGCTTAGCCATGCTTAGATCGGTAGAAGTCAGGTGATTCCCTGTCACCTGCTGAAAGCCCAAGTTTGGTTTTGGTAATTAATGACACCAAGTTGCTAATGCCATGTGTTAAGTGTTTTGAGTTAGGCATAAGCAACACATGTGATGAAGGTGTACATGGCAAGGAGTGGTGGCCACAAGATCACAAAGAAATGGTGCATGGACATGAAATGACGATCATGGTAAAGATGCACATAAAATGATGATCATGGTGATCAAGCATGAGGAGATGGACATGGAACGAAGGATCTAAGAGCGCAAGGCAAAGGTATAACCATAGGGTTTTCCTTTTGCCGGTCTAAGTTGAGTAGAGAAGTGATTGACCGGGTTTAGGATACATAGCCGACTATCAAGAGGGGCAATCACGGTTAGCTCGGAAATCAAGTGCCACTAGATCAATGTCTTGAGCATATGCATTAGGATCTAGTTGAGAGCTAACATAACGCCTTGGAAAATGTTTGTGAAATGCTAACACACTTGCACATGATGGTGTACACTTGGTGGTGTTAGCACATTTGTAAAGGCAGAGGAGTTTAAGCGGTAGAGAGGGGTTTGGGTTCCTCTCTCCCTCCCACCGAGCTTGCGAGGCGGGATTCGGCGCATTTTGGGGAAGTGAAATGCCTATTTTCTATTGCGCTGAAAGTTGGAAAAGAAACGGAGGCGAACGGCGGTCACTGTGTTGACCGGACGCTGCACCGGACGCGGTCACGGTCTGACCAGCGCGTCCGGTCAGTTCAACGCGTCGCGGCACTAGGGTTTGTGACCGGACGCTGGTCTGGCCTGACCAGCGCGTCCGATCAGCTCTATCAAATGGATGTCAAGAGTGCATTTCTCAATGGCTATATCAATGAAGAAGTTTATGTTGAGCAACCTCCCGGTTTTGAAGATGACAAGAAGCCCAACCATGTTTACAAGCTAAAGAAGGCATTGTATGGTTTGAAGCAAGCACCTAGAGCATGGTATGAGAGATTGAGGGACTTTCTTCTCTCTAAAGGGTTCAAGATGGGAAAGGTTGACACCACTCTCTTCACCAAAAAGCTTGGAAATGACTTGTTTGTGTTGCAAATCTATGTGGATGACATTATCTTTGGATCAACTAACCAAGACTTTTGTGAAGAGTTTGGAAATATGATGGCTAATGAGTTTGAGATGTCTATGATTGGAGAGCTTAGTTACTTCCTTGGACTTCAAATCAAGCAAATGAAGAATGGCACTTTTGTAAGTCAAGGCAAGTACATCAAGGACATGATCAAGAAGTTTGGATTGCAAGATGCTAAGCCAATGAGTACACCAATGGGCACAAATGATCAATTGGGTGTTGATGCTAGTAGCAATATGGTAGATCAAAAGCAATACCGGTCCATGATTGGAAGTTTGCTCTATGTCACCGCTTCTAGGCCGGATGTGATGTTTAGTGTGTGCAAGTGTGCAAGATATCAAGCTTCACCTAGAGAAAGTCACTTGAAAGCAACCAAGAGGATATTGAGATATCTTAAGGCACTCATGATGTTGGTTTATGGTTTCCAAAGGGGTCTAACTTTGAGTTGATTGGATATTCGGACTCTGACTATGGTGGATGCAAGATTGATAGAATGAGCACAAGTGGCACTTGTCAATTGATTGGAAGGTCTCTTGTTTCATGGTCATCAAAGAAACAAAATAGTGTTGCACTATCTACCGCCGAGGCCGAATACATTAGTGCCGGTAGTTGTTGTGCACAATTGCTTTGGATGAAGGCCACTTTGAATGACTTTGGAATCAAATTCAAGAATATGCCATTATTTTGTGACAATGAAAGTGCAATCAAGATGACACAAAATCTGGTTCAACATTCAAGAACCAAGCACATTGATATTAGGCATCATTTCATAAGAGACCATCAACAAAAGGGTGATATTAGCATTGAGAGCATTGGCACCGAAGATCAACTAGCCGATATCTTTACAAAGCCACTTGATGAGAAGAGATTTTACAAATTGAAGAATGAATTGAACATACTTGACTTCTCCAACTTGAAATGAGTGCACACCCACTTTCTTATATGACATGCCTCTCCTCCGACATAGCAAGGTAAAGTTGTTTGACATACCATCCATACTTTGCTAAGGACATGTTTAGAACATATAGACATATTTGCATGACAAATAGGCTCATTCATGAAAATTAAATGAGTTTAATGTATATATGGTACCACTATTGCTTCTATGTTGATTGATCTAGTGGTAGCATATGACATGTTTGTGGGCTTGCAAACCTAGTGTTGAATCTAGAAAATGAGCTCATGATGTGTAATTCAACATGGTCAAGATAACCCTTATACTTTATGAGGTGTGAAGAAGCTTGTCCTTGGATCAAACCGAATTACATATTCTAGGCAAGTGATATAGATTGAACCATAATTTGGTCTCCCTCATATTGATTGACTTAACTCTCACTAAAATTGGCACCTTTTTGGTGATTGTTGACAAAGGGGGAGAGAAAAGTCACAAAGATAGAAAAGTCACAAAAGATAAAAAAGTTAAGTTGCAAAGGGGGAGAAAAATATAGTAAGGGGGAGAGAAATTAAATTTGAGCACACAAGTAGGGGGAGCAAGCTCATGAATTGTTTGTTGCATTTGTATGTGCATTAACATGATGAATTGTTGCATTGCAAAGCTTAAATTCATCTTCATGATTGTATGGTGTATGCTAGAAATAGAACTTGAATGATGATTTGTTAAGAGTAGCTTTACAAGTGGTATCTAGACACCTTTGCTTATAATGTTGATCTCACAGGGTACTTTAGTGTTTGTGATCTTTACAAGTGATGTATTACAAGTGGTGTCTAGCTACATCGATGCTAAGGATGGTATATAAAGGCAACTCCGATTGGTATCACGCTTCAAAGGTCCATTCTATATACCTTAGCATCAATTTGATAGTAGTAACTCTCCCAAAATTCTAATCCATACATATGTGCACAATTGAACCAAACTCATGGAAGCACATATGTAGGGGGAGCTAATACTATCAAAGTTGAAAATTGATTTCATTTCATATCTTTGTGATGGTTGTCATCAATTACCAAAAAGGGGGAGATTGAAAGCCCAAGTTTGGTTTTGGTAATTAATGACACCAAGTTGCTAATGCCATGTGTTAAGTGTTTTGAGTTAGGCATAAGCAACACATGTGATGAAGGTGTACGTGGCAAGGAGTGGTGGCCACAAGATCACAAAGAAATGGTGCATGGACATGAAATGACGATCATGGTAAAGATGCACATAAAATGATGATCATGGTGATCAAGCATGAGGAGATGGACATGGAACGAAGGATCTAAGAGCGCAAGGCAAAGGTATAACCATAGGGTTTTCCTTTTGCCGGTCTAAGTTGAGTAGAGAAGTGATTGACCGGGTTTAGGATACATAGCCGACTATCAAGAGGGGCAATCACGGTTAGCTCGGAAATCAAGTGCCACTAGATCAATGTCTTGAGCATATGCATTAGGATCTAGTTGAGAGCTAACATAACGCCTTGGAAAATGTTTGTGAAATGCTAACACACTTGCACATGATGGTGTACACTTGGTGGTGTTAGCACATTTGCAAAGGCAGAGGAGTTTAAGCGGTAGAGAGGGGTTTGGGTTCCTCTCTCCCTCCCACCGAGCTTGCGAGGCGGGATTCGGCGTATTTTGGGGAAGTGAAATGCCTATTTTCTATTGCACCGAAAGTTGGAAAAGAAACGGAGGCGAACGGCGGTCACTGTGTTGACCGGACGCTGCACCGGACGCGGTCACGGTCTGACCAGCGCGTCCGGTCAGTTCAACGCGTCGCGGCACTAGGGTTTGTGACCGGACGCTGGTCTGGCCTGACCAGCGCATCCGGTCAGTTCACCAGTGCGCAGAAGGAGAGTGCGTGACCGGCGCGTCCGGTCCCTCACGGGACCGGAGCGTCCGGTCATGCGTCCAGAGGGGCAGAGCGAAGCAGAGTGACGATCGGACGCGGGGCGCGTCCGGTCACATGCGATCGGACGCGTCCGGTCTCGACGGGAGCTTACTGGAACGCGACCGAACGCTGGCACTGTCGCGTCCGGTCATTCGCAGGAGCGCGTCCGGTCAGGGTAACGGCTAGTTCTGACGCGCACTGTAACGGCTAGTTGCGTACCCCTTCGTTATAAATAGAGGGTGTCCAGGATTTGAGGGCATCTCTTGCACATTTTGAGACCTAGAGACATCCTTTGAGCTAGAGAACAACCCCTCCACTCATCTCTTTGCTTAGTTGCACATCTTGAGTGAGATTGAGTGAGATTCAAGTGCATTGCTTGAGAGTTGCATTCTAGAGGCACTTGATCTTCGAGTTGCTGCGGATTTCTCGTTACTCTTCCGTGTTTCCCGACACGGTAGACGGCTTGGAGCAGCGGAGGTGATTGAGCTCGCAATTGGAGATTGTTGGAGCCTTCACCAAGTGTTACATCTTGTTTTTAGCTTGTAGTTGTTGTTGTGTTTAGTGGATAGCCTTGTACTAGACTTGTGTAGGTGGCTTGCTTAATTAGTTAGAGCTAGTGCATTTTGCTCCGCCACCTTTTGTACTAACTTATGGTTAAGTAATTATTGTAGAAGTTTTAATTAGGCTATTCACCCCCCCTCTAGCCTATTTGGACCTTACAAGTGGTATCGGAGCCGAGGCACCGTTTATTTGAGGCTTAACAACCTACGGTGAAGAAGAAATGGCTCAATTAAGTTTGCACATCAACAACACCAAGAAGGCACCTCACTTTGATGGCACAAACTATGTTTATTGGAAGGTTAAGATGACCGCACACCTCAAGTCAATCAATAGAGAAGTGTGGAAGGTCACCGAAACAAAATTTGAGGTTGCTAATCCGGAAGCACCTACACCGGTGGAAGAGAAGAAGCTCCAATGCAATGATATTGCCATTAGTGCTCTTCATGAGGCATTAGATGACAAGACATTTGAGCAAGTGAAGAATATAGAAGTTGCACATGATGCTTAGGCCAAGCTAGAAGAAACATTTGAGGGCACCGAAGGCACAAAGACCGCTAAAGCATATATCTTGCAAGAAAAGTTTTCAAGCTTCAAGATGCAAGAAGATGAGAGTGTACCGGAAATGTTTCATAGATTGCAAGTCATTGTCAATGAGCTCAAGGCACTTGGTGAGGAAGTCAAGGACAACCAATTCTCTATGAAGTTCTTGAGAAGCTTGCCCAGGAGGTTTGATACATTGATCACCGTGCTAGTAAGGACTACATTGAAGGATTCAACTCCTCAACAAATATTTCAAGAGGTAATGACCGATGATTCATATAGAGAAGATGATGAGAAGGATGAGTTGGTCAAGAAGAAGAAGAAGGAGAATGAGAAGAAAGATGATGAAAAGAAGAAGAGTGTGGCATTCAAAGCCACCACATCTAAGGGCAAATCCAAGATTGAATCATCAAGTGAAGAAGACTCAAGCTCTTGTGATAGTGATGACATTGATGAGAAGATGGCTCTCTTTGTCAAGCAATTTGGCAAATTCATGAAGAAGAAGGGCTATCGTGCAAGAAGGAGGAAGAACTCATCTAAGAAGAATGAGCATACCATGAGATGCTTTAGATGCCATAGCAAAGATCATCTCATTGCAAAGTGTCCTTATGATAGTGATGATGAAGATGCTATCAAGAAGGAGAGGAAGAAGCAAAAGAAGAAGCAAGATAAGAAGGAGAGCTCTCATAAAAAGAAGAATGATTCTCATGTTGCTACATGGGATAGTGATGATTCCTCAAGTGATGATGAGGATGACTACAAGAGCAAGAAAAAGGGACATGCTAGCATTGCCATCCAAGAGAAGGTCTCCCTCTTCGACACTCCATCGTGCTTCATGGCTAAGGCCTCTAAGGTATCATCCGATGATGAGAGTGATCATGATAATGCTAGTGATAGTGATAGTGATGAAGAAGAATTCACTAAAGATGAACTAATCACTATGCTAGAAGATTGCACTCAACATTATAAAGAATCTAGAAAGGAGTGCAAGGGCTTGCTTAAGGAAAAGAAAAACCTTATGCAAGAACTTGATGAGCTTAGGGCATCTTATGAGAGTCTAAAGGTAGACCATAAGAAGCTTCAAAAGTCTCACACTAAGCTTGAAGAAGCTCATTCCTCTCTAGTTGAAAAATATGAAAACATGCCAACTAATGTTGAGAAAGCTAAAACTTGCAACATAGGCATATCATGTGATATAATTGATGAATCTTTTCATAAGCCTATTGTTGTTGCTCCCACTAACCCTTCTTGTAGCGCATCTACATCATCCTCATCTAGTAGTGATGGTTTCACTTGTGACTCCACACTTATAGTTGAGAATGAAAATCTCAAGAAGGAGGTAAAAGAGCTCAATCACACCTTAGCTAAGGCTTATGGTGGTGAGGACCGCTTGCTTATGTGCTTGGGTAGCCAAAGAGCTTCTCTCTACAAAGAGGGATTGGGCTATAACCCCAAGAAAGGCAAGGCCGCTTTTGCTCCTCACAAGACTCGTTTTGTGAAGAACAATGGTAGCTATTGCAAAAGTTGCAAGCAAGTTGGTCACAAAGAGCAACATTGCATGAACAAGAAATCCAATGCTAATGTATCCTCAATTAAGTTTGATTCTTTCTATATACTTACCAAGGGTACAAATGGTGTTCATGCTAAGTTCATTGGTACACCATGGATGGGCTCAAAGAAGAAAGCCATTTGGGTACCAAAGAGCTTGGTCACTAACCTTGGAGGACCCAAACAAGTTTGGGTACCTAAAAAGAATTGATCTTGTCTTGTAGGTCAATTACAAAGCCGGAGGAAGGCATTGGGTGCTTGATAGTGGGTGCACTCAACATATGACCGGGGATTCTTGTATGTTCAAATCAATTGATACAAGTCAAAATGGTGGTTTTGATGCTATCACTTTCGGCAACAACAAGAAAGGCAAGGTTAAGGGGCTTGGTAAAATTGCTATCTCAAATGACATGAGCATATCTAATGTGTTGCTAGTTGAGAGCTTGGATTTCAATCTTTTATCAGTGGCACAACTTTGTGATCTTGGCTTCAAGTGCATTTTTGGTAGTGATGATGTTGAAGTCATAAGTGTTTATGGATCAAATTTGATATTCAAAGGATTTAGACATGGTAGCTTGTACTTGGTTGACTTCAATGATAGTGAGACACAATTGACATCATGCTTGCTTAGCAAATCTAGTATGGGATGGTTGTGGTATAGAAGGCTTGGTCATGTTGGAATGAAGCAATTGAACAAACTTTTGAGGCATGACTTAGTTAGAGGCTTGAAAGATGTGACTTTTGAAAAGGATAAACCATGTAGTGCTTGTCAAGCCGGCAAACAAGTTGGAAATCCACATCCTAGTAAGAGTGAAATGAGCACATTAAAGGCATTTGAGCTATTGCACATGGACTTGTTTGGGCCAACAACATACACTAGCATTGGTGGCAACAAGTATGGTTTTGTGATAGTGGATGACTACACTAGATACACTTGGGTGTTCTTTCTCTATGACAAGAGTGATGTTTGTAATCTATTCAAGTCTTTTGTCAAGAGAGTGCAAAATGAGTTTGAGACTACCATCAAGAAGATTAGAAGTGACAATGGTAGTGAGTTCAAGAACACAAGAATTGAAGATTTATGTGATGATCTTGGTATTGGACATCAATTCTCACCAACATACACTCCTCAATCCAATGGTGTAGTTGAAAGAAAGAATAGAACCTTGATTGACATGGCTAGATCAATGCTTAGTGAATACAATGTGAGTCATTCATTTTGGAGTGAAGCTATCAACATGGCTTGCTATTGTAGCAACCGTCTCTATTGCCATGGAAAGCTTGGAAAGACACCATATGAGCTATTGAATGGAAGAAAGCCCAACATTGCATACTTTAGAGTGTTTGGTTGCAAATGCTATATTCTCAAGAAAGGCACTAGATTGAGCAAGTTTGAAAAGAAATGTGATGAAGGGTTCTTACTTGGTTATTCTACCACAAGCAAAGCTTATAGAGTTTGGAATCTCACAAATGGCACCTTGGAAGAAGTTCATGATGTTGAGTTTGATGAAACCCAAGGATCTCAAAATGAAACTCAAAACCTTGATGATGTGAGAGGAGATCAATTGTCAAATGCAATGAGGAACATGGACATTGGTGATATAAGGCCGAGGCAAGTTGATGATGATGATGATATTCATGTGATCAACCAAAGTGTGCAAATTGATACAAATCAAGCAAGCTCAAGTGGTATTCATAATGAAGCTCAAGATCAAGGTCAAACAAGTGGAAGCAATCAACTCCCAATACTCCAACCTACTAGCATTGCAAGAGATCATCCATTGGACCAAATCATTGGTGGAATTCAAAGTGGTGTTCAAACTAGATCAAGGCTAGCATCCTTTTGTGAGCATTACTCATTTGTGTCACTTGAAGAACCTAAGAAAATAGAAGATGCATTGAAAGATTCTGATTGGGTAAATGCCATGCATGAAGAGCTAAACAACTTCACTAGAAATCAAGTTTGGAAACTTGTTGAGAGACCAAAGAACTACAATGTGATTGGTACTAAGTGGGTCTTTAGAAACAAGCAAGATCAAGATGGCATGGTTGTGAGGAACAAAGCAAGATTAGTAGCACAAGGTTACACACAAGTTGAAGGTCTTGACTTTGGAGAGACATATGCACCCGTTGCAAGATTGGAAGCTATTAGAATCTTATTAGCATATGCTTGTGCACACAACATCAAGCTCTATCAAATGGATGTCAAGAGTGCATTTCTCAATGGCTATATCAATGAAGAAGTTTATGTTGAGCAACCTCCCGGTTTTGAAGATGACAAGAAGCCCAACCATATTTACAAGCTAAAGAAGGCATTGTATGGTTTGAAGCAAGCACCTAGAGCATGGTATGAGAGATTGAGGGACTTTCTTCTCTCTAAAGGGTTCAAGATAGGAAAGGTTGACACCACTCTCTTCACCAAAAAGCTTGAAAATGACTTGTTTGTGTTGCAAATCTATGTGGATGACATTATCTTTGGATCAACTAACCAAGACTTTTGTGAAGAGTTTGGAAATATGATGGCTAATGAGTTTGAGATGTCTATGATTGGAGAGCTTAGTTACTTCCTTGGACTTCAAATCAAGCAAATGAAGAATGGCACTTTTGTAAGTCAAGGCAAGTACATCAAGGACATGATCAAAAAGTTTGGATTGCAAGATGCTAAGCCAATGAGTACACCAATGGGCACAAATGATCAATTGGGTGTTGATGCTAGTAGCAATATGGTGGATCAAAAGCAATACCGGTCCATGATTGGAAGTTTGCTCTATGTCACCGCTTCTAGGCCGGATGTGATGTTTAGTGTGTGCAAGTGTGCAAGATATCAAGCTTCACCTAGAGAAAGTCACTTGAAAGCAACCAAGAGGATATTGAGATATCTTAAGGGCACTCATGATGTTGGTTTATGGTTTCCAAAGGGGTCTAACTTTGAGTTGATTGGATATTCGGACTCTGACTATGGTGGATGCAAGATTGATAGAATGAGCACAAGTGGCACTTGTCAATTGCTTGGAAGGTCTCTTGTTTCATGGTCATCAAAGAAACAAAATAGTGTTGCACTATCTACCGCCGAGGCCGAATACATTAGTGCCGGTAGTTGTTGTGCACAATTGCTTTGGATGAAGGCCACTTTGAATGACTTTGGAATCAAATTCAAGAATATGCCATTATTTTGTGACAATGAAAGTGCAATCAAGATGACACAAAATCTGGTTCAACATTCAAGAACCAAGCACATTGATATTAGGCATCATTTCATAAGAGACCATCAACAAAAGGGTGATATTAGCATTGAGAGCATTGGCACCGAAGATCAACTAGCCGATATCTTTACAAAGCCACTTGATGAGAAGAGATTTTACAAATTGAAGAATGAATTGAACATACTTGACTTCTCCAACTTGAAATGAGTGCACACCCACTTTCTTATATGACATGCCTCTCCTCCGACATAGCAAGGTAAAGTTGTTTGACATATCATCCATACTTTGCTAAGGACATGTTTAGAACATATAGACATATTTGCATGACAAATAGGCTCATTCATGAAAATTAAATGAGTTTAATGTATATATGGTACCACTATTGCTTCTATGTTGATTGATCTAGTGGTAGCATATGACATGTTTGTGGGCTTGCAAACCTAGTGTTGAATCTAGAAAATGAGCTCATGATGTGTAATTCAACATGGTCAAGATAACCCTTATACTTTATGAGGTGTGAAGAAGCTTGTCCTTGGATCAAACCGAATTACATATTCTAGGCAAGTGATCTAGATTGAACCATAATTTGGTCTCCCTCATATTGATTGACTTAACTCTCACTAAAATTGGCACCTTTTTGGTGATTGTTGACAAAGGGGGAGAGAAAAGTCACAAAGATAGAAAAGTCACAAAAGATAAAAAGTTAAGTTGCAAAGGGGGAGAAAAATATAGTAAGGGGGAGAGAAATTAAATTTGAGCACACAAGTAGGGGGAGCAAGCTCATGAATTGTTTGTTGCATTTGTATGTGCATTAACATGATGAATTGTTGCATTGCAAAGCTTAAATTCATCTTCATGATTGTATGGTGTATGCTAGAAATAGAACTTGAATGATGATTTGTTAAGAGTAGCTTTACAAGTGGTATCTAGACACCTTTGCTTATAATATTGATCTCACAGGGTACTTTAGTGTTTGTGATCTTTACAAGTGATGTATTACAAGTGGTGTCTAGCTACATCGATGCTAAGGATGGTATATAAAGGCAACTCCGATTGGTATCACGCTTCAAAGGTCC
Organism: Saccharum hybrid cultivar R570; assembly: GCA_038087645.1. Taxonomy (NCBI): domain Eukaryota; kingdom Viridiplantae; phylum Streptophyta; class Magnoliopsida; order Poales; family Poaceae; genus Saccharum; species Saccharum hybrid cultivar. The sequence continues at coordinate 63,613,884 of JAQSUU010000259.1, forward strand.
ATTCTATATACCTTAGCATCAATTTGATAGTAGTAACTCTCCCAAAATTCTAATCCATACATATGTGCACAATTGAACCAAACTCATGGAAGCACATATGTAGGGGGAGCTAATACTATCAAAGTTGAAAATTGATTTCATTTCATATCTTTGTGATGGTTGTCATCAATTACCAAAAAGGGGGAGATTGAAAGCCCAAGTTTGGTTTTGGTAATTAATGACACCAAGTTGCTAATGCCATGTGTTAAGTGTTTTGAGTTAGGCATAAGCAACACATGTGATGAAGGTGTACGTGGCAAGGAGTGGTGGCCACAAGATCACAAAGAAATGGTGCATGGACATGAAATGACGATCATGGTAAAGATGCACATAAAATGATGATCATGGTGATCAAGCATGAGGAGATGGACATGGAACGAAGGATCTAAGAGCGCAAGGCAAAGGTATAACCATAGGGTTTTCCTTTTGCCGGTCTAAGTTGAGTAGAGAAGTGATTGACCGGGTTTAGGATACATAGCCGACTATCAAGAGGGGCAATCACGGTTAGCTCGAAAATCAAGTGCCACTAGATCAATGTCTTGAGCATATGCATTAGGATCTAGTTGAGAGCTAACATAACGCCTTGGAAAATGTTTGTGAAATGCTAACACACTTGCACATGATGGTGTACACTTGGTGGTGTTAGCACATTTGCAAAGGCAGAGGAGTTTAAGCGGTAGAGAGGGGTTTGGGTTCCTCTCTCCCTCCCGCCAAGCTTGCGAGGCGGGATTCGGCGCATTTTGGGGAAGTGAAATGCCTATTTTCTATTGCGCCGAAAGTTGGAAAAGAAACGGAGGCGAACGGCGGTCACTGTGTTGACCGGACGCTGCACCGGACGCGGTCACGGTCTGACCAGCGCGTCCGGTCAGTTCAACGCGTCGCGGCACTAGGGTTTGTGACCGGATGCTGGTCTGGCCTGACCAGCGCATCCGGTCAGTTCACCAGTGCGCAGAAGGAGAGCGCGCGACCGGCGCGTCCGGTCCCTCACGGGACCGGAGCGTCCGGTCATGCGTCCAGAGGGGCAGAGCGAAGCGGAGTGACGATCGGACGTGGGGCGCGTCCGGTCACATGCGATCGGACGCGTCCGGTCTCGACGGGAGCTTACTGGAACACGACCGGACGCTGGCACTGTCGCGTCCGGTCATTCGCAGGAGCGCGTCCGGTCAAGGCAACGGCTAGTTCTGACGCGCACTGTTTCTTGCTGTAGTGTAGTGACCGGACGCGTCCGGTCACCCTGACCGGAGCGTCCGGTCAGCGCGTTTTTCGCTGCGTCATCTGTAACGGCTAGCTGCGTACCCCTTCGTTATAAATAGAGGGTGTCCGGGATTTGAGGGCATCTCTTGCACATTTTGAGACCTAGAGACATCCTTTGAGCTAGAGAACAACCCCTCCACTCATCTCTTTGCTTAGTTGCACATCTTGAGTGAGATTGAGTGAGATTCAAGTGCATTGCTTGAGAGTTGCATTCTAGAGGCACTTGATCTTCGAGTTGCTGCGGATTTCTTGTTACTCTTCCGTGTTTCCCGACACGGTAGACGGCTTGGAGCAGCGGAGGTGATTGAGCTCGCAATTGGAGATTGTTGGAGCCCTCACCAAGTGTTGTAAGGGGTTCTTGATCCTTCCCCGCGGGAATTTGCGAATTGGATACTCTAGTGGAGCTCGTGGCTTGGAGGATCCCCATCTTGTGTGCGGTTGTGCGGTGCCCGCCGAGGGCTCGACTCTTGATAGTCGATTAGCTCGTGAACCGACAAGTGGGTGTATCGCCACAACGGGGAGTAGCTTGCCGGGAAGCAAGTGAACCTCGGGATAAATTCTTGTGTCATTCTCTTCCCGAGGATTTCTCTTGTGTGATTGATTAATTGGTACTTCTCATCTCTACACGGCGGTATAATCACTCAAAGCTCTTCTCTCGTATTACATCTTATTTTTAGCTTGTAGTTGTTGTTGTGTTTAGTGGATAGCCTTGTACTAGACTTGTGTAGGTGGCTTGCTTAATTAGTTAGAGCTAGTGCATTTTGCTCCGCCACCTTTTGTACTAACTTGTGGTTAAGTAATTATTGTAGAAGTTTTAATTAGGCTATTCACCCCCCCCTCTAGCCTATTTGGACCTTACACCTGCGAGCTATAGGTGAATACCTGGTTATGGTTAGCTGTAATTGTGATCATGGAAAGTAACCAAGTGTTGGTAGATAAAGGAAGACCGGGCGGAGTCTTATAGGGTTTTGGACTATAGTGATTCCGTCTGTGTCAATTAAGGACCGATCGTTGCTCGTCCCTCTTGTCATGTTGAACGCATGCCTCACATTTAGCTGGCCGAATAAAGTACCTTTCGACCGCAAAGCTAGTGACACTATTTCGAGCCGGGATAAACTCGGGTTGGCAGACTGGTGCTGAAGGGGGTGTAACGGGGACGCGAAGAGTGAGCCCAAGGTGCGTCCTGGCAGTCGGGCGGTCCCTGGGTAGTGCGATCAATGATTGTTATCCCGCGGCTTCTTGAAAAGTGTCATTGGTGATCTACACGACCCTGACGGGGGAAGCATGGTTTGTGTGAGGAATAAATCTCCAGCTGGATAGGAATTCGATTCGAATCGCCGTCGCTCCCGGTTAGTGAGCACTTGACTCGAGCTACGGCATCGTAGTGTTAATGATGGAACACGGATGGTTATGTGGATAATGTTGGAAATGCTAAACCTGAGATGGTAACCTTTGATGTTAATGGTTAATCAAGTGATTGTTTTAGCAATAGGTGCTTACCTAGCATGAATAGGTTATCCTAAAAATGATGCTAAAAGTACTTATCTTTAGTTATTCATAATAACTTATGCTTTTCGCAAATGAGTCAAGCCAGTCCACTATATAAAGCCTTGCATGCTCCTTGGTGTCATGTTATTTCTGGTTTATGACGGGTAAGTCTAGCTGAGTACATTCTCGTACTCAGGGCGTTGTTTCCATTGTTGTTGCAGATGGTCAGATGTACTACGGGTACTGCTCCAACTGTCTGTATCCGGCGATGGGTGACAACTAGGATCTTAGGCAAAGGTCTTTCTGCTTGTCTTATCTACTGCTTTTGTGGACCATGACTATCTACTGGCACTGTAACTGAACTAAGTGTGTGTGCGTAAAACTATTTGCTTCCGCTACTTTATGTTGAACTATGTTGTAATAACTTTTATTCCGAACTCCGATGTATTCTACTTTTATGGTGAACTCTATGTATCATGTGAACTGTGGCTGCTAAATCAGTACGATCTTGGTTGTATGTTGGTTGGTTTGAAATCCTTCGTGATTTCACGGAATCTCGAGTTATACGGGCTTAAGTTTGTTAAATTAATCACCTCGGTGGAAGATTTTCTTACTTAATCTCGTATAATTACGTTGATCCGTTACATCGGGCCTCCCTGGTCCCGCACCCTTTGAAAGAAGGGTATCAGCTTCCTGCGGGGTAGGATCCCTTGATTGATTCCAGAAGTGATGAATAAATTCCCTGTACCAACGTAAAATAAGGGGTTGGATGAGGAACAGTGATGGCGTATTGAAATAAGTTCGTTGAGAACTTACCCAATGTATGGTGCCACCTCGTCAAGGTTGTTCAACACATATATCATGATGCAGCGCCACTCTTTATGTGTCAAGGTCTTAGTGGTTGATGCACTTGCACTTCTAAGTTGCCCTTGGAAAAGGCTGAGGTTCGATTTATTTTCACCAGCATTGTAACGAGGGGGTGGATTATGCACGCTTAGAAGGTTCTCGGCGTAGTATTTCTCTGTGAAGTTTGACACCTCCTCCAGAATGTATGTCTCTGCAATAGAAGCCTCAATTTTCCCTTTATTTCTACATTTTTTACGAAGAGTCTTTAGACATCTCTCGATTGGATAGCACCAACGGGCCTGCACGGGCCCCCCCATTCGTGCCTCATACGGGAGGTGCAATATCAAATGCTGCATCAGATTGAAGAAGCCGGGTGGAAAGATCTTCTCCAACTTACAGAGCAACACAGGTGCCTCGTTTTCCAAGTCATCAATTATGGTCCGAGATAACTCCTTAGCACAAAGCTGGCGGAAGAAGTAGCTTAACTCTGCCAGCGCTAGCCACACATGCTTAGGGACATAGCCTCGAACCATTGCCGGAAGAAGCCGCTCAAGCCATATGTGGTAGTCATGACTCTTCATCCCGTTGACTCACAGAGTAGATAAGTTCACTCCCCTCCTCAGATTCGCTGCATACCCATCAGGAAACATTAGCGTCTGCATCCATTCAAGTACTTCCCTCCTGTATTTCCTAGCCAAGACGAAATCGGTCTTAGGCCTTTTCCATGTCTTGCCGGCTCTAGGAGGCTGCATCTCTTGTTTTGGTCTATCGCATAATGTTGCCAAGTCCACTCTAGCCTTAGGGTTGTCTTTTGACTTTTCAGTTTCCATGATGGTTCCCCAAAGTGCCTCGGCGACATTCTTTTCAGTGTGCATTACATCAATGTTATGTGGGAGAAGGAGGTCATCAAAATATGGGAGCCTCGTCAACCCCGACTTATGAGTCCACATGTGTTCCTCACCATACCCCACAAAACCACCACCTTCTTGATTGGGCACGAGAGCATCTATCTGAGCATGAATCTTGGCACTAGTCATCATTTGCGGTGGAGGGTCTTTCACTACGACACCTTTCATAAAGTTCTTGATGTCTTGTCTGAATGGATGGTCAAGAGGGAGGAATTGATGATGTTTGTCAAACGACGAATACTTGCCACCCTTCTGTAACCAAATGAACCTCAGACGTTCCTTGCATATTGGACATGGAAACTTCCCGTGAACACACCAGGCGCAGAATATCCCATAGGCCAGGAAGTCATGCAGAGAGTAGTGGTACCAAACGTACATTTTGAAGCTTGTCTTTGTAGCTCGGTCGTATGTCCATACGCCTTCCTCCCAAGCACTGACCAATTCATCAATCACAGGCTCCATGTACACACCTATATTACTCCCTGGGTGTCCAGGAATTATCAATGACAAGAATATATTCTGTCTTTGAAAGCATACACCGGGGAGGAGATTGAGGGGGATAATGAACATGGGCCAACATGTGTATGGGGCAGCCATCAATCCATAAGGATTGAACCCATCTGTTGCTAGCGCAACACGTACATTACGAGCCTCATCTGCTTTCTCATGATAAATGCAATCAAAGCGGGTCCATGCTTCACCATCAGATGGATGTACCAATTTGTCAGCATTGTATCGTTTTCCCTTTTTGTGCCATGTCATCTGTTTCGCGGATTCCTCGGTCATGTATAGCCGTTGGATCCTCGGTACGAACGGGAGGTACCGTAGGATCTTCACAGGGATCGTCAGCTGCCTCTTCTGGCCATCACCAGAGTCTACCTCTAGGTACCTGGATGATTTACACTTTGGACAGTAATTTGCATCCTTGTGTTCTTTTCTAAATAGGATGCACCCCTTCGGACAAACATGTATCTGATCATATGGCATCTTGAGTGCACGAAGGAGTTTTTGTGACTCGTACATGCTCTTTGGCAGAATATGACCATCCAGAAGCAGGCTGCCAATCATGGTCAACATACTATCGAAGTGTTCTCGACTCATGCTACACTCAGACTTCAACCCCATTAAACGTCCAATGGCATCCAGTTGAGAAACTGTTGTCTGGTCATGAAGGGGTTTCTGTGCTGAAGACATCATGTCATAAAATGCCTTTGTCGTTTCCTCCATCTCCTCCTCCGTACGTCCTTTAGTGTATTGTGCTTCATGAAAGTCATCTAACATATCTGCTACCCCAGCAGCAGGATCAAAATCCTCGACACGGGGTCTCACCACCTCCTCTCTTAGACGATGGGCTTCACCATAGTGGACCCACCGAGTATAGTCCGGCGTAAATCCATTCTTCAAAAGATGTTTACCCATATCCACCTTATTTTTCCTTTTTCTATTTGCACATCTCTTGCAGGGACACAAAACTAGAAACGCTCCTTTAGCAGACTCGCCAAATGCTAGTTCCAAGAAATCATTGGTCTTCATCATCCATTCAGTGGTGAAATCACCCTGACTTGAGTGACCCGTGTACATCCACTCACGGTCATCCATCCTCTAACATATATATCAGCGAGCAAAGTAACCATCAATTGCAGCTACATGTCGTTCGTACTATCTAATAGGTGAGGATAGGTCCTAATCCCACCCGCGGATGCGTAGATGAGGTTACTTTTCATGCTCTACTCCTATCGGAGACAGAATTTCGGCAGCACCTCCCCGCTGTTCTCCCGATACACGTCCTAGCAGGGAGAGTGTGTATCCGGAGAACAACAGGGAGATGATGCCGAAACCCTGTCTCGAATCAGAGCAGACCAAGGAAACTAACTCATCTATGCATCCACGGGCTGTCCAAAATACGTAGACAATCCGAAGTAGATACGGTCATAGATATACAAAGATCTGCATACCAATAACTGTATGTCTTTCGAACGGGAGACGCCTAACCGAGTTACGCGAGCTACGACTATGATAAGGAAATGGGTTATACCTAGGGTGCCGGTGGAGTCAGGATAGCGGAGCCGTGGCGAGTCGGTGCAGTGGCGAGGTGACGCGGTGCAGGCAGACCCGCAACACCGAGGAAGACGATCGACGTACTCCGACTCCGCTTCAACGGGCTCTTCTCTGCAAAAAAGAAAGAAAAATAATACTGTTAATTAAAAATTTCGGCAGAACCTCCCCTGCACGGGAAGTTTCGAATACCTGCAAAAAACAACGGCACGATGGCCGACATTCACATATGACAGCTCGATGGCCGACATCCACATAAAACGGCTCGATGGCCGATATCCACATACAACGGCTCAATGTCCGAAAACCACAAACAACGACAACACATACAACAACAATTACTACTGACACGACTATTTCACGCATTACACGAATTGCATAAAAAAGGAATGAACGAACCTAGTGTGTGCTCGTCGGTGGTGCGGCGGCACGGTCGCGCGGAGGCGCGGCCGTGCTGGGCGAGCGGCGCGGGCGGCCAGCGCCGTGGGCGTGTGCGAGGCGAGTCGGGCGGGCGCGTGTGCGAGGCGAGTCGGGCGGGCGGGCGCGGCGCGGGAATGTCGGGCGGGCGCGGGGCGGGTCGGGCGAGCGCGGCGCGGGCCAGGCGCGGGCCAGGCACAGGCGCGGGGCGGGCCGGGCGGGCGCGGCGCGGCGCGCGCGGCGCGGGCGGGGGGGGGGCGGGCAGGCGGGCGGCGTGTGGGGCGGGCTGCTGAGGTGGGCGGGTATATATACATGCTTTGCCGAGTGCCCGCGATTTGGCACTCAGCAAAGATTTTTTTTAAAATGCTTTGCCGAGTGTCGGTGATCTGGCACTCGGCAAAGCTTTTTTTTTAAAAAAAAAATCTTTGCCGAGTGCCAGATCGTCGACACTCGGCAAAGTTTTTAATTTTTTTAAAAAAAAATTCTTTGCCGAGTGCCGGCGATCTGGCACTCAGCAAAGAATTTTTTTTGTGCCAAAATTGTTTTTTGAATTTTCAGATTTTTTTTTAATTTCTTTGCCGAGTGCCAGATCGCCGGCACTCGGCAAAGTTTTTTTTGAGCCAAATTTTTTTTTTGAATTTTTAGATTTTTTTTAATTTCTTTGCCGAGTGCCAGATCGCCGGCACTCGGCAAAGTTTTTATTTTTTTTTAAATTCTTTGCCGAGTGCCGCGACCTAGCACTCATCAAAGAATTTTTTTTTGGCCCAAAATTTTTTTTAAAATTTTCAGCATTTTTTAAATTTCTTTGCCGAGTGCTAGATCGCCGGCACTCGGCAAAGTTTTTATTTTTTTTAAAAAAAAATTCTTTGCCGAGTGCCGGCGATCTAGCACTCGGCAAAGAATTTAAAATTTTTTTTGAACCAAATTTTTTTTAAAATTACTTTGCCGAGTGCCCACGAGTTGGCACTCGGCAAAGAATTTAACCGAGTGCCAAGATGCTGGCACTCGGCAAAGAATTTAATTTTTTTTTGCACCTAAATTTTTTTTGCAGCCCTAGTATAATATTAGGAGCTACATTTTAAATTTGGTATATTTTTTATGTTTTTTGCTACACTTAGTTAATTTGTATCATTTACTTGAATTTTTTCGTAAAAAGCAAATTTGAACTGCAGGTGCATGGAATAATGGAATTTAGCCATTCAAAAAATAATATTCATGTTTTTGAGTGTATTATGAGCCGCTATCTAGGAACACACCCGAAATTTCGAACATCATGTTCACGAAACATGGGCACCGACTTGCGGACGATTTGTTTTTAAATTCTATTAAATACAATCGAAGTCCGAAAATCATAAAAATTGTCAAGATGTCATGATATCGTATGTAGATGCTATGATAAAAAATTAAGAATGTTTCGAGAAAGTTGTGACGTACGTTGCTTGAAACCTAGACATCTCCACATGTGTTATTACAATATCACATATGGTTTGTCTAGGTTTCAAGCAACGTACGTCACAACATTTTCTCAAAACATTCTTAATTTTTTATCATAGCCTCTACATGCGATATCATGACATCTCGACAATTTTGTGATTTTCAGACTTCGTTTGTATTTAATAGAATTTAAAAACAAATCGTCCGCAAGTCGGTGCCCATGTTTCGTGAACATGATGTTCGAAGTTTCGGGTGTGTTCCTAGATAGCGCCTCATAATACACTCAAAGGCATAAATATCATTTTTTGAATGGCTAAATTCCATTATTCCATGCATCTACAGTTCAAATTTGCTTTTTACGAAAAAATTCAAGTAAATGATACAAATTAACTAAGTGCAGCAAAAAACATAAAAAGTGTACCAAATTTTAAAATTTAGCTCCTAATACTATAATAGGGCTTCACAAAAAATTTGGGTGCAAAAAAAAATTTAAATTCTTTGCCGAGTGCCAAGATTCTGACACTCGGCAAAGAAATTCTTTGCCGAGTGTTAGATTTCTGGCACTCGGCAAAGTAATAAAAAAACTTTGCCGAGTGCCTAACAGCAGACACTCGGCAAAGAATCACCGTTCGGGCTCACCGTTTGTGAGTATGTCTTTGCCGAGTGTAAATCTTTGCCGAGAGCTGGACACTCGGCAAAGAATTTCTTTGCCGAGTGTATTTCTTTGCCGAGTGCCGGGCACTCGGCAAGAGTGTCTTACTTTGTCGAGAGCGGCACTCGGCAAAGAGCCTTTTTACCGAGTGCCTGATATTTGGCACTCGGCAAAGCATGTGATACCCGACAAAGATGTTTCCGGTAGTGAATGGAGAGGGCGGGCTTTGGAGCCGGTACCGCGAGCACACCACCGGTTCCGGTTCCTGCTCGTCTAGCGGCTACACATCAGGTAGCATCGTCTCAACTACCTATACGTCTATGTCTAACAGCTCGCACCTGTCCTCTTTCTCCATGGAGGCGGTCATACAGTTGGACATGGTGGAGTTGGACGAGGACAGGTCATCCTGGATTGAAACGGAGAAAAAGGATACCGAGTTTGGTCGGCCAAGCAAGAAGCCCCACAAAGTAACGGAAAAAGAGGATACAGAGTTTGATCCACCAATCAAGAAGCCCCGCGAAGAAACGGAAGAAAATGATACAGAATTTGATCGGCCAATCAAGAAGCCCCATAAAGAAACCGAGATGAAGCATACTAAAGTTTTTAGAGTATTTGAGATGACCCTCAGTGAAATCGATCAGATGAATTATAAGCAGGTGGAATTTAAAAGCCAGGTGGAAAGCCTGGTGGTGGAATTCTTCGGTGCGCCGACTGCTAATCGAGGTGGCGACATGAGTGTCGTGGAGGCCTGGTTGGAGCATCTGGGCGTCGGGTGGGTTCTGCAAATCGCTGATGGTGCATCTACAGGGAAAATCTCTCATACTCAAAGGTCCAAGAGCTGGATCCGTGCTCTCTATCAAATCAAGGAAACCATGTCTCTCATGGTGGCGCTCTTTCCCTATGGCGACTCTGCTACACGCCTGTCCAGTATCAGCGAGGAAGAAGAACCTCAGGCTGAGATTGGGAGAAGGGAGCTAGTGTTCCGTTTGAATTGCATTACGTACAATTTATCCAACGAACCATGTTCAAAATGCTCGATTTTGTTGTTGTCATAGTTGGTCCTAATACTGAAACTACATTAGATAAGCTCTGTGCCCTGCTGGATGTGCATGGGGCTTTGTCCAGTGCCTTGCCAAAGATCCATTTAACGACTCATTTGCCACTTTATGAAGAAGTTGAAAGCATTCAGGATGCGTTAGACATCCTCTTGTCAGCAAACAAGTACAGGACCGGTGAGTCCATCTGGAGCACAATGGAGCAGATTAATAAGACTGTTTTCCTAGAGTCGACAGAGGACAGAGACCACTCATCCAGCAGTTTTCTAACTCCACAAGGATCATTGGACGTTCACAAGGCCACTAGGTCAGTAGTGCAGTACATCATCTTCCTGGATTATCATGCTCATGTGTACTCGCCAATTTATACAATTGTATCTACAGTAGTTGGCTGTGGTAAGTATGTGCCTCAGATTAGAGATGTGCCCACCTTTGACCAGCATGATCATAGAGGCAGCGTCTTGTATAGAAGAAAAGCTTGCCAAAAGGTCAGAATTGTCGTTCCTAGATCACAGCTGCAGGTTCTTATTCTTGCTCAAAAATTTAGACTTCATACTGCAGACTCTTGGTGGCTTCTACCCTCCTATCCACGTTGCAGCCCTCAGCCCCTCACTAGCAAAGTCGATGACTACATCGAGACCTATCTACAAGTATCGTGGGAACCGTTGTTCTCATGCTTGTTGAATCCTAGACCCCTGAGGAACAAGAGAGGGAGAGCCTCCCCACTGACCAAGTTCGAGTTCGCATTTCAGAAAACCTATACTACCCAAAAGCATTGGAAGGTCCCAAATCCTAAGTTGAGGAAAAGGCTGCGTAAATCGATCATTGAGAAAAACATTCCAATATATACAAAATACATAGAGGATAGCAAAGTTTCCAACCCAAAATGCACTCCCAAGGAGCTGGAAAAGATGCTGTAAGATTTGTTTGAAGGATGATGAACTGAGAGAACCCTCCCTCACTTCGTCCAGGTTGCTATGACACATGGGTGGTTCTTCATCATCATTGCTGAGGAGGTTTCGTGGTTGTTTTTAAAATTTCTTTGTCTTGTTAGATGTTTCTGTCATGCGGGTGTTGTTTTGTTTTGATGTGTTGTTTGATGTAATTTATTAATTATACAGTCCATCAAAGCTCTTGCAGGTTGCTTTGAAAAACAAAAGTTCAAGTCCACATTTTAGAAAACTACGCTACCGAAAAGTAGTGGAAGGTCCCAAATCCTAATTTGAGAGAAAGACTACGCAAATCAATCTCCAAGGAAAATATTCCAATATATACAAGTCATAGCCCAATCACAACCCCCTAGTTCTTCATGCTTGTGGTGATCTTAATGAGCTGGGCAATTTGGACAACAAAAAATGATATAATCTTCAATAACCCAGCAAGCGTCAATTACTGCCGCCAAGGAAACTTTCAAAGAATTAACTTGCTGACGGTTAGAGCAACTAGCAAAGCTTAAGATATCTTCGACTTGTGGATCCAAAAACTGTTGTAATTCATATCTTATCTTCCATTTTTGTTCTCCTTTTTTGTTTCTTGAACTCTTGTCTGTACTGTAACTGTAACCTCCTTTTATTTTTGAATATTTCCTATAGGAGTACAAGCCCCTCTAGTTTCGTCAAAAAAAAAGATATCAGTTTTCCACGTAATAAATGGTGGACAACAAATTACTATTAGTAGATGGTTAGTGGATGGGTTGAGAAAGATGGGAATAGGATCTGGTTGGACACTGAATTTTTAAATTCTTGATGAACCTGATATGATTACTTGGAAGTTTACAAATATAATGGAAAATTTTCAATAAAATCTCTATACAATGCTATGTTTGTTAATGACGCTGGTCCTTCTTTTAAGATCATATGGAAGGGTAAAGTTCCAGCTAAAATAAAAGTTTTTATATGGCTGGTTGAAAACAATGCTATATTAACTAATAAAGACAATATGATCAAGCGGAAATGGTGAGGAAACCCCAGGTAATTTGGACGGCCCATGTCAGCCCAAGTACTGGGCATGCCTCTACTGGTCCTGCCCATAACGCCTAGCCCCTGGAGACTGCTGACAGAGGTGCTGCCCGGTGCCCGCCACGCCCTTGCATTGTTGTCTTCCCCGGAGAGGACGTCGAGCCGCTTTTGGATTGGATTACTCAGGTATTTAATATTTTGGATTGGTTGTTCGAATATGCTAATCATAAAGTTAAGGTGTCTACGCGTGCATATGTGTGAGCATTTCCCCATATGACTCATTAAAAGCAATATATGTCTCCTTAGTACTAGTATGTTTTGCGAGCGCACTATGCTTAGCTAACACCGATCATCATCAATTCATCATCATTATAGACATTGGTCTTTTTTTAGAATTACAGAACAATCTTGTTTCGTGCGGCTTTAACAGGGATCGGGCCATCTGGGACCTCGGCCCAGAAACAAAAACGCATAACTTCATCGTTCATCTAACTACTGGGCCTCTTCCGGAAAGGCCAATGACTTTTTTTTTGACAAATGGACAAGATATATTATTAGCAGCAAAACGCTGCAACTAGGGTACAGAAGTTTAACGATACAGATTGCAGGGCCTCAGACGGAGGGCACCTGTTTGCATGATTTCCATTTGTACATGATATGGTAAAGATACCTGGTCCTTCAACAGAATGCCTGAAAGCTTGGCCCGCTAAAGAGTGAGCCGTGGTATTTAGATTTCTTGCAATCTTGAGAACTTGAATTTGTTTATTGGACACCTCATTAAGGAACTTTTGAGTGAAAGGCTTGATTTCCCAGTGTGGAGGATTGTCTAGGTTACCCCCATTGAAGAAATTCACTAAAGCTTGATTGTCCGTTAGGAAGGAGACCTGATTCATATTTAGCAACCTGATGATGGTGGCAGCCGTCGCCATTGCCGCTGCCTTACCCATGAGCACAGAAGTGCTCCTCTTCATCTACGTTTTAATAAAGAATTTATGGTGGCGAGCTGAATGTAGGATGAAAATTCCTATTCCAGCTTTCCTTGATTGTTGATCCCCTGTGTCCGGAGTCAAGGATGCATCTGTGTAACATTTAGCTCCCAAGAGCATAATAGGAAGCCTACAAGTGGTGACGTTACTGGGCAGGGCCAGTCGAAATTCTTCATGTCCCTGCATGCCTTCAGCGCATCGTCCCTGCTGGCAAAATGTGAATTTTGTACCTGCAGAAGTAACTCGTTACCTTCACTTGGATCAGCTGCTGTTGTACCAGTGTCTTCACATAACTTGTTATAGGAGGAAGCAATTTCTATATCCGCATGTACCGCATGATGAACCTCCAAGATAGTCCATTTTTTCCTATTGAAGCGGATGTCGTTTCTGGCTTTCCATATGTACCACAAGGTAGTCCAGATCCTATGGAGATCAGCATCAGCTGTGATTTTTGTGATCAATGCCGCCAGGGCTTCCTGTACACCATCCTGCTCAAAGGGTAACATTGATGATCTCAAGGGGGGTCTGGCTGAGAACCAGACAGCCCTAGCAAAAGGGCAGTGAAAAAACATTTGTGAATTATTTTCAATCATACTGCAGGTACCACAATTTTTATTTATCTTGGACGATAAACTTCCAGCTCTTGCACCTGTTGCTATAGCTCTCCTAATTAACCTCCAGGCAAAATTTTTTATGTTAGGTGGAATCAATTTGTGTTTCCATACCCTCCGTAAAATTTCCATTGCCTCACTTGTGATACTTCTTGCTCCATTTATTGGAAGTTGGACCTGCAAATCTTTATTTAGAAATCTGATGGCTTCTTTGGTAGAGTAGCTTCCTTTAGATGAGGGCCTTCATTTCACTGCATCATTACAATCAGAGGGAACTGCAAGGGTATTTTGAATAGAGGTGGCTGCATCAGAGTCAAAAACCTGATTGATAAAATCAACATTCCAATTCACAAAGTCTGGTTTCCATAAGTCAGAGATCTTCTGTGGTAAATTCTGGACAGTTACTGGAAGGTTAAGGTGATTGTGAATTTCTTTCCAGATAGTACACCAAGGAGTAGACCAGATGCTAGAATTTCCTTTTTGGATTTGAATGATGCAGTTATTAACAAGGATATCCTTAACTTGCATGATAAAAGACCAAAAGGCAGATTTTATAGAGTTATTGTCTGCTGACAAGAAGCTTGTGTTTGGAAAATATTTGGCTTTGAGAATAGCAGTGAGAAAAGCATTCTTACCTGTTGCAACGTTCCAAGCAGCGTATAGGATGAGATTGCGATTAACTGTGACTAGATCTCTCACTCCCAGTCCACCTTCTTTTTTTGCCCTGCAAATGTCCTTCCATGATCTGAAGTGGAAAGAGGAGGTGACATTGTCTTCTTGGACACCCGCCCACCAAAATTTCTGAATAATAGTAGTAATTCTAGAAATGAAATCTTTGGAGAACATAATGGTGGACATATAATAGATAGGAATTAAAGATAGAACAAAATTAATATATGTCAAACGACCAGCATGGTTGAGCTTGTTTGCTTTGAGAGCGGTTAACTTAGCTCTAAATTTGTTTAAAATAAATTCATAAGCTTTTGTTCTGTCATTATGGTTAAAAATCAGAGGGTGACCAAGATAAATCATATTAGGCATAAGATCAGAGACAGGAAAAATACTCTTAACCTCCATTTTGCTTTGAGTATCAACATTCCTGCTGAACATGATCGAGGATTTAGTCAAGTTCGGAGTTTGACTAGAAGCGGTGCAGAAAGCCTGAAGGATATTCCTAATTTTGCTAGCTTCATCATAGGTCGCTTGACCACAGATAATTAGATCATCAACAAACAATAAAGAATTAATATGCGGGCAATCTAGACCAAGAGTGATGCCACTAATATTATGAGCATTAGAATGATGTTGCAAACTAATGGATAACTCATTGACAACTATAATAAAAAGACAGGGAGAGAGAGGGCAACCTTGTCTTTCCCCACGCTGAGGATGAAAGGAAGGAGTTGGTTCACCATTGATAATGACAAACATTGTAGTAGTTGAAATGCAGCTGTAAATTAAGTCGATGAAGTGGTCTTTGAAGCCTTGTCTTCTCAGAGCACCAACAATGAAGTCCCATTCAATTCTATCGAATGCTTTGGCAAGATCAAGTTTAAGAAAAAAAGCCTTTTGTTTCCAATTTTTCAAATTAAAGCTGTGAATAATTTTCTGAGAAATGATGATATTAGAAGCAATATGTCTTCCTTGAATAAAAGCTGCTTGTGAGGGATGAATGATGTGAGGCAGATGATATTTAATTCTTTCAGCAAGAGTTTTGGCAATGATTTTATAAGCAACATTACAAAGATTGATAGGTCTATAATCTTTAGGAGAGTTAGGAGCATTGATTTTCGGAATGAGAGTAATATGAGTTTTATTAATCTCTGGAGGTAAAGAGGCTGACTGATAAAAGGAAACAACTAAATCAAGTACATCCTTACCAATCCATTCCCAGGACAACTTAAAGAATGCTGCATTCAAACCATCAGGTCCTGGGGCTGCATTGCTTCTCATGTTTTTAATAATGGCACGAATATCCTACATTTTTGGTATTGAATTTGTGAAAAGATCCTCCTCTGGAGCATGATTTTTATTTATTTCAATATTCCAAGGCTGCACATTGTCATAGTTCCTGCAATTTGCCTGAGATGTGAATATATCAATGAAATAGTTGTTAGCTGCCTGAGCGAGCTGGTCCTTAGTGGTTGCATAGGAGCCATCAGGATTGATAAAATGGGTTAAGGTATTCTTTCTAGACCTTTTGATAATGGCTTGGTGGAAGAAACTAGTATTCCTATCCCCAGCAACAGACCAGTTCTTTTTGTATCTCTGCTTGTGGTAAGCTTCTTCTTTGGCAATTAACATTTCATGTTGGTGGATGAGGAGCTTTTGGACACTGGGATTTTGCTAGTGGGGTGGACGCATTTGGAATTGGAGGATTTGGTCTTCAATGGCCTTAAGCTGATCTGAGTTTTTGGGTTTAGATTTGTGCCACCTGGTTAGATCTTTGGCTAAGAAAAAAGTCTTGAGGTGAAAAGGGCGGTTGCATGATTTTTGCTAGCTCTGATTGGCAATGTTCTCATAATCATCCTCCAGAAGCCACCAGTTCTCGAACTTAAATGGTTTTGAAATTTTCTTCCTGCAAGAATTTAGAACAGCAAGAATCGGAGCATAGTCACTCTTCATCATCGGCAAATGGTAGACCATGGTGGTGGGAAAAGCTGTACACCATTCTGCATTTCCTAGACAACGGTCTAGACGTTCATATGTGGGATTAGAATTGAAACGCTTGTTAGTCCAAGTGTATGCTGGCCCATTGTATCCCAAATCAAATAAACCACAATTCTTAATCATGCAACAGAAATCAGCAATACGTTTGGCATGAGCTGGTTTAAATGTTATTGAGGTCCCCCATGCTTAACATTGGCATTCTAGGATATGTTTCAACAAAATGTTGCACATCAGATCAGATTGTGGCAGTGTTATGGTGGTGGGGGTCCCCATACATGCAAACTAAACCAAACTTAATCATAGATTGGTTATGAATGCAGAGAGCAAAGATGAAGTTGTGACTGGATGAAACTATATTAATATCAATATCCTGCTTCAAGAGCAGCCAGAGCCCCCCCCCCCCAACACGCCTTGTGAAGAAACAACATGAGCATGATCAACTTGAAAACAATTTATTAGAGCAGTGTTTGTGATTTTGGAATTTCTAGTTTCTGAAAGAAAAATTACCTGTGCATTAGTCAGGGGCGAAGCTGCACTTTGATTAGGGGGTGCAAATGCACCCCCCAAATTTTGAAAAATCAGTTATAATGACTAAAATCCCACCATGTATGCATCTCCCACAACACAAGTCTATGCACCCACAAGGCAAGTGCACCCTCCTTCGATCTCCTCTAGCTTCATCACTGGCAAGTAGATGTTATGAGGTGGCCAAGGTGCAATATTTTGAAACTGCTGAGGTTGCCACCAGAGCCCTGACAGTTCCATGCCAGGAAGCTCATTACATCTGCCTGGTGCCACAGGTTGATCCCTACTTCAGCAACATGATCCCCGCCGCCTTCACTCTCCACAGGTATGGCAAGTGCGGGACATGATCCCCGCCGGCTTCACTCTCCACAGGTATGGCCAATGCCCGCACGACTCTCGTCGCATCCAAATCCAAGCCCCAGCGGAGCCGGGAGCTCACTCGCCTCCCACCAGACTTCGAAGTAAGACGCAGACGAGATGAACAAACTGGGGCTAGGAGGTTTCGACGGGACCAGCGAGGCCGTGCAGGATTAGCAGCAGCTGGAAGAGGAGGAGAAGATGTGGCGACAGATGAACGGTGTTGAACCAGCGTTATCGGTCAGTGAGGACCGCCCACCTGCCCGAGGCCGTCCGCGTGTGCAGCAGCTGCAGCAGCGACCACCACAGCAGAGCAACGACGCGGACACGCCGGGCTAGGTAAGTTGACAAGCTGGCCGTCGTTTGCAAGCAGGCACCCGTCTCCCTGGCCCGCGACCCGCGTGCCGTGACTCAGGCCGAAGGGAAGAGGCAGCACCTGGTTACTTGGCACTGCACGGCAGCTCGGAGAAGCGAGGAAAAGGACGGCGGTGGACGGGGATACTGGAGGAGTGTGCGGCTGCTGGAGCACTTCTGTTGTTGCATGGACGAGCAAGCCCAGCTGCTCCAGGTCCACTAGCAAGGCCACAACGGCAACCAGCAACACCAAGAGCCTCTCCAGCAGGCACACTGCGCTTGAATTTGCTGGTGCGGATGGAGGGAGACGATGGATTCAAGGAGGATTTGGTGAAGAGAGAAGAAGGGGATGCTCCTGTAGACTGTACGCAAATCCAATCGATTTGAGGCCAGGAGACAAACCCAGACAAATCCAATGGGATGGATCAATAGATCAGACGAGCAACCACGGATTTAGAAACAAATTGGGGATGGATTTGGACACAGAGAGAAGATCGGAAGGGGAAGGAAGGAGCGCTACAGTAGTAGCTAAGAAGCTGGCATCCGCCCAAAGACCTCCATCCGTTCAGGGCGTGTTTAAAACAACACACAAACAAGCTCGCAATCGGCTTGAACCTTGGTTTCAGAAATTCAGATATTAGGGAGTAAGGGACGAATGCAATGCCCGACACGATTGAGGTCAGATTAGTGCAGATTTAAAAAGTCATCACCCTTGTACTGAAATAGTTCCAGACACTTAAATCCATAATCAACGTGATGTTATAGACTACAGATATCAACAGCACTAGTAAATCTTAAACACGGAAAACAAGTTCTTAGAATTTTCCCCAATCCATTGGGTCACATGACATGAGGAACTCCTCCTTTAAGCCACGCTTCTGCTTATCTTTCTTTAAGCTCCTCTCTTTAAGCCACGCTTCTGCTCATCTTTCTTTAAGCCACGCTTCTGCTCATCTTTCTTTAAGCCACGCTTCCGCTTCGGCTTGTCCTGTCTCTCTGGCGCACTCCAGGGGGGTATTAGCCGTGATAAGAGACATTCACGAACTGCAATATATAGTAAGAAGTGAACATCAGCTGGTACAACTGCCAAATTGAACATGATTAAAGGCTAGCATTCTAAAAACATCACATACCCTGATCCAAAAAGAGATCAGAAAGCTTGAACGACTCCAAACCTCCAAGAGGACCAACCAAAGCCTCCTTGGTTGGAGGACTGAAGGTTGGGTTCTCCACGAGCATATTAATGAAGATCCATAGATGCCTCTTGATTTCCTGCTCTTCCGTGTTAGCCCCCCATCCTTTGTTGTCCAGGGAACTAGCAACAAATTCAGTAATCTGCTTTAACACATAATCAACATGAGGTCCACCTGCAAAAGTCGCAGCTTTGTTCACAAAGCTGACCTGGTCAAACTCCCCTTCTGTTAGACTCACAACCACCTCCACCTGATCATCAAACTTCTCAATGATCCTTGGGATTCGTTCTGTTGGCTTCCAGGTAGGGGACAACAGTGCAGCATCAAGATACATATTGACATAGGTTGTGAAGCCCAGGAACCTTGGCAACCTCTTGCCATTAAACGAAACCTGCAGGGTCGTTGGTGCTAGAATACCCGCAATATCAACAACTCTTTTCCCCAAGAGGGCAATGTCATCATCATCAAGATGAGTCATGTTGAACTTGGCAATGTCAGGTTTGAAGGTGAACTTGGTCCAATTTGCCCCATGCAAGGAAAATGTAACCTGGGGCTCGGACTTCTTCCCCATATTTTCAGAGAAAACCTGCTTGTACTTCCTCTCGCGGCGTCTGTCAGCGATCTCGACGACGAACTCCGTCGAGAATATGTTGGCCAGCTTGACGCCGTAGCTGCTCCTCCCGCCAGAGACCTCTTCCACGTTGGGGTCGCAGTTGCTGAGGTGGCCAAAGACCATCTCCGGCATGTAGACGCCCACCTCCTGGCTGTGGACCTCAATCGGGATCCCGTCCCCGTCTCCGTCGTACAAGACGGAGATGCGGCGCTGAGCGGCGTCGATCTCAACGATGAGGTGGTCCATGGTGGGGTCGTGCTGCTTGTTGTCGGCGGCGTAGACGAGGACCTCATCGAAGATCTTGTAGAGACCTGGTACGTAAGTGACCTCACGGTGCTTCATCCTGGCGCCCTCGTAGACCCAGAGCTTCTGCATACGCTTCTCGACCGAGCCGATGTAGACGTCCGGTTGCATGAGGATCTCCTCCCGTGGAGTCTTCTTGCCTCCGCTCAACAATGGGCCGAGGATGTCGCCTCCGCTCGAGATTGAGCTGTCGCTGGAGGACCTCGATTGAGGCTCGGTGTCCATTGCGGCGCGGCGCGGCGGGCGCTAGGGTTTGGTTGATGGAACAAGGTGAATTGGGGATCTGGGCCAATGACTTTTGGCTGCTGCCTCCAGTTGTTTTGTCCAGACCCTGCGCCAAGGACGCCGTGAGAGAGAAGCAACATTTCTTCCTCTCAAGGGTTAGTTACTTCTATCTTTGATAACCACATTACGTACATACTTATTTATTAGTTTGACTATATTTAATTTATAAAAACCTTTTTTAACATACTTCAAATCTTACCGCATGAGATTTTTTTAATAGACCTATATTTCTAAATATATTATTAAAATATTATTATATTAGTATATAAAATAAGTATATCATATACTCGATGGACACTTGCATACAAGTTCATATACTCTCTCTATATATATTTTATTGGACCATATACACAGTAAATGTAGGGATATACGCATGGGAGTAACTACGTATAGGAAAGAGGAATGTTTCTGCATTGGTGGAACGGAAGCAGCTGGGAATGGCAGCCAATGCGTGAATGTCCATATATTATATATTACTAGAAAACATGCTCGTGCGTTGCAACGGGAGGAAAAAAAACTATTAAATTTTTAATGAAAAATTCCGATAGAATTGTATATATCTATTTATTTCTACCCTTTCTAGAAAACTTAATAGCTATAATTTATTTTATGATCACTATGGCATCCGTAATATAAAGGCGTGTTTGGTGTGGCTTTGTGCCAAGTGCTATGTGATCAGAGTCGTTGTCGGAATCAAAGGACTAAAGGCGGAACCAATTTTTGGCGCTTCAGCTCTGAACACCAAAATGGCTTTGACTCTGTTTACGGGAGGGCAGAAGCGCTCTTCTGTGCGACCTGGTTTGTTGCAGCTTTGCCTGTTCCGGTGTCAGAGCCTGTTAATATTGGCAATTCCTACACCTAAAAAGACTGTAACGTCCGTGTTTGTGTCCATTACGAATCATCATCCACTTAGATCTCATGAGTCCGTGTCCTATCCTATTCCGATGCAAAGA
Organism: Saccharum hybrid cultivar R570; assembly: GCA_038087645.1. Lineage (NCBI taxonomy): Eukaryota > Viridiplantae > Streptophyta > Magnoliopsida > Poales > Poaceae > Saccharum > Saccharum hybrid cultivar. Next base: position 63,634,840 of record JAQSUU010000259.1, read on the forward strand.
CCGGATCAATGTGTCCGTGTCCGATACATAGTCCTCAAAGTGGATCTGTCCATGTTCACGGATAGAATCCATGTTCATCTAAATCAACATTTCGTCTATAATAATATAATAATATGGGGGCTTTGTCCATAAATAGATTTTTTTAAAAAAAATCTCCTCTATGACCTTGCAAAATGATAGGTCTACCGGCCACTTGTTCCTACCACGTTCTCTGCTTCGGCAAGGTGCTGCTGGAGCTCGTGACCGGCAACTTCGGCATCAGCAGATGAAACAACGTGGCCTCGGAAGAATGGCTTTGGAACACGTTGAACCACATCGACAGCGGCGACCGGACGAGCATCACTGACATCATGAACCCGCTGCTCCTCGTGGACAAGGACCACCCTGGAGGAGGTCTGGGCGGTGGCCATTATTGCCAAGACGTGCCTGAGCGCCAAGCCGTCGCGTTGCCTCTCAGCGCGCCCTGGAGAGCCTGTTGCGCATGGTGCGCCAGGGCTCCTCCCGGTCCAGCTCGGTGCGCGCAGCAGCTGTGGAGATCGTCGTCCCAGAGCTCGTGGCAGTCACCTGGCAGAGTCTGGACACCGTGGTGCTGGACCGGCGGCACTCGTGGAGGTCGCACCGTAGCGGAGGTGAGGCATTGTTCATGTTCTCATTCAAGGGAGCTGTGGCGATGGACGTCGTGCCACAGCTGGCGGCGATGCTTGACGAGGACAACATTCTTTTATGAGAAGGGCAACGTTCTTGATTCTCGCCGCCCGCGTGATATCACGTCGTTCCATGTGTGTGTATATTTTGTTCGTATCTGATGCGTTCATCCGTGTTTCAACATGACAAAAAAATTTATGTTCAACTTTTTTTGAGGGAATTTTGAACTTCATTTTCATCATGCCTTCCTTGGTTTTCAAAGCGAAGAAACAGAGATAATTGGACTGCTTTCAGGGGAAAAAATTAGTCCGACCAAAAAATATGGATAAAAACAAACAAATAAAAAACTATAAAAATATAAAACAGAAAACAGCTACGCCGGACAGAGCCAAAAACAAAAAACATAAAAAGGAAAACGGAAAAGGTGAAAATAGGACATTGGCCGGATGGGGAAAAACGAAAAAGAGACAGAAAAAAGAAATATAAAAAAAATAGCGACAAACTCCTACGCAGACTCGTAGACTACAAAAAGAAAGCAGCGGACGTATTGTCTCGTAGGAAAAGAAGGAATAGGAAAATAGAGTCCGGGTCACATATGCGACCCAATATGTTTTAGAATTTACCGTATCGTGATAGATAAGAGCTATTCTAACTCGTATGAGTAAGTGTTATATATATAAGTTCGGACGGAAGAAAGTCTCTATTATCTGGTAGTTAGAGAGAGATTGATTAAAAAAAATAGACGGACCAAAAAAAATAGGCTGAAATTTTGCCTCTTTATTATTACTAGCAAAAATACACGTGCATTGCAGCGGGTACTTATTTTCACTCAGTTTTTAACCTCTTCCTCGCAGTTCTTGTATCTTTGCATTTGTCGATAACAATTAGTATATAATATTAATATCATAGATCATTGAATCTATTTTTATAATTAACTTATTTGGAGATGCAAATGTTGTTAATATTTTCTACAAATCTAGTTAAATTTAATAATGTTTGGTCGGTAACTATAGTGACACTTATTTAGGGCCAGACCAAGGGATGATATTGCTTGTTTTTACACCGTTAAGTTGCAAGTAAAATGTGGAGCCTACTATGATAAAAAAAAATGTGGGGCCTACTTACCTTCAAGTTATATATGGGGCCTATTTAACTTCAGTTGGCCCCACCTGTCATCCTTTGCGTTTCTTTTGACACTATCTTCTCCACGGGAGTTTTTTTTATTTTTTTTAATCTCAGCCTTATCTTCTCCACGGGACTCGGGAGATCCCGTATCCACGTAGCGCCCACCTTCGCTGTCAACGCCCAAGGTCACGCGGCCATTGCCGAAGGTCTAGGCTTGCCGGCCCGCCCGCCACCACGTCAGAGGCAAGGGCTCGCTGGTGGAGGAGCCCTAGTGGTTTGCTACTCTGCTGTCGTGCCGCCCGTGAGGGATCAGCGCTGCCCACCCGGCTTGCTGCTGCTGCCGGGTGCCTCGCCCGCCATGGCCGCCGTCGCCTGCTTTGCTTCGATCGCCCAGGAGCTACTGCAGCACAGCCTGCATGCTCCGCTCGTCATGCCCACCCCCGCCTGCTCTGGCAAGTGGCACCGCAGAGGATGTAGCCGCCCAGCAGCCTGCCAGCTCCACCCGTCGAGGACGTCCAGCCACTCGCGACGGAGCTCTCCAGGCCAGCCCACGGCAGATCTGTTCTGCACCACCCAAGCCGAGCTCGATCGGCCGCTGCGGGGCTCGCTCGTGGAGACCGCCTGGGACGATGTTGAAGTTGCACCTTGGCTGGCTACGGTTCTGTGCTCCGATCCCCTTCCTTTTTGTTGTTGGCCGCGCCATGCCCCTGGCAGAGGAGAGCCTTGACCGTGCCGCTCGCAGGGCAAGCATGCCTGGACGTGACCCCTTGGCCGGCCGAGCTAGCTAGCTAGGCAGGCACAGTTGTGCTACTTGCCAAGCCCGTGTTGGCATCATGGAGGCCCTTGCCAGGCTCCTCCGCCTATAGCGTGTTGCCGGTACGCCGTCCTCGGTCGCGCGTGCCCCCTGGCCTGGTGGGTCGTTGCGCCGAGCGTGCCCTTGTTGGGCCGCACTGCCACAAGCCAAGGTGAGCTAGGCTACCGTAGTACCCTATGTATATGACAGAATCAAGAGCTCGGGTCGAGATCCACAGAGGGAGAGGAGCATTCCGGATCCGATTAGGCTAGACGAAAATTTTTAGTGCCAGAAATTTTGCTTCTTGAATCAGAAAGAAAAAACAAAAAAGAGATTCAGTATAAAGGTTCGAAGGTGGTAGAGGGTAAATAGAAAACGATTCATTTGACATCATGTGAGTTCACATGGTCTAGTGGCTAACAACTGTTAATTGCATGGTGGAAGCCACGGTTCGAATCCTCGCGTGGTTGGAATTTTTTTCTCGTTTTCCGGTTGTTTTCCTGATATGTGGAGTTGATTGGGCTGTTTACGCGTTGGGCTGATTAAACACTAATAAGGCCCATAATAAATAATATCTGCACCTCGCGTGGCCAGAATTTTTTTTTCTTGTTTTCCGGTTGTTTTCCTGATGGGTGGAGTGGACTGGGCTGTTTACGCGTTGAGCCGATTAAACACTAATAAGGCCCATAATAAATAATATCTGTACTAAATTATTTGTCCCGTATGAAAAATCAAGGAGAGATTGACTCGGTTTAATTAGGTGGCTATTATCCCGTATGGAAAATCAAGGAGATATTGACTCGGTTTAATTTGATGACTGCAAATCTATACCTAATAATAAAAAGACAATGCGAATAATGTTTTTCAATTCTAAACTAAGAAGAGTGATGTTGAGCAGTGGTTTTTCAATTTCAAACTAAGAAGAGTGATGCCGAGTAGTTAGGGGAGGACGGACGAAAAAATAGGGGTTGAGAAATTTTGCCTCTTTATTATTAGGTATATATATAGATACTAGCAAATATATCCGTGCGTTGTAATGGGAGAAAAAAATCTATCAAATGTTTATATTAAATCATGATTGTAGTCTCTGATTAAAGTCGGTAAAGAGTTTGTTGCCAACATGTAAAATATGTCAAGAGCACTGGCAATATCATATAAAAACTTAAGTGGGCACCTGTGGCGACCGCACATTAAACATGGATGAGACTACCCGAGCACACTTGGACACACCTATCAAGCTCAACGCACGAACACCACATGCATACACTAACCCATGCTTGGTCCCCTCCAAGGAAAAAAACCCCTGCGGCTGGTTTGTCCCAAATTAATAGTGTGGATGCGTCAAGGATTTATCTCTCTACCGATAATTATGATGGAAGACTTGTCTCGATTTTCATAAGGCATACCTTGTTGGGGATTGTAGGGATACAATTTATTTAGATTACATCAAACTATAAATTATTCAAGATTTTAGTTCATGGCTTCATTGTTTAGTTGAGCCATCAGCTAATCTAGATTTTTATAACAATAAGTTTTATTTCTAATCATAACTACATCAACGATTTAGTAGTAAAAATCTTTATTTATTAGGAAAGGTCAATGGTTTAAAGGCCCATCATCAACTTTAATGGTGAAAATCTATTTTATAAAGGGTCGATGATTCAAATGACCTACAATGTTGTATTTATTATTATTATGCCCGTACGTTGCAATGGGAGAAAAAAACTATCAAATGTTTATATTAAATCATGATTGTAGTCTCTGATTAAAGTCGGTAAAGAGTTTGCTGCCAACATGTAAAATATGTCAGGAGCATTGGCAATATCATATAAGAACTTAAGTGGGCACCTATGGTGACCGCACATTAAACACAGATGAGACTACCCTAGCAGACTTGGAACACACCTATCAAGCCCAACCCACGCACACCACAGGCATACACTAACACATGCTTGGTCCCCTCCTCCGAAAAAACCCCTACGGCTGGTTCGTCCCAAATTAATAGTATGGATGCGTCAAGGATTTATCTCTCTACCAATAATTATGGTGGAAGACTTGTCTCGATTTTCACAAGGCATCCCTTGTTGGGGATTGTAGGGATACAATTTATTTAGATTACATCAGACTATAAATTATTCAAGATTTTAGTTCATGGCTTCATTGTTTAGTTGAACCATCAGCTAATCTAGTTTTTTATAACAATAAGTTTTAATTCTAATTATAACTACATCAACAATTTAGTAGTATAAATCTTTATTTATTAGGAAAGGTCCATGGTTTAAAAGCTCATCGTCAACTTTTACGGTGAAAATCTATTTTAGAAAGGGTCGATGGTTCAAATACCTACAATGTTGTATTTATTATTATTATTGTTGTTGTTGTTGTTGTTGTTGTTTTTATTTTTAATTTAATATTAAGTTATAGAAGTATAAATTTGGATATATATATATATAAGAGATATTTTAGAAATGAAAGACAATAAGAAAGCACTCTGCTAGAATTGTGACGCCATTACGGCATATCAACGCAGATAGGTCTGAGTTCAAATACAATTTGGAGGCAAAGGAGTACCGATAGCTACTAACTGAATGGAAGATTCAGAAGGTCAAAGGGAAATGTAACAAGGTGACTCATGAAATCGCTCATTTAGCTAGGCGGAACCCCTCTTGGTTAAATGAAATACCCTCCTTACCCCACAAATAAAAAAGCTCGGAACGGGCTTAGAAAAGAATGGAAAAAGGACGTGGAAAAAAGAAACCTAAGGTTAGACGATGAAAAAACCGGACGTGGAAGGTAGAAGTAGGACAAAAAAAAAGGTCCCAAAAAAGGAAAATAATTGATGGAAAAAAAAATGGCGTCTGAGCAAGTGTGTGATTAGGCTTGGTTAAGATTTCTAACTATCCATATTACCTTATCTAGAAAGACCATAAGTTCAATGACTTATAATAGTATATAATATTATATTTATTATTAATTATTTATGTTTATAAGAAAATAAGAGATTCTTAAAAAAAGTCACGTACGGATAGGGAGTTGGCTAGGATAAAAAAACTAGTAATACTCTGGAACTTCACGGCAAAGTACTCTCGGATATAGGGAAAAAAATATTTGAGAATCTGGAACACCACGGAATTAGGACACAACATCGACATGTTACCTTGCAAAACAGGAAAGGACACGAAACGTTTTGGAATCGGACTCCGTATCGCGTAGACAATAGCTATTCTAACTCGTATGAGCATATATATATATATATATATATATATATATATATATATATATATATATATATATATATATATATATATATATATAAGCCCGCACAGAACAAACTCTCTATTGTTCGGTAGTTAGTGGGGAACGGATAAAAAAATAGATAGACCAAAAAATAGGTGAAGAGAAATTTTGCCTCTTTATCATTATTAGGTATAGATACGCTACCACAAGGTTTTCCCTGGCCTCTTCACTTATTGTTTTTTTCTATATATATAATAAAAAAAAGAAATGGAAAGGCTCTTTCCCAAACCTTTTCCGTCACTGCGAGTGAAGTCAACTAGTCAAGAGACAGACATAGGCTCGAAATGGATCGGGACATTCACAAGGTCCCCCCTCCCCTGCAGTCTGCTGATCGCCAGTTGCAATAGCAATAGCATGGAGGGAAGGGGCACTGATGGCAGCCGCGGGCTTTCTCTTCCTTGGAGCTACCGCCGGGAGCAGACCGGATCCACCAGTTCCTACACCAGTATTAGCAGCTCAGGTACCATAGTCTCAACTACCTACACATCTAGATGTAGCGGCTCTCGCCTCTCCTCTATGTCTCCGGAGGCGGCCATGCGCTTCTTTGGCTTGGAGTTGGACGACGATCCCGACTTCGTTCCACTAATCAACAAGCCCCACAGAGGAACGGACAAGTGGTCTTTCGAGAAACAGCACAGGGAGGAGAGGACGAAGCACATTGGAAACCTGGTCCATGAATTTTTTGGTCCGTCGTCGTCCGCAGATTGTAGCAGCGGCGACATGAGTGTCCTGGATAGTTGGTTCTCGGAGCTAGGCGTCGGCTGGGTTCTCCATCTCCACCTCGCGGGCGGTGGTGGCGGTGCATGTGCATCTGGTTCTGAAGAGCTCGACCATAATTCTGCCGCAGAGAGATGGATCCATGGTCTCCACAGGATCTTGGAAATCATCGACTCCTTGGGCCTGCCCGTAGTTTGTGAGGAAGAACAACATGTGGTTGAGAGTGACAAGCAAGCTACAACTAATACTATTCCGAAGCAAATCCACTTTGCAATATTTACCAAAGAAGCCATGTTCGAAATGCTCCCTTTTGTTGATGTCGTCATACGACAAGCACTTGTTAGTGGTAAGCATGGGGCAACGCCACCATACAAGAAGCTCCATACTCTTCTGGCTGTGTACAATGCTCTGTCCGATGCACCATACAAGCTCCGACGATAGCCATTCTACTCCACCTCTGAAGGAGTTGCAAGGATAGTCGACGAGATGGTCAGCCTCCTGTCAGCAAAGCGGGACAAGGCAGGTGAGGCCATATGGAGCACAATGGAGCATATTAGGACCCGTGTCCTAGAGTCGATGGAGTACAGCGACGACTTGTCGAGTTCTCTAATTCCGCAAGCATCATCAGACATTCACAAGGTCACTATGTCCGTAATGGAGTATATCAGCTTCATGCGCTCTAATTCATCATCAATGTGCCAGATTGTATCCAAATCGGCTAGCCTTGGTAAATGTGTGCCTCAGAATCAGATTGGAGACGGGAAGCCCCTGGACAGCGTGATCATGGAGACAATGTCGTGTTTGCTAGAAAAGCTTGTCAAGATCTCCGAATCATTTCTAGACCAGGGCCTCAGGTTCTTATTCTTACTCAACAACTTAACATTCATATGACAAGGCCTCATGGACAGTGACCCTTGGCATGGGCTCCTATACCATGACGACGAGGAAGGTCTCTTGGAGAAAGTCGAGGGATACACGGAGAGCTACCTACAAGCATGTTGGGCACCAGTGCTGTCATGCTTGTTTAGTCCTACACCTGTTTGCTTTGGGACAAACCGTTCCCTGCTGTCCAAGTTTGAGTCTGAGTTTAACAAAACGTACACTATCCAAAAACGGTGGAAGGTCCCAGATCCTAAGCTCAGAAAAAATCTGCGCACAGCTATCACCAAGAAAATTGTTCCAAGGTATGCAGAATACATAGAGGAGAACAATATTACCATGCCAGAAGTTGCTCCCGAGGACCTAGAAAAGATGTTGCTTGAGCTATTCGAAGGATGATGAACAGAGAGTGCACCACAAAGGACAAGTCACCATGTAGGTCTCCACGCATCTGGTGTTGGTTTGGAATTGAATTCTGTTGCTTCAAATGACTTGGCTTCTGAAGCTGTGTGTGAAGCAGACCAAAAGATGAAGCATTATCATACTTCACATTGCTAGTTATATATTTTTCTCACATTTTATAAATAAAACGTAACATCACAGAACTAGTTGTCTCTGTCTTTTGCCATGTATATAGGCTTGTACCAGTATCTGTCTTTGTACCTCTCTGCTGGTATGCAGAGAGGTACTGGTTTCACCACCATCCAGTCTGTATAGCAAGCAGAACAGACAATGTAAGGTGTTTCTCTACAAAAGCAATATTCTCGTGCAGTTGTACGTAATGTTAACTTCTGCATAGAAGTGATCTCACTGCATATGAACAGACTATAACCATGCAAGAAACATCTTTGTCTATATCAGTATGGTTCCTACAAAGCTGGGCTCTCCGTTTCCCTTTATGTTTACCTGTATATAAAACCAAAAGCACTGAGATCATACGTCACAACATGAGCTATCTGTCTCTGCCTTTCAGCCTCAAGCGATGAACAGCCTCTCAATACTCTGCTTTATTATAGCACCAGAGAGATATGTATCATGTATGATTTATCATATTTATCAATTTTTTTTTTGAAACGAATCGAGCAGGAGAGCAGCCGATTATATTAAAAAGCAGACGAAGCCCAGACTGAGCAAAAAAAAAACAGATACAACTCCGGTCGGTTGGATTGGGAAATCAACACGCACCGGAACACCAACTCACTGAAAGAGAAAAAAAACACTGGCCGATCGGAACGGGACATCGACACGAGCCGCAACTCAACAAAGAACATACGCTTCACCGCCACCAAACCACCACAAACTAGTCACTACGCTGCACCGCCACCCCTTGAAAGACAAAGCCGTCAAGGCAAAATCATCGTCATCACTGCTTGCGCTGTCGTTGCCGACGATGTCCCCACACCGAGTAACCCACTGCTAAGCAGGGCTAGCCGCTGTATTCCACTGCAAGCCATGTAGCCTTTCCACAATCAGATCCACTTGCGCCGTCTCTCAAGACGTTGGAGTAGCCACTGCAAGCAGGGCTAACACCGTCGCAGGCCGCTGCAAGCCACCAAACTGACGCAAGGCAGCTGCCTCAGGCGCACACCAATCTGACCCCGCTCGCTAAGACCCATGCGCGCAAACAGCAGTTTCCACTAGCCTAGCTGTCTCATCGAGATAGAAGTGCCACACAAGCCTGCAGGCTGCCGGTTAGAGAGCCTCATTGCGTCGAAACAGCTGCCACTGAAGCGAGACTGCCCGCCACCACACCACGCAGGTCACCTTGGCAACGCAAACTGCTAGCCACCACCTTCCACGTCGGCCTCCTCACCAAACTCCGTGGGCAACTCCCATGCCAGCATCCTCGCTAACTTCATGGTCACAACTCACCAAACTGCCAAACAGATGCGAAACCCTTCGATCGCCGCGCCAACGCCCTCCTCCTGACCACCTTTTGCCGTAGTGGGCACTAGAAACTTGAATCCTCAGCTGGGCCTCCACCTTCCTAGCCACAATGGTGGCGTCCGTCGTAGGCTGGTAGGCACAAGCTTCCAAAACGACGCCTCCAAGGAGGAACACGATTCCACTGGCGCCGCCGTCGCCCGACCAGAAGGTTAAGGTTTTACACCAAGGAAGAGCACGCCACACAAAGGGGAGAGGCCAGATCGATGGACGCTTCCAAGGAAGAATACGGCGCCCGAAGGCATCATCATCATCAGTCCAAGGGACACAACTTTCGGCATGGCACGTCAACCCCGTATGTGATAGTGCCCATGGCCTGTACTCGCTGCGCTAGCTGCCACCCCACCGATGAAGCCAACCGCCACTCCTGCTTCCGGCTACTATCACCGACGTAGGTGCCAGTCGCCAGCCGCCACATCCAGCCCCTGCAACCAGCCGCAAGTCTCTGGCCGTCGGCACCACCCATGCCATATCTCCTGCAGTCCACGTCCCCCGCTGCCGCTGCTTTCGTTGCCACTGCACCCCCGCCGCACACCACTGGCTAGAAGGGAGGGAGGCTGTGGGCCAGTCGCCGTTGCAGGGCGTGCAGGCTGCGGCCTGGCCGCCGCCCGGCCACGCCGCAGCCCAGGTGGTGGCCCCTAGTTGGCCGCCAGCGGCCACCTGAGCCAAGCAGGCGTGCGCGAGCTTGGCCACCGCCACCGCAAGATCTGGCAGTGGGATGGCCGGATCCGGTCGGGCGGCAGTGGGATGGCCGGATCTGGCAGTGAGATGGCCGGATCCGGTCGCCGCCCGACCGGATCCACCACTCTTAAGCCGGAGAAGGTCGCCGCCGTCCTCCAACTTGCTGAGCTTCCTGTCTTCTCCCTAAAAATGGATCCAGGAGAGGGAGCGAGATCCCCGCCGCCGCTGTCCTTGGGAGCCACACGGGCTTCCAGTAGCTGCCTCCGGCGGCGGTGAGGCACAGGTGGAGGTGGGGAGGGGCGGCGCTGGTAGCTGGAGTCGGTCGCCGCCCATGTCGCTCGTACAGAGAGCGACATATTTATCGAATCAAATTGAACCTCCTGGATCGCTGTCTATGTAATGAAGAATTAGTATCCTAGTGCGAAATTACAACAAACTATACAAAAACACAAAAACATCTTTAATCGGCTACATAAATGTGCTTCCCACTATTGGTGCTTAGCCATTTCCTCCGGTGTTGATTTTTTTTCAAAAAAAGATCCTCTGTTGCTGACTCATACAATTCATTCGAAACATACAGCAGAAAAAACAACAGCTACCTGCATGCCTTTCTGTCCCCTGTCTCTTTCTCTATCAGAATTTAGAAGCTACTTTGTGTCTGATGTGCTCTCACCTCAGCATCGCTTATATCATTCCTTGCTTTTACCTGCTCTGCATTCCCTGCTACTGCTTTGACATCATCGCTTTAGTAGCAAATTTTAATTTCGTCCAACACAGACATCGCCAAGTGCTGACTGAGGTGCTGCCGCCACGCCCTTGCATAGTTGTCTTCGCCGGCGACGACATCGAGCCGCTTTGGATTACTCAGCTATTTTGGGTTTGATGAGAAGAGGACACGGAGGCAGGTACCATCGTCTCATTCTTGTCGGCTCTCACAGTCACGCACGCGAGCATGGAGGGTAGGAGTAATGGAGATCTTGGGCTTTGGAGCCGGTACCGCAATCACACCACCCGTGTTTCCTCCTCATCTAGCGGCTACACATCAGCAGGTACCATCGTCTCGATGTCCACTGGCTACACATCTAACAGCTCTCGCCTCTCCTCTATCTCGTCCCTGGGCCTGGAGGCCGCCATACACTTGGACTTGGAGTCGTTGGACGAGGACAGCTCTCGACCAACCAAGAAGTCTCGCAAAGAAATAGAGACCAGCAAGGAAACACAAGAGAAGAAGTACTATTATCAGGAAGTAGCGAAGGAGAGGGAGGAAATTAAAATCCTGGTCCAGGAATTCCTCTGTGCGCCACCGCCGTCGGTGGATGGCAGCAGCCTCAAAGCCAAAGGTGGTAACATCGGTGTCCTAGATTGGTGGTTGAAACACCTGGGCGTCGGCTGGGTCTTCAACATCGCTGATGATTATGTATCTGCTGGAAAACTCGAGCATACTTTTGATCATGCACGGAGCTGGACCACGGCTCTCCCTAAAATCACCCGGGCCATACGTTTCATGGCGTCGTTGCTCTGTTCTGGTGGTCATGGTCACGACCCTAGCAGCAGCGCTGCAGAAGAACAGCAACCTGAGACTGAGACCCGCAACAAAGATAGTATTCCGGATTTGTTCCAGTTTGCACAGTTCATCCAAGAAACCATGTTGAGACTGCTCGTTTTTGTTGACGTCATAGTTGAAGACGTTATGAACCGGAGGGTAGACAGTGCTGTACTGGCTGATCTCAGTGCCCTTCTCAGTGTGCACGATGCTCTGTCTGAGGCATTATCAGAGATCCGATGGCTATTCCACCGTTCGCCTCCCTCCGGATGTGTTGAAAGAATACAGGACCAGATAGTCCGCATTCTGTCAGCAAAGCAGGCCAAGGCGGCTGAGGCCATATGGAGCACAATGAAGCAGATTTTGATGGAGTTCACCAAGTATCGAGATAACTTGTCGCGTTCACTAGATACACAAGCATCATCAGACATTCACATGGACACTCGGTTCGTAATCAGGTACATCAGGTTGTTGTGCTCTCATTACAGGTCAGCGGCTGCAATCGTGTCCGAAGCAGCTACCCTTGGCAAGTATGAACCTGAGACTGCAAACGTACTACCTTTGGACAGTATGATCAGAGAGATTGCATCTTGTCTACAAGAAACGCTTGCCAAAATATCACAATTCTTTCTAGATCGTGGCCTTATGTTCTTATTCTTGCTCAGCAACTTGTACTTTATAAGACCACGAAAACATGACAGCCCTATTTGGCAAAGTTGGGGACCACGTGAATAGCTATGTACAAGTATCTTGGGCACCAATGTTGTCAAGCTTGTTAAATCCTACACCTCTTTGTTTCAAGAGAAGCTGCTCCCTGCTGCCTAAGTTCGAGGATGAGTTTCGAAAGATGTACACCACTCAGAAGTTATGGAAGGTCCTAGATCCTGAGCTCAGGAAAACTCTACGCAATGCTATCATCGTGAAAATCATTCCAAGCTATACAAAATACATAGAGGACAACAAAATTAGCACCCCAAAATCCAGTCCCGACGAGCTGAAAGAGATGTTGCAAGAGCTGTTTGAAGGATGATAAACACTACTGAGAGTGCAACACAGAAGCCAAGTCACCACATGGTTTTCTGTTTGTGTTTTTTTTTTTTTTTTGAAAATGGTGTTGTTTCAAATGCCTTTGCTTCTGGGGCTACATGTGAAGCAGAGAGGAAAACCTGAAGCACTATAAAACTGCAATTTTGAAATAACTATGGAACAGCCGGGAGTCATGTGTATACCATCTGCCTTGCAGACTTGTAGTAGCACTAAATCCAGCCTCCTGAATTGTCAATTTCCAAACGAATTCATGTGCATAACTCAAAACATTGCTCAGGATCCAATTCTTGATCGACAATTCCTCCTATACTTGGCAGCAACTTCGCGCAGTTCTTATCACAAAATCGACGGTTTTTGTGTTCATGTTCCTACTTTATAGTTCAATAATGGTTTTGCCCTCAACTTTTTACCTTTATGATTATGCTCATGTTTTTTTTTTCAAACTGATGAATGGGTTTGCCTCAATTTTGTTAACTGCAACTACTAGTGTCAATTCAGATGTGAAAAGACAAGTTTGTCTATATGGACATGAATTTGTGTTTTTTACCCATGTTTTGAAATCAAACATTTCGACAACATTAGGACATATTTCAAAAGAATTTAGCAACCAAACTTCACAAAATCAGCATGTATTTCAATTTTCAAGTCTCAGCTAACTTTAGCAGATTTTGAGAAAATTATGACATAACTTACTTATATATTCAAACATCACATAGTATCATACAGTATGCAATAGTATCATAGCAAGGAATGTACAATTAGGTAAATCACCCATAGGTCAAAGTTAACTCATCCTAGAAACCAAACTGAACTGACATCCATAACTTCTACCAAAATACTCCGTCACTATCACAAGAAATGCAGAAATTACCTAGCCTTTTTGTAAATATCGGAGAAATCCATAAGCCAATTGTGTAACACCTTATGTATCCCCTCATGCTCAAATTCACTAAAAATGTTTCTAAAAAATTTTACAACAAATTAAAATTTGTTTGATTGTTTACATACAAAACCATTTTTTTAAAAAAATAAAGCTTTATAAAAAAAATTATGCATTTTTGGAGTTTTGTGTTTTTATTGAATTTATTTGTGGCACTAAAATTCATCTTCCTTGAAACCATCTGCATCCAAATCACCCTTTGCTAGAAATAAATAAATCCTAATAAGAATACGGAGGCACTAGCGCCCGGACGTCCTGCGCTAGCAGCGCGTCCGGATGCAGCTCACCCAACTGAACCGTGGGCTGGCATCACGACCCACCAACAGGACCGTCCCATTCTCAGCATCTTGCATAACAGAAAAACTGAAGGGACCGAAGCACTACCTGCTTTGTAGTTGATGACTTTTTCATTTAAAATCATTTGATGTCCCAACAGTATGGCTGAAGTTTTGACGATTTGAAATTCAAATTTGTCAAATGACCTCGGACGGTATAACCACCAACATCAAAGTTATAGATCTCGATTAGAACAACAACTTTGTAGTTGATGACTTTTTTATCCGAAGTCGTTTAAGGTTCTAAATATTCATTTTAAAATCATGAGAAGTTAGCACTAAAGGAATATACATGCTGTATGAACATAAGTGGCTTAAAGATGGAGTGGTTAGAGTAGCTATGCGTGAGGACACTGGTCTCAGGTTCTAATCCCAGCACCGTGCAGTGCGCGGATTTTCGTGCGAAAAATCGCGTGACTTGAGACGCGCGACCGTGCGGCTGGCTATTGGGGCCTTCCCGAGATTAAATCAAAAAATTTTGCTATTTTTTATCCGATTTTGGAATTTCTAAAAATCTCTATCACCACCGGCTAGTAACACAAACCGGATGTGATAACTTTTCATCACTGCCGGTTGAGAAACCGGCGGTAATGACAATGGACATCACCGCCGACTTTCACTGCCCAAAGCCAAAACCGTCGGTGAAAGGGGTCTGGAGTTGGCGATGAATACCTATTCTATAGTAGTGTTTCATCCGTCGCGGAAGGGGAGGCCTGCACCTACGCCTTGGGAGGCCTATGCCTGCACCTACGCCTACGTCCTATCCACCTCACGTCATAACGCTGTGTGTTTCAAGTGTTTCAGGCGTTCCAGACTTATGTTCTAAGTTTTTCATCTGAATGTTGCAAAAGTCGATCTAGAATGTTGCATGTGTTACAAAGGCAATATACGCATGTTGCAAGCCTATGTTTCAAATGTTTCAGATGCTTCTTTCAAGTGTTTCATCTGGATATTTCAAAAGTAGATCTTGCTGTTGCACATGTTGCAATGGCTACACACACATGTTTCAAGCGCATGTTTCAAGTGGTTCATCTGTTTCAGACTTATGTTGCAAATGTTTTATATGGATATTTCAAAAGTAGATCCTGATATTGCACATGCTGCAATATCTACACACGCATGTCTCAAGTGTTTTCATATATTTTTAGATTTATATTGCAAATGTCTGAATATTTCAAAAGTAGATCATGTGTTGCTTGCGGCTGTGGTTCATGTGCCGGCGCCTGAGGCCTGAAGACGCCTCTAGATGCACGGGGCCCACGGTTTTCAGATACTGGCGCTGGTTAAAAACGAGATGGAACATGTGGGATGTGATGCGGACAAGGGACACGGGAGCTGTGTCCGGATCCGGGCCTGTTCCCGGATGTCCGGGCGGCCAGCCCACTCTATTCCCAGCCTTTTTTCGTTTTCATTTTTTTTCCAGCACAGGCCGCGCCCCCTTCTCTCTAGCATAGGTGATCACCAAGGAGCCGTGTTGATGCAAAAGTGGATCTGCAAACACAAAGGGCTAATACCCGAAATCGATATCCAAAGCGTGCCAGTCGATTTGACCTGTTAATCGACAAGGATGAAGATACGAGCACTTTGGTCCTGACAACAGCGATACGCCCGGAAGTCATGGCCAAGAGGTACTCACGCGGAACTCGGGGATCGTCGAAGATTGCACTGGAGCAATGCAACTCGCCGAATCGATGAGAACTCGTAAAAAGGAAAAAGTATGCAAGTTGACGAAGTCGCCGAAAAGTAAATAGATGCAAATAAGAGTAAAAGCTGGTTTTTGATATTGATTGATTTGTTATTACATTGCCCTCCACTCTATATTTATATCCTGATCTACAGAAACGTAACCAAATACGACAAGGACACTAAATCCAAACCTAAGGAAACATATGACTCTGATACAATTCAGACTCTAATAAACATAGAAAAGGAAATTAATTCCTATCTTACTCCCTAGTCTGCCTCAACTACGATGGTAGTATTATCGACCTCCTTTCCATCAGCACACTCCCTATTTCATCGGCAGCAGCCTTCAAGTCTTTTTCATCGGCACACTCCTTGTTTCATCGGCAGCAGCCTTTAAGTCTTCTTTCATCGGCATCGGTAACCCTTAACCTCATCGGCAACACTTCAATTTAAATCAACTTCTCCACACACCACCACCACTCATAGGCAGCCTTCTTTATAAGCTCATTTTCATCGGCTATCAACCTACACAGTAATTTTTCCTCTGCTGATTAGCCCCTTCTGACCATCTTGACACGTGCCAAAAAATGATGTCAACACATGCCCCTCAATTTCGGAGTATAATATACTGATGCTCCAAAATTTACTCCAGATAATGCTTGCTGTTACCCATTTTTCTCAACCCATTCTCCAAGCATAACATAATCTGTTACCGAATTTAATCAGATCTAGCTCTGATTCATGCATCTCAGTAAATATCGCACAATTTCCAACTATTCTTGCTCCAATTACGGTTGAGATACCAAAATAACAATCCATCGGTAAGATCTTATCATAACAACACCACCATTTTAGAACTTGAAAGATCCTGTACCAAGATCTCTTCTAAGTCATGATTACTTGCCATCAAATCTTCTGTACAATCCCTTGATTGTCGTGCGAACAGTTACCATATCCATCTGAACCACCTCGATCCACACGCGCGCGACATAGAGATAAGTCAAGAATACCCCTACTCCAAGCGGCCTATAAATAGATTTCTCCGGATCACTCGTCTTCTACCCTCAAACTTCGACCTTTGGCATTCTCCCTCCGGCGGCAACCCTAACGAACAACCGCGCGTCCTCAACCCACCAGAGCTCCTTTCAGCGTCAACTTCAAGTCCCCAGCTTGTGCCCTCATCCTTCTCAGAGCAATGGCGATCAACTTCAACGTTCCCGCGGTTAGTTTCTCTTCTATTACCTCTACCTTGATCCCTTTGGTCTTTGCGAGTTCTTATAGCTGGTAATTTTTCTTCTTTTTCCACTCTTTTGATCTCCCGAACTCAGGAACTACACAACAAACTGGTTATTCCAACCAACCAACCTCCCCTCCAATGTCTAGGTCCAATGGGCGACCCAGATCCAACTGACTTGATCAATGCAGAGGCTAACAGAATTCCCTTCAAAGCTCAAAATTTTTCTTTGAATCTATGGAAGGATACATTCCGATCTTGGCCCAAACCCACCAAAGGATGGAAAGATTGGTACTTAAGGGTTAACATGTCAATGCAAGTGTACTGGGCAGAGCGGAAGATAGACCAATGTATTAGGCTATCCATTGCCGATATGCAAAAAAATGAATCCATGATGATAGCCGCCGCTCACTTCTGGTCAGACACCACAAATACCTTTATGTTTGGTCATGGTCCATCCGCCCCTACTCTTGCCGATGTATACATGCTCACTAGCTTAGATATCTCAACTGTCGATGAAGGCTCTATCTATGGCAGAAAAGCTGAATATAGAGTGAACACACGCAACATCGGCGGCTGGACAGGATACATCCAGGAATACCAAAGGACTGGTACTGTTAATCAGAGGGAACATGCCATATTCTTGAATATGTGGCTGGAGAAATTTATCTTATGTGGTCGATCGGTAGGACCAACCAACGCCTTCCTTTCTGCAGCCGAACTCTTGGCCAACGGTGTAAGGTTCCCGCTCGGCCGATACCTTCTGAGCTCCACCTAACACCTCCTCCACCAAGTATCTCAGAAGCTTCTACTTGGTGAACCCATCGGCAATTTGGGAGGCCCATGGTGGTTCATCAATATGTGGCTAAACGCTCATATGCATAAGCGTCTACAGTGGGATTTCTTCGCCCAAGAATTCCCACGAGAGATCGTCGAAGATTATGTTCTTGGAGATGAGGAATCGGCAACACGCCCTCCTCTCAACTTCGGCGAAGCTATAATTGTCCTCCCTGGAACAGAGGCTAATGAAGATCAAATCGGTAGATTTTTCCAGAATTTCTACAATGGTCTCCCTCACGATCTTAGGGCTTGGGTACCCTATATTGATGAAGATAACAAGTTCCCCCTTCTCTTCAACTTTGCCGATAGTGATCTGAACCAAGATAATGAGCTTATGATGGCCATCATTACTCTCAGAGCAATCCCGGTGAACACATTTGGTAGTGGGAAGAATTCCAATACTACTTATGAGTTCTACAATCCATCGGCAATATCTCGTCAACTGGCTTTTGGGCAACTGCCAATCAAGCTATGCTTTGCCGATGTGATCAAGCCCAGAGAAACCATCACCACTGGAACTGAGTGGAGTAGGGTAGTAAGACTCGCCCCCGATGCCGATATTTCAAATGTTGATCTCTCCGCCTGGTCACCAGCGTCTTTTATTATAGAATCATATAAGCAATGGTGGCAAGAGTGGAAAGAACAGTTATTTTCAACATCCGTCCACACATATCGGCACATGATCGATCCCGACTACACCATTCCTGACGATGCAGTAAGTCTCTTTTAACTTTCTTTTGTCTTTACATTTTATCTGTTAAATATCCGATCTTATTCTTATTTTGCAGCAACAAATGGGTACATCGGCAAACATACCAAGCACTCAAACTCCTCAATCAACAAGTGCCGATGCCCCCCAGCCAACTATCGCTGAGACCCAAGTAAAGCGAAAAGCTTTAACTGATGCCGAAGCTCAGCAAAAACGACAGAAATCTACGCCAGTCCCTGCATCCGCTCCAACACCTATTAGTCAGCCAACCGATGCAATTGAACAAATTGACCCTCCTGCACAAAATATACCATCGGCCATCATACCCCAAGGGCCAACTACTGATGAGGTCGTAGAAGACATCCCATCGGCAACCTCTGCCGATCCTTCGCATGACCCCCTTCAAGCTGCTCCCTCAAGCTAGGCCCAAGAAATTACCTTGAAGCAGGTAAACCAATTGACCTATTCGATTTATAATATCCATATCTATCCTTAGATAGAATTTCTGACTTCCTTTTCTTCACAGGAACAAGATTCTCCTGATAGCCTGTTTTCTTTTGCTATCGACGTCTCTGATGATGATGGAGAAGAGGCGAGTTCTTCCCTGGCATTGGGAACAATATCGGCAGAAATCTATGGCAAGCTAGAAGCCCTTCTGAATCTGTTACAACAAGATACTGCCCAATTGATAAACGATTCAGATCCTGCAAAGACTATTTTCAAGACAATCCGTGGCCAAGTTCCTACCGATGTTGAAGAAACTATCTTCCCAGCAGTCCATCTAGAGAGCCGACAACTTCAATATCAGCGGGCTGCTCACAGTATCGCCGATAGAGCAGCTCAAGCCAAGCTTAAGGAAGAGATGCTGCAGTTAAAACAAACTGCCGATGAGAAGCATAAAAGCATCAGCAACTTACAAACCTCCGGTGCTGATCTTAAGCAGAAAATTCTGGATCTATCGGCAAAGAGGGCAGCTCTTCTAGCTGAACTGGAAGAAGTTGAAGCAGCCCTAACCCACGCCAAGCAAGAAGAAGACCAGCTTCCTGACATCATCAAAACCCTTCAGCAGGAAAGGGACATCCAAGCTCGCAAGGCCTTGGCCTTGAAAAAGAAACTCAAGCCTGTGGAGGGAGCTGCCGATGAAGACACTAAAGAATTAAAGGAAGCCGATGAAATTCGCCTGCGTGCAATATCGGCTATCCAATCTTTGTTAAACCTGTAATTCTCATCTAGCGCATCGGCAACAAGATATTAATACTTTGTCTTAACTCTAGCCGATAGGATTGTTATCGGCAATTATACTTTTATGCATCTATCCAAATACTAGGATAATATTTCTTTAAGTATTTTCCATTTAATACTCTGAGAAACACAACCCCTTCGAGGGTTTCAAGAATATATGCATTACCAGGAACAGATTGATTTATCTGATATGGACCCTCCCAATTAGGCGACCATTTGCCAAACTTTGAACTTTTAGTCCCAATCGGTAAAATCAACTTCCAAACCAAATCTCCATCGACAAACTCCTTTACTTTTACCTTCTTGTCATACCATCTGGCTACCCTTTTCTTATTCTCTTCGATGCTAGCTAAAGCCTTTAACCGATGACCTGCTACATCTTCTAACTCATCTTTCATAAAGGTATCATAGTCATCGGCTGTCAATTGATCTTGAGAACGTATTCGCCTAGAGCCAGTTTTAACCTCCCAAGGTAATACTGCGTCGTGTCCATATACCAACTGATAAGGTGTTACCTTGGTTGCACCATGACACGCCATCCGATATGACCATAAGGCTTCATTTAATATTGTATGCCACCTCTTAGGATATTCTTTAATTTTGCGCTTAATGAGCTTGATAATTCCTTTGTTAGAAGTTTCAGCCTGACCATTAGCCTGGGCATAATATGGTGAAGAATTTAAAACTTTAATCCCCATACCTATAGCAAACTCATCAAATTCACCCGATGTAAACATGGTACCCTGATCGGTAGTGATGGTTTGAGGAATACCAAATCGGTAAACAATATGCTCTTTCACAAAATCAATCATATTAGCCGATGTCACCTTTTTCAAAGGAATTGCTTCAACCCATTTTGTGAAATAATCGGTAGCAACCAGAATAAATTTATGCTCCTTACCCGATGGTGGATAAATCTGACCGATGAGATCAATAGCCCAACCCCGGAACGGCCAAGGCTTAATTATGGGGTTCATAGCCCTTTGATAAGTAGCACCGGCATTTTTCAAACCAAACGTCATAACTATCCATTCAAATAATCCCACATGACCTGGACACCTAAAAGCAGTCTTGGGAATATCCTCTTCAGCCATGAATATTTGATTATAACCCGCATTACCATCCATGAAGCTGATAATTTGATATCCTGCTGCAGCATCAATCAATAGATCAGCAATCGGCATTGGATAACCATCCATCGGTGTGGCTTTATTGAGATTCCTGAAATCAATACAAACATAAAGTTTCCCATTTTTCTTGTAAACAGGAACCACATTAGAAATCCACTCCACATATCGACACTGCCGAATAAACTTTGCCTCAATCAATTTAGTTATTTCGGCCTTAATATCAGGAAGTATATTAGGATTGCATCGGCGCGCTGGCTGCTGATGTGGCCGAAATCCAGACTTAATAGGCAACCGATGTTCAACTATCGATCGGTGTAATCCAGACATTTCAGTATAATCCCAAGCAAAACAATCTTTATATTCTTTTAACAAATCGACTAATTATTGTTTACACTTGGAATTTAACTTAACACTAATAAAAGTAGGCCTTGGCCTATCACCCTCACCAATATCTACTTCTACTAAATCATCAGCCGATGTAAACCCTTGACCTAATTTTCCATCATCGGCAAACCTATCCATTAAAATTCTTCTTCAGAACCGACTGCTTGGATCAGTGGAATTTCATAATCGGCAACCTTGAGGAACTCTTTTTCCCAAGCTTCTCCTGATATGCACTTGATTCGTTCATAAGTGTCTGATTCTGCCGATGCGATGATATAAGAAGAATCACCAGGAACAACTTCAATTTTATCTCCAATCCATTGTACAAGACACTGATGCATTGTAGAAGGAACACAACAATTAGCATGAATCCAATCCCTTTCTAGAAGCAGATTATATGCACCCTTGCCATTAATAACAAAGAAAGTCGTCGGTAAGGTTTTGCTGCCGATGGTCAACTCAACACACACTGCCCCTTTAGCTGGTGATACATTGCCTTCAAAATCCTTTAACATCATATCGGTTTTAGTTAAGTCTTGATCTCATTTACCAAGTTTCCGATACATCACATAAGGCATAATATTAATCGCAGCTCCTCCATCAATAAGTATCTTAGATACAGGCTGCCCATCAACTCTGCCTTTCACAAACAAAGCCTTGAGATGCTGTCTCTCATCATCGGCAGGCTTCTCAAAAACAGCCATCATTAGATCTAGCATTAATTGAGCTATTTGGTCAGAGAAAACAGCTTCTTCCTCATTATCAGAGAGTGCCAAAAATTCCTTCTGCAACATAAACACCATATTGACATCTGCCGATGGGCCTTTATTTTTGTGCTTTATTTGCCACAGCTGATTACCAGATCTCTCATTGGAGGAACTCTCTTCTTGGTATAAGTCCTCTTGACGCTCTCGCTGCATTCTCCTTTTCTGTGTCTTTGTCAAACCTTCTGGACACCATTGAGGAAGTTTAGTTTTCCAAACTGGCTGATAATAGGTCCTGGTTGACTCTACACGACGTATATTAGGATCCCTGTAAAATATTTTTTCATCAGAAACTCTTGCGTTTGCCATCTCTTCAAGTTCCTCTTGGTTTCTCGGAAAATATACAACGCGTTTACCAAGCCTCTCATGTACACTAAGCCTGCCCCCCAGCCGATCATGTACTGATGCTTTACCTCTGATCGGCTCATTGATGGACAAACCTTGATTACCAGATTGAAACTTCCTTTCTGGATGATTAACCCCATAATAACCATTGCACTCTGGGCAATTTTCAACAGTAGGTAACTTAATACCTTCTTCCTAACAATGAATAAAAAACGGACACCTCCAATGATCCTTATGCCGATTCCACTCCTCTCGGCGTCTTTCTTCTTGCTGTTGTCGATATCGGTCCCTTCGCTGACGCCAGCCTTCCTGTTGTCTTTGATGGGTAATCACAATGCCAGATCGAGGGGGCTTTCCAGAACTGCCACTTTCTCTTAGTAGCCCCTTGCCTTTTGCATCATCGGTAGTTATCCGATGTTGGGGATCTACTGATGCGTTTTTCTCAGCAGCTTCCGATGTCAACACCTTAGTCTTTCCTTCAGCATCCAACACATTTGCTGGAAAAGGATGTTGATCAATTTTCATCGGCTTCTGGATCTTGGAATTACCAATTTTAATTCTCCCAGACTCAATAGCTAATTGTAACTGCTGTCTAAACACTTTACATTCATTTATACTGTGTGAAGTTGCATTATGCCATTTGCAATACAGCATTTTCTTCAACTCTTCTGCCGATGGGATCACATGATTAGGTGACAGCTTAATCTGGCCCTCTTGAAGCAGAAGATCAAATATCTTATCGGCTTTGGTGACGTCGAAGGTAAACTTCTCTGGCTCTTTTTGACCAAAGGGACAAGATATCGGCTTTTTATTCTTAACCCACTCAGCCAAACTGATAACTGGTTCTTCATCTGAATCAGAATCTTCTACCTCTTCGACAAATGAAACCTTCTTGTTTCAATTCCTTTTGGGTTCAAAAACCCTAGTATCTTGATCAGAAATCCTTTGCACGAGATGACTTGGGCTTTCGAACTCCTGAGAAGCGTATCTGTCCTTAAGGTGTGGCAACAATCCTTGGAAGGCCAAATCGGCAAGTTGCCGATCATCCAGTACCAGGCTATAACACTTATTTTTTACATCTCGTAGCCTTTGCACAAAGCCTTCCACCGATTCATCATTGCGCAGTCTCAACTTTACCAAATCGGTAAGCTTCTTTTCATGAACTCCAGCAAAGAAATATTTATGAAATTGCTTTTCCAGATCAGCCCAAGTAATAATAGAATTTGGCGGTAATGAAATAAACCAGGTGAATGCTGATCCAGATAGAGATGATGAAAACAAACGAACCCTTAATTCATCTCTACTAGCTGCCTCTCCACATTGAATAATGAAGCGATTAACATGTTCCATGGTTGATGTATCATCTTGCCCAGAGAACTTAGTGAAATCTGGCACCTTGTACCGATTTAGGAGAGGAATTAAATCATATGCCGGAGGATATGGAGTCCGATAAGAATATGTATTGACCTTGGGCTTGATCCCAAACTGATCCTTCATAATTTCTGTTATTTTATCGGTCTAAAAAGCATCAACATCTTGTTGACGATATGGCTGAATTTCCACCGGAGGTACTTGCTGATACCCTTCTGCATATCTTTGTGGCACACGATCTCCAGCAATTGGTATATTTGCCACTATTTGTGGTCCATTAACCTGCTGGAAAGGATTCATCGGCTGAGCTGCCGATGCTTGATTCTGAAAACCAGCATGCATGTGACCTTGATGAATCCCTGCAGCTTGCTGATTTGGCTGAACTGTATGTTGAGTTGGAAACTGCCCTGACCAATTATTATTAGCGTTCATCGGTACAAAATTTGCCGATGGCTGGTAATTTGTTGGCATTGCTGGATAATTACAACCAACTTGAGGCATAACCTGGACTCCAGGTTGACTTACAATAGGAGCCTTCTGTTGCATCGGTAACAAATTTGCCGATGGACTTGAATTAGACGTTTGACCCAAAGGCACCTGGAAACCTCCTAGAGTTGGTTGCACAGTAGTTGCTGTAGTATATTGAGGTACTTGAACTATCGGCGAACCAGCCGATGTCATAAGAGCTTTTCCTGCTGTGTCAAACACTTGAGGTAATCCAGGGTTAAAAGCAGATGGTTCTGGAGGCATACCGTATCCCCACCAATTAGCAGGAGTCTGATTACTCTGTGGCACAGGACCTGACAAAGCCGATGCCGTTAGATCTGTATTAAGCTGAACTCGTCCTGATAATGCTGAATCTGATCGCATCGGTGTAGACTGTACGTTAGATAAGCCTGCTGATACTGGAGGGGAAGAAACCTCTGTACCCACAACGGCTGGGGGAGCCGATGGAGTAATAATAGATGCTGATTCTGGTTGATGATAAGCAGGCCCAACGTAATGAGGTGATGCTTGCCCTTCTTTGAAAGTTCGAACCACAGCATTATGAACAGTATTGGACAGCACATTGGAGTGATTAATTAAAGCATGATTTACTGCAGAATTAACCATCTCTTGAAGTTTACCCGGATTAGAATCAAAGGTAACTTGCCGAGGCAACGGCAAATCTTGCTTCTGGATGACTTGTACACTCTTGTTCAAGCTGAATGACTTCAAGCAGAGCTGTCTGTATTCTTCTATAGCTTTGTCCATAGCCTGCTTCTGTTCTGCCTTAAGATCTTCTTCTGATACCGCGATGATGTTCTCCGCGTCAATCTCAGGGTTGAACATATTGAATAGATCTTGGTCCCACCAGGCGTACCAAAAGATGTGTTTATGCAAAAGTGGATCTGCAAACACAAAGGGCTAATACCCGAAATCGATATCAAAGCGTGCTAGTCGATTTGACCTGTTAATCGACAAGGATGAAGATACGAGCACTTTGGTCCTGACAACAGCGATACGCCCGGAAGTCACGGCCAAGAGGTACTCACGCGAAACTCGAGGATCGTCGAAGATTGCACTGGAGCAATGCAACTCGCCGAATCGATGAGAACTCGTAAAAAGGAAAAAGTATGCAAGTTGACGAAGTCGCCGAAAAGTAAATAGATGCAAATAAGAGTAAAAGCTGGTTTTTGATATTGATTGATTTGTTATTACATTGCCCTCCACTCTATATTTATATCCTGATCTACAGAAACGTAACCAAATACGACAAGGACACTAAATCCAAACCTAAGGAAACACATGACTCTGATACAACTCAGACTCTAATAAACATAGAAAAGGAAATTAATTTCTATCTTACTCCCTAGTCCGCCTCAACTACGATGGTAGTCTTATCGACCTCCTTTCCATCGGCACACTCTCTGTTTCATCGGCAGCAGCCTTCAAGTCTTTTTCATCGGCACACTCCTTGTTTCATCGGCAGCAGCCTTTAAGTCTTCTTTCATCGGCATCGGCAATAATACCCTTAACCTCATCGGCAACACTTCAATTTAAATCAACTTCTCCACACACCACCACCACTCATAGGCAGCCTTCTTTACAAGCTCATTTTCATCGGCTATCAACCTACACAGTAATTTTTCCTCTACTGATTAGCCCCTTCTGACCATCTTGACACGTGCCAAAAAACAATGTCAACAAGCCGACGTCGCTGGAGCTAGCTGGGCGCAACACAACTGTCATAATATATGCAGAGCGCAGCCCGGCCATGCCACACCCACAGCAAGCATGACGAACAGGGTCCATTGAGAACGGGAGTTGTGGCTCAACTCCATGGAGACGATGACCACAGAGCTAGCTCTGATCCTATCCTAGCCAAGCCAAGCTTCACCATGAGTATCGATTGCCCTCTGTATATTGTTCCTCTGTTATGTTCTGTTCCAGTCATTCAGTGTCCAGCCAGGAGAACAGATTCTATTCTAGATACATACCTGACCATCAGCGTGCGTCGGCAGACGAGAGACCACTTAGAGCAAATATAATAATTGGCCTATAGCCAAGCTAATTAATATTTTTGCTGATATGTAAGAGAGAAGGAAGGAGAGAGAAGAGAGCTTGATTCCCATGCAAATACCAAGCTGGACACGGAAGAATAGGCAGTACTGGTCCCAATAGAGATGTATGTGAGGAAGAATAGGAAAGAAAATAAAGACATGTAATAATAAAGAAATTTTACAGACAAATAGAGAAGGCTAACTATTGTATGGCTGGGCTCTTATAACTTGGCTTATAACTAAGCACTGGGCTTTATTATAACCAAGCACTCAACAGTGTCACAGCGCGTCTTGGAAAAACGTCGGCATTAATATGTACTCCTACGTCTCTCCATCCATAAATAACTGTTGCTTTTGGTTTTCGTGCCGCAAGTTTAACTAGATTTATAGAAAATACGTGCAACATTTGTATCTCCAAATAAATTTATTATGAAAATAGATTTAACGATCTATCTAATGATATTAATTTTGTACCATAAATATTAATATTTTTATATATATATTTAGTCAAAGTTGTTTCTCGGAAAGCAAAAACGACAGTTATTCAGGAACGGAGGGAGTAATAATAATATATATACTGTTAGTGGTATTGAGTATTGACCATGACCATGAGTGCGTTGCTGCCTGCCAAAACCAACAATTTGTATAATTTATTTAATTTGTTCAGTTTCCGTCCCATTTTCAGTTCTGGCTTCCCCACCCGACCATGACCATGGCCATGATTCCATGAGTGGGTTGCTGCATGCAGATCGCCCGGCCGTGACCGTGTCTGAGTAGCCATTAGCCAAGCTTAGCATGGACGACATGGAGGCCAGGGGCAGCCGTGGCGTCCCAAGACCTTGGAGCTACCGCCGCCGGGAGCAGGCCGCAGGACCCAGTTCCTACACCGTCGTCATTAGCAGCTCCTCATCAGCAGGTACCACAGTCTCAACTGCATACACATCATCTAGTACTGGTACCGGCTCTCGCCACTCCTCTACTCCTACGTTTCACTGCTTCGGGATCCATGATGGCGACAACGTGCCCCGGGAAGAAACGGAGAAGGAGGAGCAGATGAAGTTCATCACAAGCCTGGTCCAGGAATGCTTCGGCACGCCGCCATCATCCACGGATTCCAGCATCAGATGCGGTGATGACAAGCCCAGGACATGCCTTGATATGGTTGCCCTCGAGAGGTGGTTCACGGAGCTGGGCGTTGGCTGGGTTCTCCATGTCGCTTCGTCTTCAGGGGAACTCGGGAATACAACCACCAGTACTTTTGACACATGGAGCTGGATCCGAGCTCTTGCTGAAATCATGGAAACCATCCGTCTCACGACGTCTCTCTCCCCCGTCCATGGCCTTGTGGGCATGCCCAGCGAAGAACCTCCTGCTGAGACCGGGAAACAAGCTACTAGTAATAGTCCGGATCAACTAAAGTTTGTCCAATTTTTCCACGGAACCATGTTGAAAATGCTTGTTTTTGTTGATGTCCTGGTTCGTGAAGTTGTTGTTACGAAAGGGGTGCCCGTACCCGACATGA
This sequence comes from Saccharum hybrid cultivar R570, assembly GCA_038087645.1. NCBI lineage: Eukaryota > Viridiplantae > Streptophyta > Magnoliopsida > Poales > Poaceae > Saccharum > Saccharum hybrid cultivar. Next base: position 63,662,556 of record JAQSUU010000259.1, read on the forward strand.
AGCTCAGTAACCTGCTCGGTGTGCACGGTGCTCTGTCCAGGGCGCTATCGGAGATCTGGTTGCTGTTCCATTCGCCACCCTCTACACAAGTTGAAGTGGTAGAGCGCAAAATAGCAAGCCTCTTGTCAACAAAGGAAGCCAAAGCAGGTGAGGCCGTATGGAGCACTATGGAGAAGATCCAGGCTTGTATCCTAGAGTCGATGGACGACGGCGGTGACTCGTCGGGTACTCCACCTCTGCAAGGATCATCGGGCATTCACAAGTCCACTGTGTCTGTAATGACGTACATAAAGTTCCTGCAAAAGAATTACCTTTCAGTTGCTCCGACAGTATCTGAAGCAGCTTGCCTTGGTAAGTACATGCCTCAGATCAGAAACATACGACCTTTGGACAGCATGATCATAGAGATTGTGTCTTGTTTAGAAGAAAAGCTTGCCAACAGTTCAGAATCATTCCAAGATCAAGCACTCAGGTTCTTGTTCTTGCTCAACAACTCATACTTCATACGGGAGCACCTCGACTTACCCTTCCCTTCTCTCAATAATGTCCATTTAGAATCCATCACACACAGAGTCAAGGTCTATATGGAGAGTTATATACAAGTATCTTGGGCACCCATGCTATCGTGCTTGCTGAATCCTGCACCTTTGTGCTTCAGGAGAAACAACTACTCCCAGTTGCCCAAGTTTGAGTCTGAATTTCAGAAAATCTGCAGTGTCCAAAGGCAGTGGAAGGTCCCAGATCCTAAGCTGAGAAAAACGCTGCGCAAAGCTATAACTGAGAAAGTCATTCCAGAGTATACAGAATGCATAGAGGATAACAAAGTTGCTTTCACAAAATTCAGTCCACGGGAGCTAGAAGAGATGCTGCAAGAGTTGTTCGAAGGATAATGAAAAAAGAGAGTGCAGCACAGAAAACAAGTCACCATGGGTTTTTGTTTTTTTAAGCTTGCATGGGTTTTGGTTTGTGTTGATTTTGGAATGAAATGTTATTGCTTGAAATGACTTGTGTTCACAGTCAGTTTGTGATGAAGTAGACTGAAATTAAGCAGAAGCACTAGAATACTTCACTTCACCATTTATATATTTTCTCTCGTTTTAAAATAAAAATGGAACATTACAGAGCCTTTTGTACTTTCTACCTTGTAAGCATGTACTAGCATCAGTGATAATTATATGCTACTATTCTTCAAATGAAATCCTCCTCAATTGTCGGTTCTCCAAATGATCATGGCATTGGCTGAGAACGTTGTTTATGTAAGTTTTGTCATTTTGAATTCTACGGAGTATATTAGATATGCGGGGTGTAATATCCTAGAAAAATCCAAATTTAAAATCACGCATTTCAAAACTATCTCGAAACGTACTCTAAAAATTGAACTCTATTTGTTTTTTCCTTTCAAACACAAATTCATCTTGGAGCTCTAGCCCAGACTCTCTCTTTTTTTATTCTTTCTTTGTTTCCTGAATTTGTAATGTTTGTAGAACTCCTAGCTTTACTTTGTTTTCTGATCATTTCAGTAAATAGTCTGTAGGGGCTCCTTGGCCCCTCCAGTTTCAAAAAAAAAAACTCTCTCTTTTATTTTATTTATTCAATTTCCTTTTTCGTTTTCCCGAGCCGACCTCCAATCCAGCCCAAGATCCATTTCGGCCTGCTCCTTTTATTTCTCGTGGGCCGACTTCACCTACTGCCCGACCTTCCCTGCGTGCGCTCACGCTAGCTCCATCGTCCGCCGCCATCGCGTCCGTCCTCTGCCGCGGTGCCATTCATCCGCCGCCACAGCTGCCTCGTGCTGGCGCCCCCTTGTCCTCCGCCACCACCGCGCCACGCTCCTGGTCAGCGACTGACGCCACGACGTGGTTTGCCGTAGAACACGCTCGCACGCCAGTTGTTCGACGAAATGTGCGCCAAGGACTTTGGTTTCTTGGACCACGCTGGTGTCCGCGTACGTTGAGGCGGAGCGGACGACATTCGGGAGGCATCCATTCCCAGCTGGTGAAGGCAAGAGGACCGATGGTCGATGGAGGGTGCGAGCTGAGTGCAGTGATGCTCGCGGTGGTGCTGCATCTGTGGCGTCAACACTACCTTCTGTAGGCAGCTGCAAGCCTGCACTGCTACACCCTGATCGAAGACAATTATTTCTGAAAACAGAGGACGATGCCACGATGGTGTTGGGCTGCTGGTGTCGTCTTTTCCCCGGGCAGCCAGGCCGCCATGCACAACGGCAACAGACGTTTACATTATGGTGTTGTGCACTGTGCAGGCAGCAACGCCGCGGAGCGTTGGAGTTGCACAGCGTGTGGCGTCAATAGAGCTGAAGCGCAGCTCAGATGGGCTGGGCGACGGCAGCACGCCAAAGGGCGTGCATCTTTGTAAGTTATATTGATAGTTTGATAGTGGACATGCCAAATATGATACATTACCATTCCCAGTCAACCGATTTTCATATTTTGGTACAATCATTGAAGACAGATACATACACACATTATTTTGGGCAGTAACTGAAGATTCATCTGGTTCTGATCTCAGCTACTACCCGTTTTCCTTGTCAAAGAGGCCCAGCCAACAGCCACGTGCACATAAACCCAATCAAACAATCCATCATAGAATGTGAAAGAAGCATTTCTCCATTTTGCCTTGAACAAGAAGATGCAGAAGACTGTCCAGAGACCTGTCACATATCCAGAACTTGTGGCGACAAAAAGGAAAACACTGTCGCTTCCATCCTTGTTATCTCTTGGAGCAGCAGGGATCAACCCGGTTTCTGGACATTTTCTGGAGATAGGTGGGCCGCAGAGACCGGGGTTGCCAATGTATATTGAGGCCTGGTCATCGAGCACTTGCAGCTGACTTCCAGATGGTATAGTTCCTGATAGGTTGTTGTATGACAAATTCAAGTGGCTTAAAGATGTGAGAGCTGATAAGCTTGTGGGGATTTCACCAGATAGCTTGTTGTGTGACAGGTCGAGAGACTCCACTTGCACCAAGGCCCCAATATTTGGAGGAATTTTTCCACTAAAGCCATTCCATGATAAATTCAGATTTTTCAATGCCACAAGAGTACCAATCTCTTGCGGGATCTCTCCAAAAAGATTATTGCATGATAAATCAAGGTTGACTACATATACAATTTCCCCAGTATACAGTCTTTCTTGACCCTTCATGACTATAGTAGAGGTTTCTGTATAATCAATCATTTGATCCGCATCAACTGTATATGCTGAATGTACTATATTTTCAAATGCACTGACTTTGTCTTGTATTAGTACCATCCCTATGCAGCGGACAAGTGATTTCGGTATGCTACCAGTTAAGTTGTTGTAGGCAAGGTCCAAATACTGAAGTTTAACCAGATTAGTAAGCACCACTGGAATACAACCATAAAACATATTGTACCTCAACCTCAAGAATGCCAAAGAGGGTAGGTCCTCTCCAATCCATGCGGGCAAAATCCCAGAAAATAGATTTTGTGAAAGATCAAGATATACCAGTTGCTGGCAGTTACGGAGAAATAAAGGAAATTCACCAGAGAGGCTGTTGTTTTTTAAGTTCAGAGACTGAATACTCCAACTTGTCATGTTTATTGTGGATTTATCTTCTACGCAATCAGGAATGGATCCAGTAAGCTTATTATCTGAGAGATCTAGCAATTGTAGTTGTCTCAGTTTGCATAATGAAGATGGAATGGTACCAGAGATTGAGTTTTTGTATAGAAGAAGTGTTAGAAGTCCTGGTGCTCCAAAATCTAGTGGCAGTGGCCCACTGAGATTATTTCTGCTGAGATCCAACCTAGTTAGATAAACAGGAAGCTTAGGTATTGTGCCACTAAACTGGTTAGAACTGAGATCAATTGCATATGCTATTGGAAATTCCATTTTCGATGGTAGAAAGCCACTGATCTGATTATTTCTCATATCCAGAATGGACACGGAGGAAGCTGTTACCCAAAACCAATCTGGTACCACATCCGATATGCTTGTGTTTGAGATATCAATAAGAGATGCTGATGTTTGCCATTTAAGCCACATCGGAAAGGTAGGCCCCAGATGGCATGATCCAAGTTCAATAGTGTCTAGCTTGAAAGGAGGAAGCCAAGTCGAATTCAATATGATGGACAAAGAATTATGGGCCAACAACAGGAACTCCAAATTTGGTAGGCCCGATAAATGGCCTTCATGTATGACGCCATCTAGTTTGTTGAAGCTGAGTTTCAGAAACTGTAGCTTTGTGAGCTTTCCTATCCATAGTGGCACAGTACCTGTCAGATTATTCCAACGAAGGTCTAGTGCGACCAAATTACTTAATTGTTGTGGTAACCCAGTTGGCAGGCTTCCTGTAAGATTGGTGTCAGCTAGAAGCAGATATTTCAATTTATGTGATGAACAGCTGGGTAAACAGTCGATGAATTCAGTTATACTTCCATTGATGTTGTTTTCCATCAAATAAAGTTTTTCCAGGTTACATAGATTCTTCATGCTGCCTGGTATCATGCCGACTAGGCTATTCATTGCGAGACTAAGGTTCACCATGGATGTCATATTCCCTATCTCGTATGGAACTGGTCCATAAAACTGGTTGTAGTGAATATAGAGTTCTTTGAGGGTAGTCAGATCCCAAAACCAGTTGGATTCGATAGGCTTGTAGAAGCTATTATATGATATGTCGAGTGTGTCAAGAGATGTGAGATTCAAATGCAAGGGCGAGTCCGGGCTTGTGGAAAGCTGGCAGTGAGAAAGATAAAGAAACTGAAGGGAAGGAAGCATGTTCACCACTGAAACCCAGTTGGCAGTGGTACTAAGGTTCACTGCCCCCATGTTGAGGTACTTAAGGGAATGCAACCGTGACAGCCAGGTGATGTCCATTGAGTATATGTTGACATCCTGCCCGTACGTGTATGAATCAAGGTTCAAGTAATGCAAGTTGGAGAGATTACCCAGCTGTGGCGGTATCCTTCCAAAAAAGTTGGAATGTGAGAGGTCAAGATATCTCAGGCCATGCAGGGAACCCAAGAACTCTGGTATTGGCACCATATCAAACATGTTGCAGCTGAGGTCGAGAAACTGGAGGTGACGTAGACCAGTCACTGAGGAGCTCACGTTGCCCCCTAATGGCTGCCTACTCACACCATTGTCGAGGCAGCCAGGGGCTCGCAGGTCAAGCTTGACGACATGGCCTGTGCTATTGCTGCACTGGACACCCATCCATTGACAACAGTTATCTCCCTCCCATGATGAAAGGCGATTCATGGGATCCGACAGGCCGGCTCTGATGGCGAGAAGGGCTGACCTCTCGCTGGTAATACAGCTCTTGGTCATATCCTTCTTCAGGACGGCAGATGCCTCAATGGAGATCTTGGTTTGTGCGAGAAAAAGCAGGGCTATGGCTATTTGGATGCAGGAGGGTTTAAGCATGCCCATTGTTGTTTTTCGATCGATACCCATGTTATTCTTGCATTGTTGTAGAAAGAAGCCTGGCCAGGCTACTACTTATAAAGAGCACAATAACTTGTTGCGACGCGTTAATAGTATACCGTCAACTACTCCTTGACTCCTGCACTGTTTGTCGTCTCCGAGTCCGACACATTCACACCCGGTCTGCCTGCCATCATCTAATTAGCATAAGGGCTTCAAGCTGCAATCTGTCATATAAGTCTTACTAGCGAACATGCCCGTGTATTGTAATAGGAGAAAGCTATCAAGCGTTTGACTTGTTGGCTTTAGCTTGCTGGCTTGCTGTATAGCTGCAATGGTCGCAACAACTTAATTTGTACAAGTGCTACTTTTGATATTGTGTGTGGTTGCTACACCAATGACAGACGAACGAGTTCGTTAATGGAAACAAGGATGAACAATGTTAGATATGTACTTATTTTTTTATCGTCTCCATAAAATTTAAAAGCTATACTTTATTTTATAATGATCATAGTATTTATAATATAAGTTAATATTGACAATGTCCCAATAATTCTATATTGAATTAAAATGCAACCTTGATAGTTTTTTCTTTCATTGTAAAGAGCACAAAAATATTTACTCGCAAATTTATTATAACTTTAAATTTTCATACTATCCATGTGTTGATAGAGTTAGATATCAAATTCCATGGCTTCTTTTGGGAATCCATAAAAATATGCAACTTTAATACCTTATTAAAGTCGGCAAGGTTTTTTTTAAAGAAAAAAATCGGTAAGGAATTAATCGTCATCGTGTCTCGATTTTCATGTATCAACCATGTCGAGAGTTACACTGATATATGCGGACAACTTAGAGATTTGCACTGGCATACGAATAGCTTGGAGAAACATTTATTTGATTAGATTAAATGACAAATTGCTTAAGATTTCAGTTTATGATTTGATTAGTTAGGCCATTCGGCTAATTCATGTTATAGTAATAACTTTTTCTAATTAAAGAAATATTTATTTATTTATTAAGTAAGAGTCAAAAAGATCCATAACACTATATTTATTATTTATCTTTGTCTTTATAAGGAAAAACATAGTACTTTATATCTGGAAAGGAAAACAAAAAAAATGAAAACACAGAAAAGCAAAAAAAAAAAAGTCACGGACACCATCCACGAGCGCGCAAGGGGGAGGGGGTGACACGACACTTCCCTGAAACCCACGGAACACCTATACGAGCGGGGGAAGGAAAAAAAACGACGTGGCTAGAGAAGAAACCGAGATGAAAACGGTAAAAGAGAGATTCGGACCACATGGATAATCAGATTGGACACGGACTGGTGATAGGTTGGACGAAAATTTATACGTGGCGAAAATTCTACTTTTTATTATTATATAGATTAACTGTACAATTACCTCCAACTGCTGATTAGGTGAAGCCGTGAACCACGCCCTTGTTTGTTTTGTTGGCTATCACTAGCTCACATGCGTGCCGTAGGCTGCCGGGTCCAAACACGGCATCAGCTAACTACTGGAATCCGAACCGACATAGGGTAACTGGCAGTTGCAGGATCCGTCATGTTAATTTACCTAAATCGAGTGTTTCTTTGACTGACCTGATTTAAGTAAATCAACCTCATCCACATCTCCATTACATCAAGACACAGGATTCCAATTGTGTACCATACAAATATAGCCGCCCAAATCAAGATCATATCTCAACAAAAGATTACATACATCCACGGAAACATAAACTACAAATCTTGTCAAATTAGTAAATTAATTGTACAACATTAATGGAGACACATATTGTCTTGGGTTTGTAACCCAGTTACTAGGTTGTTCGACGTGAGTCAATGTGTCGTTAGTAGAGAACGGACATTCGGTTAAGCACATTAGTCCCGGCTAGAGTTGGGCCCGGAATTAATGTGAGCATTAGTCCCATGTCCAAGTTTGATGGATGTCGGGGGACACCTTTAGTCCCGGTTGGTCATTAGTCCCGGTTGGTGTTACCAACTGGGACTAAAGGGTTTTGGGACTAAAGGTCCTCCGATGAGTTTGTTCAAAAGGAAAGTATCCCATTCAAAGTCACATGTGCTGTGTAGGAGGGATGGAAATCTACGTGCGAGGCAATGCATGAGGTCTTGTGTTTGAGTCCCACGAGTCACATTATTTTTTAGCCTCGGAGGACCTTTAGACCTTTAGTTCCGGATAGGATTTCCCAACCGGGACTACAGATCGATTTTCTACTAGTGTGTACCTCCGGTGGCTTAAGCACTCAAAAACACACGAGATTTATCCTGGTTTAGGCTCTTACAATGGAGGAATGAATTGAGAGAGAGAGATTGTTGTGTAGGGGAAAACGCTATGCTAATCTAGGGTTTGCTCGACTATCTCCTTGTTCAGCATTCTGATCCCTTCTGTTGGAGGCCATGACTTCCCTTATATACCGGGAAGGTGATGGGAGTACAAATCAAATGAATTTGTCTAGGGTTTCTTGTTCTATGTTTCGGTCTTCTTCATCTTGGAGTTGCCGGGTCCTCCTTTGGCTTGTAGCTAGGCCCGACAAAATCACAACCATCCTCTAACACTCCTGCCGCAGCTTAGCCGGTGCTGACTGACACGTGCTGTTTGCCGCAACGGCGCCTTCCCGTGGTGAGCCTTTTCCTGGCTTCCATGGCATGTCAGGCTCCTTCCCCCTCACAGGTGTAGAACGAGGCGGTGGCACGGTGCTTCTACGCCTATCAGGCTCTGGGCACAGATTTTGGAGCTGACTTCCGGCTTTGCCCGGGGCAAGCGCTCACCGCGAGACAAGGTTGGGGCGACTACGGGGGCTTAGCTCGGTCAGGGCTTCCCTGGGTCGGGAATTCCCCACTCCTTGGGTGAGCCTACGAGCCCATGAGTAGGTGACGGCTTGGACGGGGACAAAGCGTCTCGGCCTTGCCTCTCGACCACTGAGGCCTTGTGGGGAGCTGGTGCTTAGAGGCCCACTAAGCCATCTACAAATGGCATGTAGTGTACGCGTGAGCTTACACGACGTGTGTAACCCGCGAGCCCCTGGCTGATTTCGAAAATCAGTCAGGGGGTTAGCCGGACTGTCATGTCCTTAATCGAGGGTTTGACATACCCTTATGTTAGACTCTCGTCAGGAGCCCCCGAGTCCTTCATAGCCTCCTGGGTCGCACCTAGGATGGCGATGAAGGGATTTCTTCGATCGTGGCTTGTGGACCAACCGAAGAGGGGTTGAGCCTTTTTTGTCTTGGGACGTGGGTTGGATGTATGTACGAGGACGTGAGGGACACCTTCACGACTTTTGGGTTGGTCAACACCCTCGACGATCTTCAAACCGGTAGAAGGCCCCACCAGTCCTTCAGGGGACTGCCGGCTCTATGCCTCTATTAGGCGCCCCACTTACCCAGCCGGCCATGGGTCGGGCAACTTAGCTCGGAGCCACTTCGTCGCTTCGTGACCCACCCCCGTCGACGGGTTCGAAAATAGGCTTCTTAGGCTTAGGCTGCACGTTGGAATTAACAACTTTTTTATTTGATTTTGTTTAGATGTCAAATATACAATATAAGTTTTTAAAAGTATAAGTGAAATATTCACTTTTTTATCAGCTCGATAGAAAAATGTCATCCTATGGAGAAGAAGATACCTTTAGAATCGGTGAACCTAATTAGGGTTAGTGTGATCTTGTGGTTGAATGACAATACGTGCAATATGCTGGGTCTCTATTTGTGCTCGTCCCTACTTTCCTGTGAAGGAGCGCATTCTCATCCTGTCATCAATGCATGGCTAGCTGTAGTATACCCAGCGGGTTGTCATAAAAAGTTATTACGCCTCGTTCAGCTGGCTGGTGGCTGGTGACTGGTGCTGATTTGTTGTGAGAGAAAAATACTACTGGCTGGCTGGTGGCTGGTGGCTGGTGGCTGGTGCTGAAATGATGTGAGAGAAAAGCACTAGCCGCAAGTTATTATGCTGCCCCTAGCCGCAAGTTAAATATTGGGATAGCTCCAATAATGACTTAGGAGCCGTTTCAATCGTATTATTTTATATTTAGGGCCTGTTTAGTTCATGGGCTGTAAAATTTTCAGGGTACTGTAGCACATGTGTAACTATAGCAATTAGTGTTCAATTATGGACTAATTAGGCTTAAAAGATTCATCTCATAAAATACATGCAAACTATGTAATTAGTTATTTTTTTATCTATATTTAATGTTCCATACATGTCTCCAAACATTTGATGAGATGGGGCGTAAAGTTTTTGGGTGGGATCTAAACACCCCTTAATAAAACGAAGAGAAGAGTTATAAACGCAAAGCTTACCTACATATTTTAAGACTACATAAGAGTGTAGTAGTAGGCTATTTATGTTATGAGCTACTATGTGTCAAAAGTTATTATTATTAGAGAAGTTATCTTAGGCCCCGTTTAGTTGTGAAAAATTTTAGGGAAAAATTCCTGTAGCACTTTTCGTTGTTATTTGACAAAATTTGTCTAACCATGAACGCTCAAAAGATTCGTCTCGATATTTACAGACAAACTGTACAATTAGTTATTTTTTTACCTACATTTAATGCTCCATGCATACGTCCAAAGATTCGATATGACAGTTACTATGTAAAATTTTTTTGCCTCTTTTTGGCATCTAAACACGGGCCTTAGAGGTAGTATCTGCACTAGCTCGTACTATTGATGGTGCCCTTAGAATAAATAGTGAGGGGCCACACAACAGTCTCCACTCTCATCACAGGCTAAACCTTTTTTTTTTTGACTTGGCGTCGCCGTCACGCGCACACGGAGGGTACTAGTTGTCGCATAACCCAGACTCCACAAGTCAAGGAAACGATATATTAATGGACCACGCTCAGCTTTCCCAGTGTGCACGACACGCAACCTTGCCTACCGAAGTCCAGTACATCTGTGAGCTGAACATAACTCGACGTGTCTGTTCAAGTTATGATTTCTTTATTATTTATTTTTATTTTGTTTTCTTTTCCTTTTTTCCCTGACTCAACATCTCAACCTCTTTTATTTTTTTCTTTGCTTATTTGTTCTTTCTATTTCTATTGTAACTACAGGATTGCAAAAACGAAAAATGTGGACCGTTTGGATAGCAGGACATAAATTTGAATCTTCACATTTTCCAATGAACAAAGTAGCCATTGGTATACACTAGCAGCCGTCGCTTTCTTTCCTGGTTTGATACTGTTCATGCATTCTAGCAGGTTTGATACCTTTCCTAAATGGAAGGTTACTCCTTCGCTCCAAACAACAGGTCTCCATTCCTTTCCTACGATTCCTGTTTGAACTTCCCATACGGATCCTTTGATCCAAACGCGCCCAAACAGGTGATCATTGTTTTCTCTCAAACGATTTACACCACTACAGAATTGAATAATGGTGAACTATATGGAGAACTATTTACAAGCATGTTGGTGAACTATATGGAGAACTATATGAACGAAACAAATCGCTAGAGCATCACGGAGAGAGGAGCCTCCATCGAAGGTGATCACCTCTACAAAAAAAAAAATCATTTTTGAAGGTGGTTGTTTAAGTCAACTCCCTCAATAGTCCAAGCAAGCACCTCTAAAAATCTATGTTACCCACTGTAAAAATACTTTTTATAGTACTGTTTTTTAGCTAATTATGGTCTATGCTCAGTTAATGTAATTAGCTATGCCGCTCGGTAAGACCACTCAGGCATGTTGCAGTCAGCAACATTGTCAGACTTGACTCCTTGGGCACGCTGCCACCAGCAATATCGCCGAGCTTGGCTCCTTAGTCACGCCGCCACCAGCAATTAGCTGGGCTCAACCCAAGTCGGTCATGCCATAATGAATGTAGAAGATTGTTTTAGTTATGATGGAACATTTTTATCTAAGCTAGATTTTTTGAGATAGCATAGTATGGAACAATTTTCTCCTGAGGCTAAAACATCCATTATTTAGCAAGGATATTGTTGGAAAGCTACAACATTATTCGCATTAAGCTGCAACATTTTATCCTGAACTTGGAACATTTTTATCATGAGCCCAGAACAATATTCTCTCGAACCTGAAACATTTTCATTTTTCTCACTGAGGCAGAACAATTTTCTTGTAAAACCTTGAACATTGTCCCCTCTCAATATAATAGAACAAATGGTCTACCTTTATGGGGAAATTGTCCTTCTACAAATGTGATCCAAATATAGATATATTTAAGTAGGATCCTTATCTAATGTTATTATCGTAATAAATGCATTATTGAAATCATAAATTTTAATTTAAAAGTTTTAGCATCTTTTAAAAGTTTCCAAATTTTGCAATGCGCCATGATGTCAGCAATTTCGGTTTCACTCAGCTCCACTTAGATTGCCTTTTCCCCCCCTTTAATTGATTTGATGGCGAGGAAAGATCCTTTGCCTGGTGCCGCGTGAGCCATTGTGGGCCAGTGCAGACGCTTTGCTTTCAGCCCAGATAAAATACAGTACGTAAAACATGGAAACGTGGAAGCGCGTCCCAAAAGCCAAAACCAAAACTACCATGCGCGTTCTGTTCGGTCCCCTCCCCATCAGTTGTTCGTCCCCAAACCCGAGAGTCAAATCAACGGACAACGACTCAATCTCGATCAGGACAGGAGATATTGCTGTCTGCAGATCACACATCTCCTGTTGCTAGCTAGAGGGGCAGCTAGCTTGGCATGGAGGCCACGGGCAGGGATGGCGGCCGCGGGCCTACTCTTCCTTGGAGCTACCGCCTCCGCGAGCAGACCGCCGGACGATCCAATTCATACGACAACAGCATTATTAGAAGCTCGTCATCAGGTACCATAGTCTTGACTACTGTTGGAAAACCAGGTTTCCCGCAGGTGGGACACGGTGAGCCTTCGCCCAGCCGGGTGCCGTGGGCGAAGGTATGAAAAGTGGAAGGTAGGCCCAGACTCAATTAAGGTTTCATAAATGCATTCACCAACCTCTCCTTACATAGGGTTCAGTTCCCCTTTTTATGAGCTCCAGCGTCAGCCTAAGCGAGTGGGTGAAGGCCAGTTGGTAGCCCAGTATGGTAGCTGCGCTTTCATGCCAAGGAGGAATCAGAAGGGCGAAAGTTGGAAATTTCTTTTGCCCAAAAGAACAAATGGTCGAAGGATTGGATGCAGTATTGGTTTTATGTGAGGACTGGCGGCTTGACCTCCACTGGTGAAGATGGGAGGAAGAATACACGGTATCCGTTGGCTTCTGTGATGACTCCTATGAAGCCTTCAACACAAGGTACTCCAAGGCCGGGGACTATTAAGGGCCGGGAAGCCTATGATAGGGCTTTTGCTTTGGCCCGCTGGTACTCCGGAGGCCGGGATCTGGTGGAGGAAATGGTGGCGGTAAACTACTGGCCGCTTGGTAGGAGAATGACTGCCATGACTATTGAGATGGTACACCTTCCGGTCTTCAGCGAAGGTGTCGGGGTTCCCTTTCCCCGGTTCAGTTTTCAGCGGATGGAGGGTAAAGTTGCAGAGAAATTTGTCAAGTCTGTTGAGGCAGGGGTGCGCGAGATACTTGGCAAGATGTTGGATAAGGAGTACTTGGCACGCAGAGCCATCGCCGGTACTATGCCCCGTCTCAACAGGGTTTTTGAAGAGTTTGGGATTCTCCTAACATGATGTGCCTGCAAAGGTGCATAAACCCTATTGAGACGGGGCATAGTACCGGCGATGGCTCTGCGTGCCAGGTACTCCTTATCCGACATCGTTATAGAGAAGCTGAGGTGCTCGTATTTGATCTTGCGGTTGTTGTGAAGGCTTTGGTACAATTTGAGCACTCATCGGAGGTGTTGGTCTTCAATCTTGATGCTTCTCCAGAGGCCATAGTGCAATTTGAGCAAGCAAAGGAGGTTGATAAAGCATTTCTTGAGCATTATCTTCGCTTGCGTCTGGATTGCTTTGTTGTTGCCTTCGGCCATGCTGGAGCAGCTGTGCTCCCGTTGAACATGGTTGACGCCGGGTTGCGCCAGATGGTGTCTTCGATTGTGGGGGGATGTTACGAGTCTTCGTGCGATACCTTCCCGCAACCTTTGACACTGAATGCTTGCTGCCGGACTGTGGTCATACAACGCCCTATGGAAGCTGTACAACACCAGGCGGAAGATGCGTACAACCTCAACGTGGCCTTCGTCGGGCTACGCAAGTTGCTATAACTATGAGTCTTCGCACGGTATCTTTTGTTCTCTCGCTTCTAAGGAAACTCCGGCCACCATGGTTCTCTCGCCTTGCTCTATAGAGTCTTGGCTCTTGGTTGCCTTGACTTCCCTCCTAGCGTTCTTTAGAATTCCTTGGGCTTTTTTCCTTTCCTTTGATGTCCCTTGATCCCCTTACTCTGTTTAGTCAGGATTGGGTGTTGCTTTCTTGTGCTGTTCTGTATTTGGCCTTTTGTAAACTCTTGTTTCTTTTTTTTAATAAATTGACAGTAGGAGCCTCTGGCTCCTCCTGATTGCTCAAAAAAAGGGATATGGTAATGCACTGACTGAGGCTAGTGCTGGGGGAGGGCGTTGGATTTTATAGTCTACTACTTGTACGATTTAATAAATCTTGGTGGTTGGGCGAGGTTTATTACTTAGATATGTTTTAAAGCTGTAAGATTTTGATGGATTTCCTTGTACTTAATGTATCTTTGATTCTTTAATTTTGTTATACTTCATTCATTGCTACTTGGTGCCTGATACGGACTGGTCTTTGCCAGGTATTGTTTTCATCCGATGCCTATGGCGAAGGTAGGTCTTTGTCGGGTTTGGTGGCCTTTTGGCCGTTTTTGAGAAATCCTTGGTTCCTGATTGTGGATAGGTCATTGTCAAGGACGTAGGCTGATTCAGCCGCGGAGGTCATTTCACGCCTTAGAGCCTTCGGCTAAGGTAGTGGAACGTCCTCTTTGTCGTGATTAGTTATTGTCGAATATTGTGGCTTCGTTGCTAGCCCCTTTCGACCTTTGGTTTTCATAGCGTTCTTGGGGGTATTCCTCTTTATATTTTATAGGGTTTTACATGGGTCCTGCCTCATTAAAAGCCTCACCTCCGCTAGGAGCCCCCTTTGCGAGGAAAAGAGTACAGGCCCTTTTTCAGAAAATTTAAGGAAAATGCGGAAGCTACGAAAATAAAAGTGAGGTGACCTTCACTTATAGTTCCGCGGAGGCCACCCCTTTACTATTATATATACAATTTGACTCAAACAAGTTCAAAGAATTCTACCAAAGCATAGGCACAAAGATATCCTTTGCATCAGTCTATCATCTAGAGTCAAATGGAGCGGTGGAAAGAGCTAATAGAATAGTATTCTCAGCAATCTTGAAAACTTTATTTAACCTCCGCAAAGGCAAATGGATAGAAGAACTGCCGAAGGTGGTGTGGTCTCATAATACCACATCATCCAGAACAACAGGCTTTTTGCCGTTCAAGCTTTTGTACGGTGAAGAGGCGATGCTACCCGAAGAGATCAAGCATTAGAGCCTTCGGGTGATGAAACAGGCTCTAGCTGTAGAAGAAGAATACTCCAAAGAAACAAATGAAGGAACAAGATTGGAAGCGGTAGAAAACATCGCCAAATACCAAGAGCAAACTAGGAAGTGGAGAGATAGCCAAGTAGTCAGAAAGCTAATTCAGGATGGAGACCTAGTCCTAAGAAGGAAGGCCAACGCAGGAAAGCTCCAACCCAAATGGGAAAGCCCGTACATAGCGAAGGCCACCGCAAGACCGGGATCATTTTACCTGACAGATGGTGAAGGTAAAACAACAACCCACACCTAAGGTTCTCGGTACTCTGAACTTGTAGATTATGTTCTGCCAAAAGAATTTTTTCACTGTTTCTGAGGTGATTGTTGCTAGTGGTTTGGCTTCAATCCATCTTGTGAAGTACTCGATTGCTACTACTGCAAATTTGTTCCCCCTGCGAAGGTGGAAGTGGTCCGATAAGGTCCATACCCCATCTTTGCAATGGCCAAGTGGGTTGGATGAGTTGTACTACAGCTAAAGGCTTTGACTGATGTGGGGATGTGCTTTGGCATGCTTACATGTCTTAACAAATTTGCTCTGCATCTTTGTACCAAATCCCTGTCTGATTGCCTTCGTAGACAGTGCCCTTGGACCAATGTGAGAGCCGCATGTCCATGAATGGATTTCTTGGAGGAGCTTTCTGCCTTCGCCTTGAGTTATACATTTGAGCAACGGTTGGACTACAACTTTTTTGTACAAGATGCCATCTATCAGTGTGTAACTCCTTGCTCTGGCTACCATTCTTGCTGTTCTTGCTTCATCTTCTGAATGATGGATATTGTTCAGGTAATCTGTAATCAACTGGCTCCAGTCTTCAGATTTAGTGACTAAGATTGTTTTGAATTCCTTCGCAGTTGCTTGCATTGCTGGTGCTTGTAATATTTGGTAAAAAACTCCCTCTGGAATTAGCAAATTGTTTGCTGCTGCCTTCGCCATTTCATCTGCTTTTGCATTTTCTGCTCTTGGTATGTGCTTTAGGGTGAAACCCAGGAACCTCCGCTCAAGTGCCCTTATTGTGGCCAGGTATTTGACCAGCTCTGGTTCCCTTATCATATAATCCTTTTTGACTTGTCCAGCTATAACTTGGGAGTCTATTTTTGCTAGTATTGTTTTTATGCCAAGTGCCTTTGCCTTGTTGAGGCCCAGTATGAGACCTTCATACTTTGCTATATTATTTGTTGCTTTGAATTCTAGCCTCGCAGTATACTTCGTGCAGAGGCTTGATGGTGCTATTAGAACGGTGGAGGCCCTAGCTCCCAGATGCCCTAGGCTCCATCTATGTAGAGTGTCCAGATTTGAGGTTGGGGTTGCTGGGTTTGATGCACTGAAGGTGTCCAGTCTGCCATAAAGTCTGCTAATGCTTGTGATTTGATTACTGTTCTAGATACATAGTTGAGCTCAAACTGTGATAGTTCTTTTGCCCATTTTTCTATTCTTCCAGAGGCCTCTTTATTGCTGAATATATCCCCGAGCGGTTGCGAAGAAGGCACTATGATCTCATGTTCTTGGAAGTAATGCTTCAACTTGATGAGATAAGGACAGCGTATGCTATTTTTTTCGATTTTCGTATAGTTCAGCCTTGCTCCTGATAAGGCTTCTGAGATATAGTAGATAGGCTATTGAATGACCTTTGACTCTTCTTCTTTCTCTTAAATAAGTACCCCACTGACTGCATGGTCGGAGGCTTCCACATGTAACAGTAGTGGTGCCTCCGGATCCGGTACTGTTACCAAGAGTTTGCTAGCCATGTAGCTTTTGAGTTGCTAGATGGCTGTTGACGGTAGATAAGTATCATTTTTAACCGTCAACATAGCCTGAGAAATGATCTAAATATAAATACTATCTAGATATAGGAGTTACACTGATAGAATTCCACTAGTTTTGGTGAATATCTATTTCTGTAGGGGGTTATCAGGAAAGAACCAAAGGAGGACCACATGTCAGATTTACATAGAGAGAAACCGACCATACTATGAAAAAGAATACTCTAGAAGACTCGAGGAGATATTCCCCCGAAGGGGAGGGCCCAGAGGCTAGGCAACAGGGGAGACCGCCCCTGGGCCTGGGCGCCCGCCCCACCCATGGAGCCAATCAGCTTCCACCTCGTGGATCATACCTCCACCGCCTTTGAGGATCAATAATAATCGTTCATCAAGGTCGGTTTGATCCAAGGGCTGTGGTGCTTCCTAGAGGGCTATATAAGCAAGGCCACTGGCCCCAGGAGAAACCCTAATTCAATTCTGGAATTCATTATTCATCTCATTCATTCAGAGAAGCCCTAGAGCCACCATCTCAATTAGATCTCTAGTTTAGCATAGCTACGTAGGATTAGAACTAGAAGGAACCAAGCATTGCTTGATTTCAGGATCTGTCGGAGAATACTTGGTAATTCTTTCCTACTTTTGTATTTGTTCTTATATTATTCATCTAGTTCATCATTTGTATGAATATGACTTTAGTCTATTCTATCATATTGGATATGACTTTGCTCTATTTGATTATGTTCTCAATTATATTGTTCTTAGTCTACTTTGGTTATATGCTTAGCATAGTTCGATCAGACTTATATTCAAGTATAGGATCGTATAGCGCTTGCTCATTGATATTATGGGTGAGTGGTAAACATTGTGTAGGCATGGTGCCTATACCGTATTTACCTGCGATTGCACCCTATATTCCGGATCGTGTGGTAGATCGCGGGAGTGACAGTCCTATTGAGTCCTCTGTAGTCCACCTCCCGAGTATAGGGCAGGCAGAGCACAACTATTACAGGGAAGTGACGGCTATGTTCCATATCTTCCTTAGTAATATCACTATGCGTAGATATAACCTTTTATTGCCATGATTGCTAAGTGTAATTACACTAATCATCGTATGCTTTGACTTTATAGTTAGAATAACTTAGGATTATCCCTATAGTTCGTCCTAATCCATACTAGTGCTATATATCTAGAGTAGTCTATTGAGATGTTTATCATTATATGGCTATGTACTTACCAGTTATCCTTTATTATTATTCATATATTATTTATCTTGTGACACTTACCCTGTATGAGAAGATAGATAAAGACATGGTTATGCTCTCCATTAGCATATGTAGTGATGCTCATTGCTCATTATCCTTAGCATCCCTTTCCAGTGGTAAAAATATAAATAATGATACCTGAATTACTCCCAGTTAAAATGCTACATCGGTATTATCTGTGCGCTTGCGGATTTCATATTTATTTCAGAGGAGCATTTGCATATTTTAGTACCAGCACCTTTGGTGTCATGCTGGGGATAACAACCTAGCTTAGGTGGCATTAGAGGTGTCAACAAGCATTTTTGGCGCCGTTGCCGGGGAAGGTTGAATTGCTATCCAAAGGATAATGAGCCATCACTTGCATCCACTAATGTGATCGAGAAACCATCATCCTTCTCTACTCATACATTACCCTTGTCTTTTGTCTATTTATATATTATATATACAGGGTAATGTATGAGCAGGTTTGGCCGTCTAGATAACTTCATCGATAATCCAGAATTGCTATTCAGAAGAGCAAGAGCCAAGCTAAAGAGAGTTCAAACAGAAACATCATCATCTCAGCTTGAAGCTCCACTCTCTGATTCGGAAGGCCAACCAAGCATAGTTCGAGACTTAACACCAGAGTTTGACGCTATGGCAAACAAGTCACTCTGCGAGTTCTCAGCTCCAACTACAGCTAACATTAGGACTGGACCTGTGGCAGAGATTGAGCAAAACTTTGAGCTAAAGCCGGCGTTGATCAACATGGTGCAAGCTATCTAGTTTTGTGGGAAGGCACATGAAGATGCTAGTGCTCATCTCCAACACTTCCTAGAGATCTGTAGCACTTTCACCATCAAGGATGTCCCCAGAGATGCCATACTACTTCGCCTCTTTCCATTCTCACTCTTGGGGAGAGCGAAGCAGTGGTTCTATGCAAATAAGGAGAAGAATACTACGTGGGCACTCTGTTCCACCAATTTTCTAGCGAAGTTCTTTCCCATGGGCAAGACAAATGCTCTTCGTGGGAAGATATCAAGTTTTCAATAGCAACATGATGAGTCAGTCCCAGAAGCATGGGAGCGCTTTCAAGATGACATCTTAGAATGTCCTCATCATGGAATGGAGAATTGGTTACTTATGTAGACCTTCTATCACAGCCTTACTAATAGCACTCGTGAGACTATGGATGCTGCCGCTGGGGGAGCATTCTTATCACTTACAATCGATCAAGCCACAGCTCTTGTGGAGAAAATGGCGTCCAACCAAGGTTGGAACGAAGAAAGAACTCAAACCCGCAAGAGAGGTGGAGGTATGCACCAGTTGAAGGAGGTAGACATGTTGTCTGCCAAGATGGACCTGCTTATAAAGAGGCTCGATGAGAGAGCCGGCGAGAAGAAGGAAGTCATGCACATTCATGATTCCCGCATGACTTGTGAAGAGTGTGGAGACACTGGGCATTCAGGAAGCAATTGTCCAGAGTTACAAGAGGATGTGAACTACCTCAACAATAATAACAATAGCAACTACTACCGTCCTCAATAGAATCAAGGTTGGAATCAGCAGCAGAGGCCTAACTACTCAGGTAACTACCCAGGTAATTATCAAGGTAATAATTCTTTCAATCAACCACCTCTGAGAGAGTTAGTGCTTAATCAAGGAAAGTTAATGGATAGCCTGTCTAAGAAATTAGCATCCAATAATAAAACGCTAGAAACAATTAATAATAGAATGGATAATTTTTCCACTGCCATTAAGAATCAGCTCAGTTTCAATAAGATGCTAGAGTCTCAGTTGCAACAACTTGCCAATATTGTTCCTGCTAACCAAGGTAAAATTCCAGGACAACCGAAAGATCTAGAAACTACAAATCTTGTAGACATATTTAATGCAGGAAGTTATTGGAGTGACCCTATCTTCAAAGGATGGAACGACGAGACTCTACCGATTAAGAAAGGTGATCCAGGAAGACCTGTCATCCCGATCTCCATTGGAAGCATGAACTTTAACGAAGCTATCTGTGACTTTGGTGCAAGCGTCAACATCATGCCTAAGGTAATTTATGACAAAATGTTTAATTATCCTTTATTGTACACAACCATGTGCTTGCAGCTTGCAGACCAGTCACTTTGCTGCACCAAGGGGATTCTAGAAGACATATGTGTACGAGTGGGCAGCTCGTATGTTCCTACAGACTTTGTAGTAATAGAGACAGGTGGTGATGAGAAGTCACCCATCATATTGGGATGACCGTTCTTGAACACCGCTGGAGCTATCATGTATGCCAACACTGCCAAGATCTGTTTCAACATCAAAGGCAAGAGAGAGACCTTCTTCTTCAAGGACAAAGTGTTACAATTCCCTGCACACCCTCAACATCCCTATGAGCCAAAGAAGAAGAACAATCGGAGGAATAAGAACAAGAACAAGAATAGGAAACCACAACAGATGGAGTCAGTGAGAGTGATCACTGCAGTCCACAGAGAGCATGATCATCAGCTCAAGTCCCCAAATTTGCACAAGAGAGACGACCCAGGTGTCCCAACCATTGAATGCACAATCAACAGAAGCTCCTTTCAGAAAGCTGTCTGTGACACTAGATCGGGTGTCAACATAATGGCCAAGGTAACTTATGAATATCTATATGATACTATGCCTTTAGACCCGACCTATGCGCAGCTGCAGATGGCGGACCAATCATTTTGCTTCGTGGACGGAATAGCGAAGAACGTCCCTGTGCAAATTGATGACCACTTCATCCCGACTGACTTCTTAGTCATCGACATGGGAGAAGATAAGTACGATCCACCGATCATCCTAGGGAGACCGTTCCTAAGCACCACCAAGGCAATCATCTACCTTGCAACAGGAGAAGTACATTTCCAATTTCCCTCAGAGAAGGTACGTTGTTATTTCAATAATAATTATATAGTTAATGAAGAACTCAAGAAGAACAGAACCAGAAGAAGGTGTCACAACCGCACCCAAAAGAATCAGATCCCCAAAGATGGATGGGCTGACTATCAAGGAGAAGTATCAAGATATGAAGATCGATATCCTAAAGAAAAGATTTATCTTGAGGAGGAAGTTGTACCCCCAATAGAAAGTGAATCAGTCACTGTGGAGAACAAAGAAGAGAAGATGGTGCAACCAACTCATTCCTCAAAGTCAACCTCACCAACAAAACAGGTATGGAAAGTAAAGGTAAATTCAATGTCAGACTCAGCACAATCAGAAGCACCACTCGATCCATCCATGGTGCCCTAGAATGATTGGAGCGAATAAGAGGTTCTGTTCGGAGGACCCAAATCACCGAACGCCGCGCCAAGAGGCAACTTGGTAGTTATTAAATATTTCCCTCTTTAGTTCTGCATTTAATTTTCCACATTATATTTACTTTTCTTCATTATATGTTTAGTTACACTTTACTTCTGCATAGAAAAGAAAACAAATATGTCTTGCATTGCATTATAAAACTACTAAGCCCCATGCAAATAAATTTATGGCATAAAACCCATGAGTCTACTTGCTGTGGTGGCATCAAAATAAAATAAAGAAGCATTCATCATTTTATTCCTTGCATTGTACAAAAATGTAAAAACATAAAAATATGGTACAAGAGATCCTGCTTGAAAGATACATCTGTTAAGAGATTCTAGACGCTCAAGGCTTAGAGGTTTATCACTAACACTTAATCAAGTTCCACAAGCTTTGCTGTCTATTTGAGCTTCATAGAATTTGAAGGATCAAGGAAAGTAAACAGACAAAAAGGATAATTTGTTCCCTGTCGGAGCGCTGTCTCAACAATCATCATCACAAGCACTTCAATGAGGGGAAGTACACCTTCACTGTCTGCCAGTTTCATCAAGTAAGACTATGTCAACATTCAGCTTGGGGGAGAGCATCTCCCATGTATCCAGCTAAGTATTTTCTTACCTACCTATTTATTTTTGCTTTGATATATGAAATAAAATAAAAAGATGCATAACTTATAGAAATCCAAATAAATGTTTTCTTATATATATATATTTTATGTATAATCTTTAAGTTTGATAAATAAATATAGGAGAGTGTGCTAAGCTTCATCTTGCTAAGTGAACCCCTAGAATAAACTCTTATATGGAAATGATGAATAGTTGCTCTACCGTAATTACTTTCAAGTACCTAGTTTTCAGCCTTGAACTCTCCCGAGTTTTGGATACAATGGTTTTGATTTAAGATTTGCTCTAAACCTAAACTTGTGGGTAGCAAATGCTTAATCTAAGTCTAGGTAGTTGACGAATATGATATGTGAAGGTTTTGAGTTGTTGTCTATCATGTTCTTAGAGATACTAGAGTTCTGGAGAATTTATCTTTTGAAAATTAACTTGCTACATGATGAGTTCCTGTATAATGATAGTTTAAATTCCTACCACAGCCATATACATGCTTATAGATTAGGAAGCCTTATATTCATATTTACTATTTGTGAGCATTAAGTATGATCAGGCTGTGTCGATCCTTAGGAACTGGTCATGCGGTTAAAATCGAGATCCACCTATACACTCTACCTATACATGCTGCTTCTACCCTGGAAGTACGCATCCATATCCACCCATATATATTCTGCTTCTACCCTGGAAGTATGAATCCACATATATCTCATCTAGATCCACCCAGAAAATGGTTCTACTCTTACATTGGGAGTGAACTGCAAAAATATTCCTATCATCCATTTTATCCCTTGCTAGCCAATAAAGCTCCAAATATCTAGTTGTGTTACCTCTTGTTATTGTGTTCCAAAAGAAGCTTGGATATTCTATTAAAAAAGAAAAAAAGAAAAAAAGAAAAAAAGAAAAAAAAGAGAAAAGAAAGAGGACAAATGTCCCACTCAGAAAAAGAGAGATTTAGAAGCCCAAGTTCTCCTCAAATTCTTCAAGTTTTCTAAGAGAGGTATATGAGAAAATTTCCCGAAGGAGTTAAGTATTCACCATCATCATCCCTTTACCCCTTATAACCACTTCTATTCCATTTACCATTTACCACCATCTACCATATAGCCCAAGACACATGCATATCTTGATTTGACTTTATGACTCGTTCCTTTGGATCCATAGTTTTGATCATGCAATATATGTTTTGTTGTCTCCCCACCTATGAGCTCCACATAAGCCTTTTAGAAGTAAGGTGAGAGAGAAGGCATAATGTTACTATGCTACCAAAAATACCACATATTTTGAGAGGAGAGAAAAGGCATACACCATGAATGCCTTGGAAAGGATCCAGAAATACCACAAAGGAGAGACTTGGAAGGGTCATACATAGGAATCTATGAGTTTTATTTTGAAAATCTTGCAAAACTCCGGAATAATAGTTGATCAAAGAGCTTGAAACATGGCGCTTGACTTGACCGTTCTGTCTTTCAACTACTTAAGACCCAAGTGACGGCTACAAGCCCCATGGTGGAAGGTAATATGAGTAAGTTTTTCATCAGAATAGTTCATTCTAATCCGGAGAAGAGTTCTTGTTTGAACGCATGTGTACCTGTAAGGCGTGAAAGTATTGTAGCAACTCCTCATCCATCACTGAGTCTATCTTTGCTCAGGGACGAGCAAAAGGTAAGCTTGGGGGAGTTTGTTGACGGTAGATAAATATCATTTTTAACTGTCAACATAGCATGAGAAAATGATCTAAATATAAATACTATCTAGATATAGGGGTTACAATGACAGAATTTCACTAGTTTTGGTGAATATCTATTTCTGCAGGGGGTTATCAAGAAAGAACCAAAAGGGGACCACATGTCAGATTTACATAGAGAGAAACCGACCATACTATAAAAAAGAATACTCTAGAAGACTCGAGGAGATATTCCACCGAAGGAGAGGGCCTAGAGGCTAGGCAACAGGGGCGGCCGCCCCTGGGCCTGGGCGGCCGCCCCACCCATGGAGCCAATCAGCTTCCACCTCATGGATCATGCCTCCACCGCCTTTGAGGATCAATAATAATCGTTCATCAAGGTCGGTTTGATCCAAGGGTTGTGGTGCTTCCTAGAGGGATATATAAGCAAGGCCCCTGGCCCCAGGAGAAACCCTAATTCAATTCTAGAATTCATTATTCATCTCATTCATTCAGAGAATCCCTAGATCTACCATCTCAATTAGATCTCTAGTTTAGCATAGCTACATAGGATTAGAACTAGAAGAACCAAGCATTGCTTGATTTCCGGATCTGTCAGAGAATACTTGGTAATTCTCTCCTACTTTTGTATTTGTTCTTATATTATTCATCTAGTTCATCATTTGTATGAATATGACTTTAGTCTATTCTATCATATTGGATATGACTTTGCTCTATTTGATTATGTTCTCAATTATATTGTTCTTAGTCTACTTTGATTATATGCTTGGCATAGTTCGATCAGACTTATATTCAAGTATAGGATCATATAGCGCTTGCTCATTGATATCATGGGTGAGTGGTAAACATTGTGTAGGTATGGTGCCTATACCGTATTTACCTGCGATTGCACCCTATATTCCGGATTGTGTGGTAGATCGCGGGAGTGACAGTCCTGTTGAGTCCTCTGTAGTCCACCTCCCGAGTATAGGGCAGGCAGAGCACAACTATTACAGGGAAGTGACGACTATATTCCATATCTTCCTTAGTAATATCACTATGCGTAGATATAACCTTTTCTTGCCATGATTGCCAAGTGTAATTGCACTAATCATCGTATGCTTTGACTTTATAGTTAGAATAACTTAGGATTATCCCTATAGTTCGTCCTAATCCATGCTAGTGCTATATATCTAGAGTAGTCTATTGAGATGTTTATCATTATATGGCTATGTGCTTACCAGTTATCCTTTATTATTATTCATATATTATTTATCTTGTGACACTTACCCTGTATGAGAAGATAGATAAAGACATGGTTATGCTCTCCATTAGCATATGTAGTGATGCTCATTGCTCATTATCCTTAGCATCCCTTCCCAGTGGTAAAAATATAAATAACGATACCTGGATTACTCCCGGTTAAAATGCTACATCGGTATTATCTGTGCGCTTGCGGATTTCATATTTATTTCAGATGAGCATTTGCATATTTTAGCACCAGCACCTTTGGTGTCATGCTGGGGATGACAACCTAGCTTAGGTGGCATTAGAGGTGTCAACAATGGCCTCCGACTGTTCTGGGTTAGCCCAAATGCCTTCCGGTCCTATGATGTACCCGAGCATCTTACCTCTGCTGACACCAAAAATGTACTTTTCCAGGTTTAGTTTTAGGCCTGCTTCCCTGAGGTTGGCGAAGGTTTCCTTTAAATCTGCTATGTGACCTTCATTTTTGTTCATTACCACAATGTCGTCAACATAAGCTATGATGTTTTTCTGCAGCTGTGGGCCGAGGACTGCCTTCATCATTCTAGCAAAGGTTGAGCTTGCGTTCTTTAGTCCTTCAAGCATTCTGGTGTAGCAGTAAGTTTTGAAGGGGGTAGTGAAACTTGTCTTCTCCTCATCTTCTTTGTTGAGCCAGATCTGGTGATATCCTAAAAAATAGTCCAGGAGGGAGAAGCGCTTTCATCCTACCGCCTTATCGATGGAGGCATCTATTCTTGGTAGTGGAAACGGGTCTTTCTTGCATGCTTTGTTCAGATTTGTGAAATCTATGCACATCCCTCATCTTTCCATTTTTCTTGGGTACTAATACTACATTTGCCAGCAATTCTGAGTACTTGACTTCTCTGATGACGTTTGCGTCTAACAGTCTCTGTACTTTAGCCTTTGCTGCTAAGATTCTATCCTCTGACACTTTCCTTTGTCTTTGCTTTCTTGACTTCATTTTGGGGTTGATGTCAAGAGAGTGTTGTATAATATCCCTGCTGACTCCTTTCAGGTTGGAGGCTGACTAGGCGAAGACGTCTTTGTTCTTGGCTAAAGTTTCTATGAGCTCTACTTCTTCTTCCTTCAACAGGTTGCCTCCTATTGTGACTTTCCTGTCTAGGACTGCATTCTCCAATGGGACTGATTTTGTTTCTTCTTGATCTTTGAGATCTGTTTTGCCCTTCGGCATGTCCGAAGGCTCCAGTGAGTTGCTCCTGGCCGCCTCGACAGAATTGATATTGCGCTGTGATTTGTAGATGGCTCTTTCTATGTTTCTCGCCTCCTTCTGACTACCATGCATTGTGATGGTGCCATGAAAAGCTAGCATTTTCATACACAAGTAGCCCATATGGATGGCTATATTGAACTTATTTGCAAACCCTCTGCCGAAGATGGTATTATATGGGTAGTAAAGGTCTACTACGTCGAAGGTCACGTATTCTATCCTAGCATTTTTCTAGCCTCTGAAAGAAACTGGCAAGGATATTTTTCCCAATGCGTTGATCCTCTTTCCTCTGAAACCTATCAGTGGTGAGTCCGAAGGCTACAACTGGCTTCTGCTTAATTTCATCTGATCGAAGGCATTAACAAAGATGATGTCTGCGGAGCTTCCGGAGTCTATGAGAACCCTGTTGATTTCCTAGTCTGCTATATTGGCTTTGATTACCATAGCATCAACATGGGGGTAGCTTTCTAACTGGAGGTCTTGTTATGAGAATGTGATGGGTGTCTTTGACCAATCTGCGTAGTGTACTAGACCCTGCACTACTATATTGTTAACGAGCCTGAGGTAATCTTTCTTCTGCTTCTTTGTCTGGAATTCCACTGAAGAGCCTCCGGCTATCGGCAGTATCATGCCAATGGTGGGTAGTGGTGTATGTGGATTGAGCTGGTTTTCTAGGTCGGGCTCGTTTTTGGGGGCGGCTAGTTGTGGTGGAGGTGGTGGCCAGGGGCGGAGGCAGCTATGTAGCTAGGTTTGGCTGCCGCCATACCTAACATTTGTATAAAAGACTTGTATATTATGTGTATATACGTGAAATACATCAATACATGGCTGCTGCACTGCTACATCTAGTGGCTGGGCTGGTGCCTAGTGAGTCTGATGCAGTAATGGTCATGGGCCTATGGTAAAACCCCACGAAAGGAAGATAATGTCTCGTACATTTCCAGGCCGATCGGCTGCTCCGATTGTTCGTATTCGCGATGCCGATTGGATGTTCAGAAACCGCGGCCTAGCGTGTGCAGAGGTGGCGATCGGTAGTGGTAACTCGGCGCTGATGCATTAGCCGCCCAGGCGGACGACAGCTGTTGGATGTGAGTTTGAGTACAATGTTTATAAATTAATGTTCTAGTGAGCTCTTGCATAGTTGTATTATAAATGTTTAACCAAATAACCTATATATACCCGCCACACCTAAAAATTATTCCTGCCTCCGCTACTGGTGGTGGCGGAGGTAGTGCTTCGAGTTGTCTATTGTGCACTTGAGCTGGCTAGCTTGTCTCTATGAATGTTTTGTGCTGAGGCCTTCAGTTTATATAGGTAAGGTTGGCTTCTGCTCACTGATTACTTGTCTGCCCTTGCTGCTGTGTGCTTAGTCACCATGCGGATAGAAAGTTGGGGCAGTATGCGGCTGCTAAGGTGGATGGGTGAATTTGATTGGAGTTAAGACCTGGGTAGATTGGGCAATATGGCTGCTGCGAAGGTGTGGTTGACCTCCCTGGCGGGTTGTTATTATAACAGTAACCAATACCATCTTACTTGCTAAAATGTCAGTAGATGTTCTTTTATAATGAACATACTATAAGCATGCAAGAAACATCTTTGTCTACATCAGTGTGGTTCCTATCCTACAAAGCTGAGCTCTCTGTTTCCCTTTATGTTTACCTGTATATAAAACCGAAAGCACTGAGATCATACGTCACAACATGAGCTATCTGTCTGCTTTTCAGCCTCAAGCGATGAACAGCCTCTGCATACTCTGCTTTATTCTAGCACCAGAGAGATATGTATCATGTATGATTTATCATATTTATCAAATCAAATTGAAACCTCTTGGATTGCTGTCTATGTAATAAAGAATTAGTATCCCTAGTACGAAATTACAACAAACTATACAAACACGCAAAAACATCTTTAATCGGCTACATAAATGTGCTTCCCACTATTGGTGCTTATCCATTTCCTTTGGCGTTGATTTTTTTTAATAAAAAAAAGATCCACTGTTGCTGACTCATGCAATTCATTCAAAGCATACGGCAGAAAAAGAACAGCGCTGCATGCATTTCTGTCCCTTGTCTCTATCTCTATCAGAATTTAGAAGCTACTTTGTGTCTGATGTGCTCTCACCTCAACATCGCTTATCTTTTTTGCTTTTCACATGCTCTGCATTCTCTGCTACTGACTGCTTTGACACCATCGCTTACTAGCAATGTTTCGTCCAACACAGACACGTAAGCCCACATAATTTGGACGGCCAATGTCCCCAACCCCAAGTGCTGACTGAGGTGCTGCCGCCACGCCCTTGCATTGTTGTCTTCGCCGGCGACGACCTTGCATTGTTGTCTTCGCCGGCGACGACGTCGAGCCGCTTTGGATTACTCAGTTGTTTTGGCATTTTGTTGAGGAGAGGACACGGAGGCCACAGCAACGGGGAAAAATAAAACGACGGGAGGTCGCGGCGCAGGCCTCCAATCCCCATTCTCGTCGCCTCTCACAGTCAGGTACACTAGCATGAAGGGTAGGATGAATGGAGATCTTGGGCTTTGGAGCCTGTATCGCGATCACACCACCCGTGGTTCCTCCTCATCTAGCGGCTACACATCAGCAGGTACCATCGTCTCGATCTCCACTGGCTACACATCTAACAGCTCTCGCCTCTCCTCTATCTCGTCCCTGGGCCTGGAGGCTGCCATACACTTGGACTTGGAGTTGTTGGACGAGGACAGCTCTCGACCAACCAAGAAGTCTCGCAAAGAAATAGAGACCAGCAAGGAAACACAAGAGAAGAAGAAGATGTACTATTATCAGGAAATAGCGAAGGAGAGGGAGGAAATCAAAATCCTGGTCCAGGAATTCCTGGGTGCGCCGTATCCGTCGGTGGATTGAAGCAGTCTCAAAGCCAAAGGTGGTAACATCGGTGTCCTAGATTGGTGGTTGAAACATCTGGGCGTCGGCTGGGTCCTCGACGTCGCTGATGATTATGTATCTGCTGGAAAACTCGAGCATAGTTTTGATCATGCACAGAGCTGGACCAGGGCTCTCCCTAAAATCACCCGGCCCATACATTTCATGGCGTCGTCGCTCTGTTCTGGTGGTCACGGTCACGACCCTAGCAGCAGCGCTGATGAAGAACAGCAGCCTGAGACTGAGACCGGCAACAAAGATAGTATTCCGGATTTGTTCCAGTTTGCACAGTTCATCCAAGAAACCATGTTGAGACTGCTCGTTTTTGTTGACGTCATAGTTGAAGACGTTATGAACCGGAGGATAGACAGTGCTGTACTGGCTGATCTCAGTGCCCTTCTCAGTGTGCACGATGCACTGTCTGAGGCATTATCAGCAATCCGATGGCTATTCCATTTTCCTCCCTCCGGAGGAGTTGAAAGAATACAGGACAAGATAGTCCGCATTCTGTCAGCAAAGCAGACCAAGGCAGCTGAGGCCATATGGAGCACAATGAAGCAGATTTTGATGGAGTTCACCAAGTATCGAGATAACTTGTTGCGTTCTCTAGATACACAAGCATCATCAGACGTTCAGATGGACACTCGGTTCGTAATCAGGTACATCAGGTTGTTGTGCTCTCATTACAGGTCAGCGGCTGCAATCGTGTCCGAAGCAGCTACCCTTGGCAAGTATGAACCTGAGACTGCAAACGTACTACCTTTGGACAGTATGATCAGAGAGATTGCATCTTGTCTACAAGAAACACTTGCCAAAATATCACAATTCTTTCTAGATCGTGGCCTTAGGTTCTTATTCTTGCTCAACAACTTGTACTACCTAAAGCAGGAGCTCCCCAACGACACACCCTTTTCTCTCGAGAAAAACATGGCGGCCCTATTTGGCAAAGTTGGGGACTACGTGAATAGCTATGTACAAGTATCTTGGGCACCGATGTTGTCAAGCTTGTTAAATCCTACACCTCTTTGTTTCAAGAGAAGCTGCTTCCTGCTGCCTAAGTTCGAGGATGAGTTTCGAAAGACGTACACCACTCAAAAGTTATGGAAGGTCCCAGATCCTGAGCTCAGAAAAACAATACGCGATGCTATCATCGTGAAAATCATTCCAAGCTATACAAAATACATAGAGGACAACAAAATTAGCACCCCAAAATCCAGTCCCGACGAGCTGAAAGAGATGTTGCAAGAACTGTTTGAAGGATGATAAACATTGAGAGTTCAATGCCAAGTCACCACAGGGTTTCTGTTGTTTGTGTTGATTTTTTGAATAAAAAGGTGTTGTTTCAAATGCCTTTGCTTCTGGGGCTATATGTGAAGCAGAGGAAAACCTGAAGCACTATAAAACTGCAATTTTGAAATAACTATGGAACAGCCTGGAGTCATGTGTATTCCATCTGCCTTGCAGAC
Source organism: Saccharum hybrid cultivar R570 (assembly GCA_038087645.1). NCBI lineage: Eukaryota > Viridiplantae > Streptophyta > Magnoliopsida > Poales > Poaceae > Saccharum > Saccharum hybrid cultivar. The sequence goes on from JAQSUU010000259.1 coordinate 63,692,943, forward strand.
TTGTACTAGCACTAAATCAAGCCTCCTGAATTGTCAATTTACAAACGAATTCTTGTGCATAACTCAAAACCTTGCTCTGGATCCAATTCTTGATCGACAATTCCTCCTATACTTGGCAGCAGCTTCGTGCAGTTCTTATCACAAAATCAACGGTTTTTGTGTTCATGCCCCTACTTTAAAGTTCAATAATGGTTTTGCCCTGAATTTGTTAACTTTATGATTATGCTCATGTTTTGTCAAACTGATGAATGGGTTTGCCCCAATTTTGTTAACTGTAACTAATAGTGTCAATTCAGATGTGAAAAGACAAGTTTCTCTATATGGACATGAATTTGTGTTTTTACCCATGTTTTGAAATCAAACATTGCGACAACATTATGACATATTTCAAAAGAATTTGGCAGCGAAACTTCACAAAATCAGCATGTATTTCAAGTCTCGACAGTATGCAATAGTATCATAGCAAGGAATGTACAATTAGGTAAATCGCCCCAAAGATTGAAGTTAACTCATCCTACGAACCAAACTGAACTGACATCCATAACATCTACCAACAATACTCCGTCACCATATTAGGAATTGCAGAAATTACCTAGCCTTTTCGTAAATATTGGAGAAATCCATGGACAATTTGTGTAACGCCTTATGTATTCCCTCATGTTCAAATCTGTTATCTGTTAGGCTGTCTCCAATAGGGTACCCATTGGGGTACCCAAACCTAAAATGGATCTTCAATAGAATACCTATAGCCTCCAATAGAGTACCTATTTGAAAGACCCATTTTGAGTGTCAGGAGATCCATAACCCGAATATGAGTATTCTCTCTCCAGAAAACCCATTTGTAGAAATGATCGTCTTTTGGGTCTTATTGTTGTAGAAGACTAAAAATAAGTATAGAACTCTTTGACTGTAGCGCTACCTAAAGGACAAATAAGTCTTGTATTTTAGGTTACGGTTACTGTTGAAGATAGTCTTACACCTAAAAAAATATGAAGCGGTTTTGTCCAACGAACTCTATGCGCGCGCCCCCTCAAAAGTCACAGTTGTGCCGCTTACCCAGTATTCAAGACGTGCTCAGACAGAGCAGGTTTGGTCGTCACATGTACCGTGGCACGCTGGAGGGGCCTAGAGGCCCGGGAAAGCGGGTGCCCCGGAAGCGGACAGGGCTACGGCTACCACAGAGTTCCATGTGACAAGACGCTTCTCTACAAGTGCGTGCCCAAAAAGACGCTCGAGCTCCACGGTACGTGAATGTGAGTAGTACTCCCTCCGTGCCAATATGTGTGTCGTCGGAGGCATACACCAGATACCAAAGAGAGTCTGACACCCCTACATACCAATAATTTGTCACCTGTATACATTTGGATGGACACGTTATTAATGCATCATGAAGAAGCATGCATGACCACTCACAACAACTTTTTAATACATTAAACAAATCGGATTTCACATCCACACTTTACACAGGTTGCCTTGGTCACCCGACAGCGCGTGGTGCGGTGCAGTGGTACAGCTACTACCTACGACACGAGTAGGCGACGACAGTTATTTCGAGACAACGTATTGTGCTAGAACGACACACATATAGGCACGGAGGGAGTAAGTGACATCTTTCTTTACCCTGTGAGTAGTACGTGAATGTGAGTAGTACGTGACAGTTCGCTCGCCCCGCAGCCGGCCGGAAACCATCCGGTCCGAACGGCCGGACCGGAGGCGTGCGCACGGGAATGGCCATGCGCGAGAATGGAGGCCACGCGGTACGCAGCGCGGGAGGCAGTACAGTACAGGTACGTATTCTTTTTCTAATTCTTTTCTTATTTATTTTTCTTTCCTTTCTTTTTTTTGTTTTCTTTTTATTGTTTTATTTTCCTTCCTTCTATTTATTCTTCCTTTTTCTTTTCTTTTTAGTTTTTTATGTTTTTCATTTTTATTTTATTTCCTTTCTTTTTGTTATTCTTTTCTTATTTATTTTTACCTTTTATTTTTCTTTTTTTTCTTTTTGATCCTTGCTTCTATTTATACTTCTTTTTCCGTTTCTTTTTAAGTTTTGTATGTTTTCATTCTTATTTTATTTTTTCTTTCTTTCTAATTTTTTTTCCTTTTTATGTTTGCGTCTTGTACATGTGATGTTCTATTTTTATCTTCTTATCTTTTTTTCTTTTTGATTTATTTTTTATTTGTTTTCTTTGTTTGTTTTCTAATTATGTTTTTCTTTGATTCATGTTTTTTATTTTTTAATCTGTCTTTATTTTTTCTTTTTATTTTTTCTTTTCTTTTCTTTTCTTTTTTCTTTTTCTTTTTTCTTTTTCGTGCATCATTCATTTTTTATTTTCTTTTTATGTTTTATGCATTTATTATTTTTTTTTATTTTTTTATTTTTTACATTTCTTTTTCCTTTTCTTTCCAGTTCTTTTCTTTTCTTATTATTTTTTATGATGTTATACGTTATTTTTTTATGTTCATGGTATACACGTGATGTTTTATGTTTTTTTATGTTCACGTGTTATACATGTGATGTTCTGGTGTTTATTTTTTATATTCACGTGATATGCATTTAATAGTCTATGATGTATTTTACGATATTCGCGTAATATGCATGTGATGTTCTCGTAGCATACATGTGATGTTCTATGATATTTTTTGTGATATTCACTTAGTATACATGTGATGTTTTATGATGTATTTAGTAATGTTCACGTAATATATATGCGATGTTCTATAATGTATTTATTGATGTTCTATGATGTATATGTTTACTTAGTACACATGTGATGTTCTATGATGTATCTAGTAATGTTCACGTAATATATATGCGATGTTCTATAATATATTTAGTGATGTTCTACGGTGTATTTAGTGATATTCGTTTAGTACACATGTGATGTTCTATGATGTATCTAGTGATATTCACGTAATATATATACGATGTTCTATAATATATTTAGTGATGTTCTATGGTATACTTAGTGACGTTCACTTAGTACACATGTGATGTTCTAAAGTATATTTTAGGATGTTTGAAAAGAATTCCTGTGATGTTCTTTTAAAATTTTTCTATTACGAGTTCTTATTTTTTTTCTTATGCTCTACTCTAGATTTTTTAATTTTTATTTATGTTATATATTTATTTATTTTTATGTCTATTATAATACCAATTTCATGAACTTAAAACTAGAATATTGTTCTTCTAAATCGAGAACATTTTTTTTTGCGAAGACGGAACATTGTTCTCTGAACCTAAAACATCGTCTCTACTCAATAAAAAAATGTTCTATCTTCATAAAATAAATGTTCGTTAATAAAATTTTATCTAAATATATCAATGTGGGGTCTTGTTTTAAAGGATTTGTTGCAATAAATCTGATGGTGTAATTGAAATTTAATTCGGATATTTGGTTTAGGGGTTATGACTTTTTTTTTTGTTTGTTAGCGGAACGCGAGATGACGGTGACGTGTGTTAGGTGGGCCTGCGCGAATTAACTGCCCGCGCTAACTGCCCCTGGAAATTGTTTACGTGCGCTGCTGAGAATTAATTGGGCGGGAAGGTATCATCGCATGGAAGGTTACCATCCGCCCAATCGGACCTAGCACTGCCCGCAGCCGGCAGGCTTTATTTGGCTGCCGCCCGTTGGTATGGGGATGGCTCGCCTGACATGGTTTTGCAGATTATCCACGTCGAGCTACCGCACAACAGTTCGGCCGGCAAAGGTCCGCGCGCACACACGTCAACACTGACACGGTTTTGAAATTGTATAGAGTTTTCAATGCAAAATTATTTCTTAGCTTTTTACTATTTTTTTTTAAAATGATTAAATCAGCTCAAACTTGTAAAATGCATAATAATAAATCAAACAGTACTTGAAAAGATAAAAACCAATTTTCTTAGAAACTAAAACTAGATGGTAGTATCCATCGGGCCACTCGGTTTGTAGCGACGAACATCAGCTTCCTAGGGTCTCATTGCGTGTTGATGGCCCCAATTGTGTCCAAAGCAGCCAGCGTTGGTAAATATGTGCCTCAGTTTGGAGACCCACTTCCTTTCAATAGCATGATCATGGAGATCACGTCTTGTTTAGAAGAAAGGCTTGGCAACATGTCAGAATCGTTGCAAGACCAAGGCCTCAAGTTCTTATTCCTGCTCAACAATTCATACTTTGTGCAGGAGCAGCAGGAGATGCAGAATCTTGACCTTCCGCCTGCATTCCGTTTTACTACAGCCCTACTAAGTCTTAAAGTCGATGATTATAGTAAAAGATATCTAGAAGTATCTTGAGCGCCCGTGTTGTCATACTTGTTCAACCGTACACCTCTTTTGTTCTGGATAAAGTACTTCTCATCACTGCGTAAGTTTGAGTCTCAGTTTAATAATAAGACATACAAAACTCAGAAGCTGTGGAAGGTACCAAATCCTAATCTGCGGACAAGACTGCGCAATGCTATCACCGAGTTAATCATTCCAGGCTATACAAAATACATAGAGGATAACAATATCATCACCCAAAAGTTCACCCCCAGAACTTGGAAGAGATGTTGCAAGAGCTATTCGAAGGATGATGAACAAAGTGACCACCAATTAAGGAAGTCGCCGTATGCATTTCCATATGTGTTTGTTCTCGAATGAAATGTTGTTGCCTCAAATGACTTGGCTTCTAAGTTGGCTTTTCCATATGTGTTTGTTCTCGAATAAAATGTTACGTTGTTGCTTCAAATGACTTGGCTTCTGAAGTTATATGTGAAGCAGACCAAAAGCGGAAGGATTATCAAACCTCACTTTGTTATTTGTATATCTTTTCACCACGTTGTTTAAATAATTATGGAACAACACAGGGCTGTCTCTAGCTTCTGCCTTGTACCAGCATCAGTGATATATATGTTTATATGCTCTTCTTCGTATCAAAGCCTCTTGAATAGTTCACTCTCAATTGTCATTTCGCCAAATGAATTTGTGTGCATTACTCAAAAGGCAAAACGTTGTTGAGATGACAAGGACACGCTCGTGAAAAAAAAAATGTCATCTTAGTACGAGTATATGTTCTCGAGGAGTACCAATTTTTTCAAGCGCGCTATTTCATCAAACAAAAAAAAAGAAATTCAAGCGCACTACGCTTAGGTTTTTTTTTTGACACTGATCATCATTAGACAATGACACAATGTGGTCTTGTTTCGTGCGGCTTAGGCCCCCTGGGACCTCGGCCCAGAAACGAAAACGCGCGTAGAGAATCGGAATCCTTTGAAGCGACAAATTTGTATTTTGGGTCGCGGATGCGACGAAAAGCTCATCTCTCATTCAACTACTGGGCCTCTTCGACAGGCCCATGACTTGTCTAAGCCTTTTTTGGCTGCTGCCTCCCACCACCAAAGCCACCAACCACTGAACCCCAAGAGGCCAAGATAGATATTTTGGCTGCTGCCTCCCACCACCATAGCCACCAACCTGTGTGAGTCTGTGACTGCAAGTCAACGGCTATCGGCTGAGTGAGCTGAGCATCCGTCAGGAGATTGGTGTCTGTAGATCTGCAGTTGCCAGGGCTTAAGCTTACCATGGAGGTGAAGAGCAGGGATGGCGGCTGCGAGCAGACAGGATCCAGCTCATCCTCAGGTACCATTGTCTCAACCACCCAGTGGCGGAGCACAACACCAAATTAAGGGGGGGCAAATGTGTGTTACTACTGAGAGGAATGGCAGGCTTGGGCTTCGGACTAGTTCTTTGTGGGCCGTGTGATTACATCGGTTAGTAAAAGAATAGAATCTCCTCAAAAAAAAGTAAAAGAATAGAAGACATAGCCCATTTGGCCCATTCATTGTATACCCTTTCAATCCTGAACTCGTGAACTCTTCAGATAGCGGCTCTGTTCATCTTCTCCGACCGTCAAGAGCATCTAACACTGCAGGTATGCCGCACGGAGGAAGGGGGGGCGAGAGCCCAGTTTCGCCTCCACTACGCTCCGCCCCTGCAACCACCTACTGCTGCACATCTAGCGGTAGCGGCTCTCATCTGTCCTCTAGCTCTATGGACGCCGCCGCAAGATACCTTAGCTTGGGGCTCCTCGATGAAGACCACAACGTTTCTTGGGGAGAAACGGAGGAGGCGAAGATGCAGCACATCAGAAGCCTGGTCCAGGAATTCGTCGCTGCGTCGTCGGCGAATTGCAGCGTCAGAGGCGGCGGCATGGGTGCCCCAGTCGTGGAGAGGTGGCTCACGGAGTTGGGCGTCGGCTGGGTTCTCCACATCCCTAGCAGCGCATCTGCATGTGAACTGGAGCATACGTCTGATGTTGCAGGGACCAGATGGATCCGGGCCTTCAGAGAAATCGTGGACACCGTCGGTCTCACGGAGTCCCTGTTTCCGGATCACGGCCCCGTGGACGTGGACGTGGGCATGGACGTGGACGTGGACGTGCCTAGTATTTTTGAGGAACAACAACAAGAAGAAGAAGAAGAAGGAGAAGAAGAGGCTGAGGCTGTGAGTTCAGTTCCGGATGGTCAATTCCAGTTTGCACGGTTTATCCAAGAAACCATGTTGAAAATGCTCTCTTTTGTTGACATCGTAGTTGCTATTGCTATTGATCCCGATGGCAATAATGGGGTCTCGGTACTATACCAGATGCTGAATGTCCTGCTGCCTGTGCGCGGTGCTCTGTCCGAAGCCTTATCTGAGATGGAGGAGGTGTCATTCCTTCCGGCGCCCTCTCCGGAAGTTGAAAGGTTGTTGCGTGCAAAGGTTGGCAATGCACGCGATGCCATATGGAGCACAATGGGCCGGATTAGGACTCGTATCTTGTTGGAGGGCATTCAAACTCCACATGGAACATCGGACATTCACAAGGTCACCCGGTCAGTAATGGGTTATATCAGCTTCCTGCTGAATAACTACTCGACATTGCATTCAATAGTATCTGAAGCAGCTAGCCTTGGTAAGTATGTACCTCAGATTGGAGGCCAGCCACATTTGGACAGCATGGCCCTAGAGATCATGTCCTGTCTAGAAGAAAAGATTGCCAACATTTCAGAAACATTTCTAGACCAAGGTCTCAGGTTCTTATTCTTGCTCAACAACTCAGACTTCGTGCGGGAGATGCTCCAGGACAACAATTTGAACTCTTCTATCCAAGTCCGCGTGACATCCCTCTTATCGAAAGTCGAGCGCTACATGGAGAGGTATCTACAAGTGTCTTGGGCACCGCTGCTGTCGTGCTTGCTCAATCCTACACCTCTTTGCTTATTCGGGAAATACTACTATCCGTCACCGCTGCCCAAGTTCGAGTCTGAGTTTCAGAAGACATGCAACACTCAAAATCTGTGGAAGGTCCCAGATCCTGAGCTCCGGACAAGGCTTCGCACAGCTATCGTCGACAGAATCATTCCGGTCTACACAAAATATGTGGAGGATAACAAAACTACCAACCCAAAATTCACTCCCCAGAAGCTGGAAGAGATGCTTCAAGAGCTGTTCGAAGGATGATGCAGAGTGCACCACTAAGGACAGGGCAGTGTAGCTTTCCATCTGTGCTGCTTTGGAAGAATGAAATAATGTTGCTTCAAATGACTTGGCTTCTGAAGCTGTACGTGAAGCAGACCAAAAGATGAAGTATTACCGAACTTCACTTCGGTATTTCTGTAGTAATTTTTTTCTTTCACTCTTTAAATAAAGAGTAAAGTGCACCAGCGGTCCCTAAACTTGCGCTGTTGTGTCATCCCGGTCTCTAAACTCGTAAATCGACCATTTAGGTCCTCAAACTTGTTCATCTGTGTCATCTCGGTCCCTAAACTTGCAAATCGACCGTTTAGGTCCTCAAACTTGTTCAGTTGTGTCATCCCGGTCCCTAAACTTGGTTTTGGATCTCATCTGGGTCAAACTGGGTGATTTAAAAATTTGATATCAAACAATAATTCATAACTTTTTCATATGAACTCAAATGAGGATAAACTTTATATTAAAATTGTAGCCCTTGACGCGATCTACAACTTTGTAGTTGAAAAGTTTTTGAATTAAAACTGTTTAGAGTCCCAAAATATTGTTGTATGTTTATAGATTTTGAAATTTTAAATTTCAAATTATCAAACAATCTTGGATATTGATATGGTCTATATGAAAGTTATAGTTCTCAATATTATCAACAACTTTGTAGTTGAAAAGTTTTTAATTTGAAGTCGTTTATTATCCCAAAATTTAATTTTAAATTTTAAAAAATTTAAAAATTTAAAATTAAATATTGGGATAATAAATGACTTCAAATAAAAAAAATTCAACTACAAAGTTGTAGATAATTTTGAGAACTATAACTTTCATATAGACCATTTCAATATCCAAGATTATTTGATAATTTTGAATTTTAAATTTCAAAATCTGTAAACTTACAATTAAAGCACATCAAAGCCGGATCCAACAATTCTTTGGTGCGCCATCGGCGAGTCATCACAGCATCATCGGCGGCGACGTGAGTGCCCTGGAGTGGTGGTTCACGGAGCTGGACGTCGCCTGGGTTCTCCACCTCGATGTTGGTATTGGTGCACCTCCAAATGCACGGGGCTGGATCCGGGCTCTTGATGTAATAATAGAAACCCTCCGTTACACCGCGGCCTCGCTCTTTCCCAAACTTGGCTCCATCTCTATGAAAGAACAAGACTTCAAGGCTGCTTACTCAGTTGGAGTAGCAAGTAGGTTTATGGAGAAGCCCACTACTATGCACCTGAATGCTGTCAAGCAAATTTTGAGATATGTGCAGGGAAGCCTTGGGCATGGACTAGTGTACACTAAAGGAGGTGATCCAAAGTTGTTGGTAGCATACTCAGACAGTGATCATGCAGCTGACACTGTGGGGAGGAGTACTGCAGGAATGACATTCTACCTCAATGGTTGTTTGATAACTGGGGATCTCAGAAACAGAAAACAGTGCCTTTGTCATCCTGTGAGGCTGAGTTTATGGCAGCTACTGTGATAGCAATGCAGGCACTTTGGCTTAGAAGTTTGCTCTCAGAACTAACATCCACACCAAGAAAAGTTGTCACAATGTTTGTTGACAATAACTCTGCTATAGCTCTAATGACGAACCCAGTGTTCCATGGCCACAGCAAGCACATAGACACTAAGTACCATTTCATCAGAGAATGCATTGAACGAGGACAGATTGAGGTGAGAAGGGTGTGTATTGATGAGCAGAAGGCTGATCTGCTGACCAAGCCCCTAGCCGCTGGCAAGCTTGAGGTGATGAAACACCTGATCGGTATTCGGGATGTGAGCACACAGCTGGCTTAGGGGGGAGATTGTTGGGGCTAATCCAGTTTGTACAGCGTGTACACGTGTGAGGTGATCCACCTGGAGAGGCCGGTTGCCAACCGTGGGCGCGAAATGCCAGGTTTGAATGGAGGAGCACGCGGTGCGCGGTGAGCGCGCCCACGACGACGTGGAGCAGCAGCAGTTGCAAAGTTGCCGTCTTGTATCCATGTTTTAGCAGTTTTCATATATATATATATATATATATATATATATATATATATATATATATATATATATATATATATATATGAGTGTGTGTGTCTTGTAAAGGCTGGATATAAAGCCTGGGTGTCACACTAGTTGACGGTTGCTTCGTCATTTGTAATCGTGTCTTGTACTCGAAACTAAAGCCAGTGAAAAAGGGCACTGTCACTCCCTGTGGACAGTTGCCAGTTTGTGTTCTTCCTGTGTTCTTGAGCGCGTTCATCGATTTGATCTCGCGTTTTCTAGGCTAGCCACTAACATCACAGCGTGATCCTGATCCTAGAGCTCACAATCAAGCTGTTCTTCGCAGTGGGGCGCCGATCCCAGACGTGAAGGAGGATCTAAGTATCTTGCTCCGTGTGCGCTCTGCTCTGTCCAAGGCGTTGTCAGAGATGCGGTTTTTATTCCATTCCCCAACCTCTGCACAAGTTGAAAGGATGCAGGGCGAGATAATCAGCCTCTTGTCAGCAAAGGAGGCCAAGGTGGATGAAATCATATGGAGCGGAATGGAACGTATTATGATTTATGTCCTGCAGTCCATAGACGACGGCGAAGAAGACATGTTTAGTTCGCACGGATCATCCGACATTCACAAGGCCACTCGATCCGTTCCCATTACTGATGTACATCAGCTTCATTCGGTTGCATTACTCATCCATGTCTCCAATTGTGTCTGAAGCAGCTAGACTTGGAAAGTACGTGCCTCAGTTTGGAGACCTATCTCCTTTGAACAGCATGATCGTGGAGATGACGTCTTTTCTACACGAAAGGCTCGTCAACAAGTCAGCGACATTTCCAGATCAAGGCCTGAGGTTTCTGTTCTTGCTCAACAACTCATACTCCATATGGGAGGAGCTCAACCACTTATACTCCACATGGCACGGGCTTAACCGTATAAACGACTCTTTTAAAGTCTATGTGGCAGCCCTATATTACAAAGTCAATGAATATAAGGAGAGATATCTACGGGTATCTTGGGCACCACTGTTGAAGTTTTTGTTCAATACTAAACCTCTTCTCTTCTGGAGAAACTACGACCCACAGACTATGTTCGAGTCTCAGTTCAGGAAGACGTATACCACCCAAAAGCTTTGGAGGGTCCCAAATACTATGCTGAAGATAAGACTGTGCAAAGCTATCACCGAGATCATCTGGTCAGGCTATACAAAATACATAAATGATAATAATATTACCACCCCAAGAGTAACTCCCCAGGAGCTGGAAGAGATGATGCAAGATCTATTCGAAGGATCATATTATGGTACACATTTATAGTGCACCAATGAAGTCACTGCTGGTTCCACTTCTGTTGGTTTCTGAATAAATGTTGTTGCTTCAATTAACTTGGCTTCTGAAGATGTTGGTGAACCAGAGACCAAAACCTAAAGCATCATCAAACTTTCACTTGGCTATTTATTTGTATTTTTTTCCTTTCATATTTTAAACAAATAATAAGGAACATCAAGAGTTGTGTGAACCTTCTGCTTCCTCATAGGATTTTGCAAGCATAAGTGATATTTATATACTCTCTTCGAACCAAAAGCCTCCTGATGAATTGTCCTTCTCAAAATGCGTTTGTGTGCAACTGTGCATTAATTGAAAACATTGTTTATGCATGTCTTGCCATTTTGAAGCTATATTGGATCAGGATTAGTCTATGTGGCGCTAGAGATGAATGCATCAGTCACTGATTTGCTCCAAGGTAGATCAGTCACAAGATTTAGTGTAGAGAACTCTGCAGAGGTGTTCGATTGTAATGTCTTCCGTACAAGATTTAGTGTAGAGAAGAGGGGCCATGTTTCGCGCTGAGCAGCCATTAATCCCAGTTATGCTACCAAAATTAGTATTTGAAGCAGCTAACCTTGTAATTTCTGAGTAAAAACTTAGTTGCAATTGTTCCAATTCCGACAATGTCCCCATCGCCGCCTCACCGGCTGCAACGTCATGTCACAAAATACTACTGTTTAAGGCTGCTCGTTGTCTTCATGTCGCAAAATACTACTGTGTAAATCACAACCGCGTGTGACTCTTTCGGTCGGTGGTCTCGGTAATCTTAGGATTACCATAGCCAGCTTAGGCTGTAACAAACTCTTCTTTTGCTTAATGAAAAACGTGCCTGAAGCACGATCGAGAAAAAAAAAACGCTGCCTCTAGTCAGAGGACTAGCAACGGGAGACGGAGACGTAGGACTGATTTTTTTGTTTTCCTCGGCTTCGGTCCCGGTCTTCTATCTTAATCTTCTGTTTTTGCCCATCCCTACTTATAGAAATAGAGGTAAGTTGTGTGCGCGTGTGCATGTATATGGCATTTGCAAAGAGAAATCAACAACTAGTAATGGGAAGATAAGTCAGAATAACCTCATTAGTTATTTTTGTTTGTACCCTCTTGGTCCGTCGTACATCAAACCCTAGTTTGTTTACTGACTGAATTTCTGTTATGCTGAAAAAAATAGACATGCATGTGTTCCCAAATTTTGTAATAAAACTAGTCCATCAACCCGTGCTCTCGCACGAACTAGAATTTTAAGAGATATATTATCTAAGAGTTATATATTTGTATGTTTTTTTGTCTTTGTTATTTTCTACAAAATAGACATAACAGGTACTTCATAGTCTATATTCAATTATCATAAATTTATTCATTACTTTTTTTGTAAGGGACTGATTTTTTTTCATCCATATTCAAATTTTTACTTTCCATGATACCTCTGTATGTTTTAAATATGATTTTTTTGAAATTTTGTCATTAACTATGGTGGCCTTACTGCATCACATATCTTATAAAGTCATGAATCCAATTTTTATTTTTCCAATTTTATACTTATTGAGTGCTATAGATTATTTTTGTTCTCATCTTGAAACTCTTGTGCGTATAGTATCTTTTATTAAGTCTTATTTTTGCGCTTTTAAAAATAAGGATTTTAGGTCATAGAGTATGTTCTTAAATTCTACAATAGCATAAGCATTCATTTGAAACCTACAACATGTCACTTCAAATAAGTGATAGAGCTTGAAATGAGATATCGGATAGGGGTAGCAGTGCTAACTTCAAGAGAATTTTAATACTTGAGCCGTATAACAATCGGCTTTGTACTCTAAATTAATCTTAGAGGTCGGGAATATATTGGCACTAGTGGTCTCCTATACTTTTCAAGATGATTGAATTTTCCTAGCAAGAAATTGTATGTGCAATTATGGTTATACTATCAATATATATGGACATATCAAATATGTACATAAAATATATGAATATATCTAAAGTAACAACCTATATAAATTATATGTCATGGTTACTAATATGGTTTTAAACAATTTCTTTAGTATCATTAGTATATGAGCTGGTAAGGAAATATTTTTTTGTGATGAAATAAAACATATATATTTATCGCTCATGCATGTTGGCACGATGTGTATGCTTACTTTAATCAAATACTAATATATTAGTGTTGATAAAAGTGGGTAATGTAGAAATATATACATGCTCTATGTTTATTTAAATAATTTTTTAATATAATATGTTGATAATTTTTAGATGTGGATTCGAGAAGATATCTATTTTTTTCAAGTAATAAGATAGAAATTGGGTTAAATAAATTATCTATTATAATATGAGTACGTGGGTAATAAGAAGCAAATTTAGGGGTACTCTAGACATGTTTCTTAATGGCATATGTGGGTAGTTTAAGTGTAGAGTCATATGTTACTTTTATGTTGTTTTACCCATTGGCAGAGGTGGGTAATTATTTAGAAAATAGAATGGATGCAATAGCTATTCTTATCAATGATGATTAGGTTATACCGAAATGATAGTCAAATATTTTGGATTTTTGTGAGAATTCTAGGATATATCTTTTGGTTTCCTATCGTGTCTCATGAGTATTGACGTGGAGGCTCCATTAGGGACATCTATTGAGATTTTCTAGTATAATATTTGTTTTCTAGCGGGATATGTATTTAGTTGAAACCTAATAGTATGATATATAACCTCAAGTTGCATCCCTTTCTGTGACATCACGAACCATAGGTTAGCTTTCAACTTTTAATCGAGTTGTGTACTTTTTCATATGTTAAGTAGAAACTCTAGTGTTTTTTATCTTTTATTCAAAATTTAGTTTTTATTTAAAATATTTTAGGTTCTAGTGGTATTGTTTTCCACATGTTGATTAACTTGAAACTCATATTACACCATGACACTGAACTTGTTGAATATGTTATATTACAGGATTATATGTGGGTAGTATTATTTTATATATCATAGAGAGCTTAAAATTAAATTACCAAAACTAATATGACATATTGTTTCAATTAAATATATAAACTTATTTAAAATAACAACTTATCAAATTGATTATCATGTAGTATTTATATAATTGACGTTAGTTATTGCTATGTGGTTTGTCGATTAACATTTTTCCATGCTTCATAAGCTATTGAAATAAATATTTATTCTGATGTATATATGTTTTGGTATACACGGTGAAACATAGCATTATGGTTATTTAATTTTATGGTTGTAGAAGTTTCTAATTTAGAAATATATATGTCTCGTACTTTTTGTATATTGATTTATTTTTTAAAATAGCATATATTAGTATTCACGTATACATTTGAGAGATATTTTTGTTTATTTTTATATTGATCGAGGTAGATACAAATATAAAGGTAATACTTTATCTTATATTTCATAACGACATAATATGGGTAGGTTGAATGTAAATTTAGGAGGTTATTTTGCATTGTGTTTCATATTACAAAGGTAGGTAATCTTTAAAAGCATTATGGTGTATTTTAAATTATCTTGTATAAAAGTAGGTTAATCTTCAACAACCATGAATGAGAAACAGTCACAAAGCCAAGAGATATGATTAGAGATTACTTTAGTAATATCATCAACATGCATGGACAGAAGAAATCTATAGGAGTACACATTGTTCTTTGTCTATCTCTGTATAATTTTTGTTTAAAGAATTATATAAGAATCCTTTGCCCATTGCTTCACATATTTTATATACTTGTTTTCTGTGAATCAGAATTTATGCTTAGACTCCACTTCCACGTCATAATTAATCAAGTTGGGGTATTTTATATTATCATTGATTATAGCAAAGGTATTTAATTTAGATGGAATGTGTGAGGGGGTTATTTCGAATTATGTTTCATAAGGGCAAAGTGGGTAATTTAGATACAGATTTAGGGGGTTATTTTGATTTTTTTTCTCATAATAGGATATCTGGGTAATTTATATACATATTTAGGGATTATTTTAAATTATCTTTCATAATGACAGATGTGGGTAATTTTTTTAATAGAAAATACGATAGATCCAATGACTAATATGGACGACGATGATTATAATCTACCAAATTACTCTCTCCGGACAACTTTATAAGGCGTTCTCCAGTTTTTCACTGGGGCAGGTTTGTAAGGCGTGGCACCTTGAACAAAACGCGTGTCACTTCGTATTCCAGCGGTAGTAAATACACACGATTAGACCATGCACATGGGAACCAATCCTTGGCTCCATGCATGCATTAAATACTCCTAATCCTCTAGGATTTCCTTCGTTGAAGCGTTTGCTGCATGCATATAGTTAATGGTGCACAGCTTCCCACCGTTCTCCTTGGTAACTGGTATTTCCCCGTTGCGCCTTACAAAGCTGCCCGGAGGGAGTAAAGGCTAGATGTTTCTGATTATTGTGAGAATTTTTAGGATTTATCTTTTTTTTCTTAGCGTGTTTGGTGAGAATTAACGTGGTGCCTTCATTGGACCTCTAATTAGTAATAGTAAGATAAGATAACTGTGAAGGCAAAGAAAAAACAACAAATTTTTTTTATTAATTTTCTCGATCATTTATTATCCTCCGTCCAGCGCCACATTCGTATACGCCATGCATATGGATTATCTACGGAAGCGCACTGTTCCCTTTCCAATTCGAATCGCTTCAATTCAATTCCGTGCACAACCTAAGGCCGTCGATCAACAGCACGGCGGCTAGCTTCACTCATTACATTTTCCTGCCACTTTCCTCCATGTTTGGTCGGTGGTGTCAATGTCAAGCGTCTGCCCCGCCACAATCATAAATATGCCACCGATTGGTTCGACAACGTCCTGCTAGCTCCAGCACTCAGAGTCAGGTAAACATGCACGAAAAGAGTGTACGTACGTACGTGATTCTAAAAAAAGAAGAAGAAGAAGAAAAGACCGGTCTGCTCAAACCGCCCACGCACCTGGACAGCTAGCTTATGCATGGACAGCCGTGCAATTTCGGTAGATGTTGCTCTTTCGGTTTCCTAGAGGCGACTCGTCCAGTAGACCACACGACCAAAGACACAGTTGGACGTTTACGTATGGATACGTGACGTGATTCAGGGGCAGGAAGTGGACAGTCCCTGCCTAATTTTTCCAACTTCAGAACAGTGTTTTAAATCGTGGGCTGTAGTTATTTAGCAGAGAGGTCTGATCAGCTGCTATAGTAGGTCTACTATTTAGTACAATGGTGTTGTAGCGGTGCTATAGCTCTATAGCCCGTTATTTAAAACTTTGAGTCAAAGCAAGGAATAATCCATTCCCTACGAATAAGATAATACCATAGTTTCCTCGATACTTGGTAGAAACCTGGCAGTCCAACTTTATCTTGTTAGAGCAACTCCAACAGTTTACCATCTCTCCTCCCCATCCTTGTTTTTTTGGCAAATTGACAAAAAATCACTCTCCAATAGTTTCCCATCCCTCCTCCCCATCTTTGGCAACTTGGAAAAAACGACTCCAGAGCGCGGATATATGTGCGTCCCTCCTGGACTGCGCATCGCGTTTTCTCTCGCGCCAGGAACGTCCCACGCGACGGCGCTCGACCTCTGTTGGACACGAAGCCGAGAAGCCATCTAGATCACCGACGAGCATCCACATCCAGGGAAGACGACGCCGGCATCGATCCATATCATCTTCGGCGGCGGCTGTAGGTTTGAGGTATGGATGACTCATCCAATTGTCGATTCCACTGGTAGGGTTCGGATAGGGTTTAGGGTTGCCGCATGTTGGTTTGCCTGCTTGAGGCGCTGATGGCCGAGTAGACCGTACCTGATAGGGTTTAGGTGATGGCCGACGTGGTGCAATGGCTGCTTTTGCCGCTGTTGAATTGTATAGGTCGAGGTGGACTGCTTGCCCGGCTGGTACTGCCTTCTTTGCTGCTGCTGGAGTAGTACATGATAGTGTATACATGTATTCAATTCATTTGTAATTATTTTTTTATTTTGTTCAATTTGCTGCTGCTGTGACAGTCGAGGTGGACTGCTTGCCCGGCTGGTACTGCCTTCTTTGCTGCTGCTGGAGTAGTACATGATAGTGTATACATGTATTCAATTCATTTGTAATTATTTTTTTATTTTGTTCAATCTGCTGCTGATGTGACAAGTACTAGATGGTACTGTACACATGGATTATTTGCATTTGTAATTCTTCTTCATTTGTAGATTCATTCAAATGGAAGGAGGGGGATTTTGGACAGGCATGTTGACGGGACATGATGATCATGTTGCCAGTTTGGAGGACCTCACGTTCCCGATGACACAGGGAACTCAGGAAACTCATGATTTTCCTGTTCAAGTTGAAGAACTTGACGTGCAAGTGCATCCAAGTCAAGGTGTTCAGCGCCGGGGTAGAACAAAGGGGTTGGCTAAGAGGACAAAGAATTTTGATCCAAAGGAGGATATAATTGTTTGCTCCGCTTGGTTGAACGTGAGCAAGGATCCCATTAACGGGGCCAATCAATCTCGTACGACGTTTTGGAGTAGAGTTCATGCTTACTTTGAGAAACACAAAACAACACCAGCTGTCAGGACAGAAAGTTCCCTCATGCATAGGTGGCTGACAATTCAGTTTCAAGTGAACAAGTATTGTGCATGCTACGAGGCAATTGAGCGTAGGAATCAAAGTGGAAAAACTATTCAAGACAAGGTTAGTTTTGCACTTTTTTTTAGATTTGTTTTATTTGAAAACATATATTCATTGACTATTTTACATGTGCAGGTATCGGACGCATTGGAGTTGTACAAGGAATTAGACAAGGACAAGAAGTCATTTACTCTTATACCTTGTTGGAACAAATTGAAGGAAGAAGACAAGTGGAAAGCCAAGAGAGTGGAACTGGCCGAGCAAGAGAAGCTAGCAGCCAATAAAAAACAGAAGGTGAACATAGACTCGATGCCAAGGAATGTAGAAGGCACAAACAATCAAGATGTCACAGAGATTGCAGCTCCAGAATCCGAGGAAAGAAAAAGGCCACAAGGTGTGAAGAAGGCAAAAGAAGGTCTTAAGCGAGGAGGTGGCGAAGCTTGCATGGAAGCTTTGGACAAAATGTGGGCTAAGAAGGAGGCGTTTGACTTGGAGAGAGAGAAGAAGAAAGAGGAGAGGTTCCTCGTTTCACTTGAGCTAGAGAAGAACCGATTGGCAATAGAAGAAAAAAGAGCTGAAGCAGACTTGATCAAAGAGGAAAAAGAAATAATGCAAATGGACATGACCTCTCTCACCCCGCTGCAGCGACAGTACTACGAAACGATGCAGCAGAAGATCATCGCTCGGCGTTTGGCGAATTAAATTTAGTTGATGTTATTTGATTTCAATAAGTAGTAAACATTTGGGTTAAGTTTGTGTTTGAGATAACCTTTTTTTTACATGTTTCATAGAACCTTTACTATTGTGCCATTGAGATCGAGAGAACCTTTTATTTAAATATATGCTTGGTATTGTATTTCATGGGAACGTGCATGCTCCTGTATATGCATGGCACTGTGCAGAGTGCCGGTGCTTCCTGGTGCTGTTGGCCAATCCTGTGCAGAGACCAAGAGACAAAGCGCCTTGTGATGTGACAGAAAATTTTAGCGTGTCCGGCATTATGCCTGCTCATAGGAACGTGCATGCTCCTGTATATGCATGGCACTGTGCAGAGTGCCGGCGCTTCCTGGTGTCCGGCATTATGCATGCTCATAGGTGCTGGTACTCAATGTGACTAATATGTAAACTGAAGAAATGATCACAGTATATATGAAGATGAAATAAACAATGCACTGATTACACACTTGTGTATAAAATAGTATTTATTACAATTGAGTCAAAAACATAAACTGATTACTATGTAGCTAATATAAATCTGGATGATGGTTCCATAGATGCTCGATAAGGTCTTCTTTCAACTGGAAATGTGTTTCTTGGTCTCTGATTGTTTTATGAGCATCAATAAATTCAGCAAGTGTTCGAGTAGCCTGTCCACGAGAAGGTTGTACATTTTGACCACCATAATCGAACCGCTCGTCCGGGTCCACGAATCCTTCATCTTCAACAATCATATTGTGCATGATCACACAAGCCCTCATGATCAAACCAAGTGTTTCTGTGTCCCACAAGCGAGCTGGTCCTCGAACAATGGCGAACCTAGATTGCAGAACTCCGAAAGCTCTTTCAACATCCTTCCTCACAGCCTCTTGGGCTTTGGCAAAATATTTGTTCTTGTTCCCCATAGGAAGAGAGATGGACTTAACTAAAGTAGCCCATGAGAGGTATATTCCATCTGCTAGATAATAACCCATGGTGTAACTAAAGTAGCTCCGATGTGCTGGTGGATGGGAAATTGCTTCACGAACGGAAATTGCTCCACGGACGACAAGGCCGGCAGCTACGATCCACACCTGTGAAGAAATTGCTCCACGAACGGAATGAAGTGGCGGCCAGTGGATGGTGAAGGCCGACGGAATGACGACAAGGCCGGCAGCTACGATTCACACCCGTGAAGAAATCGCGCCAGGAACGGAATCAAGTGGCGGCGCGCGAACCCGCGATAGAAACCGCGCGAAACCTCGCATCCGCGGCAAAAAATCCGGATGTGGGACCAAGTTTTGATTTTGGCAAGTGAAATATGGCAAACTATTGGAGATGGGCTGTTTTTTTCCTCCTCATATCATTTTGGGAGTTGCCAAACACCAAGATATGGGAAACAAAAAATGAGAAACTGTTGGAGTTGCTCTTAGTGGATCGGTGTCGGTCGATCCTGTGCTGTCCTGCTACTACTACTACGCGATGATCAAAGTGTACGTTTTGAGTGAAGCGATTCCTTTCTTCCAAACGATGAGACAGAAGACGATTCCTTTTGAATGTGATCCCTACAAATAGTTCCTCCAATCCAAAGGGGGCCTGCCTGCATGCCACTAGGTGTTTCATTGCTAGCTATCTGCAGATCGCAAGTTGCTAGCTAGCTAGGTGTAGCTAACTTAGAACCATGGACGCCATGGGGAGGGATGGAGGCCGTGGGCCTTGGAGCTACCGCCGCTGGCAGACCGTTAGTAGCTCATCATCAGGTACCATAGTCTCGGCTGGCTACACTACATCTAGCGGCTCACCACAGTCGTCCTCTGTCTCTATGGAGGCAACGGCCATGCACTTTGACTGCTTGCAGCTAAAAATCCTCAGTGACCAGGACGTATCCTGGGAAAGAGAATTGGCCAAGGAGGATCAGATGAAGCACATTATTAAAAGCCTGGCCCAGGAGTTCTTCCCTGTATCGTCGACGGCGGCGGCGGCGGCGAATTGCAGCGTCCTGGAGAGGTGGACCAGGTGGTGGTTCACCGAGCTGGGCATCGGCTGGGTCCTCCACCTCGCCGATGGTACATCTCAAGGGATACTCCAGCATGCTTTTGATGATGCACGGTGCTGGAGCAGGGCTCTTGCCGAAATCATGGAAACCGTCCGTTCCACGGCGTCGCTCTTCAACGATCGTCGTCGTCGTCACTCCGTCATCGGCCTGCCCAGTATCTGTGAGGAAGAACAACAGCCCATGGCGGCTGAGAATTCTTCTTCTTTTCCAGATCAGTTCCAGTTCGCGCGGTTTGTCCAAGAAACCATGTTCAAAATGCTCACTTTTGTTGATGTCATAGTAGCTCTGGATCCTAATACTATCACCTGTGACATTTTTATTGCCAATGGGGTGCTGGCAGTGTTCCAGAAGATCAGTGACCTGGTGCGTGTGCGGGCTGCTCTGTCCTACGCCTTATCACAAATTGATGTGCTGTTCCTTTGGACGCCCTCTGTAGAAGTTAGAAGGATACGGGGTGAGATACTCAACTTCTTGCGTGCAAAGGATGTCAAGGCCCTAGAGGGCATATGGAGCACATTGGAGGAGATTTGGACCCGTATCCTGGAGCCGATGGAGGACTCATCGTCGGCTGCTGCTCAAACTTCACAAGGATCATCAGACATCCACAAGCTCACCTGGTCAGTAATGGGCCATGTCACCTTCCTGCTGGATAATTACTCCATAGTGGCTCCGATAGTATTGGAAGCAGCTAGGCTTGGTAAGTATGTGCCTCGGATTGGATACCTACCTCCTTTTGACAGCATGATCATGGAGATGATGTCTTGCCTAGAAAAAATGCTTGTCAACATGTCGGAATCATTTCCAGATCTAAGCCGTAGGCTCCTATTCTTGCTCAACAATTCATATTTCATATTGGAGAGGCTCCAGGATGCTCCTCATCTTCACATGCAATTCCCTGTTAGAGACCTAACCAGTAAAGTCGATGATTACATGCACAGATATCTACAAGTATGTTGGGCACCGGTGTTATCATGCTTGTTCAATACTACACCTCTTTTCTTATTCGGGAAATACTACCCATCGCTGGCACTGCATACGTTTGAGTCTGAGTTTCAGAAGACATACACCACTCAAAAGCTATGCAAGGTCCCAGATCCTAAGCTAAGGAAAACGCTTCGCAAAGCTATCACCGAGAAAATCATTCCAAGCTACACCAAATACATAGAGGATAACAAAGTTAAGACCGTAAAGTTCGGTCCCCAATACTTGGAAGAGATGCTGCAAGAGCTGTTCGAAGGATGATGAACAGAGTGCATCCAACACAGAAGACAAGCTAAGTCCCCACAGGAATCCTTTTTTTTGTTGGTTTCCAAATGAAATGTTGCTGCTTCAAACAGACTTGGCTTCTAAAGCTGTATGTGAACCACATACAGGTGAAAAGCTGAAGCATTATCAACTTCGCTTTGATATAGTTATATATTTTTATCTCATTTTTTGAATAAATATGGAACAAAGCCGAGCTGTCTGTACCTTCTACCTTGTAGGCTTTGTACTAGCATCATTGATATTTATATGGTCATCTTCAATTCAAAGCCTCCTGATTTGTCATTTCTGCAACAGTTGAATTCGTGTGCATTAACTGAAAACATTGTTTATGTCATTCTAAAGCTATATTGGAACAATTGAGATATGCTATCAGTACAATTAAACTAAAGTATCAGAACAACTAAAATACATTATCACAACAACTGAGATGCATGGTCAAAACAAATGAGATACACTATTCAGTAATAGAGATGTACTTGTGGATGGGGGAGAGGAGGCTCCCACATCTTGCTTGGCTCCCGCGTCGTCTCTAGAGGCGACTCAGGGGGGGAGGGGGGGTGGGGGGGGGAAGGTGGGGGGCACTAGCTGCCGGCGGCGGGGACGGGGTCATCCTTCTGGCCGCCGCCACCGCTCCCTCTGGCATGCGGTAGCAGAAGCTTGCGGTGGTGCTGCTCAAAAAGGCAACTGGCGCAGTTACCTCTCCCCCTCCCGCTTCCTCTCCTCTCTCCCCTCGCCCTCCCCAAGTTCACCCTCGGCCGACAACGCTCCTAGGCCGGTGGCGTGTTCTGCGTCGGAGTCAGATCTGCCTGCCCTAGCTCCGACTCCGGTTGATCTGCGAGGCGCCGCCGGAGCCTGCGCCACCCGTGGTCTAGTCGATCTGCATGGGAGGGGCCGGCAGTGGGTCCGGCGGATGGGGCCACTGACGCCGCAGCTCCAACCCACAATGGGGACGCATCGGCGCTGGATCTGCCTACCCTTGCTCCTGCTCTAGTCGATCTGCATGGCACCACCGTAGTCCACGCCGCCTAGCGCTCAGTCGATCCGCGGGGCTGCCAGTAGCGGGTCCGTCAGATGGGGCTACCGTCCTAGTAGCTCTAGCCCACAGCAGGGATGGCTGTGCTGGTGGTGCTAGGCTTCATCCGGCTGACTCCCTCATCTTCTACCGCCATGTTTGTTTGGGGCTAGATTTGGCCGCTCCTCGTGGAGTGGCGGATGCGCTCCCATTTGAGGCCGGTGTGGGCGCGGGCATCAGTGTTGGTGCCGCCATCCTAGGATCTGCTAGCGGTCTTGGCCAGTGGCGAGATCTTTGTCCCCGCGCTACCCTGCGTAGCATCGTGGCCAGCGTCGGCTTGGGCGACGGTGCCTGCGACATAGGTTCCTGTTTCTATGTGGAGGAGGTGGTCCACTGAGGGGGCTGCCCTCGGTTGGTTGGAGTTCTGGGCGAAAGCTCAACCTGGTTGTGGTCGGGCTAATGATAGAGACACCTTGGGCGCCACATACTTCCTTGAAGGCATCGTTGAAGAACTCCATCCTTTGGTGATCGACGCTCCCAGATTCATGGTTTAAACCCGCCTTTGAAGCCTCTAAGAGCAGTGGCAGTGTCCTCCTCGTGATGCCCTTGGGCGTCACCCACTTCCTGAAGGCGTCGCTGAAGAATCACCTGAGGTTCGTTGCTTGATCCCCTTGGCCCCCCTTGCTCGTTGGAGCCTGCTTGCCGTGCCATCAGGAATTTTTTTATTTTTAACCTTTTTTAATACTATTTTTAAAACTAACACGGTTAATTTTTTTAAAACTAACCTGCTTGGCCACACCTATTGCCCCGGCGTGGCCAAAACACACTGCCGCGCTGAGCGCTCTGGTGCGGCTGGCCTGCCACCGTGGCAGGTCAGCCGCCCCGCTGACAGCTAACATGGCGCCCCTGCCACGCCACCCACCACTGCACGACTATGCCACGCCAACCCGCCTGGCACAGCAGGGGCGGGTACAGGGGTGCGGCCAGGCCTCCCCTTCTCTCTCTCTCTCTCTCTCTCTCTCTCTCCCTTTCTTCTTCCTCCTCCGTGATCTGGGCACCGCCCGCCGCTCCCGGCGCCGCTTGATCCCGCTGTGCCACCTACCGCCGCTGGCCAAGTGTTGGGTGGGGTCACCCCCGAGGTTGTCCGCCGCCCCCTCTCTCCCTCCCTCCCATCAGTGCAGCTGCCCCCTCTCTCCCTCCACTCTTCACTTTTGGATTTTGAATACTTCGATTGGGAAGATGCCAAGGCGTGGTAAATCTAGTAAACCAAGGTAACCTTTATCCATCATGTTCTATTTTGCCGTTAGTATATCAATGTGCAATAAATGGAAAGCGTAGGATTGATTTATACAGTTCAATGCGTTCGGTTCTTAGAATGAAATTGGTTCTATTTTTGGAATAGGATGGTGGTGGGAACTGCCTTCACCCGTTTGCCACTACCTAGTGGTGTTCCATTGCCGATGTGCTCCTGCAGTGATCGTTGCAGGGTAGTGATTTCTGATGAAGAGGAAACGTGTAAGCTGCGGTATTGGATGTTGGTAGTTTGACCCTACTCCTCGTCAAATCTACATTGGTATGCTGGTGAGAAGCTAATATTGTGTACTATTTTTTTGTGTTATCTGAAATTATGTATGTTTTATTAGGTGCGTAACAGTTGCATGTTTTGCAGGACCCTCCACTGCTATGTAATTTTGAGGAGTGGATAGACACTGAGATCAAGGAGGAGGACAAGGAGCATTTGCCGAGAATGGAGTGGGAGGTGGAGCGGAAGGAGTTGTTGGAGAAGAGATGCAAAGAGGAGGCAGCAGAAAAGGAGCACAAAGAAGAGACAGAAAGGAGGTATGCTGCTCAGCGCAGGGAGGAGAGGGAGAAGAAGCTTGAGCGTGTTCACCATGCGAAATCAGCAATGGAGGAGAATTTTGATGCTTTAAGGAAGGAAAAGTGGCCTCGTTGCACTCAGTTGTCTATTAGATTTGGTAGTTGTATGGTTTAATTATGAACAATGTTGTCATGTACTGGACTTTTCAGTGTGTTGTCATGTATTGCATCTTTCAGACTGATGTAGTTCTCAGAACCATTCATGTAGTGGACTTTTTAGTGTGTTGTCATGTACTGCACTTTAAGTACTAATGTACTGTAGCCATGTACTGCACTTCATAGTGTGTTGTCCTGTACTTCAGTTTACAGTGTGTTGTCCAATGACAATTAATACATGTAGCCTTTTCAAGTTGCATTAATTTTGAGCAAACAGTGTAGTTATGATGCATGTAGCCTTTTTAGATGAACAGTGCAGCATTAAATTTGAATTGTGTTGTCGAATGGAAAGAATTTGAAGCATCTCAATATTGCGGCCTTAGTTAAACTATATTATGTGCCCGAAGGAAAAGGTAACAAAGCGGTGCGATGCATAATTAAACCATAACAACACATGAAATGGCATGCGAAGACCTCTACGAAAGCACGGTAAAGAGGTCGTAAACTAAACCTAACATGCCTTAAGGGAATTAAACGAAACAACAATTACATGGATATAGCCTAGCAAATTGAGATAGGTTACTCCTAGTAATGTTCCCACCTAGCAAATTAAGTTGAACCTTCTCTATAGTATCCTCCCATTGTAGGCAGCAGTGGGGCGGAGGCCCCTTCTTGTGATAAGGGTGCAGTTGCAATAATATGGATCAGTGCAAAGTGCCTCCTGTGAACCGGCAACATCGCTGCTGTCATCCTCTTCCTTGTCCTTGGTATCGCTTCTAACTTTCCTTTCTAGTTCGAAGATACGTCCCTGCAGGTAGTAGATGTACTACCTATGCGGATAAATAGGAGCAGGATCCACCCATCTAGTGAAGCCATAGTTTTCTTCGCTCTCGGAAGACTGTAATCAAAATCTTGTGTAAGTATTAGTAAAGATGAGAAAAATATTTGCAAGACGAATAGTAATAACAAATACCCATGCTCGCAGGCATCTGAAGAAACGACGGCCTCCATCCATCTCGTTGGTACACATCTGCACTAAACAGTCCGTTTATCGTATTTTGGCCAATCTTCTCTCCGGCTATTGTATCCTCTGAGAGGATTCTCGGTGGTGAAGTCACTATTGCTCTCAACTGGAAACTCATACACTGCTTCCTCGAAGAAATCAGGACCAAGAGAACCCTCCCACACAATGGGAGGTCCCCCCCCTTTCCTCTCCCTGTGGCGAAACCATTCCCTCTCGACGAGCCACCAGACATCACGAACTTCCACACTCGTTTTCAAGTTAGGAGGAACACATGCACCAATGCGTATATATAGGCAGAGTCATGGTCAGTACCATTGATACTGAGGCATAAATGCTCCTGAAAAGCCTAACTTCCTTGCACTAAAAAGGCTACACTGTATGAATTAAAAGGCTACACGACAGGGGTGCCACGTCAGCAGTCAGTGGGGCGACTGACCTGCCACGGTGGCAGGCCAGCTACGCTAGGGGCTTGGCGCGGTAGTGTTGTTTGGCCGCGCCAGGGCAATAGGTGCAGCCAAACAGGTTGGTTTAAAAAAATTTAAGCGTGTTAGTTTTAAAAATAGTATTAAAAAAGTGTAAAAATAAAAAAAATCGTCGTTGGCTACTAGTGGAGTTCCTCGTTGTGCCTGTGTGTGCCTATGTTCTTCCTTGCATTGTACTGTCCTGTAGTGCTCGACGTTACCGCCGTCGTTTGACTTTCATAGTGGATGCTTTGCAGCTATCGTTTTCACCCATGGCGGAAGCTTTGCCATCATATTTACGGCCTTTGAAAGCCATGAGCGAGGTGAGCGACAGCTCAGGGGCCCCAAAAACACAGAGGGCCCCAAATTTGGACCCCATGGCTCATAGCAGTTTAGATTTTGAGTATTTAGCTCAGACGTCTAGCACCCTCTATTAGTTTCTCGTTTCTAACCCATAACTTATGACGTAATCATGTTTAGCTGCTGGCTGCGGTAATTGAAATATAGAGACTCGCAGTCGCTTCTACGTGACTCCGTATCTCCATTAGCCCATTGGCCATGCCGTTGTGATCTCGTTTTGTAATTCTGCTGCTGCGCCATATACAGCATTCCAGCCCCGATCAACATGAGGGCCCCAATTTACATCTCTCTCGGGCTCCAAATTCCTGGAGACACCCTGGTCAAATTGGTTTCTGTGGCAGATGCTTTGTCGCCATTGTCGCTGATCTCCTCTCTAGTAGATGCTTTGCTGCCAAGAGTGTGATGGTTGTTCCCATATGCGGATGCTTTGCCACAGTGGGCACCTTCGTTTCTTCCCTGACGGATGCTTGGCCGTCGTTGGAGTCCCTGGCGGATGCTTTGCCGTCGTTATCTCTTTGATCCCATCTCTGGCAGATGCTTTGCTGCTCAGAGCATGCTGGCCCATTACTTGGCGGATACTTGGCCGCCGTGGTCGCTTGGTCTTTGCTGGCGGATGCTTTGCTCGTTACCATTTCTGCTGGATGCTCGTCTGTCTTCTCTGTGTGGTTGCTTTGCCACAACATTGTCCAATTTGTAGGTAACCATTGCGTTGATGTATTCTTTCAATTTCTTGCAGGTTCAGTTGGTAGGTTTTGGGTGTTGAGGGTTGTCGCTCTTTCTTTCCTTGGTTTTTTTCATGTTCATTTGCTTTGTTCCAGGTCCCCTCACCACTAGCTCGGCGATTTGTAATTTGTGCTACGAGGGTTCTCTCGTAGCTATGTCGTGTAACTCTCTTCCTCTTAATGAAACACAGGCTATATTCCCTGGTCACGAAAAAAAGAACTATTGAAATACACTATTTATTAGAACAATTCAGATACATTACCAAAAAAATAAGATTGTTGTCTAAACTATTGAAATACATTGTCATTACAGTTGAGATATGTTACTAGAACATTTAAAATTATGTTGTTGGCAAAAGTCTAATAATAAACAAATATATCAGTTTATTAAGAATGAAAATATAAGAAATAAAAAGAAAATGAACAGTATTTGATCCAATTAGAAGAAGAAACAAAGAAAATCGGAAAGAAAAGATAAAAAGAAAAAAAAAGAAGAAAAAAGAAAATCTAAGCCAACATTTTATGCTCTCTGAATGATTTCACTCACTTTTAGCTGGTGGGCAAAACTTATTGTAGCAGGGCCACTGAAAAAGGACGAAAAGAAAAATAACATGGTCCACGGATCAGTTTTGACGTATATATATCCAGCATCCTACATGGGGTGTATGGAGCAAAGTTTATTCTTTGCTTTCGTGAGAACGAAGATTAGCATTCGTACAAATGGTCGTCGCTAGACTCTCTCTCTGTTTTATTATTATTACTATTATTATTATTATCATCATCATTATTATTATTATTATTATTATTATTATTATTATTATTATTTTAGAGTAGGCGTCGCTAGACCTTAGAAACGACGAGGACAGACAAGCCCGTTTGTTTTGGGCCTAAGATGCTGCTTAGGCCCAGCCCTAAACTCATCTAAGCTTCAACGTCGGGCTGTGTACATAAACCATTTTTGGTTTCATAGAGACCTTTCCATTTTTCGTACGTAGAGCCATTTCTATGAAAATTTGTCCCTGAAAATAATTTCTAAGCCAACCGTCTCTAGATAAGCTTTTCATCCGCCTCTAGGAAAGGAGACATTTCTGGAGGCTGCTGGAATTCCAGCTGTCTCTAGAAATCGGGTTGATAATAGGTATAGCACAATAAAATTCATAATATTTTTAAATCATATTGGATGAGGAGAAACTTTATATCAAAGTTGTGACATTTGAAGAGATCAACAACTCCTTAAAAAAAGAGATCTACAACTTTGTAGTTGACGTATTTTCCGTTAGAAATCATCTAAGGCCCCCAAAAAATTTGTTTTAAGCTTTCATAATTTAAAAATGAATATTTAAATTTTTTAAATGACCTCGGATGGAGAAATGACTTAAACCAAAGTTATAGAACTCAAAGGGATTTGCAACTTTATAGTTGACTGCCTTTTCATTTGAAATCGATCATTTAGTACCCAGAAATTTTGTTTTAATTTTTCAGATTTTGAGATTCAATTTTTTTCTTAAAGTACCTCGGACGGAAAAACAACCTAAACCAAAGTTGCAGTACTCGAAAAGATATGCAACTTTCATTGTTTAATACTTTTTTATTTGAAATCATTTATGATTAAAGATTTTGATTTTTTTTTCAAATCACCTTAGATGGATAAACGACCTAATTCAAAGTTGCAGTACTCGATGAGATATAAAACTTTCTAGTTCAAACTTTTTTCAAAAGAATTCGTTTATGGTCTTAAAAATGCACCACAATATTCACTAAAGTGAATACAAAAGGTATGTATCACTCAATAGCTAAAGTATCTTTGAAACGTAGTGGTAATGATTAATGAAGCAACTTGCAAGCCTAGCGGTTGTGAGTTTGATTCTCCATGGCCACATTTATGTGAAAATCGCACAAATTGTCTCGTCCTAGATTAAAAAAAATTGCTATTTTTGGCAAATTTTCATCCATACGGAATTATGATCGTCTGCATGTGGGTCCAAAGGCATCCAAGACATAGAAAGTGGCACTGTTTAAGGAGCGTATGAATTGTAATATCAAATTTACAAATAGATGAATAGTAATGGTCTTTTTCCCAACCTGCGATTATAATGACATGATTTGAATTAACCCTTGAATAAAATCCAATTAAACTACTTTTGAAATGCTGACTACTAATAGTTCTTAAAACATTTGGATAAAAGCATCATTACTGGAGCTCCGGTTAGGACTGGATCCACATGAATGGGACAAGGCTACACCTCTCGGTCTCCAATACCTCTCAAGACTAAAGCAAATATCTTTCTATTGGACGAAAACTGGAGATGTCTGAGACTGCTTTGATCGGCAGGGTGTTTCAGGAAGCAGCTGACACTCATCCCAGTCACAGCATTTACCATGACCACAGAGCACCACTGTACTGTAGGTATGCAAAACTTCTGATGGGTCATCTATTACATTTGCATGATTTTGTTACTCTGTAAGTTTCTTTCTGCGTGTAATGTACTGAGTACTGACTGGTAAACATGCTGGCCGCGGACACTGGTAGGTCGAGAGAGGAGGCACAGGAGTAGAAGACGGATGCATGGAACGCGGCGCAGAATCGTTGGGACTCTATTGCCATCACGCATTCATGATGCTCTGCTATCTTCGCTGTTGCCTTTGCACTGATCAGATCTAGTCTAGTCACAATAGCATCTCATATCGACTAATTAAAAAGGTTGCCCCCTGCAATTGCAGGTCCAATATATATGCTGGAGAACTCTTAAGAAACCTATTCTTGCAGTATCAACAGTTTTTTACTCCCATGTACTACTTTCTGTGTCACAGTTTTAATATCAGCTCCACGGATTGATCAGTTGTCTTACTTAGTTGATCAATTGATATTATGACCTCAAGCCAAGAGTCCAAGTTGTATGCATGTAGATGTAGCAGCTACTATCTATATATGTCAATTAAAGTAGTGGTATATAACTATTTATCTATTTGCTTCTTGTTCGTATTGAATCTATACTTGTTTTACTTGTCTTTGATTTCTATTATTTTTCATTATGCCTTTTCCTACAAACTGTTATATCTTGATTTCTAGCTTGGATGTTGCTGTATTTAGCTCATTTTAAAGGGAAACATCTGATTTTTTTAGTTAAATTTAACTTCAGAACTAATTTCATGAGAACAACTAATCTTACTATTACTAACTAGAGGCCCCAGCGGAGGCACTACGTTATTTCTCACCAGACGTGCTAGGAAAAAAGAAAAATCATAGAAATTCTCACAATAATCAGAAACATCTAGCCTTTGATTTGGTAGACTCTAATCATCATCACCGATAATGGCCATTGGATCTGTAGTTTATTAAAAAATTACCCACCACTGCCATTATGAAAGTACATAAAGTAACCCCTAATTTTGCATGTAAATTACTCACCTCTGCCATTACAAAAGATAATTCGAAATAACCCCCCTAAATTTGCATATAAATTACTAACCTTGGTCATTATGAAACATAATTTAAAATAAACCCCTAACATTGCATCTAAATTTACCCAACTTTATCATTATGAAATATAATTTAATCCTAGAACTTTGTATCTAAATTACCGACATATACTATTGTGAAAGATAATTTAAAATAACTCCTAATGATTTTATAAATTATCTACCTTTATCATTATGAAAGATAATGCAAACTAATATTCTAAGTTTGCATTTAACATATCCATATATGCAATTGTGAAAGATAATATATGGTATTATCTTTATATTTGTAGGTACCATAGTCACTATAAAAATGTAGCACCTGGTTTTAACAACAAAACCAGATACACATTATATGTGAGCCCAGGAAGTCAAATCACACATATGGCTACAAATAAGGGGTAATATGAAAAGACAATACTTATAATATTATGTATTAATACAAAGAATATAACCTTAGATAGCAGACAACGGAAAACACTCCGATCTTCAGGCGGCAGCTGACTGGTTGATTACAAGCCTAACTGGTGTAGTTAAAATAGCAAGGGTGAGCACATGTCGTACTCAGCAAATATAACATGGGGTTATGAAGCTTAAAAGGTTTGACACAGTTTACTGCGATAGTTTTTAGTGAGTCATCTTTTAGCAATTGAGTAACAACAAGTTTAGCATAAGCCCCAAATAACCATATGATCAGGTAAACATGAATAATGAATAGCATAAATATAATTATCATTAATGATCATCTATTCCATAAGAGTCCAAGGCCGCTCGTGACCATGAGCACGGTTGATATATCAGTTTTACACTCTGTAGAGGTTGTACACTTTCACCATTAGCCGTGATTTACCCTTTCGCCCAAGGCGGCCATCCTCTTGACCCACTATCAAGGAAGGTCGACAGGGTTCATTCCTTCAAATGACTCTCCCTAACAAATTAGTGACTGCCAAAGAAAGAGCTAGGCGAATGGAGGCCCTCTAACAAAGTGGCACACTCCACGCAGGCTATACACACTCTAAGAGACAAGAAGCCATTCTTGAACCAAGGCTTCCCTTAACGTCTTTCGGTAACCACTAACAAGCTAGAAAATATCCTCATACTTGACTAAAGTCAGGGCCATGTAGCACTCATGGTTGTACTGTAAGTCCCGGATGATCGCTTATAGATAAGTCCTTAAGGAGAGGAATCTAAAGCACCATAAAAATAATGCTCTAGCCCCTTTGTTTCAAGTTGTTAAAAATCATATTTTACGTTTATTGCATATACCATTAGTCAAGTTACAAGACCAGGGTTATTGAATTAGAGCACTAGCATTATACTACCTAATGCAATGTCCCACGGGTGTCAAGGTACAAGATATAAAAGTTAGGATATCCTTAGGGGTAACAAGGTAGACACATGCACATGAATTAAGTGTATTAAAGATGAATGGTAAACAAGGATGATCCCATGTTATACTTGCCTTAAACTCATATCTTCTGCTGGTTCGTAGTTCTAAAAGATTGTTTCTTGATCACCACGTAAAACTCACCGACTGGACATAATCATAGAGTACCACACAAGCATTCATGTAATCATACACGAAGCGAAGAAAAGAACTAAATTAGAATAGTACACCAAACATATGAAATAACATGTAAAAAAAGGTTCTAAAGACGTTCTACACGTTGCTACGAACACAGACACGAAACGCACGCTAATCGGAGCTACAGTGAAAAAGAAACAACTAACGAAGATTTACCTCATAAGAGTAAAGGCTATATGCTTGGTTTATTTTATTTACAAAACCATGTGAAAGATATTAATTTAGTCAATTTACATTTTGTAATTGAAAAGTCGAGTTAAGCTACTAGTCATATTTTATTTGCAAACACCTCTCATAATACTTGTTATTTAAACTTTACTTTGCAAAAAGGAAGAAAAACATGTGAGGGCATATATTCGAATTTAATATGCGTGTTTAAACTAAGCAAACTTATAATTTAAATGCATATATATAAGCATCACAAGTCAGTGAAACGAGGTCAGAAGAGAATAAGCTTTTAAAAGTAGCAGAGATTTTATATTTGTAAAGAAAACTAAACCGTAGCCTAATTAATTATATTCTAATAAAGCGCTTCAAAAATAGACCAAGAAACGACTGTGCTGAAATTTTATATATTCACAATTAAATGTTGAATTAATACGCAAGGATGATGTAAGCGTCACATCGGCAATGTATTTAGCCGATTAAATAATGTGGCATACCATTATCATTGGAAGATGCAGCTGACTTGGTCACGCGGACGCATCCTAGCATGCTCGGTTTCAGCAGCAAGAGCAGGGAATGACGTAGCTGGCTTGCGAGTGCATCAGTCCATCAGCCGGCGAAGAACAGCGCTGACGTGCTCGATTTGGAGAAGATGGTGCTTCATGTAGGACTCCTCTGCGCGCCCTCCTGGCCGTGGATCAGTAGCCAGTGTCCCCGCCTGTGCACCTGCTTGCGGAAGCAGCTGCGGCTTTGTTACCTCCGTCCGAAGCTTGTCGAAGAGGTCTAGACAGCGGCAAAGCAACGACGACGTGAAACAGCGGCGGCGGCTTGCTCTGCTAGTCGGTGGGATCCCGAGCTTGGGCACAGGGCAGGACTAGGGCTAGCGGCGGCGCATAGATCGAAACGGGACGAGGTAGAGGCTCCTCCTTTTACAGGGATGTCTCGCTTGGGCTACATGCAGGAGATCCCGATAGAACTGGGATTGGGCGCGGGGATTTCCAATTGGGGAGAGAGAGTCCGACCTCGTCACGAGGTAGAAGGGAGGAGAGAGGCTGACCAGTGGGGTCCACGAGTCAGGGAGAGAGAGAGCCCGGGGCCGGTTTGTCATACACACACAAAGAGGAGGCGCTCATGCGGGCTTCGGCTTACGGCTGGGCTGAAACGAGGGAGGGGAGGCTTTTCCAAGTCTTTTCCTTTTCTTTTATCTCAAAAGCCATTTTCAAAACATTTCAAAAGCATTTTGAATCCTTTTGAGTTTTGATCAAAATCACTCATCAGAATAAACCATATGCAACAGCATGTATGCACAACAATGTTTCTACACCCTACGATGAATTTTAATTTAACGAAAATTTTTATTTCCCTATGTTTTCATGAGCACAAAAAATACAAAATTAAATCATTTTAACTATATTTCCGAAGAAGCAAATTTCAGGCTGTTACAAAAAAATAAAAAAAACTCTGAAATCTACACATAAATAGTAATATATTATTAAAAAGTAAATCAATTGCATAAAGTACCATACATATATATATTTCTAATTCACAAACTTCTATAATCGTGAAATAAAATAACTATAACGCTATGTTCCACCATGTATATCAAATAAACATATATACATTAGGATAAATATTTATTTTAACAACTTATGAAACATGGAAAAATGATCACTTAACAAACCACGTAGCAAAAAACACTTTATACTAATACTCCATGATAATAAATTTCATAAGTTATTATTTTAAATAAGTTTATACATTTTTATTGAAACATTATATCATATCAATATTATTTAATTTAATTTTATGCACTCTATGATATATATAAATAATATTACACACATATAATTCCGTGATATAACAAATTCAACATGTTTAATGTCTGGATGCAAGCCGAGTTTCACCTTATGTGTAGAATTTCTAATTAACATGTGAAAAATTGCAACAACTTGATTAAAAGTTAAAAGATAAACTTTAGATATTTACGAAGATACAAAAAGGGTTGTATCAAGAGTTTATATATCTCAAGACTAGATTTCAACTAAATACATATCACACTAGAAAAAAAGATAAATACTAGAAATTCTAACTAGAGGTCCCCACTGGAGGTTGCATGTTAATCCTCACAAGACTTGATTGAAAAACAAAGGTTAGATCCTGGAAATTATCATAAAAATCAGAGACATCTTACAATCAATTATGTAACCTAATTACCCATTGATGATAATAATAATAGCTGAATCTATTCTATTTTTCTAAATAGTTATCTATTTCTGCTATTATGTAAAACAATATAAACTAACTCATGACTCACATATGTCTTTAAGAAATATGATCTAAAGTAGAGCTAATTTGCATTTAAGTGTTAACGTCCTCTTATTATGATCAATAATTTACATAAGTCAATTTTCATCTTATTATTAGAAAAATTAAATACCCCTCAAAACTGCATCTAAATTATCAACATCTCCTATGACAAAAAAAAATTGTTTAGGCAACGAATAGAGCATGTATATGTTCCTACATTACCCCACATTTATCAATATTAATATAGTAAGATTTGATTAAAGTAAATATATGCATCCTACCAACATGCAAGAGCAATAAAATACATATGTTATGTTGCATCACATAAAAAATATTTTCTTAATAACTCATATACTAATGATACTAACAAATTATTTAAAAATATATTAGTAACCATAACATATAATTCATATAGATTGTTACTTTAGATATATTTATGTATTTAACTAAAATGTTTCATATGTATAACCGTTACTGCAAATATAATTGCTTGACAGTAAAATTCAATCATCTTGAGAAATGTGGAACACCACTGGTGGCTATATTTTCCTAGTCCTTTAAAAATACTTTAGAGTAAAAAGTCAATCATTATAAGGTTTAAGTATCAAAATTTTCTTGAGGTTAGCATGGCTACCCTGTCTAAGATCTCACTTCAAGCTATGTGACTTATCTTTAGCGATATGGTGTATGTTTCAAATAATGGCTTATGCTATTGTAGTATTTAAGAACATACTCTATGACCTAAAATCCTTATTTTTAAAAGTGCACAAAGGAGAGGTAGTGGATAAGCACAAAAATCCATAACAGTTGACAAGAATAAAATAAGAATAAAATTTGAAAAATCAAAATTTAGATTCATGACTTCATAAGATATATGATGCAACAAGAGCCACCATGATTAATGGTAAGATTTCAATGTAATTGCATATTTAAAATATATAAAGGTACCATGCAAAGAAAATATGAATATGATAGAAAAATATATAGATTAGTTCCGTGAAAAAATAGCAACCAATAAGTTTGTAATAACTAGGTATAGACTATAGAGTATCTATTATGTCTGCTATGTTGGAAAATAAAAAAGAGGAAAACATATATAATTTAATATAAGTAATTCTTTATTAGATGTACTCCATCCGTTACAAATTATAAGAGGTTTTGAGTTTTCTAACTACATAAGTTTTTTTATACATTTAGATGTACTGTCAGGATATATAGTAAAACAATATATTAAAAAAACCAAAATATCTAATTTAGAATGAAGGGATTATTAAACAGTACCTAATACTTATATCTCCTAAAATTCTAGCCTGTGCGAGAGCCAGGGTTGATGGACTAGTTCTAAAAATTAGTATTATAGGAATTAATAGAACTACCTAAAAATTGCTTGTGGTTTAATGGCTTCTGATTGGATTTTCTATGAACTTTGTTGGTCTTGATGCCTTTGAGCATCTTTTTTGTAAGATGGTTTCATTTAATCAAGAGAAACACATAGACTGTATGTAGCATAATTTTTCTTTAAATATAGACTGTTTTATCATCGTAAATACCAACGGTTTATTTTGTAATTAGTCTCATAATTTCTAAATCCTCTCGGCGAAACGTGAGACTTTATTTTAACACCGTTGTGTACTACTGCATTATAGGTACAAGTTAAAAGTTATAATCCTACAGCTAGAATTCCATTGAGACATCCCGTATATATATGGCCACTCCATGCAATTACATAATGAACTACTTCTGTTTTCTAGCTAGTCCATGCAAACTCAGAGTGGCCTGCAAGCGCAGACTACCATATACAAGCATCAATATAAGGCAGCACCCTCAAGGCGTCGTGCTCCTATCGCCGGCGTACATCGGGCTCTCGGTGGCGTAGCCTGGCCGACGAGGAAACGGCACAGCAGCCTTCCTGGAGCTCATCAGCATCCTCGTGACCTCCAGCATGTTGGGCCGGCGCTCGGGCTTCTCTTGGATGCAGAGCAGGGCTACCCGGACACACCTCCTCATCTCCCTCTGCTTTGACATTACCCTCCTCCTCGTCGGCAACGAGAGGCACCGTGGCACTGTCCTGCCGCAGAAGGCGATGCTGTGCATCGTTGGATGCATGAAACCCTTGAGCCTCTGCACCATTTTGTTGCCGCAACATGTTGTCCTATTGAAGGCCTGAGGAAGAACACAAGATATATGCACGCAACATATATCTCAGAGTAATGTTTTTCAAGACTGATATATATATATATATATATATATATATATATATATATATATATATATATATATATATATATATATATATATATATATATATATATATCTGAGGTGTAGAATAGTTATTCTACACCATTGAGTCCAACAAACAAACCCAACCAGCTCCGTCCCACACGCGCGCCCAGTCCAAACGGACCCAACCAACCCCGCCGCGCGCGCCACGACCCTCCCCGCGCGCCCAATATGCAGCGGCCCCCACGCGGTACCGCACGCGCGTCGCGGCTTCCACGCGGTGCAGACCGTGGATTTTCCCCACGCAAGCCCCGTGGGCCCGGCCGCTCCCGCGCCATGCGTGCCCACTGCGCCACTCCTGCGCCGCTGCTTGCTATGGTCCAGACGCCCACTCCCGCTCTACGGGGCTCAGCAGATGAGCAAGGCAACCGGGGCCGCTGTCCAGTGCAGCTTTTTACAGCAACCAATGGCTGTGCATCTAGCGGTGGCACGCAACGTCGCTTGACTCCATGACCGACCCTAGGTGTAGATATTCTACACCTAGGTATAGAATAGCCTAGGTGTAGAATAGTACTATTCTACACCTAGGGCTGCACTACATCCACCCTAAGTGTAGAATAATGTTATTCTACACCTAGGGTGTAGAATAATATTCTATAGAGTGTAGAATAGTGTTATTCTACACCTTAGGTGTAGAATATTATTCTACATCACAAGTCAAAATTGAACAGAAAAAAATACTGAGTACTACTGAACACCGTTTAGTATCACTCAGTACTACACACAGCACCACAAAATACTGACTAATACTGAAATGCGACTGCTGAACGATACTGAATTCTATTCGGTATAACAGTTTGGTGTAGAATGGTATTCTACACCTAGAATAGCGCGCGCGTGTGTGTGTATATATATATATATATATATATAAGTTGTTTAACTACATACCCATGTGAGTAGATCTCGGTAATATGTTTTCTGAAGTGGCCGAGTCCATCTTTTCCCACTGATTATTTCAAGGACCATGATACCAAAGCTGTACACATCGGTCTTTACCGAGAATGTACCATTTTTCATGTACTCTGGCCTGGTTTAGATCACCAAATTCACTCCCAAATTCTACTATGCAAAAAGAAGATTCTCCATCACATCAAAATATCGGCACATGTATGGAGTACTAAATGTAGATGAAATCAAAAACTAATTGCACAATTTTGTTGTACTTTGCGAGACGAATATTTTGAGCCTAATTAATCAATGTTTGGACAATTATTACCAAATAAAAACAAAATTGCTACAATTCCAAACAGTGATTTTGCACTCACCGATTTCGTGATCTAAACGAGGCCTCTGGTGCAATAAATCCACTGAATGATCAGAAAGACTATGTCAGAGCATCGCTTTCAGTTTGTAAGATTCAATAAATCCACTGAATAAACAGAGTTGGGTCGGTCTTACACTGAGCCTACGACACAGTCCGCAGTGCCTTGGTCTACGCCAGCACTCAAAACTTTGGCCAAGTCAAAATTAGATATTCTTGGGTTCATATCTGAGTCCAATAGAATGTTGCATGGCTTCAAATCTCTGTGGATGATGCGCAGCCTGGAATGATTGTGTAGATAAACTGCACCCTGTGCGACCCCTTCGATTATACGGAAGCGTGTAGGCCAGTCAACTGTGAACCCTGCTCCCATGCGCACTGCAAGATGTTCACAACGACAGCGATGACAAGTTATTAGGTTATCAAAACGTAGAATACAGAATGTCTGTATTAATTAGTAGACAAATTAACATGCCAAATATGACGTCCTCAAGGCTCCCATTTTCGATGTGCTCATAGACCACGATCCTCTCGCTTCTTTCAGCACAAAATCCCAAGAGTTTGACTATGTTCTTGTGCTGAAGCTTTGGTAGAATCTGAACTTCGTTTTTACATAGCTCATATTGACTCATACTTGGTGGTAGCTTTTGCTCTGAACTTGAAGTAACTGAATGTTTTTTTATAGTGACATGATTGCCATGTAGTTGACCCTGAAGAAACCAAACAGACGTCCAATGATTATATATATAATTAAGTGCCCAAAGGGCCTTGTTCGATTTGGTTCTAGACTCTTGAACAAAGTTACCTTGTATAAAGTGGCCAAAGGGCCTTGTTCAATTTGATTCTCAAGTGAGAAGTTATTTGTGGCATTCCTCAACTGAGAAAAACTCAGATTCTGAAACCTACTACAGCCAAAAGAATTGAAACATCATCAAAACATGTACATCACCTATATACTAGCCTCGGAGTACAGAGAGGGACATACCTTTGGTCATCCTGAGGATCTGAGAGATTCTGAAAGGACCTTAGAACTTCCTCTTCAGCACCCTGAAATAGCATAATTGGTGCATGGGTTTGCAATTTTGCATGACAATAAGCACATACTCCCTCTGTCCCTATTTGTGTGTCGTCCGGAAAGCGTGTCTGTGAGAGAAATACGGTTTTCTAGAGACAGACATTTAGGGACAGAGGGAGTATGTATTATGTATAGTAAGTATACCCCAGCAGAGGTGGGAGCAGCTGCGCTGTTGATAACTTGCACGAGGAGGCGGGTGCTGTCGAGGTGGCTGACGATGGGGAACAGCTGGAGGTAGAAGGCGATCTTGCTCTGGACGTCCCTCAGGCGGCTGGCCCGCGACCCACCGGCCCATAAGCCGTGGACGCAGCCGCCTTGCCCGCACGACTCGACGACCGTGCACGCCAGCCGGAGCGTCTCGTGCAGCTCCCTGAGAAGGGCGCTCGTCTCCGGTCGGTGCATGATGCTGATGCCCACCCCGGGCTGCTCCTCTAGGCTCCGCAGCAGGTCGCCGATCTGCTTAACCTGCTCCACCAGCTCGCGGCATGTCTTCTTGTTCCGGCTCGCCGTCTCCGCCGCGCGCACGATCAGCGCGATCAGCGACAAGGCGTCTACTCCGGTCACCTGCGCCGCGTTCTGCACAGCGTTCCACATGGCCAGTGATCTATGTTCCTGCCTGACTTCGTGTAGCCTACGTGTGGATGGATGTTTTTGCCTCTGGATGTCTGTGCTCATATATGCATCACACAACTCTTTCTGCTAGTATATATAACGACAGTTTTTTTTATATATACTAGCAGGAGAGCCCGCGCAAAGCGCAGACAGTAATCTGGCATTTTTTTCCTGTTCTGTCGACATTTGTTAGCGGGTTGTTACTGTTTTAGCGAGTTTGATACTGTTTAGTAACGGGTTGTACTGTGCTGTTTAATGGTGTTACTGTTTCATAACGGGTTTTACTGTGTCTTAACGGGGTTTACTTTTTCTTAACAT
Organism: Saccharum hybrid cultivar R570; assembly: GCA_038087645.1. NCBI lineage: Eukaryota > Viridiplantae > Streptophyta > Magnoliopsida > Poales > Poaceae > Saccharum > Saccharum hybrid cultivar. The sequence continues at coordinate 63,732,946 of JAQSUU010000259.1, forward strand.
GGTTGTACTGTTCATAAAACCCGGTACTGTAACGGTGTTAGTGTTTCGTAACGGGTTTTACTGTGCCTTAGCAGGTTTACTGTTTCTTAACGGGTTTGTACTGTTCATATACCCTGGTACTGTATTAGCAGGTCTATTGTTCCAAGGCACTGTTATGGGAACAGTAACATGTGAGTGTGACGGACCCGGCCGGGAGTCTCGACTTTAAAAGTTATGTATAGATAACTAGTCTATCAACCCGTACTTCTACGCGTGGATGTGCTCATGACACAACTCTTTCTGCTAGTATATATACCCAGAGTTTGACTTTGATATAATTGGCGTATCAACCCGTACTTCAACAGGGGTAGGATCTTAACAGATGTATATAAATAGTGTTTTGTGCCCACGACTAATCAAATTAAATTACTTATCTTTGCTCAATCTTTATCTACTTTCTCTGCATATAGACACTGTCATACACACTGGCCAGTTGTCATTAACTTATCAATTACACTGCATGCTTTTTGCATCCATATCCATAGTTTTTGTTCTTATTAAATCGAAACCTTAGCTTAATTAATGTATGGTGGTAAGAGGTTTGGATTTTATTCAACACTCACTTTTTGTATTTTTTTTATAAAAAATTCTAAATCTTAGACTGTAATCTTAGTTATTACAATGGGCATAAGCAGCCATTTCTATGCTCTAGAGGTTGTATTTCTTCTATCGAATTTCTTATTTAATATTGCTTTTATAAAAGTAATTTTATTTAATTAAACTATCAATGTAGATACATATTATGATATTTCTGTCAAATGTATATTTTTTCGAAAAAATAAAGCCATATGATATTTATTATGGTTTTTTTGTTAGAGTCGAAGTTTCTCCGGGCGGGAGCTAGCTTCTCTTAGCTTTTTCTATAATATAAGGGTGTGGACTGTGGAGAGAATGGACCATACATTACATGCATGTACCATACACATTTGCCGCGCAGCTAAGGTGGAATATAGTGCTTAGTCAAATTTGGAGGCTATGACATTTGAAGATGCCTAATAATTTATCAGTTTGACTCAACCCGGCCGTCAGATATTGAATTGCCGCTCTTGTCCATCTAATAATCATGCCTTCCACCAGACTGGTTTGTTTACTTCGTTCGAATTATGCACGTTTGAAGATGCACTTGGAGAGTACGGCATGACACACCTTGACAAGTCTAACGACAAAAAATGATGCACTTTAAGTATGAGGACCGGCATGTACTTTGCTCTAAATATAATAATAACGGTAAGTAGTACTAGCATTATAGTTGCCCTAATTAATGTTGGTATATGCTTTTTACAAAGAAGGAACTACGCAAGTATATATGCAAAAAAAAACTTTGATTCTATACATCCATGTCGTTTCTAAAATTGTATACATCCATGTGAATTCCTGGAAGGCTCTGTGTTGTCGTTTCTTTTGTCTGTTGTCACCCGTACGTGTACAAACGACGACTGAGATCATACGTATAGTACAGTCTGAACTTGAACAAGCACGAACGCCCACTACGTTCCGCGTGCCCACATTGCAAATGGTTTAGCCTGGTCACTAAGCACTGCCACAGCAATTCCGGTTCCGGCCTGGTGGAGGTCGACATCAATGCACCATCCACAGCACGCCGTGAGGGGGTGTTTAATTTCTACGGTGAAAATTTTTGGGTGTCACATCAGATATTTTATGGGATGTTTTAAGGGGCTTTCGGATACTAATAAAAAAAACTAATTACAGAACTCGCCTGGAAATCGCGAGATGAATTTATTAAGCCTAATTAACTCGTCATTAGCACATGTTTATTGTAGATTTACTGCAGCATCACATTGTCAAATTATGGTCTAATTAGGTTTAATAGATTTGTCTCGCAAATTTGTTCTAATCTATGTAAGGGTTTTATAATTAGTCTATATTTAATATTTCATGCATGTATCAAACATTCGATGTGACGAGCTGAAAAATTTTGAAAGCACGGCTCAGTGCCTCAGTCACATCAAAGAAGCTCTCGACTTGCGTTGGCTATGGCTACCCCTTCCTTGTTGGGCGAGACAACGGCAGTAACATCTGCAACTGATTGCTCTGCCTTCTCAACAACTTTCTCCCTTGTTTGCTCCTAACGTGAGTATTCTCAGCGAATTCCTCAGATTATTTTTTTATGCTTGTGGTCATGTGATGTTAAGTTAGTTCCAAATTTTGCCTTAAACCAGTAGCCTCATTTCTTGCTGGTTCTACTAATAATGCTACAAGGTGTGGTAAAAAAAATAATGCTACAAGGTGCTAAAGTTGATTACTGATTACAACATTCTAATCTTATCTTAACACGTTCAGAACTTGATCCTAGCACTTTGGGCCTTAGGCACATCTTGGTCTTGTTTTCTTCTGGAACAAGTCTGTTCAGTACTCTTTGTTTCAACCCTGCTGTTTGGCTTAATGCAAAATATATATCTCTGAATGTGTTTGGATAGAAATTTTGTATGAACAGTACTAGTTGATTCCTTATGCTTATAGTGCATAATTTGGGAGATCATGGTTAAATGACTTATTTGCATACCCAAATGACTAGTTTATCTCATTATTACCAGATTGACTCCTGTATTGTGGAACGTGGAGGCTACAATTTCAATCTCTAGTACATACTATATACTGACACCTGCTGGGGGTACAAACTTATAAAAATTTTCCACGCAACAATGTTTTTTTCCAAACCCAAAACAGAACATCAAAGGTGTATGAAAACAGAAGTAGCTGGCAACTTGTCTTTCCATGGTACACTTGTTCTGTTCATCCTTCGAATAGTTCCTGCAGCATCTCCTGCACCTCCTGAGGAGAGACTCTGTTTGAACCCTGGTGTTTGGCTGAATGCAAAATATACATGTCTGATCTGAATGTGTTTGGATGAAAATTTAGTATGAGCAGTACTAGTTGATTCCTTTTGCTCACGGTGCATGATTTAGGAGATCCTGATCTGTATTACTCTGTTTTTTTAGAAAGGGCAACAAAAGCTTTGCCGCTAGTTTTATTAGATGAGAAAAAAAGAAAAAGAAACTGTACAATAAAGATTACAGGGAAGCAGGCGCGCCCCACACTATTAAACAACTGAAAAGGGAGATACTGTTACTCTGTCTGAACCCTGCAGTTTGGCCGAACAATGCAACTGTGCAAATACGCATGTCTGAATGTGTTTGGTGAACAATTTAATTTTAGCAGTAACCCTTGATTGAAGGACAGGCCTGGTGCAGTCGGTGAGTGCTAGCTCGCCGAGTCACCAGGTCCTGGGTTCGAAGCCGTCTCTCTGCAGAATTTCTGCGGGGGTAAGACTTTGCTTCGGTTATTCCCTTCCCCAGACCCCACTCATGTGGGAGCCTCTGGCACTGGGTCTGCCCTTTTAGTAACCCTTGATTCCTTAGCCTTCTAGTCCATGTTTTAGGGAGATACTATTTCGAGTACTTGTTTGCATATATAAATTTTTTTTTTGATGACAACAGGAGGGGCTTGCCTCTACTGTATTTTATTGAAAGAAAAGGCTAACTTACAGAGCAAACAGGGCAAAGCAAAAGCTGCTCAAGAAACAAAAAAAGAAAGAAAGAAAATAAGACATACAAGGTAAGTTAAACTAGATTGTTTAACCATTGTGAAACAAAAGGAAAGTAACTCTTTTTTGCGCGGTAAAGGAACAGCGCAAACTCTGATTTGAAGAACCTCTTCGCCTGAGCCAAAGAAGGCTGAACTTGACTGAAAATTAAGTCATTCCGAGATTTCCAAATGGTCCAACACATGATGAGGATCACTTCCATAAAAAAAGGCACTCGCAGCTGTTCCTTAATCAATTCCAGGTTTTGGAAGGTATCCAATTGTTCAGAAGTGTGAACCTGAATCCAGTTCCAACAGAGGGAGGCAAACGGACAGCTAAAGAACAAATGTACCAAGGATTCTTCGATGAGTCCAATACAGAGGGGACAGTTATAGTCTTCCAGCTCCATCCTTTTTCTTCTCAGAAGATTTCTAGTGCTAAGTCTGTCTTTTAACAATAGCCATCCAAAAACTTTTAACTTGTTCTGACAAGAGTTTCTCCACAGCCATCCAAAGCTTTGATGAACTATTCTTTGCCCACGTAGCTGCTTATATGCCTTTGAGGTTGAGAAACTAGAAGAGTTCCAGATATAGGTCCAAATATCAGTCTGATCATTCAATACTAATAGCTGTAAGTCTTGCTCCAACAGTTGAAATTGCTGAAAAGCCTGCTGTGAGAGTGGGAGATGGAAGAAATCTAAGAGGTTTGAGCTTTGTTTTCCTGTAGCAACAGAAGTTGTCTGGGACTTTGCAAAAGAGAAGCTCTGGGTATGAGTATTTTGGCACTCTGTTGTTCCATAGGTCTAGCCACAAGTAACAAGATTTTCCATTGTTGATATTTACTGTTGCGAGACCCTTGTATTTGTCCAGAAGTTTCAAGATGTCCCTCCACCAGAATGAGGCCTTCTTCACTTTGGATTGAGGATGAGCATTGTTGTAATAGCTTTCCCAAATTAGAGATACCCAAGGGATGTCTTCCTTATTCAAGAATTTATGTAGGTGTCTGAGAAGAAGAGCCTCATTTTTGTGTTCTTAGATCAAGAACCCCAAGGCCACCATTATCCTTAGACTTGCAGACCTCAGTCCATGCTACTTTTGGGATTTGTTTAGCATTAATGTCTGCTCCTCGCCACAAGCAATGTTTTCTGAAAATATCGATCTGTTCAATTACAGTAGCATGTATAGAAAATGTGCTCATACAAAACATTGGGAAGGCTGTAAAGACTGAATTTGTTAACTGCAGCCGCCCAGCTTGATTGAGAAAGTTTGAAGTAGCTGCTAGTCTCCTTTCACATCTGCTGACTAGGGGAGAGAAATCAATGACCTTTGGCTTCACCAGGCTGAGAGGTAGGCCCAAGTAAGTGAAAGGCAAGGACCCTTTTTCACAGCTGAAAGTTTTAGCTAAGTGATTCAGTCTGTCTTCCTGAATATTGATTGGGACCATTACTGACTTGCTGTAATTTACTTTCAACCCTGTAGATTCACCAAAGGAATGCAATAAAGCTTTTAGAGTGATTAGCTGATTACTGCAGGCTTCCAAAATAATCAATGTGTCATCAGCAAATTGTATGATTGGAAAGTCAGATGAGCAAACTAGTGGCAAGGGTAGCTTCAACAGGTTCCTGTCCTTGGCTGTATTAATAATTGATTGCAGTAGATCAGCCACAATGACAAAAATTAGAGGAGATAGAGGATCTCCTTGTCTAACCCCTCTCCTGCAATGTACTATCTTCCCAGGGACTCCATTTAGGAGCACTGATGATGTTCCTGTAGCTAACAGCTTTGTAATCCAATTGATCCATCTATCTCCAAATCCCTTGGCTTTCATAATTTTTAGGATGGCTTCATGTTCTACCTTGTCAAAAGCCTTCTCAAAGTCCAGCTTGAGAATGATCAGTTCCTTTCTTGATTTCTGACAGAGGTGAATGTACTCTAAGGCCCAAGCTAGACAATCTTGTATAGTCCTACTTTTTATAAATCCATATTGATTCTTGTGAATGATTGGTTTGATCACCTTCTGTAGCCTGTTTGCAAGCAATTTTGTGATAATTTTGAGTGAAGAATTTAGCAATGAAATTGGCCTGAAATCAGAAACTGCTACAGGGCCATCCTTTTTTGGAATTAGGGTGATGAAGGAAGAATTAATACTTTGTAGGCAAATGTCATTCCTGAAGAAAGCATCACACAGGTTGTAAAAATCTTGTGAAATCAAGGGCCAACAACCTTTGATGAATTCATTATTGAAGCCATCAGGACCTGGGGATTTGTTATTTGGAAGCTCAGCAACTACTTGATCAATCTCTAATTTGGTGAAAGGGGCTTCCAAATCTGAGAGGTTCTGACCATGAGAAAGGATTGTATCTAGGTTGAAAAGCATACCATTAAATTCTGATTTTCCCAGCCTCTCTTTGAAGCTTTCCCAGATCAGTTTTGCTTTATCTTCATGGCCTGTGAAGGTGATACCTGCCTCATCTTCAAGCAGTGCAATTGTGTTTTGCCTATTTCTGATAGTTGCATGGGCATGGAAATATCTGGTGTTGGTGTCACCATCTTTGACCCACTTTATCTTTCCCCTTTGTTTCCAATAGCTTTTCTGCTGCTTAAGTAGGGAGATCAACCTCTCACTAAGGATATTCCTAAAATTCCATTCCAGTAAAGACAAGTCCCTAAGACTTTCAATTGTTTCCATCAAAAATAATAATGCCTTCGCCTTGTCTATTGCTGTTGAGATATTAGGAGTGGTTGCTCTCCAATGCTTGATTGTTCTCCTTAGATTCTTGAACTTTCTAGAAATTTCTCTTGCTGGATCAATGTGCAGGGAAGTAGTCGTCGGCCAGCCATTTAGAAGAACTGGAATGAAATCTTCTATATCCAACCAGTAGTTCTCAAATCTGAAAATATTGCCTTTTGGGATTCTAGAGTCAATCTCTATCACACATGGCCAATGGTCTGAGGTTTCCATCACAAGTGTCTTCACAAAGGTTGTTGGGTATTTTGTTGTCCAAGAAGTTGAGGTAAAAAACCAATCCAATCTTTCTAATAAAGGATTGAACTGTTTATTTGTCCATGTGTATTGCTTGCCATGTAGAGGAATCTCAATCAATCCTAGCATGCTGATGGCTTCATTAAATTGGTACATTTCAGAGATATCACCACCTTCTTTGTTTCTGTCCTCAGGTTTCCTAATAAGGTTGAAGTCCCCAACAATCAGCCAGTCTACGTGGTCTGGCATTTGGATGTTTTTGAACCATTCAAGAAATTCTCTTTTCCCACTTGGTGTACATGGGGCATACACGGTTGTCAAGACCCAGCTGTCACCAGTAAGCATTGATGTAAATTCAGTTGATACTGCAAATTCATTCTGGAATAGTTCTGTACCACTGAAAAGAGCCCCTTTCCAAATTATTGCTATACCCCCTGAAGCACCCAAAGAAGGTCTAAAGATGAAAGCAACAAATGCCTGGGGGCAAATATTCCTAATAAAGGTTAAGTCTAAAGCCTCCCTTTTTGTTTCTTGTAGGCAAACAATGTCACAGTTGCTTTCTAATACCTTATCTCTGATCGAATTCCATTTTTTATCTGAATTCACCCCTCTGACATTCCAACATAGCACCTTCCAAAGTCTACTTGTCATGGGTTAAAATAATGGCACAAAAAGCAATATGAGAAGCTAATCATCTCCATCTCCCTTGCTGGGCTTCTTCCTCCCCTTGTTGATCTTTTCATCATCCTTGGAGGTCTTGGCAACATAGCTCTTCTCTTCATTGCTGACAGCTTCTACTGCATCTTCTTCAGAAACAGGTCCTGCTTCACTGGTTCTGTTCTTCTTCTTGCAGATTGGAGTGGGTTTGTTCTTCTTTTTGGTCAACTGCTTTTCCAGGGTATCTGGATCAAATCGACAGAACTCAGCCCCAATTTTCTTTAGGTTTTCCATTGACAAAGTTGGAGGATTGATTGAGCAGCCCGGACAATTCTTGACCTGGCATTGGTTTTGCTTGAAGCCATTGGTTTTCTCTTTGACTCTGCTGCTCCTTCTAACCTCAGTGTCAACTATTGGAGATTTGGCTTTTGACAATTTAGCTCTTTTCTTCAGGGTCTCCAGATTCTGATTGAAATCTTCCTCAGATATCTGCAGTGTTGGCGCTTCACACAATTTGCCACAGGGAATATGATTCATGGGGCTGGATCTTGGCACCAGCAGTGTTGAGTTATCACCCTGTTGTTGCAGACATGGAGCAATGCCAGCATTCAACAGTTTGCTGGTCCAGTCAAAATGATGGGGGAAGTGAAGCAAGTAGTCAAAGAAGTCTACCCAACTCTTTGGCATCTCCACCAGAATTTTCTCAGAGTTTGGATCAGTAGCAAAATTAGTCACCTCTTTCTGCGAGGCCAACCTTTTGGAGAGATTATCATGAAGAAAAGAACTCTTCTGAAAGGGAAACTGGGGTTGATGGATATTGTCAATAATCCTAACCATTCCCAACTGGATATTATCAACCTGGACAACTTCATTTTGTTGCCATTCCATTGGTTGCTCATTCAGGGCTTCTTGAATCTCATTATCATCCATAAGCGCATCATCAGGAATTTCGTGATGCAAGAGATTGTTCTCCGCTCCCAGCAGATGAGTATGTACCACCTCTATCTCATTTTCAACCACCTCTTCCTGGGGAGCAGGTATAACAGGCTGTTGTAGCACTATTTCTTGCTCCACTAGCTGAGCAGCATCCTGCTGTGGCTCCCAGTTGTTCTGTACTTGATTTACCTGAATCCCTGGGTGGATTAACACTTCCTGAGAGTCCTCAATCATTGGAGATTCATTGAGATCCTGAAGCAAAACAGGCGGTGGAGCATTCAGATTGATTCCTATGCCAGGCAGTTGCAGTTGTTGTTGACCTTGTTGAGCTGCTAGTAAAGCTTCTGGCCATTGGAGCCAGCCAAAGTTATCCTGAGGAGCATCTTCCCCATTTATTGCATTGCCAATCTGATCCCGGTTTTGCTGCTGTTGGTTATCTTGTTGATGGCCCTGAGCTTGTTGTCCTAAACCAAAAAAATCAAAGGGTAGCTGCCCTTGAATCTGGACCTGCTCTGGTAAAGCATTGTTATTCACCAAGGAATACAAAGCGCTGCCCAGAGTTAGTTCAGTGTTTACTTCATCAACTATCACTGCACTGTGGGTCCTGTCCTCATTACGGCCCACTGTCATTGAAGCATTATGAATCTTCCATGGTATTAACACCGGCTCCGGCGGGCTCACTGAGGCGCGATTCAGGGAAGATTTTTTCCACCAGTCAACAAAGGAGTGAAAGCATGGTGGGCTGCTTGTGCTCGGCCCAAGAACCATCCGCATATCCTCAGAAAACCATTTGGGCTGCAGAAAGTCACCTTTTCCTTTATTGCGAATTGAAGGCTCATTACGCGTGCTGCTCTGAAGGCTGTGAGCGGTGCAATTAACTGCAATATGCCCCCAACCCCTGCATGCTAGGCATCTGATTGGGCTTCTGCATGCACGCCTTGGGTGGTTGTCAGAAAGACAGACACCTAGGACACAAATTCAATCTCTAGTACATATATACTGACATCTGTTGAGGGTACAGACATGATAAAAAATTTCCAAGCAACAATGTTTTATTCCAAACCCAAAACACAAAATCAAAGGTGCATGAAAACAGAAGTAGCTAGCAACTTGTCTTTTCCATGGTGCACTTGTTATGTTCATCCTTCAAATAGTTCCTGCAGCATCTCCTCCACCTCCGGAGGAGAGACTCCTGGGATGATCCTATTGTTATCCTCCAAGTATTCCGTAAAGCCTGAAACGACTTTCTCGATGATAGCTTCACGCAGCCTTTTCCTCAATTCAGGATCCGGGACTTTCCAGAGCTTTTGCGCAGCGTAGGTGGACAGAAACTTGGACTCGAACTTTGGCAGCGGCGAGTCTCTCGTGAAGCAACGAAACGTGGGATTGTGCAGGCATTTCAACACTGGTGCCCAAGAAACCTGGAGATAACTCTGTATGTATCTGTCGATTCTGTTAGTGAGGCTGTTCAAAAACCATAGGTACGTGCGGTCATGGAGATGGGGAGGCCAACTTGTGTCGAGCAGCTGCCGTATGAGGTAGGAGTTGTTGATCAAGAAGATGAACCTGAGGCTCTGGTCTGTGAACGACTGCGACACTCTGGCAAGCTCTTCCTCTACGGAACCGACTACCTCCATTATCTGGGTAGTCAAAGAAGACGTATCTCCCTGATGACGTGCATAATTCGCAGTGAGCAATGCTTCAGTGGCCAACACAATATTGACATAGTTTATGACGGACCGAGTGGCCTTGTGGATAGCGGGTGATGATTGCAGCAGGGTCGTCTGAGTAGCAGAGGAGGAGTCATTGTCGTCGTCCAAGGATGGCGGAGTGACAGCAGTCCTGATGTGATGTGATCAAATGTGTCCCGTACGGCCTGGTCCAGCTTACCCAGCCCTGCTGACAAGAGGCCTCCGATGTCGTCAATTACCCTTGTGGACAGCACATGGGGTGAGGAACAGAAAGCCACCATGATCTGTTCTGAGGCTGCGGAGAGAGCATGGCGCACATCTAGCAGTGCCCGGACCCTCTCATCTGCCCACATCACAGTGCTAGAAGGAACATGCTGCTGGCTGGTGGCACTGGCACCATCAACATTCAGAGGATCAAGAGCGACAATCGCGTCAACAAAGGTGAGCATCTTCAGCAAGGTTGCCTTGAGAAACTGTGCAAATTCTGTAGCCGGTGGCCCAACGGTTGCTTCATCGTCGCTGTAAAGTCCACTCAAGCATTTCCATACGGACGTGCTGATCACCTGCAGAGCCGGGATCCAAGTCTGTGCAGGACTCTGTAGCTGCCGTGACCGTGAGATGAAGGTACTCTGCCCGGACGCGTCGAGCTCGGCAAGACGGAGAAGCCAGGCGACGTGCAGCTCCGAGAGCCACCTGTCCGGGGCAGTGGCGTTGCCGTCGGCACCGGCACGGAATTCCTCCACCAGGCCCCTCATGTGCCGGCGCGTCTTCACAACATCCTGCCTGAGCTCCATGGCACTGTCTTCCTCCTCGTCTCTGACTGGTTCGGACAAGGCGGTGTACACGGAGCCGGAGGTCGATAGAGTCATGGTGGTACGGGTACCTGAAGTGGTGGTGGTGGTGGTGCTGCCAAAAATCTGCTGGAGAGCGCCCTCGCCGTCGCCGTAGCTGCCCCCGGTGGATGAAATCTTCTTGGACCTCCATGCTCTTCGCCAGACGGCCGCCATCCCAGTCACGGCTGCTTGAAATCTCTCTGTCAGTCTGTCTGTGCGTGCATTTGATGCTGGACGCGCACGCGCACGCAGACGCCCAGTTTTGATCAAAAAAAACTGCGGTGAGCGAGGACATTTCTCCCATGAGTGTCCCAAGAAGGAGGAGGCGTTGCTTGCCAACACCAACGACGAGCCGACGCTCACGTAGAGCGGGATGCACGGCGATGTCATGGTTCAAGGGGAGATTGTTACAATAAACCATGTCACGTTCGTGCATGATGTGTGAGTCATCGATGGTGCGCGTGTTCGAGTTCGTGTTGAAGTCCATCGACCGGGTCGAGTCTATCGTGTGTCGATGTTTAGTTTAGGTAGAGTCTGTCGAGTTCAGGTACGAGTGTGTCATGTACTACTCAGTCCTACATGTAGGTGCTTGTAGGCTATTTTTAATTAGCGCTAGTGTAGCAGATGCGGCTATCAATTTGGAGACCGGATCCTGCGGATCGTGGAGCTTGAGTTGTGTGGTGCATGCATCAGGTAGTGGCCAGGGCATGCAAATCCATGTGCACACGCATGCATGAGTTCCGGCGTGCAGGTTGTTGCTCAGGTGTGTGTCGTTGGACTACAAATAGCCGTGTACTCATGACAGCTGAGAAGCTCTCGTGTCGTGTATTTTCCAATTAATAAAAGCCAACATACGGGCCGTCCAGCGGCCGGGGCGTTTGTCGCCAGCAAAACTCGTGTTACTGTTCATCTTCCACCTCCGTCTCCTCTCGTGTGTGAGCGCTTGAGTGTAGTTCGTGCTGCCCAGAGCTAACAATTGGTATCGGAGCCGGTGTATGTACTACAGTGGTTCCATCAGTCCACCATGAGAACCGCCGAAGAAGAAGCGTGTGATCCCATGCAGAGGACCAGCGGCAACGGCGATGGCCGGTGGTGATAAGAAGGGTGAAGGCACCAGCTCGCCGCGTACGGTCGTGGTGGAGCGCGTCTTCGGTGGCGCCGAGATCCCAAAGCTGAAGCAGTCTTCCTTTTTCCCTGAAGATGTGCGGCCGGTGAGACCTCACTGGAAGCAGGCAATCTCATTGCTGGATTCACGGGAAAACGGAACCAAAGGGAGGTGCAGGGCGCAATGGTCTCGCTTCCTTGTCCGCGACGAGCCGCGCCGCCGCCGCTGCCGCCGCCGCCGCTCCCATTCCCGAACGAGAGGCGTTGGCGTTCCCTGTTCTCTTCTGTCCTCACATCTCTCTGTTAGACCTATTGGGCCACTTCTAAAGGCCCATGACCTTTTCTCAAGCCCAAACAATCCTTTTCCAAATTATTAAAGTTTCAGGAAAATCTAATTTGCACCACATTTTGTCTTTGAAAGTAATTTCTTACTCTCCGTTAGTGAGCCAGACTTCACTACTTTGGACCGACTCTATTGTAAAGAGTACTTCCACCGTCCGTAAAAACATGTAACTATGGGTTACGTGCCAGAAAAAGTAGTTCAAGTTTGACCAAATTTATAGTGAATAGTATTCATATTTATGGCTCCAAATCAATTTATTATAAAAATATATTTCATAATTAATCTAATGATATTTATTTGATATCATAAACATTGATACTTTTTTGGTCAAAGTTAAGATACTAAAACGTGACACTGTGCTAGAATTGCATGTTTTTGAGGACGAAGGGAGTATATTCTATTAACATGTACATGTACGAGTACGATGCCAAAGAGATGCAACCGTCAGCACATATCTTATGGTGGGCATCGAAATTACCATAATGTTGTAAATGCATGTGCATTTTCTTATAAACTTGGGTCAGATTGAGAGGTTGACCTAGGGAAAAATTAAAGGGGTAAAGTCTATTTTTAAGTTCCAACTTATACGGCAATCCAAATTTCAACTTTGAACTACAAAAACAGATACCAGATGGCCTCCGGCTGTCAAAAGCAGATAAATTTGGTCCTCAGGTTCAAATATGATTTTTTTTCTATTCTGTAAATGTAATAAAAAAATCTAGTTTAATATCTAAATCATAACTGTTTATTTTAAATCAAGAAATGTGGAACTAATACCATTTTTATAAAAATGTTATCTACCTGTTTTTGTCTTTTAAAGTTAATTGGGACTTATTTATTTTTGTTCCTATTAATATATTGTCCAAAGTTATGCTCAAGCCCTGTTCGCTTGAGCTTATTCAGCACTACTTTTCAGTCATGGAACAATGCTTTTCTCTCACAATATTTCAGCATAAGCTAAATTTCAGCATAAGCTAAATAAATAAGATTTGAATAACTCCAAATAGAGCATAGCAGGACAGATATCACTTTTAAAAGGAAATTGGTACTAGTTTCATATTGTTCTTATATAAAATATACTCTCTCCATTACAAATTATAAGTTGTTTTGGCTTTTTTTAGGCATATAGGACGTGTTTAGTTCACGGCCGCACCTCTCCGCACCGTAATCCATGTCTTCCCATCTGCAGGTACGTTGATGTTACTAAAACTCGAAACAAGAATGATAACACTACAACCTTTCACCATTGCAAAGTAGATGTGTTTAATGTTGCGATTGATCAACAACTGTATGAGTTAGAAGATCAATTTCATTGTCAAGCGACAAGCTTTTGTCCCTTTGTGGTCTATGGATCCAAGTCCGGAGGCATCGGCATAAAAAAATACATGCAGTCTAGTGGAAAATACTATCCCGCTGATTTCTTAAGTCAAGAAAGAGCTCAATTAGAATGCCAACTATCACGTTTTAAACTTGATGTATGCGTCTTGATGGGGCCATCAACGTTGAGTAAGGTTGTCGGGCGTGAGGACTTTGTTTTGGATGAGGACTTAGTTTTGCTGTAATTAAGACTTTGAGTTGACTTGATGTTCTTAGCCCAATAATCCTGCGATTACTGTCCTAAGATTTTTGTATGTTTTATTCTACTTCAGCTTAATGAAAAACGTGCCTAGACACGTGAAAAAAAAGACAAGTCGTGAGCTACTTCTGTTTCGCATATGTTTGCCATTTTGTTTTGGGTTTGGAATAAAATGTTGTTGCTAGGAATTTTTAATTGTGTTTGTACCCTCATCAGGTGTCAGTATATTCTATAGATTGAGTATCTATCCTCCACAGCAGAGGGGTTGGTCTATATGGTTGCACAGAAATGATATTGTTTTTAAAAAGAAAAAAAAATTGCTCTCCTTTGCTAGTTATCTATGCAATTTTCCACAGGCTATCCATCAGCGGATGGAGTTTCAGGATACGATTATGGCGGCATCGTGACAATTGGAGCAAGTGACGAAGGATATCTTTACCTGGCATATGGGTAGCGATCTAGTCTTAGAATTGAATGTCACTAGAGTATAATCAAAATATTTTTAATCTTAAGCTATGTGCCTGTCACTTAGGAGGCTGGAAGGTTGTTTTAAGGCCATGTATCAACTTGGTTTACTGATCTTGGGATGAAATAAAATCTTCCCTTTTCCAAAAAAACAACAACAACAGAGGGGTCAATCTGACAACGAGATGAAGTAGGCAATTATCTATACAAATGTGGACTTGGACTAGTATTATCTCCCTAAATGAGTACTGCTAAACTTAAATTAGTGACCAAACATTTAGACCTGTATATATATTAGCACTGTTTGGCCAAATAGCAGGGTTGAAGCAGAGTAGTGCCGAATAGACAGTTTCAGACGTATTGAAGACCAAGAACGCGCTAGAGTGTAGATCAATCAAGTTGTGAACAGTAAGGTAAGATTAGTAATTAAGTTGTAATTAGATAATCAACCTTGGCATTTAGTAGCAGCAATAGATGAGGCTTCTGTTTCAAGGCAAACTTTGCAATAAAATTAATCTCTCACCAGAGTCCATACTCTAGCCTCTCTTTGTTTTTTTTTTCACAACCATGCATTACATGTATATCATTAAGAAGGAATAGAAGTTTTTGTTACAAAGTAAACTCCGGACGGCCTAGAATGCGAGCGGCACACCGCGGCCGCACAAAGATAACCCTGCAACAAATAACGATCGCGGCACTCAGAGAAGATTACATGATGATAGATTTTGCGACTTTAGTGGAGGGGGGGGGGCGCTGTCGTCCAGCGTCTCTGGACGCCCACAATGCAGCAAGGTGGCTGTACCCCACCTGCGACCAACGCACGATCTCACTGGAGTTGAGGCCGCGCATGTTCCAACACCACAGCTTTTCTTGATCCATGAACACAGGATTGCGACGAGGTAAGGGCACAGCTACACGGTGGCACGCCGCGACCCAAACCGCTTGCGTGCTGGGAACAGCTCTCTCATGACCTCTTTCGTGGATGATGACAGAGGGCCGGAGAACGTTTTGCGGAAACGACGTGCGCCAGAATCCTCCGAAGTGGGCAGCGGCACATCCCTGCCAAGCTTCTTGAGCATAACATTTGTGGCCTGAACCTCAGAGTTGGACGGCTTCGGCTTGTCAGCCAACCTGGTGCTGCGCCTGGGGACGATGCTGTAGCCCGACACCTGAGACACCCTTAGCCTAGGGGGCGACGTCAGGATCGGTGTACTGAGGTTGGAGAAAATCAACGAGATGAAATCGTCGACGGAGGTCACAGTAGGCGCAGTGGCAGGTGCAGCAGCCGCGGCGGCCATGGTTGCACAGGCAGGCGCCACTGCGTCTGGGGCCCATGTGTGCGACGCCGACGTGTCGGTCGTGTGCGACAAGGGGAGGGCCTCAAGCCCGTCACCTGACAATAGCTCTAAGTCAACCTCCGCAGCATCCAAAGTGTGATGCACAGGGCTCAGAGGCTCCGCGGGCAGGGGCGAGGCATCCGCTGTGACGACACCAGCCACTATGGTGACCTGCGACGATTCGTCCGGGAGCGAAAGGTCGGCGGAGCCCTGTACAGTCGGAGGAATCCTGCAGGCCAGCACCGCGCCCGACGAGCTAGCTGCATGACAGAGAGGTGCCTTCAGGAGCGTGACCTGCGAGACTGGAGGCACAGCTGGCGACTGAGCAGCAAGCTCAGCCTCCACCTGCATGGGGTCCGACGCGGACTCAACCTGGTACGTGCGTTCAGGCACGTGGAGCTCGAGCAAAGAATGTGAGTCCACCAGCGTGGCCACGAGGAATGACGGAAATCTTGGCAACCGGATTATACTCTGGCATGAGGGCACCTACCAGAGCATGAGCAGCCTCTGCAAATGCAGGAGGAGAACTGGAGAAGGCCTTGAGCTACCACCAGTGAACTGCAGCTCGTCATCGTTGCCAGTACTTCCACCACCACACCTGTTCTTCGGTTCGCCGGGCCCGCGCTTCCACATGCTGCTGATGGCCCGCGCCTGCCGGGAAATTCGGACAGGCAGGAGTACTCCCCACCCCCTTTTCATCATTCTCGTCTCACGCACGCGCGCAAGCATGGAGGGTAGAAATGGTAGCCGTAGCCCTTCTTGGAGTTGGAGCTACTTCGAGGAGACCGGATCCACCGTTAGCTGCTCATCAGGTACCGTCTCAACTGCCTACGCATCTAGCTTCTCTCGACTGTCCTCTTTCTCTACGGAGGCTGCGGCGGCCATGCTCTTTGAGTTGGGGATCCACGGTGACGAGGACTTGCCCTGGGATTGGGAACGAGAAGAAACACAGGAGGAGGAGGAGCACATCAAAAGCCTGGTCCAGGAGTTCTTCGTTGCGGCGTCGGCGGATCCAAGCATCAAAGGCGGCGACACGAGTGTCGTCGAGAGGTGGCTCACAGAGCTGGGCGTCAGCTGGGTTCTTCAACTTCAAGTCGCTGATGGTGGTGGGTTCAAAATCGAGCATCCTCCCGATGAAGCACAGCAGGTTTGGATTCGGGCTCTTTTCAAGATCATCAAAACCATCCGTACCAAGGCATCGCTCTTTCCAGATCGTGGCTCCTTGGGCATGACGAGTATCCGTGAGGACGACGAAGAAGAAGCAGCAGCAGCTGAGGCTCAGAGTTGTCTTCCGGATCAATTCCAGTTTGCACGTTTTGTCCAAGATACCATGTCCAAAATGCTGGATTTTGTTGACTTTATTATTATAGCTGTTCCTCTAGGTCCGAGTCTAGATGAGGTGCCGGCACTATACCAGAAGATGAACACCCTGTTGTGTGTGCGCGGTGCTCTGTCCGAGGCCTTATCCCACATCCGTTTGCCATCTTCTTCACAAGTTAGAAGGGTACAGGGGGAGATGGTCGGCCTCTTGTCAGCAAAGGTGGACAAGGCGTCTAAGGCTGTATGGAACACAATGGAGGATATCTGGGATCGTATCATGGAGGACAGTGAAGACTACACGCCTACCGATCAGACTTCACATGGATCGTCGTCCGACATTCACAAGGTCACTCGGTCTGTAACAGCTCACATCATGTACCTGTGGGAAAGCTACTGGTCAGTGAAACCTATTGCATTCGAAGCAGCTTGCCTTGGTAAGTATGCCGCCGAGATTGGGAACACCACTAATCCTTTAGCCAGCCTGACAATTGAGATGATGTCGTGTCTAGAAAAAAAGCTTGGCAGATTGTCGCGATCTTTCCCAGACCAGGGCCTCAGGTACCTCTTCTTGGTCAACAACTCACGCTACATATGGCAGCAACTTCGTGATCATACTACAAATGGCAGCAACTTCTTGAGCTCATACTTCACAGCCCTCGGCCGCACAATCAAGAACCACAAGCAGACCTATCTGCAACTGTCCTGGGCACCGGTGTTGTCATGTTTGGTCAATCCTACACCTCACTGCTTCGTGAAAAACTACTCCCCACTGTCCAAGTTCGAGCATGAATTCCAGAAAACCTACACTAGCCAAAAGTTGTGGAAGGTCCCAGATCCTGAGCTGAGAAAAAAGCTGCGCAAAGCTATCACTAAGAATATCATTCGAGGCTATACAAGGTACATTGAGGACAACGATGTTTCCACCCCAAAATTAACCCCCCAGATCCTGGAAGAGATGTTGCAAGAGCTATTCGAAGGATGAACTAATACCACACCAGACAAGTCAGCGTAGATAAATATGCAGTTATGTTACCTTCTGTGTCGATTTCGGAGAGAAATAATGTTAACATTGCTGCTTCAAATGTCATGGCTTTTGAAGCTGGGAGTGAATGAAACAGATATAAGGTTGCAAGCACTATATATACCCCAAAAAAAACTTCATTTGGCTTTTGTACTCTGTTTATCGTTTCTGAAATAACTAAATATGGAATAGCAAAGAGCTTTATTATGTACATTCTGCCTTGCAGGTTTAGCACCAACAATATTCATATGCTCCTCTTTCTGTTCAAATCAAATCTCCACGGATTGTCATTTGTTCAAATGAATTTGTATGCCATAACTTAAAACACTGCTCAAAGTTATTCTTGTTATGTGATGCCACCCTAGATCAGTAGCAGTACATGTGTGGCTCCAGCCTCTCGTAGATCCTCTGCAGGAGCAGATAGGAAGTGGTTTCCTGAGACAACATCATGTCATACAGATTATTATTATTGTTACTGTCTCATATTGCAGAAGACACAAAGTAGTGAGACCGACGCCCACATGAGGCCATCGCCCCGAGAAGCTGGAGAGCGCTCGCCACTCCGGCCGCTGGCCGCAGAGCTTCGCCCAGGGCTGCCGCCTGTGGGTTCTGAGGACGGTAGAGATAACCAGGAGGGCACTGGCCGGGGAAGCCGAGACGACGGTGAGCGATCCTAACCCGGTAGCCTCCGGCCGGTATTCGACGGATGACGACCCTTGCTGGAGCGCGTCCTGGCTGGAGCGCACACGCTGAGGAATACCGGGAAAGTCAAGTATTTTGAGACTGCGGGAGTATTTATTTTCACAGGCGACAGATCAACAGTGTGTGTTATAATTTAATTGTAAGCAGTAACATTTACTTGCTCAAAGTCAGTAGATGCTTTTTACAATCAACTACTATACAGGTATGCAAAAACATCTTTGGCTACATCAATGTGGTTCCTACAAGCTGGGCTCTCCATTTCCCTTTGTGATTGCTCTCGCACAAATCCCTCAAAAGCATATACACCACGACGAGCTAGCTAGCCGGGCGCCTTGTGATATCTCAAGCGACAAACAACTCGGCCTGGCCGTCAATGAACAAGCTCATGAACTCCTCCCCGTCCACGGTCTCCTTCTCGATCAGCAGTTGGGCGAGCTTGTGGAGGATGTCAATGTGCGAAGTGATGATCTGCGTTGCTCTAGAGTAGGCCTTCTCCACGAGTTCCCTCACCTCAGCGTCCACAACATCCGCTGTCGCCATCGAGTAGTCCTTCTGGCTCGACATCTGTGAAAAAGAATGTGAATATTTGTCAGAATACTCTTCAGGCCCAGTTTAGTTGTGAAAATTTTTGGGGAAAAATTCCTGTAGCACTTTTCGTTGTTATTTGGCAAAATTTGTCTAACCATAGACTAACTAGGCTCAAAAGATTCGTCTCGACATTTACAGACAAACTGTGCAATTAGTTATTTTTTTACCTACATTTAATGCTCCATGCATGCGTCCAAAGATTCGATGTGACAGTTACTATGCAAAAAATTTTGCCTGTTTTTGGGCATCTAAACACGGCCTCAGACTGGTGCTAGAAAATGTGAACATTTGTCAGACTACTATTCAGACTGGCTAAGAGTTAGCTAGCCAGGCAAATTCTGAGAAGAAAAAGGTAGTGATGATGAGATATTTCCATGTTAGGCAGGGCAACCTGGGTTGCAGCAGCCACACAAAATAAGATGCGTGCCTATTCACAGTTTCACACTGTTGGTACAAACCGATGATGACAGAATTGGCAGTATACAAGTGGCGTGTTATGCAAACACATTAGATGGGGATCCAGGTTGCAGTGGTCATCAAGGTAAGTAGGCACTACAGAACATGTAGAAAATGACCTTCCCTAGATGCTGGTGGAGATTTCTGGAAACCGAGCAAATGGAAACAGCATTGTTAAGCACATATGCTGTCGTTGTTGGAGTTTACATGCATAGTTCTTCAGTTCGTTTTTACATGTCCTTGATTTCAGGCTAACATAATTGTTCTTGCAAGTCCATTTCAGTTACAGTGGCATACCTGTTGCCCCAAGAAAGGGTTTCCACCAGGTCCCCCAATCGCAACTTGGCCGATCTTCTTACTGAATCCAAATCTTTCGACCATTTGTCTTGCGACACGTGACACCTGCATAAAGTCGTTGGAAGCTCCTGTTGTCACCTTTTCTTGGCCAAAGATCACCTCTTCAGCAACCCTGCAAACCATGAGATTAGCTCACACAGTCCATCAATATGCGCAACAACAACAGTCAATGATGCAGAAATGAACAAAAATTTCAGAAAGAGCACCTGCCACCAAGGGCTACAGCCATTTGGTTCTCAAGATAGCTCCTGCTGTACAATCCAGATTCTAGCCTTTCTTCGCTTGGAGCAAAGAATGTGAGTCCACCAGCCTGGCCACGAGGAATGATGGAAATCTTGGCTACTGGATCATACTCTGGCATGAGGGCGCCGACAAGGGCATGACCAGCCTCTACAAATTCCAAAGTTCAATAACAGATTAGGAACCTGAGCCCACAAGCAGATTAAAACTTCTTGTTATAATATGATTTGACAACATTTACCATGGTACGCGACAAGCCTCTTCTTCTCCTCAGAAACAACAGCATTTTTCTTCTCAGGCCCAGCAATGATTCTCTCAAGAGCATCAGAGATCTCATCCTTGCTAATTTCCTTTAGATCACGGCGAGCAGCAAGGATGGCAGCCTCATTCATGAGGTTTTGGAGGTCAGCACCAGTGAACCCAGGGGTCCTTCTAGCAATTTTCTCAAAGTCGACATCTTTCGCCAAAGCCTTTCCTCGGGAGTGGACCTATTTGATTAAACAAACATGACTTGTAAGCTCAAGTGTACATTTAAAATGAACTTAAGATACTGGGAAAAAGCAAGGATGTTTTTAGACACATAACTTTGTGCATGCTAGTATATCTTGTACCTAGAAAGGTTAGCAGGAGTAGATGGTGATACAAAGGGAATAGTGGTTGGAGCTCACAGAGCTAGTAAACAATATATGTTCTAATATTACAAGGATATGAATCCTTTGTTCTGTTATCCGATACATAGAGCCATGGCATTGGTGATTTAACAAATCACCCTTATGACTTATATACATTTAAAGGACAGCCAACTGGTAAATATCTAGCCCCATTTCCACTAATGAAATTAGTTATGACTCAGCAACTTATAACACTCTAAGAAGATGTGGAGCGTCTCCAGTGTCCAGGCTAACTATTGCAAAGTTTCAATTTTTCATCTGTGTTTGTCAATTTCCAAGCAAGGAAGTACCCTTTGCTAGACAAACTGCATCAATGTCACTTAACGAATGCAAAAGTATCTTCAGTGGCAGGTGGCAGGGCTCTAAGCAGGTTTATAATAAGTTCATCAATACTACTAGTAGTTCAGAAGCATATCAACTGCTAGGTAAGCACAAATTTACAGGTTAGTAGCAACAGGGGTTCGTCACTGACAACTGACCTCAAGAATCTTGACGCGTCCGGCAACATCTGGCCTGTCAACGGTGACCTGCCTATCGAACCTCCCTGGCCGCAGAAGCGCCGAGTCCAGCACATCGGGCCTGTTGGTGGCAGCAAGCACAATGACACCGCTGTTGCCAGCGAAGCCATCCATCTCCGTCAAGAGCTGGTTAATGGTCTGCTCCCTCTCGTCATTACCCCCACCAAGTCCGGCACCACGCTGCCGCCCGACAGCATCAATCTCATCAATGAAGACAATGCAGGGCGCCTTGGCCTTGGCCTTCTCGAAGAGGTCGCGCACCCTGGAGGCACCGACACCGACGAAGAGCTCGACGAACTCAGAGGCCGCGCAGGAGAAGAAGGGCACCCCAGCCTCCCCAGCGACGGCACGCGCGAGGAGGGTCTTCCCAGTCCCAGGCGGGCCGACGAGGAGACAGCCCTTGGGGATCTTAGCTCCGAGCGCGGTGTACTTGTCGGGGTTCTTGAGGAAATCGACGACCTCCTGCAGCTCGAGCTTGGCCTGGTCCGCACCAGCGACGTCGAGGAACGTGACGCCCGTCTCAGGCACCTCCTGGAACTTGCTCATGGAGCGGCCGAAGTCCATGGGCCCGCCGAGCCCGCCGGGGCCAGCGCCGGGCCCGCCCTGCGCGCGGCGGAAGAGGAAGAAGAGGCCCGCGAAGGCGAGGAACGGGAAGAGGAGGTTGCCCACGAAGGCGACGAACCCGCCCGGGCCCGCCGACTCGCCCTCGGAGACGGAGATGTCGACGCCGTTGGTGGCGAGGATGTCGATGAGGTCCGGGTCGTTGGGGACCACGACGGTGGCGCGGCGGCCGTCGACGGCCGTCAGCTGGAGCAGGCCGCCGTCCTTGGTGAAGCGCACGCGCTCCACCTTGCCGCGCTTGACGGCGGACAGGAACTCGCTGTAGCGCCACTGCGCGCCCTCGGGGAGGTCGGAGGCCGCCGCGGAGGGCTTGGGCGCCGTGAGGAGAGAGTTGGAGAAGGGGTTGGTGGTCGGGGTGGGCGCCTCGGCCTGGAGCTCGGGCGCCGGCGCGGGGGCCGGGGCCGGGGCCGGGGCGGGGGCAGGCGCGTCGGCTGCGAGCGCGGGTGAGGTGGCGAGAGCGAGGAGCGCCGCCGCGGGGAGGGGCTTGGCGAGAGGGAGCCGCGGCTGGCGGAGGCTGGAAGGCTTGGGCTTTGGGAGCGAGGCGGTGATGAGGAGGTGGGAGGACGACACCGACGGCGGCGCCATGGCTGATGAGTAGGTAGTTCTTGCCTTCTAGGCGGATGTGAGGTGGGAGGCGGGACCGGGAGAAAGGGGAGAGCTTGGGGAGATGAGATATAGCTAGGGGATGGTTTGCCGATTGACGTGGAGACGATGACGGCCATAGATCTCACTCTGCTATCTGGAGGCAGGGAAAGCGCGACTTGT
Organism: Saccharum hybrid cultivar R570; assembly: GCA_038087645.1. Taxonomy (NCBI): domain Eukaryota; kingdom Viridiplantae; phylum Streptophyta; class Magnoliopsida; order Poales; family Poaceae; genus Saccharum; species Saccharum hybrid cultivar. Next base: position 63,755,712 of record JAQSUU010000259.1, read on the forward strand.
ACACTCACCTGTTGAGAGCCTGTTTAGTTGGCCACCCAAGCAAAAAAAAAAAAAAAAAGTTTATGCAGTACCCGTCACATCGAATCTTTAGACGTATGTATGGAGTATTAAATATAGATAAAAAAATAACTTATTGTACAGTTTATATGTAAATGTCGAAACGAATCTTTTGAGCCTAGTTAGTCCATAATTGGATAAATTTTATCAAATAACAATAAAAAGTGCTACAGAAACTTACTCAAAATTTTTCACCAACTAAACAAGCCCTCAGTGTTTGCACTCCACGGGCGATCCACAGATATTTGGCCACCAAGTTCTTCTACCCAAATCCAACACCTCAAGCCTCAAGCAGAGACTGCAAACTTGAGGTTTCAGAATCTTTGGATTGGTATGTGCTGCATTTTAATAGTATGTTTTTATTTCTGTTTCCCCCTCCTTATTGTCGGGTAGACAGGGTGTGACATCCTGTTGTGCAGCACTACTTAAGCAATATGTTTCAGCGAACAAATAGTATTTTCCTCTCACACCAAACTAGCATAAGCATCAACGTAAACCAAATTTCAGCGAAAGGGAATGGTTGGAAGATTCTAGGTGTGTCTAATCTGTGTTCGATTGTTTGTAGCAAAAAACTACCAAAATAGCCAAGCAAATTAATTTGACATGTGCTTATTGGAAGATCACCATAGTTTATTTCATTTTCATGCTGTTACTGGTAGCTACAGGCCCGTATTAGGGGTAGGGGCAGCCAGTGCGACACCCACGGGCCCATGTCGATTGGGGGCCCATGAGTATATGTATCTATAGTATATGTATTTCAGTATTTGGCTCATAGTTCACTCGTTTAGGTCCACTCTAATGTGCGCGGCGTTCGACAACTAGTCCTCAGCTCCGTGCATGCCTGTCTGCAAACCTTCATATTCACTCGTCGTTTGTATTCGTGACTTTCCGTGACGGCATGAGTGTCATGTGTTGTGGCCGTTTGCATCTGTATATTCTCAGCGACTTATAATATAGTTATTTCACCATTGTTTAGTTTCTTTGCTGTAATATGGCTATTTTTTGAACTAAGTATATGTTGCAAGTTAATTCTTATTACTACTATATAATTCAAACATCATGTTAAAATATTAAGTTGCTAGACCCTTACTATCTTGCTTTACTGTCTTGCTTACCAAGAGCCCTAGAAATTGTTGAGACGGTCCTGGCTAGCTAGGACGGACAGGAGGCACCAGGTGTCCAGGTGCGCTGCGTCTGCGTGTCACCTCGAACAACAGATAATTTCCCGCATTGTTTTCTTTTTAGCTTCATTGAATTGAAAAAAGTTTATGAAAAAACAAGATGCGTGCAGCAGCCGTCAGTTTTTGTTTGCCTGTATATTTTGGTAGGTTTTTTTTTGCAACAGGCGTGGCTTTTGGATCAAAAAGACATTGAGTGAGGCCCTGTTTACTTCCCGTGCAAACCCAAAATATTTTCTCTTCCACTCATCACATCGAATCTTTAAACGCATGCATGGAGCATTAAATGTAGATAAAAAAATAATTAATTGCATAGTTTGTCTATAAAGTTCGAGACGAATCTTTTAAGTCTAATTAATCTATGGTTGGACAAATTGTACCAAATAACAACGAAAAGTGCTACAGTAACTTTTGACCCCATTTTTCTCAATTAAACACAGCCTTAGCAGCGGAGGTAGAAACTGCCACGACATTACTACATTCTCCACCGCCACAAAGCGAATGCGAATTGGGCCGCCTGGGTCAGCAGCCCACTCTGGCCTCTGGGCCACAACATAGGCTTGCCGTTTTAGGCCCATTCATAGCCTATAGGAAGGCCGAATAGCACCAAAGGAAATGCAGCCACAAAACTGTCTCTAGTTCATATGATTTTGGTTTTCTGGTCTCTTGAGCTCGTAGGTACTCCACAATCCTGGTTTCGTGTAATCGATGGTGGTATTACTGAGCTTTTATAGTAACATTTCCTGTAGATATTAGGCCCATATTTTGTTTTGTTTATTCCACCTTCATCGCGTGCACCTGCTCCACGGCCCAGCCTCGCGCTGCCCAGACCCGTGCGCCATCGTGGCCACACGCCGCTGCACCACCCCGTGCCGCGTGCCACCCAGCACCGCACCCAACCGCACCGCCCAGACCCACGCGCCACCGCGACCGCACGCCACCGCACCACCCCGTGCCGCACGCCACCGTGCGCCGCCCAACCTCGTGCCACTGTCTGCTATGGAGAGAAAGGAGAGAGGGAGTGGGGAGGGGCGTCACTGCCTGCTATGGAGGGCGCCGCAACAAGGGAGAGAGTGGAGAGAGAGAGATTGAGAGTGGGGGAGAGCATGGTGCCGTCGGCTGGTGGGGGAGTGGGGAGAGGAATGCAGAAGAGAACCCTAACTTTGGCTTTTATATGAGCCTAGGATTAACCGAGGGGGGCAACATAAAGGTTGTTGAGTTAGGGCAACCGTCTTGGTTAGTAGGCGTTAACCGAGGTGGTTCGCTTACGTTGCCCGCCTCGATTAAGCATTAACCGAGGCGGTTGCTGGGTCGGCTGCCCTGCCTCGAATAACCGAGGCGGGCAACTGGCCCAACCGCCTCGGAGCCCATTTTCGAAATGCCTGGGATAAGTTTTTGTGTAGTAGTGAGTATGGTCTTTAATTTTTGTTCGCTAATCAGAAAGACTCCTTTGTCTAGTATATAGAGCTAGGAGGGATTGACCCAGTAGCTATATAGATAGTCTTCTATATTGTCTAGGCACCATAACAATAAAAAAAGAAGATGTTTCATGGTTTTGCTACAATTACAAAAACACTACTTTTGACTGTCTTTCCAATTCCTCTTAGTTAGGTTGTCTTTTGTTAAAATTACCTCCCGATGGAGATACCAAAGGAAAGGAACTTTTAACCTCCAAATCGATTCATGAGAGAAGGTTGTATTCTTTGTTGTGAAGATACATAGACCACTGTAAATTGACCAATGTTATGTAAGCTCAAAATAAACAAATATCTCTCATCAGTTAAATTGATACGGATAATCTTAGCTACTAAGTCTTTCTATTCATTGAGTTTATCCTGGCCCCCACCAGAGCCCTGCAAAATGAATTATTCAATGGCGTTGATCTAATAACATTGGCTATTGTATCATGTGGATGATTTTTAATATTACAAAGTGTGGGATTGAATGGACAGTTGCCTAGTCATGTATATTCGCACAATCTCGTTTGTGATCCATCATTGATTTTAGAGAAACCATAGGCCAAAAACTACATGTACCCTTCCAAAAATGATTGATTTTGGCATGGAATTGTGGGAGAGACTTTGAGCTTAGATACTTGTTTCTAAGCAAGGTTTGCCAAGTCTCTTCTTCATTAAGCATTTTTATAATCCACTTACTTATTAGACATTTATTCTGAACTTAGAGGTCTATGATCTCAAGTCCTCCTTAGTCTTTAGGGCGACATAAGATGTCCCATTTGGCAAGGTAATACTTTTTTTATTTTTATCGTCTTGCTAATAAAATCTAGAGATGTAATAATCTAGTTTTTTTAAGAACACCTTTCAGTATTTCAAAAAAGGACATCATGAACATGGGTAGGGCACTGAATTTAGAAGGACTAATCTACCTTCATAAGATAAATTCTTCGCTTTCTAGCAAGTCAACTTTTTTAACCTCTCTATGATGCTCCTTCGGTCTATATATATTATGGAGTTTTTTTATGATGCATTGTTATATCTAAATATCTGATAGGATATTCATTTGCATCATATCCAAAGAGCTCAATATATTGGTTGTCAAAATCTTTTGCATCGCCATAACAAAAAGATTTCGCTATAACATTGGTGATGTTGGCAATTGAATTACCCTAAATGCCAAATGCAAGACTTGATTTACTATTTAGTGCTACAATCAAAATCCTAAAGATTTGTAGTAAAACATATATTTGAAAATCCACTAAGACCTTATTTGGTTGTACTTGTATCCACCAATCCACATGTATTGGAGTAGAAAACTAATTAATTTCCGCCTTCAATCCACTCCAACACTGGGTTGAGGTGGATACGAGTATAACCTGTCAATCCTAAGAAAGAGTTATAAGTATTGGGGGGGAGCGTGCTGCTGCTCACCTTCTGACAATCGAAGGCCTCACTTAGGGGCGAAGGCCTTCGACCAGCTGAGACACAGTTACTAGGCAACACTTAGGTGGTGTTTAAATCAAGGTGCTAAAGTTTAGGGGTGTCACATCGGATATCACATGAGAGTGTTCGGATAGTAATAATAAAACAAATTAGAGAAGTCCATCCATCTCCGTCAAGAGCTGATTAATGGTCTGCTCCCTCTCGTCATTACCCCCACCAAGGCCGGCACCACGCTGCCTCCCGACGGCATCAATCTCATCAATGAAGACAATGCAGGGCGCCCTGGCCTTGGCCTTCTCGAAGAGGTCGCGCAACCTGGAGGCACCGACACCGACGAAGAGCTCGACGAACTCAGAGGCCGTGCAGGAGAAGAAGGGCACCCCAGCCTCCCCAGCGACGGCACGCGCGAGGAGGGTCTTCCCAGTCCCAGGCGGGCCGATGAGGAGACACCCCTTGGGGATCTTGGCTCCGAGCACGGTGTACTTGTCGGGTTCTTGAAGAAATCGACGACCTCCTGCAGCTCTGACTGCGGTCAATCGCGAAACTGTCACGCTCTTCGCCTCCTCATCCATCTCGTGCTGCAGGTGTGCATCGATTTAGGCAAGGATAGAAGACAGGAAAGAAGCGAGTTGGCGCGGGAAAGATTGGCACGCTTCTTGCCTTCTGGAGCGCGCCGCAGCCGGGATCCCTACGCCTCGCGTAGGGACGACGCCGGTACAACGCGTGTTCGGTCGGCGAGGAGACCTCAGAGTACAGGCCGTGATCGTCTAGCTTGCTGTCTCTTGCTGTTAGCGAGGAGTTTTCTGCAAAAGTTGCATCAAAAAGACGGCTTGTAGAGCCGTGTTGTACGTGTCTGAGCACGCGATGCAAAGGGACCGGAGCCAATTATTGTACTACTCGTTGTACGGTGTCAGCTTTGCATTGCATATTACCACCAGTAAAAATATGTCTATAGCGGTGGTTTATAGCCTTGGCTCACACCTCGATTTTTACTGGTGTCTGCTCTTTATAAATCGCCAGTGGGGAAAAAAAACCAAGCACCAACAAAAATCATTTGTAAATAGGCTCCATTTTCAGAGCCAGACCTTTTGTAAATAAATTTTGAGAGATGCTCATTTCTTTGTGGCTGCCTCTATAAATAAAGCGACTATCTCTAAATATCATCAAATATAAGGAAGACAGACATAGTTTTTTTAATAAAACGAGTTGTCTCCTGGAATCATTTTTGTCGCGGTGCGTGAAGTTGTTTGGCCGATTCTTTGAACCTGTTGCTTAACGGCATGCATATGTTTCTCCCGCAAACTTTGATCTTCAACGGCACGGCGTTTATGTTGCTATTTGAATTTTGTCTCTGACTGTTACGGACGTGGAAAATACGTGGATATTGTCGAGCTCGAGCAGCTGGATGTGCATGCATGATGCATTATTATATTCGTAGCAGGTAGCTCGAGGTCGCAGGCAAGAACGAGGAGGATGTGTGGGGACTGCACGCACTGCTCCCCCATTCAGTCATTGCCCACGCTCCGCGTCACGTAACCTTTCGCAGCTTGCCTGATTGATGAACAAGATAAGCGCACGTGATTCATGACCATGCAATGCAAAGGGACCTGTGCCAATTATTGTACTGGCTGACACCGCCATCAACCACAACTGAGGCCCCTATGGAGTGTCGGATTTTTCTTCCCGTTCCTGTGTTTATTCTATGAAAAATGAACTGATTTCTCTAAAATTTCTATATAATTTATGTCAAATTCCTACGTCTATATAATTCATGTCAATTTTTTGCGTTTCAAAGAGACCCTGAAACGAGATGTGCTACTCCTCGTATGGTTCATAGCAAAGGGACCGGAGCCAATTATTGTACTTCTCCTCAATATGAACCACCAGTAAAAATGTGTCTATAGTGGTGGTTCGTAGCCATGGATCACGCTTTGATTTCTACTGGCGCCAGTGAAAAAAAAACTAGCGTCAATGAAAGATTGAGTAGCCGACCAGAGGAAGGGTGAATGGGAGCCAATTCAAATTTCTACGATGGGAAACTGGCCTATGTCCCAAAATCAACCCAAGCAAAATCGTGCTCAAAATCTAGATTACCCAAGTCAACTGGTGACTAGACAAACCTAAAACAGATCAGAGATAGTAGAGAAGTAACGCGGAAGAAGAACGAGCACAAAACACGACCAATCTAGAAACCATCTAGGAAAACCAACTTAGCTGATTTGGAAACCGGTTGGCTTAACCGGTTTCAGAAACCGGCTTAGCCAGATCTTCTGCCCAAACCAGCTCAGCCGGATTCAAGAACCGGCTTAGCTGGTTTTTCTGCACAGCAGCCTGAGAACTCCTCTCCAAAACGCAAAATCAATCCAAATCAATTCCGTTTCGCACCAAATTTTGCAGAGATGTTGTTGAGGCTGTTGTGATATGATCCTTTTCCCAAAAGATCAAACCTCCAAACCCTCAGAATCAAAGCACATCTCAAAATCCATCTTCAAAAATGGGTTTTCTCCAAAGTGCTCAAAAACTCAAATTTCTGTGCTCGTGAGAAATTTGCCAAAACCAGTAACTAGAAACCTTCCTCAGTGGTCATAGCACATGGAGAACAAGCCCAAACAAGTAGATGAACTCAGATTGAAAGATTCATAAGAAAACACCAAAAACTCAATACCGGGAAGGGAAAACAAGAGAGGCAACCAAGAACTCGAATCTCAGAGGTCAAATTCCATCTATTGCAAACCAGATCATCAAGTTCTTTTCAAGGTCTAGCCTCCACCCACTGAAAACAGGAAAACACAGACAGAGGGACTCACTCTCTTGACTGTGGATCTCTACTCGGCATTATAGACTCTGGCTAGCCTTACAGATGAACACCTAGAGACTGGGAAAACTATAACTGGAAGAGATAGCTGGCTTGTGCAGCCCTTCCTCTTATTTATAGGGCTATTACACATTTCAAGACTACCCCTAGATATTTTGCCTGAAACACTTAACCACATGGGCAAAATGGTCTAAGTTGAGTTCTAAACACCAGACGGCCACGATCCCTTCATGAAGATGCTTCGCCTCGACGCAAGCTCTCCGATGATGCCACATGCCGCCCCGAGATCCTCCCCGGGTTTTGAGGCCTAAATCCGGCAAACCTGCCACCCGTGGTTTTAAGGATGAAACCGCCAAACCTAGCTGGAGTCGCGTATCCGCTACGCCTCCTCCATGATCTCGATGCATGTCATCTCGTCCTCGACCGCCCAATCACCAAGTGCTTCCGCCCCCGCCTTGACTTGCTCAACCGCCGTTTGGACTTGGTCAACACTATCTACGCCATTTCTACATGTACACTTGCTTGTCGATGTCGCCAAGTGCTAGCCGTCCACGATCCATCCTCCTGCCCTCGGTCCCTTGGTCCAAGCCTCCACATCCATCCTTCACTGCCCCTGGTCCATCGGCACAACGCTCAACACCTACACCTCACAAGACAAGAGACATGATGCACATACCCAAACTCACGCCATAGTTAGTCTCAACACTAAACCAAAGCTCGATAATCTCTTGACAATCACTCATCACTTATCACATATGGGCACATATCCATCATGTGTTCGCAATCTCCCCCTTGATGAGTGCATTGTCAACACCAACACAAAGAGATGAATCAAAAGCAAAAGAAAAACAGTGAACTCATCTAAATGACCAAAAGCCGGTGAAGAGCCAAAATCAAGGTCATTTGAAATGAGCAAAATCGGTCCCCAAAGACATGGGCAACGGCTCGATGCAACCATAAAAAGCAAAGCTTCGTCCCTGAAGACTTGGGCAACGGCTCGACGCAACCAAGCAAAAATACCTAGTCCTCAAAAAGTGGCAGAAAGTACCGGGGATCACACTTGGCGGCCTGCGCGCCCCACCGACCATGCCTAGTGCAACGTGCGACCTCCCTGACGACGGGCCGTGCGCCCTCCCTGACGGTGGGATATGTGCCTCGATGGCCATGCCCGGATGACCCGCACACCCATACTCGCGTCAGCTAGGGGCAAAATATGAAATCCACACATGATGGGGCCCACGGATGCAGGTTGGAGCTGAGTGAAGCTACTATTTTCAGCTCCATCCTACACCAAACTTTTGTGAGAGCAGGATTTGAGAAGCTCCTTGTGAGGAGTTGTTTCGTTTTACTCCGTTTGGCACAAAACTGCTCCAACTAGCTCTAGGAGCTGGTGGTCTGAGCTGTGCCAAACGGGGCCGAAATCTGAGTCGTTGTGAAGAAAGGTCATGTCCGTTTCAGCATGCATCGTAAAATATACGAATACTTTCTCTGTACCACAAAAGTGTCATTTTTATTTCCCTTGAAAGTTAAATACTTTTTACTTTGACTATACATGTACGAGAGATTATAAACATTTATGTTACATAATAAGTATTGAGTATATTTTCATGGTGAAAATATTTGGAGATACAAATGTTGTTAATATTATTCAAGCCTAGTGATCTGCACAAAACCTTAGACGACTTTTTTTTTTAAGATGGAGGGACCAGAGGATAAGCACCACAATGCATCTCCATCATTCCACGTGAAGTTCATTGCTGAATGCAGGATCTGCACCTACTGTTTGCTCAGTACATGCCAGTACTAGCCGACGACAGGGCCATTGAACTTGTCCCCACGCACTGCACGTCCCGCCCGATCTGATCGATGAACATCACTGTTTGATGAACAAGAAGCAACCACGTGATCCATGAGTGCCGCTGCTTGCACTGTTAGCTGGAACATGCATGCATGTAATCGATCGAGATGTAATCATGTGTATATATGGGCAAGGCATGCTTGCTCTCCCTCCACCTCAGACTCTGGTTCTGGATCCTAGAGCTAGCTAGCTGCTTCTTGTTGTTTCCCATGCCCATGTCCATGGTCATGACAAGAGCACTGGTAGTAGTGGCCATGTTGGCCACGGCGTTCGCAGCGTCCGCGCTCGCCGAGCAGTGCGGCTCGCAGGCCGGCGGCGCGCTCTGCCCCAACTGCCTCTGCTGCAGCAAGTGGGGCTGGTGCGGCACCACCGCCGACTACTGTGGCGACGGCTGCCAGAGCCAGTGCAGCGGCAGCTGCGGCGGCACCCCGCCCCCACCCCCTCCCCCTCCCCCTCCCCCTCCCCCTCCCACCCCTAGCCCTCCGAGCGGCGGCGGCGTGGCGTCCATCATCTCCGAGTCCCTGTTCAACCAGATGCTGCTGCACCGGAACGACACGGCGTGCCCAGCCAACGGCTTCTACACCTACTCCGCCTTCATCGCGGCGGCGGACGCGTTCCCGGGCTTCGGCACCACGGGCGGCGCCGACGTCCAAAAGCGCGAGCTGGCGGCGTTCCTGGCGCAGACGTCGCACGAGACGACGGGCGGGTGGGAGACGGCGCCAGACGGCCCCTACGCCTGGGGCTACTGCTTCAAGGAGGAGGTCGGCGGCGTGCAGGGGCCGGACTACTGCCAACCCAGCACCCAGTGGCCATGCGCCGCTGGCGAGAAGTACTACGGCCGCGGGCCCATCCAGCTGTCCTGGAACTACAACTACGGGCCCGCCGGGGAGGCCATCGGCGAGGACCTTCTCAACAACCCTGGTCTGGTTGCCGGCGACGTCAAGATCTCCTTCGAGACGGCGCTATGGTTCTGGATGACGCCGCAGCCGCCCAAGCCGTCCTGCCACGACGCCATCACAGGCCAGTGGACACCCTCGCCCGCCGACGTGGCCGCGGGGAGGCTGCCGGGATATGGCGTCCTGACCAACATCATCAACGGCGGCCTCGAGTGCGGCCGCGGCGCCGACGACCGTGTTGCCAGCCGGATCGGCTTCTACAAACGCTACTGCGACATGCTTGGTGTCAGCTACGGCGACAACTTGGACTGCTACAGCCAGAGGCCCTTCGGAAACACAATCTTAGCTGAAACTACTGCTAGCTCATATCATGCTGAGGCGTAAACAAAGTAATGGGCACGAGAAGAGAGCTGCTACGACTACAAGGCAGAGCTCAGACTAAGTACACCAGTCATGAACGAGTCAGATCGAGCGTGTGAAAAAGAATGCAAAATGTTGTCGAACTAGTTTATGAAATAAAATATTAAGTGGTTATTGATCGACACCATTTTTGATATTCATAGAGTGATTTAATCAGGATCCTACCTGAGCTCTCATCCTATTTTTAAGGGCTAAGAGAGAAAAACAGCATTCTAAAAGAACCCCTACTAGAGACCTCAAATTTGAGAGCCCTTAAATCCTCCACCTTTCATTCCTAAGGGACCTGGTCTAAGCCCTCAAATCACCGTTTCTGGAAGTTTTCTGTGTACATGCTTCCTTTCCGCTCGCGACAGAAACCCGTGCTCGCTGCCGCTTCCCCCATCCGCGTGCTGCCCGAGCAGGAAGGAAGACACTGGCACAGCCGGATCTGGCGGAGAGGTTGCGCCCTTGGCTCCTTTATTAACAGCCTTGGCTGATAGGCCTTAGTCGAGTCAGCATCTCGGCCCAATAGGGGGCCCTTCTGTTTGGCGCCACCACCAGTGCTGCTCCTCCTTGCGGCGCAGTCGAGCGTCCTGCACCTCTGCCGGGTCTTAGCGCCCCAGCCTTTGACTGGTCTTACAGCGTCTCGGCCTTCGCCTGCTCCTTTCCCTCGGCGGTGTCGGTAGTTTTGCGGTTGCCGGCCTTCGTCCGGGCCCGCTGCTGCCACGGTCGGCGGTCTTGCCCCCAGGGGCCTTCATCGGAGCCCCCTGGCTCGGTCGTGCGCGGTTGCCCTTGGTGCGGCTCCCTGGTGCGGTCGGCCTTTTGCCAGCTCAAGGCCTTCATCGATCGCCCTTGCGCAGCCGTCTCGCCCGCTGCTGGTGAAAGGTCCAAATGGCTAGAGGGGGGTGAATAGCCTATTTAAAATTCTACAAGCTTCACTAAACAACCACGTTAGTATAAAAGATGGCTAAGCTAATTCTAGCACTAGCTCAACTACACTATGCAAGCCACCTATACAAAACTAGTGAAGCAAGGCTATGATCTCTAATACACACCAACAAGACTAAGTCACTAAGCTACTTACTCCTATGTGATAAAGGCTACACTAGGACTAGTACAAGAAAGTAGAGAGCAAGTGACTTGATTCTTATACCAACGATGTAGAGAAGTAATGCACTCGAAGAATCAATCACAATGATCAACCACAAGAGAAACCCTCGGCAAAGAGATGACACAAGATTTTTACCGAGGTTCACTTGCTTCCCGGCAAGCTACTCCTCGTTGTGGCGATGCACCCACTTGTCGGTTCGCGAGCTAATCGACTATCAAGAGTCGAGCCCTCGGCGGGCGCCGCACAACCGCACACAAGATGGGGATTCTCCAAGCCACGAGCTCCACTAGAGTATCCAATTTGCGAGCTCCCGCGGGGAAGGATCAAGAACCCCTTACAACACTTGGTGAGGGCTCCAACAATCTCCAATTGCGAGCTCAATCACCTCCGCTGCTCCAAGCCGTCTACCGTGTCAGGAAACACGGAAGAGTAACAAGAAATCCGCAGCAACTCGAAGATCAAGTGCCTCTAGAATGCAACTCTCAAGCAATGCACTTGAATCTCACTCAATCTCACTCAAGATGTGCAACTAAGCAACGAGATGAGTGAATGGGTTGTTCTCTAGCTCAAAGGATGTCTCTAGGTCTCAAAATGTGCAAGAGTTGCCCTCAAACCCCGGCCAACGTCTATTTATAGCGAAGGGGTACGCAGCTAGCCGTTACAGACGACGCAGCGAAAAATACGCTGACCGGACGCTCCGGTCAGGGTGACCGGACGCGTCCGGTCACTACACGACAGCAAGAAACAGTGCGCGTCAGAACTAGCCGTTGCCCTGACCGGACGCGCTCAAACAATTGACCGGACGCGACAGTGCCAGCGTCCGGTCGCATTCCAGTAAGCTCCCGTTGAGACCGGACGCGTCCGATCACACGTGACCGGACGCGCCGCGCGTCCGATCGACACTCCGCTTCGCTCTGCCCCTCTGGACGCCTGACCGGACACTCCGGTTCCGTGAGGGACCGGACGCGCCGGTCGCGCGCTCTCTTTCTGCGCTCAGGAGAACTGACCGGACGCGCTGGTCAGGCCAGACCAGCGTCCGGTCACAAACCCTAGTGCCCGCGCTGCGTTGAACTGACCGGACGCGTCCGGTCAAACCGAGACCGCGTCCGGTGCAGCGTCCGATCGCCGTTTTTTAGTGAAAAACAATTCGGACTTTCGCCACCTTTTCTCGCCTCCGGCTCAATAGAAAATGGGAGAGCGAACCCCAAACCCCTTATTACCGCTCAAACACCACCGCCTTCGCAAATGTGCTAACACCACCAAGTGTGCACCACCACGTGCATGTGTGTTAGCATTTTCACAAATATTTTCCAAGGCGTTATGTTAGTTCTTTACTAGATCCTAATGCATATGCTCAAGACATTGATCTAGTGGCACTTGATTCCCGAGCTAACCGTGATTGCCCCTCTTGATAGTCGGCTATGTATCCTAAACCCGGTCAATCACTTCTCTACTCATCTTAGACCGGTAAAAGGAAAACCCTATGGTTATACCTTTGCCTTGCGCTCATAGATCCTTCTCCTCCACTTGATCATCATGTCCATCATATTATGTGTATCTCTACCACGATCGTCATTTCATGTCCATGCACCATTTCTTTGTGATCTTGTGGCCACCACTCCTTGCCACGTACACCTTCATCACATGTGTTGCTTATGCCTAACTCAAAACACTTAACACATGGCATTAGCAACTTGGTGTCATTAATTACCAAAACCAAACTTGGGCTTTCAGCTGGTCCGCTCGCGGCGCGGAGCCTCCTATGTTACTATGTTAATCATGATAGGAAACAATCTGAACCACTTGAGTTAGGAGATGTGTTTTACAATAGAATTATTGATTTTTAGGATTTTTTTTAGGTACTGTCGGAGATGCATCTAATCCTTGGATTGCTTTGCTTTTTAGCTTTTTTTTTCTCTCAAATACGAAAAATGTTTGTGTATGTTTGTATTTAAGGATTTTTTACATCGCCAAAGGCGTATATGGGAGGGGATAATTTTACATTAAGCACAGTCTCCCTGCAAATACACCAAACCGACTACTCACGTACTAGACGACATAGGTTATATGACCTATTGTTTCAGTGGATACCGGGCTGAAGATGGGGCTGCCGTGATCAGCTGGTTCGTTGTAGAGGCCCACCGTAGCCGGGCCGGCCTCACCTTGTGGAGCGTCCCCGGTTTCCGCTGGTGGGCCTGCCTCCAAAGTGGGACGGCCCAGTACGCCGTCGTCGTGACCTGGCCGCGCCGTCAAGGACGCGTTGGTGGCCACATGCCGCCCTGATTCGAGCAGCATAGGGTCTGTGTCGTGGTCTCTGTCCAGCTCGTGGGCTCGTGCATCCGATGCACAGCGCCGCCCTCAGGAGTGCTTGCTCCATGACCTGCGATGCCTCCGTTTGAATTGGCAGTGGGACCGGCGCTCCAGCCTCACGGTCGCCAAACCGCGATCTTCTTCTTCTCCCCGGCATCTTCCTTTTGCTTTCTGCTTTTTAGCTTTAACCTCTTTGTGATTGTTATTAAGAAGGCAAGTGATGCTGCAAGCAAAGAATCTGACGAGTGATGGTGATGCTGCTCTGCAGAAAAGCAAATAAAGCAAACAGAGGGAGCAAGGAATAATGCAAACGCTGCACCTGCACTCCATTCTAGTGGCGCTTCTTCCACTGTACACGCCAACCCATTTGTAAGCATGGCATAACCAATCCCAGAGCGAGCCTGCTTTCTCGTCGTGATCCAGGTAATTTACTAATAAATTCTGTCTTCTTCTCCATTGCAAGTTCATGTATACATCCTTGGTTAATTAAAGTTGTCACATGTTTTTACTAAGGTTTGACACGAGGGAGATCAGGATTATAAAGGAATCACATGTTGTTCTCCAGCTTGAACTAGTACTTTGCATATCGTCCGGGATTGACGTGAGGGATCAAGGTTAGTAGTTTACTATTTCTGTCTGCTTCTCCAATGCAAGTTCATCTATAATATATATCTATAGGACTGCTTATTTTGTATGAGTACTACTAGTATTTTCGCAGAGCTTTGTTGATTAAATTTGCAACTTCAATCTATCAACACACGGGTCAAAGCTGAGACATGAATGATCCATAATACATATGTACATTATTGCATCTATATAATGCATACGTATGTGCTTGCATACACTGTATGTTCAGGAGATATCGATTTGCTGGAGTGAAGTCTGGAGGAGGAAATCTGGTGTCCTTCAATGCTGCTATGCATACATTTCCGACGTCAAAATCGAGAGCTGCAGATTCAGATGGAGCTCCTGGCCTAGCTTGTAGAGCTAGTTAGCACAAGAGGCAAGCAGCAGACCAAGTCATCATGCCAATGAAGGTAAATCAATCTGTGACTACTTCTCCGCATATTGGTGTGCTTTGCGTTTAAATTCCTCTAAATTTTTGAGCACTTAGTTTGGACATGCTCAATTTTGATCAGAAATAAAATTAATTGATTTGCCAAATTAATCGGTAGCAATTATTGTTGCAGAGGATCACACTCGAGGTATACAACATAGATGGCGCAGCAGAGCAGATAATTCATCTTTTGGAGGACACGGACAAGGGAGGAGATATAATATACTTCCATGGCTGGGGTGGATGGGGAGCATCAGCTGTACTCAAAGAGGTCGTCAAACGACTACAATCATCATTAGGATCAGCTGATACTAGGATAGCAGGGGGAATAGAAAAGGTCATCCATGTTGATTTCTCATCGTGGCAAAGCAAGAGAGCTCTGCAGAAGGCGATTGCAAAGGAGCTGGAACTACCACCACAGGTGATGACCTTGTTCGACCAGAGTGATGAAGAAGATGACTTTGATGGGGTGGAGCAGAGTGCTAGAGGCGTGATTCCCCTTGTGAATTTAGCGATCATGAAGGAACTTAGTGACCTCAGATTCCTTGTGGTTCTGCACAATGGGAGTGGCAGCTACATCGATCTATGGGAGGTCGGTGTCCCTGTAATCAGACAAGTGAGGAAGAGGGTGCTATCGACATCCCAGGGCAGGTTCTGGCCTCACGACACAGCAAGGCATGGTGAAGATGTTGAGGAGTCATCTGGGTTGAGCGATGTTGCTATATGTGTTCAGGTTGAATCGTCGTCAGGAGATGAGGAGGATCCTAGGAACATCCTGTATGCAGAGATTGAGGAGGTTGCTAAGTACACAGGTGTCCCTAAACCTGACATGAGCCTTAATACTGTCACTGAATGCATCTTGTATATGGCAGCGAGAGGCAATGACCAGGACATCAGTTGGGAGGCCCATGCGTCCAACTATTGGGTATGTGATGGGATCATACATGATGCCACAGATGGTGGTAGATCGGCATGGGAGATCAGCGATGCTTTGCAGAGGAACATGAACCTAGATTTGTGTAATGAATGTGCTGAAGAAGGAATATGTCGACTGTTGAGTGGTGACCATTGGAGGCATACTGATCGCTGGGTTTCGCTGACCTCCCAAAACTCGATCAAAGTTGAATTCCGATCTCTGGCAACATCCTTCTTCTGCACAAGAGCTGGATCATCATCAATGGACCATGACGATGGGATCACAATACTAGAAGCTGGCCTATTTGAGCATTCTAACTGGAGCAGTCTGCGTGTGATGCATCTCTCCTACTGCAACTTCAGTTTCTCATCTCCTCCCTTCTTGAGTTGCAACAACTTAAGATTCCTCCTGCTTGACCACTGCAAAGACCAGGACACACAGGACCTTGGTGAAGAAAAGGAGTCCCATTACCATAGCCAATGTAGCCAACAGGACGGTGGAGCATGTTTTCGGAATCTATCGGTGCTAGAGTTGAGTTATACGGACTGGTATTGGCTGCTATCAAAGGACATGTTGGATCTGATGGTTGACCTAAGGGAATTGAATGTGAAAGGAGTCGGTAATCGGAGCATGATGCATCTACATCGTTGTAGTGGTGCCGGAAAAAATAACCGCAGGCTGGTCAAGCTCCGAGTGGTGGCCGATTCAAATAAGGATCATGGCCATGGTGTCAATGGTGATAAAAATGAACAAGTATCTTCACCAGTGGTAGCATCATCATTCCCAGACCTGTCAAGTTGGCATATACTCAAGACAGTCGTCCTTGATGGTTGTGGTGACATGGATCAAATTGACTACAGCACCCTGCCCCTGTCACTTGAGTCATTTACATTGATCAGCAATGTGGACACCAAGATAAAGAGCATCTCCTTCCGAGGGTGTGCCAAACTGAAGCACCTGCTGTTGAGAGGATTGTTTCATGGCCTTGTGGAGCTGGACATGTCTGGTACAGCACTTAGAACCCTTGACCTTAGTGCAACGCAAGCCTGGGGCCTCAGGCGACTCTTCTTGTTAGGATGTGAGAAGCTGTGCGCGATATTATGGCCACAGGAGGAAAACAAGGAGATATTGTTGGAGATTTTGCGCATTGACACCACCACTACCACCTATGCAGCATTGGACAGGGAAGAAGGAAAGTCCAACAAGCAGCAAGAGGCTATTGCTAGTGACAGTGCAAGTATTATGTGAGCACCTCAGGTTTAGTACCACCTCGCCCAGGCAAGGGGGCCGTGACCGCCTTATAAGGAGGAGTTTCCCTCTCCCATCAGTCCGGGCTTTTGGGAGGAATGGGCCTCCTGCCTTATGAGGGGCGCGAGCGCATGAACGCCCGACCCTGTGGTGGAGTGTTGGGCTGGACTGAGTGTAAAGTGCTAACAACTGGTATCAAAGCCTTGTGGGAGGTTTCTGGGCCGGGCCTCACCCTGTGGGGGGTGGGGTGTGAGCACCTCAGGTTTTAGTACCACCTCGCCCAGGCAAGGGGGCCGTGACCGCCTTATAAGGAGGAGTTTCCCTCTCCCATCAGTCCGGGCTTTTGGGAGGAATGGGTCTCCTGCCTTATGAGGGGCGCGAGCGCATGAACGCCCGACCCTGTGGTGGAGTGTTGGGCTGGACTGAGTGTAAAGTGCTAACATATTAGTGTAGGGTCATCATCAGCAATGGTGTGTGACAAAGACCGAACAATCATCGACTTGGATTTGTATATTTCCGTAAGGGATCCAAGGCTTTTTCGTTCACTTGTGAGCAAGATATATGAAAATTGGTTGCACGTGGAGATTTCATCTACTGGAACAGGTCACAAAGCAGGTACCAGTCAAGGAATTAATACTAGTGGTGGTTGTGGCAGCGCTGCTGTAAATGTGCACAAGCCAGGTGGAAGCTTGTACGCTGATGACATCATCATCATTTCCACATCTAATGGCAGCAACTCGCAAGCTGATGATGATGCCAATAGAGATGTCTTTAAGGCCGCCTTAGTGATGAGGAGGAGCAAGTGGTTATGGGGTTCTGATTGGGCTCACTGCTACATTAGCATACAAGATGAGCCACAGACCGAACAGTTAATAAATAGAGCCACAACTCTACCAGCACTTGTGATCAACAAAGCTAGAACCTTGCACTTGCATGATAGCTTATCCATCACATGTCTCCCAGGCCCTGCACCTGCTGATGATGCAGATTTGGCTTGGGATAAACTAAAATGGTGCCGACTCGAGAGATGCCCCAACTTGGAAGGCGTTGTTTTCACTCCACCTCCACTAGGCCAGGCAGGATACAATATTTGCAACGATCTAGCGACATTCTGGGCATCCCAACTCCCAAAGGCGCGATACATCTGGGACTGGAGCACATCCGGGTTTCGTCCTCAAGAAGATTCCTTTGAGTATCTTTCATTCTTACACCTAGATTACTGCCCAAGACTACTACATGTACTCCCTTTGTACACATCAAATACCTATGGATGCTGTCACTTGGAAACCCTTGAGATCGTGTGCTGCGGGGACCTCAGGGAGGTCTTCCCATCTGATTCAAAATCACAGCAGCAGGAAGAACCAAGAGAATTCCCTAGGCTGAAGCGCATCCACCTGTATGAGCTACCCAAGCTGCAGCGCATCTGTGGACGCAGGATGTTGGCGCCCAATCTCGAGACTGTGAAGGTCAGGGGATGCTGGGGCCTCAAGCGCCTACCAGCCATTGGACGTCGTAGAAGCACGCCGCCGGTGGTGGACTGCGAGAAGGACTGGTGGGATGGCCTTGAGTGGGACGGGGAATCGGCTGGCCACCACCCTTCCCACTACAAGCCCAGCTATTCATCAGCGTACTACAAGAAGAAGCAGCTCCGAGCCTCTGTGCTCAGGTAACTAAGTCATCTATCCATCATTCATACTGTTATTAATTAACCTCTCCTTCATGTACGTCTCTTGCTTGCTTAATTCGTTCAAATTGCTTAATTTTCTTGAACCCCACCACTTCTAGCTTTGTCATTTATTTATGTACCACAAATGCTGTTGTTAATCCTACAGATGTCATGTGTCTTCTCTAATGTGGATCTGCTTTCACTGATGATGGATCACGCCCGTATTCTTCTTTTCTTCATGTATGTAGGTAACAATCCCTTCCATGGAATGGTTCATCATGAACAGGAGAAGATCGAGATATGCTATGCTTGGATTGCTCTGCTTTCGTCGAGTCCCTCAACGACTCTGTTTTATTTGCTTGTGTGTGTGTGTGTGTGTGTGTGTGTGTGTGTGTGTGTGTGTGTGGAGGCGGCACTGGTGTGTTGCTTCGTTTGCCAGGCAGTGGCGACTCGCCTGATCGATGTTAGGCACTCGTCAGCTGCTTTTGCTTGATATTTCGTGTGGCCGAGATGCTGGTTTAGCTGTGTGTGCTCGGCATCTGTGCTGCTTCCGATCCATTGCATTGCATTGCATCGCAGGATCCTGTTTGCTTTTAATTTGGTGAGCGAGCTTGCTGTGACTGTACGTGAGAGGAAGAATAAATAAACAAGCTGAGGAGATCATCAGTCTTCAGCTTCAGCAGCAGCATGAGAGCTAGCGGATCATCAACTAATGGGTGTACACTGGGTGAGCGTACACCTCTGCTTGCTTGAGATCCTCTGCTCATGAAGTCTCTCGTTGCTGGTGCCGTCATGTCCTCCTGTGTGGTGTGCTTTGTGTGTCCGTGTGAGATTTGCCAGCTACGCATTATATTGACAAATAATTATTGTTGCTACACTGCTACTATATATATGAGAACCATGATGAGTATTGCTTTTATCGTTCGTGCCATCGGAGCAAATCTATGGATATGGCTTATAGTAGTATTTATAAGCAACTGGTACTAGTATTTTCTATGTTACTTAGAGTCAGCTGGCAAACCGGCTCGCCCCTACAAATTTTTTTTGCATTTTATTTTAAAATTTTGTTTCATTCTGTCATTTATTTTACTTAGAGATGATTGTTTGTATATTTATATATATTTAGGAAATGCTAATCTTAGTCCATTCTCCACGTGGCCTTGATCATCCTAAGCACTGTCCACTATGGAGCCGTTCGGCTATGCTGATAAGCCAGCTGAAAAACACTGTTAGCTAATTTGTTGTGAGAGAAAAATATTGTTCCGACTGAAAAAACAAGCTGAAAAAGACGGATTATAAGCCGAATGAACAGGGCCTATGTGATCAGGAGGATGAAAATGTGTGCAACATTTGATCACAACATGTGTTTTCTCAAGACAAGTCTGGTATTCAGTTCTACCTTGGTCGGATTGCAGCAGCACACACCAGGCCTGGATGCTCTAAGTTTCATTGAGTGGTGGCGCCATGAATGCAACAAATCGAAAAGCAACGTCGCAAGGGATTCAATTCATTAGTGGGCACAAGTGTGGAATTCCATGCGTGGCAAGGACGTATACGCACGTCGACGGTTTCCATCCATTCAGGCATGGATCGATGCAGTGCAACAAGCTAGATAGGAGGAGTATTGTATTCCACAGTCCACATGCATGCATAATCCGTTGTTGGTCATGCATGCTCGACGGCCCCCACAGCCGCGAAGTTTGATCGCTAAGCTAAGATCCATGCATGCATATAGAAGTACTAGTGGAATGCGCGCGCCCTCGCGCGCGAGAGTAAAGGAGCCTAGCTTGTTTTTTTCATGGACATACACCGGTAGAATGACACAGGAAAAGTTCAGAGTAGAACCGCTCATGTCTATGTATGGCCTACTGGTGTAGAGTACTATATAATACGAATTGAGCACTGCCTAAAACTGTCAATCTGTAAATATTTGTGACATATAGTATGTGAACTGGAATTGGAAAATAGCAGCAAACAGAGGGAGGTAGATGATACATGGCCTGCTTAATATTGCTCTAAGGATCTGAGAGCAATGGATGGTAAAATAGAATAAAACAGGACGATGAATGTAGCTGAAAGATTACTTTGTATAGATTTATCTTAGGCATGTTTCATATAAAAAGAATGCATTGCTTTTAGTGGTCCAGACAAATTTTAGTAGATACAATAGCCTAACATGTAGAAGAAATTACATGTACTTTGGATTGGCAATGTTTCATAGAACCTTTTTTTTTCCTCGATCAGCAGGCAGGGTATCCTACATAGAGGAAAACAGCAACAAACCAGCATGTATGAGAGCAAGCACAAAAATCGATCAGCAACAGACCACCAAATGGACAGATGTAGCAGCAGCTGGTGCGAGCTTCTAAAGCAGCAGATGAGTTATAGATGACCTTTTTTGTTTTGAGCTAAGGGTTGTAAGTAAAATTGATTAAAGACGTCGCACTGGCTTACCTGTTGGGCAATAGCTTTGACCTTCGAATAATTTCCTGCGTGGTGCATCTGAATGTTGCCCTGATCTGTATTTAGCAAGAGCTAGAAATCTGAGATGAGCTGAATGGGAGGGCGCCCCTGTCGCCGCGGGCGTCGACTGTAACTGACTGCTGGTTAGCACAGCAAAACATTAGTTCGAACAATTTTGACTTACAATTCAGCATAGGAATGTAGAAGAAAATAACTATATGAATGCCTGTGTAAACGAAACAAGACATGTATGAAGGTTTAGGAGGTACATTAGATCAAAATTAAAAGATCATACAGAGGGCTACGCTACATGTATCTGTGTTAGCATTATGGGTGTTTTGTGTGAATGGCTATATGGTTTATTTAATCTGTGAAGCAAACAATAAAGACTGGACAATCATGTCTTTGTTCAGTCATGGGTATTCTGGTAAATAGCTGCAGAAGAACGAAAGGAGTAACACACCTCATATCTTGGGTGGAGTCACAAATTCGTAAGCAAGTCATGAAAATGCAGAGAATTATATGGTGATCCATAAACATTTGAAGTCTCAACAGTTAATCATGGGTATATACTTAAGAGCATGCTGCACTTTGTACAGAGCAAGTCCAAATGGGGATGCTGGATCATCCATCACAAAAAAACTACAAATTCTAAATAAAGCTGAGGGCACTACCAAAAGTACCGAATTTATAAACTGATAGGAATTTGTGTGTTGTACCAAACTGGAAATGAAGCATAAGAAATTCAAAGAGCTGTTCTAGCCATTACACACATGTAGTTCTGAAGGCCATGAAACTCTCTTCCTTTGTCTGTGGACTTGAAGAGCATGCACTAAATATGATTATGGCTTTATTATAAATGGAGAACCTGCATGAATAAAATATAATAGAGGGAACTGTATACCTCTTGATACTTCGGCTCAAATTTAGGCAGTTCAGATCGATTTGCAATTATGTTTGCCTCCACACTCCGTGGCTTTTTTTTTTTAAGCAGAGCAGGGCTGAACACATAGAACCTCGATAATAATATAGCTCGTACCTTTGCAGAAGTTTTCACCTGAAAGTGATTGAGTTTTAGTAAACTATGATATACTCACACATGCCTATTTATGGTGCAAAGAAAAAGGTATTAGCATATACAGCAAAACATTGTTTTCCTGCTTTCAGCTTATTTACTTCACAAGGTTTCACCAAGTAGTTTAGTAGTCAGGAGCAGCATTAGAATAAGAACCAACAACTTGTACCCATTTGATTTATCAAAACGGAGACACCAATGAATTCAAACGCATGATCAACTTAGATAAGTGATGACCTTCTTTTGAAATTTAGTAGGGCTACTGATTGTCAGACACAGCAATATGCTTTTAGCATCAATTTATTGGAATTTTGTTTTTTCTCTGTATAGAAGAAATAATACAAGACCGTTCAAGGAGACTTGGTGTATATAGCTACCATTACCACCAATACGTTCCATACTAAAACTAATAGTGATAGAATTTACCTTATGTTTCTTGAGGCAAAATACGGCCTGCACAAGGTCGTCTCTTTTTCAGCAGCAACAGTCTTCACAGGCACAATGTTGCAGGATAGTTTACCAACTCCATGTAGATCCATATACCATGTAAAAGAATAAGATCAAAATGCTTAACACAAAAATTATCATAAAGAGTACACTTAACTTTGTTTGATAGCATTGGTTGGTACCAACAGCATGACCGTTCAAGCTGCTTTTGTTATTAGCTATGGAAACGTGATTAAAAGAAGAACAAAAGAGGAACGTCATTTTGTATTAATTGCTGGACTAGGACATAAGTTTTTTTCTTTTTTTTTTCTCTGTAGAACAATCTGTATGAATTAAATATGAAACAAATTATGGATAGCTAACAAATGTTCATCTAACTGGAAGCTATATAGCATACAAGGAACTTACCCGGTACCATATCTAAAAAACGAAGCATAGAGATTTGAACTTCTATGGCTCTAGTTCATGATAGCACTAACGGTTAATTGACCAACTGAGGAGTGATAACTGAAAATGGGAAACTGAGAACTGGTAGCTCTGTATATTTGGGCTTGAAAATTCTAGAAGTGGAGATAAGCAATCAAAGGAGTAAAAATGAAACCAAACAAAATGTTATCTCTAAAATTACTCAAACCCCTCTACTCTCTTTGATAAAAAAGGAACCAAGACCTGCAAGGGGACAATAAATAACTGAAGTTATTCATAAAGCATGATAATGCAGATCTTTTTTAGCAGGCAGAGTTGTACAGTAGCGTCAGTTGTTAGCAAGGGCAATTTGAGAAAAAAAAATGGCAAGAGAAGAGGTGCATATGTTTACCTCGGTCTCACTCTCAGTTGGTTCAACTATGAATATGCCATTAACATGTCATGGAAATACAACTACAACCCCTATGTAATTAAGAGGAAATTTTGAGGAAAATAATAGTAGTTCCCAGTGATATTTGTCTATGCAAACCAACATGGTCTTTTGAAGGGCTATGAAATTTCTGTTGTTTGAGTGGAAAAAAAATATCAATGAAGACAAGATTTTTTGAGGCCTCAGAAAAAATTTCAATCATCATTTGTTCTTGAACCTGGAGCTTCTAGGCATGCTGAGAACTGCCTGCCTGCTGAAAAACCGCATAATATAATGAACAGGTCATGCCTAGTACCTCACAAGCGAAAGAACATCAGATCATATCCTTGACCAATGTGTATGGAATTTTTCATCACAGGCTCAAGAGGAAAAGAAATGGCAGATTCACTGCATAGAGTGAGAGAGAGAGAGGGGGGGGAGAGCAAACCATGTAGCGGATGGAACCAGAGCAGGCGTGGGGGAGCGCAGGGCCTGCAGCGGACCGATCGGAGGCCAGAGCCGCGAGTGCCAGGCGCGGCGGCGCTACAGAGGCCGGCGGCCGCGACCGCCCGATCAGAGCGCCGCCGCTGCTGAGCTGAGCCGCTGCCCCGGCTAGGGTTTCGTCCAGCACACGAGCAGACACGAATCGGTTGGAGGAAAGCGCGTGAGGGACACCGGGCGCACCTGCGGCGGCCGCCGGCGGGGCCCACTGGCGCCGTGCCGCGGCCGAGCACGACCGCCGCCGAGGCCGCGCGGCACGCCGCGGCCGCCCCACCCGCGCGCAGCACAGCGGTGGCCACGCCACCACCTCGGGAGAGAGGGAGAGGGCCATCAGAGGGAGAGGAAGGGGCGG
The DNA here is from genome assembly GCA_038087645.1 of Saccharum hybrid cultivar R570. Classification (NCBI taxonomy): domain Eukaryota; kingdom Viridiplantae; phylum Streptophyta; class Magnoliopsida; order Poales; family Poaceae; genus Saccharum; species Saccharum hybrid cultivar. The sequence continues at coordinate 63,779,796 of JAQSUU010000259.1, forward strand.
CGGCGACGAGGGCGCCGCCGCGGTGCGCCGGTGCGTGGGGAGGACGGAGGGAGGAGAGGGAGGGACGGAGAAAGGGAGAGGAGACGGAGCAGACGAGGAGAGGCCGATACGTGGGTCGGAGGTGGAGAGAGATATTTTGGGCGGCTCACGCGACGGCACGAGGTTTCGAGAAGACCACACGTAAGCACAGCGTAAACAGGAGGCAGGAACAAATCTGACCGTGAAACTTGACATCGAACGGCGGCAAATCTTTTTGCTAACGTGGATAGCGTGGCTGATCGGCGACAGGTTCATCTTTGTAGGTTCTAAACTCCTATGTGCATGTGATGTCCAGAGTCGATCGACGTCGTCGTCAAATCTGGCAGCCTTGGCACCAAGGTAATAAATAGCGGCGGTAGCGGCCCGTTGCCGCAACCGCTACAAGGTAGCGCTCTGAACTTTGTAGCCTAGAACTTTGCGGCCGCTATTCTAAATAGCGGGGCGATATTGCGGCCGCAATTGCACGTAACAAGCCGCAATAGCGTGGAAGCAAATAACCCTTATGCAGACGGAGATGGTTCAAGTGACCATGAGGCCGATGATGTTGTTGCTTCTAACAATGACAACGAGTGATAGTCTTGTGTACTATTTTATGGCTCATAAGTCATAATATGTTTCTTTGTAAAATCTTAATGTGATGATTTAGTCCGTGGAAAAACCATATTTGTTTTCTTAATTTAAGTATATGAGACATAAGTTCTTCAACTGCGATTAAATGTCTATTTATACTCATTTTTCATAATATATGTACTTAAAATTATGTGAGATTATTAGATACCGCTGTTGGAAGTTATCGTCCGCAATATCGCCCGCTATCCGCAATCTGCTACCTCAACACCAATCCGCTACCAACCCTCTATACGCTATTTATTAGCTTGCTTGGCACTCGGCAGCAGGCAAGCAAGCTGGAGTACGGTATGTAGACGAAGTCAAATTTGACCAGCTCCAACTAGTCTCACTTGGCTGCCTGCCAGTGCCAGTACGTAGTACGCTAGGCTGCTACGAAAATTGATACTACGATCTTTCCACGTTCCTGCTTCCTGCATGTGAACACGTAACTATACCTCGTGATTAAGCTGTAATCCTGGAGTAGTTTATTATTTGCGGTGTTCGAGGTCTATGGTACACTAGTAGCACGTACTACTACACACATGCATGCATGAGCGAGGATTGGAGCTTTAGGCCGGCTTAATTCATCATCAAGTCTCCATTTTCATCCACATATATATAATATATAATTAAGATGAATAATAAATAAATATAATCCAGTACTTAAGACTACTGTTCCAAGAGTGGACTTACATCCACAATAACGATCCACGTACTCTACATGTGCACAGGGCCACTGCATGTGCATGTCAGCTAGCTTCTTGCATTCCACGGAAAAAAATTGCATGGAAACCGTATGCAGCCTGTGACCGTACATACCTATCTTGGATTGTTTCCACTTGTCCACCCAGATCGATCCAACCGTGTGTGTTGCAGCCCAGCGGCATCGTGCGTGAGGGCGTCGAGCCGAGCTTTTCTTGACATGCGCTCTTGGTTCAACTACTAGTACACGTGGCAAACAATGACAGCAGGTATGCACGCTGATGTATGGATACGGTTTCCATCCAATTTTTTTCCCATTCCACACATACCACACCCAACCGACTCCTATATAAGGACATGCTTGCACACCGCATCATTCACACACCACCCCAAACAACACCATCTAGCAGATCCACAGTTGCTTGCTTTGCTTCCCTCACGATGATGAGAGCACTAGCGGTGGTGGCCATGGTGGCCACTGCTGCCTTGCTCGCCGCGTCCACGCGCGCCGAGCAGTGCGGCTCGCAGGCTGGCGGCGCGCTGTGCCCCAACTGCCTATGCTGCAGCAAGTTCGGGTGGTGCGGCACCACCTCCGACTACTGTGGCAGCGGCTGCCAGAGCCAGTGCACCGGCAGCTGCGGCAGCACCCCGACCCCGACGCCAACCCCTCCTACTCCCACCCCGAGCTCCGGCGGCGGCAGCGTGGCGTCCATCATCTCCGAATCCCTCTTCAACCAGATGCTCCTCCACCGCAACGATGCCGCGTGCCCGGCCAGCGGCTTCTACACCTACGCCGCCTTCATCGCGGCGGCCAACGCGTTCCCAGGCTTCGGCACCACAGGCGGCGCCGACGCGCAGAAGCGCGAGCTGGCGGCGTTCCTAGCCCAGACCTCGCACGAGACGACGGGCGGGTGGGCGACGGCGCCTACGCCTGGGGCTACTGCTTCAAGGAGGAGCAGGGCGCCGCGGCGGGGCCGGACTACTGCGAGCCCAGCACGCAGTGGCCGTGCGCCGCGGGGAAGAAGTACTACGGCCGTGGGCCCATCCAGATCTCCTACAACTACAACTACGGCCCCGCCGGGCAGGCCATCGGCGCCGGCATCCTCGCCAACCCGGACCTGGTGGCGTCAGACCCCACTGTGTCGTTCGAGACCGCGGTGTGGTTCTGGATGACGCCGCAGTCGCCCAAGCCGTCGTGCCACGCCGTCATGACCGGGCAGTGGACGCCCTCCGCAGCGGACACCGCCGCCGGGAGGTTGCCGGGGTATGGTGTCGTCACTAACATCATTAATGGTGGCCTCGAGTGCGGCCATGGCGCTGATAGCCGCGTCACTGACCGGATTGGGTTCTACAAACGCTACTGCGACTTGCTTGGGGTTAGCTATGGCGACAACTTGGACTGCGGCAACCAGAGGCCCTTCAACAGCTAGATCGATGAACAAAAATCAGAGCATGCATGCAGTCTTATGAGTTACATACGTACTATATATGATGAATTACCAACACAATAAGATCTGATGAGTTATATACTACACAAAGATCTGCTACAAGGCAGATTGAGCAATGAATAAAGCAAATAGTTACTGATTGATGATTTTTTTAACGAACTTTCTGATTGATGATTCATGATTGATTTCGTGTTGGCACATGCATGGTCATTGATTTCGTGTTGGCACATGCATGGTTACTGAAGTCAGTGCGTTATATATATATATTGCTGCGGCTAATAGGATGGAATGAATGAACAATGAGGTTTGGCTCATATCCACCCACCGAGCTCCATCAAAATGCATGGTCTGCGTGCGCACGTCATGGAAATTCCACGAGTTGGAATTGGCAGCCACTTGTATGTATATATGTCGCCGCACTCAACAAGATATTTTCATTTGGATCGGATATGCATGCATGCACGCGGCATGTATGAGTGTGACGTGCAGCGCAATTCCACAGAGAAAAAGCGGCCACAAGTCATGGTCAATACTACCTCCGTCACCATTTTATCTGGCGCACACGTATATTAAGATTCAAAATTTTAAAACTTTAACCAATAATTAGGCTAATAATTTTTAACTATTATAATACAAACATTATATGATTATATTTGTAAGGAATTATACTATCCAATGATTATAAGTTTATAAGCATAAATAATATAATATAAAGCAAATGAATGGTCAAAGTGTATTGTAGGAGACTGTGTCATTCTAACTTGCGCTAGATAAAATGAACTGGAAGGAGTATCGGCCTAGCCCTCGCGTAATGCTGCGACAATTGAAAGTCCAGTCTTCTACGACTTCTACGACCCTTCTTCCACGCGGCCTTAGCGCCTACCACAAATGGAAACTTCGTTCTACACTCAAGCCATTGTCAGTGGAGTTTTATGAAAGTTTTATGATATTGAATAAATTGACATAGTCATTATATCAAAACAGAAACTCCTTATAAGAGTCAAAAACTGCGAACGAAATGTTTTCTGATCGAGGGACGATCGTTAGGCAAAGGCCGCCAAATATATAGGGCAAGGGACCCCACCTCAAAAGAAAGGTCAGCAGGAGCAGGTTCCTGGTGTGTCGGCGTGCACGGGAACCACCGGCACGAGCATGAGTAACGCGGACACCTAAGGCTGGCCTAGCTAGCTTATTCGAGAGGGCGAAGCACCGTTGGAAAGCACCTGTGCGGACCGCGACCTTGTGGACGACATCTACAACTGCCAAAACAACTGGATAGATGGGCAGGACTAACAATGTGTGGGCATAGGAAATGGAACACACAGTAACAGAACCAGACAGGGAAGAGGTTCACAGAAACACAAACAACCACGAAGCAGGGGACATAACACGGCAGAACAAAGAACGGAATCAAACAGCATGCACGCAAACATGGTAGATCAAGAAGACCAAACCGCAGCAAGTGATGTACGACTGCTAAACAATAGAGCGTAGGAATGGAGAACAGCCTAAAATTTACGCTCCCCATAAACAGGTACACACTGGACTGACGGCTACAGCCGAACGGTAGACAGAACGAAAGGCAAACAGAGGACAGACCCACCTGATGGAGCAGGTGCAGCAGGCAGGCATGAATCAGAGGAAGGCGATGAGGCAAACAGGGCAACTCGAACAAACGTTAGTGGGCAGCACCAAGAGGAGGGTTCGGGCGGAGGGAATGCAGACCTGAAAAAACCCACCGAAGGATGAGGTTAGCAGGTAAGTAGGAAGACGAAGAAGAGAAGCAGAGATTAAGGAACCCCAAATGATCTCATCGGCAATAAATCCGGCTGAAACAACAGAGGATGAAGAAAGGTGTAAGGATGGAGACACGAACGCAGTACGAAATACGGAACGAAGGAGAAGGCAGATCCGAAAGTTCACCTTGGAACACAGGATGTAGAAGGACGGCATGCACTCCTGAGCAGAGCAGCCGAGGCGTGGGCGCACAGGAACCAAGGTTTCTCCGGAGCGAATTCGAGAGCAGAGCAGCTGAGGTGCGGGCGCACAGGAACCAATGCTCCTGCGCCGCGGAGGTGAAGCAGGGAGGTGCAAAGGCCTAAAAAGGAGTAGTAATGCTACGACGCCACTACAACATGACACCCCCTTTTGCAACGCAAATATGCGTTGCTAAAAGTCCATATATACGTTGACAAGGTCTATACCAACGCATCTAATATGCGTTGCCTAAAGTGGCGTTGCAAGGATCTATTGCAACACTTATTTATGTGTTGGTAACACATACTAATAACCGTTGCAAACTTGCAACACATAATGATGGTTATGGCAACACTTATATGTGTTTGTACAGACCATGCACGAAGTACTTCTGTGGTTTGTTGCAACATAAAGATTTAGTTTGTTGCAACGCTTACATATAGTTATATGTGTTGTAAGGAATAAACAATTCAGTAATTACTATCATAAATATTTAATTTTTTTAGACAAATATAGGGATAATGCCTGTATAATTTAATGAAAAATACAAAACCATCTAACACATAGAAAACAAGCACAATTAGCCATATATAGTATAAAGAATTTGTTTCATTACAAACAGTACCATCCACATAATTCATGATACAATTTTTTTGTTCAAAGTACGAGTTCCAATAATCCTATGGGAGTCAAATATAAAACATAAAGGGATCTCTCTTAGATTGCCAGCAGCCCTCCTTTCTCCTCCTTTCAGTTTAGTCTGTATTCTACTGATGTGATCATCAATTTATCTTCTCAGACCTACTGATGTGATCATCCATTTATCTTCTCACACCTACAGATAAAGATTGGATCACTATAATATGACACTTAGAAGTAAAATCATAAGGGGTTATTGAAAAGACCGTACAAAATTTAAGATAGTAGCTGAAATCTATTGACTACAACAACACAAATATAAAATCAAACTTTATGGTGCCGAACAACTTAACAGCATATCAAAAATAACTCTGCTTGATGCTTTAAACAAGAAATTTCAGTCCAAGATGCCCTAGTATAACCAACACATAGATAAGAAAAATGAAAAAATAAAGGTGAAATCATTAGGTTCAATACAAATTTGAACATTTGGACCGCAAACTACAACAGGAAAATAGATGAAGTTCACACAGAAATTATGACTCCACACATGATGTGGAGAAATTCAACCACTACATCAACACAGAAAGGGAGGAGGGGATGGGTTAGTACCTCAAGAAGGGTACAGCTGGATGGGGAGGTTGAGGCCCGCTTTAGGGAAGGTGCATTGCAGGCCTGGGAGAGGGTGTGGCAAAATATATCACTCTTGATCTCCTGCAGTTTCAAGATAACTGAACATCAGTTTCAAAAAAAAAGATAACTAAACATCTATGTAGCTCACTGATTTGTAATTCCTACAAGAGAAAATTTTATAGAAAATTCATAAGTTGCATAATTTGATAGAGCAGATTGTTAGTAGCCCAACAATTGTCAATAGGACATAGTTCAAGCAGGTAGTAGATCTAGTGCCCATGGTCATCTTCTTAATGAATTACTATCACTTCTGCAAGTAAAAGGTTTAATTTGCACTTGTACTAAAATCTTGGAGGCCAAAAGGAATACCTGATAACAAAAAAAAAAGACTCCTCGAAGATGTAATAGATCAAGAAACACCTCTTGTAGTCATCTGGATAATTGAAATATTAGCTAACTCATAGAAAAAGGTATTTCATTTTCATACAATTTGATTATGAACATTATTCCTTAAAACAATGGAAGGTTAAGATAGTAGCTGAAATCTGCAATTATATCAGGAACTTGTGAAGCAATTTCTGAAACAACAAGACAATTCGGCTGGTTTAAAATCTCCGAACAGGATCATTAATTCAAAAGATAATAATCATTTATTCAGCATACTTACAGATATGGACCCATTTAATCAATACTCCTGCATGAAAAAAATAAAGCACAAACTCTGTAAGTAGACACATTCAGGTATTAATGCTCCTAAAATACAATCATATTTGAAATATCCAATATGTATAGTCAAAAGTGAGCAAGAAACTTTAAGATATATATAAAGAACAAATTATTTTGCTATTTTAGATAATGAATCTATTATCTATGTTAAAAAAATCACAGAATTTCATATCTCATAGGGGCTTAATGACAAGAACAGTATATGCTTTCAATAAATGAACGTGCTGACATGAAAAAATTAGACATCCAGAGAGAAAATGTACAGCTATCTGAGAATTACTAGGGAGCTGTTTAACACAAGCAGCAGCATCCTTATGCCCTATGTCAATTGTGTTCACATACACAATTACTTGTAATAATACTGAAATAGTGAATTAGGAGTAATATTTTCTTCGAAGACATTAATGCCAAACGGTGAACTAGTAGTATTAGGGAAGTTTACTGCTATCTGAGGAACAGAAAAGGCATCGGGATCCTGACCACTTGAATCCCAAACGAATTATCCAAAACCTAAAAGTCAACAGAGGAAAGGGACGAACAAGAGTCGATGGAAAATTACATCGAGTAACTGGATGCATAGTAGCGATGACAAAGGAAATTGCATGAACCGTGCCCTGATCTGAAATCAAGGTTTAATTAAATCAATGATGGAGGCCCTGACGCTGATATGGTGGAGGCGGATTAGGGAACACATTGCACCAAAAAAACATAAATCGTCATATCTAAACACGTAAATCTAGAGCAGAGCAAAGAAACTACCTTGGGACGATCCTCTTCTTGAAGGGGAGATGCACTGATGCAGGCCCGGCCTGACCCAGGTTTTTGCGAATCGTGTAAATGGCAGTGAACATTTAATTATGCTGTGGATACAAACGGAGATTGCATGTACCTGAATCACATTCTCCCGCTAGCCACTGCTTATCGCCATTGGGAGGACCTTGTCGAGGAAATCAGAAGGACCTTGCCGAGGGAAGAATGGCACAAACAGGAGGACGATGCTGAGGGCGAGGCCGTGGGGCGAATCCATAGATCTGAGTGCTGCAGTCGCAACCGTCGTCGCCGCCGCCGAATAGGAAAAGCACGGAGGAGGTGAAAACCTAATCTGCTCAAGGGGGAACTGTTGTGCGATGTGCACAGGCTGGGTTCGTGGGCTACGTTAAATTAAGGGAGACGGCGGTGGGGACGGGAATAGATTAGATACCCACGATTCTAATTTCCGTTGCTGTGTATACGTTGTAAAAGGGGGGTTTGTTTTGTAGTGCGCGTACGTCCGACGCTCCGGACGCGTGTCTCACTACCATTCGCGACTCCCCTCGTCTTATCCATCACCAACGCCACTTTACTTCTCTGCTCCGCTCGCCATCTCCTCCTCCCGCTCCTCCACTCCTCTCGCTCTGCTCGCGCGCCGCCGCCGCCCCTCCCTCCCTCCCTCCGCGACCTCGAGAGGAGGGCAATGGCGGCGGCTTCCGGCGAGCCATTCCTCCCTCCCTCCCTCCCCTTCCTCCGCGACCTCCATGCCACCGGGAAAGGAGGGTGATGGTGGCGGCTTTCGGCAAGCGCACGCCCCTCCCTCCCTCCCTACCTCCCTCCCTCACTCTGCGACCTCCATGCCACTGGAGAGGAGCGCGACGGCAGCGGCTTTCTAGCAAGGTAGATCTGAGCCTTCCTCCTCCTTTGAATCTGAGCTCTCCTCCTTCTCCTCCTCCTCCTCTGGATCTGGATCTGAGGGACGTGGTCCGGCGTCCTCCCCCACAAGGAACTCCAAACGCCTGTAGATCTGGTGGGCATGGTGCTCCCCGTGCCAGGCTCTTGTTCTCTCCCCCCATGTTTCAATTATGTCTTTAAATTGTTTCAGAAGCTTTTAGAAGTATGTTACAGTAGAATCATATAGATGTTGCAATAATATGTTCACGGTGTTTCATATGCTTCAGCCTAACGTGGCAGCTGTTGATCTGTGTTGTTGCAATGATATGTTCTAAAATATTTCAGCTCCTTCAACCTATTGTTGCAGCAGTTTATTCGGTATTGTTGTAATAATATGTTCATGGTGTTTCAACTGCTTCAACCTATTTGTTGCAGCAGTTTGTTTCGGTGTTTGTTGCAATACTATGTTTATGGTGTTTCAGCAGCTTGAGCTCAATGTTTCAGCTGTTGTTCTTTTGTTGTTGTAATAATATATTCATGGTGTTTTAACTGTTTTAGCCTATTATTGCATCTGTTGTTCCTTGTTGTTGTAATATATATATGTTCATGGTGGGAGCGATCTGGGGCCGGGCAGATGCGGGGTGCTGTGGGCATGGGGGGCGCTGGGGCATGCTCGTACGTGGGGTGTATGTGAAGGCGTATGCGGCAGGTGCATCCGCCCAGGTACTGCGCCGGTGTGGACCAAAGCAGAGGCAGGAGGACGGCACAATGGATCGGACGAGGCGCAGGAGGGCTAGGCGACGACGACGGCGTAGGACAGTAGGAGGCAGGGAATGGAGGCCGCGTGAGTGGGCATGGGCCCAAAGCCGACAGGACGGATGTGTGGCAAACGGGCCACGTTTTTTTTTGCTGGGAAGGCAGCAGGAAGCGGGGTGGGCTAAATGGATACACCGAGAGGCCAGGGTGGCACGTAGGCAATGGGCAACCGGCCGAACAAGTTGGGAGCACGCTAGGGAACCGATGCGGGGATGTACAAATCGCCAGCCGGCAGCATGGGGTTGGGCGCATCCACGCAGATGCCCTCACCGTGCTCCAATTTATTAAGCGTTGAGCGTCACCTCGAGGATAAATTTTTCTTGGTGGTTTGGCCACCAAGGTAAATTACGCCATGGCAAAAATTACAAAAACATGAAGAAAATTAGTGAACTGCCAAGTATATATATTTTCTCAAGGGCCTTAAACCCCCAAGAAAATGTGTCAAAAAAGTTTTAAAATCTCAAAAGAAACCTTGCAATTTGTTGCTTCCTTACTACTGCACCACAAAGTCACTTGTGACTAAGTAGCTGATATATTACTTCAGTATTCATTCTAGTGAATTTTATAATGCATATTTGAGACCCTAAATGAATTCAAATGAAAAAAGTCTGAACAAGAAAGTTTTAGATATATTTGAGTGCTATAACTTTGATTTATGTCATTTCTCCATCCAAAGTCATTTGAAAAATTCATAAATAGTATTAATTTTAGAAATAATGATTTTCCTTGCGGTTTACAATAGCACTCAAGGAAATAGTTGTTTTACTTGGCGGTTCAAAATGACACTCAAGGAAAGTTGCACGTTTCTTTGGAGGCTGAGTGGAATCACCAAGGATATAAATTACCTAGGTGGTTTGCAAAAAACCCAAGGAAATGATTGGCACTCAAGGAAATTCTGGACCCGCAAGGAATTTTTGTTTTCTGGTAGTGAGTATAGATGAAAAGAGAGATAATACAAGTTTTATGGGTTGAAAGGAGTTTATGATGATGACACTTATCTATGCTGTTTCCAACATATATACAGGAGTCTTGGAAATTGGGATATGAAACCATCGTGTTGAGTCTGGCCTTATATGCAACTTAACATACACACACAATTTAGTGCCGGCAAGCATCATCTAGCATTATATCATATCATCATCATCGTCATATTATAAATAAGATCCTTTGTTTTTGATCGGATTTCCCTGTTGTACTATTCATCCACAGTGGATAAAACCCAGCCGTCTGTTCCTTTCTTCTGGCCCAGCCTGGCTCCACAAAACCCTGGCTCCCGAACCTTCCCGTACAGCGTCCCTCTCTCCCTCCGTCCCCACCATGCCACCGCCGCTCTCTCCGTGTCCGTATCCGCCGAGGCCGTGCTCCTGAGCGCCCCCCCCCGCCACCCCCCGCCTCCCCACCCACCCACCCCCACGCGCGCGCGCACGCACGCACGCCGCCACAGAGGTTGCGACGGGCCACAGCGGTCCGCATCCTCCGAGGCAGTGCTCCTGAGCGCCCCCCCCGCCACCCCACCTGCCCCACTGCCCCCCCCCCACGCGCGCACGCACGCACGCCGCCACCACGGTGCCACCTGTGTCATAAGACCGCCGCTCCGCCCTCGCTGGCTTCGATTCTCTAGGTGCTCCGCCTTTACCACCACCGTGCACTCCACCCCTCCCTCTTCGTGCCTCCGACGGCCCAGTGCTGTGATGCGCCACCACGGGAGCCCTGGCGTGGCCAAACCCTGGCGGCGCAGCCCGGGTGCCGGCGTCTCCCTTGCCACTTCCGCGTCCGCGTCGAGCCGGCCATGCCACGCCACTGCCTTTAGGCCGTCCGACCATCCTCCAGGTTCCAGCCTTCAGTGAACCTCTACCGGGGGCCGGGACTCCTACCCAGATTCCTGCCTACTTCTGGTAAGTACTAGCTACTGATTACAGACTACTAGATATTTGTGATTCACCATATACTTCAGATGGTGACCCAGCCTTCAGCGAACCTCCGCCGGGCGCATACTGATCATAGACTGCTAGATATTCACTTGAAATTAATGTGAATTTTTGTGTAGTTGTATACAGACATTTGCTTCAGATGGTGGATTGTAGTTCGCCAATTTGTGATTCACCATATTAACTGGGGCATATGAGCAGTGTGTTCTTTTTTTACTTATTTACTGCATGAGTTGCCAACCTAAACTTATGTATCAATTGCAAGCCTATGTGTTATCTTTTCTTATTGTAGAAAGAAATATGCTCCTTTACAATCTTCTGATTTCCTCATACCTCTGTACATCTTTGGTTTCCAGGCTATGAAACTAATTTGAGGACTATTGCTTCAAATACAATATGCTGCATTCAGTGGATCCACTGAGAATCTTATTAAGTCATTCTGGAATGGTAAGGATTTATGATATATCGATAAATGTAATATTGAACCAGCCTCCGACTTGGGTTGTTTCATTTCATAACCATGTTCTGTTCTGCAGGAAATGTAATATATTAAGTTTGATGCTGATTTAGCTTACCCTCCTACCAATGTTCCGTTCTGCAAGAAATTGAATTTGGTATGTGCTATGGTCTAATCATTCGGACTCAGTAAACCATGTAGAGGTTGCAGACTTGCAGGTGAGCAACCATTCCAGTTTATTCTTGTGTTTTAGTTCACTGTAAATAGCTATACACGATGGCCCTGTTCTGCTGGTCATGTTTCGGCTTATTTCAGCTTGTTTCAGCTTATTCTCTCTCACAGAATACTATTGATTCAGCCGAAACCAGCCGGCTTTTATACCGGCCGAACCAGCCCGATATCTGGTCTAAGCAATACATGCCATGCTTACATGTCTAATTGTAAAATCAGTACAATAGTAACTACTAAACTCACAGTGCCTATATTGTGCCTTTGTGTTATGCTTAATTAGATCGCCCACCATGTCTCATCCGAAAACACCTAATTATGCTTAATTAGATCGCCCACCATGTCTCACCCGAAAACACCTAATGATTCACTAATTTCTATTTTCAGAGTCAATATGGTAGCTTCTTATTTATGTGGTTTCTATTGAATTCCTACCATTTCAACATATTCATCATGGCTATTGGCTAATTTTCTGCGCTACTTATCTAAGCCACTTACACCTATTATCATGTAGGCGTCAGGTTTCATAGTTCAGTTGCTTTTATAGGTTATATTGCCACTCTTTTGTTGGTATGATTTCATTGGTCAGGCTATAAAACCTATGAGTATGAGTACAACAATTCCTATTTTCTTGGCCTCCTGAGTCCATGAATAGTGAAACTCCATGCGTCGTGTGTCTGCACCTGTGAGTGAGTGTACCTGTGTTCCTTAATGGAAAATATTTCCCTAAATGCGTGCTAATAATTTTATTAGTTCCTGATGCCCTGTTGATAAACATTATACAGTGTTCAGCATTGCCTATTGCGATAACATAAACTCATTTGTGTATAAATGTATTTACCTAAAATAATCGGACAGACAAAGATTGATAACTGATTTAGCTTACCCTCCTAACAATGTTCTGTTTTTTTTACAGAGAGGCCCTGCGCCACGTTGATTTGTTGACTAAGAACGATTCTATCAAATGTATCTCTTTTCTTCAAATTTAGTTCGCTGTAAACAGCTATAGATACTGTCTGTTGCTGCAGGTAGTCCATGCCATGCTCAGTTATCTAATTCAAAAAACAAAACAGTAGTACCTACTGAAGTGACACTGCCTATATTGTGCCTTTGTGGTATGCTTAATTCGATCACCCACCATGCCTCACCCGAAAACACCTACTAATTCACTAATCACTATTTTCAGAGTAAATTTGATAGCTATCTTATGTATATGTTTCTATTTAACTCCTGACACATCAATATCTATCATGATTAATTTTCTGCGCTGCTTACCTAATCCACTTATGGCTATTATTAACTAGGTTTGTCTTCATTTGCCGATGAACCCTTGGTGGTGGATAATAGCCATAAGTGGATTAGGAAAACACAAAAGAAATGTTATGAGTGCAGTAACATTTTTTTGTGTGTGTTTTCCTTACTACAGCTACTCCTTGATGAAAAGAGCGGCAACAAGGTACCAACGTCAAGTCATCTCTACAAGATACAGTTAGAAGAATAATGTGTGTACGCATGGAACATTAAGTTCTGTAATATGTCCAATTTTTATCCTTTCTTTGATTACTTCGGAAAAAAATGTAACTCGATGCTTCTATAATCTTTTTGCATCTTCCTGAACGATTACGATAACTATTATCAAAGATTGGTATTCTCGCCCCGTGTAACATCCCAGATATTAAAAAGCAATTAAAAGTCTGATCATGAGCATCGTGAAGCATAATCAACAAGCATTAAGGCATAATGCATTCATGTTTCAAATATAGCATACATATGTTTCATTGTGGTGTTTCATATGTTGCATGGAATGCTAGCAACGATAACAATTAAGGTTCTTTGTGGTTTTATATATGTGATTTTGCTTAAACAATTAAAATGTGGTAAATATAAACTTTGTTGTTTAAAGTATGCTCTCTAACATGGAAGCAAAGTTGGGAAATGTTTTGAAATCAAACATGTTTAATTTGGAGCCCAAAGATTGGATTTAAAACTAATTTTTAAACTTAGCCATTTAAGCCTAAGTCCCTGAGATTCAGTGTTAAGTTCAAACTTTGGTGAATTATTAAATAAATTTTCATAAATAAAAGTTGTGCAATTTTGGGTCTATTAATTGGTGTGATGTTTGAACTTTGTTAATTTGACATTGTTTGTGTTGATTGATCACTAATTTGCTCCTAATTAAATGCTCAAATATGCTTAACTAAAACCAGTTTTACAAAACCCTAACTGAATCCTGTTTTCAGTTTACAAGTACCCTTGTTCTTCACCTTGAATCTCTCTAACCGTTTAGCATTAGAAGTTGAGACTTTAATCAAAGTTGGAGATCTGAAGATGGACAAAGGATAAGGGAGTTCATCGAGTTGCCACAAGAAATCGAGAGAAAAATGAAGAGGAAGATGAGCATTCAGTCTGCTACAGTAGGTCGGCAAGCACTGCCACGCGGCTGCTTCGCCGCCAGCGCCCGTGAAAGCCCAAGTTTGGTTTTGGTAATTAATGACACCAAGTTGCTAATGCCATTGTGTTAAGTGAATTGAGTTAGGCGTAGCAACACATGTGATGAAGGAGCAAGGAGCATGATGGTGATGTGATGACCATAAGATCGTGAGTGCATGAAGATAAAGATGAGAGTGAACATGCACATAGGTGATGGAGAGTGAACATGCACATAGGAGAGTGAACATGCACATAGGCTATCAACACATGGTGAGTGAACATGCACATAGGTGATGGACAAGGAATGAGAGGATCAAGGCAAAGGTATAATCATAGGATTTTCTTTTGCCGGTCTAAAGATGGACTATCAAAAGGGTTTAGGATTGATAGCCGACTATCAAAAGGGGCAATCACGGTCATCTCTTGAATCAAGTGCTACTAGGTCCATATTCTTGAGCATATGCATTTAGGATCTAGTGAGTGCCTAACTCCTTTGAAGAAAATGATTGTGAAAATACTAACACACGTGTACAAGGTGGTGATCACTTGTTGGTGTTGGCACATTTACAAAGGAAGTGAAGTTTGAGCGGTAGAGAGGGGTTTGAGTTCCTCTCTCCCTCCCGCCGAGCTTGCGAGGCGGGATTCGGCGCTTTTGTGAAAGTGAAATGCCTATTTTTCATTGCGCCGGAGGCGAGAAAAGGTGGCAAAAGTCCGGAGTGTTTATCTCTGAAAAACTCCAACCGGACGCTGGACCGAACGCGGTCCAGGGTGGACCTGCGCGTCTGGTCAGTTCAAACCACAGGCAGAGACGCACGCGTGAAGGTCGTGGACCGGCGCGTTCGGTCCATCGCGAAACCGGAGCGTCCGGTCACGCACCCAGTGGGCAACGCGTGTCTCAGTGCCGATCAGACGCAGTGGCGCGTCCGATCGCGCGAGGAGCTCTCTAGACTCCGATCGGACGCCGGGTGCAGCGCGTCCGGTCAAACGATGTAGCGCGTCCGGTCACGGCAACGGCTCTCTCTGACGCACACTGCTGCTGTTTGTCCTGTAGTGACCGGACATGTTTAGTCACCCTGACCGGTGTGTTCGGTCATCATGATTTTCACTGTGTTGTCTTGTAACGGCTAGTTGCTTACCCTTTCGCTATAAATAATTGCTTGGCCAGTTTTGGGTGCTCTCTCTTGACTCTTTGAACACTTGAGACATACTTTGAGCTAGAGAACTTCTCCTCCACTCATCTCCTTGCTTGGTTGCATACTCTAGTGAGATTGAGTGAGATTCAAGTGCATTGCTTAGTGATTTGCATCTAGTGGCACTTGATCCTTGAGTTGGCTGCGAATTTCTCATTACTCTTGGGTGTTTCCCGACATCCTAGATGGCTTGGAGTAGCGGTGGTGTTGAGCTCATGATTGGAGATTGTTTCGAGCCTCACCAAGTGATTGTGAGGGGTTCTTGAGCCTTTCCTGCGGGAGTTTGCGAATTGGTTACTCTAGTGGAGCTCGTGGCTTGGAGGATCCCCATCTTGTGTGTGGATGTGCGGCACCCGCTGAGGGTTTGACTCTTAATAGTCAATTAGCTTGCGATCCATCAAGTGGGTACATCGCCACAACGAGGAGTAGCTTGCCGGGAAGCAAGTGAACCTCGATAAAAAATATTGTGTCATCTCTTGTCGAGGTTTCTCTTTGTGATTATGCGTGATTGATTCCTCGGATACGTCTCATTTCTACACCGTCGGTATAAGAATCAATTCACTACCCCTTTCATTCTTGCACTATATCTTGTCTAGTGTGCTTAAAGTAGTTTGTATCACATAGGAGTAAGTAGCTTAGTGACTTAGCTTTCTTGGTGTGAATTAGAGATCATAGTCTTGTTCACTAGAATTGTATAGATGGCTTGCTTAGTATAGTTGAGCTAGTGCTAGAATTAGCATCGCCATCTTTTATACTAACAATTGTTGTTTAGTGAAGTTTGTCGATTTTTAAATAGGCTATTCACCCCCCCCTCTAGCCATTTGGACCTTACAGCCCGCCGCTCTTGTTTGCCGCTTTCTGCTTGCATGGGCACGCAGTTGCCTATGTGGCTCGTCCAAGCAGGAGCTGGCGCACCTGGAAGCCACGCCCTCGCTGTTAAAATGCGAAACCGCCGGCGCTCTCCTCTTTCTCCTTTTCCGCCGCTGCCAGTCGCGCTCCTCAATTCACCGGCAAATTCGTCGCCCTCACTTTGCCTCTGCTCGATTCCTCACGCAGCTAGCCTCGCCTCGACCTTGTGCATCTGCTCGAGCCGCCAGAGCCTTTCCTATCCGCCGGAATTGGCCACACGCCGATTTCTAGCCGCGGCCGTCCGCCATAGCCGCCGAGCTCCACCTCACCGTGGCCGGGCTACTCCAGAGCTTCTCTCGCCCTCTCCTTCATTGTTTTCACCTCCTTGAGATGCAGTGATGCTCATCGGCCTCCTTGTTTTGTCATACGTGCACCGAAGCCGCCGGAATGCGTGTTCGCCGCCATCGCGCCACCGTATCGTGCGTCGTCGTGTCGCCTGCCTCCATGGCCGGCGACCTGTAGACCGTCGCTGGTCAGGTTGCGCCCCTTGGTTGGTGCGCCTGGGCGCAGGCAAGCTGTGTCGCCACTTACCCTCCGCCGCCGGTGGCCACCTCGCCGGATTTCGGCCATGCCGAGCTCGTCCTCTGCTCTGTTCTGCTTCGAGATGAAGAAGACAAGGGTGAAAACGAATTAGAAACTCTTTCTTGGTTCCAGATGCTTAATAGCCAGAGAGAAGGTTTTTCAGATCAAGGCTTGGTTGATTAGTTAAAACCGCAGGGTTCCTGATGCAAATATGTTTTTCCTTTTCCTGTTAATTTTTTTTTCAGAAAATGCTATTATATGCTGACTCTTGTTTATTTCATAACTAATTCTTGGGAAATGCTAAAATTATAAATTTTGTTCTATGGCCTTGTTATGATATTCTTCTATCATAGAAAAATATTAGTTGGTCATGATAAGTAATTTTGGTATGCTTAAAAATTCCATCTTTTAATAGAAAAATGCTTCTTGTATAATTTCTGTAGGCAAAAATATTAATCCTGTGACCATGAAACTTTTTGTGTAAATGTCATGTACTAATATCTGCCTTCAAAAAAATTTTTGAAGGAGGACGTGTGGAGACTGCACCTACTGGGTCCCCCATTCAGTCAATGCCCACGCTCCGCGTCACGTAGCCTTTCGCAGCTTGCCTGATGCCCTAATTGAGGAACAAGATAAGCACACATGATTCATGAATGAACATGCAATGCAAAGGGACTGGTGCCAATTATTGTTCATCCTGGGGCATTCGGTTTTAACTGACATTTTCGTTCGGTTTAATCGGTTTCCAGAAAATTCGGTTTCTAGAGAGTAACACCCGATCGGTTCTACATATTTGCCAAAACTGACAATTTCGGTTTCGGATTTCTAGTTTGGTTTTTGGTTCAAACCAAGAAAACCGGAATATGCTCTAGGAGAGAAGAACAGGCGCTCCGCTCGGCCTCAGCGACCCTGCGTGCGCGGCCTGCTCGCGCACCTGTAACACTCCGGTGTTACGCAATACATTTGCATGACAATCATAAGCATGACATTTCATATCATCATAATCATACACGTGAATATTATAATTTGAGTGCAATAAAATCTTGGAAACGATATATGTGATGTAATATATTAATGTGCTAATCACATCACACCAAATCTTGCAACTATAAATTTTATATCACTTAGAACCATAGTTCAATTTTTGGAGCAACTAGATGACTCAAAATTTTGTCAAAAACTTGTTCAAAAATATTAATTAAAAATATTCAAAAATACTCCCTATTTTAGCTTTTATTCTGCCATTCAAAATCTATTGAGAATTTTTAGTTGGCCCCTTAATCAAAGTTGTAGAGAATGAAATTCTAAACAACTTTTATTTTTGGGTCAATTCCAGAAAATGTCTTCTTCTTGTTCAAAATGGGGTTTGAAGTTTGTGTTGCATTTGATTTGAAATTGAGAAATTCAAAAAAAATTCAATTCCGGCTTAGCAGGCCGCCGCCTCGGATTCGGCCCGCTGGCCGAATCGGCCCGCGCCACTCCCGCGCGCGCGCCCGCGTCCGCCTCCACCGCGGTCCGGCCCAGCCAGCCCCCTCTCTCTTCTTCCCGCCCGCGCGCGCGCACGCTGGCGCCCCGGCAGCAAACGCCCGCCGCGTGGCGGCCGCATGCCGGCGATGCCACCGCGTGGCCGCCGTGGACCCCGCGCCCGCGCTCCGCTTCAAAAACGACCGGGCACCTGGTCTCCCTCCCATTTCCGCCTCGCCTGCTCCCTTTCTTCCTCCCTCCAGTGAAAGCCGCAGCGCAACGCCGCTCGCCAGCGAGCTCCGCCACCGTCACCGCCTTGTTCCGGCTCCGGTGGACCACCTCCGTCCAATTGGCCGTGCACGAGGCTCCGCCCCATCCTCCCCTCCTCCGAACGGGTGTCGCCATCCCCTCGTTCGCCCCGGTAGGGCTCAATTTTCCCTCGCCTCGCCGCGCCACCGCGACGGTGCCGTCGAACCCGTGCTCCGCCACCGCCTCGCTCGCCCTATCTCTGCCCTCCCGCGTCTCCCTCTCGCGTTCGCCACTCTCTTGCGAGCGTTTTGCGCGCCTTAGCTGGTCTCGGTTTGGCCGGAGCCGGCCGTTGGCCCTCGGCCACTGCCGCGACGTCGAGGCCACGGACGCCGGCGACCTCGCTCTGCCCTCCTTTCCCCCCCCCCTTCGGTGGACTGGGCTGCGCCTGTGGGCCGCGCCCCGAGCAGGCCGGCTCGACCGTTCCCCCCCGCGCGCAAGCCAGGCCGCGAACGGCCATGGGCCGCTTGACTTCCCGGGCCGGCCCAGTGCCGTTATGAAAAATTCATTTCTATTTTCTTTTATTATTCTTGATGAAAATGCTTTGGAAAATGTTTTAGTAGTCATTTCAGCTCCAAAAATTGTGAAATAAATTTCTCTAGATGCATTGGAACTATATCTATGATATAAAATTTTTGCATGTCAAATTTGAGATACTTTCCTGTAGAGTTTTTAATTAACTATTGAAATGGCTGTTTTCTTGATAAATGCTTAATAAATCCTAGAAAAAAAATCAGAAAAATGTGATTCCAAGTTTGTTGATCTTTTTGTGCCATGTACTTGCTAGGAAAATTTTATCTCATGTCTGTTCTGTAGAAAAATGTGTAGGTGTAGTTCAAATGCTTCCTATCACTAATATTTGTTATTTTTGTTAATTAAATAAATTTGAATAAAACATGCAAGTAATAATTTTTCTATAGTGTTTGTTTATTGTGTAGAAAGTGAGAAAATTTCTAAATCTGTTGTTTGATACTTTTCATAATGCAAAGTATTTTAATATTCATTTTTAGGCCTTAGCTTGTTATTTTTGTATAGACAGTTCTAGTAATCCAAATGCAATGAAAAATTTGTGGCAGGCTAGTTTTGATATTAGTAATCCACTGTAATTTTCTAAGATTTTTCTGTGCTACTAAACTATGTGTTGCTGTTCAAGCATAGGGCTAATTAGGCTTTACATGCACTCTTTAATGCAAGATTAGTTAGTAAACTATACTTTGGTGTATCTTTGAAGCATCTTGAGTGTCAAAGTGCCTTTGCATGTTAGAGAATAATGGTGATAGTTTTCGAGTACATGTTCTTGGATGACGTAAGACTACCTCGTAGAAGAGTCGTAAGTTCCACAAATAACGTAACATGCTCATTACATCGCATGCATTCATTATCATCATCTCATGTCATCCCTGCAATGCACCTAGGCATGATCACTTATACTTCTGCATCATACAGGATCGTAGGAAGTGACCCCGGTAGCAGTTCCCGAGGACCCAGAAGAGCAGTCCGAGGTGCCAGTGCAGGAGTTGACCGAAGCCGAAGAGGAGGTCGGTGAAGATCTTCCGGAGTGCCCCGACCACCGTTTAGGAGTTGTTTGCAACCGTTGCTGCATTATACCTTGTTTCACCTTGTTTTACCCGATCCTTGTTACCCTGGTGTCCGCGGTCAATAATTGCTTAGTTGCTTAGAATGGTAGAAGTCGGGTGATTGCCTGTCATCCGCGAGCTATAGGGGATTACCTGGATTTATGTGAAAGTATGTCATATGAGAATAACTAAGTGTCGAAATGAATCTGAGACCGGACGGAAGCTTGCAGGGTTTCGGACTGTAGTGTCTTCCGTCTGTGTCGATTAAGGACCGTCCGTTGTTGGGCCTCGAGTCATGTTGAACGCATGCCTCACATTTAGCTGGCCGAATAAAGTACCTTTCGACCGCGAAGCTGGGAGATTATTCGGGCCGAGTGGATTGCCCGCAACGCACTGTACCGGAGCAGTAGTGGCAGGAAACGGGGGTGCGATGATAAGGCCAAAGAGCAGTCGGGCGGCCCCCAGGTACATGTGGTTCCTAGCAAGCTCGTGACTTTACCTGAATGGTTGACTCGGTGACCAATACCTCACTTTAGCGGGTGAGTAAGGTTTGTGTGAGGAATAAATTACCAGCTGGTTAATAATCGATTCGAATCGCCATCGTTCACTGGATAGTGAACACTTGACTTGAGCTACTTCATCGTAGTAATATTGATGAACATTTGGATAGTTATGTGGAAGATGACATGGTAATTATTGTTAATGATCAATGGTAATCCTTACTTGCTTAATTACATGGTTACTCTAGCATAAGTGCAAACATAGTTGACAGGGTAATAAAGATTAAAATACTGCATGCTTTTGTAAAAGAACTGTTAAGTTAAAATGCTTTTCTTGCAAATGAGTCAGCTACCCCACCAGAAAGCCTATCATGATCCTTGGTGTCATTTTTTTTATTTTGGTTCTGTCGGGTAAGTCTAGCTGAGTACCTTCTCGTACTCAGGGCTTTGTTCCCACTTGTTGCAGATGGACAGATGTACTATAGTTATTGTATCAACTGTCTCTATCCTGCGATGGGCGAAGCTTAGGACCATGAGCAATGGTCATTCCCTACCTCTCGCCTGATGCTTTTGCTGGAGATGATCACAAGCTGGCACTTTATCTCAAAACGCTGTGTGTGTGCGTGATTTGAACTACTGCTTCCACTACTTTTATTCGAACCTGGTTTGTAATAACTATGTTTAAACTCCGATGTATTTTGTGCCGCGAACTTTTATGTAACTTATGACGGTGACCGCTAAACTTAGTACGATCTTGGCTGTTATGTGAATGGTTTGAAATCCGTCGAGATTTCACGGACTACCGGGTTATACGGGCTTAAGTTTGTAAATTGTCCTCCCGTTGGATGATTTTCTCACTTAATCTCGTATAATTGGGCGGTTCTGTTACAGCTGGCATCGGAGCATGGTTTAGCGTGATTACTGTTCATAAGTGTATTTAAAACAAAATTCTGTTTAAAAAGTGTGATTTTCAAACTAAAAGTGTGCCAGTGGTCATATCCTGTATGCCCAGTTAAGGACTCTAGGTGGCTATTTAAGTACTAACTTGGGGTTCTTGTACCATATTTCTCTTTTCGTTGCTCATACGGCGTGCTATTGTATGAGTGCCACTTAATTGAGTGGTAATGTATAGATCAGTTACCTCTACGCTTCGGTAAGTGTGAGCTGTGAGAGCATGGTCGGATACACCGCCGATCTAGGGAGAGTGCTTATATGATACTAGAATAATTACATGTTTTACACATGTTTTTATGAAAGTATCGCATGTGTGGGTGTTCCGTCCGTTGAGGCGATGCCGTCAATAGGACGATGTGTTTGGGTAGTTACTACCGTTGTACACGCATCTGGGGATTCATGTAGAGCGTGTAGGTAGATTTACTGCTTTCATGCATTCATGGAGAATGGGCTGAAATGAATTTTCTGCAGGTACATAACAGTGTTATCGTGTAGACCGAATTAGTTACGTATATGAGAGATCGTTTGTATGCCACCGAATTCATCGTTAGATGTCCTTATTTTCTAAGTTTGTGAGAACGTAAGACTCGTGCATGCATCATGTTGCCTGTGCATTTCATTCATGACATGCATTCCTCCCCTTATAAAGGATTATCCCATTTTGATAAAAGTGACATCAACTTAAAATATATTCTCATCGGGTAATTAAAATTTGTGCTACAGATGGCCTGCACGAAGCAGACTGCCCGTAAGTCCACCGACAGAAGAGCACCCCGTCGTCAGATGGCCCCGCGGGAGCGCCACAGCACGGACACTTTTCTAAGCGAGTTCGGCATGCCCACCTTGCTTTGGAGAGTGCTCCATGATGTGGGGTACCCGGAGGGTCAAGAGCCGGTGTACTCTTGGAGCGAGAGCCAGCTAGCTGAGGATGGACTTGCAGTCGTGGAAATCACCGTCCCTGCTCTTGGTGATGCGCCAGAATGGGATGGTTGGCATTTGGAGTTTGAAGGACGCACTCCAGTTGAGGGTGCAGAGGGCGCAGCCTTTCGCGTCATCCGAGACATAATGAGCAGGTTCCCCAATGAGTTGGCAGCAGCTTTGGCCGGTACTTTCCCGAGAGATGATCCTCGCGATGCCATTTGGGTACAGCCGCAGGGAAGTGCCCTGGTTAGAGGCCCCAGTGAAGGACGGGCTAGCGACAACCACACCATGAGTGCCATGTATGCAGCCATCAGAGCATACCAGGGTCTTGAGAATACCTATTGGACTTTGACTGGCCTACGTGGTGATGACCGGCTTGAAGCAAGGAAGCAGAAGAAGAAGCAAGCACGTGCTATAGCTAGCTTGCAGGAGCAGTTGGCCGACATGAGCTTGCAGCGGGACCGGGCTCTCGAGAGAGGCGAGAGTTCCATGCAGCGGGTGCAGACGTTGACTCAGGCCAACAGAAATGCAGACCGCATGATGGGACAGCTAGTGCAAGAAAGGAATGAAGCCTGGAACGAGAGGGACCTTCTGAGGCAGAGGGTCGAGGAGCTAGAAGAGTACAATGCTAACTTGCATGAAGAGTTTCATGCCCTCTACAACGGGATGGGCCCGTATGCTCCTCCGGACGCCGCCCAGATGGACGTCGACGACGACGCTGATGCTGAAGGTAGCGATGGTGATGCCTCCGACCTCGACGACGGCCCTGAAGAGTAGGATAGTGTCCTGCGTTAGTAGCTAGGCTTTGTCACGATGGCCTTCTTTTGGTTTCCATGTATCGTGTTGTATCCTGTTCGATCTTGAGACTGGCGATCTTTTGGATCTTGGTTGTGTATGCGATGCCCGAACGCATGAAAGTCCAGTGTATGTATGCTGGCAACGTGGTTGTATGGAACGCGATGTTGCATTTGAAGTAACTTAATTAGTGATGTTGTTTTAATTGGAATGTGATTATTGTGCCTCTGTTTTCTTGTATGACTTGTTCTCTCCAATGAATTCAGTATGGCATGATTGTTCATTCGAATACAATTACTACAACTTCGCTCAATTATTGCTTGTTGCTGAAATATGCAGATGGCAAACACTCGTCGTGCCACGTATGAGGCCGCTGAAACTGGTGGCAACGGTGCAGGAGCTGGTGGGGGTGGTGCAAACAACGTCAACCACCAGGAGCCACAGCCAGAGCCACATTTGCCCCCTCCTCCACTGCTCACTGCAGAGATGTTCTTCGCGCAGTTCCTTGGAAGTCAGCGCAATGCCGAGCAGTCACAGAGGAATATGGAAGATTTTCTGCGTACCATCGCTGAAAATGTTCAGAGAGGTAATAATCAAGGTGGTGGCCATAGGGTGAACCAGTACAGCAATTTCAAGGATTTCATGGATACTAGGCCACCTATTTTTAAGGAAGCAGCAGAGCCACTCGATGCTGAAGAATGGATCAACACTATGGAAGATAAGTTCCGTGTGTTGAGGCTGACAGAAGTTCTAAAAACAGAGTATGCTGCACATCAGCTATAGGGACCGGCAGGAATGTGGTGGAAGCATCACCGCACCACCCTTCCTCCCAATGCCTAGATCACTTGGAGAGATTTCACTGAAGCGTTTAGGGGAGTTTATATTCCCCCAGGGTTGGTTGAGATGAAGCTCGGAGAGTTCTTGGCCTTGAATCAGGGTACCAAGACAGTGACACAGTATCTGCATGCCTTTAACAACTTGTGCCGTTATGCTCCAGACATGGTTGACACAGATGCAAAGAGAATTGCTAGTTTCAAGAGAGGGTTAAGTCCGAAGATGATGAAGCATGTGGGTACCAATACCCGCGCCAGATTCAACGACTTTATCAGTGATTGTTTGAAACAAGAAAAGAACAATAACGCCTACACCGCATCCAAGAATCGCAAGAGGGTGTTTGAGTCAGGACCATCCCAGTCCAGAGTTGTCACTGCAAATCGTTCTTCTTATCGTCCGTCCGCACCTGGTGCAAGGTTCAGGCCGCCACAGCATAAAACTCAGAACTACAAGGGACCACAGAAGCCGTACAAGATGGCCGTGCCGCCAACAAAGATCACCGCAGCTGCAGAACAGAGCAACTCTAAGGGAGCTATAGGGTCTGCTGGTACAGTGACGGGGCCCTGCTACAATTGTGGTCAGCCAGGCCACTTTTCAAAGTTCTGCCCTTATCCGCCTAAAAAGAAGCAACAGACTTACAATGCTCGTGTACATCATACCACTGTTGATGAGATTCCTGAGGAAGAGCCTGTAACTGCCGATAAGTTTCTTATTAACCATCACCCTGCAGTTGTTCTATTTGATTCTGGATCCTCGCATTCTTTTATGAGTCAAGCATTTGCACGGAAGCATGAACAACTATGCACAGAATTGAGTTATGGTTATCGCATAAGTTCAGCAGGGGCTGATGTGTTAACCAATAAGATGGTTAGAGGGGCAACCCTTGAGTTAGGTAGTTAGAAGTTTCGAGTGAACTTGGTAGTTATGCCTGGACTAGTTTTGGATGTAATAATAGGAATGAACTGGATGAAAGACTGGGGAGCAGTCATAGATACAAGCAGTCGGATGCTTACCCTTAAGGATCCCTAGGCAGAGGGTACTTTTCGGGTACCATTGCCTAAAAGAACAGACCTTGTGAGTGTGACCTGTGCCATGGAAGTTGTTCCTATCCACCAGATCCCGGTAGTGTGTGAGTTCCCGGATGTGTTTCCAGACGAGCTACCTGGCCTTCCTCCAGATAGAGATGTTGAGTTTGGAATCGAGTTGATCCCCAGGACAGCTCCTATTTCGAGGAGACCATATCGGATGCCTCCGGATGAGTTAGCTGAGCTGAAGAAACAACTGGAAGAATTATTAAAGAAGGGGTTTATCCACCCAAGTAAGTCTGAATGGGGATGTCCTGCCCTGTTCGTGAAGAAAAAGAAAGAGGGTACTCTAAGGATGTGTGTGGATTATCGACCTCTTAATGCTGTGACTATCAAGAATAAATATCCTTTGCCTCATATCGACGTTCTGTTTGATCAGTTGGCTAAGGCTAGAGTGTTCTCCAAGATAGACCTAAGGTCAGGGTATCATCAGATAAAGATTAGGCCACAAGATGTTTCAAAAACCGCCTTTTCTACCAGATACGGGTTGTACGAGTATCTTGTTATGTCGTTTGGCTTAACAAATGCTCCTGCATATTTTATGTATCTGATGAATACGGTTTTCATGCCAGAGTTGGACAAGTTTGTAGTTGTCTTCATTGATGATATTCTAGTATACTCTGAGAATGAGAAAGATCATGAAGAGCATCTGAGAATTGTCTTG
This sequence comes from Saccharum hybrid cultivar R570, assembly GCA_038087645.1. Taxonomy (NCBI): domain Eukaryota; kingdom Viridiplantae; phylum Streptophyta; class Magnoliopsida; order Poales; family Poaceae; genus Saccharum; species Saccharum hybrid cultivar. The sequence goes on from JAQSUU010000259.1 coordinate 63,805,793, forward strand.
ACCAGACTGAGAGATCATAAGTTGTATGCTAAGTTCAGCAAATGTGAATTTTGGTTGAAGAAAGTTCCTTTCCTTGGTCATATTCTATCTGAGAATGGAGTTTCGGTAGATCCGAGCAAAGTGCAAGAGGTTATGGATTGGAAAACTCCAACCACAGTGTCTGAAGTCAGGAGTTTCCTAGGGTTAGCTGGTTACTATCGACGCTTTATCCCAGACTTCTCGAAGATTGCCAAGCCGATGACAAGTCTATTACAGAAAGATCACAAGTTTGTGTGGACAGAGGAGTGTGAGACAGCTTTCCACACTTTGCGGAAACTGTTGACCACTGCTCCAGTTCTTGTACAGCCAGACATCGAGAAACCTTTTGATGTGTTCTGTGACGCATCAAAAACAGGATTAGGTTGTGTTCTGATGCAAGAAGGAAGAGTCATTGCTTATGCCTCCCGCCAGTTGAGGAAACATGAAATCAATTATCCGACACATGATCTTGAGCTTGCCGCCGTAGTGCATGCCTTAAAGATTTGGAGACACTATTTACTTGGTAATGTGTGCAATATTTTCACCGATCATAAGAGTCTCAAGTACATTTTCACCCAACCAGAATTGAACATGAGACAGCGAAGATGGTTAGAACTAATCAAAGATTACAACTTGAATGTACAGTATCACCCTGGGAAAGCTAATGTGGTAGCCGATGCTTTGAGTAGAAAGTCACATTGTCTGATTATGCAACCCTTACTCGAAGATGGTTTTAATCTAATGCACCCTGCCGTGTTACATAGTTTTCAGATCAGTTGCTTCTTGGAAAGTAAGATAATAGAAGGTCAGAAAGCAGACAAGGGGATATTCCACATCAAAAAGAAAATTAAAGAAGAACCCTCGAAACACTTCAGAGTGGATGAGCAAGATGTGTTGTGGTTCGACAACCGTCTTGTTGTTCCAAAGGATAGAGAGCTTAAGAATAAAATTATGGATGAAGCTCATCTCTTTAAGTTGTCCATTCATCCTGGCAGTAGTAAAATGTATCAAGAGCTAAGACCTTGTTATCGGTGGACAAAGATGAAAAAGGAAATTGCAGCTTATGTAGCCAGATGTGACACATGTTGTAGAGTGAAAGTGATTCACATGAAACCTGCCGGATTGCTACAACCTTTGTCAGTACCTAGTTGGAAGTGGGATGATATAAGTATGGATTTCATCACGGGTCTGCCTACTACTCAGAAAGTTCATGATTCGATTTGGGTAATTGTGGATCGTCTTACCAAGACAGCCCACTTTTTGCCTGTCAAGACAGAGTATAGACCACCTCAATATGCCGAGAAGTATATTGCGGAGATTGTGAGGTTGCATGGCATACCGAAGACTATAGTGTCTGACAGAGGGTCACAGTTCACTGCTCACTTTTGGGAGCATTTGCACAAAGGTTTGGGGACTAGTCTGATTCGTAGCACTGCCTATCATCCTCAAACAGATGGTCAGACTGAAAGAGTTAATGCTGTTTTAGAGGATATGTTAAGAGCTTGTGTGTTGTCTTCCAGAGGTTCATGGGAGTCATGGTTACCCTTAGCAGAGTTCGCGTATAATAATAGCTATCAAGAAAGTATCAAGATGGCACCTTTTGAGGCTCTGTATGGCCGGAAGTGTAGAACACCTTTAAACTGGATTGAGCAAGGGGAAAGAAGGTATTATGGTATTGACTTCGTGGAGGAAGCCGAAAAGAAAGTTCATATCATCCAGCAAAATATGAGAGCAGCTCAGTCACGTCAGAAAAGTTATGCGGATAAAAGAAGGAGACCGCTTGTGTTCGAAGTTGGTGACTATGTTTATCTAAAAGTCGCCGCCAGATTTGTAGGACCTTACAAAATCTTGGAAAGGAAGGGTCCAGTGGCTTACAAATTGGAATTACCAGAAGCAATGGGTGCTATATTCCCAGTTTTTCACGTATCACATCTCAAGAAGTGTTTGCGCGTTCCAGAAGAAAGAATTGAACCTCGAGGCATAAAACTTAAGTCAGATCTGGTGTATCGTGAGCAGCCAATTCGAGTCTTGGATTCCAAGGAGAGGGCTACTCGAAACAGTGTGGTGAAAACGTATAAGATACAATGGAGTCATCATGATGAAGGGGATGCATCTTGGAAAACGGGTGAATACCTACAAAAAGCATACGAAGATTTTTATAATAAATGGTTCGTAACCCAAATCTCGGGACGAGATTTTTATAAGGGGGGAGGGCTGTAACACTCCGGTGTTACGCAATGCATTTGCATGACAATCATAAGCATGACATTTCATATCATCATAATCATACATGTGAATATTATAATTTGAGTGCAATAAAATCTTGGAAACGATATATGTGATGTAATATATTAATGTGCTAATCACATCACACCAAATCTTGCAACTATAAATTTTATATCACTTAGAACCATAGTTCAATTTTTGGAGCAACTAGATGACTCAAAATTTTGTCAAAAACTTGTTCAAAAATATTAATTAAAAATATTCAAAAATACTCCCTATTTTAGCTTTTATTCTGCCATTCAAAATCAATTGAGAATTTTTAGTTGGCCCCTTAATCAAAGTTGTAGAGAATGAAATTCTAAACAACTTTTATTTTTGGGTCAATTCCAGAAAATGTCTTCTTCTTGTTCAAAATGGGGTTTGAAGTTTGTGTTGCATTTGATTTGAAATTGAGAAATTCAAAAAAAATTCAATTCCGGCTTAGCAGGCCGCCGCCTCGGATTCGGCCCGCTGGCCGAATCGGCCCGCGCCACTCCCGCGCGCGCGCCCGCGTCCGCCTCCGCCACGGCCCGGCCCAGCCAGCCCCCTCTCTCTTCTTCCCGCCCGCGCGCGCGCACGCTGGCGCCCCGGCAGCAAACGCCCGCCGCGTGGCGGCCGCATGCCGGCGACGCCACCGCGTGGCCGCCGTGGACCCCGCGCCCGCGCTCCGCTTCAAAAACGACCGGGCACCTGGTCTCCCTCCCATTTCCGCCTCGCCTGCTCCCTTTCTTCCTCCCTCCAGTGAAAGCCGCAGCGGAACGCCGCTCGCCACCGAGCTCCGCCACCGTCACCGCCTTGTTCCGGCTCCGGTGGACCACCTCCGTCCAATTGGCCGTGCATGAGGCTCCGCCCCATCCTCCCCTCCTCCGAACGGGTGTCACCATCCCCTCGTTCGCCCCGGTAGGGCTCAATTTTCCCTCGCCTCGCCGCGCCCCCGCGACGGTGCCGTCGAGCCCGTGCTCCGCCACCGCCTCGCTCGCCCTATCTCTGCCCTCCCGCGTCTCCCTCTCGCGTTCGCCACTCTCTTGCGAGCGTTTTGCGCGCCTTAGCTGGTCTCGGTTTGGCCGGAGCCGGCCGTTGGCCCTCGGCCACCGCCGCGACGTCGAGGCCACGGACGCCGGCGACCTCGCTCTACCCTCCTTCCCCCCCTTCGGTGGACTGGGCTGCGCCTGTGGGCCACGCCCCGAGCAGGCCGGCTCGGCCGTTCCCCCGCGCGCGCAAGCCAGGCCGCGAACGGCCATGGGCCGCTTGACTTCCCGGGCCGGCCCAGTGCCGTTATGAAAAATTCATTTCTATTTTCTTTTATTATTCTTGATGAAAATGCTTTGGAAAATGTTTTAGTAGTCATTTCAGCTCCAAAAATTGTGAAATAAATTTCTCTAGATGCATTGGAACCATATCTATGATATAAAATTTTTGCATGTCAAATTTGAGATACTTTCCTGTAGAGTTTTTAATTAACTATTGAAATGGCTGTTTTCTTGATAAATGCTTAATAAATCCTAGAAAAAAAATCAGAAAAATATGATTCCAAGTTTGTTGATCTTTTTGTGCCATGTACTTGCTAGAAAAATTTTATCTCATGTCAGTTCTGTAGAAAAATGTGTAGGTGTAGTTCAAATGCTTCCTATCACTAATATTTGTTATTTTTGTTAATTAAATAAATTTGAATAAAACATGCAAGTAATAATTTTTCTATAGTGTTTGTTTACTGTGTAGAAAGTGAGAAAATTTCTAAATCTGTTGTTTGATACTTTTCATAATGCAAAGTATTTTAATATTCATTTTTAGGCCTTAGCTTGTTATTTTTGTATAGACAGTTCTAGTAATCCAAATGCAATGAAAAATTTGTGGCAGGCTAGATTTGATATTAGTAATCTACTGTAATTTTCTAAGATTTTTCTGTGCTACTAAACTATGTGTTGCTGTTCAAGCATAGGGCTAATTAGGGTTTACATGCACTCTTTAATGCAAGATTGGTTAGTAAACTATACTTTGGTGTATCTTTGAAGCATCTTGAGTGTCAAAGTGCCTTTGCATGTTAGAGAATAATGGTGATAGTTTTCGAGTACATGTTCTTGGATGACGTAAGACTACCTCGTAGAAGAGTCGTAAGTTCCACAAATAACGTAACATGCTCATTACATCGCATGCATTCATTATCATCATCTCATGTCATCCCTGCAATGCACCTAGGCATGATCACTTATACTTCTGCATCATACAGGATCGCAGGAAGTGACCCCGGTAGCAGTTCCCGAGGACCCAGAAGAGCAGTCCGAGGTGCCAGTGCGGGAGTTGACCGAAGCCGAAGAGGAGGTCGGTGAAGATCTTCCGGAGTGCCCCGACCACCGTCCGAGCTCTTTTGAACGAGGCAAGCCCCGGAGCATTTCTCTCTCGGTTTGCAAATAAATTATTATTAACTTTACTTTAATTTGATGCATTACGTTTAGGAGTTGTTTGCAACCGTTGCTGCATTATACCTTGTTTCACCTTGTTTTACCCGATCCTTGTTACCCTGGTGTCCGCGGTCAATAATTGCTTAGTTGCTTAGAACGGTAGAAGTCGGGTGATTGCCTGTCATCCGCGAGCTATAGGGGATTACCTGGATTTATGTGAAAGTATGTCATATGAGAATAACTAAGTGTCGAAATGAATCTGAGACCGGACGGAAGCTTGCAGGGTTTCGGACTATAGTGTCTTCCGTCTGTGTCGATTAAGGACCGTCCGTTGTTGGGCCTCGAGTCATGTTGAACGTATGCCTCACATTTAGCTGGCCGAATAAAGTACCTTTCGACCGCGAAGCTGGGAGATTATTCGGGCCGAGTGGATTGCCCGCAACGCACTGTACCGGAGCAGTAGTGGCAGGAAACGGGGGCGCGATGATAAGGCCAAAGAGCAGTCGGGCGGCCCCCGGTACATGTGGTTCCTGGCAAGCTCGCGACTTTACCTGAATGGTTGACTCGGTGACCAATACCTCACTTTAGCGGGTGAGTGAGGTTTGTGTGAGGAATAAATTACCAGCTGGTTAATAATCGATTCGAATCGTCATCGTTTACTGGATAGTGAACACTTGACTTGAGCTACTTCATCGTAGTAATATTGATGAACATTTGGATAGTTATGTGGAAGATGACATGGTAATTATTGTTAATGATCAATGGTAATCCTTACTTGCTTAATTACATGGTTACTCTAGCATAAGTGTAAACATAGTTGACAGGGTAATAAAGATTAAAATACTGCATGCTTTTGTAAAAGAACTGTTAAGTTAAAATGCTTTTCTTGCAAATGAGTCAGCTACCCCACCAGAAAGCCTATCATGATCCTTGGTGTCATTTTTTTTATTTTGGTTCTGTCGGGTAAGTCTAGCTGAGTACCTTCTCGTACTCAGGGCTTTGTTCCCACTTGTTGCAGATGGACAGATGTACTATGGTTATTGTATCAACTGTCTCTATCCTGCGATGGGCGAAGCTTAGGACCATGGGCAATGGTCATTCCCTACCTCTCGCCTGATGCTTTTGCTGGAGATGATCACAAGCTGGCACTTTATCTCAAAACGCTGTGTGTGTGCGTGATTTGAACTGCTGCTTCCGCTACTTTTATTCGAACCTGGTTTGTAATAACTATGTTTAAACTCCGATGTATTTTGTGCCGCGAACTTTTATGTAACTTATGACGGTGACCGCTAAACTTAGTACGATCTTAGCTGTTATGTGAATGGTTTGAAATCCGTCGAGATTTCACGGACTACCGGGTTATACGGGCTTAAGTTTGTAAATTGTCCTCCCGTTGGATGATTTTCTCACTTAATCTCGTATAATTGGGCGGTTCTGTTACAGCACCGCAGACGCGCGCTACTGCCACTGGCGCGGCCTGCTTGCGCTACCGCCACTGCTCGCACCGCAGCAGCGCACCGCCTCCCGCATCGCGCTGTAGCCACGCGTCGCCGCTGCCGCGCACGGCTCCTCGCGCTGCCGCCGCGCCCTGCAGCTAGGGTTAGGGATTGCCATATGGGATCCCTTGCCGGATTAGGGAGCCGCGCAAGACAAAAGTCTCGTCTCGTGACGACTGAGGGGCTGGGGGTGGGGGTGGGGGTGGGGATGGGGTTGGGGATGGGTAACCTTTTTCGGTTTTGCGGTTGTTCGGTTCTTCAGCTCCTCAGACCGAAGCCGAAACCGAGCACCGAAATTCTGAGACACAAAAGCCGAAGCTGAAACCGAAAACCGAAAAAATCGACATTTCGGTTCTGTTTTTGGTTTAAAAATGCCCAGCCTGAATTATTGTGCTCCCTGACACCGCCATCAACTAGAAATGAAATGAGACGTGCTACTCCTCGTAGGGTTCATAGCAAAGGGATCGGAGCCCGTTATCGTACTACTTCTCGTACGGTGTCAGTTTTGCAATTCATGCTAACATGAACCATCAGTTAAAATATGTCTTCGAATTCTACTAGCGTCTGCTTTCTATAAACCGCCAGTGGTGGGGGGGGGGGGGGGGGGGGGGGGGGGCGGACCTAGAGTCAATAAAAACCGGTTTTTTAGCAGTGCGTGAAGTTGGTTGCCCGATTCTTTGAACCTGTCGCTTAACGGCATGTATAAGTTTCTCCAGCAAACTTTGATCTTCAACGAGACGTACGGCGTTTACGTTGCTATTTGAATTTTGTCTCCGGGCGGCTGTTACGGACGTGGAAAATAGATACTGTGGAGCTCGAGCAGCTGGACGTGCGGTAGCTCGCGGTCGCAGGCGAGGACGAGGAGGTGGTCTGCACTGGTCCCAATTCAGTCTGTGCCCACGCTCCGCGTCACGTAGTTTTAGGCTCGCAGTCGCAGCTCGCCCGCGTGGACGACGCCGGTTTCATCGAGATTTTGAGAGACAAGAAGAAGAAAGACGAGGAACGAGATGGGGATGGAAAGATAGGGACAAAGGGTCACGCACGGGATTGCTGGTTTTGGTTGTCCACATGATGGGCCTTGGGCCAGGCCGAGTACGACGCGATGGGCCTGTCAAGGTGACCTGCCTATCGAACCTCCCCAGGCCGTAGGAGCGCCGAGTCCAGTACATCGGGCCTGTTGGTGCCAGCGAAGCCATCCATCTCCGTCAAGAGCTGGTTAATGGTCTGTGTGAAAACTGAAATGTAAATGGAACACTGTGTATTGCAAATGAACCAGCAATCTTCATTGATCTGTGATGTACATATATATACATGTCGTACGGACGCTATGGAGACTGCACGCAGGTGGCGCCGACGGTTCGAACGACATTGGGAGAGAGAGAGGAGCGTCGACCGTTCCATAGTGTGAGCGTTTCCAGATGTTCCCAGATGAGATCATCTCCTTTGCAGTTGTAACGGTCCGCTCTCTCTCGTCATTACCCCCACCAAGTCCGGCACCACGCTGCCTCCCGACGGCATCGATCTCATCAATGAAGACAATGCAGGGCGCCTTGGCCTTAGCCTTCTCGAAGAGGTCTCGCACCCTGGAGGCACCGACACCGACGAAGAGCTCGACGAACTCAGAGGCCGCGCAGGAGAAGAAGGGCACTCCAGCCTCCCCAGCGACGGCACGCGCGAGGAGGGTCTTCCCAGTGTCCCAGGCGGGCCGACGAGGAGACACCCCTTGGGGATCTTGGCTCCGAGCGCGGTGTACTTGTCGGGTTCTTGAGGAAATCGACGACCTCCTGCAGCTCTGACTGCGGTCAATCGCGAAACTTGGAAGCCCGCGGCACCACCATGACTGCGGTCAATCGCGAAACTGTCACGCTCTTCGCCTCCTCATCCATCTCGTGCTGCAGGTGTGCATCGATTTAGGCAAGGATAGAAGACAGGAAAGAAGCGAGTTGGCGCGGGAAAGATTGGCACGCTTCTTGCCTTCTGGAGCGCGCCGCAGCCGGGGTCCCTACGCCTCGCGTAGGGACGACGCCGGTACAACGCGTGTTCGGTCGGCGAGGAGACCTCAGAGTACAGGCCGTGATCGTCGAGCTTGCTGTCTCTTGCTGTTAGCGAGGAGTTTTCTGCAAAAGTTGCATCAAAAAGACGGCTTGTAGAGCCGCGTTGTACGTGCCTGAGCACGCGATGCAAAGGGCCCGGAGCCAATTATTGTACTACTCGTTGTACGGTATCAGCTTTGCATTGCATATTACCACCGGTAAAAATATGTCTACAGCGGTGGTTTATAGCCTTGGCTCACACCTCGATTTTTACTGGTGTCTGCTCTTTATAAATCGCCAGTGGGAAAAAAAACCAAGCACCAACAAAAATCATTTGTAAATAGGCTCCATTTTCAGAGCCAGACCTTTTGTAAATAAATTTTGAGAGATGCTCATTTCTTTGTGGCTGCCTCTATAAATAAAGCGACTATCTCTAAATATCATCAAATATAAGGAAGACAGACATAATTTTTTAATAAAACGAGTTGTCTCCTAGAATCATTTTTGTCGCAGTGCGTGAAGTTGGTTGGCCGATTCTTTGAACCTGTCGCTTAACGGCATGCATATGTTTCTCCCGCAAACTTTGATCTTCAACGACACGGCGTTTATGTTGCTATTTGAATTTTGTCTCTGACTGTTACAGACGTGGAAAATACGTGGATATTGTCGAGCTCGAGCAGCTGGTTGTGCATGCATGATGCATTATTATATTCGTAGCAGGTAGCTCGAGGTCGCAGGCAAGGACGAGGAGGATGTGTGGGGACTGCACGCACTGCTCCCCCATTCAGTCATTGCCCACGCTCCGCGTCACGTAACCTTTCGCAGCTTGCCTGATTGATGATCAAGATAAGCCCGCAGCTTGCCTGATTGATGAACAAGATAAGCGCACGTGATTCATGACCATGCAATGCAAAGGGACCTGTGCCAATTATTGTACTGGCTGACACCGCCATCAACCAGAACTGAGGCCGCTTTGGAACGTGGGATTTTTTCCCCTTCCTGTATTTTTTTTCTGTGAAAAATGAACTAGTTCCTCTAAAATTTCTATATAATTCATGTCAAATTCCTACGTCTATATAATTCATGTCAAATTTCTGCGTTTCAAAGAGACCCTAAAACGAGACATGCTACTCCTCGTACGGTTCGTAGCAAAGGGACCGGAACCAATTATTGTACTTCTCCTCAATATAAACCACCGGTAAAAATGTGTCTATAGCGGCGGTTCGTAGCCCTGGCTCACGCTTTGATTTCTACTAGCGCCAGTGAAAAAAAACTAGCGTCAATGAAAGACTGAGCAGGCGACCAGAGTAAGGGTGAATGGAAGCCAATTCAAATTTCTATGATGGGAAACTGGCCTATGTCCCAAAATCAACCCAAGCGAAATTGTGCTCAAAATATAGGTTACTCATGTCAACTAGTGACTAGATAAGCCTAAAACAGATCAGAGATAGTAGACAAGTAACGCAGAAGAAGAACGTGCACAAAACACAACCAATGTGGAAACCATCCAGAAAACCGACTTAGCCAATTTGGAAACCGGCTTAGCCGATTTTTCTGCACAAACTGGCTTAACTGGTTTCAGAAACCAGCTTAGCCGGATTTTCTGCCCAAACCAGCTCAGCCGGATTCAAGAACCGGCTTAGCTGGTTTTTCTACACAGCAGCCCGAGAACTCCTCTCCAAAACGCAAAATCAATCCAAATCAACTCTATTTCGCACCAAATTTTGCAGAGATGTTGTTGAGGGTGTTGTGATATGATCCTTTTCCCAAAAGATCAAACCTCCAAACCCTCAGAATCAAAGCACATCTCAAAATCCATCTTAAAAAAATGGGGTTTTCTCCAAAGTGCTCAAAAACTCAAATTTTTGTGCTCGTGAGGAATTTGCCAAAACTAGTGGCTAGAAACCTTCCTCAGTGGTCATAGCACATGGAGAACAAGCCCAAACAAGTTGATGAACTCAGATTGAAAGATTCACAAGAAAACACCAAAAACTCAATACCGGGAAGGGAAAACAAGAGAGGCAACCAAGAACTCCAATCTTAGAGGTCAAATTCCATCTATTGCAAACCAGATAAGTTCTTTTCAAGGTCTAGCCTCCACTCTTCATCCACCCACTAAAGACAGGAAAACACAGACAGAGGGACTCACTCTCTTGACTGCAGATCTCTACTCGACGTTGTAGACTCTGGATAGCCTTACAAATGAACACATAGAGACTGGGAAAACTATAACCGGAAGAGATAGCTTGCTTGGGCAGCCTCTCCTCTTATTTATAGGGCTATTACACATTTTAAGACTACCCCTAGATATTTTGCCTGAAACACTTAACCACAGGGCGAAATGGTCTAAGTTGAGTTCTAAACACCGGATGGCCACGATCCCTTCGTGGAGAAGCTTCGCCTCGATGCAAGCTCTCCGATGATGCCACATGCCGCCCCGAGATCCTCCCCAGGTTTTGAGGCCTAAACCCGGCAAACCTGCCACCCATGGTTTTGAGGATGAGACCGCCAAACCTAGCTGGAGTCGCGTATCCGCTACGCCTCCTCCATGATCTCGATGCGTGTCATCTCATCCTCGACTGCCCGATCACCAAGTGCTTCCGCCCCCGCCTTGACTTGGTCAACCGCTATCTTGACTTGGTCAACACCGTCTACGCTGTCTCCACATGTACACTTGCTGGGGGCAAATCTGAAATCCACACATGGTGGGGCCCACAGATGCGGGTTGGAGCTGAGTGAAGCTACTATTTTTAGCTTCATCCCACACCAAACCTTCGTGAGAGCAGGATTTGAGAAGCTCCTTGTGAGGAGCTGTTTCATTTTACTCCGTTCGGCACAAAACTGCTCCAACTAGCTCTAGGAGCTGGTGGTCAAGCTGTGCCAAACGAGGTTGAAATCTGAGTCGTTGTGAAGAAAGGTCATGTCCGTTCCAGCATGCATTGCAAAATATACGAATACTTTCTTTTTTCCACAAAAAGTGTTATTTTTATTTCCCTTGAAAGTTAAATATTTTTAACTTTGACTATACATATACGAGAGATTATTAACATTTATGTTACATAATAAGTATCTTTAGATTAATCGTTGAGTATATTTTTATCGTAAGGTTATTTGGAGATACAAATGTTGTTAATATTATTCAAGCGTGCACAAAACCTTAGACGACTTTCTTTTAAGATGGAGGGACTAGAGGATAAGGTTATCCGCAATCGTTGTACTCTAAATTTATCCTCTATACATCATAGTCATCAAGATTCTCTCCTCTATACCTAATTCTTTCGCACTCATCCATCATCTATATCATACTCTATCCATTGTAGGGCCCACTTATCACTTTATCTAAATATATCCATGTGAGATCTTGTTTTGAAGAATTTATTGAAACGAATTTAATGGTGCGATCGGAATTTAATTTGGTGTTTTGATTTGTGAGTTATAACATTTTTTGTACGAAAAAAATTGGACACGCTCTTCAAGACACACTCTCTCTCTGGCGCGTGCTCGGGGCCTCATGCGAACAGCAGAGGCATCGGGGTCCACGCGTGCGGTACCGGACGCCCGCTACCTCCTCTACGCATAACGGATGGGAGGCTGTCCAGGACGCGATACCGGACTGCGTTGTAGCTCTTTTTTACACCATATGCTCGTCCAGGATTAGTTTATCGGACACAGTGCAGTCGGTCTAAGCACCACAATGCATCTCCATCATTCCACGTGAAGTTCATTGCTGAATGCAGGAGCTGCACCTACTGTTTGCTCAGTACATGCCAGTACTAGCCGACGACAGGGCCATTGAACTAGTCCCCACGCACTGCACGTCCCGCCCGATTAAGTGGATCTGATAGATGAACATCACTGTTTGATGAACAAGAAGCAACCACGTGATCCATGAGTGCTGCTGCTTGCACTGTTAGCTGGAACATGCATGCATGTAATCGATCGAGATGTAATCATGTGTATATATGGGCAAGGCATGCTTGCTCTCCCTCCACCTCTATCTTTGGTTCTGGATCCTAGAGGTAGCTAGCTTCTCGTTGTTGTTTCCCATGCCCATGCCCATGGTCATGACGACAAGAGCACTGGCAGTAGTGGCCATGTTGGCCACGGCGTTCACCGTGTCCGCGCTCGCCGAGCAGTGCGGCTCGCAGGCCGGCGGCACGCTCTGCCCCAACTGCCTCTGCTGCAGCAAGTGGGGCTGGTGTGGCACCACCGCCGACTACTGTGGCGACGGCTGCCAGAGCCAGTGCAGCGGCAGCTGCGGCGGCACCCCGCCCCCACCCGCTCCCCCTCCCCCTCCCACCCCTAGCCCCCCGAGCGGCGGCGGCGTGGCGTCCATCATCTCTGAGTCCCTGTTCAACCAGATGCTGCTGCACCGGAACGACGCGCTGTGCCCGGCCAACGGCTTCTACACCTACTCTGCCTTCATCGCGGCGGCGGACGCGTTCCCAGGCTTCGGCACCACTGGTGGCGCCGACGCCCAAAAGCGCGAGCTGGCGGCGTTCCTGGCGCAGACGTCGCATGAGACGACAGGCGGGTGGGAGGAGGCGCCCGACGGCCCCTACGCCTGGGGCTACTGCTTCAAGGAGGAGGTCAGCGGCGCGCAGGGGCCGGACTACTGCCAACCCAGCACCCAGTAGCCATGCGCCGCTGGCGAGAAGTACTATGGCCGCGGGCCCATCCAGCTGTCCTGGAACTACAACTACGGGCCCGCCGGGGAGGCCATCCGCGAGGACCTTCTCAACAACCCTGGTCTGGTTGCCGGCGACGTCAAGATCGCCTTCGAGACGGCGCTATGGTTCTGGATGACGCCGCAGCCGCCCAAGCCGTCCTGCCACGACGCCATCACAGGCCAGTGGACACCCTCGCCCGCCGACGTGGCCGCGGGGAGGCTGCCGGGATATGGCGTCCTCACCAACATCATCAACGGCGGCCTCGAGTGCGGCCGCGGCGCCGACGACCGTGTTGCCAGCCGGATCGGCTTCTACAAACGCTACTGCGACATGCTTGGTGTCAGCTACGGCGACAACTTGGACTGCTACAGCCAGAGGCCCTTCGGAAACACAATCTTAGCTGAAACTAATGCTACCTCGTATCATGCTGAGGCGTAAACTAAGTAATGGGCACAAGAAGAGAGCTGCTACGACTACAAGGCAGAGCTCAGACTAAGTACACCAGTAATGATCGAGTCAGATCGAGCGTGTGAAAAAGAATGCAAAATGTTGTCGAATTAGTTTATGAAATAAAATAATAATTAAGTGGTTATTGATCGACTCCGTTTTTTATATTCTTAAAGTAAATTCATCAAGACCCCATTTGAGCTCTCACATCCTATTTTTAGGTTGAGAGATAAAAACTGCATTCTAATAGGACCCTACTAGAGCCCTCAAATTTGAGAGGACCCTTAAATCCCCCACCCCTCATTCCTAAGGGTCCCGGTCCAAGCCCTTGAATCACCGTTTCGAGAAGTTTTCTGTGCACGCGCTTCCTTTCCGCTTGCGACAGAAACCCGTGCTCGCTGCTGCTTCCCCGTCCGAGGAAGACACCAGCGTCGCTAGATCTACCAGAGAGGTTGCACCCCCCGTTCCTTCCCCTCCCCGGCGACGCCCCTTCCCATACGCGCTGGAGCAGGAAGACACCCGGTGCTGCAGGATCTACAAGAAAGGTTGCACCCCCAGCTCCTTCTCCTCCCCGGTGACACCCCCTCCTTGGCTCCTTCCCCTTCTTGCGACTTCCTCTCCCCCGTTGCCCTTCTGCTCGAAGGGTGGGCCCTGGGTGTTAGGGCCCCTACATTGAGATAGCTTAGTTGGGTAGAGCGTTGAAAATGATGAGTGGGTGTCTATTGAAAAGGATTTGAGGGCTTCTGCTGGAATAGATGCAAAAAATCAGACCCTCAAAAACAAGGAGGAGCCCTCAGAAATTAGGGGCCTTGATTTGAGGGCTCTCAGTGGAGTTACTCTTAGCACTCACAAATTTACACGGTCATTGAAATCAGTGCATTAGACTGATGTGCTTTAAATTCACTCTTTATACATTGTCTCCCATGTATTTGATTGCGAAACATTTCAGAATGGGATGGTCCCGTCCTTCATTCTAGGGATAGAACGATTCTATTTCGTGTTTGTTGACGATTTGACAGGACGAGTTTTTCTATATTTAGTTCCACAACACCAAAAGTTAAGATGAGGTAGCAGATATCTCTATCTCGATCTCTTTTCTACAACTAAAAAATACGAAGTGATATCGTCTACCCGGCTCCCTTCGCTTCACCCCGATAATTTTTACCCGGCCACGATGAAAACTTTCCCCTAAATACCACTATTAACTGGCCCCACGTGACCCCTCCTTCCTGAATGCCACACCGACAGTGCCCACTTTAGCGAATACCACGCCACAACTCCTGACTCCTCTGAGATTAAAAAAAAGGGAGTGTCTACATATCTGTTGATAGATTTTTACTGTAAAAATCTGTTAGCTTTTGCACAAATCAGAACCTGACACCCCAGCCAAAAAAAGTGACAGATTTTTGAAGCTCAAATCTGTCTACTTTAGAAACCAGGTCAATGATCAGATAACGGGTCCACATGAACACCAACATCCGCTAAAAGTTCATAGGAAACTCAAAAAACAAAAGTAAATACACGTAAACACATATGAATAAACAACACTACTTTTTATTGGCGAGTCTCCAATAAGCTTTCCACATGAATAAACAACACTACTTTTTATTAGGACCGTCTTAACATCTTAGGGAAGAATAAACTTCAGTACATACATACAGGCTCAAAAATTTACGTCATGCTAAACACAGCTAATAGAGATCCTCCCTGCCTCCAACAAAATGACACTTTATAAGCTAGTATAAGTTGGTAATTCGCATGTCTACAGTAAACAATTGAACAACGCCGCTCCTTAAATTGCTATATGAGAACAAACTCAATTGCTTTCTCTGTTGAAAATGGGCAAATTACTTATGTTCCAGGAAACCTTTGCAGAAGACCCAAATCTGAATAGTTACTTATCAAGCAAATGTTGGCTCCGAAGTCCGAACACATCTTCACCGTGATATGCCTATAGTGGACACGGCACATCATGCATATCCTGAGATCCACTTCAACTTACAGTACACTCTAGAGAAAGGCCCAAGCACATCCATGCATGCCATATATGCCACAACACAGCAGCAAGAAAACACAAAACATTAGCTTACAACAATAATGCTTACATTTAGGGTTTAGAAGTCAAAATCACACAACAAAACTCATAATAGAAAAGGAATGGCAGCCATAACCTCATCACAACCACAACCCAAAACCACACCACACTATAAGCACAACCACGAGCAACAAACATTTAAAATCACATCTTTAAACAAAAACATAAATACAAAATCATATGTAAAAATAATTAGAAAGCACATCACATATAAAAAAAATATAAGTTGAAAAAACTACTCCAACTGATTTGTGAGTAGACTTGAGTTTACTCCAACTGATGCTTGCTATTATCTGTTTCTTTAACCCATTCTCCAAGCATAACATGATTTGTTACCAAACTCAATCAAATCTAGATCCAATCCATGTATCTCAATATATATCGCATTTTTTCCAACCTTCTTTGCCTTAACAATGGTTGATATACCAAAATAACAAATCTTCAACAATATCTCACCGCAACGCATCATTTTTAGAACTGAAAAATCTTATATCAAGATATCCTTCAAGCTATGATTACTTGCTGTCAAACCTTCTGTACCATTCCTTGATTGTCGTGCGCACAGTTACCATATCCAACCGAACCACCTCGATTCATCCGCATACGGCATAGAGATAAGTCAAGAATACCCCTACTCCAGATAACCTATAAACAGATTCCTCCGGGCTGTTCATCTTCTACCTTCAAACTCCACCTTTCGGCATTCTCACCCGGCGGCAACCCTAACCAACAACCGCGCGTCTTCAACTCATCTGAATCATCATCTTCAAGTTCCCAGCTCGTGCCTTCATCCTCCTGAAGTAATGGCTGTTAACTTCGACGTCCCTGCGGTTTGTTCTTCTTCTCATTACTTTTACTTTAATCCTTTCGGTCTCCTGCGAATTCGTACAGTTGACATTTTTCTTCATCTTTCATTTTCTCGGTCCTCCAAACCTAGGAACTTCGCAACACATTGGTGATTCCAACCCATCAACCTCCCCTTTACTGCTTAGGTCCGATAGGTGACCCAGATTCAACTGATTTGATCAATGCAGAAGCCAATCGTATTCCCTTCAAATCTCAGAATTTCTCCTTGAATTTGTGGAAAGATACATTCCGTTCTTGGCCTAAACCCACCAAAGGGTGGAAAAACTGGTTTCTGAGGGTCAACAGGTCAATGCAAGTATTCTGGGCAGAGCGAAAAATAGATCAATGTATCAGGCTGTCCATTGCCGATATGCAGAAAAATGAATCTATGATGATAGCTGCTGCTCAATTTTGGTCTGACACCACCAACACCTTCATGTTTGGTCATGGTCCATGTGCCCCCACCCTTGCCGATGTGTACATGCTCACAGGCCTAGACATTTCAACTGTCGATGAAAGCCATATTTCCGGCAGAAAAGCTGAGTACAGAATAACCACACGCAACATCGGCGGCTGGACAGGATATATCCAGGAGTATCAGAAAACTGGCACTGTCAATCAAAGGGAGCATGCCACATTCCTGAACATGTGGCTAGAAAAGTTTATTTTCTGCGGTCGATCGGTAGGACCAACTAATGCTTTCCTCCCAGCAGCAGAACTCTTGGCCAACGGTGTCAGATTCCCACTTGGCCGATATCTCCTGAGCTCAACCTACCATCTCCTCCACCAAGTATCCCAAAAACTTATACTTGGCGAACCCATCGGCAACCTGGGAGGCCCGTGGTGGTTTGTTAATATGTGGTTAAACGCTCACATGCACAAGCGTTTACAGTGGGATCTCTTTGCTCAGGAATTCCCACGAGAGATTCCCGAAGAATATGTCCTTAGGGATGATGAATCGGCAACACGCCCTCCTATCAACTTTGGTGAAGCAATCATCGTCCTTCCCGAAACAGAAGCCAATGAGGATCAAATCGGCAGATTTTTCCACACTCTCTACCATGGCCTCCCTCGTGACCTTAGGGCTTGGGTGCCTTATATTGACGAAGATAATAAGTTCCCCCTCCTCTTCAATTTTGCCGATAGTGATCTGAACCAAGATAATGATCTCATGATGGCCATCATCACCCCCAGAGCAATTCCAGTCAATACATTTGGCAGTGGGAAAGCCTCCCACATTACTTATGAATTTTACAATCCATCGGCAGTATCTCGCCAGCTGGCTTTTGGGCAACTGCCCATTAAACTGTGCTATGCCGATGTAATTAAACCCAGGGAAATCATCACCTCTGGAACTGAATGGAGCAGGATAGTAAGACTTGCTCCTGATGCCGATATTTCCAATGTCGATCTCTCCGCCTGGTCACCAGCTTCTCCTTTGAAACAGGCTGACGATCCAGTTCCACCGATAAGTAAAAGCGGAAAACCCTTCAATCTCCATCCAGCCTCTCCGATTTCAGCAATCGGTTACAATGCCCCCACCCTGGAAGCCTTGACTTTCCAAAGAGCTCGTACCAAAATTGGCGCTTCTAGACCAAGATTGGGAACATCTAGGGCTTCTCCAAAGGCCGCTGCTTCAAGCCTGATCAAAGCTTTTAAGGTAACAATCTTGTTTACTCCCTTTTCTGCCGATACACTTTATATTAATATACAACTATTAGGGTGTACAAGCTGCAGCTGGATCATCATCGGCAACTTTACCGAGCACCATAACTTCTACTCCTTCCTCAGAGGTATTCTTTCATTATTATTATTTTTTTTTACTTTTCCCATTAAACATCTAATCTTATATCTGTTTTTGCAGCAACAAATGGATACATCGGTAAGCACACCGATCATTCAAGCTCCTCAACCAATAGATGTTGATGCCCCCCAGCCAGTTGTTGTCGAAGCACAACAAAAACGTAAAGCTTTGACCGATGCTGAGGCTCAACAGAAACGACAAAAACCTACACCGGCCCCTGCATCTGCTCCAACACCCGTCGATCAACCTTCTGAACAAACTGCTTCTGCCCAAGATACATCATCGACAATTGTACCTCAAGGGCCGACTACCAATGTGGTCATTGAAAACATTCCATCGGCATCTTCTGCCGATCCTCCACAGGACCCTTTACAAGCCGCTCCTTCAAGTCAAGCTCAAGAAATAGCCTTGAAGCAGGTAAACCAGTCAATTACCTGATTTATTATATCTTCAGAATATTATAAACAAGATTTCTAATTCTCTTTATCCCATAGGAACAAGACTCTCCCGATAGCTTATTTTCTTTTGCTATCGATATTTCTGATGACGACGGAGAAGAAGCGAGCTCCTCCCTGGCGTTGGGAACAATATCATCAGACACATATGGCAAGCTGGAAACCCTCCTAAACCTGCTTCAGCAAGAAACTGCCCAATTGGTAATCGACTCTGATCCTGCGAAGTCTATCTTCAAGGCAATCCGCGGCCAAGTCCCCTCCAATGTTGAAGAAATCATCTTTCCAGCAGTCCATCTGGAAAGCAGACAGCTTCAATACCAAAGGGCCGTTCATCGTATTGCTGACAGAGCAGCCCAATCTCAACTTAAAGAAGAGATGCTACAGCTGAAGCAGACTGCCGACGAGAAGCACAAGAACATCAATAATTTGCAAGCCTCCAGTGCCGATATTAGACAGAAGATCTTAGATCTATCGGCAAAGAAAGCAGCCCTGCTAGCTGAACTGGAACAAGTTGAGACAGCTCTGACCCAGGCCAAACAAGAAGAAGACCAGCTTCCCGACGCCATTAAAGCCCTTCAACAGGAACGGGATGCTCAAGCTCGCAAGGCCTTGGCATTGAAAAAGAAAATCAAACCTGTGGAAGGAAATGCCGATGAAGATGCCAAGGAGCTAAAAGAAGCCGATGAAATTCGCCTGCGTGCGATATCAGCCATCCAGGCTTTGTTAAATTCGGCATAATTGATACTTTGTTTTAACTCCAGCCGATAGGATTGTTATCGGCAACTATACTTTTTATGCATCTATCCAAATACTAGGGTAATATTTCTTTAAATATTTTCCATTTAACGCTCTGGGAAATACCACTCCTTCGAGAGTTTCAAGAATATATGCATTACCAGGAACAGACTGACTTATCCGATATGGACCTTCCCAATTAGGGGACCATTTGCCAAACTTAGAATTTTTAGTCCCAATCGGTAAAATCAACTTCCAGACTAATTCACCATCGGCAAATTCCTTTACCTTCACTTTCTTATCATACCACCTAGCTACTCTCTTCTTGTTTTCCTCGATGTTAACCAAAGCTTTTAACCGATGACCTGCTACGTCCTCCAACTCATCTCTCATAAGGATATCATAATCATCGGCTGTCAGTTGATCCTGAAAACGCATCCGCCTAGATCCAATCTTAATCTCCCAAGGTAATACTGCATCGTGCCCATACACCAATTGATAAGGCGACACCTTGGTTGCACCATGACATGCCATCCGATATGACCACAAAGCTTCATTTAATATGGTATGCCACTTTTTAGGATATTCTTTGATCTTGCGCTTAATAAGTTTGATAATCCCCTTATTAGATGCTTCAGCTTGGCCATTTGCTTGGGCATAATATGGTGAAGAATTCAAAACTTTAATTCCCATACTCAAAGCAAACTCATCAAATTCACCTGATGTAAACATAGTGCCCTGATCGGTAGTGATAGTTTGAGGGATGCCAAATCGGTAAACAATATGCTCCTTCACAAAATCAACCATGTTAGCCGATGTCACCTTTTTCAAAGGAATTGCTTCAACCCACTTTGTGAAATAATCGGTAGCAACCAGAATAAATTTATGCCTTTTACTCGATGGTGGATAAATTTGACCGATGAGATCAATAGCCCAACCCCTAAACGGCCATGGTTTAATTATAGGATTCATAGCCGATGCGGGTGCTCTCTGAATATTACCAAACTTTTGACATTCCTGACATCCTTTAAAATATTTAAAACAATCCTCAAGAATAGCTGGCCAATAATATCCATTTCTTCTGATCATCCACTTCTATTAAATCATCTGCCGATGTAAATCCTTGCCCTAATTTTCCATCATCGGCAAATCTATCCATTAAAATTCTTCTTCAGAACCGACTGCTTGGATCGGTAGAATTTCATAATCAGCAACCTTGAGGAACTCTTTCTCCCAAGCTTCTCCCGATATGCACCTGGTTCGTTCATAAGTATCTGATTCTGCCGATGCAATGATATAGGAAGAATCACCAGGAACAACTTCAATCTTATCTCCGATCCATTGTACCAAACATTGATGCATTGTAGAAGGAACACAACAATTAGCATGAATCCAATCCCTTCCCAGAAGTAAATTATATGCACCCTTGCCATTAATAACAAAGAAAGTTATCGGCAAAGTTTTACTACCGATGGTCAACTCAACACATACTGCTCCTTTAGCTGGTGACACATTGCCTTCAAAATCTTTTAGCATCATATCGGTTTTAGTTAAGTCTTGATCTCCCTTACCAAGCTTCCGATACATCACATAAGGCATAACATTAATCGCAGCTCCTCCATCAATAAGTATCTTAGATACGGGCTGCCCATCAACTCTGCCTTTTACAAACAAAGCCTTGAGGTGTTGCCTCTCATCATCAGCAGGCTTCTCAAAAACAGTCATCATTGGATCTAACATTAATTGAGCTATCTGATCAGAGGAAACAGCCTCTTCCTCACTGTCAGACAAAGCCAAAAATTCCATCGGCAACATAAACACCATATTGATGTCTGCCGATGGACCTTTATCCTTGTGCCTTATCTGCCACTGCTGGTTACCATATTTCTCATTGGAGGGACTTTCTTCTTGATATAAATCTTTTTGACGATCCCGCTGCATTTTTCTCTTCTGTGTCTTTGTCAAACCTTCTAGACACCATTGAGGAAGCTTAGTTTTCCAAACTGGCTGATGAATTCTAGTTGTCTCCACACGACGTATATTAGGGTCCCTGTAGAATATTTCTTCATCAGGGACTCTTGCATTTGCCATCTCTTCAAGTTCCTCTTGATTCCTTGGAAAATATGCAACGCGTTTACCAAGCCTTTCATGCACACTAAGCCTGCCCCCCAGCCGATCATGTACTGATGCTCTCCTTCTGATCGGCTCATTAATGAGCAAACCTTGATTACCAGATTGAAACCTTCTTGCAGGATAATTAACTCCATAATAACCATTGCACTCTGGACAATCTTCAACAGTAGGTAACTTAATACCTTCCTCCCAACAATGAATAAAAAACGGACAATTCCAATGATCCTTATGCCGATTCCACTTTTCTTGACGCCTTTCCTCTTGTTGTCGTCGATACCGGTCCCTTCACTGACGCCAGCCTTCTTGTTGTCTTCGATGAGTGATCACGATGCCAGATCGAGGAGGCCTCCCAGAACCGCCACTTTCCATCAATAGCCCCTTGCCTTTTGCATCATCGGTAGTTATCCGATGTTGGGGATCTACTGATGCATTCTTTTCAGCAGCTTCCGACGTCAACACCTTAATTTTTCCTTCAGCGTCCAACATATTTGCTGGAAAAGGATGTTGATCAATTTTCATTGGCTTTTGAATCTTGGAATTGCCAAATTTTATCCTGCCAGACTCAATAGCTGACTGTAACTGCTGTCTAAACACCTTACAATCATTGGTACTATGTGAAGTTGCATTGTGCCACTTGCAATACAGCATATGCTTCAACTCTTCTGCCGACGGGATCACATGATTAGGTGACAATTTAATCTGGCCCTCCTGAAGCAAAAGATCGAATATTTTATCGGCTTTGGTGACATCAAAAGTAAACTTTTCCGGCTCTTTGTGACCAAAGGGACAAGATATCGGCTTCTTATTCTTAACCCACTCTGCCAAACCGATAACTGGTTCATTATCTGAATCAGAATCTTCCGCTTCTTCAACAAATGAAACTTTCTTGTTCCAATTTCTCTTAGGTTCAAAAACCCTAGTATCTTGATCAGAAATCATTTGTACTAAATGACTTAGGCTTTCGAACTCCTGAGAAGCATATCTGTCCTTTAGGTGTGGCAATAATCCCTGAAAGGCTAAATCGGCAAGCTGCCGATCATCCAATACCAGACTGTAACATTTATTCTTTACATCTCGTAGCCTTTGCACGAAGCCTTCTACCGATTCATCATTGCGCTGTTTCATCTTTACCAAATCGGTAAGCTTCTTCTCATGAATTCCAGCAAAGAAGTATTTATGAAATTGCTTTTCTAGATCAGCCCAAGTGATAATAGAATTTGGCGGTAGTGAAATAAACCACGTAAATGCTGATCCAGATAGAGATGACGAGAAAAGACGAACTCTCAATTCATCCCTACAAGCTGCCTCTCCATATTGAATAATAAAACGATTAACATGCTCCATGGTTGATGTATCGTCTTGCCCAGAGAATTTAATGAAATCTGGCACTTTGTAACGATTTGGGAGAGGAATTAAATCATATGCTGGAGGATACGGAGTCCGATAAGAATAAGTATTAACCTTGGGCTTGATCCCAAATTGATCTCTCATAATTTCTGCTATCTTATCGGCCCAGAAAACATCGACATCTTGCTGACGATATGGTTGAATCTCTGCTGGAGGTATCTGTTGATATCCTTCTGCATGCCTTTGTTGCCCACGATCTCCAGCAATTGGCATATTTGCTACTAACTGTGGTCCATTAATCTGCTGAAAAGGATTCATCGGCTGAGCTGCCGATGCTTGATTCTGAAAACCAGCATGCATGTGACCTTGATGAACTCCTGTGACTTGCTGATTTGGCTAAACTGTATGTTGAGTAGGAAACTGTCCTGACCAATTATTAGTATTCATCGGCACAGAATTTACCGATGGCTGGTAGCTTGTTGGCATTGCTGGATAATTATATCCAACTTGAGGCATAACCTGTACTCCAGCAGGTTGACTGATTATAGGAGCCTTCTGCTGCATCGGTAACAAACTTGCCGATGGACTTGAACCAGATGTTTGACCCAGAGACGCCTGAAAACCTCCCAAACTTGGTTGTGCAGTAGTTGTAATATATTGAGGCATTTGGGCTATCGGCGAACCAGCCGATGGTATAGGAGTTTTTCCTGCTGCGTCAAACACTTGAGATAATCCGTGATTGACAGTAGATGGCTCCGGAGGCATACCATATCCCCACCAATTAGCAGGAGTTTGATTACTCTGTAGTACAGGACCTGATAAAGCTGATGCTGATAGATCTGTACCAAGCTGAACTCGCCCTGATAATGCTGAATCTGGACGAATCGGAGTAGATTGTGCATTAGATAATCCTGCTGATACTGGAGGAGAAGAAATCTCTATACCCGCAACGGCTGGAGGAGCCGATGGAGCAACAGCAGATGCTGCTTCTGGTTGATGATAAGCAGGTCCGACGTAATGATGTGACGCTTGCCCTTCTTTGAAAGTTCGAATCACAGCATTATGAACAGTATTGGACAGCACATTGGAGTGATTAATTAAAGCATGATTCACTGCAGAATTAACCATCTCTTGAAGTTTACCAGGATTAGGATCAAAGGTAACCTGCCGAGGCAACGACAAGTCCTGCTTCTGGATAACTTGTCCACTTTTGTTCATGCTGAATGACTTTAAGCAAAGCTGTCTATATTCTTCAATAGCCCTCTCCATAGCCTGCTTCTGATCGTCCTTAAGATCTTCCTCTGTTACTACGATGATATTCCCAGCATCGATCTCATGATTAGGCATCTTGATTAGATCTGTCCCACCAGGCGTGCCAAAAGATGTGTTGATGCAAAAGTGAATCTGCAAACACAAAGGGCTAATACCCGAAATCAATATCCAAGGCGTGCCAGTCGATTTGACCTGTTAATCGACAAGGATGAAGATACGAGCACTTTGGTCCTGACAACAGCGATACGCCCGGAAGTCACGGCCAAGAGGTACTCACGCGGAACTCGAGGATCGACAAAGATTGCACTTAGAGCAATGCAACTCGCCGAATCGATGAGAACTCGTAAAAAAGGAAAAATATGCAAATTGACGAAGTCGTCGAAAAGTAGATGTAAATAAGAGTAAAAGCTGTTTTTTGATGTATTGATTGTTATCTATTACATTGCCCTTCACTCTATATTTATACCCTGATCTATAGAAACATAATCGAATACGACTAGGACACTAAACTCAAGTCTAAGAAAAAGAACATGACTTTTACACAACTCAGACTCTACTAATCGTAAACAAGGAAATCAACTCCTATTTTATTCCATAATCCGCCTTAATCATGATGGTATC
The DNA here is from genome assembly GCA_038087645.1 of Saccharum hybrid cultivar R570. Lineage (NCBI taxonomy): Eukaryota > Viridiplantae > Streptophyta > Magnoliopsida > Poales > Poaceae > Saccharum > Saccharum hybrid cultivar. The sequence continues at coordinate 63,830,429 of JAQSUU010000259.1, forward strand.
CTCATCGGCTTCCTTTTCACCAGCACAGCCCCTTTTCTATCGGCAGCAACCTTCGATCTCCTTCCATCGGCACATTCCCTGTTTCATCGGCTGCAGCCTTCACACTTTCCTTCGTCGGTACATTTCCTTATCGGCAACCTTCTTCCATCGGCATCGGCAATAACACCTTTGACTTCATCGGCAACATTCCTAATCAAATCCAAACACTGCCACCGCTCAAAACAAACTTATTCTTCTTGGTCATCAATTCACACAGCAATCTCTCCCTTGCTAATCAGCCTTTCCTGATTATATTGACACGTACTAAAAACGGTGTCAACAGAAGCGCACACACCAAATAAACACACATGTAAAAATTACAACTACACGCAATCATAAAAGTCAAAAAGACAAAAAAAAATACTGAACATCAGCTGAGGTAAGAACAACGCTAGAATAGAATACGAAGGGTGTGTTTGGTAGAGCTTCTCTACCAGGCACAAAGCTGGTTTCAGCTTCTCTAGCCAAACGGGTCTGGATGAAACAACTTTTCCCTGAAAGATGTTTTTCAGCTCCTCTCACATGCACGGTTCTCTAGGTGAAGCTGTTTGAAGCTGAAAATACTAGCTTCTTCTAGCTTTCTCTCTGCTATCTTCTCTAAAAAGTTGTTTTACCAAACGTTTATGAAAATAGATTCAGCGCTACCGCCGATAAAGCTGTTTTTAGAGCCAAAGCACTCAAAAGTTGATTCACTAGTGAAGCTGAGCTATGCCAGATAGGCCCGAAGCATGAAACATCAAATCACCTTGCGTAGGCGAGTGGAAGTCAAATCCGTAGCTTGCTTGGGATGGTAAAAGTAAGTGCAGGCTTTTTTTTAGAAAGATGGCAAAAGTTTTGCCGCGATTTCTATTAGACGAAGAAAGAAAAAATAGGGCAAGTGCCCGTCCAGTTTTTTGAATGGAAACTGGGTCCAAAAATCATACAACGGAGGAGAGTGTCCCGCTCATCCTACATAACTTTGGTACAACACCCGAACAACTATCAAAACTCACACCACTACTTGCTCCAACTTGGTTGAGACGACCCAGCTAACACCTCAACAAGGTCAACTAACAAGTGAACAAGGACTAAAGAAACACGACGACCTGCCGAGCGACACTAAACATCACAGCATGGGGCACCACCAAGGCCAGACAGCAAGGAGCCACCGCGGAACTGGAAAACCTAGCTATGCCTCCAAGAAGGAAACGACGCCAAAAGAGCCAACAAGCTAGCCCGCCAAGGGAAGATTTTCACCTGCATCATCCAGCACGGTAGGAGGAGAGGTAGAAAAAGACGCCTACAAGGAGGGAACAACGTCTGCAGACGTCGTTGTCCAAGCTTTTGCCCTGACCTCAAGTAACCTCCACATCGTCACCACCGGAGACCCAACCCTACCAGGGAGGCAGGATGTAGTGGTGGATTAGCAGCAGCCCTGCCTGACCAAATGTCGACTAGGAGAAGCGCTGGGTGAAGCCCGCCACAGAGTCCACCCCGGCCCCCGCTGGAACCGGCAAAGCCGGCCAGCAGCAACCAGGTCCGGCCAGCTCCGCCACGAAACCCGCCCGAGGAAGGGGAAGGCAGATGGCAGGGAGAAGGGGGCCGGGGATTAGAAGAAGCCCTAGTCACCCAGTGCACCACCGTCCTAACCCCTACAGCCACCCACCGCCACCTCGCGCTGCAGCCACGCGTCGTCGCTGCCGCACACAGCTCCTCACGTCCCCGCCGCGCCCTGCAGCTAGGGTTAGGGATTGCTGGATGGGATCCCTTGCTGTATTAGGGAGCCGTGCACGACAAAAGTCTCGTCTTGTGACGATTGAGGGACCGGGGGTGGGGGTGGGGATGGGGATGGGCACCGAGGTGGCCAGCAGGCCAGGTGGGCTCGTTTGGGCCATTGGGGGGACAGCGACCTAGGCTGCCTCCTATACGTTCATAACCTTTTTCGGTTTTACGGTTGTTCGGTTCTTCAGCTCCTTAGTCCAAAGTTGAAACCGAGCACCGAAATTCTGAGACAAAAAACCGAAGCCGAAACCGAAAACCGAAAAAACCGATATTTCGGTTCAGTTTTCAGTTTAAAAATGCCCGGCCTAAGGCCTTGTTTAGTTTCAGGGGTGTAAAGTTTTGAGGTGTTACATCGAATGTTTCATGAGATGTCGGAAGGGGTGTTCCGATACTAATAAAAAACTAATTATAGAACTCGTCTGTAAACCGTGAGACGAATTTATTAAGACTAATTAATCCATCATTAGTACATATTTACTGTAGCATGACATTGTCTAATCACGGACTAATTAGGCTCAAAAAATTCGTCATGCAAAATACACGCAATCTATGAAATTAGTTATTTTTTTAGTCTACATTTAATACTCCACTAGTAAATATACCCGTGTGTTGCTACGGGAGAAGGATCATGTGTTTGGGAATCACATGATCACTCTTCCTCCTTTCTGGCACCACTCCCGCCCTTGCTCTCGTTTGCGCACACTGCCTCACGCACTCCTCATATGTCACCCCTCGATTGGGCTTCCAGCACTGCAGTCACTGGCTCATGCAGGATCACTGCCCCCCCAACCTCTCATGTTGTCCCACCCTAACCACAGGGCTCCTGCCGACTACTCCGGCATGGCGCCCCCGTCGCTAGCCCTACACAAACCGTCATCTCCCACCACCCTTGCCCACGTCGTCTCGGCGACCATCACCGCCATATTGCGACTACCAAGCCAAGCCCTCTTGTACACCCATTGGTGAGTGAATTCTCTCCTGGAACTGTGACTCCTAGCACCAGGTGGCTCTTCTTCCTCTCTGGTGGGGCATGAACGCACGACCCATCACGTGCCTGAGTTTGCTGTGGGAAAAATAAAAATACAAAAACCACAAAAAACCAAACTATACTCGGAAAAGAAAATAATAAAACCTAAAAATGTGTCGATAAAGTACTCGGCTACTCCTGCATCATGCAGTTTTGTGCCTGACTGATCCGATGTAGGTTGGCGATAGATTTTTTTTGTTTTGTTAGCAATTGTGCTTGTGCTTGGTAAATGCAAGTTGTGGTTAATTGTATAAGCATGGATCATGAGTCTGGACCCACATATGGACACGAAGGGGTGTGACCAAATTTTGGAAAGTAAAACAAAGTCGGAGACTCATAATATATTTATTATTTATTATTTTTGTTTATAGGAAAAAGTAGAAAATAAAAAGAGAAGACATGCGAGATGTGGTTACTGGTACGAGCATCAACATACGGGAGCACATTTGGGAAGTAAAAAAAATAAGAGACCATAATATATTTGTTATTTATTGTTTTTATTTATATAAGAAACAGTGGGAGATACAAAAAAAAAAGGAAGAAAAATTCACCCGTAGAACCGGAAGAGGAAACGGAAGAGTAAAAAGAAACTGGAAAGGGACACGTAGACGGGAGCATTGGAAATAATGGATGGTTCGTGGAGAAAAACTGACACGGTTTGTCAGATCTAATGTCGGTGAGGCTGAGCCACTTTTTTTCTTGTGCACGCTATTTCTATTTTTCTATTTTTACTCATTGGGTTTCGTTTTTTTTAATTTTTCATGGTTTCTTTTTCCATACCTCATTGGTTCCTCACTTCCGATTGGTTTTTAATCCGTCATGTTTTTCCTTTTTCAATTTCTAATATTAATATTAAAAAATATATAAATCTAGACTTTCAGTTTTTTTTGACCCAATACGTTTTTGTAATCAAACTCCGTATCACGCTAGGCAAGAACTATTCAAACTCGTCTGAGCACGGGCTATAGATATAAGTTTAGACGGAAGAAACTCTCTATTGTCCGGTAATTAGAGGGAGACGGACCAAACAAATGGATGGACGAAAAAAGAGCCTGAAATTTTGCCTCTTTATTAATAGGTATAGATACATGTGTCAAACATCCGATATGATAGAATGTAAAGTTTTGAGGAGATACTAAACAAGCCCTAAATTATTGTGCTGCCTGACACCGCCATCAACCAGAAATGAATCGTTGTAGGGCCTTGTTTAGATACCAAAATTCACCCTCAAATTCCACTATGCAAAAAGAAGATTCCCCATCACATCAAAATATCGGCATATGCATGGAGTACTAAATGTAGATGAAATAAAAAACTAATTGCACAGTTTTGTTATACTTTGCGAGACGAACATTTTGAGCCTAATTAATCAAGATTTGGACAATTATTACCATAAAAAACAAAAGTGCTACAGTGCTCGGGGTGATACTGTGCAAACTTGACCACCCACGATTCCAGCATCTAAACAAAGGCCTAGGTTTCATAGCGAAGGGACCGGAGCCCATTATCGTACTACTTCTCGTACGGTGTCAGCTCTGCAATGCATGCTAACATGAACCATCAGTTAAAATATGTCTTCGATTTCTACTAGCGTCTGCTTTCTATAAACCGAGTGTGGAAAAAAAAAACCTAGAGTCAATAAAAACCGGTTTTTTTGCGGTGCGTGAAGTTGGTTGCCCGATTCTTTGAACCTGTCGCTTAACGGCATGTATAAGTTTCTCGAGCAAACTTTGATCTTCAACGAGACATACGCCGTTTACGTCTCAGTTCGTTTGTCTTATAATTCGTACTTTTTAACTTATATGTTTAGCTAAAACAACGTTTTTCTCTCACAACAAATTAGTAAACAGTACCTTTCAATTTGTTTTTTTTCAGCAAAACGAACATGACTGTTACGGACGTGGAAAATAGATACTGTGGAGCTCGAGCAGCTGGACATGTATTATTGTTTTTTCAGTAAAGCGTACTTTTTAACTTGTTTTTTCGCACTGGTCCCAATTCAGTCTGTGCCCACGCTCCGCGTCACGTAGTTTTAGGCTCGCAGTCGCAGCTCGCCCGCGTGGACGACGCCGGTTTCATCGAGATTTTGAGAGACAAGAACAAGAAAGACGAGGAACGAGATGGGGATGGAAAGATAGGGACAAAGGGTCACGCACGGGATTGCTGGTTTTGGTTGTCCACATGATAGGCCTTGGGCCAGGCCGAGTACCACGCGATGGGCCTGCCAACGGTGACCTGCCTATCGAACCTCCCTGGCCGTAGGAGCGCACAGTCCAGGACATCAGGCCTGTTGGTTGCGGCAAGCACAATGACACCGCTGTTGCCAGCGAAGCCATCCATCTCCGTCAAGAGCTGGTTAATGGTCTGCTCTCTCTCGTCATTACCCCCACCAAGTCCGGCACCACGCTGCCGCCCGACAGCATCAATCTCATCAATGAAGACAATGCAGGGCGCCTTGGCCTTGGCCTTCTCGAAGAGGTCGCGCACCCTGGAGGCACCGACACCGACGAAGAGCTCGACGAACTCAGAGGCCGCGCAAGAGAAGAAGGGCACCCCAGCCTCCCCAACGACGACACGCGCGAGGAGGGTCTTCCCAGTCCCAGGCGGGCCGACGAGGAGACACCCCTTGGGGATCTTGGCTCCGAGCGCGGTGTATTTGTTGGGGTTCTTGAGGAAATCGACGACCTCCTGCAGCCTGAGCTTGGCCTGGTCCGCGCCGGCAACGTCGAGGAAAGTGACGCCCGTCTCAGGCACCTCTTGGAACTTGCTCTTGGAGCGGTCGAAGTCCATGGGCCCGCCGAGCCCGCCGGGGCTGGCGCCGGGCCTGCCCTGCGCGCGGCGGAAGAGGAAGAAGAGGCCCGTGAAGGCGAGGAACGGGAAGAGGAGGTTGCCCACGAAGGCGATGAACCCGCCTGGGCCCGTCGACTCGCCCTCGGAGACGGAGATGTCGACGCCTTTGGTGGCGAGGATGTCGATGAGGTCCGGGTCGTTGGGGACCACGACGGTGGCGCGGCGGCCATCAACAGCCGTCAGCTGGAGCAGGCCCCCGTCATTGGTGAAGCGCACGCGCTCCACCTTGCCCCGCTTGACAGCGGACAGGAACTCGCTGTACCACCACTGCGCGCCCTCAGGGAGGTCGGAGGTGGCCGCGAAGGACTTGGGGGGCCATGAGGAGCAAGCTGGAGAAGGGGTTGGCGGTCGGAGTGGGCGCCTCGGCCTGGAGCTCGGGCGCCGGGGATAGGGCTGGGGTCGGGGAGAGGGCAGGCGCGTCGGCTGCGAGCGCGGGTGAGGCGGCGAGAGCGAGGAGCGCCGCCACGGGGAGGGGCTTGGCGAGAGGGAGCCACGGCGGGCAGAGGGAGGAAGGTTTCGGCTTTGGGAGCGAGGAAGTGATGGGGAGGTGGGAGGTGGACACCGACGGCGGCGCCATGGCTGATGAGTAGGTAGTTCTTGCCTTCTTGGGGGATGGCCGGGTGGGTGAGGTAGAGGTATTGAGGCGGGAGGTGGGACCGGGAGAAAGGGGAGAACTTGGGGAGATGAGATATAGGGGAAGGGAAGTGAGCGATGGTTTGCCGATTGACGTGGAGACGATGATGACCATAGATCTCAGTCTGCTATCTGGAAGCAGGGAAAGCGCGACTTGGACACTCGCTTGTTCAGAGTTTGCACTCCACGGACGATCCACCGATATTTGGTTCTTCTACTCAAATCCGACTCCTCAAGCAGAGGGGAAGTTCTCGTGCCCGAACGTCCGATGGGATTGAATCCCATCGGACGCCCCTCCGTCCGCACAGCCTCACCCACCGCCCCCTGCTTCCCGCACAGAAAGAAGAAGAAGCACGGCCTCGCCCCCCGCCCCTGCTTCCGCAGAGAAGAAGAAGAAGAAGAAAAGCACGGTCTCGCCCTCGCCCCCGCTTCCCCTGTCCTGGCCTTCGCGCGCACGGGATTCGGCCCCCCTCCCCGGCCCCGCCGGCCCCCAGCACCATGCAGTTGAAGCAAAAAATTGAGACAAAATCTCAAAACCAATGCAACGTCAATCGAGACCTAATGCAACAAACGAAAAAAAACCAATGCAACACGGTGAGAGCTCAACCCCAGAGAGTTCCTCAGAACCCTAGCCTACTGCAACATCACCCGAGACCTAATGCAACAAAGGCAGAAAACCAATGCAACACGGTGAGTGCTTGACCCAGAGAGCTCGCCGGAACCCCTAGCCTACTGCAACATCACTCGAGACCTAATGCAACAAATGGAGAAAGCCAATGAAACATGGCGAGAGCTCAACCCAGAGAGCTCGCCGGAACCCTAAGCTACTGCAACATCAACCGAGACCTAATGCAACAAACGAAGAAACCCATTGCAACATGGTGATAGCTGCCGAGAGCCTCAAATCCAGAGCCAGGAGAAGCAGCAGCAAGAGGAGGAGGAGGACGGTAAGATCCAGAGGAGGAGAGGGGAGGGAGGCCTCAGATCCACCCAAGACCCACCTACCTCGCCGGGGAGCCGCCGCCGTCATGCTCCTCTGATGCGGAGGTCGCAGAACGAGGGAGGGAGCGCGGGGAGGAGAAGGAGGGCGGCTCGCCGGCGGTGACATGGAGGTCGCGAATGGAAGGGGAGGGTGGAGTAGCTCGTCGGAGCCCCTTTCAGCTTCAGCACGACATCTCCAGGCGCGCGCGACCGATGAGAGCGAGCGGCACATGGCGGGCCGCGCGCACAGGCGGGAGAGGGCAGGGGTGCGCGTCGCAGCAACTCGCGAGGGAGCGGGGGATGCGCGAGAAAAGAAAGAGTGAGGAGGAAGCGGAGCGACTCGAGGCGGGAAAGGCGAGTGAGTGGAGTCGCGGCGTCCGTTCCGTCGGATGCTCGTAGGACAGCATTTCCGCAAGCAGAGACTACAAACTTTTTTTTTGAACAGGCAGAGACTGCAAGCTTGAGCCCCCCCCCCCCCCCCCCCCCCCCCATTGTCAGGCAGTCAGGCTGTTGTTCGCTTTCGGGAAGATTCCACATGTGCCTAATCTGTGTTCGATTGTTTGTAGCAAAAACTACCAAAAAAAGCCAAACAGATTAATTTGATATGTGCTTATTGGAAGATCACCATAGTAGTTCATTTCATGCATGCTGTTACTGATATCTAGGACATGAGTAGGGCAGCAGGTGCGCTGCGTGTCACCTCGAACAACAGATAATTTCCCCCATTGTTGTTTTTTTGTTTCAATGAATTGAAAAAGCTTATGAAGAAAAAAGATGCGTGCAGCAGCCGTCAGTTTTTTGTTTGGCTATATACAGTATTTTGCTAGTTTTTGGCTTTTTGTTTTGCAAGGCGGTGTGGCTTTTGGATCGAAAAGACATTGACTGAGCGCGGAGGCAGAGACTGCCACGACAACACATTCTCCAACGGCCACAAAGCGAAAGCGAATTGGGCCGACTGGGTCAGCAGCCCCACTCTGGCCTCCGGGCCACAATATGGGCTTGCTGTTTTAGGTCCATCTATAGCCTATAGGAAGGCCGAATACCTCCGCCTAAATGCAGCCAAAAAACTGTGTGCCTCTTGAGCTCTCGTATAACTCCACAATCCTGGTTTCGTGTAACGGAATTTCTAAATATCTGCCAACATATTTTCTTTGTTGTTTTCTTCCACTTTTGTGTGGTCCAGATGTATGTTAAGATTCGTGCTTTTTAATCTGTACACACTCACTGTTTTCTGTTTCGTAGGCCCATCTAGTTTCGCTCCTCTCATTTCAGACTCGAATCCCCCACTTTGTCAAATTGAAATTCGTGTTCCCCTATCAAAAAAAAAATTCGTGTCCCGGGAACTGCGAAACGTTGGCCCCGGCGTTGTCTGCAGCGGCGGTGGCCGTGTTGTCGACGTTGGTCGCGGCATTGTCGCAGGCAGCGGTTGGGCGCGGCCGCCGCGTTGTTTTCTGTGTTTGTGACATTGTCGGAGGAGGCGGCGGTGGCGTTGCCGGTTTGCGCTGTGTGCCCCCGGTGTGCCCCGGCACCCAGCAGGCGTCCCTGCGCGGCGACGTGCCTGTGCGTGCCCCTGCACACGGCACGGCGGCAGTCGCAGCCAGCGCGCATGCGCCTGCAGTCTGCCGCACGGCGGCAAACACGGCCGGCGCCCTTGCCCTTGTGCGATCGTGCGTGGCTGTACACCTTTTGCCCCTATGTTGTTGTGGTGTCAGTCAAGATCACAACAATCATTCGAGTTTTGATATTTGATATGTACTAGATCATGCCCGTGCGTTGCAACGGGAAAAAACTATACCACAAGTTGAACTTGTGTTGCATCATTAAAAAAACGACCAACATTCCGTTTATAGCTAATCATCAATGAGTTCTCACTTAGCATGAACAGTTAGAATATAAAAATTCAAGTTTTAATGTGAACAAACAGAAACATCGAGTCTTGATTGGTACAATAGAAATGTAATATAGATAATCATTGGATTAAAGATAATCGCATAATCAGACCATTGTTGCCAAGTAACACCACTGTTTTACAATAAACTGATTATCGAATCTGACATCCATGGCTCCATTGATCAGGTTGTTAGATGTCTACAATTTTTTGGATAAGAAATGTTGGTTTCTTCAAATATATATTCACAGATTTAAATTCACCTTCCAATGAATCAATCTCAAGTTTTTGTCTTTTCAATCTCCTTGAAAATATTTTCCTTCAGTGGCAGCAGCTTACATGTACCGGTGGGGCCATTTGAATCCCCATAACAATAATCATCATGTTGGATAAGTTCAACAAGCATGTTTGCAAGGAAATTAACAGGATCATCATCGAGCTGATCTAACTTGATGGCAAATTCATTTTTGAAAGCTTTATCATCAGCTTCCAAGACATCTTTAGTAGAGTTAGTGACCGTATTTGGATGTCATTTCCCATGATTTATCTTCATGGGCTGCAATCATGATATAGGAGAGGTTATTACGCTACCACAAACACTTCAAAACACAGTGTTTTGAGTGGTACCTTCAATACACAAAGTATCTAGACAAAAATCAAAATGAGTTGCATACCAGAGGAACAATATGGTGTTGTAGTAACTGGAGACAAGCATCGCACAGGGGCAGACAAAAGCGCAGGCTCAACCTCAGGCACTGGTGCTGCAGGAGGTACAGGTGCAACAGCAGGCACAAGCGCAAGGGAAGTGGCCGGTCTTCTATTCACCATCAGCTGGACTCCCATAATCATGTCCATTTAAAGCAAAACCAGCAGTGCCCATTAAGCAATACAACATCAGCTTCATTCGGGGGCGTCCTTGTCAGCCCAATGCTGCATGCAAATAGGATGGTGATCTTCACTATCCGTTGTACTATTGTTTGTCTATCTGAATTATTTCAAGAAGTCTACTCCCTTAGATTGGGATCAACAGCTCAATCTATCAGAAGAATTGTTGACCTTACAACTGAATTTTAACATAGCAGATATGTCCCACAATATGGAGAACCTAGAGAGAAATTCAAACTGGAAAATGAAATGTAGACATGAAAAGCTCCATTTGGAATTCAGTAAATCTGCGTCTTCAGTATTTGACAGTGATACTAAAGGCTGCCCATCATACTGCTCTATTTCCACTTTCATTCTTATACTTATACCGCTTCTGTAGGAGTAAATACTGGCCTTCACTAAAAATATTTGTGCCCCTTAATATCTCCAGAATGTGGGCTCCAAAGTTGTAATATCTGTTGCATACATGCACGGACAAGCATATGGTTCATTTGATAAAGAAGAGAACTTTTCGGTTTCACTTAATTTTAGGTTTCAGGTCCTATCTTTCAAGTTCTATTCATTACTAAAAGTAGGCAATCACGTAATTGATAAACCTTAACACTGAAAAGTTGCTGGTTCAGAGGACAAAATCCATAAACAGATGGTGTTACTAGGTTAAGATCTGGTTCAGCTAAAAAAGGTTGTTGGTTCAGAGGACAAAATTCTCAAGTCACTCTAAAAATGGCATGTCACATATACACTGAAATTTTCAAAGAACTCAAATAATCTGAACCATGTTGTTTAATATTTAACATGGCCCCAAAACATACCAAACCCATCCAAAAATCTGTTGTCATGCTCAAGATAAAAAACAGTGAGTTGATTTATCTAAGATGCAATCAACATTTTTGCACACAATCATTGTCAGATCTGTAATGATCAAAACCAGGATGCACGATCTTAGGTCTCTATTGAATTAGCATGACATGCAAGTTGCAAACATAATAATTAGTATCCATCGATGGAGGTTATGGATTCGACAATCTCAAAACCTATGGTGGATGTCTCAGTGCAAGATGGGTTACAAAGGTTACATTGATATCCATGCTCACAAGCACCACTCCTATACCTTCATCCTTATAGAACAATGTAACACACGGCTCTCAAAAGCCCTGCAAGAAAAAGAACTATCTGGTTAAAATTTCCAGTAAACAAAATGTTATCCCAGGCATGACGTCAATCAAAACTGAATTAATTTTCTAGGATCAACTCTTGAAACTTGACGATGCCATGCTGAATCTTAACTGAGCAAAAGATCAAAACCTTTATATTGGCACAACCATCATCAGAACATAATTAGAAATGGAGGGCACTGAACAAGTTATAGATTAATTTGGACAGTGATAAATACATAAACCTTTTAACTGCACTTATGCTCTTCTGAATTTAATAGCTGATTCAATCAGCTAAAAGGGGGACTACAGCTCTTGCATACGGATGAAACAAACAAATTAATTCACGTCTATGATTATATAAAACAAACTCAAGTATTTGAAGGGCTCTATCATTTGGATGAACTGACATCAAAGAATCGAACTTGTTGACTGTTGACTTAGAATAGCTGGAGTACAAAAAGGATTAAACAAAATGGCTAATATAGGATTAACCATATACATGTATGGAGTGGTTTGTATAAGCAAAATTTCAGAATAGATATGCTGACCCTGGAAGTCTGGATGGCAGATGGCTGTTTCTAGAAATCTGTAGGCACATGTAGCCACACGCCTGAGGGTGTTGCTAACACGCACGAGAGACGAGAAGGATTCTAGCACGAGAAGATGCTCACCCACATGACGCTTCCCGGCGGCAGTCCTCGACGAACTCCTGACCGATAGCCTTCACGACAGCCCAGTGATGCAAGGTCCTAGACCTTGATGATAGAGATCAGGGCGACTGTGATTCCTTGAAGAAGAACGGGCGCAGTCAGCTCGAGCGGTGGCGAGCGACGCTTGAGCTGGGAGTCTAGGACCGTAGACTTGCACGGCGGCCTCCAATTAGCGAGGAGCTTTGGCAGCGGCATTGCGGGGGATCGAGCGAATGAACGAGCTGTGGCGTGGGCGAGCGAGGGGATCAGGCCGGGGAGAGGGCGTGATCGGCGATTTGAAGGGAGCATCGATGGTGTGGGGACGTGATTGGAGGAGGCGGTCTCGCGTTGTTTCTCGGTTTGTTTGCTATTTCTCGGTCGCGCACAGGCAGCACCACAGTGTGATTGCCGGAGGTTGCGATCAGCGAGCGCGCGTGCGGAATTGCCGGGCGTGGTCTGGTAGCGAGCGCGATGGCGGAATTGCCGGTCAGGGCCTGGAGCGCGCGACACCAGATCGTAGGGTGGACGGAATAGTTTTAGATGTTTTAGTTGTAGAGATGTACATTCCATAGGCTATTCAGAATAGAAACTTTGAACAACAGACAACTGAAATAAAAAACATAGACAACATTGCATAGCCTGTGAAATGGTTTTGAGTTTTGTTATAACTCTTTAGACTCAAAAGAAACCCACATGCAGATTGAAGCTATTACTCCATATATTTTTTTGAAAATGTAGCGCAATTATTATTAGGATATGTACGTACCCATTTAAAAATAGACAACAGAGGAAAGGTTTTTTTCTGAATGATTAAGACTGAAATGCTCTCTACGTGAACCTGTACCTGTTACAAGAACAGTGACGAGTAGCCGCGAGGATTGTTGTGCTGGATCAACGTTGATCCAGCCATCCAGGGACGAGCACGGACGGGTAGCGGCCGGCAAGGAGAGAGCGATGTCAATTGAATGAGCTGCTCAAATTAGAACAGAAAAAAATTATTCTCTATAAATATTTAGAATCATAGCAACATAAAAAGATGGATAGCAGTAAAAGCAGCACGATCATGTCAGTGTCCAAAAGGAAGACAGACAAAATGGAGCATGTGTATAGCTGTTTTGGGTTTTTTATTCCCATGATTAGCACAATAGCATTCCACTGGGGTGATCCTCACTCGCTAGACAATGTCAAAAGCATTTAATGAACAGGTAACTCACCAGGTATGAAAGATTATCAATATTGTGCCTATTTGCTCTGTGTGACCAGTGACTGTAAATTAGAAAGTTCCTTTCAAATTAACAATGAGATTGGACAAGCCTCTCGGATCCAAGTGTATTTTACCATTTGTCGAGGAATTGCTTGAAGAAAAAAAACATATTGAACTTCTTTGTCACTGACAATAGGAATTAGGAAACCTTGGCAGATAGAGAATGAAAAAATAACTCCACTCAGGTCATATGTTTGATGAAATTTGTTTAGGTGAGACATTTCATGGAACTGCATGTGAGCGCAGTTTTAGATGAGACATTTAATCAAATAGCATGCCCAAAAATTTGTTTTTGCAGTTTATGTGGACCAGAAATTGTATGATTTTGCACTTCGATGAATTGTCTATTTAATCTCAGAACCGACTGAAACCCAAAGGAACCCATCCATTCTCATCCTACACCATTGAATTTCATCGCAAACAAGGATACATTACCAAGCTAAGCAAGATGAAATAGCAGTTGAGGAGGGCAATTAATTAAGGTACCTAATGGTCGAATTCACTAACGGGCTACGAGCGGGAGAGAGGGGAATGAAGGGAGGAGATGTTTGACCTAGATCGGAGCTTGGTGGCCTTGGAGCTCTCAGCGGTGTTCTATTCCGTCGCCGGGTTAGGACGCGCCATTCCATCTTTGATCGGTACTCTCGTCTGCGTCTCCCTTTGTTGCGGCGGACTCTCGGCGTCAGGCGTGAAGAGGAGGGCGTGCACGGGGCGAGGATCACAATGTCCTCGTCTCTCCCTCCGTGGGTTGCGACGGCCTCCTGGTGTTGGGCGTGAAGAGGAGGGCAGGCATCGGTGCTTTCTGCAAACGTCGGTGGCAGAAGGTGTCGTTGGTAGAGGCGTCCTCAGATCCGGTCATGGTTGAGCGTGGGGTGGGCGGCATCGGAGTCTGCGGCGAGGGTCGAGCGGGGGTGGCACGCGGCGGCGCTGGCGCCGGCGAGAGCATGTGCGATGGGCAATGTCGAGGGACGGCAGAGTGAGGGCGGCACACGTTGGGACCGATGATGATTGGGGAGGGGGAGCCGAAAATCATGGAGTTTGCCGGTGGAGCCATCGCGCTGATTGGGGAGGGGAAGCCGGGAGGAGGAGATTATGGAGGATGCCAGGGAGACACCGAGCGGAGTGAGGCACGGGCACGCCGGGGAGGCCTAGAGCGAGCGACACGAAGTGTCGCCAGTGGACGGAATACTTTTTGTCTTTTAGTTGTAGAGATTACCGTCTGGGTACCTGCTGTACATTTTTTTTTATTTTCTTCATTCCAGATTTTGATTTTCTATACGTGTTGTGTGTTGTATCTGTGCTGTAGCTGTACGTGCTGTACATTTTTTTATTTCTTTATTCTGTACGTGTTGTATCTTTTTATTTCTTCATTCCAGATTTTGATTTTCAATACTTGATGTGTGCTGTAGCTGTTCTGTTATTTTTTTTATTTCTTGACGTGGCATATTTTCATTTTCTGAAAGTGGAAGATAACAAACATCTAAATCTTCCGGTATACGTGGTGTATTTTCGTTGTTTTGCTTGTCTTGTGTGACATGTTACATGGCAACTTTTGATTCGTTGAAAAACTGGAAAACAACAAACAAAAAAAAATCTTCCAAGAGATGTGTAATCAGTCGGTGTTATCGAGCTTTAATAGCAACATTTCATGTACATGATTAGGCCCATATTTTGTTTTGTTTATTGCACTCGGTAGGGTTTTACTTTTAACTGGGTTTAGCCCAAGACTGTAGTGGTAGCCGAGGAACTTAATCGTTTGATCAGTAATTTTAGTTTGAAAATGCTGTGGGTAGGACATCCATTTCGTCCCAATGCGCGTTGATGGGCCTCGACACCCACCTGAACGGCCCAACACTGTCATCCGCATGGACGTCTCTGCCAGGTCTTGCAGCGCCCTTCCTTCGATTGGTCTTACAGTGTCCCGGTCTTCGCCTGCTCTTTTCCCTCGGCGGTGTCGGCAGTTTCGCGGCCGCCGGCCTTTGCTCGGGCCCGCTCCTGCCACAGTCGACGGTCTTGCCGCCAGGGGCCTTCTGTCGCTAGGGGCCTTCAACACACCCGCCACCAGGGGCCTTCGGTGCACTCGCCCCCGGGTCGGTTGTGCACGGTCGCCTTTGGTGCGGCTCCTTGGCGCGGTCGGCCTTTTGCCGCTCGAGGCTTTCAATGCCCTTGCGCGGTCGTCTCGCCCGCGGTGGGTCCGCTGGCGACACAGAGGCTCCTGTGTTCTTCTAATTTCATATACTATGTTAATTAATCATGAACGGAGAGGGAAACAATCCGAAGCACTGGAGCCTGGAGGTGTGTTGATTCATCGCACTAAGAGAAGTTCCAGTAACTTTTTAATGAAAATTACATATCCCCACTGACTACATAAGCGGTTACATTCTCCACCAAGATGCACATTGGTACTACTAATATAGTTTTGCAAATTTACCTTGCATTACATTTCTCTATTTGTTTTTAAGCAATGCTTTTTATATTGTTATAAGGCCATTATATTATTACAGTTACAAGTTTTCCTTTCTTTTTTCCTTTCTCTTTCCCTTTTCCTTTTCCTTTCCCTTTTATCTTTATCATCTAGTACACCACAAGCCAAGAATCTGACCACGGATACAGGATGCTGCATGCAGCATGTTACTGATTTGTCGGCTTTGCATGAAAGCAAATAAAGGTGGTGTTTAAATCCAGGGGTTAAAGTCTAGGGTATTACATCGGGTGTCATATGGGGGTGTCACGTATAAGTGTTCGGATAGTAATAATAAAATAAATTACACAAGTCCTCGGTAATCCGCGAGACGAATTTATTTAGCCTAATTAATCTGTCATTAGCATATGTTTACTGTAGCACCACATTGCCAAATCATAGACTAATTAGGCTTAAAAAATTTGTCTCGCAATCTGTGCAGTTAGTTATTTTATTAGTCTATATTTAATACTCTATGCATGTGTCCAAACTACGATGTGATAGGGACTAAACTTTAGGAGTAGGAACTAAACAAGACCCAATTTGTGAAAATGATATGGCGTGATACCTCAAATTTGTACATATCAAATTACATTGAGGTATACACATTACATGATAGTCGTGCAAGAGTGTTGACATCGTTTTTAGCACGTGTCAAGATGGTCAGGAAGGGCTAATCGGCGGAGGAAAGGTTACTGAGTAGATTGATAGCCGATTAAAAGTTGGTAAAGAAGGCTGCTTGTGAATCGTGGTGGTGGCATGTGGACTCGAAATGAATTGTTGCCGATAAGGTTAAGAGTATTTTTGCCGATGCCGATGGAAGAGACTTAAAGACCGCTGCCGATGAAACAGGAAATGTGCCGATGGAAAAGATTTGAAGGTTGCTGCCGATAGAACAGGGAGTGTGCCGATGGAAAAGGTTGATGAGAGTACCATCGTGATTGAAGCGGACTATGGAATAAAAAGGAGTTAATTTCCTTGTATACGTTTATTAGAGTTTGAGTTGTATCAAAGTCGTGTGTTTCCTTAGGTTTGGATTTAGTATCCTAATCGTATTTAGTTATGATTCTGTAGATCAGGATATAAATATAGGATGAAGGGCAATGTAAGAATAAATCAATCAATATATCAAAAACAACTTTTACTCTTATTTACATCTACTTTCGGTGACTTCGCCAATTTGCATATTTTTCTTTTTTACGAGTTCTCATCGATTCGGCGAGTTGCATTGCTCCAGTGCAATCTTCGACGATCCTCGAGTTCCGCGTGAGTACCTCTTGGCCGTGACTTCCGAGCGTATCGCTGTTGTCAGGACCAAAGTGCTCGTATCTTCATCCTTGTCGATTAACAGGTCAAATCGACTGGCACGCTTTGGATATCGATTTCGGGTATTAGCCCTTTGTGTTTGCAGATCTACTTTTGCATCAACACATCTTTTGGCACGCTCGGTGGGACAGATCTAGTCAATATGCTTAATCCAGAGATCGATGCGGGGAACATCATCGCGGTAACAGAAGAAGATCTTAAGGAAGATCAGAAGCATGCTATGGAGAGGGCTATAGAAGAATACAGACAGCTCTGCTTGAAGTCATTCAGCTTGAACAAGAGTGGACAAGTCATCCAGAAGAAAGACTTGCCGTTGCCTCGGCAAGTTACCTTTGATTCTAATCCGGGTAAACTTCAAGAGATGGTTAATTCTGCTGTAAATCATGCTTTAATTAATCACTCCAATGTGCTATCCAATACTGTTCATAATGCTGTGATTCGAACTTTTAAAGAAGGGCAAGCGTCACCTCGTTACGTTGGGCCTGCTTATCATCAACCAGAATCAGCATCTGCTATTGCTCCATCGGCTCCTCCAGCCGTTGTGAGTACAGAGATTTCTTCTCCTCCAGTATCAGCAGGTTTATCTAACGTACAGTCCACACCGATGCGACCAGATTCAGCATTATCAGGACGAGTTCAGCTTAATACAGATCTATCAGCATCGGCTTTATCAGGTCCTGTACCACAGAATAATCAGACTCCTGCTAATTGGTAGGGATATGGTATGCCTCCAGAGCCATCTGTTTTCAACCATGGATCACCTCAAGTGTTTGATGCAGCGGGAAAAGTTCCTATGCCATCGGCCGGTTCGCCGATAGCTCAAGTACCTCAATATACTGCAGCAACTACTGTGCAACCAACTCTAGGAGGTTTCCAGATGTCTTTGGGTCAAACATCTAATTCAAGTCCATCGGCAAATTTGTTACCGATGCAACAGAAGGCTTCTATCGTAAGTCAACCTGGAGTCCAGGTTATACCTCAAGTTGGTTGTAATTATCCAGCAATGCCAGCAAGTTACCAGCCATCGGCAAATTTTGTACCGATGAACGCTAACAATTGGTCAGGGCAGTTTACCGCTCAACATATAGTTCAGCCAAATCAGCAAGTTGCAGGTATTCATCAAGGTCATATGCATGCTGGTTTTCAGAATCAAGCATCGGTAGCTCAGCCGATGAACCATTTTCAGCAGGTTAATGGACCACAAATAGTGGCAAATTTGCCAATTGCTGGAGATCGTGGGCCACAAAGATATGCAGAAGGGTATCAGCAAATACCTCCGGTGGAAATTCAACCATGTCGTCAACAAGAAGTTGATGCTTTTTGGGCCGATAAAATAGCAGAAATTATGAAGGATCAGTTTGGGATCAAGCCCAAAGTTAATACCTATTCTTATCGAACTCCGTATCCTCCGGCATATGATTTGATTCCTCTCCCAAATCGGTACAAGGTGCCAGATTTCACTAAGTTCTCTGGGCAAGATGATACATCAACTATGGAGCATGTTAATCGTTTTATTATTCAATGTGGAGAGGCAGCTAGTAGAGATGAGTTAAGAGTTCGTTTGTTTTCATCATCTTTATCTGGATCAGCATTTACATGGTTTATTTCATTACCGCCAAATTCTATTATTACTTGGGCTGATCTGGAAAAGCAATTTCATAAATATTTCTTTGCTGGAGTTCAAGAAAAGAAGCTTACCGATTTGGTAAAGATGAGACAGCGCAATGATGAATCGGTGGAAGGCTTTGTGCAAAGGCTACGAGATGTAAAAAACAAATGTTATAGCCTGGTGTTGGATGATCGGCAACTTGCCGATTTGGCCTTTCAGGGATTGTTGCCACACCTTAAGGACAGATATGCTTCTCAGGAGTTCGAAAGCATAAGTCATCTAGTGCAAAGGATTTCTGATCTAGACACTAGGGCTTTTGAACCTAAAAGGAATTGGAACAAGAAAGTTTCATTTGTCGAAGAAGTAGAAGATTCTGACTCGGATGAAGAACCAGTTATCGGTTTGGCTGAGTGGGTTAAGAATAAAAAGCCGATATCTTGTCCCTTTGGTCACAAAGAGCCAGAAAAGTTTACTTTTGACGTCACCAAAGCTGATAAGATATTTGATCTTTTGCTTCAGGAGGGCCAGATTAAGTTGTCACCTAATCATGTGATCCCATCGGCAGAAGAGTTGAAGAAAATGTTGTATTGCAAATGGCATAATGCAACTTCACACAGTATAAATGAGTGCAAAGTATTTAGACAACAGTTACAGTTAGCTATTGAGTCTGGGAGAATAAAATTTGGCAATTCCAAGATTCAGAAGCTGATGAAAATTGATCAACATCCTTTTCCAGCAAATATATTAGATGCTGAAGGTAAAATTAAAGTGTTGACATCGGAAGCTGCTGAAAAGAATGCATCAGTAGATCCCCAACATCGGATAACTACCGATGATGCAAAAGGCAAGGGGCTATTGACAGAAAGTGGTAGTTCTGGAAAGCCTCCTCGATCTGACATTGTGATTACTCATCAAAGACAACAGGAAGGCTGGCGTCAGCGAAGGGACCGGTATCAACAACAGCAAGAGAAAAGACGTCAAGAGGAGTGGAATCGGCATAAGGATCATTGGAGATGTCCGTTTTTTATTCATTGTTGGGAAGAAGGTATTAAGTTACCTACTGTTGAAGATTGCCCAGAGTGCAATGGTTATTATGGAGTTAATCGTCCTGTAAGGAGGTTTCAATCTGGTAATCAAGGTTTGTCCATTAATGAGCCGATCAGAAGGAAAGCATCAGTATATGATCAGCTGGGGGGCAGGCTCAGTGTACATGAAAGGCTTGGTAAACGCGTTACATATTTTCCGAGAAACCAAGAGGAACTTGAAGAGATGGCAAATGTAAGAGTTCCTGATGAGGAAATATTTTACAGGGATCCTAATATACGTCGTGTGGAGACAACCAGGACTTATCAACCAGTGTGGAAAACTAAACTTCCTCAATGGTGTCCAGAGGGTTTAACAAAGACACAGAAGAGGAAAATGCAGCGAGAGCGTCAAAAAGACTTATACCAAGAAGAAAGTTCCTCCAATGAGAGATCTGGTAATCAGCAGTGGCAGATAAGGCACAAAAATAAAGGCCCATCAGCAGATGTCAATATGGTGTTTATGTTGCCGATGGAATTTTTGGCTCTCTCTGATAGCGAAGAAGAAGCTGTTTTCTCTGACCAAATAGCTCAATTAACGCTAGATCCAATGATGGCTGTTTTTGAGAAGCCTGCCGATGATGAGAGACAACATCTCAAGGCTTTGTTTGTAAAAGGCAGAGTTGATGGGCAGCCTGTATCTAAGATACTTATTGATGGAGGAGCTGCAATTAATATTATGCCTTATGTGATGTATCGGAAGCTTGGTAAGAGAGATCAAGACTTAACTAAGACTGATATGATACTAAAGGATTTTGAAGGCAATGTATCACCAGCTAAAGGGGCAGTGTGTGATGAATTGACCATCGGTAGTAAAACCTTACCGACAACTTTCTTTGTTATTAATGGTAAGGGTGCATATAATTTGCTTTTAGGTAGGGATTGGATTCATGCTAATTGCTGTGTTCCTTCTACAATGCATCAGTGTCTTGTACAATGGATTGGAGATAAAATTGAAGTTGTTCCTGGTGATTCTTCTTATATCATCGCATCGACAGAATCAGATACTTATGAACGAACCAGGTGCATATCAGGAGAAGCTTGGGAAAAAGAGTTCCTCAAGGTTACCGATTACGAAATTCTACCGATCCAAGCAGTCGGTTCTGAAGAAGAGTTTTAATGGATAGGTTTGCCGATGATGGAAAGTTAGGGCAAGGATTTACATCGGCAGATGATTTAATAGAAGTAGATATTGGTGAAGGCGATAGGCCAAGGCCTACTTTTATTAGTTCTAAGTTAAATTCCAAGTGTAAACAGCAACTAGTTGATTTGTTAAAGGAATATAAAGATTGTTTTGCTTGGGATTATACTGAAATGCCTGGATTAGACCGATCTATAGTTGAACATCGGTTGCCTATTAAGTCTGGATTTCGGCCACATCAGCAGCCGGCACGCCGGTGCAATCCTAATATACTTCCTGATATTAAGGCCGAAATAACTAAATTAATTGAGGCAAAGTTTATTCGGCAGTGTCGATATGCAGAGTGGATTTCTAATGTGGTTCCTGTATACAAGAAAAATGGGAAACTTCATGTTTGTATTGATTTCAGGAATCTCAATAAAGCCACACCGATGGATGGCTATCCAATGCCGATTGCTGATTTGTTGATTGATGCTGCAGCAGGGCATCAGATTATCAGCTTCATGGATGGTAATGCGGGTTATAATTAAATATTCATGGCTGAAGAAGATATTTCCAAGACTGCTTTTAGATGTCCAGGTCATGTGGGGTTATTTGAGTGGATAGTTATGACATTTGGTTTGAAAAATACCGGTGCTACTTATCAAAGAGCTATGAACTTTATTTTCCATGAATATATCGGCACGTTGATAGAAATTTATATTGATGACATAGTGATTAAGTCTGGAGATATCACAAAGCATTTAACCGATCTACGGAAGATATTGAAGTACACAAGAAAGCATGGATTAAAGACGAATCCTAATAAATGTGCATTTGGTGTATCGGTAGGACAATTTTTGGGTTTTATGGTGAATCAGTGGGCATTGAAATTAGTAAGAAATCTATTGAGGCAATCAACAAGGTTGTTGCTCCTGCCGATAAAACTGAATTACAATCCTTGATCGGTAAAATCAATTTCATCAGAAGATTCATATCTAATATGTCAGGCAAGATCAAGGCCTTCAGTCCATTATTGAAATTGAAAGCTGATCAGAAATTTAAATGGGGAGATAAACAACAATTAGCCCTAGATGAAATTAAGAGTTACTTAACAAATCCTCCAGTGCTAGTTCCACCTCAACATGGAAAACCTTTCAGATTGTATTTATCAACTGAGGATGCTGTTATCGGTTCAGCTCTTATTCAAGAATTTGAAGGGAAGGAACGTGTTATCTATTATTTGAGCAGATGGTTAATAGATGCTGAAACCAGGTATTCGGCCTTTGAGAAATTATGTCTATGTTTATACTTTTCTTGTATTAAGCTGAGGCATTATTTACTATCGGCTGAATGTACTGTCATATGTAAAGATGATGTGGTCAAGTATATGCTGTCAATGCCGATACTGAATGGTAGAATTGGTAAATGGATTTTAGCATTATCAGAATTTGACTTACGTTATGAATCGGCTAAGGCAGTTAAAGGACAGGTTATGGCCGATTTTGTTACTCAACATTGCAGTACGGTGGATTCTCTGGAAATTGCTCCTTGGACACTTTTCTTTGATGGGTCTACTTGTGGTGAAGGGGCAGGCATCGACATTGTGTTAATTTCCCCTCAGGGGAAGAAGTATGAGTTCTCATTGCCGATTGTTGCTACATCAACAAATAATCAAGCTGAGTACCAAGCTCTAATAAAGGGATTAGAATTGCTTAAGGAAGTACATGCTGATGCTGTTGAAGTCTTTAGTGATTCAATGCTAGTTATAAATCAGTTGACTGGGATTTATGAATGCCAAAGTGAAATTCTAATTTTATATCATGAAAAGTGTTTGGAGTTGTTAAAAGGGTTCAGGAATTTTCATCTAGAACATGTTTCTCGGATGCATAATGAAGAGGCTAACCGATTGGCTCAGCATGCTTCAGGATATCAGCCTGTTCAAGAAGTATTAATATCAGCAGTTGATACCGATGACTGGAGAAAGGAAATTATTGATTATTTAAAGAATCCATCTAAAAAGGTTGAAAGACGTATAAGGTTCCAAGCTACCAAGTATGTGCTCCTCGATGATGAATTGTATTACCGTACCATAGATGGAGTTTTACTCAGGTGTGTTAGCATAGAGGAATCAAAAGGCCTGATGGGTGAAATTCATGAAGGAGTATGTGGGGCTCATCAGTCAGCTTTCAAGATAAAATAGATGATCAGAAGGAATGGATATTATTGGCTGTCTATTCTTGAGGATTGTTTTAAATATTTTAAAGGATGTCAGGAATGTCAGAAATTTGGTAATATTCAGAGGGCACCCGCATCGGCTATGAACCCCATAATTAAGCCTTGGCCGTTCCGGGGTTGGGCTATTGATCTCATCGGTCAGATTTATCCACCATCGAGTAAAGGGCATAAATTTATTCTGGTTGCTACCGATTATTTCACAAAGTGGGTTGAAGCAATTCCTTTGAAAAAGGTGACATCGGCTAATATGATTGATTTTGTGAAGGAGCATATTGTCTACCGATTTGGCATTCCTCAAACCATCACTATCGATCAGGGTACTATGTTTACGTCGGGTGAATTTGATGAGTTTGCTATAGGTATGGGGATTAAAGTTTTGAATTCTTCACCGTATTATGCCCAGGCTAATGGTCAGGCTGATGCATCTAACAAAGGAATTATCAAGCTCATTAAGCGCAAGATTAAAGAGTATCCTAAGAAGTGGCATACAGTATTAAATGAAGCTTTGTGGTCATATCGGATGGCGTGTCATGGTGCAACCAAGGTAACACCTTATCAGTTGGTGTATGGACACGATGCAGTATTACCTTGGGAGGTTAAAACTGGTTCTAGACGAATACGCTTTCAAGATCAATTGACAGCCGATGATTATGATATCCTTATGAAAGATGAGTTGGAAGATGTAGCAGGTCATCGGTTAAAAGCTTTAGTTAGCATTGAGGAGAATAAGAAAAGGGTAACTAGATGGTATGACAAGAAGGTGAAGGTAAAAGAATTTGTCGATGGAGAGTTGGTTTGGAAGTTGATTTTATCAATTGGGACTAAAAGTTCTAAGTTTGGCAAATGGTCACCTAATTGGGAAGGTCCATATCAGATAAATCAATCTATTCCTGGTAATGCATATATTCTCGAAACTCTCGAAGGAGTTGCGTTTCCCAGAGCATTAAATGGAAAATACTTAAAGAAATATTACCCTAGTATCTGGATAGATGCATAAAAGTGTAATTGCCGATAACAATCCTATCGGCTAGAGTTAAAACAAAGTATCAATGCATTGTTGCCGATGCGCTAATTTAACAAAGTCTGGATAGCCGATATCGCACGCAGGCGAATTTCATCGGCTTCTTTCAATTCTTTGGCATCTTCATCGGCAGTTCCTTCCACAGGTTTGAGTTTCTTTTTGAAGGCCAAGGCCTTCCGAGCTTGGGCATCTCGTTCCTGCTGAAGGGCCTTGATAGCGTCGGGAAGCTAGTCTTCTTCTTGCTTGGCTTGAGTCAGGGCTGCTTCAACCTTTTCCAGTTCAGCTAGCAGAGCTGCTCTTTTTGCCGATAAATCTAGGATTTTCTGCTTAAGTTCAGTGCCGGAGGCTTGCAAGTTGCTGATGCTTTTGTGCTTCTCATCGGCAGTTTGCTTCAGCTGCAGCATTTCTTCCTTAAGTTGAGCCTGAGCTGCTCTGTCGGCAATATGATGAACAACCCTTTGATATTGAAGTTGTCTACTCTCTAGGTGAACTGCTGGGAAAATGATTTCTTCAATATCGGCAGGGACTTGGCCGCGGATTGTTTTGAAGATAGTTTTTGCAGGGTCTGAATCGATCACCAGTTGAGCAGTATCTTGTTGCAGCAGATTCAGAAGAGCTTCTAGTTGGCCATAGGTATCTGCCAATATTGTTCCCAATGCCAGGGAAGAATTCGCCTCTTCTCCGTCATCATCAGAGACGTCGATAGCAAAAGAAAATAAGCTATCAGGAGAATCTTGTTCCTGTGAAGAAAAGAGAGTTAGAAATCCTATCTGTGGTATCTGGGGATATTATAAACCAAGCAGTTAATCGGTTTGCCTGCTTTAAGGCAATTTCTTGAGCCTGGCTTGAGGGAGCAGCTTGAAGAGGATCATGCAAAGGATCGGCAGAGGATGCCGATGGAATGTCTTCTACGACTTCATCAGTAGTAGGCCCTTGGGGTATAATGGCCGATGGTATGTCTTGTGCAGGAGGAGCAGCTTGTTCAGCTTGTGCAGGAGGAGCAGCTTGTGTTGGAGCGGACGCAGGGGCTGGTGTAGACTTCTGTCGCTTTTGTTGAGCTTCGACATCGGTTAAAGCTTTGCGCTTTGTTTGGGTCTCAGCGATAGTTGGCTGGGGGGCATCGGTGTTTGTTGATTGGGGAGCTTGCGTGCTTGGTGTGCTTGCCGATGTACCCATTTGTTGCTACAAAAATAGGTGTAAGATCGGATGTTTAACAGGAAAAATGTAGGGATAAAGGAATACCTCTGAAGGCTGGGTAGAGGTCGTGGTGCTTGAAGTTGGAGGAGTTGCCGATGACGATCCAGCTGCAGCTCTTACACCCTGGTTGTTATATGTTAATATAGTGTGTATCGGCAGGAAACAAAGTAAGCAAGGTTATTACCTTAAAAGCTTTAATTAGGCTTGTAGCAGCAGCCATTGGAGTGGCCCTGGATGTTGCCAGTCTTGGTCTGGAGGTGATAGTTTTGGCACGAGTCCTCTGGAAGGTTAAGGCGTCTAAGGTAGGGGCGTTGTAGCCAATTATTGAGACTGGAGAAATTGGGTGGAGGTTGAAGGGTCTTCCACTCTTGCTTATTGATGGGACTGGATCATCGGCCTGTTACAGGAAAGATTAGCTACCGATATATATATATATATATATATATATATATATATATATATATATATATATATATATATAAAAGGGGGGAGAGAGACAAAAGTTAAAAGGAACTTACTGCATCGTCAGGTATGGCATAGTCGGGATCGATCATGTGCCGATATGTGTGAACGGATGTTGAAAACAGCTGTTCTTTCCACTCTTGCCACCATTGCTTATATGATTCTGTGATGAAAGACGCTGGTGACCAGGCGGAGAGATCAACATTTGAGATATCGGCATCGGGAGCAAGTCTTACTACCCTACTCCATTCAGTTCCAGCGGTAATAATTTCTCTGGGCTTGATCACATCGGCAAAGCATAGCTTGATTGGCAGTTGCCCAAAGGCCAGTTGGCGAGACACCGCCGATGGATTGTAGAATTCATAAGTGATATTGGAATTCTTCCCGCTACCAAATGTGTTTATCGGGATTGCTCTGGGGGTGATAATAGCCATCATAAGATCATTATCTTGGTTCAGATCACTATCAGCAAAATTGAAAAGAAGAGAGAACTTGTTATCCTCATCAATATAGGGTACCCAAGCCCTGAGATCACGAGGGAGACCATGGTAGAAATTCTGAAAAAACCTGCCAATTTGATCTTCATTAGCCTCTGTTCTAGGGAGGACAATTATGGCTTCGCCGAAGTTGAGAGGAGGGCATGTTGCCGATTCATCGTCTCCAAGGATGTAATCTTCGGCGATCTCTCGTGGGAATTCTTGGGCAAAGAAATCCCACTGTAGACGCTTGTGCATGTGAGCATTTAACCACATATTAATAAACCACCACGGGCCTCCCAAATTGCCGATGGGTTCACCAAGTAAAAGCTTCTGAGACACTTGGTGGAGAAGGTGGTAAGTCGAGCTTAGGAGGTATCGGCCAAGTGGGAATCTGACACCATTGGCCAAGAGTTCCGCTGCTGGAAGGAAGGCGTTGGTTGATCCTACCGATCGACCACAGAAGATGAACTTCTCCAGCCACATATTCAGGAATATGGCGTGTTCCCTTTGATTGATAGTACCAGTCTTTTGGTACTCTTGGATGTATCCTGTCCAGCCGCCGATGTTGCGTGTATTTACTCTATACTCAGCTTTTCTGCCAAAAATGTGGCCTTCGTCGACAGTTGAGATATCCAAGCCGGTGAGCATATATACATCGTCAAGAGTGGGGGCGCATGGGCCATGACCGAACATAAAAGTGTTTGTGGTATCTGACCAGAAGTGAGCGGCGGCTATCATCATAGATTCATTCTTTTGCATATCGGCAATGGATAGTCTGATACATTGGTCTATCTTCCGTTCTGCCCAGAATACTTGCATCGATCTGTTGACCCTCAAGTACCAATTTTTCCACCCTTTGGTGGATTTGGGCCAAGATCGGAATGTATCCTTCCACAGATTCAAAGAGAAATTTTGAGCTTTGAAGGGAATACGGTTAGCCTCTGCATTAATCAAGTCGGTTGGATCTGGGTCGCCCATTGGACCTAGGCAATGGAGGGGAGGTTGGTTGGTTGGAATAATCAGTGTGTTGCGTAGTTCTTGAATTTAGAAGATCAAGAGAATGGAAGGAGTAGAAAAAATACCAACTGTGAGAACTCGCAAGGAACCAGAAGGATCAAAGTAAAGGTAATAAGAGAAGAACGAACCGCAGGGACGTTGAAGTTGACCGCCATTGCTTCGAGAAGGATGAGGGCACGAGCTGAAGATTTGAAGTTGACGTTGGAAGGAGCTTTGGTGGGTTGAAGAACACGCAGTTGTTGGTTAGGGTTGCCGCCGGAGAGAGAATGCCAAAGGTTGAAGTTTGAAGGTAGAAGATGAGCAGTCTGGGGGAAATATATTTATAGGCCATTCGGGGCAGGGGTATTCTTGACTTATCTCTATGACGTACGCGGGTGGATCGAGGTGGTTCAGATGGATATGGTAACTATTTGCACGACAATCAAGGAATTGTGCAGAAGATTTGATGGCAAGTAATCATGACTTGGAAGATATCTTGACACAGGATCTTTCAATTTTTAAAATGATGATGTGGCTATGATAAGATCTTGCTGGTGGTTTGTTATTTTGGTATCTCAATCGGGATTGAAGCAAAAACAGTTGGAAATTGTGCGATATTAGAACTAGATTTGATTAAATTTAGTAACAGATCATGTTATGCTTGGAGAATGGGTTGAGAAAAATAGGTAACAGCAAGTATTATTTGGAGTAAATTTCAGAGTATATCTTATACTCCGAAATTGGGGGGCATGTGTTGACATCGTTTTTAGCACGTGTCAAGATGGTCAGGAAGGGCTAATCGGCGGAGGAAAGGTTACTGAGTAGATTGATAGCCGATTAAAAGTTGGTAAAGAAGGCTGCTTGTGAATGGTGGTGGTGGCATGTGGACTCGAAATGAATTGTTGCCGATAAGGTTAAGAGTATTTTTGCCGATGCCGATGGAAGAGACTTAAAGACCGCTGCCGATGAAACAGGGAGTGTGCCGATGGAAAAGATTTGAAGGTTGCTGCCGATAGAACATGGAGTGTGCCGATGGAAAAGGTCGATGAGAGTACCATCATGATTGAAGCGGACTATGGAATAAAAAGGAGTTAATTTCCTTGTATACGTTTATTAGAGTTTGAGTTGTATCAAAGTCGTGTGTTTCCTTAGGTTTGGATTTAGTATCCTAGTCGTATTTGGTTATGATTCTGTAGATCAGGATATAAATATAGGGTGAAGGGCAATGTAAGAATAAATCAATCAATATATCAAAAACAGTTTTTACTCTTATTTACATCTACTTTCGGCGACTTCGTCAATTTGCATATTTTTCCTTTTTACGAGTTCTCATCGATTCGGCGAGTTGCATTGCTCCAGTGTAATCTTCGACGATCCTCGAGTTCCGCGTGAGTACCTCTTGGCCGTGACTTCCGGGCGTATCGCTGTTGTCAGGACCAAAGTGCTCGTATCTTCATCCTTGTCGATTAACAGGTCAAATCGACTGGCACGCTTTGGATATCGATTTCGGGTATTAGCCCTTTGTGTTTGCAGATCTACTTTTGCATCAACAAAGAGTTCGTTCCATATATGACCGACATCTTTGCTGACCTACTCATATGTTCAATACTAATGTTCCTTTTTTTTAGCCTAATACTAATATTCTAAATAGCAAGTTGTAGACTATAGTGGTGTTGGAGAGTTAACGCTATGACCACTACAAAAGAAATAGTGGACTATAGTGATGCTATTAGCGGTCTGAGAAAGTTATATATCTATATATACTAATAAGGAAGAGGCAAAATTTCAGGTCAATTTTTTCGTCCATCCATTTTTTTTTGTTTGTCTCTCTCTCTCTATATATATATATAAAACTCGTACTCATACGAGTTAGAATAACTCGTGTCTAAACCAATATGAAGTAGGAATTCTAAACTAAATAGATTCATCGGATTCTGAGTACTCTAAATAGAACTCTTAATAATCAAATAGAAAAGAATAAGAGTTACATTCTTTATTTTGCTCCGCTTTCTTTATTTAGTTATATGTCAAAAGGGAGGCAAAAATCACGTCCGTGTGTTCCTTACTTTAATATTATGTCTCTTTAATATTATTATTATTCGGTGTAGAGTATATAGACGTAGATAATAGGTATAGAATAATACAGTATTGTTTTTGACATCTATGATAGAAAAAGTAGAAAAATTTAGGACCTTGTGCAAAAAAAAACCGAAGACCCTGAAAAATAGACATATATTACATCAAGTGAACGAATTGTAAGGTAGCAAGAGAAAAATGAGAATAGAAAGCGGAAGACAAAAAAAAAAACGAGCGGGTCGAGAGATAAGTTGGACACAAAAACTTTTTACGGATCGGGTGTCTACGTTTGAAATTATAAAGCCACGAGAAATTTGGAACCTACTTGGATTGGCCATACGGGAGTTTGCATGGAACGGAAAATCAGAAGAAGAGGGCGTTTAGAGGAAAACAATAGGGAACAGACACGGTCACGGCCGGAGAAAGAAAAATACGACGGGCCGGTTGAAAAAATAAAAAAAGGATGGAAATAAAAAAAACTCTCAGTTTAATATTAGGATTCTTATTCAGGTGACTAAGAATTAGATGAATCTATTTGGTATTTGGTTTAGGATTCATAGCTATCCCTATTTGCTTTAGGATTCCTGGTTATCTAGGTTGCCTCAAGGAGCTATGTATAGTCATATATAAGTATGAGGGCTGTAGACAAAGCAATAAAGACAATTTTTTCATATTCACCATTCATGAAGTTAGTTAGGGAGGGTTAGATCAAAAAAAATTTCCCTATTTGCTTTAGGATTCCTGGCTATCTAGGTTGCCTCAAGGAGCTATGTATAGTCATATATAAGTATGAGGGCTGTAGACAAAGCAATAAAGACAAAATTTTCATATTCACGATTCATGTAGAGATCAAAAAAATAACTGAAATTTTACCTTTTATTTTCAGTCCGTTTAGAAAGGAACCAAACTCCAATTTCTATCTCCTTTTTTCTTCGAGCTTATAGAGTCCGAATATTTTACAGGAACCTGGTGGCAATCTTTCTAATATTTTTGTGCAATTATTATTTAGTAGTAATACGTTCAGACTTGAACTCCGGGTGTAGAATGACAGAGATATATGGTATATGTAGACTGAGACAACATACATGTATAATAATATAGTATATCATGCCGTACCATCATTGTTATTTTTCAGTTTCATTTGATTGATTGAAGCTCATCAGGTGCATTAATTTAGATTCAGATGCAATGAGTAGCGGTGTGGTGTATGACCTCGTGACGTTGAAGAAAAAAGGCGGCGGGCATGAGCACGACCATGACCAACATGACGTCATGGTCCGCATGCCAGACAACAAGCGTGGCGTGTGTCGCACAAACGGCACTGTGTTCGTAGCCGGCGGCAGCCTTCACATCATCGACAGGAGCACCTTTCGCCCAGGCGACATTGCATAGGAGTCAGACATCGGTGGCCAGATCGAGGTCGTCACGGGAGTTCTAGGGCGCTCGACTTGGTTCGCTTTGACGATGGAGTAGTGACACCGTGCACACGTGGTGTCGTGGCCGCAGGTTCGAGCCACCTCGCTGTGGCTGCAGTGTCTCGCGTGCGGCTCTGCCATATAACCATGTTTGTGCCTCCTGTAACATAATTAATTATGGTCCCGTTGCAATGCACGGGCATATTTGCTAGTTATTGCTAAATTCTATGGCCTGTTGTTTAAAATACTGTTCAATACGTACGTCTGCACATTTGACCATGAATTCAACTTCAAAGATATTTTTTGTGATTTCTATTTATGGGCATGCTTGTCTTTTATTGTAGAAGAAGATCTGTTGATGTTATTTTTCTTTCTTTTGGCGTGAATTTGTTGATGTTATTTTTTCATGTGGCCAATTGAAACAATTATTTTAACATAAAAGGAAAATAAATTAGTAAAATTTAGTTGATCATTTATGTGAAAAAATTCTATTGGCCAGTTACATAAAAAACCAAGAGTAGGAAAGAAAGATTAGAGAATCTTCAAAAGTATGGTAAAATCACTCCCAATCTTGATTTTTTGACAGGATGAAAATATATTCTTGAACAACTTCCTATCCTAAACCTCATTCTATATGTGCTTGGAAAAATAGAGGCATCCACGCGCAAAGATACGTGGACCACTGCTATTGTGGTGATTTTTTTTTCTTTGGCACTCCATCGACCCGACTACCACCGCCTAGAGGTTCGCCGGAATTGAATTTTCGGCCACTATCTTCATATATAAGAATACCGAGAAGTTGGGCAGGCAATGGATTGTAGCTTCTGGCTGTGAGTTTGGGTGCTGAGGATGGCAATCGTGGTCGCCCCTGCCGTCATCTGAGTGGTTTGCCAAAACTGTATTTCTAACCACTATTTTCAAATATGCTGAGAGGGTAGAGCACACAATGGAGATTCTGTTTGGGAGCTTCTAGATGTGAGTTAGATGCTGGGATAGCCGGTTGTGGGGCGACTCATGTTGGTAACGGTGTGGTACAGGCGACGGCCAAAAATCTTCGAGTGGTCCTATTTTTTTAATTTTTTTAGAGTAAACTATTGAAAATCATAGATTTTTAGGATTTTTTTAGATACCGTTGGAGATGCATCTAATCCTTGGATTGCTCTGCCTTTTAGCTTTAACCTCTTTGTGATTGTTATTAAGCTGCGTGAGAAAGCAAGTGATGCTGCAAGCAAAGAATCTGACGAGTATGCTTTGCAGAAAAGCAAACAAAGCAAATAGAGGAAGCAAGGAACGAACACGAGCAACTCCAACAGTTTTGTAAATGGGCTTTGCATTTCTGTTTTTGCAAAAAAATCTACAAAACTCCTATCAACAGTTTGGCAAATGAGCTTTGCATTTTTGTTAACTTGGCAAAATCCTAGGATGGATTGGCATATATGCAAGCTCGCGATCGGCTTGGCATTCTGTCTCACGCACTACTCCCGCGTGCGCTCTTCCCTCCCGCGCCGCCGGGTTTCCTTTTTTGGATTTTGGCAAGTCAATTTTGCCAAACCGTTGGAGATAACCTTTTTTTTCTCCTCCCCATATTGATTTGAGAGTTGGCAAACTTCATCTTTTGCCAAACAAAAAATGCAAAACCGTTGGAGTTGCTCCTGCACTACATTCTAGTGGCGCTTCTTCTACTGTACACGCCAACCCATTTGTAAGCATGGCATAACCAATTCCAGATAGGCACTCGGCATATATGCTCTGTCCCCGAGCCAGCCTGTTTTCTCGTCGTGATCCAGGTAATTTACTAATTCTATCTTCTTCTCCAATATAATCGTTCATGTATACATCCATGGTCAATAATTATAGTCGTTACATATTTTTACTAGGTCGTTTTGAACGCGAGGGATCAGGATTATAGAGGAATGCACATGTTGTTCTCCAGCTTGAACTAGCACTTTGCATGTCGTCCGGGATTAACGTGAGGGATCAAGGTTAGTTTACTATTTATGTCTGCTTCTCCAATGCAAGTTCATCTATAATATATCCAGGACTGCTTACTTTGTATGAGTACTAAAATCAGAGTCAAAAGACTTAGCATAAGTCTAACCGGGCTGCTAAAATCAGACGATCTAGCCTGGCTTATTAGTCATGATATAGTGTTTTTCTTTCACAACAAATCAGCTAATAATACTTTTCAGCAAAGCGAACAAGGCATGCACAACCCCTTAAAAAATATATACAAATGCCGTGGCGCAATGCACGGTCAAACAATAAAAGCCGTGGCGCAATGCACCGCCGAACGATTAAGACCGTGGCGCAATGCACGGTCAAAAGACTTTTAACGCCGTGGCGCAATGCATGGCTGATCGGCGTCGTGGTGCAATGTCGGTTCACTCAGGGCTTAGCATAAGTTTGCCCGCGAGCTTTACCAGCACAACTCCCCGTAGGTTTGGCGAAGCTGGCGTCGAGTATATGCGTCTCTGGCTTTCACAAGGACAAACCTTCTAAGTACTACATGAGCACAAGTCTCACATTCACCTATCATTTTCCGCACCGTTAAGACCGGTGATCCATATGAAGTCAACTTTTTCCCCTGACCGATGAGGCTGATGTCAGGTATCAAAATACCCAGGGTACCCAACAGAGGGTAAGATACGGCACCCTGCACGTTTGTTAAAACCCCATCGTGGGGGCCCCAAAAAACACTGACAGCATGTCAGCCGCTCAAGGCACGAACGGCGAACTCTATCTCATCCGAGCCTTGCGGTGAGGCCTCAGACACGATAGACGTCTCGGACGACATCTCTCCACCTCGCCTGAGCCCCCACAGCGTCATCAAAAGCGCCCGAACCCCCGCGGCGCGTTCCCGCCTCGTCTGAGGGGCACGTGGAACCCTCAGGCAAGACGGGAAGCCACGGGCCCTCAACTACGGCACTCGCTCCCATCGATGGGATGGACGTGACCGTGCACAGTCAATAGGAGCACGGGAACCACGCCCTGACCCGACATGACTCCGGTCATTCTACCACAACGACATCCATACCTCCACAGTAACGGGGGTGACAGCAACTGTGCCACATAAACCTCCTCGCTACGAAAATCCAGGCGCACGCGCCGCCCACCTTCACGGCACAGATGCGTACAAGTCAAGACATGGCCACGGCACGTCACACCAGCGGATGGAGAGGCCAAAAGATCAATGCCCAGTACGTCACCACGCTACAGGGGAACTGCTAAGACCGGATAAGGAGGAGGACGGCCACGTCCGAGGCCACCTTTTTTGTTTTTCTCTTTTATTCTCCCTGTTTTTACCTCTTTACCACGAATGTAACCCGAGCCCTCCTCTTAGAAGCTATAAAAGGAGAGGCAGGAGCCACATCTAAAGGGACGATCAAGCAATAACAGCTAGAGCCCACCTCAATCAAAACCACACACATCACCACTCACAAGAGACTTGGGATCTGCTTTCTCTCTCGAAAAGCTTGTAACCCCTACTACGAGTACTCCGGTGCAAGGCAGCACGAACCGCAGCGAAACCCACTGGACGTAGGGCCGTTCATGCCCGAACCAGTATACATCCTTGTGTCCGCTTTGCACACCATCAAGGCCTAGATGCGCATATACAAATTCACTAGTCGCTCTGTTTAGACCCCCCAGTCCTCTAGACACTGACAGTTGGCACGCCAGGTAGGGGCCTTCTGCGTGTCACAATCCATCTACTAGGTCTTGTGGCCAACCCCCACATCCGCTTCGCCCTAGGCTCCCATGTCCGGTTCGGCAACCTAGATTTCATCTGCACGGGAGTGGACTATGATCTGGTTCTTCTTCCCCCTCTCGTCGACATCGACGCCATCTCTGAGGCCCTATCTAACCTTCGCTTGGGCACGAATGAGGGCCAGGCCCTCGAGAACGACTGCCCAGGAGGTTCCCAGGGCAAAACGATGCCAGCCGGTAAGCCACATGACCACGGACGGGCTCGTGGCCAGTCTTTGACCGCAATTCGTTTTGATCCGTCTGTAGGGAAGATTCCCGCAGATCTACTGACTCATCATGCGTAGGCTATCACGGAGGTACTCGCGACTACCGAGACAACTTCTAGTACCATCTCTGACGAGAACGACAGCAGTTGGGCCGGCGCCGACTTCTCCGGGCTCGACGACCCGGGGGCTCTACGTCGTTTCGTCAGCATCTGTGACTACCTCCTCGACGATGGTGACTCCGATGACGGTGGCTACGAGCTCACGTGGCCATGACGCTGGAGGGTAGAGGTCGCGCACGGCATCGACACGCCATGATCGGTAGATCACCATATCATCCCTTGCCCAAGATCTGTTTGAAAACAATCTTTTCGTACCTATGAAATCATCGCACGTTATCTGCTGCAATTTATTTCATCATTTACGCGTTAAATCATGAGTTATATTATCAGCGATAATTACATGATACGTTTTCGTCCTTTACGGTCCGATTACAGCACGGAGTTCGAAGGCTGGCCCGCGAAGGGTTCCACAGCTGCTTCGAGCCACCCGAGTGAGGGATGGTATGAGAAGGGGCACACGAGCGGCCAGTATCCGGACGCGCTGAGCGTCATGGGACTTCTTGAACCATGTTCAAGTCCAGGCTGGTTTACGGTTCGGGAGTTTTTTTTTTCGAAAAAAGGCAACGAGCCCTCGGGGACGGTCGAACGAGCCCGGGAACTCCCCGAACCAACCGCCAGAAAATTTTGTAGCCGGTCACTAGTTTACCTCCGTCGGATCCCCGCAAACGGGAACCGAGGCTTCATTTGAACCGACCCGATTGCAACTCAACGGACACCATGGCTCGACCCAGCGAGGGAAGCCGTGGCATTGCCCAAACCCTCCTCTTTGTGAAAAAGATACGTGAGGGATATGCTAACAAAGCCACTTAACTGGGCCCACGCGCCAGTAAGGACTTCGAAGGACCTAGGGACAGAAACGCCCAACCCACGAATGAACTTTCCTGAGCGTCCCGACTAAGGATGGCAACGGATCGGGTTCGGGGTGGATACCCTCGGGTTTCGGGTCCTGCGGGTTCAGGTTTGGGGATAGTTTCTCACCCACGGTTTTCGGGTTCGGTTTCGGGTTTGGTATCGGGTTCGGTTTCGGGTTTGGTTTTTCACCCGTGGATATCCAATGGATATCCAAAATAAATCATTTGGAATTAAAACTCATATTTTATAATATGCTAATAATAACTTATTTACTTAGATTATTAAATCTATTCAAAATTGACTCATGAAAATATTTTTTATTTGTTACCTCTTATTTATACATGTGAATATGTGTATATTTATCCGTGGGTTTCGGGTATCCATTCGGGTTTCGGGTATCCGTTCGGGTTTCGGGTATCCGCGGGTTTAGTTTTGGTGATGGATTTCTACCCAAATCGGTGTTCGGTTCGGGTTTGGGTTTCGATTTCGGGTTTCGGTTTTGGGTGCACGGAGACTCCACCTGATCCGAACCTGACCCGTTGCCATCCTTATTCCCGACGGGCCTACGGTCCTAAGACTTAGGCAGGAGAGTCCGATCCCTCCTCGGGGCACGAGATCCGAGGGCAGAAATGCCTGACCCACGAACAAACTTTTCTGAGTGTCCCGAGGGGCCTGCGGTCCTAAGACTTAGGCAAGAGAGTTTGAGCCCTCCTCGGGGCATGGGACCCGGGGGCAGAAATGTCCAACCCATGAACGAACTCTCCTGAGCATCCCCGCATGCCTATAACCCTAGGTAATGGCAGAAGCCTCGATAAGAACGCATCTGATCGCGCCTCAGGACACGGGAAACTGCTACACTCAAACGTCCGATCGATCTGTCAAAAACCCCGAGAGCTACACGCACACGAGTTGGTTCCTCCCCAAAGAAAACCATCAACAGGCAGGGTCTTGACGACCTTGCCAAATCGCTATTGTCAATCAACGCAAAATGAAATAATGGGAATGGGGAACAAAACAGGGCAACAATCGGACAAACTGATTTCTTAGATGAATTATTTTACATTTATAGGGGAAGAGAGTCCTAGACTAGGCCTACAGGTCCTCATTGAGGACCTGGTCCGCAGGGACCAGAGCAGCAACGATGTTCGCCACTGGTTCAAAGCCCTTGAGGAGGTCCTCATAGTCTCCCAACCCCTCCCCTATCGGGAAGCCTTCGATGTCCTAGAGCTCCACGTCCTTAGCCGCCTGAGCCATCCTCTGCGTAACGGCCGCCCCTCAACGGACGTCACGCTCGATTGCCTCCCGGATTAGCGCTCGCGCTTTGAGGAGGCGCTCCTCCCGATGCCCCATCGGAGCACGAACAAAGTCCGTCAGGACATCGGCGGTGCTGTGGATGGACTCCACCTCCGCGAGCAGCTCTGCCCAAAACAAATGTCAGACATTAGACATCATATCAACCGAAAGGCAAAATGAAGAGACGGAAGATCACTCACCCGCGCACCGATGGTCGGATTCCATTCGCTGTGAACGGGCGAGCGCCGCCTCCTCCTCCAAAGAAGTCACCACCGCCTTGACGGTAGCTAACTCCTCCTGGGCCTCCTGGAGCGGGGTAGAAACACCCCAGGCCACTGCGTTCTGGGCCTGCCCATACCCCGATGTGGAGACAACGCTGGGATTAAGGTGACGGCGGTGAGAGGGCGCCTGGTCCCTTTCTCCTAGCGTACCCACACAGGAACCCCTAGACGAGTCGCCGTGCTCCATGGCTAAGGTGGCAAGGAAAAACGAAGAGCAAGGACAGAGGAAGAGAGATGCTAGGGTCGGGCACCATGACTCAGGTTATAAAGGACCCCAGGGAGGCCTCTCAACTCCCAGGCATTCAATACGCCCAACTGCTCCGCTCATCTCTCAAGGGAGCCGCGTCGGTCTCACACCACGCCTCGGGAAGGTGAACCGTTCCCACAGATGGTTTACACCCCATTTAATCGTGACACTGGAGTCTTGTGAGAAGATAACTGACTGAACATGAATCGCCCACCTTACCACGCATCGTAACACGAAGCGTCACAACAGTAACTACCGTGGCATGACCCCTCGTCTTCCCCAGGCAGATCCACTCGCTCGATTCAAAGCCCTTGAAAGGATAACTCATCCCTCCAAGGCCTCGGGGGCTACACCCGGCGGGTGCGCTCGCGCGCACCCCCCGGATAGTCTTCCCAAAATCAAATAAAACGCGATAAGGCCCAAATGGGATAACGAGGGCCCACGTATACCCCTTCGTTCTACTAAAGAGCTTAAGGGAAACGACACGACAGTAGAGAGGCCATCCAGTCAGTCTCTTGCAGCGCGCGGGGGCTTGGGGGCTTCTCCTGCATCCAGACCTAGTGAATGGTCAAGGCCAAGGCCACAGGCCCCCCTAACCCGCGGTCATACAAGAAATGCCTTGCTTGCTCTATTAAAAGCCCTTAAAGGGATAACTCATCCCTCCAAGGCCTCAGGGGCTACACCCGCCGGGTGCGCTAGCGCGCACCCACCGGACAGTCCTCTTCTAAAATAAACACGAGTCAAAAACTACCCACAGTCGCTCGTTCTTAAGCCTCTGAAGGAGTGCCCCACTCCTCCACAGGCTCGGGGGCTACTGTCGGGTATCAAAATACCTAGGGTACCCAACAGAGGGTAAGATACAGCACCATACATGTTTGTTAAAGCCCCATCGTGTGGGCCCTAAAAAAACACTGACAGCATGTCAGCCACTCAAGGCACGAACGGTGAACTCTATCTCACCTGAGCCTTGCGGAGAGGCCTCGGGCACGATAGACATCTCGGGCGACATCTCTCCGCCTCGCCCGAGCCCCCGCGGCGTCATCAAAAGCGCCCAACCCCCCACGGCGCGTTCCCGCCTCGCCCGAGGGCACGTGGAACCCTCAGGCAAGACGGGGAGCCACGGGGGCCCCCAACTACTGCACTCCCTCCCATTGATGGGATGGACATGACTGTACACAGTCAATAGAAGCACGAAAACCACACCCTGACCCGACATGACCCCGGTCATTCTACCATGATGACATCCATACCTCCACAGCAACGGGAGTGACGGCAATTGTGCCACCTAAACCTCCTCGCTATGAAAATCCAGGCGCACGCGCCACCCACCTTCATGGCACAGAGGCGTACAGGTCAAGGCATGGCCACGGCACGTCACACCAGCGGATGGAGAGGCCAAAAGATGAACGTCCAGTACGTCTCCACGCTACAG
The DNA here is from genome assembly GCA_038087645.1 of Saccharum hybrid cultivar R570. Taxonomy (NCBI): domain Eukaryota; kingdom Viridiplantae; phylum Streptophyta; class Magnoliopsida; order Poales; family Poaceae; genus Saccharum; species Saccharum hybrid cultivar. The sequence goes on from JAQSUU010000259.1 coordinate 63,869,280, forward strand.
GAGAACTGCTCCCACCGGATAAGGAGGACGGCCACGCCCGAGGCCACCTTTTTTGTTTTTCTCTTTCATTCTCCCTGTTTTTACCTCTTTACCACGAATGTAACCCGAACTCTCCCCTTAAAAGCTATAAAAGGAGAGACAGTGGCCACATCTAAAGGGATGATCAAGCAATAACAGCTAGAGCCCACCTCAATCGAAACCACACGCAACACCACTCACAAGAGACTTGGGATATGCTCCCTCTCTTGAAAAGCTTGTAACCCCTACTACGAGCATCCCGGTGTAAGGCAACACGAACCGTAGCGAAACCCACTGGGCGTAGGGCCATTCATGCCCGAACCAGTATACATCCTTGTGTCCGCTTTGCACACCATCAAGACCTAGACACCGACAGCTGGGGCGTTTCTTTTTCCGTGACCGACGAGGCCGGAATTATTTGTTCGCGACCGACGAGGCCGAATACACCTGACTTCATTATGGGATCCGCAAGACGAGGTCGGATACCTTTTGCTGGAGACCGACAAAGCTCTAGCACTTCACCATATTTCATTTGTGCTTATGCATACTTGGAGACAACTCTTTATTTATTTTGAGACGACAATGATGACCATCAACACAGCTTGATCGGAGGTGTTCTGCGGCCCAAAGCTGCCGATATAATTAACTGGAGGCCTCTAGAGGCCCCGGGAACCAGAAACTACGCAATCCTCTGATTGACAGATGGAATTCGGTGCAAAAATATATTAAAGTGAGAAATTGTACTTTGTAATTCTCCGATGAATGAATAGAGTGATGTTTCCCTGAATTTTTGTTCTTTGTGTACTGTTTGCACATTTTATTTTATTTCGTATACGAATGTATACTGGCACATCCACGCATATTTAGTACGAAGTAGTACGATCCGTGAAACACAGAGAGATCCGCCCAATAGTGATTTTTCTGGTGAAACACCACTGCTGCCGTCTAAGAGGTTCACAGAAATTAGATCTCAAGCTACTATATTTAGATGTGAAAATACTGGGAGGTAGAGCAGCTAATGGAGATTTCGTTCTGGAGATTCTATGTGTGAGTGTTGCCGGGGATGGCCGGCTGCAGGGCGACTCATGGTGGCAGGGCAGTGACTAAATAAAAAAATCTTTAAGTGGGTCTGCTTTCTGAATTTTTTAGGAGTAATAGATTTTTTTGCGACGAAAGAAGAATTATATTAGATAATAGCTGGGTATATTAACACGTTACAAGCACTCTGGATTACATACATATCCAGAAACTGATTTTCATCTAAATTGTACCCATGCTGTGAATAGCTCCAGATCTTAAAATCAAACCTGTACGACGCTTTGCAGTATGGATGACACAGGCAAACACTCGTCAAAACGTCTGAGAACAGATGACCAACGAACGACGGCCAACATTCATTTAGGCGGAGTTGAGAAACTTCTTCTTTCTGATGTCTTCCTCCTTCTTCTTCTTCTTTCTGTCACCGAAGAATGAGAAAGACTGATCTGAAACTTATTCTCCCTAGTCCTTTATCGTGGCCAGATCGGCAGATCTAGTCACAACAAAACAGAGAAGAGACCGGAGAAAACTATTCCATGGCGGCGACATCATCTTCGCCTTGATGTCGCCATCCGAAAATAAAAGTCTCCATGTCATCATACTGGTGAGGATGATGACGTCATTGTTGTCGCCCCCATCTTTAACTGAGCCGCCATGGAGAAAACGATTCCACCCTATTCTCTCGCCGTCGCCAGAGAAAAGGAGAAGAAAATAAATCCCCACAACCAAGAAACTAGGCATGAAAAGACCATAATCCTAAAGACTCGATCTACTGGAAAAGATTATTAAAAACGATGGATCCCCACTCCCTCCGGCCTCCGGCCTCCAGTGATCGCCGGAGGGGGAAGGAGGGGGACCAGCGATGGTGGAAGCAGGGAGCGGCGGCGGCGCTCCTAGTCGCAAGTCGCGTCCCCATAGATTATTGAAAACTGTTGGAGACAAGTTATTTTTTTTCCTTTTCAATATTACAAAACTAGATTTCTAGGATTATTTTTTTGGTACTAATGCAGATGCCCATACACCTGATCCCTGGCCTTCCGGACTGACAGACAAAACTATTTCAATAGCCTTTTACCTTAACTTTTCTCTTTGCGTTTGTTATTAACCTTTCACGAGTCATGCTGCAAGCAAAGAATCTGACGAGAGTGATATGATTGTGCTTTGCAAAAATGCAAATAAAGCAAACAGAGGAAGCAAGGAACGAACACACATTCTAGTGGCGCTTCTTCTACTATACACGCCAACCCATTTGTAAGCATGGCATAACTAATTCCAGATAGGCGACATATATGCTCTGTCCAGAGCCTGTTTTCTCGTTGTGATCCTGGTAATTTACTAGTAAATTATGTCTTCTTCTCCAATGCAAGTTCATGTGTATACATCCATGGTTAATTATAGTTATTATACGTGTTTTTACTAAGCTTTGAACGCGAGGGAGATCAGGATTATAAAGGAACGCATGTTGTTGTCGTCCAGCTTGAACTAGTACTTTGCATATCCAGGATTAACTTGAGGGATCAATGTTAGTTTACTAATCATTTCTGTCTGCTTCTCCAATGCAAGTTCATCTATATATCCAGGACTGCTTACTTTGTATGAGTACTACTACTAGCTAGTATCACGCAGAGATTTGTTGATTAAATTTGCAACTTTGTTCTATCAACTAGGGTCAAAGCTGAAACATGAATGATCTATAATACGTATGTACTTTATTGGCATCTATATAATGCATACGTATTTGCTTGCATATACTGTATGTGCAGGAGATATCGATTTGCTGGAGGTGAAGTCTGGAGGAGGAAATCTGGTGTGCTTCAATGCGCTGATATGCATACATTTCGTTCTGACGTCAAAATCTAGAGGTGCAGATTCTGATGGAGCTCCTGCCTGGCCTAGCTTGTAGAGCTAGTTAGCTCAAGAGGCAGGCGACAGACGAATTCATCATGCCAACAGAGGTAAATCAATCAGTGGCTACTTCTCCACGTACTGGTGTGCTTTAATTTGCACGGATTAAATTCCTCTGTTTTTTAGCATAATTAGTTTTTGTATAGGACATGTCCAATAAAAATAAAATTTATCGGTTTTAGTTTCTCATGTGACAAATATCAACAGTTATATTTATATACTGTTTCTGAAAAGGATTTAACTGCAGCATGAAGGCTGGAAAAAGTTTTTGCTTTCTGCTGCACTGCAAAATTAAACACACATAAGTCCTCTATATATACATCTCAAATTATGACATATCTTTTCTACAATCTTGATTCAAGATATTGGATTATAGTATATAATACATCCGGCCTCTTTGTTTTCTTGATGTCTACATCCGGCCTCTTGGGCCACTCTCAACGCAGAAGTAGTTTCTATAGTCTGGGACACTTCAAACCAGACCCTCACAATGCAACTTTTCTACAGAGTCTAGACCAAAATATGCATAATCATTCACCGGATCCCCTGCTCCATCCGCTCGTGCACCATCACGGACCACGACGGACTGGATCGCCTTCGCGTCGTAGGTGAGCTGCGACTACGCGTACCTTCACCGTCGAGACCAGCGCATCTGCTGCGTGTTACATCAACAGGATCATCTAGCAGTGGATATAGAGGTACAGACTTTAGCACTACGTGATAAACATGGTGTCCTAGTACAAGTTCTACTAGAGAGAAAGAGAGAGAGAGCAGGGAGAGAGAAGAGTGAGGCGGCGTGTACAGACCATCCGAGAGAGGAGCGGGAGCGCTGAAGCTGGAGCCGGTGGCCGCCATTACGAATGTTGATGGAGGCTGCACATGGGCAGCGAGGGTTGGGGAAGAGCTGACGTAGTGAAGTCCGGTGAGGAAGACGGGGCGATGCAGTGGCGGCGAAGGTGCTTCCCGTCACTTGGTTGCGCACCCTCTGTGGATCGAAACTAGGGTTTGTCGGTGGGGAGTGCGGCTTAGGTTTAGAACCTCGTGCTTTGAGCCACCGGCCCCCACCTCTCTTTATAGCACAGGGTGACGGGAGCCCTTCAGCCATAGATGGGCTGGGCGCCCCCGATCAGAGCGCGAGTCAAGCCCAAAAAAACCGTTGGACCTTCTGTAGTTAGGAGATCATTCTAACATTATCCCCCTTAATCTCAACATTTACTTTAATCTTCAAACTTTGACTTTAACACTTTTCACTTTACTCGTTCCATCACAGATAAGTGCATAGAGCATGTTTCCTTGTCACGGTCAATCGCCGATAGATTTGATAGCTACAATACACATCTCTGATCTGAAACAGTTACTTTAACTTTTGGGTCCTTTATAGTCTAGGAGTCGTAACTTTCCCTTAAACCCATACCGGTTACATATTCTCTGAATACGTTGGATGGTAAGCCTTTTGTAAGCGGATCCGTGAGCATCTTTTCAGTACTTATATGCTCAATATTTATAATTTGATCTCAGACTTTATCCTTCACAACATAATACTTTATGTTAATGTGTTTGGCAACACCACTTGACCTATTGTTGTGAGCGTACTGTACTTCTGGATTATTATCGTAGTATAACTTTAGTGGTTTATGTATGCTGTCGACCACCTTCAAATCGGGTATGAACTTCTTTAGCCAGTTCACCTGCCTCGTTGCCTCATAACACGCTACAAACTCGGCATACATTGTGGACGATGTAGTGATGGTTTGTTTTGAGCTTTTTCATGAAATAGCTCCTGCGAGAGTGAACACATATCCTAACGTGGATTTTCTATCATCTCTCGCATAATCAGAATCCGAATACCCCACTATTTGGAGAGAATCTGATTTTCTATACGCCAACATGAGGCCTTTCGTGCCTTGTAAGTATCGTAAGACTTTCTTTACCAATTTCCAGTGTTCAATCCCTGAATTACTTTGAAATTTGCCGAGCAATCCGGTAACAAAAGCTAAGTCAGGGCGCGTGCACACTTGAGCATATTGTAGGCTTCCGACAGCAGAAGCGTATGGAACCACTTTTATTTGATCAAGCTCGTATTAGTTCCTAGGGCATTGAAAATCCCTATATCTGTCGCCCTTGACTATGGGTGCAGGTGAGACACTACATTTATGCATACTGAATTTCTTTAAAACTTTTTCTATATATGCATTTTACGGCAGTCCCAATACCCACTTTACTTGTATCTCGGTGAATTTCTATACCCAAAATAAAAGATGCTTCACCAAGATCTTTCATGTCAAATTTTGAGGATAAAAACATCTTTGTCTTCAGTAGTAGACTGACATCACTACTAGCAAGTAAGATATCATCCACATACAGGATTAGAAACATATATTTTTTATTCTTAAACTTTATATAAACACAATTGTCCTCAATATTTTCTTTAAACCCAAAATTCCTTATTGTTCTGTCAAACTTCAAGTACCACTATCACGAAGCTTACTTTAACCCATAAATCGATTTCTTTAGGCGACATCCCATTTGTTCTTTTCCTTCCATGACAAAACCTTTCGGTTGTGCCATGTAGACATTTTTCTCCAAATCCCCATTGAGGAATGCCGTTTTTATATCCATCTGATGTAACTCTAAATCGTAGTGTGCTACTAATGCCATTATAATTCTGAAGAAATTCTTACATGAGACTGGAGAAAATGTATCATTGTAATCAATCCATTCTCTTTGCGTGAAACCTTTTGCCACAAGTCGCACTTTAAACCTTTCAATATTCCCTTGGGAGTCATGTTTTGTCTTGTAGACCCATTTACAGCCCACTGTCTTGGCTCCTTTAGGAATATGTTCTAAGTACCAAACTTTGTTGGTACTTATTGACTTTATTTTATCTTCCATGGCCTCAAGCCACTTTGATGAATTATCGCTTCTCATGGCTTCTTCAAATAAAGTGGGATCACCTTCCATTTGAAATTCTTCAGTGTTATACACCTCATAATCATCAGGAATAGCTGATTTTCTAACTCTTTGAGACCTTTTCGGGGCCTCCACATTTGGCACATCTTCTGTTTGAGGTTGTTGTTGCTCCTCCTCATCTGTGGTTTCAGTTTCTATATGATCCTGAGAGACATGTTTCTCATCATCATTCATTGTCGCCACAAAAGAACTAACAACAGGTATTGGTACTACAATGTCTCACACTGTTGATGCAACAAGAATAGGTAATTCAAAAAATGGTTTCTGAATCATTAGAGTGGTTACACATACCCGCTTCTCCCCAAGATCAATTTCTCGAGCTACCATGCTCCCCCTCATCATCTCATCCTCTAAGAAAACATCATGTCTTGTTTCTACAAACTTTGTATATCTGTCTAGACAGGTTAAACAAAAACCTTTTGACTTTTCAGGGTAGCCAATAAAATGACAACTTACTATTTTGGGATCTAGCTTTCTAATATTTGGGTTGAACACTTTAGCCTCAACAGGACTCCCCTACACACGTAAGTATTTTAGTGAGGGCACTCTTTCTGTCCATAACTCATACGGTGTTTTAGGCACTGACTTACTTAGTACTCTATTGAGAATATGAATGGCGGTTTTTAACGCCTCCATCCATAGACTCAATGGTAAGTTAGAGTAGCTCATCATGCTACGCACCATATCCATCAGGGTACAGTTACGTCTTTCAGCTACTCTATTCTGTTGAGGTTCGTCCGATGTAGAATACTGGGCTACTATGCCATTCTCCTGTAGGAACCTTGCAAAGGGTTCAGGAACTTGGTCATATGGGGTATGTCGACCATAGTACTCCCCCACGGTCGGATCGGACTAGCTTTATCTTTAAATTATGCTGATTTTAAACTTCAGCCTTAAATATCTTAAATTTATCCAACGCTTCTGTTCTTTCTTTAATTGGATAAATATAGCCATAACGGGAGTAATCATCTGTGAATGTTATGAACGAGTCATAACCATCCATACTTTTCACAGAAAAAGGACCACAGATGTCTGTATAGATTATATGTAGAATACATGTGCTTCGTTTAGCGTCTTTTTAAATTTTCTTTGTATACTTTCCTTTAATGTATTCTCTGCATTGTTCTAAGTCTAAGAACTCTAATGGAGGAAGAATTTTATTCTTAACTAGTCTCTCTGTTCACTACGAACTTATTCTTCTGAAACTGATGCTGCATGGGAGCCTTGTCCTTTGGCTTTGAGAGAGAGTTGGCATTGGCATTAAAATTCTTTTTCTTATTGTCTTTGACATAGTTGAGAGTACCACCATTGGTGGTCTTTATTCTCTCTTCCTCTTGCACACACATTGCCATACAACGTTCTAAATCCTATTTTTCGGGCTGAATGTTGTAATTGACAACAAAAGTGTCAAATTCCTTTGGTAAAGAAGCAAAAACCACGTGGACAAGGAACTCTTCCTTAAGAGCCAGATCCATTGGTTTTAACTTATTGTTCAAATGATTCATCTTTGATATGTGCTCTCTTATGCCAGTGCCATTGACACATCCAGAGTACTTTTCAGTCATCAGCTGCTTTATCAGCTGAGTAGCATATATCTTTGAAGAGCCATAGAACTGACTCTTTATTCTTTTTAGGTACTCTGTGACAGTGTCATACTCTTGGATTGAACCCATTATTGTAGACTCAATCGTGTTCTTTATAACAGCCACACACTTTTTGTAGGTCATATGTCATCTGTTTGGGAGCATGGTCACTCTATCTCTTTTACCAATCAGCATCAGTCTCATTAGTCTCTCTCACCGGTGCCACAGGTTCAGTGGGGCACGGTGTGGTGACTACCCAGACCACCTCAGCCAAGACAAAGGCGAGGTCAATCTTCTTCTTCCACTCGGTGCAGTTGTCGTCTTTGAGTGGAGGAATATCTTTGATGAAACCCATCAAGGAGTAACCTCCTGAAACAGAAATCATGTAAAATGATAACATAATTACAAAATAATTGCATGCTTTAGTTCTAACTGTGGTCAAAATTAAAACATACAATTAATCTTTTTATACTAATTCTACATCATCATTGGGCAGAAATAGAATTAATACATGACAAAACACCATAATAATATCATAATATTACCATTAATCAACGTTGGTCAGAATAATAATATTATTATAATAATCTGAAAACAGTTTTATTTTTCAAAATTAAATTCTCCCGTTAGTTCGAATTTAATAATGAAAACAATAACTTTGAATACGCAGCGGAAACATGAATAAAACTCTCATAACATTATTTTCCAGAAGCACTAAAATTACTTTACTATTTTCCGAACAAAGTTATCGTTGGATAAAATTTACACAGAAATTTATATTAAATTCTATTCAAACTGGACAAATATTCATCATAAATCATAACTAAAATGCTTCTGGAAAATTAAAAAAAATTCTGGCCTAAAGGCTGGTTCTGTGCTGCCGCGGCCCAGTGCGCCAAAGCAGCCCAACCGCTCGCGCCTCGTGCACCCGCGCCCAGGCCACAACCTAGGCCTGGGCCAGGAATCCAGTCACCCACTCTCGCCCGCCTAGGCTGAATGTGAGCCCGGTGATCCGTGGCTGTCAGATCGCATCAGACAGTGGAGCACGCGGATCCGGGAAACAAAACCCTCACTACCGGCATCTTCCCCTGAACCTTAGTTGATTTCTCCTCCTCCCTTTCTATCTCTTTGCATCGCGCACCAGAGCCACAACGGAGCCAACCATGGCGGCCAGAAGGAGGAAGAAGGGATGGCGCTGTTGCCAGACCCCTCGCCGGCGCGCGAGCTTGCCCTAGGTTGAGCTCGCCGCCGTCGAGCGGTCTGGGCGACGGCGCCCTGAGCACACGCGTGTGCCATGGCCAAACGTCGACGAGCAGCGGCTCCGTGCACTGTTGCCGCACGGCGTCCAAGACGGCCGACAGTGATGGGGACGGGGCCCAGGTAGGTCCCCACCACGCCATCCTCTTCTTCTTTGACCCTTTTAGGGTTAGGGTTTCAATGGGGATTTCTTTCTGATTTGAAATCGGTGTTGGTTTTCTTCTTTCTTTTGCAATCCTCTACCCTGATCTAGATCTAAAGCTAGGTTAGGCAACTGATACCAATGTTACACCAATAGGATCATCTAGCAGTGGATCTAGAGGTACAAACTTTAGCATTTCATGATAAACATGGTGTCCTAGTACAAGTTCTACTAGAGAGAAACAGAGAGAGAGAGCAGGGAGACAGAAGAGTGAGGCGGCATGTACATACCATCTGAGGGAGGAGCGGGAGCTCTGGAGCTGGAGCGGTGGCCACCATCATGAACGTTGATGGAGGCTACGCACGGGCAGCAATGGTTGGGGAAGAGCTGACGCAGTGAAGTCCGGTGAGGAAGACGGGGCGATGCAGTGGCGGTGGAGGTGCTTCCCGTCACTTGGCTGCGCACCCTCTGTGGATCGGAACTAGGGTTTGTCGGTGGGGAGTGCGGCTCAGGCGAACCTCATGCTTTGAGCGCAGGCCCCCACCTCTCTTTATAGCGCAGGGTGACGGGGCCCTCTAGCCATAGATGGGCTGGGTGCCCCTGATCAGGGCGCGAGTCAAGACCAAAAAGACCGTTGGGTCTTCTGTGGTTAGGAGATCATTCTAACACCGCGGCCTCCGGCGTCACCTGCCCCGCCCCAGCCTTCTTCTCAGCCAGATCGCTCCCTCTCTGTCCTATGTTGCTTGCTAGGCCTCCACTAGGCTGCACATGAGCTCCACGGGCTGGACGCAGGTAGGAGGTAGACGGAGTCAACGACGAGCACGGGCTGGACAAGGACAAGCACGGTCGTAGCTTTCTACGGACGGACCAACCGCGGCCACCTCGCATGCGTCGTCTTCATCCGCTGGGAGGACATGGCCGTGGCCGTGGCCGCGGATGCCGACCGGGTGGCGCACATCCTCGGTGCGCCCCGGCTACCTCCTCCACGGTGGCGACGACGCCACAGGGTCGCGCACGATGACCGCCGCGTAGCTTCACTAGCTCATGGCCGCGGACAGCAATCGGGACCGCACGCAAGGAGGATGGATCCGTGCGTGAGGTGGTGCCGGCGCAGCGGGGAGGTAATCACGGACGAAACTTCTGTCCCCAACATAGTTGTGGTCCTTTCTTCGTCTCTCGATTCCTGGAAAGACACAGTTTCTTTTTAAAAACCATTTCTGCTAGGCCCCGTTTGGCAAGTCGAGACAGTTCGAATTGTTGCCTTGCCAGAATCATTAGAATCCATGCCAAACCGGAAGAGCTGAAATGTAAGGCACATTTTTCAATAAGTAGAATTTTAAGGTTATACAGGACTCGCAAGTAATCCAAGGATTACCGGTGCAATCCCAAGCAAGAAAACACGAGGGGGATCCTCCACCTCAACACCCCAACCAACTCAGCCTATTACATGAAGACAACAACGTATTGGTGGTCTACATAGTAGTGAAACCGCAACGATGATGAGGCAAGAAATCCACCCGGGAAAGACCAAGCGACCACGGCGGCAACACATCCACTAGAGAAGCCGGTGCGACAACAGCAACAAAGTATCCGCTAGAGAAGGGGCCACGGCGGCCAAGTCTCCGCCGAAACTGCAGTGTGGCAGCAAAGCATCCGCCAAAGACGACTTGAAGCGGCGGCAAAGTATTCGCAAGAGACAGCGACAAAGCATATGCAAGAAGGGGGGCCATCACGCACTCAGCAGCAAAGCTTCTGCCTAAGTGAGGAGACCAAAGCGACAATAGCGGCAAAGCATCTGCGAAAGCAGCAGTGACAGCAAAGCATCCATCAATGAGAGCGCAAGCAGCCAAGCATTCGCTGCGAAGAACCAAACGACTACGGCAACACACTAAACACGGGGGACAGACCAATGTGAAGAGCAAGTTGAAGCATACGCAAGCACAGCATAGAGACACTTTGACGAGAGGAGCGGGATGGCAGCAGATGTGCTCCAACAAGGCCTTCAAGAAGGAAATGACATCCGCAGACACCATCAATGTTGGAACAGCGCACGAGACTGACATCCAAAGATGCAATCAATGTTGGAATAGCACACAAGGACTTTCGTCCGATAACCTGCCCCAACGACTCTCGCGACGAGTAGAAACTTCGACGGCACCTCCAAGAAGGAACATGGCACAGACCGCGCCACCGCCGCCGGCCCATAGCAAGAAGCTAGGTAGGGTTTTCACCCATAAACTACTCGACAGCGGACGGACAGGGGGGCCACGCCGTGCCTGCCATGGCACCTACAGGATCGGCACGGAGCCGGGACACTAAGAGTGCAACGCCCAAGGTGCGGCCCAAGGCCCACTTGCGCGCACAGGTAGAACCTGACCTAGAGCAACCACCACCAAGGCGACCAAGGCGCCCCTGAGGTACCGATGTTGGCCGCACCAACATAGCGTGATGTAGAGGAGCAGCACGACACGAACGCGTGGCCTGAACCGCGACGCCAGCCATGCCCCCACAGGTGCGAGAGGCGGCCTCGCCAGCCACCGCCGGTCGTCCTCGCCGCTGAAAGGGAGACCACCTCGGCACGGCTGGGGAGGCCGCAAGAACCGCACTGCAGGCCACCCGACGCCACCCGTTGGACCCCGCAGGCAACCTGCCGCCGGCGGGGAAGAGGGTGGCCACCGCCTCGCCGGCCGTCGTGAGGCCGCCGCCCTAGCGGCAATCCCTAGATCCGGAGTAGGTGGCACAAGATCCGGCCACGGAGGGCCTGGATCCGCCCCGCCGACCACTCAATCCGCCGGAGTTGGAGGTGAGGAGGAGGAGGGGTGGTGGTGGAGTGAGGGGGAAGGGGGATTGCGGACGGGCGCCACTTGCCACCGCCACCGCACGCCGGAGGGCGGTGACGGCGGTCGGAGGGGAGGTGGGGAGTGGGGGGCCTAGGCCGCCGGCAAGGAGGGCCCCGAGTCACCGTTGGGGGCACTCAGGGGAAGGGAGGGAAGGGAAGTGGTGTCGCTATCTGTCTTGGCCCGGCCAGAAACACCTTAATCGTTTCTTAGGCCCGTTCACTTATGCTGAAAAACAAGCTGTGCCTAGTCTTGTGAAACGGACGAACTATTTCTTACGTCCTCAATACAACGGTGCTGGTACTTTTTAGTTAATTTTTTTTAAATCTGTCTAGCAACAATGGGTTGTTTTAGCCCCTCCCAACAAACAGATTTTTGCCTATGCACTTACACTGTCTTATAGCTATATTTACACCACTTTATTATTATATTTACAATAATTTTTTAGTATAATTTATTTGACAGAGTGGCGTAATTTGAGAATAACACAAATATATACCAAATTTTCTAAAAAAATTATAAATTATTTCTATAGATTCCAAATATCAAAGAAATACATGTCAAATTATTCACAAATTTCAAAAACAAATAAGTTATTTTACAAATTGCAGTGGGCTCACCCTCTCGAACCTTATTACTTCCCTTCCCTTCCCGCACAGGCCCGACGGGAGTTATTGAGCAGAGAGGGAGAAACCTAGGGTGCATTTGAATCACCATAGTTTCTATGTACATTTGTTATCATGCCAGGCCCTTGTTTAGATTGAAGATTTTTTCAACCTGATGAATAGTACCACTTTCGTCTTATTTGACAAATATTGTCCAATCGTGGACCAACTAGGCTCAAAAGATTCATCTCGTGATTTTGAACTAAACTGTGTAATTAGATATATTTTTTACCTACATTTAGTACTCCATGCAAGCGGCTAAAAATTGATGTGATGGAGAGAGAGTGAAAAAACTTGGAATTTTGAGGTGATCTAAACAAGGGGCAGAACAATATGCGCCAGCTTTGTCAAACTAATTAGCAGTATTTATTGCAGACGATCAGACTCGTAGCGGATACCATAGATGGTGCAGCAGAGCAGATCATTCAATTTTTGGAGGCTGCGGACAATCGAAGAGATGTAATATACTTGCATGGCTGGTTTGGCTGGGGAGCATCTGCCGTACTCCAAGCTGTCGTAAAGAAACTAAGGTCACCATCAAGATTGGCTGACACTGGGACAGCAAGGGACTTGGGAAAGATCATCCACGTCGATGTCTCAAAGTGGCAGAGCAAGAGAGCCCTACAGAAGGTGATTGCAGAGGAGCTTGAGCTACCCCCGCAGGTGATGACACTCTTTCACCAGAATGATGAGGAGGATGATTTTGATGGGGTGGAGCAGAGTGATAGAGGTCTGATTCCTTATGTCAAAGCAGCGATCATGAATGAACTTATGGCTCGCAGATTCCTTGTGGTTTTGCACAATGGGAGTGGCAGCTATATCGATCTGTGGGAGGCCGGTGTCCCTGTAATGGGGCAATTGGGCAGGAGGGTGTTGTGGACATCCCGAGGCAGGTTCTGGCATCATGCCAAAGATGGGCATGGAGAGCCTTTTGATTTGAATAATGTGGAGTCAGCTAAATGGAGCAATGCAGCTATATCCGTTATTCCATCACCACTTTTTGAGGTAGATGAAGATGCTATATATCAAGTCATTAGGCATGCTCTATATGCAGAGGCCGAGGAGGTTGCTAAGTACACAGGTGTCCCTGAACCTGACATGAGCCCAAAAATTGTCATTGAATGCATCTTGTATAGGACACTGAAACACAATGTGAGCATCAACTGGGAGGCCCATGCATCTAACTATTGGGTATGTGATGGGATCATACAGGATGGCACTGATGGTGGCAGGTCGGCATGGGAGATCAGCGATGCTTTGCAGAGGAACATGAGCCTGGACTTTTGTAGTGAGTGTACTGAAGTAATCCGTGAAGCGCTGAGTGGTGAACAGAAGAGGTGTATCAAACGCTGTGTTTCAGTTACCAACCAGAATTCAACGGAAGTCCAATTGACATCTCAGGCAACATCCTTCTTCCGTACAACAAGTGGACCATCAGTTGGTCACAACAGAACTCGGTGGGTTCTAGAAGCAGGCATGTTTGAGCATTCAGATGGGACGACCAATCTGCGTGTGATTCATCTCTCCCACTGCACCTTCAGTTTTTCATCTCCTCCCTTCGCGAGTTGCAGCAACCTAAGATTCCTCCTGCTTGACCACTGCAAAAACAATGACGCACAAGACCTTGGTGAAGAAAAGGAATGCCATCATCATAACAACTGTAGCCAACAAGACGGCAGAGCATGCTTCCGGAATCTATGGGTGCTAGAGCTGAGTTATACAGACTGGTACTGGCTGCTATCGAAAGACATGTTGGATCTGATGGTTGACCTCAGGGAGTTGAATGTGAAAGGAGCTGGTAACCAAAGCATGATGCATCTACATCGTTGTAGTGGTGCCGGAAGCAATACCCATAAGTTGCTCAAGCTTCAAGTGGTTGCTGAGTCATATGGGAACCATTATGGTGCTGGCGGTGATAGAATCCAACTAGTATCTCCATCATTCCCAGACCTGTCAAGTTGGCACATCCTCAAGACGATCATCCTTGATGGTTGTGGTGATACTGAGATAATTGGATCAGATGCTTTGCCCCTGTCACTAGAGTTATTCAGCCTCACTGGCAATGAAACCACTAAGATAAAGAGCATCTCCTTCCGGGGATGCGCCCAGCTGAAGAGCCTGCTGCTGAGAGGATTGCTTCGCAGCCTCGAGGAGCTAGACATGTCTGGTACAGCAATTAAAACGCTTGACCTTAGTGCAGCACAAGCCTGGGGCCTCAAGCGACTCTTTTTGTTGGGATGTGAGAAGCTCCATGCAATACTATGGCCACAGGAGAAATATAACTCTAGTGACAATAAGGAGGAGGTAGAGTTGGAGGTGATGCGCATTGACACCACCACGACCACCCATGAGGAATGTGAAAGGGAAGAAGGCAAGCACAACAAGCAAGAAGAAGCTATTGCTAGTGACAATGAAAGGATAGGATCATCATTAGCAAAAGTGTTTGGCAAGGACCGAACAATGATTGACTCAGATTCGTATATTTCGATAAGGGATTCTAGGTTTTTTCGTTCACTTGTGCACTTGAGACATTCCAAGAAGTTACATGTTGAGATTTCATCTACTGGTGGTCACAAAGGTACCGCCAGTGAAGGAATATATAGCAATGCTTGTGGCCAACAGAAGCCAACTGGTAACTTGTACTACGTTGATGGCATCATTTCCACCACCTTCAATAGCAACTCACAAGCTGATGATGTTGATAGGGATGGATTTAAGGTTGAGGCATCAACAATGAAGACCATGTGGTTATGGCATTGCCCTCCTATTCCAATGAATTCTGATTGGGCCCACTTCTATATTAGCATACAAGATGAGACATGGACTGAGTCACTGCAGGGTACTACTACTTCTACTACTAGCACACAAATAACTACTACAATCCTCCCAGATTTTGTGCATGTGAACGCTATGACCCTGTGCCTTCATGACAGTTTGTCCATCACCCGTCTACCAGGCCCTGCACTTGCTACTACTGATGCAGTAGATTTGAAATGGAATTCTTTACGATGGTGCCGACTCGAGAGATGCCCCGGCTTAGAAGGCGTTGTTTTCACTACACCTCAACTAAGGCAGCCAGATGATAATATTTTCTGGTATCTGGAGACATTCTGGGCATCCCAACTCCCAAAGGCGCGATACATCTGGGACTGGAGCACATCTGGGTTTCGTCCTGGACAAGGTTCCTTTGAGGATCTTTCATTCTTACACCTGGATTACTGCCCCAGGCTAGTACATGTACTCCCCTTGTACACATCAAATACCAATGGATGCCGTAGCTTGGAAACCCTTGAGATCGTGTGTTGCGGGGACCTCAGGGAGGTCTTCCCATCAGATTCAAAATTGCAGCAGCAAGAAGAGCCAAGAAAATTCCCTAGGTTGAAGCGCATCCACCTGTATGAGTTACCCAAGCTGCAGCACATCAGTGGGCGCAGGATGTTGGCGCCCAATCTCGAGACTGTCAAAATCAGGGCATGCTGGAGCCTCAAGCGCCTACCAGCCGTTCGTGATGAGGCAGAGTCATCGGAGGAAGAATCATCTGAGGACATCACGCCTTTGTCAACGGTGGACTTGGACTGCGAGAAGGAATGGTGGGACAGTCTTGAGTGGGACGGAGAAGAGGCTGGCCACCACCCTTCCCACTACAGGCCCACCTATTCAGCGTACTACAAGAAGAACCGGCTCCGAGCCTCTGTGCTCAGGTAACTCACTCATTTATACATCATACTGTACATTAGTTAACCTCTTGATCTTTTTTTTTGCTTGCTTAATTCGTTCGAATTGCTTAATTTGCTTGAACCAGACCAGCACTGCTAGCATTATCATTTATTTATGTACCAGCAACGTTGTTGTTAATCCTACAGGTAGGTAGCAATCCCATCCTTGGAATGGAATGGAATGGTTCATCACGCGCAGGAGAAGACCGAGATATGCTATCCTTTGATTGCTCTGCTTCCGTCGAGTCTTCAACGACTCTGTTTTATTTGCTTTGTGTGTTGTGTGTATGTGTGTGGAGGAGGCACTGCTGTGTCGCTTCATTTGCCAGGTAATGACGACTCGCCTGATCGATGCTGTGTCGCTTCGTGAGTTTGCTGTGTGTGAATGAACGTGAGAGGACAAATAAATAAAAGGAGAGGAGATCATCAGCAGCAGCAGCATGAGCTAGCGGATCCTCTGCTTGAGATCCTATCCTCATGCAGTCTCTCGTTGCTGGTGCTTTGCTCCGTTGTGGTGTGCTGTGTGTGTGTGAAAGAGATTTGCTACCTATGCATTGTATTGACAAATAATTATTGTTGCTACACTGCTACTAAGTGATGAGAACCATGATGGGGTATTGCTTTTATCTTTCGTTTCATTGGAGCAAATCTGTGAATATGGCTTATATAGTAGTATTTAGCAACTGATACTACTATTTCGTATATTTTACTTATTTTGGAGGCGCGAGTGCATCGTATACATTTTGTTCGAACTTTCTTGGTGGGCGTGTATATGCCTGGCTGCCTTTTCGCTCTTTGCACAGACGACATATAAACAGACAAGTGAAAGTAGGGTCTTAAATCCCTTCCTGTTGGTGTTGGCTGCCCGGCACAATGCTCAGTTGCTGCCACCAATCACAGACGCTCGCTTGTCACTTGTGTGTGTGTGTGTGTGTGTGTGTGTGTTAGAGATCACGACGCCCCACTAAATTTGGCTTGTGTTTTATGAGCAAGAGCCCGGTATAGGTGTAGGTGATCACAAGATTCAGGGTCTTGATGGCACAAGGGGCATTCTGAACCCTCATGGCATGGGTGCCCAAGTTTTCTAGATGAAGATATTCTGCAATTGCACGCTATCACCTCTCAGAAACCCCTTGATTTCCGTTGAATCCAGTTCTCGGTCAAACTCTGCCTATTCTCCCAACTTGTGCAGTAACTGAAGCTCTGAGAAAAGCCAGAATGAACAAACTTCAGGTCAACTTGTGCTGTATCACGTCAGTTCTTTTTCACTGCAAACATAACCAACGCGCCTGGAGGACAAACCCTGTAGCCGTGAGTTTTGTTTAGGCCTGCGATTCCCACAACCAGACCTCCGAGGTCTTTCTTGTCTGACGAGAAACAGGAGCGGACCAAGCGACCAGGCATTCCCCTCTGACGTAAGAGTAGTCCTTCGGGCACAAAGGAATCCATAGATTGCTTCATTTCTCGTGTAAATTGGAATGGCAGCCGTCAGCACAATTTGACCCAATTGATTTGTTATCCTCCATGTGTAAAAAAAAATCAAAACTGCACAAAATCCGAAGTCTATGGTATGCAATTGTGTTGTTTCTTGCGAACAAACGCTAGACCGAGTGGTCAAGCTATCTCAGGTAAAAAAAAAACCCTTGCATGTCCTGCGTGTCCAAAGCCCAGGCCTAAGGACCAGTCCAACTCACATGGGCGACACTGCCGCCATGCAAAGACGGGGATAGGGATTCGTGGTTTTCTCGGTCTGCGTAAGAGGTCTTCTACCTTAAGCACAATGCTCGGGGACTGTCTTCCCCTGCAGACTGTTTTTTTATTGTGTTGTTTCTTGTTTGAACACCAATTATGGAGGCGGCCACCTGGGAACTGGGATCGATCATCTATCAGCATCCAGTGCAAGATAACTGTTGGGGGATTAAACCCCCCTAGCGACGGAGGTAACGCGACATCAGGGTACGCGCTCTAGACCACGGTCATGGCGCCACCACCGATGGAGCCTCCGGCAACTCCTAGGCAGAGGTATCAGGAGGAGATACAGCAGGAGTTCCACCCGCTAACACTGACTTGGAGATTCTTGTTTGTTTGTGCCGCTGTGCAGGATGCGCGGGAGTGGAGCCTGAGCAGAAACCTTACCTCCGCCTCCGAAGGCCAGAGGTTAGACCTGCGCCGTGCGGGCGGAGATTTTGGGAGCTGCTCAGCGCCCTGGAGTGCCGCTCGTTGGGATGTGACGGGTGAGGCCCATAGGCGGGCGATGTTCGAGTCCTGAGGTAGAGGTAAAACCTCCGACACCCAAGGGAGGAGGTCTGAACCATGCTCCAACACTAGCACTAAGAGCCCCGGAGGCCTGATGGGCCGCAAGTGTCGGCCCACCGAGTAGCAGCCTTCATCGTTGGAGAATGACCGGCTACCCTTGAGAGACTGGCCTAGGAAAGGTATCTATCAAGAATATACCACTGCCATCACGGGGCAGGAATATAATTACGATTTGTATCAATCGGTGCCCTATAAATAAGGTGTTGTAAATGCTCCAGCGAGAGGTTGGTGAATGCAGTAATGAAACCCTAGTTTTCCTGGGTCCCACTTGTGTTCTCCCTAAGCTCACTCTTCCCTAACCTCCACCCGCACCCCGGTGGAGGTCCCATTCTGCCGCACTAACCCCCCACTGGGAACAGTTTCCCAACATTGGCGCCCACCATGGTTTAGCCGAAACAAACCCGCAATGGCAAGAAAAAGAAAAGCCCCACCAAGACGCCCGGCGGCGTCCGCCAAAGACGCAAGGCCGACGCGCAACGTTCGCAGCACCTACGCTGCTCCACGGTCAGACGACGAACACCCTAAAGTGCAAGACCAGCAGCCGGCGTCGAAGGTCCAGCAGGCGCCAGGCCTCAACGCCGAGCAAGAGCTCCAGCAACTCCAAGCTCAATTACAAGCCATGCAACAAGAAAGAGACAGAGTTGTAGCTGCCTACGCAGCAAGCCAACAAGCAGCTCAGACATCAGCTCAGGTAGCGGAGATCAGGCAGCAACTTGCCCTTCTGCAAGCAGAGATCCAAAGCATGCAACCTCTGCAACAACCAGTTATTGCTCCTAGCCAGACACCTTTGGCCAACCAAATTTTGACTAACATTGCGCCAGCAATGTCAGCCTCAGTAACACCAGTACCTCCGGCACAAACCTCCGCCACAAGAACAGTGGACCCCAAGTCCCTACTCTCTGAAGGTATTCAAACTTCACCCTGGCCAGTCACTTACAAGCCGATCACCCTGCCGAAGTACAATGGCAAGACAGACCCCTGTCAGTTTGTCATGAGCTTTGAGGCGACAGTAGCCTCCGCCGGAGGCAACGACAATGTCCTCACAAAATCCTTCGTCATCGTCGCCGAAGGAGACACCTTAGCATGGTATTCAATGCTCAAGCTGAGCACAATATACTCATGGGAGAAACTCCGCAACAAGATCCTAGCCAATTTCAAGGGTTTCTCAAGTGAATCTCTAACCTCCATGAACTTGTTTTAGTGCAAGCAAAACCAGGGGGAAACACTGAAAGACTACTTCTAGAGGTTTGTACAAGTTAAGGCCCGAGCACCTGACATCCCAGACGACGTAGCCATAGAAGCAACCATCAAAGGCCTCCGCATCGGACCCTTTGCCGCCCACCTAGCCAGAGAGAAGCCAGCAACAACGCAAGAACTATACTCGAAGTTTGAGAAGTATTGCAGATCAGACAACGATTACCGCAAAAGGCTGGAGGAGCAAAATCAAGGCAAACAAGGGAGTTCCAGGAAAGGACGGAGGAATGGAATGGACAGGGCCAGCGACAGCAAAAGCAGGGACAAGACCAGCAAGTATTCAACATTGAGCACCATGTCGCAAGCCAGCAGAACCAGCCTCCCCTGCAGTCCAGAGGTCAGGCCTTAACTCAGAGGCAGTACCAAGGCAAGGGCAATGACCAAGGAAGAAACTAGAACAATAACCCGAGACAAAGGCAGCGGAAGCAGTACTGTTTCTTCCATGGGGAAGAAAATGGGCATGTCAACAAAGATTGCCCAGAAGCAAAGGAAACCCAAGAAAGAATCAAGACCAAAACGGCACAACTTCCGCCGCAGCTCCCAACAAGGGACGTAAACCACACCTTCACCGTGCCCACACACCACCAATACTACCCAACCTACCCAAATCATAACCACAACCAAGCTCACCCTCCCAACCTAGCCTCCACTTACTACCCCAACTTTCTACCAACCTGGCGACCAACCAGCCACCCACCCATCCACCTAAGCTCGCAAAGAGCGGAGGCCACCCTCAAATACAACAACCAAAGACCTCCGCAGCTCACGTACATAGAAGGCAACCAACCTCCGCAAGTTACCCATAGACCACACGAAATATTGCCTCCACCACCACCACCACAACACCTTCCACCACCCAAAAATGAACCCAACCCAGAAAACCAAGTTAACCCTCACACACCACTACCAATGATTGGTATGATCCTACCAATAGCCGGAGGCTCTTCCATGGAATTCCTTATAAAGCGGCAGAAGAAAGACCACCTCCGGATGGTGAACAATGTTGCAATTCAAGGCCCAATACGGTGCACAGACTGGTCAAATACCTCCATCACCATCTCAGAACAAGACCTCAAGCTAGAAAGCTATCCTCATACAGACGCCATGGTAATCAAAGCAAACATAGCAGGCTGGGGAATCAGCAGGGTCCTGGTCGATTCAGGAAGTTCTGCAGACATAATATTTGTCAGTGCCTTCGACCAGATGAAACTCAGTAGAAGCCAACTGCAACCGTCGGACACCCCATTGATTGGGTTCGGAGGCAAGCAAGTTCACACCCTGGGAAAAATTTCCTTGCTAGTATCCTTCTGTGACCAAGAGAACGCAAGAACTGAATATGTCACCTTCGACATCGTAGACCTGTACTACCCTTACAATGCGATCTTCGGCAGAGGTTTTGCAAACAAGTTCAACATGGCACTGCACATGGGGTACTTGTGCATGAAGATGCCCGCACTCCACGGCATTATCACAGTGCATGATAGTCGAAAGGAAGCAAGAAACATTGAGAAAGCAATATACAGATCTCAGAGAAACATCAACACTGTAGACATAGAACCTCCGGACATGCCCAAGGGCGCAACTAGCCTTAAAGATCAAGAAGACACTAAGCTGGTACCACTAGAGCAAGCAGTACCAAACAGGCAAGTAACAATTGGCACAAATCTGTCAGCCAAAGAAGAGGAAGAGCTCATTGACTCCCTCGCCAAAAACAAAGATATCTTTGCCTAGACAGCATCCGACTTGCAAGGAGTCAGCAGAGACATAATAGAGCATGCCCTAGACATCAACCCTAATATGAGACCAAAGAAGCAACGACAGAGGAAAATGTCAGAGGATAGGATTCTCGCAGCAAAAGCGGAGGTTCAAAGGCTCCTCGATGCCAATGTTATCAGAAAAGTAAAATACTCAGAATGGCTAGCCAACGTTGTCCTTGTGCCCAAGAAAAATGGCAAAATGAGAATGTACATAGACTTCACAGATCTCAACAAAGCCTGCAAAAAGGACCCTTTTCCGCTACCAAGGATAGAGCCTCAGTTGATAAGGCAACAGCATGCAGAAGATTTTCGTTGCTAGATTGTTTCTTCGGCTACCATCAGATTTGGCTAAAGAAAAAAGATCAAGAGAAGACAAGTTTCACAACACCCTTCGGCACCTACTGCTATATAAGGATGCTCGAAGGTTTAAAGAATGCAGGCTCAACCTTCGCTAGGAAGACAGTGGCAGTATTGGGAAAACAGTTCCTCAGGAACATCATAGCTTATGCAGATGACATAGTGGTGATGAGCAGGAAAGAGGAAGACCACATTGAGGATCTAAAGGATACCTTCACTAACATCTGACAAGCTGGGCTAAAACTCAACCCTGACAAATGTGTCTTTGGAGTTAGTAAAGGAAAAATGCTTGGTTACATCATTAGCTCAGATGGTATACGTGCCAACCCAGACAAAACAAAGGCAATCATGTTGATGGTAGATCCTTCGACCAAGAAAGAGGTCCAGAGGTTAACAGGTAGGATAGCAACACTCAACAGGTTCATCTCTAAATGTGTAGAGCGCATCTTACACTTCTTCAAGGTGCTCAAGGGTGGAGGCAACGCGCAATGGGGCCAAGAGCAGTCGGAGGCCTTCCAAAAACTAAAGAATTATCTAGCGGAAGAATTGTTGGTATCAGCACCAGAACCAGAGGCCCCACTCCTACTGTATGTTGCAGCCTCCGACCACACTGTAAGTAGCGCCTTGATCTAAGAAAAGAAAATAGGTCTTGAGGTTGTCCAACGGCCAGTCTACTACATTTCAGATGCCTTAGCCGGCGCCATGTTAAACTACTCAGAACTGGAAAAAAATGCATATGCAGTCCTGATCTCCTCCAGGAAGTTGAAGCATTACTTCTAAGCCCATGAGATCACTGTTCCAACTTCACAGCCATTGGGAGACATTCTGAGAAACAATGAAGCCTTTGGTAGAATAGGCAAATGGGCCACAGAGTTATCTCAGTTCACCATCACCTACGTCCCAAGAACAGCAATCAAGTTGCAAGCACTAGTGGACTTCATGGCAGATTGGACACCTCCGGCAGCAGCACCAGCACTACTACAGCATGATCAATCAACCATGACTTGGACAGTGTACACCGACGAAGCTTGGGGTAACCTTGGCGTAGGAGCATCTGCAGTAATCCATGCACCCTCAGGCCTTCGATCCAAGTATGCAGCAAGATTGGAGTTCCAAGCAACCAACAATATTGCAGAATACGAGGGGCTCATCTTAGGGCTCAACAAGGCAAAAGCTCTTGGGGCCAAAAACCTCGTCATTAAAACAGACTCCCAGATCGTAGCTGGCCAAGTAGAGAAAGAATACAGTGCAAAGGAGCCCGAGCTCAGCAAATACCTAGAGGTGGTCAGGGGACTAGAGCGGAGGTTCAAAGGTTTTACCCTGAAGTACATACCCCGAGCCGAGAGCAGAGAGGCAGATGAACTGGCGAAGGCCACAGCTAGTAACTCACCATTACCAGCAGACATCTTCTATCAAGTCCTCCACACACCAACGACAAAAGGGCTAACAAAGGCATTCCTAGAAGTACTACTCACAAAGTTCGAAGACTGGAGGCAGCCAATCATTGACTCGCTAAACAACGTTCACCTCACGGATGATGAAGCAACCGCAGCTAGAATGGCCACCAGGGCCAGAAGCTACACAATAATCGAAGGTCAGCTCTACAAGAAAGGGGTTGTGCAACCTCTCCTTAGATGCATATCTCAAGCAGAAGGCAAAGCATTGTTGGCAGAGATCCATTCCGGCGTCTATGGTTCACACATAGGCCCAAGAGCACTGTCATCAAAAGCCATAAGACAGGGTTTCTACTAGCCTACACATGTCAGAGACGCTGAGCAAGTTACCAAGACCTGTGAAGCCTGTCAAAACTTTTCACCACACCAAGCAAAACCTTTGGCAGAAAATACAACTGATACCTCCGACATGGCCACTCCAAAGATGGGGCATCGACCTTGTTGGCCCCCTGCCACCTTTCGCAAGGGGGGAACAAATTTGCAGTCGTCGCAGTTGAATACTTCACAAGATGGATTGAGGCAAAACCACTAGCATCAATCACCTCTGATCCAGTGAAGAAATTTTTCTGACAAAACATAGTATGCAGATTCGGAGTGCCAAGAACACTAACAGTTGACAATGGCAAGCAGTTCGATTCAAACAAGTTCAAAGAGTTTTGCACCAGCATTGGGACCAAGCTAGCCTTCGCCTCAGTCTACCATCCAGAGTCCAATGGAGCAGTAGAGCAGGCAAACAGGATAGTATTCTCCGCCATATCCAAAACTCTGTTTAACCTCCGTAAAGGCAAGTGGGTTGAAGAATTGCCGAAGGTTGTCTGGTCGCACAATACCACAGCCTCTAGAACAACAGGCTTTACCCTCTTCAAGCTGCTCTATGGAGAAGAAGCCATGCTACCAGAAGAGATCAAGCATGAAAGCCTCTGCGCAATACAGCAGACCATGGAGGAGGATGAGGAATATTCTAAGAAAACAATCGAAGGTATCAGGTTAGAGGCCGTTGACAACATACTCAAGTACCAAGACCAAACCAAGAAATGGAGGGACAAAGAAATAGTAAGAAAGGACATAAAAGAAGGAGACCTGGTCCTCTAAAGAAAACCAAATGTAGCAACAGCCGGAAAGCTACAGCCAAAGTGGGAGGGGCTCTACACAGCAACATCAGTAGGTAGACCAGGGTCATTCTTCCTAACCGACGGCGAAGGAAAAACCACTCTCCACACGTGGAACATCAGCAACCTTCGCAGATTTTACATCTAAAAGCATTGTAAGAGCAGCCTCCGCGCAAGTTATAAGCGAAGGTTAGCTCACATCTCCCTTCCTTTTTACTTTTCTCAGACAGGTCTAGACTATGTCTTCCTTAAGTTTCTTTCCTTTCAACTTTTCGGGCCTGCACTCTTTTCCTCACAAGGGGAACTCCTTGTGGAGGTGAGGTTTTTAACGAGGCAAAACCCATGTAAAAACCCTACGAATTTATGAAGAGGTTCTCCTCTAAAAGAAATGTTCGCATTTTATGCAAGTCGAAAGTGGCCAGCAACGAAGCCACAAAATTCGATAAAAGAAAAACACAACAAAAGAGGACCTCCGTTACCGTGAGCTGGAGGCTCCCTGATAACAGATGACCTCCGCGGCCAAAGAGGCCTACCCATGAAAAAAGACCTATCAAGCCCTAGGCATCACGGAGATACATTCCAATTGGCAAAAAAGCCACGCAAACTACAAAGTGCAAACGCACATATCTCCACCTGAGGCGTCGGAGATTAACAAAACTGGAAGAAGTCCTGACATGATTCAGGCACCAGGAGTATTAATTGCTAGAGATACGAATAACATTAATGCAGATTTGCAAAATCACCAAAATTTTATATCATATCACTAACAAATCAGTAGCCATTTAGTAGAGCATTCAACAATACGACGCATCCTAGACTATAAAACCCGACAGCACCCCGCAATCTTCACTCAGGGAGAAAAGGAAAGCGGGGAGAGTAGAAAGCCCAGCACCAGCTTCACCTAAACACCGCCCCCAAAGGTCATGGAGGCAGGTGTATCCTTACCCAACATAAGCATGGAAGGAACCGTGCAAAGACTCGTAAAAGAGAGAGCAATCACAACCCGGAACCTACTACAAGCATTCGGATTGCCTCCGCAAGCTGATACCAGCAACCATGAGCCAACCACCGTTAGGGGGGATCGCACGAAGACTCGTAAGATCCCCCACAAAGAAAGTCAGCAAGCGAGCGTAGACTGGCAACACACATGTTCCACGGGTGTGCGCACAACCGTCAACCTCCACCCGCAAAAAAGGAGCTCAGCAACAAGCGAAGGACGTGTACAAGAAAGACTTCTTCAACCTTCGATAAAAGATCAGACTCTACGGAATTCCACCAAGAGGCGACTGACAATCACTCAAGTTGTACCAAAGCCTCTGCAACAACTACAAGAACGAGCATGAGCACCACCTCGACTTCTCCACACACCACCACAAAGAAACAAATAGCCGCAAGAAAGCATATGTAACACCTCAGGTGTTTAGCTCCATAATTGCATTGCATTTGCATAAGCATAAGCATGCAACATTTCATGTTATTTTATGTTGTTTGCAACTAATGTGGATGTTTTAGAATTTTGCGTGGCTCACATCATGGGACACTAGGGAGTTGGTGTAACTAAAGGGTAGAGTAGCTAATTATATCTCACAACACCTTAGTTATACTTAGGGTCACTCATGGAGCAAGGTTCATGTTGACTAAAATCACCAAAATGCCCTCCAAGGTGTAGTTGACCAACATTTAGCCCTAGGATGCTCTAGTTTGACCAATTAAAAAGTCTAGCTTAGAGACCTTGCATGGGGGAGCACCCGTAAGCAAAGTTGTAGGGAATTTTATGGGGAACAAAAGTCTCAATATGACCATCTCATGAAACTGACCAGAACATGCTCAAAAATGGCCCACAAGTCAGCTAGAGGGGCTGCCTCAACACTTAGAATTTTCCTAAGTCCCCAAAGTGTCCCTCCAGTTTTACTGTGGCCTACTTTAGAAGCTTTTAGTTTGCAAACCAGACCAAACCAGCTCCCACTCATGTTGACACTTTTGTAGTACTCATGTAGCTCTACAACATTGCCAACATCACCATCACCTGGTTCTACATGGTTTAGGAGATATAGTGTCAAGAAAATAGGGTTTCAGTCGGTTTATTGACTGAAACCACGTTTCAGTTTCACAGGGCACCACTTTGGGGCTATGTAGTTTCAAATCTAGTCCGAACCAGTCCAAACTCCAATTGACAAACTTATAGCCCTCATGTAGCCCTATCAAATTGATGTTATCACCTTCGACTAACTTGAGCTGTTTCCGGAGAAAATCACCATTGAAATTGCGCTGTTAGTCGAACAATGCCGATCTCGATTCAGTCAACGATCTCGCCTTTCAGTCGGACACCGGCCGTGTCATGGCGCTCAGGCAGAAGGGCGTCACCGCGTGGCGTTCAATCTCTGTCGTCACCTCCACGTCGCGAGCCCAGGCGTGGAGATGAACACCAAGCGGACACCTCCACCCCCACACTCGCGCTCACTCTTCTCTCCTTCACTCTCGCTCTGGCCGGGGTCACCGAGGCAGAAAACGGAGGCGCCATTGCCGCCGCAGCCTTCTCCGTGCTCGTGCGAGCTCACCGTCTCACCACCGTCCTCCAAATCCCGTCCACCACTCCGCCAGAATCCCCTCCACCTCCCCCACCCGTTGCTTGACCGGATTGTGCAGAGGTGAGGGTGAATTTCTGTTTCCGCCACCGCGAGTCCTCGCCGGCGTACCGTCCGCGTGGCGGCTCACCGTGGCCAGCTCCCTACAGTCACCCTCCATTCTCCCTACTACGTGTTCTGGGTTCCGAGGCGGGTAGAGAAGCCTAGGTGATGATGTTACTGGATGGGATGGCCGGTACACGCCGGAACACCGCCGTGCGCTGCCGCGCCATGGCCGCCGGTGCGGTACTCACGCGGCCAGCTGTATTCACTCCACCTCCGTCCTCGTCCTTGGCATGGAGAGGTCCGCCATGTCCTCAGGAAGCTGTAGCACACCGCACTTGGGCCCCTGGCTCCCGGAGCTCGTCGGACCGCCACCGGGTGCCGCCTCCGAGCCGCGCTCGCCATGGCCGTCGTAGCTAGGGTGGGATAGGGTCAGCAAATCTAGGGTTGGTCGATGCGGGAGGTCACGTGGAAGCCGTTGGTGCTCTTCCCATCGCCGGAGGCGCCGTCGTTGGCGAGCTAGAGCTCGCCGGAGCCGCGGCCATCTTCCCCCTTCGCTCTTCCCTCTCTGGCATCGGGCCCCACCTGTCACTCGCACGCGCGCGCGGGCGGGAACCGGAGCAGGCCGCGTGCGGGAGCGGGCCGAGCCGAGGGAGTTGGGCCGCGTCGGCTGTAGGCCGGCCCTTAAGTGGGTTTCGGATTTTGTTTTAAATTCACTTTTATTTATTTGTCACAGATTTTAGTTGATGTTTGGAAAATGTAGATCTAGGGTTTTACTTGCCCAAAAGTTATGAGATAAATTTTGTTAGGATCTACATGACGTGTAGTATTTTAGAAAAATATAAAGCTGATATGTAATGTTTAGTTTTTGGGAAAATTAAATAGGTCTTTGAAATGTGTTGAAAAAGGGAGGTAACTTTGTTAAATGAATAACTTGACTTGTACTGTTCCAAAAATTGTGAAATTTGGTGGGTAGGCTAATTTATACTTGTTTTAGCTCTGGTAAAAATTTGGGTATTAGTGCTTAAGTACTTTTCAAGTTATAATGCTATCTTGTTGTTTTAAGAAATACTTGAATGAATTTTAGTAATTTTTCTAAATGTGCAATGTTCTTATAAATTTTTGGAAAATGTCTTGGTACCCTAAAGTGTCTAAGAAAAATATTAAATATGTTGTTTGATACTTTTCAATATGATTTGTTAATTATACAAAAATCAGCCTTTTAGGCTTGTGAATTTTGTGTAGGGAGTTTCTTTGAATAAATTTAGTCCAAATTTTTACAGTAGTCTGTTTTTGGGTCAGAGAGTCTCCTGTAATTTTTGTAGAATTTTAGGAGCAGTTTACATATATGTTTAAAATTCCACTTAATTAATTAAGTAAATTAAGAAATGAGTATAAATAAATATTCTAGGTGGGCACACCTTACTTTATGGTGTTTTTGTAACCCATGTGAACTTTTGGTAACATTAGTTTGGTCTTAGGGGACATTTGCCACATCAATAAATATTTAATCTTTGTAATTCTAGGTTTTCTGGACAGCTGATAGTATCTATAGGTTTGACCTTTGATAAAGGTGTTTGCTGGAAAACTTATAAATACCAAAGTTGTAGTAAACTTGATAAACTAGCCTGTGTCAAAATTTGGGAGCATTTGGCTTAGGAGTTTGGGAGTTATTGCTGTTTTAAGTGACAGTCCAGAATTGGCTGCTCTCTGTTTAGAGAGGACAGCTTCTGGAACTTGGGAAATTCGACATGGAAAACTTAGGAATTAAGGGTTGAGGTCTGAAAATGATTTGTAGGGTATTTCATAAGCTTTCTAGATTGTCTTAGATCATATCTTTTGGAGTTGGGAATCTCCAGTTATGTTAGAAATAAGTAGCTGCTGTCCAGAATGTCTTACTGTGATATTTTGGGTTGGATGTGGTAACCTAAGTAATGCTACTCTTGTGTTTGTTAGGTGTTAGGGCCTTAACCAAAGATGAACAGCTATACCTTAGGTTGAGTAGATTAGGTAAGTACTTCTCTACCGGAGAGGAAATTTGCACCTAATACTTGAAGTGATTTGAATAGAGCTTTAAGAGTGTTGTAATGCATTTCATTCCGAGCATGCTGCATCTTTCATTATGCATCCATGAGATTTACTATGCACTCATGCAATAGGTGTTCCGGAGGGGTAACACTCCTCGAGTTCGAGCAAGTGATTCCGGAGGAAGTCCAGGACCAGCCCGAGGAGCCAGCGGAACCAGTCGGCGGAGGAGACGCCGCTGAAGACTTGCCCGAGTGCCCTGACCACCGGCCCTCGACCTTTCTAAAAGGCAAGCCCCGATGCATGTTGAACCTATTGTTTTATAAATCTATCTTGAGTACTTTTAATTGTTTACTGCATTACGTTATAGGAGTTCTATGAAAACACTTGTTGCATTATACCTGTCCTTATCCAGATATCGTCCTTAATCCTATATTAGGTTTAGGCACGTGTCAATGCTTAGCCCTGCTTAGTCCGGTAGAAGTCGGATGATTTCCGGTCATCCGCGAGAGATAGGACTGGGTCACGAGTGGCTTTATGGCTATCGTGGATGGAATCATGCTTTAAAATGAAATTGAGACCGGGCGGGAGTTCGATAGTACAGCCGCAAGACACTTCACGTCTTGGGTGTGGAGCTATGCCCGTCTGAGTCGTTTAAGGACCGATTCGTTGTACGTCCTTGAGTCATGTTGAACGCAGTCTAACACTTAGTTGGCCGGATAAGTCGTTCCGACCGCGAAGTCAAGTAGTATGGTTCAGGCCGGGAATCAAATGGTAGGTTGCATCTTGGAGGAGAGAAAGGATGTGCTCGGGGACATTGGCGTGAGACCAAGGGGGGTTAGAGTCCCTATCACCTGGCAGAGTGTCGCCCTTGGGGACGCGACATCATTCGGACCCGCGATTCCTGAACTGTACAGAAGATGACCTGAGCAGCCCTCGCCAGGCGTGACTCGGTGAGTGTTAGAAATACCCCTCCAGCTAGATAGGAATTCGATTCGAATCGCCGTCGCTCCCGGTTAGTGAGCACTTGACTTGAGCAGCGGCAACGTAGATCTCATTAATTGAACAGATGGTTAAGTGAATGATACAATGTTGCCACAATTTATACCTGCTATGGATATAATGTTAATAATTGTTTGATGATAAGCAAGTGCATGTTTAGTACAGGTGCTAAGATAGATGACATGTAAATGCTAAAAATAACTGCTAGTACAGGTTATAAGAGTTTCAACTACTTATGTCTTTATGCAAAATGTGGTGTCAGCTAGCCTCTTGTGTAAGCCTTGCATAATCCTTGGTGTCATCTTATTTCTGGTTTTTGACGGGTAAGTCTAGCTGAGTACATTCCAGTACTCAGGGTTTATTCCCCCCTGTTGTAGATGTTATGCTCTATCAAGGCTTCTACAAGACATGTCTCCACCCTGCGGGTGACGAAGACTAGATCACTAGGGCGTGATCATCTTTTATGTACTTTCCCTCATGCTTTTGCGGGTTGTTGATCAGCAAGACTGGCAGTAGTTAAACAACTGGTGTGTATGATGCTTCCGCTACTTTATAAACTTGGTTTGTAATAATTGCGACTCCGTGTGTGTGTAAACTTATTTCGGAACTACTTGTGAAATGTAACGTATGATGTGTATGTTGAATGATGCGATCTTGGTTGTAAGCAAGTTGGTTTGAAATCCTTCATGGTTTCGATTGACTACCGGGATTATATGGGCTCAAGTTCGAAAATTTGAGCGCTTCGGT
Organism: Saccharum hybrid cultivar R570; assembly: GCA_038087645.1. Classification (NCBI taxonomy): domain Eukaryota; kingdom Viridiplantae; phylum Streptophyta; class Magnoliopsida; order Poales; family Poaceae; genus Saccharum; species Saccharum hybrid cultivar. Next base: position 63,900,059 of record JAQSUU010000259.1, read on the forward strand.
GCTTGTTTTTGTACTTGTGCTCTTATAATTTGGTCGGTTCTGTTACAGCATAGAGATGAAGGTTATAGCTACAAACAAACCTCCGCAGCACGCTACAAGGATTGACTAACACCAACCTCACATGCGAGATATGCAAAACCAAGAACCTTCGGAGGAACAAGAGGAGGCCACCAATGCAGGCAAATCTATTATAAATCAAGGCACAACCACCCTCTTTGACCACAGCACACAGGTCATCCTCACATGCTACAAAGGGAGAATAAGGCGGAGGAACGACTCCCAAGCTCTCCACGACTCCCAAGCTCTCCATGACATCCAGAGAAGAAACATATTGCGGAAACATAAAAACAGTTGTAAGACGAAATCGTCAATAAAAAATAATACATTCAACATTTTTTAGACGATCGGTAGCATTGCAGAAGACCTTTGGCAAAAATTAATAAAATAGAGCCTAAACAAATCAAAATTAAAACTAAGAGGGCGGAGGTCCCCGCCAAGCTAAAGAGCACGTAAACTCGGCTCGTTCATCATCAACATCCCGCTCTACATCCTCAAACATAGCGGCAGCGGTGGAGCCTGGGAAAGACCTCCGCCAGCACCCCCAGAGTTCACCACTCAAAAAAATGCCATTCAAATAGAACGTCAACGGAGCAACATCCTACGCAGGCCCTCGATTGGAAACCTGCGCAGGATTCAAATATACACAAAAAAACCTTAGGGTTTATATTTCAAAGTGTAGCAAGATGCTATACAAAGACATCTCTCCTAGCAACACAAATCCGAGCCTAAATCTACACCACAGGATCTTCCGGAGCCACCGGGGATGTTGTACCGGCACCTGGAATGGCTCCACCTTCGCCTAAAAAAGAATCATCCCCAGACTTGGCAGCAGTGGTTGAGCCTCTGGCAGTCCCCTTCTCCTTGGAAGCCTCCACAACAATGGTCGAGCCTCCAGCAGCCTCCTTCTCCTTGGAAGCCTCCGCAGCGCGGGCAAGGATGAGCAATGGCGCCGCAACAACTGTAGGCGCAGCACCAGGAGCCAGAGCAGGAGTGGGCGAAGATATAGGCCGACCAGAGGAAACCTTCCCGGCCTTCTATAATTCCTAAAAAACAAACAACAAAGACAATCAAAAGAGCAGATCAAAACCAATGAGTACACACGGGAAAGTACAACCAAACTAAAATACCTTAGCACGATGCTCCTCTGCCATCTGCCTGGTAGACACTCTGCCAAAAAGGGTCCAAAATGACCCAATAAAGTTGCACACGGACTTTCGCAACGCGTCGGAGGCCTCACCAAGCGAAGAAGCATTAGTAGAGATTCATGTCCCACCTTGGTAGCGTAGGTGCAGCCTTTTTGCATCAACATTTTGCCAAAGTTGGTGGCGCTAGCAAGAGTAGCAAAATCTATGGCACCACCAACAAAGGAAGGCACCTTCTCGACGTGAGATTTCAACCACGTCAACAAGTTGAACACACTAGCCTCTTCTGGAAGGGCGGAGGTTTGACCACCAAACTTCTCCACCGCCGCCTTGTAGGTCTCAGCGGTAATTAGGGCAAGCCCTTCTAGCACCTCCATCTAATTCCTCAGTAGAGAAACCTGCTCCTGCAGAGCTGCACCTGACCGCTTCTCTTTATCAAGCGCATTACAGAGGTTATCGCAAGTCTCATTCGCTTTGCTCGCGCGCTCCATAGCTAGTACCTCTGACGTTTCGGCCTCTTCCACTTGCCTCTTCAAACGAGCTACCTCACCCTCGGCTCGCTCCTTGTCGTCACGAAAGCTTGCCACCTTCAGGCGAAGGTCCACAACCTCCGACGCCTCACCGGAGAGCCTAGCCACCTCGGTAGAGAGCTTGGTATTTTCACCAACCAAGACTTCAACCTCATGCTTCAACGTCTCGATAGCGTTGTTCCGACCTAGCATCTCCGTTGTCATGCGCTCCTCCATAGCCAAGGCCATATGGTGACCCTAAAAAACAAGCACCTCTTTACGTAAAAACAAAAAAACCCAAAGCAGCAGCAAAGCAAATCAAGGAATCTCCGCAAAATAAAGAAGACGCACACTCACCAAGCTCTGGGGCTCTAGCTGCACACGGAGAAGCTTCTAGTAATCCACCTTCTTCAAGCCCTCTCAGAAATGATCTAAAAATGACACAAAAACATGAGACCCATGAGCAAATAAGCAACAAGATGAAAGAAATGGAAGTAAGATAACCTCCGATAATGGTGTGGACTTTGCCGAGAGACTCAATCCAATCGGCTAGAACGTCTTCGGAGATGGCAGCTGAAAAATTATAAAACTAGTCAAAAGAAGTTTTAAGGAAACAAAAAACAAACTCAAAGACCCTGCAACTCACAAGTCAGAGCCTCCAATTCAGCCCGGACGGTTGCGGCGAAGGTTGAACCGCAGGAGGAGGAGGTGGAGGCATACCAAGTCCGGCATATCCAATCCTTGAGCCGGCGGTGAGCTCTTCTTTCCTCGCAAGACTCCCAGTCACAGAACCTATGGAAACAAACAAACACTCAGGCAAAAATAACATTGGAAAGAAGAAAACATAAACCAAATACAACAAAAAGGAATGAGGCCCTTACTGAGGTGAAGGGCGAATGTCGCAGACGCAGCAAGCCGCGCAGCATCTGGCGTATCCTCCTCTTCTTCTGACACCTACGCCACTATGCGACGCACGCCTGACTTTGGAACCTCCACAACGTGAATCGGAGACTAACCACCATGGGGGGAAGTGATGAGGACATGACACCATCGGATATGACCATTGATTATAAGGTGCGATCATTCCTATATTTGCAAAGTAATTTTAGGTACAATTCACTTGGTTACACATGTACATGTCATTATTTGAATGTAGGTACAAATGTGTCTCAAAGTGTAAGTCCATCAAAGTTGAACTTTCGGTTCGTCGGCAGTCCGATAGTGCTTCATTGGGAAGGCCATAACTCATTCATCTGGAGTGTGATCGAGGTCAATGAGCACTTGATGGAAAGCTTATTTGATAAGCTTTCAAATATATCTGGTCCCACCTCAATATCACATTGGCAAGGCCTCCAAATCATCGAGATATTCTGCCGCTATTTCTGTCGGGTGTTACGGCGTCATCACGGGCTTGTTATTCACACTTGATACCCAGGCCTAAGTTGGAGCACACCCCAAGAAGATGGAGAACACCTAAGAGATGCCCAAGGACGTCCTCCTCCTTGGCCACCACCTTAGGAGGCCAGAAAGGATGTCCAAGCTAAGCTGGAGGCCCAGTCCAATTCGAGTTCGAGTCTGCTTCGGCCTTCTGGACCAGTCTGCAATAAAACGGACGCCCAAGACGCATCCGGACTCCGTTTTTAATGATCCATATATGGATGGAAAGATAATTTCATAAGCTAATCAATGGCTTTAGTTTGAGGCCCAAATTCCATAGGAGTCAATGGAAATCATCGAAACAAGTTAACGTCCAGAATCCATCAGGGCGCTGCGTCGTCGTCTTTTGGGCCGTTTGGGCCATGTAACGTGTCGAGACTCCTTAGGGACGTGAGTGGGGGTCCTTGGATGCCCCTTAGGCTTTATAATCAGTAGCCGCTGCCTATGTTAGGTTTTGGGTTTTGCTTAGATTATTCTATCCATTGACAATCGCCGTCTTTCGGTTTGCGAGACCCCAACTTCGAGTGCTTAATCATTAATCTGCAATTATCACTTCAATTGAGTTGCACTTTATCTTGTTCTTGCTTGTGTTCTTCGATTCACAGCAGGGATTAGCCTTTGTGGCGAGGTCAACCGGATTGTGACACGGTTGATAACCAGAGGAAACGTGGTGCTAAGGTTGCAGGGTTCGGATCTTTGTGATCTGAAGCCGGATCGGTGTGTCGCTTCCGACCAAATCGATAGTTATCTTGAACCTGACGGAAGATCAGGAATCACATCCCCATCAAGTGGTATTCGGAGCTAAGGTATACCATCAAGTTCATATTTATCCTAGTTTAGTTGATTTTTGCCTTCATCTCATAGTCCACCGCCATATTTGTTTCCTGTCCTACAACCATCCGCGCCATAGCCTTTGCATATTTCAGTTCCAGAGTCCGCTGTGTTGAGTTTGTGTCCTAGGTCAAGGTCTTGTTGCTGGTTTAGATTGTGTTCTTTTCTAGTTTGTGTTGATCCCTCCATCCATCATCATCCTGTCTCATCATCAGTTTGCATCTTGTGTCCACAAAAAACCCTGATTCGAGCAGTTTTCATAAAACAGTCATAACTTTTGCATCCGAACTCGAATCGGGGCAAATTTTATATCTACAGAGAACTCTAGAAAATTTTAGATCTATTTCATCCCAGCAAAGCTAGGTTCGCAAAAATTTAGAATTATGAAATTTGATTAGGAACATCGAGTTTCAGGGCCCACAAGTTTTGGCCAGCTTTTTAGATCACAATCCTGAATTTGTATAGGCCACATCTTTTGTCCAATTGAGCTCAAATTTTTAAGATTTGTTCTTGTGTGCTCCTTGATGAGAAAAAATATCAAAAGAGCAAAATCTAAAAAAAAAGTTTGGACAAAAAAAGAAAAAAATAGTAAAAGAAAAGAGAAGATAAGAGAAAAGGGAGCACATAAGGAACACGTCAATAGCTCTATTATTTGTGGTGCCTTTTTACCTTGTCCGTATTTCCGTTGCTATCTTTCATACTTGTTTCACTCTCTTGTTTGTCACAACTAGTGTAGGAACACGTATAGGCCAGTAACTAGGACAAGTGCTCTGGACATTTATTCAATATTGCTATCTGTTACTGAATTATGTGCCACATATATATATTTGTTCTTTGTGTGCCTTCCAAGCTCCACATATATACTCCAGATCAGTACAGAAAAAGATCCTTACAATCTTGGTGCCACGTCCTCATAGGTATCTCGAACCAGCCACCGGTTGTACCGTCTACTGCTTTGCGTTGGTAAGAACCTTGTAAGAACTTGGTAAGACGTGTGAGTGTATTTCCACCAACACATATAATAGTTGATAGGAATTTATTTTGATTTCTAACGTTATCAAACAACGTGTTTCTGTTTAAGAGTGAATTGCAGGAAATCATGGCCCAGATGTTTGCAAGGATGGACCGCATGACGAACAATCCGTCATCACATATTGACTATAATCATCAAGGTATAAGAGGTAAATTTACCATACCATCTTTTGTTGGATCTTATGATGGAGAAGCATATTTAGATTGGGAGATGACTGTAGAACAAGAATTTAATTCTCGCCTAGTTCATGAGATACATAAGGTTAAACTTGCTACTAGTGGATTTAAGGATTTTGCTCAAATCTGGTGGCGACAATTAGCTAATTTGCATCAACAACCTCAATCATGGGATAGACTTAAAGAAGCAATGCATGATAGATTTGTTCATGTTTCGTATAAACGATATTTGCATAAGAAATTACAGCGCTTAGAGCAGGGAGATATGTCTGTTCAAGAATATTTTGCAGAGCTTCGAAAGGGCATGATTCTTTGTGGGATAGAGGAGGATCCGAAGGATAAATTGTGTCGTTTTTATGATGGTTTGAGACGTGAAATTCAGGATATTGTTTATTATAAAGATTTTAACACTACAAACCAGTTGTTTCAGCTAGCTATGCTTGCAGAAAAAGAATTACAGGAACATCAACAAAAGAACCAGACCAACATTGGCGACAACCTCAATCAGGTTTTAGCAAGGGTGGAGCAAGCATTCGCGAAGATCGAGACTGCGATAAGTAGATGAGTGGCTATTTCTGCCGCTACAGCAGCATCTTCACCACCACCTCCCACACCCACTTTGGAGCATGGTAAAATTTTAAACTCGACTGAAATTGTGCAACTTCATAAAGAGAGTGTTTCTACTAATAACAAAGAGATTGATATTAAAAATAAAAATCACCAAGTACCTAAACTAGAAGATCCTTTTATGCTTGCTATAAAATATGATAATGTTCAAATTGGTGATGATGTGCTGAATTTGTCCACCATTCGTGCTATAATAAAGCAACATTTAGTGGATACAAAGTCTGAATTTCCTTTGTCACAAAATAATTGTTCTAATAGTGCTTGTGATAAGGAAGAGTTGTGTGACAATGCTTTTAATATACATATGACACAACTAGTGAATGAGCATGACGCTTTTGTTTTGGAACCAAATACTTGTGCTGAAAATAAGAATTTGAATGAGCATGATGCTTTTGTTTTGGATCAAAATACTTATGCTAAAAATAAGAATTTGCTTCCCATTGTTGCTGAAAAAGATGAGCTAAAATTATTGTATTCTTTGGATACTTTGGGTTATATTGAGTTTGATACTCTGTGTGCTCTTACTACTTTGGAAGAGAAATTTATGTTTGCTGATTTGTCACAGTTATCTAAACATACATTTCACTTTATTGGCAAGTATAATAATAAAGGAGAGTATATGGTACATAGAGTTTATATTTGTTCAAATCTAAAATCTCCTTTTGTTGTGCAACAATATGATAATTTTGAGGCCTACAATAGATATAATCATGTCATGTCAAGATCCCCAAGTTTTGTTATAAAGCAACAGGTTAAATTTCAAGAAGGGGAGCAATATTGGCTACTACCTACAATTTGTCCTCCAACTAAGCTCAAACCGAGGACAGTTTGTTGTCAAGAAAGGGAGGATGATGAGGACATGACACCATCGGATACGACCATTGATTATAAGGTGCGATCATTCCTATATTTGCAAAGTAATTTTAGGTACAATTCACTTGGTTCCACATGTACATGTTGTTATTTGAATATAGGTACAAATGTGTCTCAAAGTACAAGTCCATCAAAGTTGAACTTTCGGTTCGTCGGTAGCCCGATAGTGCTTCATTGGGAAGGCCATAACTCATCCATCGGGAGTGTGATCGAGGTCAATGAGCACTTGATGGAAAGCTTATTTGATAAGCTTTCAAATATATCTGGTCCCACAATATCACATTGGTAAGGCCTCCAAATCATCGAGACATTCTGCCGCTATTTCTGTCGGGTGTTACGGCGTCGTCACGGGCTTGTTATTCACACTTGGTACCCAGACCCAAGTTGGAGCACGCCCTAAGAAGATGGAGAACACCTAAGAGATGCCCAAGGACGTCCTCCTCCTTGGCCACCACCTTAGGAGGCCAGCAAGGATGTCCAAGCTAAGCTGGAGACCCAGTCCAATTCGAGTTCGAGTCTGCTTCGGCCTTCTGGACCAGTCTGCAATAAAACGGACGCCCAAGACGCATACGGACTCCGTTTTTGATGATCCATATATGGATGGAAAGATAATTTCATAAGCTAACCAATGGATTTGGTTTGAGGCCCAAATTCTATCGGAGTCAATGGGAATCGTTGAAACAAGTTGACGTCCAGAATCCGTCAGGGCGCTGCGTCGTCGTCTTTTGGGCCGTTTGGGCCATGTAACGTGTCGAGACTCCTTAGGGACGTGAGTGGGGGTCCTTGGACGCCCCTTAGGCTTTATAATCAGTAGCCGCCGTCTATGTTAGGTTTTGGGTTTTGCTTAGATTATTCTGTCCATTGACAGTCGCCGTCTTTCGGTTTGCGAGACCCCAACTTCGAGTGCTTAATCATTCATCGCAATTGTCACTTCAATTGAGTTGCACTTTATCTTGTTTTTGCTTGTGTTCTTCGATTCGTAGCAGGGATTAGCCTTCATGGTGAGGTCAACCGGATTGTGACACGGTTGATAACCAGAGGAAACATGGTGCTAAGGTTGCAGGGTTCGGGTCTTTGTGATCTGAAGCCGGATCGGTGTGTCGCTTCTGACCAAATCGATAGTTATCTTGAACCTGATGGAAGATCGGGAATCACGTCCCCATCAGGAAGCCTTCGATGCAACAGGGCTTGAGTCTCCGCCTAGCACATCTAGGAATAGATCCTCCACAGAGGCCCCTGCAGCCTCTACGGAGACCATGGTAGCCTCCATAAAGGACTCAGTACCCTTTGCAGTGACCTCTGTAGCCTCCACACCACCGCCTCCAGCAGATGCCAAATTCACTGGAGCCTCCCCTCCAGTAAATGCGTCTTGACCTCCACCAGTGTCCTCTACTGAGCCCTCTTCCGAGGCAGAGGTGAAACTTGTGGCGAGGGATGCAGACATGATGGAGGTAGCCTCAATCTTCTGCTTCTTGGACAATGTCTTCGAACCAGCTTGGCCTTTCCTTTTCTTGGATTCCGCTGCAACAGTTGCATTCTTGGCAGAAGCCTTCTGCTTCTTCTTCTCAATTGAGGCCAGAACCTTCGGAGGAACAACATGTTCCTCGTGATGAATCCCCAGCTCTTCAAACACCCGGTTAAGCCGCGGCATAGTGCCTGACTCAGACCTCCGGGCAAGGTACTCCTTGTCACTCATTGCACCAACGATCGTCCATGCAACTTCCTCAACCCCCACAACAAGAGCGTCGTGATCCTGATCAGGGGGAAGCACCCGCCCAAATCGAGGGAACGGGACCCCCTCCGGCAGGCCAAACACGGGGACCTAGACCATCTCAATTTGGAAACAATCGTTCCTCCGCCCAAGCGGCCAGTAGTTCACTGCAACCATCTCTTCGACCAGGTCTTGACCTCCAGAATATCGGTACGCCAAGGCAAAGGCCTTGTCGCATGCCCGCCTCTCAGCGGAGACCCGTGCCGGAGGAGTGACCCGTCATAGCGGGGACATCTCAGACATAACAGAGGCCAGAGGGTAGATGGTCTCCTCTGACCCATCGTCATAGGTGAGGGTCTGGCCAGTTGTCTTCACATAAAACCAATCCTCCATCCACCCATGATCCCACTTCTCCTTCTGGCAAAAAGAGAGCTCCAGTTTGTCGACTCCTTGAAATCTCTTATCCATGAAAGTGCAGCTCCCGTATTGAGCTACAAGTTCCACACCATCCACTATTACCTTCTTCGGCAGCTTCTGCAGTTCAAAGTACGCGCAGAAGGTGTTTATGTTTGGGTCGGCCCCGTAAGACTCACACGCCCAGCAAAACTTGCTTAAGGTTAAAAAAGCGTTGGGGGTCAAATGATGTAGCTGAACATGGAAAGCCTCCAAAACCTCGCCATGAAAACTAGTGCAGGAAAATCAAAGGCCGCAGGAAAAGAAATCCCTAAAAACCACCGTGTATCCTTCTAGAGGGTTTGGGGTAGTCTCACCATCGGGCGGAGGCACGGCACGACCAGCTTTGAACCATCCATCCTCACGCATCTCTGCAAGGGTCGCCTCAGTAACAGAGGAATGACAAATGTACCAGGTCTTGCCCGTCATAGCGTCAAACTCTTCCAAACAAAGCTTGTCATTGGAGGTTTCCAAGCCTTTGAACTCCTCCTCCAACTCGCGAGCAAGCAAGCTCTCGATCAAGCACTCCTCAAAACACGTGCTCCACCTAGACGCCCTCACACCAAGAAGGTGGCAATACGGACCAAAGAAAGTGTAATGGCGAGGAGCAGAGGTCGAGGCGGAAGCCACCGCCGAAGACCAAAAGCTTGGAGCGAAAATAAGAGTGCAAAATAGACCAAGAGCGAGCAGGGGAGGCTAAGAGCAATGGCAGCAAATGCGATAGGGGTACCCCATGGATAGGGGACCCCCTTATATAACGTTCACCGCAACCGTTCGCCTCCCAAAGGGAACGGTTGTGATCCCCAACGCACTAACGGCTACATGTCTCATCAATCACCATCACAACAGTCAAATCCAGATGGGCTAGGGGGAGACACAACCTCCACCTCCCGAGCACCACGCAGGCACAACAGCACGGGATGGCAACCTCCGTTGCAAGGTGGCAGAGACTAGTTTAGAATTCACGGCCCGCTGAATCCGATCGCGATCTCTAAAGGGGGGAACTATTGGGGGATTAACCCCCACCCCTAGCGACAGAGGTAACGCGATAGCGGGGTATGCGCTGTAGACTACGGTCATGGCGCCACCACCGATGGAACCTCCGACAACTCCTGGGCAGAGGTATCAGGCGAAGATACAGCAGGAGTTCCGCCCGCTAACCTTGACTTGGAGATTCTTGTTTGTTTGTGCCGTTGTGCAGGATGCACGGGAGTGGAGCCTGAGTAGAAACCTTACCTCTGCCTCTGAAGGCTGGAGGTTACACCTGCGCCGTGCGGGCGGAGGTTTCGGGAGCTACTCGACGCCCTGGAGTGCCGCTCGTTGGGATGTGACGGGTGAGGCCCACAGGCGGGCGATGTTCGAGTCCTGAGACAGAGGTAAAACCTCTGACACCCAAGGGAGGAGGTCTGAACCATGCTCCAACACTAGCACTAAGACCCCCGGAGGCCTGATGGGCCGCAAGTGTCGGCCCACCGAGAAGCAACCTTCATCGTTGGAGAATGACCGGCTACCCTTGAGAGACTGGCCTAGGAAAGGTATCTACGAAGAATATACTGCCGCCATCACGGGGCAGGAATGTAATTGCGATTTGTATCAATCGGTGCCCTATAAATAAAGGGTTGTAAATGCTCCAGCAAGAGGTTAGTGAATGCAGTAATGAAACCCTAGTTTCCCTGGGTCCCACCTGTGTTCTCCATAAGCTCACTCTTCCCTAACCTCCGCCCGCACCCTGGCGGAGGTCCCATTCTGTCGCACTAACCCCCCGCTGGGAACAGTTTCCCAACAATAACCTTGTTGCTAGGGAATTATTTTTCTTTTTTTTTAGAAAAATCATGCTCAATCAATATGTTGATGCCAATTAAGTTTTTACACACCATCTAGTGTTAGCACGTTCGAGGCCACACACGGCCTAGCATGCAGTGGAGATAGGTCAAGATAGCAAGGCCAACCACACAAACCTGATGCATGATCTTTGCCGAAAACGCTCATGAACACCTCCCGGAAAGACCTGTCGAGTAGGGGCACAATGAGGTTGTTCTAAGGTTGGCAAGGCCACCTAGAACGCCAACGAACCTCATTAAGAGATGCATTGAACAACAAGGGGTCGGGAGTGTAAAGGATAGAAGAAGAGGGAAGTAGACTGATTTTTGATCGATTGTGTAATTGGATACCTCACTCAGTCGTGCTCCTCCAATATATATACAGGGGATGGTCTTGTCCTAGTAGAAAATCTTTCCAAGACGTAATCTTCAAGTTTCCCACAAAATTAGACGAGTTTGGATCGGAATCCAGTAAATTAGACTCATGCACAGGGGACGTTAGAACTTTCGACTCATCCCTCATGGCATACGTCGGAGCTTCTGACACATCATGTTGGAACTTCCAACAAGGGAGGGACCCCCCGAAAACACATGTCGGAACCTCCAACACATGTCAGAACTTCCAAAATGGGGCTACCAATAAAGTGACAGAGTTTTGAGCACTTCAGAACATCTGACACTTCTAAGCACCCAACAAATGCCCCAAGCTAGTCCAAATCCAACCTCCTCTGACCCTTTTTGCTGACAACATGTGCCCCTTGTTTTCAAGACGAAGCACATGCGAGTTTTTAAAACACATGACCACAAGCAAGAATGTCAAGCCATCGGCTTTGTTATAAGGGCAATGCATGTATCGGCCATATTTGTTCTAAGGGCGATATTGTATATCGACCATTGTTTGGACAACACTTAGGTTTCTTGCCAAACACTGATTACCTTGCCAAACACTTAAGTTTCTTGCCAAATACTTTTTCAGGTTACCTCCCATTAATAGCTCATGGGAGACAATCACCGTGCAACTTCTCTAGTGCATATAAATTTCTGTATATCACTTTGATTACCTTGTATGGAACTTCCCAATTTGGATTTCACTTGTCAAACTTTGATAAAATTTAACAGCATCATGACACAACGACTGGAGTTGCAGTTGATACCAAAGACTTCGACATGGCTCTCGGTGTGGTAGGACCGTCCAAAATTAAGCCGACTCACATGCACCTTCCATCATCTTGAGGACTTTTGACCATTGTTGACTCACATGCAATGTTTTAGATCCAGTTGCCTCTAAATAGGGGCATTTCTAGAGGCGGCAATAAATCCGAGCCGCCTCTAAAATTGATCTTTAGAGGCTGGCCAGCTCGGTAACTATTTTTAAAGGCAAATTTTGATTAACTCACCTCTACTAAATTTTTTTTTTGTGTAGTAGTGTATAAATAAGTAGCAGGACAGGTCTACTAATTTGTTGATTTATTGAAAAACAGATTGATCACTAGTCAATTGTATAATTGTGTCCGACGTAGAGGATAGACTGGTCTGGAGGTGGACATCGGATGGGCAGTTCAGGGTGAGATCGGCATACACAGCTCTTCACCTCACATCCCATCCAATACCCGGTTGCAGCCTGATCTGGGACTCTTTGGCACCTCTTCGCGTCAAGCTGTTCCTGTGGCTAGTGCTACGACGACGGCAGACCGTAGACGAAGACACGGACTCTAGGACAATGAGTTCTCTGCGACCAAGAGCTGGAAACCATCAACTAGATCATCGTCTCTAGCTCCTTAGCCAAAAGCAAGTCTGGTGGAACATCCTCGCTAGGCTCAGACAACCTCATGGGCTCACTGACCACGCTACAATCTTCGAGTTGTGGAGCGCTGTGGAGCGATGGCAACAGGCACGAAGCCGACTCCATCTTTGCCCTAGTAGATTAGGAGCCGTGGAAGGAGCGAGGCACTAGCTAGATATTTTCACTGGGCAAGCACACAATTGCCATAGCTGCTCGCCGTGATCAAACACAAAACGGACCGTGGGTTCTGGCCGGCGCCGCAAATATGGGTCGTATATTTGTCCAATGTAACAGCCTAGCTCCATAACACACTAGGGAAAGGGTCCGAGCGTCCATGTAAAACCTTCTAGATCCCCTAGGGTGCTGCTCAGGCATGTTGTATCCAACATTCTCTCTACCTGGATACAATGAAGCACAAACCTTTTGCGTTTCCGAGAAAAAAATTTGTATAATTGCGTAGATTTAAAGAGCTTGTTTAGTACCTGCCAATTCATCAAGTGTCTCTGCACCTAGTACCCGGCAAAGTGTGACTGCTTATATATGTTATGTGAGAGGTAATCATCTTTAATCTTCGTTTTTTTACCAAATTACTGTGTAGAATATAATTATTATGTGATATATATTACCGATATACAATATAATATGGGATACATGCATAGCTTGACCGAAATATTGGTAAAGTTAGGTAAATATATATGACGTGCTCTACATGTAAGAGTTGGCTGAGTCCTCTTCTGATTGACCAACAAGTGGAAGATGAAGCATATGTTGCTATGCCCTAGCTGGCACGTACGACTACTAGTGCACTGTGGAAATCGGAAATCGCCAAACCAGACGAGAGAAGGAAGATCTAGTGGGCACAAGTGTGGAATTCCATGCGTGACAAGGACGTATACGCACGTCGACGGTTTCCATCCATTCAGGCATGGATCGATGCAGTGCAACAAGCTAGATAGGAGGAGTATTCCACAGTCCACATGCATAATCCGTTGTTGGTCATGCATGCTCGACGGCAGTGACGGAGCTAGGATTTTGACATAGGGTATGCCGCACCAAAATTCTTATATCCAATTTGGTAAAGACCTGTTTAGCAATTCGATATACAGCAGCAAAATTTGCCTCATAATTTATAATTTTTTCTATCTAATCAGCCTAGGGTATGCCGCACCATACCCGTGCCACCCGCTGGCTCCGTCCATGCTCGACGGCCCCCACAGCCGCGAAGTTTGATCGCTAAGCTAAGATCCATCATGCATGCATGCATGCATATAGGAGTACTCCTATGTGCATGTGATGTCCAGAGTCGACGTCGTCAAAGCTGGCAGCCTTGGCACTTGGCAGCAGGCAAGCAAGCTGGAGTACGGTATGTAGACGAAGTCAAATTTGACCAGCTCCAACTAGTCTCACTTGGCTGCCTGCCAGTGCCAGTACGTAGTACGCTAGGCTGCTACGAAAATTGATACTACGATCTTTCCACGTTCCTGCTTCCTGCATGTGAACACGTAATTATACCTCGTGATTAAGCTGTAATCCTAGAGTAGTTTATTATTTGCGGTGTTCGAGGTCTATGGTATTCCTTCTGTCCATGAAAGCACGTAACTATGGGTTGCGTGTCAGAAAAAATAGTTCACGTTTGACCAAGTTTCTAATGAATAGTATTTATATTTATAGCTCTAAATCAATTTATTAGAAAAATACATTTCGTAATTAATCTAATGATATTTATTTGATATCATAAATATTGATATTTTTTATCTATAAATGATCAAACTTAAGATACTAAAACGTGACATTGTGCTAGAATTACATGTTTTTCTGGACGGAGGGAGTACACTGCTAGCACGTACTGCTACACACATGCATGCATGAGCGAGGATTGGAGCTTTAGGCCGGCTTAATTCATCATCACATCTCCATTTTCATCCACATATATATAATATATAATTAAGATGAATAATAAATATAATCCAGTACTTAAGACTACTGTTCCAAGCTCTACACGTGCATGTCAGCTAGCTTCTCGCATTCCACGGAAAAAAATTGCATGGAAACCATATGCAGCCTGTGACCGTACGTACCTATCTTGGATTGTTTCCACTTGTCCACCCAGATCGATCCAACCGTGTGTTGCAGTCCAGCAGCATCGTGCGTGAGGGAGTCGAGCCGAATTGGATACGGTTTCCATCCAATTTTTTTTCCCATACCACACCCAACCGACTCCTATATAAGGACATGCTTGCACACCGCATCATTCACACACCACCCCAAACAACACCATCAACAGAGCTACATACATAGTTGCTTGCCTTGCTTCCCACACGATGATGAGAGCACTAGCGGTGGTGGCCATGGTGGCCACTGCAGCCTTCCTCGCCGCGTCCGCGCGCGCCGAGCAGTGCGGCACGCAGGCCGGCGGCGCGCTGTGCCCCAACTGCCTATGCTGCAGCAAGTTCGGGTGGTGCGGCACCACCTCCGACTACTGCGGCAGCGGTTGCCAGAGCCAGTGCACCGGCAGCTGTGGCAGCACCCCGACCCCGAACCCCCCGACCCCAAGCACTCCCACTCCCTCCGGCGGCGGCAGCGTGGCGTCCATCATCTCCGAGTCCCTCTTCAACCAGATGCTCCTCCACCGCAACGACGCGGCGTGCCCGGCTAAGGGCTTCTACACCTACGCCGCCTTCATCGCGGCGGCCAAGAAGTTCCCGGGCTTCGGCACCACGCGCGGCGCCGACGCGCAGAAGCGGGAGCTGGCGGCGTTCCTAGCCCAAACCTCGCACGAGACGACGGGCGGGTGGCCGACGGCGCCCGACGGCGCCTACGCCTGGGGCTACTGCTTCAAGGAGGAGCAGGGCGCTGCGGCGGGGCCGGACTACTGCGAGCCCAGCACGCAGTGGCCGTGCGCCGCGGGGAAGAAGTACTACGGCCGCGGACCCATCCAGATCTCCTACAACTACAACTACGGCCCCGCGGGGCAGGCCATCGGCGCCGGCATCCTCGCCAACCCGGACCTGGTGGCGTCGGACCCCACAGTGTCGTTTGAGACGGCCGTCTGGTTCTGGATGACGCCGCAGTCGCCCAAGCCGTCGTGCCATGCCGTCATGACCGGGCAGTGGACGCCCTCCGGAGCTGATACCGCCGCCGGAAGGCTGCCGGGGTATGGTGTCGTCACTAACATCATTAATGGTGGCCTCGAGTGCGGCCATGGCGCTGATAGCCGCGTTGCCGACCGGATTGGGTTCTACAAGCGCTACTGCGACTTGCTTGGGGTCAGCTACGGCGACAACTTGGACTGCGCCAACCAGAGGCCCTTCAACAGCTAGATCGATGAACAAAAATCAGAGCATGCGTGCGGTCTTATGAGTTACATACGTACTACTGTATATGATGAATTACCAACACAATAAGATCTGATGAGTTACATACTACACACAGATCTGCTACAAGGCAGATCGAGCAATGAATAAAGCAAAAGGTTACACATGATTGATTTCGTGTCGGCACACGTGCATGCATTGCGATGAGTAATTCAGTGTACTAATTAATTGACAGATTTACAAACGCCGAATATAATCCTAGTCAATGCTTATGGAGTACATATATATTGCTGCGGCTAATAGGATGGAAAAATGAATGAACAATGAGGTTTGGCGCGGCTCATATCCACCCACCGAGCTCCATCAAAATACATCTCGTTGTTGGTCCCTCTTGGTTGAGTTTTGGCCCTGGTTGTTGGTTGTTGCTGACGCTCGACGAGTGTCCTTCTCTGACGCCTCTGCTCCGTCGGCGCTCTCCTTGGTGGTGTCAGAAGATCAAATGTCAGGTGGTGTTTCCACCGCTGCCGTCATTCCCCTTCAAGGGTTCCTCCCCGTGGATGGCGTTGGATGATGGTACGTGGGCCCGGATGTGTTGGAGGATGTCATCATCAGTTCAATGGAAGGTCGTCGTGTCCGATCATCCGGGGCTTGCGTGTTCGTCGCCACTCTTAGTCCCCATCCTGCTGCATGGAGTGGTCCTCAGATGGAGGGCGGCAGTGGATCGGCGTAGCTACGAGGAGTGGTGGAGGGCGCAATGGCCATGGTGAAAACGGCGAGTATGTTGTTCGGTGGAGGCGCAAATCAACGTTCTGCTGGCGTCTTTCGGCAAGGGTCCAGGCTTATCCTTGAGTTTGTTTAAGTGTTGTTTTGGTAGTGTTGTTGGTGGGTTGTTGTCGTCGTCATCGTCTTTGTTGTGCTAAGTGTTGTAATTCTCCTCTCCCACTCTTGTACTTCTATGACCTTCAAGGGTCACTCATGTATTAGGTGCTTGGCACTCTCCATCCCCCGGCTTGCCCGGTATCAATGGAAATTATTCAGGTGGGGCTCTCACCCCTCCGGTGATGTCTTAAAAAAAATCAAAATACATGGTCTGCGTGTGCACGTCATGGAAATTCCACGAGTTGGAATTGGCAGCCACTTCTATGTATATGTGTCGCCGCAATGCCAACCTCAACAAGATATATTTTCATTTGGATCGGATATGCATGCGTGCACGCGGCATGTGTGAGTGTGACGTGTGCAGCGCAATACCGCAGAGAAAAAGCGGCGACAAGTCATGGTCAATTTCGGCCCCGCCCCCGCGGCGTCCGGCAACTGAAAGTCCAGTCTTGTACGACTTCCACGACCCTTCTTCCACGCGGCGCCTACCACAAGTAGAAACTTCGTTCTACAGTCAAGCCATTGTCATCAGTGGAGTTTTATGAAAGTTTCATGATATTGAATAAATCGATATAGTCATTATATCAAAACAGAAACTCCTTAAGAGTCAAAAACTGCGAACGAAATGTTTTCTGAGGGATGATCATTTTTTTTAAAACACTGAGGGACGATCGTTAGGCAAAGGCCGCCAAATACAGAGGGCAAGAGAAATTCAATTTCCATGGCGGTCCACCTCAAGGATAAATTTCTTGGCGGTTTGGCCACCGAGGTAAACTACGCCATGGCAAAAATTACAAAAACATAAAGAAAATTAGTGAACCGCCAAGTATATATATTTTCTTGAGGGCCTCAGACCCCAAGAAAATGTGTTACAACCGTCAAGAAAATGTGTCAAGAAAAAGTTTTAAAATCTCAAAAGAAACCTTGAGGTGTGTTGCTTCCTTATTACTGCACCCAAAGTCAATTGTGACTAAGGGGGTGTTTGGGACTACTCTGCTCCCGTTTTTACAGCTCCGCTCCACCAACTTCACCATGGAGCAGCTCCACCGTGGAGTTTGTGGAGCAGGTGGTACTGTTTGGCACACAGCCTAGCTCCAGCTCTAGGAATGGGTTGTTTATATGCAAATGGTCAATTATGCCCCTGATTGAAATTGCAATTGATATTTTCCAAGAAAGATAGAAAATAAATGATATAAAATTAAACAGAGGTCATAATTGTACAAAAACAAAATAATTAAAAAACATTGACATCCATATATATATGCTGCGTATATATACATCCATGTATGTACTATACTCTAAGCGGTTTCGAATGCATTAACCTGACGTGCATAACAGAGAAATAAAAAATATGATCATTGGAAGTCACGTAACCGTATGTGAACATGCATGTTAGAGAAATAAAAGAAAAAACTACAGCCATTAGAATTAATCACGTGTGCGTACGTGAGGTAGGCTCACAGAGGGAGAAAGCGAATCGGTTTTTCATTAATGAGTGGCAAATGTGGGTAATTTCTTTTCAACTCCATGAGGAGGTACAAGAGTCTAAATCCTGGAGCACCTCTTGAGGTGCTCTACAAAAGACGTGGAGTTAGCCTCAAACTCCACATTTTTCTTGGAGCAGAGTTCTTAGAGCTGAGAATGTTTGGCAACGCAGAGCTGGAACCGAGCTACAGAAACGGGAGCGGAGCAGTCTCAAACTCCCCTAAATGGCTGACGCATTACTTCGTATTCATTCAAGTGAATTTTATAATGCATATTTGATATCCTAAACAAATTTAAGTGGAAAAATTGAACTGGAAAGTTTTAAACTTTGATTTGGTCATTTCTTCATCCAAAGTCATTTAAAAATTCATAAATAATATTAATTTTAAAAATAATGATTTTCCACTAAAAGAATTGACATGTGGTGTATGTATCAGAAGACACTGTATCTAGAAAAAACATTCTGTCCAACACAACATTTCTATGAGTGAGTCCAAATAAAAATCTGTCCAATCATTCACCCTTCCTTGTTCTCTCTCCTCCCGTGTACTTCTTCCTCTTCTCCTAATCCTCTCTCCACTCAAATGAGGCACACTCTAGCTGGGGTCTATGTGCGACTAGCGGCGAGCGACTCGGTAGCGGCCATTAGCAAGCAGATTGGGAGCGGGATGGCGGCGGGGCTGCTACTATATATGCAAGCAGGACACATGCGCAGCTGACTCCGGGCGGTGGCATGCGAGGCCCGCAGACCGCTGGCTCGATCTAGGCGACGGTGTAACATCCTGAAATTTTGCCATGTGTTGAAAAATCACTAAAAGTTTGATCTTTTTAAATTTTGCTATAGCTTAAATAAACATGACGCGCATAGGTTTTATTTTGTACCGCCAATAAGATCCACGTAATAGAACCAACCCACATGTGTGATGTTTTGATTGTCGTTGCTTGTGAGTGTCAAACTTATGTGGTACTCTATCCATAGAACCCTCCTTGATTTCAAACCAAACCCATCTCCAAATCTAAGAAATTCTGGGAAATAAAAAAAGGTGTTATTGAATTAGAAAACTCCTTTGGGCTCAAACCTCTCTCCCTCTTCCTTTTGGGCCGTGGGCACAGCCCACCTCTTCCTCCTCCCTTGTCTGTGTGGACCAGCATCAGCCGCTCGGTACAGCTCGAGCAGCCCGCTCTCCTCCTCTCCCTGCTCCCACTGACACGGAGACCCCAGTCATCGGTCTCTCACTCTCTCTCCCCTCCACCGTTTTTTTCTCTACAACCAAGTTAAAAATGTCGGTTTAAAGATTATTATATATTACCAACAAAAGGAGACATTATCAAGTGATGTCGCGGAACAATAGTTAGCACTTTACAAAGTTCATTATAGTATACTTTATTTGTCATGTGACTTCTACAGGTCCGGTGCCGCAGGTTGGCCCTAAGGAAGCTTTGACCCTTTTTGTGTGTATGGAGTCTTCTCAATCGTCCAAAGATTTTTTATGTATTGAGCCTCACATAATCTAGTGAAATTAACATTTTATTCATTCAACTACATTGATTATACGCCTTATGACTAATCTATTCTAATTTACACCTCACTATACCATGTTTTACTTTTCCATATTTGAGTGTAACTTGTGTGTAACATCAGTGTAAATTGCTTTTGAATAGTCATTTTATCAAGCACAATGAACTTTACGTCGTGGTATGGTTATTTACATCAGTGATGGCGCATGGTTAATTGTACCGCACATGTACGTCTTTCTCCCTGCCCATCATCATAATGTTAAGATCGATGATGAATATACTAATAATATATATGATCCTCCCATCGTCCTATATTTACGACTACTACTGCTCGTCAGTTCCAAGAGTGGACTCTGACAGATGAAGCTACCCAACAGAGATCATTGCACTTGTAGATTCTCTTCTCAGACATCAATGCTTACGAGGTAGACTGACTGATTTCTGCTTAACTAATAAAAATCTTTGTAGCCTTGTCCTGAGCCCTACAACTGAGTCAACTTATCTGACTTAGTTCATTGTACCGATGAGAAGCAATCTTCTGCCGTGAGTCAGATCCGTTAGCCGTAGTTGAATGAATTTTACCATGAAAATTACAGACTTACCTGCCCATGCTCCAACTGCATGGACTTATCTTGCCCCTACTTTGTTGTATGTCATTTGAATGTTCGTGAATTCAGCTTCTAGATGAGTGTTAGTTAGTTTGTTTTTTCTTTTGGTTCTATATGAGTTTTACTACAGATGCTATGCTTGTTGGAAAATGATCGTTGGAGAGCCTTGTCATGCATGATGCTTGACCTAGAGAAAAATGAATTAAGGATTTAAGAACCAATGATCTGTTTGTTGAAAAAAGGAGTTTTTATGTGGCTGAAAGCTCTAATATTCATGCTTGACAAAGAGATATCGGATACCCCTAAACAATTAATTTGGCATGTTCTTGAGGGACATGAATTGATGCATTTGCTTACAGCCTGTTTGGTTTGTAGAATGACACCATCCGGAATCATCCGAACCTACATCCGAAGCTGATCAATCCGTTTGGTTTGCGTCATGGACTGCAGCCATCTGTTATCAATACATTCCTCGTAGCGCTTGGATAGGCCAGTAGCAGAGGAACACACTCACTCCTGAAAAAACGTCGGACGAGTGCATGCCGGACCACCCAGCCCCATGACAGCTCAAGTGAATCCCCAAACCAAACATACCATTAATTGTTCTATTTTGTGAATAAATCAATTAAGTTTGTCCTTAATATGGCCCGTAGCGTTAGCATGCACGGTCGATCTATTAGAGGTGGGCAAGCTTGTGTTCGTCGATTCCAAGAGTGGACTCTGTATGTGACAGATGAAGCTTGTCGATAGCGATCCATCCACCATATGCACTAGTGTGCATATACTGCGCCATGATACCTATATAAGGACATGCTTGCCCACCGCTTCCTTCACACACCAACAGATACAGATCGATCGAGTGAGCTACATACTTGCTTGCTTTGCTAAATTCTCACGATGATGAGAGCATTGGCGGTGATGGCCATGGTGGCCACTGCTGCCTTCTTCGCCATGTCCGCGCGCGCCGAGCAGTGCGGTTCGCAGGCCGGCGGCGCGCTCTGCCCTGACTGCCTCTGCTGCAGCCAGTGGGGCTGGTGCGGCTCCACCTCCGACTACTGCGGCGACGGCTGCCAGGGCCAGTGCAGCGGCAGCTGCGGCGGCACCCCGCCGTCCCCTCCCCTTCCCACTCCCACTCCGCGTCCCCGTCCCACCCCTAACCCCCCGAGCGGCGGTGGCCACGGCGGCGTGGCGACCATCATCTCCGAGTCCCTGTTCAACCAGATACTCCTCCACCGCAATGACGCGGCGTGCCCGGCCAACGGCTTCTACACCTACAAGGACTTCCTCGCGGCGGCGAAAGCGTTCCCGGGCTTCGGCACCACAGGCAGCACCGACACCCGAAAACGCGAGCTTGCGGCGTTCCTGGCGCAGACGTCGCACGAGACGACGGGCGGGTGGCCGACGGCGCCCGACGGCCCCTACGCCTGGGGCTACTGCTTCAAGGAAGAGCAGGGCGCCGCGGCGGGGCCGGCGGACTTCTGCGAGCCCAGCACGCAATGGCCGTGCGCCGCCGGGAAGAAGTACTACGGCCGCGGACCCATCCAGATCTCCTACAACTACAACTACGGACAAGCCGGCCAGGCCATCGGTGCCCGGATCCTCGCCAACCCGGACCTGGTCGCCACTGACCCCGTCCTCTCCTTCAAGACCGCCGTCTGGTTCTGGATGACGCCGCAGTCGCCCAAGCCGTCGTGCCACGCCGTCATGACGGGACACTGGACGCCTTCCGGAGCTGACACCGCCGCAGGCTGCTGCCAGGGTATGGCGTTGTCACCAACATCATCAACGGCGGCCTCGAGTGCGGCCACGGCGCCGGTGATAGCCGCGTCGCCGGCCGGATCGGGTTCTACAAACGCTACTGCGACCAGCGCCGGTCCTACGATTTTGAGGGCCCTGGCGAACTCGTCGCGACGGCCCCTCTAGACCATAAAATCTTGTTGTCTTTTTTTCACCTCTCTAGACTATAAAATCTTGTTGTCTTTTTTTTTGCACACCCTGACATATGTTTCTTAAGAAACATTCTAAAATTCTAACAACCTAAATTAGAAGAAAAATATGACTATATGATTACAAAGTACTATATGTCAAGAATACTATACAAATAATTAATTTGGATTATAAGATTATCAAGAAAAAAACACCTAGGCGTCTATGGCCTAGATGAACTGCCTAGTCGACTGGTCGTCGCCGCCGTGGTCTCGTCCTCGTCGATCCCTGGCTGGTCTGGTCGCCGGCTCGCTGCCCTCACGTTGGGACTTGGGAACTCGGGCGTCAGTGACTCGCCGTTGCGATCTCGCGTGTGGCGTCGTAATTTCCAAGTCTGCGATGTGGGGCGAGCAGCAGCGGGCAGCGGCACTACGGCGCAACTCCTGGCTCCTGAAAAAGAAAGAGACCAATCTGATCTTAGCCTCCTTAGGCCGGCCTCCTGGGCAAGAAAGAGCAGAAGCGTTACTTTGGTGATGTGCCTGCTAGCTTCTCAATCATCTTCTCATTATTCATTAAGCCTAATATTTTTTAATAGACTTATTAAGCCTAATAGACTATAGGGGTGGGGGGTTTACAAACCTGGACTTGGGCCCCTCTCCGGCTTGGGCTCTCGGCCGTCGCACACTCTGCCCCTCCCATAGGGCCGGCCCTGACTGCGACTTGCTTGGGGTCAGCTACGGCGACAACTTGGACTGCGGCAACCAGAGTCCCTTCAACTAGATGATTAATATACATCAGCATGCATGCAGTCTTAACTATATATATGCAGTGGCTATATATGTATACAATAAGGCCCTATTTGCCACAACTTCACTTCACTTCACTATAGTGAAGCTATTTTTTTTTCTTCGGCTCCACAAACAGCTCTCTAGATGGAGCTAGAGTCATTTTGGTACCTCGTTGGGCAAAACAGCTCCTTACAGTATACAAAGGAGATGAAAAGACTATATAATACCCTTATATTTTGTATTTTTTCACCGTACCCCTTCTATTTTCTTCTTCCTCCGTCAGGCCACTCTATGAGCCTGCTTCTTCTACCTCTGTTTGGGGTGTACCATGGCGGCCTCCGCCCGCGTCCGCACTGGCACGCCCCGGTGGCCACGGCCAGCCCGGGTGCCCTGGCGGCCGCGCTTGCCTCCGCGTGCCCCAACGGCTGTGGCCAGGCCCCAGTGACACCGCCCATGCTGCGCGTCTCGATGGCTAGGTACCCTGCACCTGTATGCGTCGACTAGGGGCAAACCAGGATTTCATCCATGCTGGTCCCACTAGGCAAGGTGAAGCCAGGTGAAGCCACTTTTTTTTTCTCCATCCCACCCCAAACCCATATGAGAATAGGTTTAAAGGGGCTTTATTAGTGAAACTATTTCATTTTACTCTGTGCGGCAAAAGACGTCGATCTCCGAACCCACATGCATGTAGTATTACCAACACAATAACACTTGATGAGCCAAAAGAAAGAAAAGGTCCGTGGAAAGAACCGGATCGATGAAAGCGAGTAAGTGGCAATATATACATATACTCATGGAAATTCCATGAGAGATGGGAGGAGACAGATAAAATTAAGCTCTATATATACTCCCTCTTTCCCATTGAAAGTGTCGTTTTGGACTTTTAGACTTCTTGTTGGATCAGATATGCAGCGTGCATGCGGCATGTGTGACGTGCAGTGCAGCGCAATCCCATGGAGCGAGAAAAAGCACGCGATGACCAGTCATGGTCATTGTGGCCCCCACCTCCTCCCGGCATAATGTGGCGTCTGGCAACTGAAAGTCCAGTCTTCTACGACGTCTATGACCCTTCTTCCACGCGACACCCACCACAAGTGGAAACTTCGATTCTACACTCAAACCGGTCTCAGTAGGATTTTAAGAAAATTTAATGGTATTAAATAAGTGAACATGACATAGTCACTATATCCAAAGGAAATTCCTTAAGATTCAAAAACCATGAACAAAATGTTTTTTGGGGCACCTATTCAACTTACTTACAAATGAGAGATCCACAATTGTTGGGTAGCACCTTGGGTCCATATACCTAAGCCAGTGGGGCAAAATAATGTTGAAATCGAAATCATCAACTGGGATCTTAGGAAATCATCATTGCCATTCCTATTATTTTTCACCATTTTCAATATGGATCAATATCGGGCATTGTCCCTTTGTCAATACCATACTAGTCATGGATGAAGTTTATAGCATCAACATCAAGCTCATAGTTAACTTCATCACCCTTGTTATATATAGGAGATGGATTGCAAAAGTTAGAAAATATAGGCAACTAAAATCTGATAAAATTAAAAGGTGAACATGTGTAACAATTCTGAGATGACAATACAAATAACCTAAAACTATACAAAATCTAAAGCCTACTAACCTAGAATAATCCAAACAGAGAAATTCTAGTGATGGTTGGCATAATAGCAATAGAAACAAGGTGGCCTATACGACAAAGCGCACTAAAAACAAGACCACATGTGGATCCAATCCACTACATCTCAAATAAGAAAGGAACAGAGCGAGGTCACTATAAAATTCATAGGTAATGATTCAAGATATGCTTCCCAAATTTCAGTTTAGAACTAATACAAGAAAAGAAAAAACTATGAACATTCTAGTAACCCTCAACAAATAGAAAAGAAACATGCATATCATGTCATAAGAAGAATAAAAAATGGATATTTATGTACTTTATAACTCAAAAAGAATAGGTGCTTGTCTAGACGACCATTCTAATAAATAACCAATACCTAGACATGAATAATGGCCAATGACAAATACATAAATAAACACAACCAGCATTTCAGATTTTATTTTTCGTTGATCTGGAGGGCAAGATATAAGTCGTCATCCAACATATAGTTTAGGCAACATCCATACACTTTACAATGTGCCACATAGGATTGCTATGATGTCTAGTGAAATAAAGTAGAAGTAATCAGATTGAAGCGAACACAATGCGGCCAAGCCGTCACAAATCCAAACTCACATCCAACATACACTTGAAGCAAACACAAAATTCAAGACACCGAGTTCTAAGTGAACAACAAAATTAGATACATAACCTAGTCATTTGCAATAAGCAAAATCTTAAAAAAAAACTAAATAGACTAACGACCTACTAACTGTTAGGGACGTGGAAAATAGATATTGTCGAGCTCGAGCAGGTAGACGTACGTGCATTATTACGTTGGTAGTAGGTACAGCTCGCGGTCGCAGGCAACGAGGAGGAGGAGCGTACAGTGGGCGAGGGGGACCTGTCACCCCATTCAATTGCCAAGTCCAGTGTAGTGCCCACGCTCCTCCGCGTCACGTAGCCTTTCGCAGCTTGCATGAACAAGATAAGTGCACGTGATCCATGAGCATGCAAAGGGACCGGAGCCAATTATTGTACTACTAGGTGATACCGCCATCAAGAGGAATTAAATGAGATCGATATGGTACTCCTCGTACTAGAGGAGAGAAAAAAAAAATAAGTGAAGACGGTTTCACGGAGGAGCAGCCACGGGTATATCTGGTGTAGATTCATATATAACACCAGTCCATACGCATGTATATATATGTAACACATGAAAATAACATAATGTTTATCTCTAACTTTTTCTTTTAAATTTAAACAACAGTCTTAGGTGTCTGTGCATGGACACACATGTGAGTAAATGTACAACATGTGCCACAGCTGTTTCACAAGGACCCTAGTTCTACGTCGACGGCTCCTCAGTGCACGGCGGACCATGAGTCGCCTTCGTCGTCGCCTGTACCAGGCACGTCGCCACTTATGGTGGGCGCTGTGGCGCCGACGGAGGATGACTCACCTACTCCTAGGGAGGCCGCGAGGTGGCTGGCCAGGTTCACCAAGGAGATCCTCGTGATGAGGCAGCCACCCATCATCAGTTCCCCTCCCAAGCAGAAGCCGCCACCAAAGCGGGTCTTGCCCCTTAGGAGCAGGCGGATTGCTGCTCAGCAGATGGGCCACATCCCGGCGTCCAAACACGGCGAAGTACTGCTCATGAAGAAGATGGGGTTCTTGGAACCTTTAGCACCGCCTTCCTCTGCGGCCAAACGTTCGTACCACTCCTACTTCAAGGGCGACCTATCGGTTGCAGACGTTGAGGCCCTCGATGACCTGTCCCAGCTTGCAGGGGGATGTTCGGTGAAGCAGCTCGCCGGCCTTCGGCCATGGAGCCATAGGCTGCGCGCATAGTTTAGGTTGATCCTTGTGGATCCCAGGGTTGTCATATTCAAAATGCAGCCCCTTCAAGGTTTCGGTCGGGTCGGGTACCGTCACTCTTGTATTTTATTAAAACTTCTATCTTCTTAATACAATGACACGCAATTCTCTTGCGTATTTGAGAAAAAATAATAATAAAGTGCTACCTTCGTCTTTGAAGGAGTATTATTCTAGGTTTGGACTAAAAAATTGACTAGATTTATAGAAAACAAATCAATATTTTATCTCTAAATAGATTAACTAAAAATGTTTCATAATTTATTCAATACAAGACCTATTGCACCTTATAAATACTAGTATTTTTTTATATTTGATTATATCTGAGGTTTATTGAGTTGTAACAAAGGTGTAATCGAGATGGGATCCTCCATTGTGCCAGCCTGCCCTGCTGCGTGTATATATATAAGGGCATGCTCTCCCTCCGCTTCTGGCACACACAAGGCCATGATGAGAGCACTGGCACTAGTGACCGTGTTGGCCGCGGCGTTCGCCGTGTCCGCTCGAGCTGCTCAGTGCGGCGAGCAAGCCGACGGGGCGCTCTGCGCGGACTGCCTCTGTTGCAGCCAGTGGGGATACTGCGGCTCCACCTCCGACTACTGCGGAGACGGCTGCCAGAGCCAGTGCACCGGCAGCTGCGGCGGCAGCACCCCGCCCCCACCCCCTCCAGGGCCTCCCCCTCCCACTCCCACCCCTAACCCCCGAGCAGCGGCGGCGGCGGCGTGGCGTCCATTATCTCAGAAGCTCTGTTCGAGAGCATGCTGAAGAACCGCAACGACGCCGCTTGCCCAGCTCGGGGCTTCTACACGTACGACGCCTTCATCACCGCGGCGGACGCCTTCCCCGGCTTCGGCACCACGGGCGACACGGAGATCCAGAAGCGCGAGCTCGCCGCGTTCCTGGGGCAGACGGGGCACGAGACCACGGGCGGGTGGCCGCAGGCGCCCGACGGCGCCTTCACCTGGGGCTACTGCTACAAGGAGGAGCAGGGCGCCACCGACGACTACTGCGACATGGAGGGCGACAAAGCCCAGTGGCCGTGCGTCCCCGGCAAGAAGTACTTCGGCCGCGGGCCCATCCAGCTCTCCTACAACTACAACTACGGGCCCGCCGGGCAGGACCCCACCATCGGCGAGGACCTGCTGAGCAACCCGGAGCTGGTGGCGTCGGACGCCGTCGTCTCCTTCAAGACGGCCATCTGGTTCTGGATGACGCCGCAGTCGCCCAAACCGTCGTGCCACGACGTCATCACCGAGCAGTGGACCCCCTCGGCCGCCGACGAGGCCGCGGGGAGGCTGCCGGGCTACGGCGTCATCACCAACATCATCAACGGCGGCCTCAAGTGCGGCCACGGCTACGACGCCCGTGTTGCCAACCGGACCTTCTTCTACACCAGCTACTGCGACATCCTTGGTATCAGCTATGGCGACAACTTGGACTGCTACAACCAGAGTTCCTTCGAAAGCACATCCCTTGCTGGAACTACTACTGCTACCTTGGAGCATCTCGCTGACGCGTAAATAACGGGGCATAGTAGTGATAAGAGCTACGTACGGCAGGCAGCATGCCCATAATAATGTTATGATGGAGACGTCAGAGCGTATGCAATATCCATCCCTATCGAATTTGCCCATGGAATAAATAAACACAAATTGTTATAAGCGATTCCGTATTCAACATTATAAGCAGTCCTAAGAATTTCAGAAAAACAAAATTTCTGCATTATATACTGTGCTATAAATTCTATCGTTATTCTGTCAGAACGCAAAGCTTGTAGACCGCCTATAGAAATTGCTACCACCGGACCTTCTCACGCCTTTGTTGGGGTTAAAAGGTTAGGACCACACACCAGCAAAGACTAGCACGTTAGCGGTCGCAATCAACCTTGATTGTAGCAAGAACGCAGCGGATCGGCGAAACCAACAGAGAGGTCGGTTAGACCGATGTTGAGGCAGTTCTTCGCCTGGTAGACTCCCGAACAATATAGGGTTTTGCTTGCCTTGTTTTCCCTAAACGAGGGTAGTTGATCTGTGGTTTGCCAGGCTATATCATTACAATTCAGGTGGGAAGATGCTCTGCCCCCTTTGACCATCCAAAAAAAAAGGAAAAAATTAAAATGGTGGACTGCATGTTCAAAGCGCCGAGTTCTCTCTTGTGTTGCAGGAAAACCTTGCTACTGTACAAAGCAAAATCCCCACAACCTCTCAAGCTGGCGCAACCATGGCACCACTCACGGTAACTTAATCTTAATGGCATGGATGACAGCGCAACCTAGCTGTTAATGTACTTTTTGCTTATTCCATGTATGTGTATTTCTAGCTCATCAGTATATATATGATGCCATCCAAGATACTCATACTAAGCTTAGCTAGCTCTGTATGCAGTGGCGGAGTCCAGATTTTGCGGCAGGGTATTCCATAATTTTTTTTTGCAATGCAAGTATATTGGACAATACGTCTGTAACAATAATCAAAGTGCACTAATGACCATTAACAAATCCACACAGTAATACCCAAAGTACAAATTGTTAACATAGTGGCATTGTAGCAGATCTCTAATAATTTAGAAAGGTTATAAAAACGTAAAGGCTAGCTATTACAATTTTCAGCTTTACAGCTTTTGCAGCTTTCTCCCATAATGCAAATATGCTAGTGCTTACATTACAATTTACAAAGAATAGAATGTAAAAAAAGCCAAACAAAGTAGCAAGCAACCAGTGGACAAGAGCAGCAAGAACAAATGAATTAAAGGAGAAAATGGAATCTTTACCAGGTGCAGTGGTGCCAACTGCCTACGGATCTCAGACAGCTCTAGTGCTTGACTGCAGTCCCCTACTTCTCTGTATCGTTCCAATTTTATCAGATGTCGCCAGCCGCCACCGCCGAAAGGCTGAAGCCGCCAAGCGAGAACCAACCGCTGGGTGCAGGGGGCCGAGTCGTTGAGTCTGAGTGAGCCCGGGGGCCGGAGCCGGCTGCTGCCCTCCGCCACTGCGATGCGCTGCTGGCCACTGGCCACTGGCTGCTGCCGCAGCAGCAGATCGAGATGTGCCACCACCGCTGCCCGATGGATTGGGACAGGAGTCGCAACTTGGGAGATGCAGTCTCTTGTGGTCTATACGCACGCAGCTGGCCGCTTGAGCCTTGACCACGATCACGGTTGGTTTGTTGGCTTTTGGTCCAATTAGAAAATAGGCTACACATGTATATTATGTATATTTATTTTTTGCACCTAAATCTTGGGTATTCCAATGAATACCCAGGCATACCCCTGCTGCCGCTGCCCATGTCTGTATGCATGTATCTCGCTAGGTAGCCATCTCTACACGTACGCGACTACGTACATACAACACGCGTATATATATATATGCTGTAAATTAAAACTATATACTGTTACTAATTTACTATGTAGCTAGGTCTCTGTAACTATATAGTTATTTGATTGAGAATCCAAGATATATATATGGATTGGTTAAAAGTTGAGGACGCTGGCGTAGTAGGGAGACCAGTTCTCCATCCATGGGCTCCGCAGCTGCGTCAGGAAGGGGTCCTGCATCCACTCCTGCTGCACCGGCTGCTGCTTCGCCACCTCCAGCTGCGGCAGGCTCAGCATCGCCGGCCTCATCAGCGCCGCCGCCGGCAGCGGCTCCGCCACCTCCTCTTTCTTCATGCTCATCACAGGTGGTGGTGAGATGCCCACGGGCATCATCATGATCTCCCCTCCCTGCTGCTTCTGGGGATGGGCCACCCCCGCCGCAGCCGCCGCCGTCTCGTGGTCCGACGACGACATGGAGTCGGCGGGCGAGCCGGTGTTGTGAGACGCGGACGCGGACGGCGTGGCGGTGGCGCGCGCCAGCTCCTCCATGGCCACCCGCTGCTCCAGCTCCTTGAGTGACACAGCCTTCCGGTAGATCTTGCACAGCACGATGTCCTCCTGCACACGTTACATACATATAAACTGATTAGGACTTGCACTATACTATGGACTGAAATAATTAATTTAAACGTTGCTTTCATGCTGCGCCTGACAAAGTAAATATCTGTAGCTAGCTAGCTAGGTGTCCTACTTTTCAAAGCACGCGCGTGACTACTGACTACTACTACCTCGGAGTCAAAGTCAACCATTTCACACACTCCACATGTATATACACTCTGCACACTAATTGACCTGACCTAAATACATCTGGAATTACTTCTATTGTAGAAGAATGAATTAACGAAAATGCAAACTAAACTAACTAAAGGCCCTTTTTGGATTATTAGTGGCGTGCTAATAGTTAACAACTAGACCTAACCGTTGAAGATCCAAGTAGGGCTGCTAATACAGACCTCAAACTACTAGCAGTTGGATATGCTAACAATTAGTTCATCAATCGGTAGAGAGGTGCTAATACATATTAACAATTCTTATATATCTCCAACCACCTATTACCAGTTGGATTAGTTAGTAGATTTAGCTATTATTAGCACCAGTGGATGCTAATAAAGACGGATTAGAGCCTATTTTGGGCGGATTAGGCCCGACTAACAACTAGTCCTATTAGCTTCTATGAGCGACTAATGGACTGACAACTAGTCAATGACTTGTGGAGTAACAATTAGCCTGCCTGTTTAGATGCTTTGGATCTAAAATTTAGTTAACTAGTTGTTTTTCTATGGATCAAACAGGTCATGCATGCATGTACTACGTACTTAGATACGATGTAGGATGTCGATGTATACCTTGGGCGACTTGTTGGCGGAGGCGGCCGCCGATGAGTCGCCGGCTGCATTGCAGCAGGTGGTAGCGTCGGGGAGGCGATACTCGTTCATGACCCAATCGGTCTTGGTGCCACGTGGCGCGCGCCCCTCGTAGTAGACGAGCGTCTTCTTGAGCCCGATGAGGCGCTTGGGGTCAGCGGCGCACCGCACGGCGCGGTCGGACCCCGTGGCCTTCCAGAACCCGCGCTCCGTCGTGCGGCTAGGCCGACCGCCGCCGGAGCCGGAGCCGGAACCGGAACCGGCCTGCTTGGCCGCCCGGCCGCCGCCGTCGCGGGGCACGAAGAAGTACCACTCCCGCTCGCCGATGCGCGCCAGGCCCGGGAGCTCCCAGGGGTCGTGCCGGTACAGGTGCACCGTGGGGATGATGTCGAACTTGAGCTTACGCCCGTGCGCTACCTGCGTCAGGTAGAACTCCAGCAGCTCCTCCTCCGTCGGGTGGAACCGGAACCCCGGCAGCTCCAGCTCCGCCGCCCCCGCGCCGCCAGATGACGGCGGTGACGCGCCACGCCGCTGCTGCTCCGCCATGGATTGTTGCCTTTGTTGGTTGCTGCTCTGGCTGCTTGATGGATCGATGATGGAGATGGGCTGCTGATCGAGAGCCGGATGCATGAGAGGAAAGAGCTGGGTTCCCTCTTCATATATAGGCCGGCGGCGCGCGTAGCTGGGGAGGAGACATGACACGATGGCGTCATGGAGAGAGTGAGATGGGAGGAAAGTGTGTGTGTGTGGGTGATGCGCTCTCGTCTCTTTCCCAGCGAGTCTTCTCCTGCGTCATACTAGCTGACTTTTATTATTACTGCCCCAATGCCAAAGGTAGTGTCGTCTCTGTGTGTGGAAATTAAGACTTGCTTTGCTTGGAATTATTCTTCATAGCTGGCTGCTTAGTGCTCATTATTTTACAGATATATGCAGTACTTGCTAGGGGAGCTGATTAATTAGCTTTGTGGGACTGTCAGTATCTAATATAATGACAATATTATAATCTAGGAAAGACTGATTAATTTATTTATATATCCTGTAACCAATTGACGAGGATGTGGACCAGTACTATATATCAGTACTGGTTTCAGAGTTGTGTTGGCCATGCACGATGAATCATTTAATCTCTCCAGCAAAAGGAAAATATAATGATCCATGCTGGAGTATTTACTACTCTCTCGGTCCCTAAATAAATAGATTTCTAGTGTTGTCTTAAGCAAAACTTTTAAAGTTTTGACTGAATTTCTAGAAAAAACCGTTAAAATTTATGACATCAAATTAGTACCATTAGAGATATACCATACAATATATTTTCATAGTAGGCTTATTTTATGTCATAGATGATGTTGCTCTTTTCTATAAAGTTAATTAAACTTAAGATAGTTTGACTTGCACGGATCCTAGGAATTGATTGATTTAGAGACGGCGGAAGTATTTATTTAGCAAACGGAAAATAGTTTTTTCTAGAATTTTTTGTGTAAATTAAAAAGTTAAAAACGGATGCTCAAAGTTGCTATAATAAATAATTGATCATGTCATATTTTAGTTTATTTAAAAGAAAATGTCAAGTCTGGAGAGCACACTGTGTGGTGTATCAACAGAAAATTTAATTCTTCCATTCTGAAAAAACAGTCGTATGATATTTAATTCGTTCAAAATAAGTACAACTGATTGGTGCTACCAACACACAACTGGTGAACTGGAGTGGTGCACATGTACAAAAAAAAAGATGGGACCTCCGATCCTGCAGATAAAGAAGTGAGTGGTTGCAAGCCTGCAAACTGGTCTGAGACGACTTGGTCCATTGGTGCACACTAACTAAATTATTCAGAGTACGCGTCTGCACTGCACTGCAATTAGAAGTAGCTTTTCTTAATTTATGTGCATGCAGTTGTGATCAGATTGGGCACCCGTAGCTTTCTCAAAGGATACGGAGAGAATCATCTCTGACTGCCTTAATTAACTACTGTGTACCATCATTCTTGACCTTGACCATGCCATATGTTAATTAATTCCTATGTTTAATGCCTTTTTTTAGCACTGATAAACCTTTAGGTCACTTGCTACAACTGCACGCTTTTCTTGAAAAATAAACATGATTGTCTTTTTTAAAACATAACACAAGCACAGCCGCTTAGATATATATACACACTCACTCGTATGAACACACGCATACACACTCTATCCCTGTAAGCACAAGACTAGGTTGAATTAGCACACCTCAAGATTAACGAAGGCATCATATACGCATCACTGTTAATAGGCGCGTTCGTCTACAAGAACAACGGAATAAACATGATCGCTGATTACTTATTCTCTTCCTGTTGCTAATGAACGCATTATTGTCTTATAAGTATTTGAGGTGTGCCCCACTAACCATGTTTATTTTTTTCCATCTCCTTGAAACCTGACCAGGTCATATTTGAACTACCAAAAAATGTATGGATCATGGAACTAAGTATGGTAATGGTATTGCTTCAAAAAGTTGTCTGTCGCTGTAGAAGATACCCCTCACTCTGCATAGCCACAGCTTTACATGTACAGTTCCTTTCGATAGATGGCCTTATTTGCTTTGACACAAGACGTACGTGTTGAATTGAAGTGGTAAAACCTACAAAACAGTTTATTTGAAAATACATAATTCCAGGAAGCCTAGTAGGGAAAATACAAACAAAGAAAAACCATCAGTTTTCCACAAGACAGACGGACAGATGGAGTGTTTTGACGCGCTGACAGTTGAATTCCTTGCGTGGCCAAGACTTTCACAAGAAATCCCAAGCTCAGGACGACACTACTGCATTACCATTGCATGGTGATGCTGCTCTCTTGGCATACCTCCAAGCCTTTGTTTTGTCGTCCCTCTGAAAAGAAAACCGCGTGTTGAATCGTTCCAAGTCCTGAAATGATTCTCCCTTTTGACGAAACTCCAAAGAATTAGTTACTTTCTAACAGGAAATCATTGCATTTAAGAGAATTTATCAGGCGGCGACGGCGGCTGCTGCTGCGCAAAAGAGACTAATGGTTGGCTAAAGTGGTTGCAGTTTTCAGGCACCTTACCATTAGCATGCAACTGTGGACCTGCACCTGCCTGGGTCACGCACGTATTACACCACTAGTACACATGTCCAAATCAGAGCAATAACCTTTCGTCTTTAATTTGCACCTTTAATTTAATCTGTGACTTCCTATGAAGCAACCTTAGTTTGCAGTCAGGGAAATAAGAATGGGTAAGTGGTGTAAGCAATATTAACTGATTATATTTCTAGTGTTTGATTGACAGAATTCAGCAATCACTCCAAATTTGACCCCAGGGAAACAAAATCTCCAGTAAGTTTGCAGTCATATCAGAACAGCTTTATTTATCTATCTCAGCTATTCTTTTTTTTATTTGTGCGTATGCTTTAAAAGGAATTATTATACCATCAACAACACAGGAACAGTATCATAGAGTATTACCTACTAGTGCTTCTGAGTGTGACAAGCGTGGACTTGTCTGGTGCTAGGAGACTGGAGACAAAGGGTGAGCTAGCTGTACCATATGAATCAAGAAAGCAAGACCTGGAAATGGAACGGAGCTGGGGCCATCCCATCCATCCGTCCGTCCCTGTCGCTTGGACCCGTTCTTGGATGCACAAGTCGTTGCTGGTCGATGGATGTTGCCTCTTGCCGGGGAGTCAAGTCCATGGTTGCATTGGATTGCGTTCCATTCCTTTCCACCAGTGACATTCAGCAACACACAAAGGCCACAAGATCTGATCGATCTGAGGCTTCTTTGA
This sequence comes from Saccharum hybrid cultivar R570, assembly GCA_038087645.1. NCBI lineage: Eukaryota > Viridiplantae > Streptophyta > Magnoliopsida > Poales > Poaceae > Saccharum > Saccharum hybrid cultivar. The sequence continues at coordinate 63,935,040 of JAQSUU010000259.1, forward strand.
AGCAGTCCAAGTCTTTTACTCTAGAGAGATAGATAGATAGATGATGCTTACTGGTAGCCTATCATTCTTCTAGCTCTGTGCTGGAGAGAGAGAGAGAGAGAGAGAGAGAGAGAGAGAGAGAGAGAGAGCAAAAAGGAAGAAGCTGCTGTTGGTGGGTAAGTCGCCTCAGTGCTAGTGGTGGTATTATGACGTTTCATGAGTTGGAAGACCTGGAAGAAGAGGTCGTTAGTGATCCATCTTTTTGTTGAAAGATCAAAATATAGTATTATGACGCATGAAAATATGCCTGCGTGACGCCGGCCAGACCCTCGGTGGAGCTGACCTGACCTGACCTGACCTGCCAAACAGCTGAAATCAAATGTGAACTAGACAGGGAACAAGGATGAAAGAAGCTTCCTTAACTTCATCTTCAGTTTTAGTACTGCAGACTGACAGTATATGTTCTATATCTGCGCATTGGCATCTAATATCAAAATCTTCATCAACTTAGGAAGTACAAAGTACAAGAAACCCCAAGTTTTTATTCTGGACAGGAACTGGTCCTTTACATACTGGGCACATTTAGCCATATACCCAATAGATAGTCAAGATCCAGGTGAGCCCAGGCCATGGCTCCTCTGTCCATACACACCATCCATCCCTGATTATTCTTCTTTAGAAAACTATACAAGCAGTGCTTGCTCAGTGATGACACCAGTCATCTACGAGCTACAGGAAAGGACCGTTACAAGGGCACCAGCGGCTAGTCCAGTAAAGCAGGACTATTAAGAGGGCGCTGGCAGCCAGTCCAGTCCTGATCAAGGACTTCTGGCTTCATTTGGTGTTTTTATTGGATGACTGGCGCGCAAACTTCCATCCCTTCTTGCTTGAATCGTCCTTCTTGCCACCAAACGCTGCCTCCTTGTCTTCTTTAGTAGCTGTAGAAGTTTTGACAGGGGTAGCATCAACATCGATGATCTCTGGAGAAGTCTTTCTAGAACTAGTTGTCTCTGCTTTCGCTTTAAGCCGTTCAGCCTCTTCATCTACACGGTAATAAGCCTGGTAGCAGAATGATTTGTCAGGGGGGCTGATATTGCACTGTGACTGATAGATTCTAGTTCATTAGTTCAGTTGAGAAGTAGCTAATAAGTGAACATTACCACACAAGTGCGGGGTGGAGAAAGGACTTTGAATGAGTTTGGCCGGTTGTTGAAGTTTGTTTCAGGCACCCCTGGTATCCCTTCAGGCGACGTGAAGTGATCCACGTCGTGGCCAACCTGTGTCACAACATCGATGAATCTTGCAAACACGACATCCTGATACAATTCTCATGGCCCCAACTACAGGAGTAGGAAAAAAACATCTTTCCAGTATATATCATCACTACTTACTCTTCCATGTCCACCAAAGACCAAAGCATCAGAGTCCAGGGCTACTCTGTATTTCCCAGGCAAATCGCATCCAACTTTGTAACTGCATATTAGTTGCAAAGTAGAGAAGGGAGTAAGCAGTAAGCACACTAGACCACAGGCAAAAGGGACTTTGAAAAGACAGATTACAACTGGTAACTTACCCCTCATAAGTTTTCTTGGGATGAAAATTGAAAACAAAAACTAAATCTCCACGTTCAAAGACAACAACCTGAAACAAAGTAAAAATAAATTGAAAATAATGTTTTGACAAACCAAACTATTTGAATCAAATGGCTAGGGTTTCAGAAAACATGCATTCCTAAATTGAACTCACCTTAATCGGCAAAATACAGCACACAAGCTAGAGTTACTACTCTTCCTAAGAAACAAACAAATGTCATAACACTCTCATACTAAGTATTCTCAAGCCCTTACCTTTTTCTCATCATTCATGTCGCTTACAATCTGCTTTGATGACGAAAGGAAGGAAAATCTCTCATCGAGCGCATTCATTGCTTGATCAAACGCATTCATGTACTGTTCAGCATTAGAGCAAGGAGAAAACAATAATATGTTAGCTGGGATAAACTGTAAACTTGAACTATAGAAAAACAGAAAAAAAAACAGCCATTCACTTGGATACATAGTTCACCATATGCTGTAAAAAAAAATTATATATTAACAAAACAACAAATCATTGAGAAGTATATTCCTAGGTCTGCAAAGTTAAGAAAATGTCATACCAATCAATGCATTGAAATTACTTTTATTCAACAATGGCAATACATAAAGCCAGGTCAACAAAATGGTAGGTTTACACAGGCCAATCCAACCAGTCTATTGAGTAACAAGTACAGGGTTGGTGCAGTTTAACTAGGGCAGTGGGGCAGCAAAACAAAGTGTGGAAAAGCATATTTCAATCCAGCTCAACGCAAAAGTGCGACAGTAGTATGGAACTCTCATCTAGCTAGTATCAGAGACAGTGATACAAAGGAAAAGTTAAATGTCAAAGAGAGCTAGAATGATGCCTGAACAAAAAAAAAACTATATAAGGGTTGTATTCATAGACATAACCTTGTACCGCAAGTGATCAGTATCCACAAGGCTCCACTGACGTCTGCATTTATCATAGCTCCAGTTGTTCCCTTCTCTTGGAAAGTCAATCCATTCTGGGTGACCAAACTTGAAGAGAATTGCACGTCAATTAAAGACACTACAAATAAGAAGGAATATATGCAGCGGCCCATTCTGTAAGATCAATTCTCATGTGTAAAAGTATAAATAGCATATGAAAAATAGAGGATCAACCCTAAATGCTGAAACATCAAATAGACAAAATAGAACAGGTTTACGAAGGCTTATTAATGGGAAAAAAATTTAATAGACCAAGATTTCACCTCATTCCCCATAAAATTCAAGTAGCCATCACCTCCAAGGGCCATTTTGATGAAGTGAATCATCTGGAGTGTATAGAGCACAATAAGCAAGCTATATTAAGAGGAGGGAACGCATCCAAGAATTATATGAAACCAAGTTCAACCAGAACTTGAGGAGAAATGGAACCTTTTGGAGTGCAATCCCTCGATCAATTGTAGGTGAAGCAGGCTGCAAGTCTGACATGCCAGTTGTTGGAATGAGTGGACTAGATTAATTAGGCTAACCCTAGAGGGGTAGCAATATAGGGTAGCATACATGGGCCTCATGGGCCAAGCCACATGGGCCACAGACATATACTCCAACACCCCCCCGCAGTCTGAGCTACCGACGCAGCGGAGTCAGACTGTACACCAGGAAAAGAAAATACACACGAGTCCCCCCACAGACTCAACTAGCCACTGGTGATGTTGAGGCTGGAGCGAAATGCGGTGAATGTCGACGACGGGAGGCCCTTGGTGAAGATGTCGGCGAACTGGGACGTCGTAGGTACATGTAGGACTCGCACCTCGCCGATGGCCACCCGATCACGGACGAAGTGAAGGTCAATCTCCATATGCTTGGTCCGCTGGTGCTGCACGGGGTTGGTGGAGAGGTAGACTGCACTGACGTTGTCGCAGTAGACAAGCGTGCTCCGGAGAAGAGGGTTATGGAGCTCGGCCAGGAGCTGTCGGAGCCAAGAAACCTCGGCCACGCCATTTGCCACGGCGCGGTACTCCGCCTCGGCGCTGGAGCGGGAGGCCACCTGCTGACGCTTGGACGACCAGGACACCAGGTTGCCGCCCAAGAAGACAGCGTAGCCGGAGGTGGAGCGCCGAGTGTCCGGACATCCGGCCCAGTCAGCGTCAGTGTAGACAACCATCTCAGTGGAGGAGGATCGCCGGTGAAGGAGCAGGCCGTAGCCCACAGTGCCGCGGAGGTAGCGGAGGAGACGCTTGAGGGCAGTGAGGTGGGGCTCCCGCGGATCATGCATATGAAGGCACAGCTGCTGAACCGCATAAGTGATGTCCGGTCGAGTGAAGGTGAGGTACTGTAGAGCACCAGCAAGACTCCGGTACGCGGTGGGATCAGACACCGGGTGCCCCTCAGCCTCAGATAGCTTACCCTGCGTGTCAACTGGAGTGGAGCAGGGTTTGCAGTCTGTCATCCCCGCTCGCTCAAGGATGTCAAGAGTGTACTGCCGCTGGTGAAGAAGGAGTCCAGCAGGATGAGGCGCAACAGTGACCCCAAGGAAGTGATGGAGCACACCCAAATCCTTCATAGCAAATTCCCGCTGAAGAGAGGTGATGATGCGGCGAAGGAGGGACTCACTGGAGGCGGTGAGGACAATGTCATCAACATAGAGCAGTAGATATGCAGTCTCAGCTCCATGGTGGAAGATGAACAGTGACGTATCGGACTTGGCCTCCACAAACCCCAGTGAGCGCAGAAAGGCAGCAAAGCGATGGTTCCATGCCCTGGGAGCCTGCTTGAGGCCGTAGAGAGATCTGTTGAGCCGGCAGACCATGTCAGGACACGAGGAGTCAACAAACCCGGCCGGCTGACTGCAGTAAACTGTCTCAGTGAGAAGACCATGCAGGAAGGCATTCTTGACATCCAGCTGATGCACGGGCCAGGAGCGAGTGAGGGCGAGAGAGAGCACCGTGCGCACTGTAGCCGGCTTCACCACTGGACTGAAAGTCTCATCGTAGTCAACACCAGGCCGCTGAGTGAAACCCCTGAGAACCCAACGAGCCTTGTACCGCTCAAGAGTGCCGTCAGCCCGGCGCTTGTGTGTCCAGATCCACTTGCCGGTGACGACATTGGAGCCGGGTGGACGAGGCACCAGATCCCAGGTCCGGTTGGCGAGGAGAGCCGCGTACTCCTCTTCCATCGCGCGACGCCAGTGAGGGTCCAACAAGGCCTCACGGACAGAAGAGGGTACCGGAGAGGCCTGCGAGTCCACGGGCGTCGCCGCGAGAGCCGGTGGTGGCAGGGTCCCTGCCGCGTAGCGCGTCACCATAGGGTGAACATGACGCGGGTGTCGGTGAAGCAGCGGGGGGTGGTACACCGGCGTCGCGACACGGGCAGCCGGGAACCGCGGCGGCGGTGTCGGTGTCGCCGGCGGAGAAGAAGCAGTCGGGCACACCGGCGAAGGAGCCACCGGTGTAGACGTAGGCGGCGGCTCCGGGCGTGCACGTCGCTGGTAGACGAGCACCGGCTGGGCGAAGCGCGCAGGTGGTGCCGGAGTCGACGACTCGGACCCCACGTCCGGCGTAGGAATGGGGGCCGACCCGGAAGGCGCACGGCGCTGGTAGACGAGCGCCGGCTGAGCGAAGCGCGCAGGTGGTGCCAGGGGCGACGGCCCGGGACCTGCCTCAGGCGTAGTGACGGGGGCCGGCTCGTGAGGTGACCCCGCTAGGCCCGGACAGGTGGTGTCACCGGCGGGCGGCGAGCGAGGGCACGGTCCCGGCGAGGGGCACGGTGGAGCAGTACCTGTGGGAGACAACCGAAAAGGTGGCTCGACCACCGCGTCAGTGGGAAAAAAAGAGAAGAGGTCAAGATCAGGGGTGGACGTGGGAGTAGGGGTGGAGGAGAAGGGGAAGACAGACTCATCAAACACCACATGGCGAGAGATGAGGACCCGACGAGAGGTAAGATCATAGCACCGGTACCCCTTATGATCCGGGGAGTACCCAAGGAAGACACAGAGAGTCGAACGAGGTGCCAGTTTGTGGGGAGCGGTAGCTGTGGTGTTAGGGTAACACGCACACCCGAAGACGCGAAGGTGGTCGTACCGAGGAGGGGTACCGAACAGGGCATGGTGTGGCGTGGGAGCTGGGCAGGCAGCGGAAGGAAGGCGGTTAAGAAGATAGGTGGAGGTGTGCAAGCTCTCAGCCCAGAAGCGCGCAGGGAGGGACGCCTGAAGCAAGAGGGTGCGCATGGTCTCGGTGGTGGTGCGAATCATGCGCTCAGCCTTGCCGTTCTGGGAGGAGGTGTACGGGCAAGACATGCGTAACTGGACACCATGAGAGAGAAAGAAGGCACGGGAGGCGGAGTTATCGAACTCACGACCATTGTCACACTGGACGGCCTTGATGGTGAGGCCGAACTGTGTGGACACCCAAGCGAAGAAGTGGAGAATGGCGGGGAAAGCTTCAGACTTAGCACGAAGAGGAAAAGTCCAGGAGTAATGAGAGAAATCATCAAGCAGCACAAGATAGAACTTGTAGCCAGAAATGCTGATGACAGGAGAGGTCCAGAGGTCGCAATGTACAAGATCAAAGATGTGAGCCGCCTGGGAAGAAGAACGAGGAAAAGGAAGACGGACATGACGGCCCAACTGACACGCATGGCACAAATGCTCATCGTGAGTCCGAGGACACCGAATGTCAGAACTACGACTGAGCTGCAGCAGGGCATCACGACCAGGATGGCCGAGTCGCCGGTGCCAAGTGGTGGAGGAAGTAGTGGTGGCGAAAGCAGCTGACAAAGGGGTCGGCGAAGGAGACGCTGGGAAGCGAAGGGTGTATAGGGGCCCCGTGCTGTCACACCGAAGCAGAGGACGGCGGGAAGCCAAATCTCTAACAGTGAGACCGGAAGAGTCAAACTCCACAGAACAGGAATTGTCAGCAGTAAACCGACGAATAGAAAGAAGGTTGTGAACCATAGAAGGTGCCACAAGAACATCAGGAAGACGAAAGGAGCCATGAGCGCCGGCGGCACCCACGGACGTGACAGGAAGGCAAGACCCATTAGCGACCATGATGGACGACGGGTGAGAGGAAGAAGGAAGTTGAACGGAAGAGAGAATAGTGGGGTCGGGAGTGGTATGGTAGGTGGCACCCGAATCGGCGATCCACTGTGGGCCGACAGGAGTTCTCGGGGCCATCGTGCTGCAGGAGTGTGTCAAGGCCGCCGAGGCCCAGCCCGCGCCAGAGGTGAGCGGCGCTAGGGGATGGCCCGCCGGGGCGGCCGGGAAAGCCGCTGCCGCGGGTGCCCAAGCCGTAGGGAAGAGGGGCGCGGAGGCGGAGGGGGTCCAGCCCGGGCCAAGGGCAGCACCGAGGGCGAGGGGCAGGCGCGGCCCAGAGGCGGCGGGCAGCACGCCAGTGGCCGGCCACGCCGCGGGTGATGGAGGAGCTGCGGCCGGCTGTGGCTCAGGGACGGCGGCAGGGAACCCGCCAGGGGCCGGCCATGCCACGGGAAAGGGAGGAGCAGCGGCCGGCGGTGGCGCGCTGGGACCCGCAGCCGCGCCAGGGGCCACCAGCAGCGGCTGGGCGGGTGCAGGGGGGCCACCAGCTGCCGGCGGCATCAGGGAAGAGGCAACTGCCGCATCTGGGCGGGCGGCGCCTGGGAACGCAGCAGCGGCCAGGGCGGCGGCAGAAGGAGATGCTCCGACGCCTGGCAGAGCACCAGGGGATGCGGTGGCTGGCAGAGCGCCAAGGGAAGCAGGGGAGGGGCGGCGGCTGGCAGAGCGCGGCGCAGGCCCTCGAGGCGCAGGCCAGATCGCAGCAGGGAGAGGAGCAGTGGCTGGCGGCCCTCCAGAGCGCGGCGCAGGGACTCCAGGCGCAGGCCAGATCGCAGCAGGGAGAGGAGCAGTGGCTGGCGGCCCTCCAGGCGCAGGCCAGAGCGCAGCAGGGAGAGGAGCAGTGGCCGGCGGCGCCCAGGGGAGGTCCGCGCCCGCGCCAGGTGGGGCCCAGGCGTGGCCCGCACCTGCGCCCGAGGGGGCCCCGGCGGTCGGCGGCTCCAAGAGGTGGCCCGCAGCAGCACCGGTGCTGGCGGCGCCAGGAAGGGCGGCAGCGGCGCCAGCAAGGGGGTCCACAGGGCGCGGCGCAGGGGGGGAGGCAGCTATCCGGGCCCAGGAGGTGGGGTGGGAGAGGGGAGGGAAGTTGAGGAAGAAGGAGGAAGGGGGAGGCTCAGCCATGGCCAGCCAGGGAGGGCGGCGGCGCCGCCTGGCTGCCTGGCGGCGGCTGGAGGAAGAGGGAGGGAGGGAGAAGGGAAAATCAGGCTCTTGATACCATGTTGGAATGAGTGGACTAGATTAATTAGGCTAACCCTAGAGGGGTAGCAATATAGGGTAGCATACATGGGCCTCATGGGCCAAGCCACATGGGCCACAGACATATACTCCAACACCAGTGTACATTTCCTTGTCCATCAGAAGAAATGCTATAGTTTTGTCACCAACGATAGACTGAAAATTTGCAAGATAGACTGAAAATTTGCATGATATTAATTTGCAAGATAAACGGGTCATATATAACTTCAAATTCTTAGGCATGCTTAGGTTAGGAGGGCCTAAATTTTTATGAATAATTAATGCATTTACTAGCAATCAGGATAGAAATGTGATGAAATATAGTACTGTCTAATTAAAAGATCCTTGCCCCACGTGTTGTCTACCCCACAAGGAAATAAAATACTTTGCTGCATCCAACTATACTTCCTTATAATATAATGCAAGCTACCTGATCATGGCTCTCAGCATATGCAATGCATTTTTCAGTATATCTCCTGTTAGTCAAAGTATGCGCTATTTCACCCATCGACCACTCAGAGTCATCTTTATTCTTCAGGTAATCAATCCATCTATCAGGGATAGCCATTGCCAGGCGATAGTCAAACCCAACCCCACCTTCATCAACTGGCCAGCAAAGGACTGGCATGCCTGAAACATCTTCAGCAACAACAGTTGCTTCTGGCAAGAGTTTGTGCATTAAATGGTTTGCGAGCATCATGTAAACAACTGCATCCACATCTGTGTCCAAACCGAAATATTCCTGGTAATTTCCAGTAAACCCCACATTGATACCATGGTGATGATACAGCATTGATGTAACTCCATCAAATCGAAAGCCATCAAACATGAATTCATCCAGCCAATATCTCAGGTTAGAAAGAAGAAACCTTAACACCTCCCAGTTAGCATAGTTGAACAGCCGACTATCCCAAAGTTTATGATAACCTCTATCTCCCGTATGAAAATAGGACTCTTGGGTGCTTTGTCCAACATCATAGCCATTTAAACCATCTGTGACATTATTACTTGCATGGCTGTGGACAACATCCATCAGAACTCGCAAACCCAAACTGTGTGCCTTATCGACAAGATATTTGAGGTCCCCTGGTGTGCCTGATCTGCTGCTAACCGCAAAGAAATTTGTCACATGGTACCCAAAAGAAGCATAGTAAGAGTGCTCCATAACTGCCATCAACTGAACTGTGTTGTAGTTATTTGCTCGTATGCGTGGCAACACATTATCTGCAAATTCCCTATACGTGCTTACTGCTGGCTTTTCACCACTCATACCCACATGGGCTTCATAAATACGTGGAGCAGCAGGCTTTGAAGGCCGAGGATGCTTAAATGTGTACCTGCAAGCCAGAGGTAAAAGGTACTATAATTTTGTCATATATTTTTGTCCGACTAAGATCTACTGCTTAAGTTTACAATTTAATTCAGGACGGTAGAAACAGACCTTTCAGAAGCAGGAGGATCCCAATGAACACCATCGTAGGGAGCTCCAAATTTAGAGGCATCAACAGTCGCATAGCGAATCCATGCAGGAATCCGATCAACCCATACTCCACCATGTAGAAAGCGAAATTTAACCTTGGAATTGTGAGGGATGGCAGGTTTCCCTTTGACATGGTCAATTTTGATCGACCAAACACCAAATTTATCCTTCTCCATCTTGTGGTTTGCACCATTCCAGTCATTGAAGTCACCAATAAGCTCTGCCTCCCTACATCCATAAGTAAAAAAAAAACTCAAATACATCAATCTATTAAATTAGTGGAAACTACATTTTGTCATACAAAAGAAAACAGCATCAAGTAATCAAAACAACAAGAGAGCGAAAAAAGGTTTTTAGCCTCCTCCACCAAGACAGTCTTGCATAAGAGTGAAAACTCCTAAAAGTTTTGTATTCCCAAACATTGGTTACTCCCCTGTGTTGGAGCTTTTTTTTTTTGTGCTCTAGTTGCTATCAGACAGCATCTCTTCACAAGCAAAATGGGAAAAATGATACTGCCATACTCCATCAGTACATCATATTTGCATGACAACATTAGAACTTACTGTGCAGCAGGTGCCCATTCACGATATACAGTTCCGTCCTCATTTGTATTGATCCCAAATTTCAAATAGCCTGAAAAAAATATATAAAATCCAGAAAGATTGATGATTCAGATAAGGCGGTATTTTGCGGCATAGGCAGGCGCCATAAATATTAGCATTTGAATGTATTATAAGCCTAACCTTTAGAAAATTCTTCAAGACTTCCCTCATTTTCCTCAATGGAGCCTTTCTGGTCCAGGTATCTTTTCATCCGGTAGCTGAAATGGTCCTTGAATTTCTCCAGCTTGGGGTCCAGGTCGTATATGGGAAGATGGTCGACATTGCCTTTGGCAGTTGCCATAGTTTTATCTTCTTGCACAGTAGCTGCAGTGGCGAATTTGCTCTTCACCTTGCAAAGTGCGTTAAAGCCAGATTCAGAATTACACAGGCGATAGAAGCTATCACGTGACAATGTAGTAAGGCTAATTAGCTGCTGCAGCAAGCACAGAGTATACCACTTTATTTTAACTGTTTATTATGAAAACCAACCACCAAAATTAAAACAACTTTAATTGAAATCTGAGATCCGCTTGACTTGATAAATTAACATCGACGACTACTGGTAACAAAGCACTGGAGCCTAGCCTCACCCAAATCCAAAGCGAGACCCAATCCACAAATTCCAGAGTTTTCTCTCCAAAACTACTACAAAATTCCATTTTGTCCTTAATAACAACGTGTTCCAATCTGGGGAAAAGATCTACCTTCCGCACCCCCGGCAGGCGAGCCTCGCACTGGACAGACAGCACACTCAGGCGCACATTGCCGCCACCCTGCGAAACCATCAACCATCAGTACACAAAAGCAAAAGGAGAAAATCCATCAGTTCCCCCGGACCCGGATCGCAGCAGCTCACCGCGATCCCTGGCGGCGCCGCCCGATCAGCAGGCCAGCGAGAGCGCCGCGGCGGCGGGAGCGGAGTCGGCGAGGAAGACGGTGACACGAGGCACAGCATTGCGGCGGCGGCGGTGGCGGCGAGTGAGTCCCATCTCGTCAGCAATCCAAGTCGCTGGCGCTTTATAGCGGGTGCCGAACTGGAGCTGGCTTGGCGTCTTCCCCCCTATCCTCTCCGTCGCAATGAAGGCGTGATTTTTTTGCTTGGTCGTTTCTCTCCTCACCTTTCTTCTCCGTCGCAATCTGCCGCTGCGACAAGCAGGAGGCCATGGCAGTGGCACATGACCCTGCGCCGGGTCTGTGGGCCCGGAATTGCCGGGCGTGCCACGTGGGCGGACACGAACAGCCGGAGGAGCTAGTTCTGGGCCGATTGGCCTTTGGGCCTGCACTGGTCCCCTCCACGGTTTGCCTTTTTTTATTTTATGTTATTTTTAATTAATGTTAAAAAAAAAGGAGTGGAAAAAGAGGCTTTTTAAGTTGTTCTTATACAAGGGGAAATACAAACACATTAATTAAATTGCGTTCTAATTTGGTGCAAGATGTATTTTTTATGGCCCTCTTCATTTCGCTGAAAAGTACTATTGAAATAGTGTAGCAGAACAGGGCCAATGGATTGTGTAGATAGATTATCATTATTGCAACTAGTAGTAGCTTTTTCTTCTTTCTGATGTGCTTTTTGTGTAGCTTTTCTAACAAATTAAAGTGGTGAATATGCGGTGTCATCTGCATCAGATGAGCTCTGGCTGTTGTTAATCAGACAAACCTGCCTGTGGTTTTTATTGGGGTTCCTTGCAGTGCAGAGTTCATCTTGCACTTCGTATGTTGCGTGAGAGACAACCATCTTCACTTTTTATATAACTGAAAAAGTGAAAACCAAATGATCATCTTCAGTTATCATTTTATACACAAGGAATTGGAAAGTTAGATGATAGAGTGTTTACTCTTGCAATCTGATCATCTCAAGGAGCTCAAAGTCCATCCATAGTAGCAAAAGGAAAGAAAAAGGTGTTCTGCTTTTCTGCTACTTGTGTTACCACACCATAAATATAAAGCTAAACGTCACACGAGCATAGTGTGACAACGGCCTGCTCTCTCGGCTTTGAGCCCCTGACCTCAGAATGAACAGTGAAAATGATAATATATAGCGTCAAAGCATGAAACAAAGCAAACAGAGTGGCACAGCATCTGATCTCAGGCCTCTTTAGAAACATCTATCTATTCTTTTGTATGACTAGTTCTAGTCTGTACTTAAGTACTTTACAAGTGATGCTAGTGGGAGCTCAGAACAGGCACATTGCTTCCTTCCAACACTTGCTCTAAGTGGGCCTGACATCTTAAATACAGGATCAAGGCCTCAGCAGCTGAATTTGTCAGCTGAAAGAATCAACAGACAACAAACTGATTGTTCATCTCGATTTGGCCGTGCTACAACATCATTCCAGAGTCCTCATCTTACACTCGAACCCACTGGCTCGGTTATCACATATCACCACAGGCCAACTCCAGTGACATTTATATAGCATCTCCACAGATTACTCTTAGTTGTCACTCCCTAGTGATCCATCTGTTCCCTCGGATCTCAAACCCACCTAGGCCATGGTCACTGCTTTCTCCACCACTCTCTGCGCTTGCATAACCTGATTTCCTGCGTTGCCTTCGTGCTTTCTTTGGGCCACTGTTGTCACTCAGGCTCCCATTCAGGAGTGGATCATCAATCCCACTGATTACCCTGGTCAAGGATGTGGGTGAACTGATGCAGCTATCATCATTTGTTTTCTTCTTTCCCTTCTCGCGCTTTTTTATGTTCTCAGATATCATGTGCAGCTTTTCATTGATGGGTTCCACCGCATGGTTCACAGTAAACTTCAAGTCATTCACAATCTGTAAGATTGGTCAGATGAGATTTCACTTTAGCTGACACAGGGGAAAAAATAGTAATTCAAGTAAAAAAACAGATGAAGGTAAATGAGCATTTGTCCCCCTTATGTATTCACCACCTCCAAGTACGACATCACGAACGCTTTCTTTTATGGCAGTGGAAGACCTGACACGATCATCTGGCTGGGGAAGCCTAAACTTGGTTGGGCGCTCACTATCCTTGACTTCATCTGGATCTAGAGGGCAGTCGACAGAAGCATAGTCTCCAAGAACTGAAACATCTCCAACAAAACAATCACCAATTAGCTCGTATGGCTTCGCAGGGAAGACATACAGGTGGACAACGGCAGCAACACCCATCTGCATAGCACAGAAGACTGTTAGGGTTTACTTCAAATGAACATGAAGAACGCAAACATGCATAAATATTGACCTATAGAACATGCCCTCTTCCAACTACTAACAGCAAAGGTTCACATATGAACAAATACCAAATAATGTATTGAAAAGGTATAATAGAAGTTAACCACCTCTATGCAGATAATGAAGTTTTGGATACTTGACTTGAACTGCAATTCTTGAGCAATAGGACCTCTCAACAAACCCCAATTGAAGAGCAGTGCGATTGCTATACCTTGCCACCATGTTAAGAACACAATAGACTTGAATGTCAGAAACTTTGCAAGAGGCTTTATATGAGATAACTCATCCTTTATCACAGCATAGAACTGAACGAGACAGTATAAGGCCCATGACTGACTGAAATTGAGAACCACAGCCGTGTAGGAGTACCTGGTAGACAAGTAAATAGTTCAGTAATGGGAAGACAATGATTGTTTAATTCCTATGTCATCAAATGCATGAGCAAGTTGGCAATGCTAGCACATGTGCAACAGAATATAATATGCAGACAGACAAGAGAGGGAAAAAGAACAGCAAACCGCTTATGTTTTCAAAAAGTGTGCAACTTAACAAACAATACTGAGCTATACAGGGGCATCTAAAGAAAAAAGTACGATACAGGATAAAAAGGAGGGTCATAACCAACATTAATTAGATGCAAATGTTAGTTGTGACTGAGTGTTATCAAATACATTCATGCAGCTTGTGAGAGTCATCTAACACGACATGGAACACCAGAAATCAAGCATTAATCTGACATATATAGTTCAAGAAAACAGCAAGTTGACTGTAGGTGCAGGACAGCTGAATCTAATGATACACTAAGTGATATATAACATATAACATATACATGTCTGCCCACAGTTCAAAGGAAAATGAGCATAAATGCATTTGCATTTTTAATAACTTCCAAAAAAAGATAGTAGGATGGGAACAATGTAGCACAGATGAGACAAGTTCGTGCAAGGATTGTTGAGTAAATGAAGTCAACTTATATATCTCTTACCCACAGTTCAACTTAAACTCTCCTTCACAGTACACTCCAAAGGCTTCAAGAATCACCGCAAGAATAGCACATATTGATTTTATTATCATCTGTCCAAGGACAAGGAAAATGAGTTAGTTTGAATTTTCACAACATGCTGCAAAGCCATTGTGATGAAAGATAAAGAGCCACATACATATTGAACTAGCCCAAATTTGATGACCAAGTAGAACCATTCACCTAGCGGCCATGGTTTCAGCATGTAGTTCATTGGAAAAGGATGGTTTACATATCGTTGTTCAGATGCTTGGCCTAAAAGTGGTGCAGCAGAACCTGAAGCACCTTCCCTATTCAAAAATTCAATTGTCCTATCTTCACCACCTGGCATAAGTACGAGTGCAATGGTAAGGCCAAGATATGGATAATAACATTGGAATGTGAAGTAATAATTGAGAGAGGAGTACCTAAGCAAGCAACTAGATAGCGCCCAAAACAGTACATAGCAAATGCCTCATATCCATCTCGCATAATTTCAATATCCACACTTATTGATGGATATACCAATGAAAAGTACTGCAAGAGTTCTCATAAAATGTTAAACGGTATAGCGATGCAACAATTGAACAGCTAAATCTCATCCTATACTTCGACTGTAAATACAGGTATTAATCTGGGATGAATGACAAAGCAGCAGCATAGCACCTTACCGACTCGACTGCATAGCATGGCACCATGAGAATGACGCCGACAAGAAACTTCTGTTCCTGAAAGAAGACAGATGTGGCACGAATGAGTGAGACAGTTCAAACAATTTACCACATTGATTTAAAATTTTAAATAGCAAGCGACACTGATAACAATTCACAACCTCTGGGTTTTTGTAGGCTGACAGATGGTTGAACAGCAAGTACAAGGACAGCGAGAAGGATATGATAACAAAAACACCGGCAATGATTGTAGCCCAGAGAGGTGGTGTATAGCTTCCGAGAACCGTGAGCAATTGCTTGGCCAATTCCATTGCCATCCCTTCTCACAGCCCCCCTTAACCGGTCTTCTCAGATTATGCTCCCTTTCGAACGAAATCTGTTCGAGGGTATGGTTCAAAGAGGATCATAATTCACAACCCCTAAGTCAAACAGGAGCTCTCCTCTTGTTGAGCAGCCTGGCAGTACCAAGAATTCAGTTGTTCCACCTGATACTCTGGTCTTTTTCTGCAAGCACCATATATAAATAAACAAATAAAATATATAAAAAAAGATAGAGATGAGTGAACTCGGAGAGGCCTAGCCAATACACCAGTCCTCTCCTCCCCATACGCCGTATGCATTTGTGACCGCCTAGTCTTCCTCAGCTCCGGCCGGCGTGCGCCTCGTCTCCTCCGCTGCGCACACACGCCTCCTCTTCCTCTGATCCAGGTTAGGGGTGGACGCTGGCCGGCGGGGGCTGGGCGGGTGGGGGCGACATTGAAGAAGAGGGAGGGGAAGGTTGAAGACGAACAGAGCAGGGGGCCGGCGGGCGGAGGTTGAATGAGCCCTTCCGTTGTATAAGCCCATGGCGACGGCGGCGCCGTGTTTGTCAAATTGCCAACCAACTACTCGTCTACTCGTCACCGCCGAGCAACTATAGACGAAAGAATCAAATCGAGAAGAAGAGGGGCTAAACCAAAGGATACAAACCTAGAGAATCGGATCTGAGCTGGAGCGAACCACAATGCAGAAGGGATCAACGAAAACCGACCACCGGGAGAGCAAGACTCCCTCCGCAATCAATCAGAGAGTCCCATCAATCAATCCGAACCAACTGGAGCACAAGAAAGAACAAAAAAAAAACAAGCTTTGCCTGCGTAGGATTAATTGGGATTGGGTGGGGAGCATGGATGCTGATTAATGCAGAGGATTAGGTGGCGGAATCGTAGTTGCCAGGGAGACAGGGACGGCGGTGAGAGAAATTCTCTCTCCTGCATCTGCATCACATGTTCCCAACGTTTCTGGTTTTGTTTGCAGTCGCTGTCTGTCGGGTCAATCAGGATATCTCTCGCGCTCTCTGGCAGGGAAAACGGTACGGATATTTTTCGACCGTATTCGAGATCGAATCCGTTTAGAGGGGTTTTAATCTGTTCGTATCCGAGTCCGGATATTTAACATCCGATACCGTATTCGTATCCGAATATTTAAATCATATATTTATGATCTCGATATCCAATCGTATTCTATCCGTCATTTTTTATACTATCCGTATTCGAATCCGAATCCAGATATAAATACGAAAACAAATATGATATCAGTAATATCCGTCCGTATCCGATCCGTTTTCATCCCTACTCTCTGGTCCTTGTCATCCTGCCCTCTTGTTTTCTCCTGTGCTCTTGCGTTCGTTCTCTGGCAACTCCAGATCGGAGCCCCCAATTCAAATCTGGATCTTGAAATGAAGGATCTTTTGTTTTAACGAAAAATCTACCTGTACCAGGGTATTCCAAACTCGAAGTTTCATCGACAGTGCATCACCACGAGCCATCCATCAGCAACTGCATGAAGATTATATTTGTTGACCTTCTGAACAAACTAGTTGCTGTTGTCCATGTGTTGTCTTTCTCTATCCCTTTTCTAGAAAATGAGTAATAATGAATCAATGGGTGGCTGCCACTTCACATGGATTAGCCTACAGATAAAGTCTTCATTCATTCCGTCTCAAAATAATTGCAAATTTCAGTTTTTGAAAAATCATTATTATTTTAAAATTTAGCTAGATCTCATTAAAAAAATATTATCAACAGTTGTATGTCTTACTATATTTGTTATGAAAATATTTTCGAGCTTGCTAGTGTCCAGATGTCTAATCCGGGGCGCTAGTGTCGGTGCCCACACCGCCTAATTTTTCAACGCGCCCCACTGCATGGGCCCCTCACGCCTGCGCTCGGTTTCTCTGCACCCACTCGGTGCCGCCCCAACAGTAGGTCTGCGCCGCCCGGACATCACCTTACAGCTGCAATAGGTGGCTACGATAGGTGGGTCCCATTACAATATATGTAACACCAGATCTACTTTTACAACACCCAGGTGAAACACTTGCTAAACACATGGGAAAAACTTGAAGTCGTTGCAAACATATGTAACATCTAAATGAAACACTTGCAATAGGCATATGAAGCAACTGAAACACTTGAAACATACACTTGCAACATGCACGTATATGCAACATCCAGATCTACTTTTGCAACATCCAGATGAAAACACTTGCAACATCCTTATGCAGCGCCTCTAATTTTTTTCTAAAAAAAGGCAATGTTCTTTTTAAATGACATTTCAAAAAATATAGGCATATTTTTAATCTTTTTTTTGAGAATTTATTTTTTTAATCTTTTTTGGAAACACACCATATATAGGCACTGGCGTGGCATGACCCCTACTACTGGCGTGACAGTCCAGCATACTTCCAACCTTTTTCTTCTGTAGCAACCCAAAACTTTTGTTTAGGTTTGCAAAAATCCACCTTGTTAAGACTTGGTTAGCCCAAAAGCCCACTTCCCAAAGGTATAGTTGACCCAAAAACTTACGCAAAGAAAAACAAGTTAGACCCATCCTTCTAGTTTTGTGGACAGACTGGCCTTTCTAGCGGTCAAAGCGATCAACATCCACAATAGCCCTATTTCTTGACCTTCAATTGACCAATTAAATGGTTAGGCGGTCACCGGTACCTCTAGGAGGTTAGATCGCCAGCGTCAAGTAACTCTTCACGTGCAATGGGTAAGTGCCTTGTCGTCACTCCTTCAGTGCCCACCTGGCCACCTATCAACTTAAGCTTGCGTCCAACACCATTAGCATACCTCTCCTTTCGCCATCCCTCTTCATTCCCCCCATCCCATTGTTCGCCATTCTCCCCAACCCAAGGCTAGTAAGAGGGAAAGTCCATGGAGTTTCAATTGATCCTTAAACCATCCCAACCTCTTGAGATCATTAGACCAGATCACTAAAGCTTTCCTTCAGAGCTTGGGAGCCCTTCTTGGATTTCTTCTTCCACTTCACTAAGGAGCCTTGCATGAGTGGACTCTCTCTACTCCAACATGGGACATCATAGATGGCTAGAGGTCACATCGTGCATCATAGATATTAAGATTGTTCTGGCAAAAACAATAGATGGTTAGAACAATTTAGATGACGTGGCTTATTGTGAACATAGAGAAGTAACAATTAATGACTCTTAGTGAGTTGTATCTATATAGGTTATATAGAATATATCCTAGGAACCAATAGATATGGAAGCCTTGATATGGTTACTTAGGCATTTTAGGCATGAGGCATGTTGGTAACAACCAAGTCTAATAGGACTAGACAACAATAGAAACTTGTGGATGATTTTGCTACCGGAAACCTTATTAGGACAATCACATAGTAGTAAACTTGATTATTTTGTATGCCTTGGCAGAGCTAGCTACTACAAGCTCACTTCAGAACCCAAAAGTCGAAGTGCTATTCCAAGTTGTAGATAGCACTTAGCACTTCGTGCTGAAAGGCCTTCTGCTTCAATGGATCATAAGCTTCTTTGCTTACTTTGCTATCTTTTACTCCTCCAGATGCACTTAGACTTTTAATGTTCAAAGCATAGAGAAATGCAGTAAAAGAAACGTACAAGATAGGATAAAGATGCCAGCGGAAGAAAAAAAATCTGACCCTAAGATAAAAGGATCAAACTGATGGCATCTGAAGCAAGAAATATGCTTATTATTACCCAAAAGAGTGAAAGACACTTTATACACAGCATCCTTGACCAACAAGAAAATGACAAAAACTGATAATAATGCCATGCACATACCTGAAAACATGCTACATAATTTAAGATCAGGAACAAATGGGCATGAGACATGGCTTCAGGTTTCACGCATCAACTGTCTGGGGTCGATAACCACCTTGAGTGAATAGCGAGATATAAAAAGCTTTTTTCGCAAATATACAGATATACAAGACCTGTAACAATGGAAAAATACCAACAATGACAGTGCATTGAGATGGAGCTTTTTTGTCTAAAGGCATCCTTCAGATTGCAGAGGTGCAGAAAAAACAAATTCAGCAGATCCACACAATCAATGTTTATTTTCAGATTGCAGAGGTGTCACATAACATGACCAAAAAATAATGCCCAAGATACAACGAATTAAATTCCAATGGATATAATTGGAAAAAAACCTAAACAACACAAACACTGTTTCATTGAGGTTAAGTTATTGAACTAACGAACAACACACCAATCCAGCCCACCAAATAGTTGCTGCAACAGCTGTTGCATATATGCAGATCCCACTCTGTAGTTTAGTCGAAGTAGCCTCTATATACACCTCTCTTTCACTCTTTCCATGGAAGTAGTTAGAGTGTGTATAACCAGCCAATTATATTAGTTCAAGCTTAGGTTCTTGCATCCAGCAAGAAAGTTGCAGGTTCCGATTTCGCAGCACATCCATATCTAAAAGTGCTGTACTTTCTATGGACCCCGGTAAGTTTTCCATGAGCTGCTCTTTGGTGCAGTTCAACCATCATCCTAGAGCAAACCCTGCAATGTAGAAGGGACCATGTAACTGTAAGCACAAACTGAAAAGGTATGCCTTTTGTAATATATAAAGAGTAGGGAGGTATAACTACATTAGTTGTTCTTCTGAATATTTTGTGTGCAGCTCACAGCATTTGTTCCAGGACTTGAACCCATTTATGGTGCATTGAGCTGTGTAGATGGCAGCAGCTGCTAGCATAGAGGGGCAGAACTGGAGCATCTCGTATTCGACAAGACTCAGCTCGATCATGAAGAAAGACAGGAGTTCGAGCTGTCCAGTAGTATAAACATTTTGTCAGGGTTTATGTACTTGTACAGCAAAGCTATAGCTTACATGATTTATTGATCACAAAAACAGGAGTATGTATTAGTATCTTGCCTTCTTCTCAGATTGTGCTGCCTTTAGAAACCTTCTCATGAAACAGTATGGAGTCGGGACCGACATATTGAAATTAAGTGTGTTCACTATCCTCCTCTCCTGCAGAGATTTCAATGTCAGTTATCTGTTTTTTTTGGCACTAAAAATCAACATGCAGCACATTTTTTACCATTTCAAGAATATCAGCCCTTGTGTAGGCGCGATCACAGATTAAGATCAGATCCTCGACCACCGGTACGCTCACTTCTTCATACTTGCACGCGAGCAACATAGCAGTTACACCAACTAACTGAAGCTTCTTCCGCACCACAGTTTCACGTGCGAATCTATCTATGATGTTCACAGTTAGGAAAAGGGTCTCCTCCAACAGCTCTAATTTGTAGTGTACCTGCATTGAAAAAAGAAATAAAACATGGAATTTTAAGGTCTTACAGAGCATATGAATAATACTAAATCGAAAGCTTTAGACGTTTGCTTAAAATCCCCACCTCTATCAGCCAGTCAATTAGAATGCCACGCATCTTCTCATTTATATCGGTTTGGCTTGACATGTAATTTGTAGGGACACAGCTTGCACCCTATGTACAAGTGTTGCAATCAGATTACAAATGCCAACAACAGGGTAATTGCAAATATCTTCAGGTTCAAGATCAGAGTTCTACCTCAGTTTTCCTGTAAAATCTGTAAATTTCATCTACATAGTCAACCACAGCCAGGGAGTTTCCTGCATCACAACTGTCAATATCGGGTGCTGCCTCCTCAATATCTTCCATCTCGATCTCTTTCAGTTCAGAGCTCATCTGAAATGACTTGTATTAATGACAATTACAAATAGACCAATCTATTATGCTTACCAAGGGCTAAGTAATGTCAATTTACCATTTCATCCATCTCCGACAGCATAGGCAAGGGAATGTCATCAGTCATTTTTGTGCTTTCCATATCTGCAGGTGTGTGGAATGCTGTATCTGCGTTTCTTTTCAGTCTTTCACTTCCAATTGGGGCCTGCATGGCAATAAATATTCTGAGCTGATATATGAATACTACTACTTGTTGAAACAAGGTCGGATTTCACTGTAGTATGTGGAGATGTGAACTGAAAGAAAGTTGCACGACATTTATGAACAAAAAGGTCTACTAGAATAAAGATAGTTTGTAGAATATTCAAATTCTATATATGCATATACAAGAGCAGTCAGCATAAATTAGAAGATTCAGTGCATAGATCAAAACTTTCCCCCTGTTCGGCTGAGCTTATCAGCACGGCTTATCAGCCGTGGAACAATGTTTTTCTCTCACAGCAAATCAACCACAGCCGGCTTATAAGCCAAAAAACAGCCTGCCGAACAGCCGGCTTATATACTATATGCAAAAGCTGAATTTATTATTATTATATATAAAGGACTTTAATATACAAGTTTGAAGTCCATGGGTGCCCTTTCGCACTTCACAGGTCAGATATTTGCCACAAGTTGCAGCAACATGCATCCAAGAATTGTCAATTTCACAGCAAAAACATAGTGCATCACATTCAAATATTTCAAAACTGGATATGCTACGTGCAAAATCTGAATTCTCTTTCACACTGATGAAATGTCTGAATTGGCGTATTTACCATAAGAAGCAGCAGCATCTATCAGGAAATTATCTAACTGGCAGCAAAAGACAGTGCACTGCACATTCATAATCTAGCTCCTACGTCAATCCTAACTTGTATAATGCCATAATGGGAGCGTAAATTTACAGAAACAAACAGCAGTGCACAGAGCAGACACTATCAAACTAGCAACAATTTGAATATCTTTAATGACTATTACCAGATGGGCAACCGTAGGTTGGTTTGCCAGTGTTGCAGCGAATTTCCTGCCAAAAGAGCAATTTATACTACTTCATTAACCTGGTATATATGGTAATTCGATCCAGGATGGTAATTAGTAACTACTAGAAGTGAGGTGTTAGATTGCAAACCTTGTGACCGGACGGTGTCCAACAAAGCCAGCTTGATCTTTAGTATTTACAGCAGCAGCTGGTTTTCTGAAGCAATGAAATTAACTCAATTAGAGATCCAGTTCATGCAATTGGAAGCTACAGGTGAAGCAAAATTTGTGCACAGCTCGGGGGGCTTACTCTGAGAGACCCCTCTTGCTGACAGCCAAGTGCTGGTGCGGGCCTCCTATTATGTTCTTGATGTCGCTGAGGGCTCTCCGGTTGGTGTTGGCCATCTCCGGCGCAAACTTGACGCCCTCCATGGCAACACCTTGGTGGCCGTTTTCAGATCTCAGATTCTCCATTGCTAACGAGCTACTGCAGCAAGAAAGTCAAACCGAACTGTACATGAGAAACCGATAAACGCCAAGAGCCACGCGGATCTGCTCAAAGCAAGGCCTTTTGGTTTGAATATCGCTTGACATTCCGCATCGTAGTACGTCAGAACGACTCAAAGACGACAAATGCGGCAGGTAGGGCCATAGGAAGGTCAAGAAATAGATTAAAACGCTACGAATTTCGGGGCAACTTTGAAAAAAGATCCTGCTGCTCAGCTACTGATGGTATGTTCCATAGCTGGAGTCTGGAGAGAAGCAAGAGATCCCCCAGCTCAGGCTCAGTCGGAGAAGAGGAAAAGAAGCAACTTTGAGAAATTCGGGGCAAGAAGCTCGCGAGAACTCGGGTTTTCCGAGAACGCCAGGCCAAATTCTCGGCGTTCTTCGATGGAATTCGAAGAGCAGAGGAGATCTTCGGGAGCAGATCCGCCTGCAGCAGGCAACAAAGCTTGCTAGCTAGCTACGAGTCTGAATGCAATCTCGCTTTCAGCTAATCTTCTCCCTGAATTGCTCCATCTGACCGGAGATCCAAGGGAGTCGCAGCTCAAGAACCCAAATCCAACGCAAAACAAGAGCAGGGAACAATTCAAACCCTAGCGCAAACTAAAGCTCAGACTACCGCACCCAACAACCCCGTTCAAGAACGCACGCGTTGGTCCAAGAACCAAGCTTTCTTTCACCCCCACGGCCGCCGGATGCGAAAGAGAAGCACGCACGTACGGACCTCGGGATGAACCAACGGGAGACGAAGCGCAGCACAGCACGGCAGGAGCTCTCCCCCCTGACGGACGCGGCCTCGCCGCCTCTCCGCTTGCTGGTGGTGGTGTCAGGCAGAGGCAGGAGCCAGCAAGAAGAAGAGGAGGAGCGGAGGAGAGAGACGGGCCACGGGAGAGATAAAATAGGGCGAGGAGACCCGAAAGGGAAAGGGCGGTCCGAGCCGTTTAAACGCAACGGTCGTGCGATGGGGGCCGTCGGATGGGATCTGGACGGCCGGGGGAGCTGTGGGGCTCCCCTCAACGGCTAGGGATGCCACATGTGCTCCTGCGTTCAAAAATAAGCACACTTTGTTTGCAAGCCTTGATGACCCAGCAAAGACTTTTAAGACTGGGCCCTTGTTTAGTTCCTAAATTCAACCCCTAAATTTCACTATGCAAAAAGAAGATTCCCATCATATCAAAATACCGGCACATGCATGGAGTACTAAATGTAGATGAAATTTAAAACTAATTGCACAGTTTTATTGTACTTTACGAAACGAACATTTTGAGCCTAATTAGTCAAAATTTAGACAATTTTTACCAAATACAAACGAATCACTACAGTGCGCATTTAATGCGCACTGTAGCGAACTGTTCCAATTCGGCCACTCCCGAATCGGGAACTGAACAAGGCCTGGATAGATGACCCCCCGTCAGCTTTAAGTTTCCATCTAGTAGACAGTAGTATATATGTGCATCTTTTTAATTAGCTATGTATAGGATCAAAAGACGCATGTGTACGTAATTCCTATGTAGGAGTATTGCTGAGTTTAGTTCCATGGGTTGTTTTCACATTCTTCGTACTAAATTTAATAGATTTATAATCACCGCAATATGCATGTATTGCTGATTTTGGTTCCATGGGTTGATTTGACATTCTTCGTACTAAATTTAATAGCTTTATAAGTATCACCATCGGTTTGTTTCATGGGCTGATTTCACGTTCTTCGTACTAAATTTATAGCCTTATAATTGTCAGTCGAGTCTACTAACGTGCAATAATTGGGTTGATTTCATGTCTTTGTACTAAATTTATAGCCTTATAATTGTCGCGATACATATTGCTAATTTTGGTTCTATGGGTTGATTTCACGTTCTTTGTATTAAAATTCCATGTCCAGATTTTTTATTATAACATACTTTTAATAAAATTGATTTACCGTGGTGTCACGAGGAGCTCTATTTTATGCTCAATTTAGTTAGGCTGGAACATGGTTTACAAATATTATATTCAGTTGTAGCTCTACTCCTATACTACTGCAGTGTTTGAACTAGTCGTTCATGGACGGTCATCCCTGCTCCTCCGTACTATCGCTACTGCCAAGCTGTTCTTGCCTGTGGGCCCCACTCCGTGCAATCACATCTCTACCGTACGTTATGCTGAGTTGCTGGCACTGACAGTATAGCATCGATCGCTATTCCCAAGAGGAAAATGAGAAAATCAGAAATCAATGTTCAACAATTTGTAAATTCCTAGTGTGAAACAGATAGACTAGATATTTGGATTTCGAAATTTGAAAATCAGTTGAAATTTGTGGCAAAATCAAATTAATGGATACTACATGCCAAAGAAAACTAAAGCGTATCTTTTGATCCAGGTAGCTAATAATTAAATGGTTGGATGCAGTTGTTTTACAAGTTTCCTGTCCCTGGTTTAAGATTTTCCATATAACCTGTTTTTGAATTTCATCTGTAGGCCCACTTTAACG
This sequence comes from Saccharum hybrid cultivar R570, assembly GCA_038087645.1. Taxonomy (NCBI): domain Eukaryota; kingdom Viridiplantae; phylum Streptophyta; class Magnoliopsida; order Poales; family Poaceae; genus Saccharum; species Saccharum hybrid cultivar. The sequence continues at coordinate 63,959,828 of JAQSUU010000259.1, forward strand.
ACCAGGAATTCAGCAAGAAACAGGAAAAAAAGAACTTGAATCTTCAGCATGAGGAATAATCGTCATCTTGGAGTTTCCAAAATACATTTTTTAAAAAGAAAAACAATTCACCCAAAAAGTTATGCACATTGAAGATTTGGTGCAAAAGTAGAAACGTGGCAAGAAAAAAGCGATAGAAACTGTTCAATTCCAATGTTCGAAATGGGACATAAGCATGAGCTTCAAATTTCCCTTATTGTAGTCTTATTAAGGACAAATGAATCGTTGTTAGCAGGGAGCCTATGCAAAATCATTGTTCGGTGTGCGTGCATTGCCAAGACACGTGATGCACACGCTCTAACTGACTAGCAAAGAACGGGGTGTGGATAGCACAAGGGATGGTGGGCAGTGCAGCTGGCAACGAGGTCACCACAGGCCGAGGGGCATTAGACAAGGTGACAGCAGTAGAGACGGTGGAGATTTGAGGTTAGGATTCCATGTCCAGCGACCTTAGAGGGGGACGGGGCGGTAGCCTGAAGGCGGTGGTGCTTGCAAGCAAGGCAACAAGGACAAAGCTTTGTCGTCTTTCTTCTAAGAAGATTCCAATTAGAGGAAAAGTAGAATGGCAGGATATTCAACTCCACAACAAGATCGATGACACAGGTGCTGGACGCGATCACCGCTGAGCTCAATGACTACATTGGTGCGGGCAACTGGTGCTTGTCTTCTTAGTCGCGGGCTAATACGGGCTTCAACCCCCCCCCTCTGGTCGCAAAATTGTTCCTTGTTTAGCACAATTTTCTAGCAGCGCCGTTCAAGCCGGCGATTTGTGTCGTGTGCCCAGCACACGCACCACGGCACCTCGCCATGGGACGCGTCCGTTTCTGTAACGTAAACTCTTTCTCCCCTTAATGAGACACGTGCAACGCACGATTTCGAAAAAAGAAAAAAAATAGAGTGGCCAGAGCGGTGAGGGTGAATGGTGGGCGGTGCAGCTAGAAACGGCAACAGCAGGGGAATAATAAAGATACAGGAAACAAGAAAACACAGGGAAGTGAAAACCAAACACTCACCTACCAAGAGCCTCCTTCTCAAATGTATCTCTAGTTCAAAATAAGATCTCTTAATTTAAATGACAAATATAAATTTGAGAAAGGCGAACACTCACCTAGAAAGAGCCCCCTTCTCGAATGTATTTCAAATAATAAGATCTCTTAATTTAAAATGACAAATATAAATTTGAAAAAAAGTAAATGGTAATGAGTAGTCGGTTTAATTGCAAACTAAAATTCTCTGTCCCGAGTTTTGGTTATAACTTACTTTTAATTAAACTGATTTACTGTGGTGTCATGACCAATTATGTTTTATGCTCAAATTAGTTATGTATTTTATGCTCAAATTAGTTATGCTGGAAAATTGCTCAGAAATAAACACCAGGAGGAACAAATATTCAGTTGTAGCTCTGGTACTGCTACTCCAGTGTTTGAGAGGAACTAGTCGTTCATGGACTGTCATCCCTACTGCTATTGCCGGAGTACGAGTAGTTGTTCTCTCGCCTGTGGGCCCCACTCCCTTGCAGTCACATCTCTACCGTTGTGCTGACAGTGCTAGACTACCCGCACTCACGGACCTCTATATTCATCCTCTATACGTTCTAGTCAGCAAGATTCTCTCCTCTATACTCAATTCTCCCGCACCCATCCATCCTCTATATGACGAGTACGATCAAGAACCAAATTCTGTGCACGATCAATCTTTTGCGGTTGTAGTTTAGGGCATCAGATAATCCCTTTGATCATCTACATAATCATAGGGAGATTTTTACTAATGATCCATGAGTTGCAACATGCATGCCATAAGTACACACCGACCAGTCTCCTTACTACGTGTTTGTTTCGGCTTATAATCGGGTCTGCGGTTGTCTCACCGTGAGAATCAAAATAATCCCACCAAACTCCTCTCAAGAATCATTGATTCTTTTCACCACGTGAGACACATTCACCTCGAGAATGAACCTGGACGACTCACGTTTTCCGTGCCGCGGGCAGGAGGGCGCCATGGTACCGTTACCGCACCACGCGGCCCGTCCCGCTGTGGTCCCAAACACACCCTTAATAAATTAAATCCCTTGCCATCATTACAAATGAATCGTTCTCTTGCAGCAGCTAGCAGAGAGATCTGCAGCCCTGCAGATCACTCATGGACATACATGACGGAATCTGAATGTTTTGCAAGAACAAGATCTAGCTAGAACGAACTAGAATGGGCTCAAAATTAAAGCTGCATGCGCATGATGAGGTAATAAGAAGGTGAATCCTTCTTCTAGATCGCAAGCTCTGGCTAGCTCTCGATCAAGAGAAGACTGAAACACCACGAACATATATTATTATTCATAACAGCTTGCGTTCTTTAGTTAAATTGATCGATCGAGCTTACATGCATGCATCATATACCTGCATGGTTAATCCTCCAAAATACTAGAGCCCCGATTAATACACAGTTTATTTCCAGGGCGCTGCAACCGAACCATGGAGGATTAACTAGCAAACGAACGATATCTATATAGATTGAGACGCAAGCACGCTGCCGTCGGCGATCGACCGGCGGGATCGGAGCCCTAGCTGCTCCTACTCCTCCTTCTCCTTCTCCTTGTCCTCCTCGTCCTGCTGCTGCTGCTCCGGTGGCGGTTCGTTCAGATCGAAGGGCATGACGACTTGCTGCGCCGGCCTGTCCTGGTGCTGCCTGGAGAGCCAGTAGCAGCCGAGCTTGCCACTGTGGCTGGCGCGGTGGCCGCCGAGCGCCTGGCGCGTCTCGAACTGGGCCCCGCAGCGCTCGCACGGGTAGCGCAGCTGCCTCCCGTCAGCAGTAACGGCAACTACCGGAGGCTCGGCCGGCGGCGCCATGCCACGCCAGGCGCGCTCCGGGTGGCTGCGCTGGTACGGTGCCCATGCACAGCCTTGGCGCAGTCGAAGCGGCGGTGGCAGACAGGGCAGGGGTGAGGCCCGTCCTCGGACTCGTTCCTGCTGCGGTTGTGGGCCGCCGCCTTCTTCTTGCGCCGCTGCGCCGCCGGGACGGCGTCCGCCTCGTGCGACGATATGGGGCGCAACCGACGGTTCGGGTCCTCGCCGCCGCCGCCGGGGGGCACGCCCACGCCGCCGGCGAGGTACTGCCCATACGCCATGCCCAAGACGAACACCTGAGCTTCGTTCATAGCAAAGCTCCGCCTGTTCAGCCGTTGCGCGTGCAACGGGAGACACAGAGCGTGTAGTGACTACTCGGTACCCGGGGAAGGTGTACTGCTTGCTAGGTTGTGAGGGGCACTAGTACTTTTGGCAGGTGGGCCCTATATATAGGCCTCTCTGTGCCGTGGATCCTACTTTTCGGTCAGCGTGTCCTTTCGTCCCACCTTCCTCTTTTGTTTTTTATGCTTTATCTCTTATTTTTTTCTATATCTTTCTTTTTATCATGCATTTTAATAACTTTGTAGACGAGCCATTAGCTTCTATGACACCTCATTAGTAAATTTATTTGCATTTATAATTACCCTAAGTAATGGTTATATGATCCTTATATTTATATGATTGCTGCCGACACTTTTTTATACAAGTATTGTTGTACTAGTGGACCATATTCTTGGTTTAGACTAATGGTTGTTTGATCTCCATGCACATTTTCACCTGGCCTTGCCTAGCTAGGAAATGAAAAGCCATGGCTGTTTGGTTGGTAGGATAGCTTGCCTTGGAGCTTGTGGTAGCAAGAAAATTCCTTGTCGGGCTCGCTCCGACCAGAGCAAGCAAGGCAAGCTCTATTGGCAAGGTAAGGCAAACCTTGCCTGAGAACCTATGAGACTTATGTTAAGTAGTAGTAATAAGAAGAAGGCAAACCTTGCCTGAGAGCCAATCACGCGTATGTTGAGAAGCAGTAGTAAGAAAAATTTTCAAACTTGTAGATGCTACTTGTAGTCATGATCCTTTTTTTGAAAGGTGCTACAGGGGGGTGAGAATCCTCCACCTGAATTTCATTCATGTTGGCTCTCAAACAGCCAGGACTGTTACAAATAAGGGCAAGGTTTGAAGAAAAGATTTAGTGCATGCCTTGGCATAACCATTTTCAAACGGCTCATGATAATGTCAATAATCTCAATACCAAGTATATATGGAGTAACCATTGATAGGATCTAGAACTTCTTTTTTTACATGACGAATGAACACTGCTGATGGGTCTATAACCAATCTCTTTATTTATCTAGTAGCTAGTATCGAAAAGAAAAAAAACCCAGCTCTATATAAAAGTTTGGACATTGGACAAACACATTCGAAATATAGTAATGAAAGTTCTTCATGACTAGGAAATAACACACAACAATAAATAACAATAAAACCCGCAAAACACCACTTTATAATCAGCTGCTACAATGATAACCGACAAAATGCCTTCATAATCAGCTGCAAGCGATAGCCGATAAAATGCCACTTTATAAGTCTGCTGTCAATGATAATCGAGAAAATGCCTCTTTATAATCAGCTGCCATTGACAGCCAACAAAAACGCTTTATAATCTGTTGCCACTGATAGCCAACAAAAAACCGCTTTATAATCAGCTGGCACCGATAGCCGACAAAATACGGCTTTATAATCAATTGCTAGTGAGATTGCATCAGAAGCTAAGCAATCCGATAAAACTGTGGTTTGTAGTCGGTTGACGATGATATTGCACGGGGAGCAATGATAAAATGTGTGCCACAGTGCACATTGACAATAGCCTTTGAGGTGCTCGTGCACTTTATTTTGGAGAGTTGGACAAGCTTTAAGAAGGCTATGTATATCAAGTTTTTTTTTCTCGTAACGGTTCCACTGTGATGTGCATCAAGATTTGTGCAACTCCTACATATATAGCAACGATAAGATATTAAAGCACAAAAATGTATACTTTTATTTGTGATGGTGTGGATTAACTTGTTGGTTAAAATTTTAAGAATATGTAATTGTGGGAATACGTAATATACTGAGCTACTAATAATGTATAGTACGCCATCCTTTTTAACTTGTAAGTCATTTTATCTTTTCTACATACATAGACAGCTTTTACCACGCATAAGATCAAGGAAGGCTTCTCACATGGCTGTACTTCTACATCAGATGAAGCCAACTCAAGGGGAAGAAAAGCAATTTATATTTATATTTATATTTATATTTATATTTATATCTATATCTATATCTATATCTATATCTATCTATCTATCCTTCCTGAAGCTTAAGCTTGCGTGTACGTAGTTGATGACTGCATGTCCCTTGCAGATCACTTAGCTTGCCCGATCGAATGAAACAAAAGGTTAGTTCCAAACCGAGAGTGGCATCTTTCCTAGTCCTGTCCTTGTTTTTGCACCGGCTTTCAGTGCGCACGTAGTAGCAAAGGTCAGTCAAATGCACATGTCGGCCCTCTCTTTACGCATGCATGTAGCATGCATGCATGTCAGCCTTGTTTGTAAGAAGCAGCCATAATGAATTGAAGGCGAGAAAAAAACATTGTCAGCAGTCGCTTATTTAAGGGGTTAACATTGGATCATATTATAAGTTATTCCAGATCAAACTTATTACACACATAATCATTTTCTATTAAGCATCGTCGCTAGTATACATATATAAATTACTTTCCGTGACCAGTGACCGCAAACTATAGCAAAAAAAAAAGTGTGACATCACATACGCATGCAGAAGCTTGTTAACGTTACTCTATCCCTAAGCTTTTTCTGAGGAAGACCGAAAACTCCTACATGCACACCCAGCTGCAATCTCATGAAAGGTCTGCTGGGGAACCGGCGGTTTCGGATGAAAACAAGGGTTCAGTTGCAGCGCTTTTATGCTTGATAACACCACTTTTTTATTTGGACGACCGTGCACACTACCATTAAAAGTTAGCTAGCTAGGCCTGAGAAACATGTATGGAGTTAGTGAAGATGATATATACCCAGAACTTGGAAATCAATATAATGATCATGCATATCCAAGGACCTTTTTGTTTTAGCTTTGGATTCATTCATGGTCGCCCAAATTAATAGCTAGCTAGGGTAAAACCATTCGATTTCTTCCAACAATACAATACATGGAGATGACTAGCTAGGATGGGAGTGCAAAATTAACTAATTTCTCTTTCAATAATCCCTCCCAATATATGCATATGGATTAGAGGCAATTATTATGTATGTTTCCTAATAAGTCTAGCTAGGTGTTTCTCTCTCTCTCTCTCTCTCTCAAAGTTTCCTCTAGCAGGAACACAATTTTTTCTTCACTGATCCATATGATGAGTAGGATCAAGAACCCAATCTGTGCACGATCAATCTTTTGCAGTTGTAGTTTAGGGCTTCAGATAATCCCTTCAATCATCTACATAATTATAGGGAGAATTTTTGCTGATCCATGAGTTGCAACATGCATGCCATAAATACACACCGGCCGGCCTGCCTACTACTTGTTTGTTTGGGCTTATAATTGGGGTCTGCGGTTGCTCCACCGTGAGAATTGAAATAATCCCACCAAACACGTCTCATGAATCATTGATTCTTTTCACCGCGCAAGACACACTCACCGTGAGAATGAACCTGGACAACTCACGTTTTCCGTGCCACGAGCAGGAGGCCAGCCATGGTACCGTTACCGCACCGCGTGGCCCGTCCCGCGCTGCCGTCCCACTGTGGTCCCAAACACAACCTTAATAATAAATCCCTTGCCATCATATATCACAGATGAATCCTTCTCTTGCAGCAGCTAGCAGAGAGATCTGCAGCCAGATCGCTCATGGAGATACAGGACGGAATCCGAATGTTTTGCAAGAACAAGATCTAGCTAGAACGAACTAGAATGGGCTCAAAATTAAAGCTTATGCGCATGATGAGATAATAAGAAGGTGAATCCTCGATCAGCTCGAGGAATCTACACCGTCCTTCTAGCTCGCAAGCTCTCTAGCAAGCTCTCAATCAAGAGAAGATCGAAACACGACGAACATGTATTATTATTCATAACAGCTTGCGTTCTTTTGTTAAATCGATCGATCGAGCTTACATGCATGCATGGAGGGGATTAACTAGCAAACGAACGATATCTATCTAGATTAAGACGCAAGCACGCCGCCGTCGGCGATCGACCAGCGGGATCGGAGCTGCTCCTACTCCTCCTTCTCCTTCTCCTTGTCCTCCTCGTCCTGCTGCTGCTCCGGTGGCGGTTCGTTCAGATCGAAGGGCTTGACGACGTCCTGCGCCGGCCCGTCCTGGTGCTGCCTGGAGAGCCAGTAGCAACCGAGCCTTCCGTTGTGGCTAGCGCGGTGGCCGCCGAGCGCCTGGCGGGTCTCGAACTGGGCCCCGCAGCGCTCGCACGCGTAGCGCAGCTCCCTCCCATCGGCGGTCATGGCAACCACTGGCAGCTCGACCGGTGGCGCCATGCCGCGCCAGGCGCGCTCTGGGTGGCTACGCTGGTGCCCGTGCACGGCCTTGCGGCAGTCGAAGCGGCGGTCGCAGACGGGGCAGGGGTGAGGCCCGTCCCCAGACTCGTTCTTGCTGCGGTTGCGGGACGCCGCCTTCTTCTTGTGCTGCTGCACCGCCACTGGGACGGCGTCTGCCTCATGCGACGACATGGGGCACCACGGACGGTTCGGGTCCTCACCGCCGCCACCAGGGGGCGCGCCCACGCCGCCGGCGAGGTACTGCCCGTACACCATGCCCAAGAAGAACACTTGAGCTTCGTTCATAGCACTCCTGCCCTACAAGCTAAGCTCCGCCTGTGTCAGCCGTTGTGCGTGCAACAGGAGACACAAAGCGTGGAGTGACTACCCAGTACCCGGGGAAGATGCACTGCTTGCTGGGTTGTGAGGGGCACTGGTACTGTGGGCAGGTGGGCCCTATATATAGGCCTCTCTGTGCTGTGGATCCTACTTTTCGGTCGGCGCGTCCTTTCGTCCCACCTTCCTCTTTTGTTTTTTAGGATTTATCTCTTTTTTTTCTATATCTTTCTCTTTACCATGTGTTTTGATAACTTTGTAGGCGAGCCATTAGGTTCTATGACACCTCGTTAGTAAATTTATTTGCATTTATAGTTACCATAACTAATGGTTATATTATCTTTATATATATGATTGTTGCCAACACTTTTTTATACAAGTATTGTTGTACTAGTGGATCATATTCTTGGTTTAGACTAATGGTTGTTTGATCTCCATGCACTTTTTCACCTGGCCTTGCCTAGCTAGGAAATGAAAAGCCATGGCTGTTTGGTTGGTAGGATAGCTTTGCCTTGGAGCTTGTGCTAACAAGAAAATTCCTTTCTGTGCCATAGGAGAGCTAATCGGGCTCGCTCCAACCAGAGCAAGCAAGGCAAGCTCTATTGGCAAGGTAAGGCAAACCTTGCCTGAGAACCTATGTGGCTTATGTTGAGTAGTAGTAATAAGAAGGCAGGGTAAGGCAAACCTTGCCTCAGAGCCATCACGCGTATGTTGAGGAGTAGTAAGAAAAAGTTTCAAACTTGTAGATGTTACTTGTAGTCATGATCCATTTTCAAACGGCTCATGATAATGTCAATAATCTCAATACCAAGTAGTAATCATTGAAAGGATCTAGAACCTTTTTTTACACGACAAATGAACACTGCTATAAGACCAAGAAAGGAAAGGCAAAAAAACAATACATATGCATTATTCTGCTCATGGGTCTATAACCAATCTCTTTATTTATCTAGCAGCTAGTATCGGAAATTAAAAAAAAACCAGCTCTATATAAAAAGATTGGACATTGGACAAACACATTCAATATATAGTAATGAAAGTTCTTTGTGACTAGGAAGTAGGAAATAACATATATACAACAATAAATAACAACCAAAACCGCAAAAACCCACTTTATAATAATCAGCCGCCACAGTGATAACCAACAAAATGCCACTTTATAATCAGCTACAAGTGATAGCCGATAGAATGCAACTTTATAAGTCTGCTGTCAATGATAATTGAGAAAATGCCACTTTATAATAAGCTGCCATTGACAGCCAAAAGCGCTTTATAATCAGCTGCCACACTGATAGCCAACAAAAACCGCTTATAATCAGCTGCCACTGATAGCTGATAAAAAACCACTTCATAATCAGCTACCACCGATAGCCGACAAAATACCGCTTTTATAATCAACTGCTAGTGAGATTGCGTTGGGAGCTAAGGAATCCGATATAACTGTGCTTTGCAGTCAGTTGACGATGATATTGCACGGGGAGCAATCATAAAATGTGTGCCATGGTGCACATTGACAATAGCCTTTGAGGTTCTCCTGCACTTTGTTTTGGAGAGTTGGACAAGTTTTAAGAAGGCTATATCTAGTTTTTTTTCTCATAACGGTTCTGTGATGTGCATCAAGATTTGTGCAACTCCTACATATATAGCAATGATATACAAAATGTATACTTTTATTTGTGATGGTGGATAGATAGTACAACTTGTTGGTTACAATTTTTAGATATGTAATAATTGTGGGAATATGTAATAGAGTCTAGTATATTCCATACTTTTTAACTTGTTGTAAGTCGTTTTTATCTTTTCTAGATACATGGACAACTTTTGCTACGCATGAGATCAAGGAAGGTTTCTCACATGGCTCTACTTCTTCTACGTCAGATTAACCCAACTCAAGGGGCAGAAAATAAATTTATATCTATATCTATATCTATATCTATATCTATATCTATATCTATATCTATATCTATCCTGAAGCTTAAGCTTGCGTGTACGTAGTTGACTTCATGTCCCTTGCAGATCACTTAGCTTGCCCGATCGAATGAAAGAAAAGGTTAGTTCTAAACCGAGAGACAACTAAATAATTATTAAAGCCAAAAGAGCATTACTACTACTGGAATCCAAGCCTAGCTAAAGGCATTTTTCCTAGTCCTTCACTCCTTTGGCACCGGTTTTCAGTGCTATGTAGTTGAAAGGTCAGTCAAATGCACACGTATGTCAGTCCTCTATACGTGTGTACGTAGCATGCATGCGTATATATATTGAGAACTTTTTTTTTTGTAAGAAGCAGCCATAATGAATTGAAGGAGAGAAAAAAAGATTGGCAGCAGTCGCTTATTTAAGGGGTTAACATTGGATCATATTATAAGTTATTCCAAATCGTCGCTTATTACACACATAAACATTTTCTATTAAGCATAATCGTTGCTTATTTAGTTCTAGTGAGGAAATAAATTATATATATATATATATATATATATATATATATATATATATATATATATATTTGCGTGACCAGTGACCACAAACTATAGCAACAAAAAAGTGTGACATCACATACGCATGCAGAAGCTTGTTAACGTTACTCTATATATCCCTAAGCTTTCTGAGGAAGACCGAAAACTCCTACTACACACACACCCTGCTGCTTTCTCATGAAAGGGCTGCTGGGGAACCGGCGGTTTCGTATGAAACTTGCACCGCTTTTGCCTGATGACACCACTTTATTATTTAGACGACGGTGACGCCTGCGAAACATACAATTAGTGAAGACGATGATATCCAGAACTTGCTTGGAATCAATCCAATGACCATGCATATCCAAGGACCTTTTTTGTTTTATCTTTGGATTCATTCAATCATCGCCCAAATTAATAGCTACTAGAGTAAAACCATTCGATTTCTTCCAACAATACAATACATGGAGATCGATGACTACCAAGGACGGGAGTGGAAAATTAACTAATTTCTCTTTCAATAATCCCTCCCAATACATGCATATGGATTAGAGGCAATTATTATATATGTTTCATAACAAGTCTAGCAAGGTGTTTTTTTGGTCTCTCTCTTAAAGTTTCCTCTAGCAGCGGGAACACAATTTTCAACATACACTTGTTGCAGAAACAGAGCAGGAAAAGACGATTATATATACTGCAGAGCTTTCTTCACTGATTCATATGATGAGTAGGATCAAGAACCCAATTCTGTGCACGATCAATCTTTTGCAGTTGTAGTTTAGGGCATCACATAATCCCTTCGATCATCTACATAACTATTGGGAGATTTTTGTTGACCCATGAGTTGCAACATGTATGATGCCATAAATACACGTTGGCCGGCCTGCTTATTATGTGTTTGTTTCGGCTTATAATCGGGGTCTCCGGTTGCCCATTGCGAGTATCGAAATAATCCCACCAAGCACCTCTCATGAATCGTTGATTCTTTTCACTGCGAGACATATTCACTACGAGAATGAACCTGGACAACTCACGTTTTCCATGCCATGGGCAGGAGGCCACGTGGTACCGATACTGTACCCTGCAGCCCGTCCCACTGTGCTCCCAAACATGCCCGTGCCACGGGGCGGCAGGCCACGGTACTGTTACCGCACCACGCAGCCCGTCCCACTGTGGTCCCAAACACGCCCTTAATTTAATTATAAATCGCTCGCCATCATCACAGATGAATCCTTCTCTTGCAGCAGCTAGAAGAGAGATCTGCAGCCCTGCAGATCGCTCATGGAGATACAGGACGGAATCTGAATGTTTTGCAAGAACAAGATCTAGCTAGAACAAACTAGAATGGGCTCAAAATTAATTAAAGCTGCATGCGCATGATGAGATAATAAGAAGGTGAATCCTCGATCAGCTTGAGGAATCTGCACCTTCCTTTTTCTAGCTTGCAAGCTCTCTAGATAGCTCTCGATCAAGAGAAGATCGAAACACCATGAACATGTATTATTCATAACAGCTAGCTAGGCCTACGAAACATGAAATTAGTGAAGATAATATCCAGAAACTTGGAATCAATATATATATATATATATATATATATATATATATATATATATATATATATATATATATATATATATATATATATATATATATATATATATGCATATCCAAGGACTTTTTGGTTTTAGCTTTGGATTCATTCATCGTTGCCCAAATTAATAGCTACTAGGGTAATTAAAACCATTCGATTTCTTCCAACAATACAATATATGGATCGACTAGCAAGGATGGGAGTGGAAAATTAACTAATTTCTCTTTCAATAATCCCTCCCAATACATGCATATGGATTAGAGGAAATTAATATTATGTATGTTTCCTAACAAGTCTAGCTTGGTGTTCTCTCTCTCTCACTCTCTCTTAAAGTTTCCTATGGCAGGAACACAATTTTTTCTTCACTGATCCATATTATGAGTAGGATCAAAACCCAATTCTGTGCACGATCAATCTTTTGCAGTTCTAGTTTAGGGCATCTCAGATAATCCCTTCGATTATCTACATAATTACAGGGAGATTTGATTTTTCGCTGATCCATGAGTTGCAACATGCGTGCCATAAATACACACCGGCCAGCCTGCTTACTACGTATTTGTTTTGGCTTATAATTGGGTCTGCGGTAGCCCTGCCGTGAGAATCGAAATAATCCCAGCAAACACCTCTTACGAATCGTTGATTTTTTTCACCGCGAGAGACACACTCACCGCAAGAATGAACATGGATAACTCATGTTTTCCATGCTGCAGGCAGGAAGCCGGCCATGGTACCCTTACCGCACCGCACCGCACGGCCCGTCCCATGCGGCTGTCCCACTGTGGTCCCAAAACACCCTTAATAATAAATCCCTCGCCATCATCACAGATGAATCCTTCTCTTGCAGCAGCTAGCAGAGGTCTGCAGCCCTGCAGATCGCTCATGGAGATACAGACGGAATCTGAATGTTTTGCAAGGACAAGATCTTTTTTTTTAGCAAATGCAAGAACAAGATCTAGCTAGAACGAACTAGAATGGGCTCAAAATTAAAGCTGCATGCTCATGATGAGATAATAAGAAGGTCAATCCTCGATCAGCTCGAGGAATCTACACCGTCCTTCTTCTAGCTACCTCGATCAAGAGAAGATCGAAACACAACGAACATGTATTGTTATTCATAACAGCTTGCGTTCTTTAGTTAATCGATCGATCGAGCTTACATGCATGCATGGAGGGGATTAACTAGCAAACGAACGATATCTATCTAGATTAAGACGCAAGCACACCGCCGTCGGCGATCGACTGGCGGGATCAGAGCCCTAGCTTCTCCTACTCCTCCTTCTCCTTCTTGTCCTCCTCGTCTTGCTGCTGCTCAGGTGGCGGTTCATTCAGATCGAAGGGCATGACGACGTGCTGCGCCGGCCCGTCCTGGTGCTGCCTGGAGAGCCAGTAGCAGCCGAGCCTACCGCTGTGGCTGGCGCGGTGGCCACCGAGCGCCTGGCGCGTCTCAAACTGGGCCCCACAACACTCGCAAGCGTAGCACAGCTGCCTCCCGTCGGCGGTCACGGCAACCACCGGCGGCACCATGCCACGCCAGGCGCGCTCTGGGTGGCTGCGCTGGTGCCCGTGCACGGCCTTGGGACAGTCAAAGCGGCGGTGGCAGACGGGGCAAGGGTGAGGCCCGTCCCCAGACTCGTTCCTGCTGTGGTTGCGGGACGCCGCCTTTTTCTTGTGCTGCTGCGCCGCCGCCGGGACGGTGTCCGCCTCGTGCGAGGACATGGGGCGCCACGGACGGTTCGGGTCCTCGCCGCCGTCGCCGCCGGGGGGCGCAGCCACGCCGCCGGCGAGGTACTGCCCGTACGCCATGGCCAAGAAGAACACCTGAACTTCGTTCATAGCACTCCTGCGCTACAAGCTAAGCTCTGCCTGTGTCAGCCGTTGCGCGTGCAACAGGAGACACAGAGCGTGGAGTGAGCTAGTGACTACTCGGTACCCGGGGAAGGTGCACTGCTTCCTGAGATGTGAGGGGCCCTAGTACTGTGGGTAGATGGGCCCTATATATAGACCTTTCTGTGCCGTGGATCCTATTTTTCGGTCGGTGCGTCCTTTCGTCCCACCTTCCTCTTTTATTTTTTTATCTTTTATATCTCTCATTTTTTCTATATCTTTCTCTTTACCATGTGTTTCGATAACTTTGTAGATGAGCCATTAGCTTCTGTGACACCTTATTAGTAAATTTATTTGCATTTATAGTTACCATAAGTAATGGTTATATGATCCTTATATATATGATTGCCGCCAACACTTTTTTATACAAGTATTTTTGTACTAGTAAAAACCGTACCAGAACACCTTGCCGACCAAAGCCCTCGAAGCGGCATGGTGCCTACAGATACAGCGTGGATGTCATAGAGCAGGGCCTTCCCCTTGCTAGCAGGGACACACATGAGGAGGACCCCCAAGGTGCTCTATCTATACAGTTGTCCCTCGACGATCTTATAGCTTTTTGCCTGGCAAACTAGGCGTCGGCCTCGGTGGGATCCTCTGAAAGGATCCCTCGGTTGAGGTAGTCAAGGAAGGGGATGATCCAGCTGCATTCGCCGTCTACTCCCTTTTCTTGTGGGTCAGACGAGCCATACGCACGATTGGGCATTCCCTCCTCATGGCCACACGCCGCTCGGTCGACCGTCTCATCTACGGGGTTGGCTGGCGTCTGGCTTGGTTCAGCTTCCTCCTCAATTCAGGTCGAGGGGTCGCCAAGAGCACCCAGGGAGGCATTAGAAGAACAGCGGCTTCTTGTGGTGACCATCAATACCTTGCCCTCCTTTCTCGGTTGCTCATTCGCTTGGTTGACGAGGCCTCCACGGGCCCGTTGGCCTTTTGGTCGACCAGGCTATTCACGACGCTAGTCGGCACATGGTCGGGCTTGGCCTTCCGCTTGAGTCAGATCAAGGGGTTGTCGAGGACGTCCAGAATGACGCCAGGCAGAGGTCTGCCTTGGGTGGATGAGAACTTTGCAAGGGTGTCTGCTTCCTCTTTGTCGTGTCGAAGGATGTGATGGAGTTTGATTCCATCGAATTTTCCTTCTAGCTTACGGACCTCCCTGTAGTAAGCCTCCATCTTCTCATCCTAGTAGGATGACTCCTTCATTATTACCTGGTTGATCACCGGCTCAGAATCCCCCTAGACATAGAGCTAAGACAGCGTGCCCCAAGGGCGATGGCTGCACATATTCTGTGGAGGAGCACTTCATATTCGGTGACATTGTTAGTAGCTCAAAAGTGAAGCTGAAGGGCATACCTTAGCTTGTAGCCGCTCGGGGATATGAGCAATACCCTAGTCCTTGCCCCTCCAAGCATCACGGAGCTGTCGAAGTACATGGTCCAATATTCCTACTTGATTGGGATGGGTGAGGTCTGCTCCTCTGTTCGTTCCACTAGGAAGTTGGCGAGGACCTAGGACTTGATGGCAGTGCAAGCGAAATAGGAGATGTTAAGGCCCATAAGCTCTAATCCACACTTGGCGATGCTCCGAGAGGAATCACAGTTGTTGATGACATCTCCCAGGGCGCTAGAGGACACCACCATGATGGGGACGACTATCAAAATAGTGGTGCAACCTGAGCTTGCTGATGAGCACAATGTAGAGGAACTTTGTGGACTTACGAGTAGGGGTCTTGGAGTCTGAAAGAACCTCACTAATGAAGTATACATCTATTTGGACCTTGAGGGCATGGCCTTCCTCCTCGCGCCCAGCCACTAGGGTCGTGGTTACAGCGCATGCACTAGCCGTGACGTACAGAAGCAGGGTCTCCCCTATAGTTGGGGAGACCAATATCGGCGGGGTGGTCATGAAGCTCTTTAGCTGGTCGAGGGCTTGCTAAGCTTCTTTCTTCCACTCGAATTGCTAGGACTTCTTCAAGAGGTTGTAGAGCAGCATCCCACATTCGCTGAGGCACGAGATGAAATGACAAAGTGCCGCTAGGCACCCTATGAGCCTCTGGGCTCCCTTAAGGTTCCTAACTAGCTCCATGTTCATAATGGTAGAGATTTTGTTGGGTTTGGCTTTGATGCCTCACTCGGACACGTTGAATCTGAGTAGTTTCTCGGATGAGACCCCAAAGATGCACTTCTTGAGGTTGAGCTTGATCTTGTTGGCTCGGAGGTTCGAGAAGGTCTCTTTGAGGTTGGCTATGAGTTGCCTAGCTTTCCTAGTTTTCACCATGATGTCATCAACATACTCCCCAAATTTTGCCCGACCTACTTTTCAAAGCATCTCTGCTTGCGTCATTGGAAGGTTTCCCTGACATTCCTCAGACCAAAGGGCATCAATACATAGTAGAAGGAGCCAAAAGGGGTGATGAAGGACATCACATGTTGGTCGAACAGATTCATCATGATCTGGTGGTACCCTGAGTATGTGTCTAGAAAGCATAGTGTTTCGCACCTAACCGTCGAGTTAGCTACTTGGTCTATGTGTGGCAAGGGAAAGGGATCTTCCTAGCACACCTTATTAAGGCTCGTGTAGTTGACACACATCCTCCACTTCTTGTTCTTCTTCTTGACCCAGACAGGTTTGGCCAGCCATTCTAGGTGCTTCACCTCTTTAATGAAACCCACTACCGAAAGCCTGATGAGCTCGTCCCCGATTGTTTTCTGCCTTTCTTCATTGAAATGACTGAGATGCTGCTGAACATGCTTCACCTTTAGCTTGATGCTGAGGCAATGTTTGGTGACATTGCATGATATACTAGGCATGTCAAAAGGCTTCCACACATAAACATCGGTGATCTTGCGTAGGAATTCCATGAGGGACGCCTCTAGCTTCGATGATAGTCTGGCCCCAATGCAGATGACCTTATCAAGGTTTTTGGGGTCGATCCTGATCACCTTGGTGTCATCCACTGGCTTGAAATTGTTCGTTGGACTCTCCCTATTGTTATGTGGGGCCTCCTCCTTTAGTTGACGTTGGATATGAGCAAGGTCGGTGGTAGCCACCATGACCGTGAAGGCGTGCCCTCTTGCTCATAGTGGTAGGCCTCCTAGGAGGTGGAATCCATGGTTATAACTCTCCACGGGGGCCAGGCATCTTGATCTTTAGGCAAGCGTAATGGGTACGGCCATGAACTTCGCATAACATGGCCGCCGGAGCAACGAGTGATAGGTGCCCAAGAAGGCTACCACCTCGAAGGTGATGACCTCCTTGCAGAAGTTGGTCAGCTTCCTGAACGTGATAGGGAGCGGGATGCTTTTGAGGGGCATGGCCTGTGCCCCGGGGATGATCCTGTAGAAGGACGTTTCGCTCAAGCGAAGGCTACTCCTCGGGATCCCCATTCGGTCTAGGGTGGCAGCATAGAGGATGTTCGACCCACTTCCCCCATCCATGAGTACCCTCGAGAGTCAAGCACGGCCGATGATTGGGCTAATGATGGGTGGGAAATAGCTCAGACTGGATACATGACATGGGTTGTCATGACGATCGAAGGTAATCACACCTCCAACCATCGTAGGCGTCGAGGCACCGCTAGTGCAACTATGTTTACCTCCCACTCAGTGATATTCTGCTGCTATTGACATTTAGGGGGCCTTTCCCCTAAATGTCATGCGGTAGTTTTGATCTTCTAGGCGGTAACCAACAACTCAAGCGCTGGTTTGGAGGATGACGATGGTGGCGGCTTGGTGTGCTCGCCATGCTACGTGGTCGGGTGGACGGGCCATCTCAAGGCGGCCTGGTGCTTTGTCATGTCACCCTGGGCACCATCGGGGTGCCTGGGGGTGTGTGTGACAGGGGTAGAAGTGCATTTGAGGCCCTCCTCGGTCATTGATCCGATGACGGACCTTTGCCACTGTGTGGGTCCAGGACGAATTGAATCCTCCGAATTGACTCCTAGGAGGCCCAGCGGGAGGGCATGATGCCAGGGACTCGCTGTCCTCTGATGAAGTCTCCCTTAAGAGGGTGAAGCTTACATTGTGGTCAACGATGTAGTGCAAGCTTCCAAAGCTAAGAACTTGGCCATGGGTGAAGGAGCCACCGACGATGACAATTTTACCGGAGAAGTGCATGTCATCCTTAGGGACGACATCTCCAGCTCCGATGTCAAAGTGGGTGGTTTTGGCCACCGCAGGGCAATGGTCACACAGGACGCGTTCCCCTATCTAGCGCACCACCTGTCACGGGTTCAGAACTGCGGCAAGCATCAAGTTGGTTCGTCAGTGGTTGATGTGTGGGTCTATGGTGGCTCGGACACTCAAAACACGCAAGAGACATGATCAATTTATCTTGATTTGGGCTTTTGAGCCCTACATCCAGCGGTATGGTGTTCATGTTAGGAATGCCCAACGAGGAGTTTACAATAGAGGAATTGAGAGGGAGTTTGGCAGGGAATTGTGCAGTGCTATCCTAAGGTTCTTGGTTTCTTTCTGCGGGCCAGGCTTCTCTGCTAGGTGCTTGTCGCAGCTTTGTCTTGGCATTGTCTGATACTTCTTTGTCGTCTATGAGGGGGCGACAATGTCACAACCACTCCTTGACGCTGCTGCCTCCTCGGCTAGGTGAGTGTTCTTGAGGCTTTCTTGGCATGCAAGGTGTTTGCCCTGCCCAAAGGGGTTGACGAGCAGGCCCAGAGCCCTCCGCCCTTGGAGCTTGGGGAGTTCCTTGTCTTGGTGTGTCACGCCAATTGCATGACCCTACCGAGGGAGTGGCCAACAGCGCCTCGCGGTTGTGGAAGGGGCAGACAATGCAGCGCCTCTGCGTCTGTCAGGCTCTGGGTGCATGATAGATTACTAAGCCGGCTTCTGGTCTTAGCTGGGACGTCAGTTGCCGCCCGGACAAAGGCCTAGGCGGTGCCAGGGTGGAGGTCAGGCCCATGCTCCCATCATTAGGGATTCTAGGGCCATGGCCAAGCCCTTGTGCCTCGAGCGATGGCCGTGGGCGGGCTCAAGCTCATCCTGGCTCCACCAGAGGGTACGTCCCCCAAGCCTCTAAGCAATTCATAGAGTCGATTGAGGGTTCTGCCGATCTGCTGTCTTCTTCTCGGGAACTTGACATACCCCTATCTTAGATTCTTGTCACATAAAAAAAAACATACCTTTAGATCCCTTTAGATCCATATGATAGTCAACATACCTTGAAAAGTTAAACATACTTTTAGCAAGAAAATCTTGAATTTTGCATAAACCATGATCACCTTGATCTATGTAATTATAAGGAGATTTTGGATCTATACGAGCAGTAACATATACCACCAAAGATCTCCTTAATGAGTATATCCTCAAAACACATTGATTTTTTCTATGGTGGGCCTCAAAACACATTGATTTTTTCTATGGTGGGTATTGAACATATAAGCCCACCATCATCCTCACACGTCCCGAGTGGGATGTCTGTGTTTAGGGAAATTTCTATCTACTACACGTGTATAATAATATCTAGATGAGTATTCTTTTGTGAGAGCCACCGTACCCAATCCCTTCACAGCCCCCAACTAAATGGAATAAAAAATTAAATGAGTTCATCCCATCCATCTCATCCCACCTACTAAATACTACATTAATGTTTTGCAGTATAAATATCGGGACGAAGGAGCTCAAAGCAGCATATAAGATCCAACTTGGATCATTGATCACTTAATAAGTCATATATGTACCTGTTCCTGGATTTCATCTTATAGTGCACAAATAGCCTTTAGATGACCAGTTATGGGATTTAACAGGCCTACATTGACCTACATGCATTCCATTTGTCCCCTAATGATTGCCATCCTTTTGTGAGTAATTAGTTATTTTCTTTAAAACCTCCTGCAATTTTTCTGTTGTGGGAGGTAGCACTCCTCGCGCTTGTAAGGTGCTCCAATCTCTGTAAACCCTCCCTTATTTTAATGACAAGATGGATAACTAGATCTTACAAAAAAAAAACATTCAGCTACATGCCGCAGCGCTCATGGTTTAATCTGTACTTGAACTAAAATGCAGTGTGCTAAAAAAACAAGTTTCCACTAATATAGGACTGCTACCAGGACAGACTTCCTTTTGCCTTGTCGACCGGTTAATGTATGCATGTTTGTGCTCAGTATATATGGTCACCTGTTTGATAAGCTTTGGTTCAGGTAAGAATAATAATCCAAAACCGGAACATTAGCAACATCCCACTGTTGCATAATTATGTTGTTGTTCTTTTTATTTGGCTGAGAGCTACCCACCTTATGGACTAATAAGCTAAACTTCAAAAACTCGGAAGCAGTTGTTGGTAAGGTTGGATCTCGGATTCTAGATATTCTCAGTATATAAAACTCTCTCTCTCTCTCTCTCTCTCTCTCTCTCTCTATATATATATATATATATATATATATATATATATATATATATATATATATATATATATATATATATATTCCACCCAAAATATTCAATCAACAACTAGGATCGGAAACTTTAATAATACGTGTGAAACTTCCTTGGCTTGATCGAGTAACACACAATAACATGCATAGAAATTAAACCCGACAAAAACCCACTTTATTAGTCTATAGCTTGTTTTCCAACTAGGTTGGACGGCCATCCAACAAGTACATTAGTCTCCAATAGTCCATACGTTCTACATAATAGTCGACAAAATCAAACTTGAGCACAGATGTTGTGTTTAGAAATTGAATATGATGGTTAACACCACAACAAAGCAAACATAAATGGCACATCTAATGATTTTGAGAATGACGTTTAATGCCACCACAAGCATATTAAAGTCCATGACAAACAACATAATACCAATCAATTGTTTGATAACAACATGACAAAATCATCAATCATTGCGTTGATTTGTTTCCTTCACAAGATAGACAACAACGTATATACGTCACATACTATGTATTTCCGCTTCCTCATATTGAGCATCAATCATACTATGTGTAATGCCAAAAATCCCTAACCACTTTACTAGTCCATATCTTGTTTTCCAACTAGGTTGGCCGACCATCCAACAAGTACATGAGTCTCAAATACTCCATACATCCAGCATACTAGTCGACAAAATCAAACTTTTTGAGTATACAAATGTCACATTTAGAAATTTCGAGTATGATGGTTAACACCATGATGCCAAAGCAAACAGAGATAGAACATTTAAATATGTTGGAAATGACGTTTAATGTCGCGACAAGAACATTAAAGTCCACGAGAAACAATATAATACTAATCAATTTTTCAACAACAAAGCAACAAAATCCTTGATCACTGAGTTGATTTGTTTCCTTCACGTGATAGACAACAATACGTATACGTCACATACTATATGTTTATGTTCCCTCACATGGAGCATCTATACTGCTTTATGTAATGCCTCTAATGGTAGGCTAGATAGCGATATGAAGAGAAAGAAGGCATAATGCCCCACCAGTGAAGATAGTCTCACCAATAGATGGCCTCTCTAACGGAGACGAATAGTTCTGAAGCCATGGAGTATCGGCGAAGCCATGGAGGGGAGCACCATGTCTCTATTGTGAAGGAGATGTATGAAAGGGCATGCCCAACATCAAAACACATTACCAACTGTTGGGAGAGGACTAGACCTAGGTCGGATGAGGTGAAGACTATAGTTCCCTTGGATATGTTCTACATCTTATCTTCTGTACACAGAGGAGGAGCAAGCATGTACTTAGGTTAGACAATATAAAGGGTCACAACCACTAGAATAAGCTCTACCCTAGAGATTGTAAGGTTAGGTCATCGAAAAACAATACAAGCTCTTGGTGTTTGTTGTCTATACTAGCCCCCTTCTCAGTTGTCTTGTCTGTTTTTCAATCACCCATCGCGAGCATTCGGTTCACATTAGTGGCTTTCGTAGGTCATCGAATGTTGTACTTAGTGTCTTTCATAGTAACATGGATGAATAGCACACATCCAAGGGATTGGCCAGCAGTTCCAATGAACCAAAAACAAAATCCATGTAGGATTAGCTCCCTAAAAAAATTCATGGATACACTTAGATTTATCGTCTTCCTCTGGAACTCCACCAAGGCTTGCCCATTAATTAACAACTCTTGAATATAGCAATCCAAGGCTAGAAGCACACAGATTCTAACTTAATAAGTATTCCACAGCAGACTTGCCTCCAAAGCAAAAGCATGCATGGATAGATAATCTGAAAACAATGAAGCAATTATTCGAAAAAGGGAATTATATAGATAATAGTATTTGGAAGAACTAATCATGTAAAACTGGGAAAAAAGAGATCAACCTATCTCGGAGTTTAGCAATATTTCAAGCAAGAGATCAACTTCAAAAAGTAGTTTAGCAGGCAGGCGAAGAATATGAAAAATTCAGTAAGAGAACATAAAAAATTGGCATGCGTAGAAGGTAGAGAGATCTTGATTCTAGTAGATAACCTGCAAAATCACACAATGCCATGAGAGCAGGGTATGCGATCTCTTCTGTTTAGGCTGACAAATAGGAACAATTTTAGGGCCATGGAAACATCTATGAAATGCATTGTAGCAGACACATAGCTTAATTTGAAGCAACAACCTAGAGGTACATGAATTAAAACATCCTGAATCTATAGTTTTCATTTGAATCCAACATCATAAACACTGCATTTTTCGTGTTTACTAAATTAGTTTACCTAAACAAGGAGGGCAGAGCACAGCCCAGGTCGTGACAACTACCATTTCCATAATTAACGTGCGTGAATAGGAGAAATATACTAAGGCTACAGAAATGAATACAATTTGGCAAACAGAGAAATATACTAAGGCTACAGAAATGAATAAAATCTGGCAAACCTAAACCAGTTTTCTTGGGTCTGTACATTTTTTGGTACACCAGTTATAAGGCCGGGAAATAATCGACAAAAAATATAGCCTGTTTACAACAACAGAGATAGGTTAGCCTGCATCTTTTCTTTTCTTTTTCTGAAGGAGTCGAAACTATCTGCTTTTCTTGAAAGCTATTAAGGTCTTACACACTGAGCTTGGGGATACCAGGGAGGGAGAGGGACACATTTCAGCACAAGCATACAAAGAGTATAAACTCAACAACAACACAACCACCCTAGAAGGTTTAAACTCATTCAGCCAAGCCAGCGTACGCCTTCGTCACTGCCATACCATGTCCAGCTTTTCCTGTCCTTTGTTGAGCAAAGTGCGCCAGTCCTCCTAGAAAGCAATAGCAGTAAAGATCACTTCCGTTGGCTTGTTCGGAAGGTATGGTTGATGGCCATCTTGTTGCTCGAGTTCAGGTTAGCCTGCTGCGTGCATCTCAGTTATGGTTATGGATGAAAAAAAAAGCCACGGATGGGTGGAGGGAGGTGGATGGCTGGAGATGCAGTACCTGTGTACTGTCGTGCTTGGTGATGCCAGATTCAGAGGCCACACGCGATGCAGAAGCCGAGACAGACGCAGATAGGAAAAGCTCGCCGTCGATGGATCAGCCGCACATGATGTCGGCTGAGGTCGCTCCTATAGGAGTATAGGATGCAACTGCTTCGGCTTATTGATGTTAGAACTAGATCAACTCCTCGACGCTGTGCACGCCGTCGGAACTGATGGTGATCGCGGCGACTTAAACCCTAGGAAGCATACAACTTAAGATCACGAGAAAATATGATGCTGCAACCAACCGCAGCTTAGATGGCCTTGTGTTCCTTGTATTTATAGATATGCTCGAGACTTACAGACTCCAAGCCCCCCACGCCATGTCCCGTAAAGATCGCAACACCGTTTCGCCGCGGCGTGCGCTACGCGCGCTCTACAAGACATGGCGTAAGGCTGACGGACACAACCGAGTACATCGTGATCCCGCACACCTACGATCACGGTTACCCCTACCTGACTATTACAGACTCTTCGTGACTAGGATTACTTAATGACCGTGCAACAATTTAGCTAACAATACACCCCCTAAACTTGATGCACTTCGACGACACCTAAAGCACTTCGTTGCTCCACGAACTTGACTCGTCCCAGCGCCTTGGTGAAGAGATCAACAAGCTGCTCTTCAGTGCCAACATGATCAACTTCCACCATGCCTTCTTCTATGCACTGCCGCAGAAAATGATACCTTGTATCAATGTGTTTACTGCGGTCGTGATGAACGGGATTCTTACTGAGTGCTATCGCGGACTGATTATCCATAAGTAGCTTCACTGTCATCTCCTTAGTCCCCAACATGTCTGCAATTAGTCGGTTCAGCCATATGCCTTGACATGCTGCTGCTGCCGCTGCCACATATTCAGCCTCACACGAAGACAAGGCAACAATCCTTTGCTTCTGTGATGCCCAAGTAACAAGACTACTTCCAAGGAAATAGCCAATGCCGGTCGTGCTCTTCCTGTCTTCCACATCTCCTGCGAAGTCACTATCACTGTATCCAACCAGAATTGGTTTCAGTTCAGCACCTTTATCATACTTGCAGCCATATCTGATGGTACCCTTGAGGTATCTCAGAATGTGTTTGACAGCAGCCCAATGCTCCTTCCCAGGTGCCTCCATGTACCTACTCACAACACCTACGGCATAAGCCAAGTCAAGCCTAGTGTTGATGATGTACCTTAGGCTCCCAATTATACTTCTATACTCAGTTGGTTTCACAGGATCTTCTCCTTTCAGTTTTCTGAGCTTCAGTCGACACTCCATAGGAGTTTCACATGAGTTGCAATTTTTCATGCCGGCAGCTTCAAGTATCTTGACAGCATAGGAGCTTTGACATAAAGTGATGCCACGTGCATCTTGCTTTACTTCAATTCCCAGATAATAACTTAACAGCCCCAAATCACTCATGCTAAATTTTTCTTTCATCTCATTCTTGAAGACATTGATGTCCTTCACATCTGGTCCAGAGATGATTAAATCATCGACATAAACTCCAACAAGTAGAAAAGAGTTCCTGTTGCTTCTTCTGTAGACAGCATGATCCATCTTGCTCCTGACAAAACCAAGAGTAATCAACTCTCTGTCCAACTTTGCATTCCACGCCCTCGGTGCCTGCTTCAACCCATACAGTGCCTTCCTAAGCCTGAGGACTTTATCTCCTTTGCCAATAACAAAACCTGGAGGTTGTTGCACAAACACGGTTTCAGACAGATCACCATTTAAAAATGCAGATTTGACGTCCATATGGTGAACTTCCCATCCTCCCTGTGCTGCAAGTGCCAACAACACTCGTACAGTCTCGATCCTTGCAACTGGAGCAAACACCTCATCGAAATCAACACCGAATTGTTGAGCATAACCCTTGGCAACTAAACGAGCTTTGTGCTTGATGATATTGCCATCAGGATCCTTCTTGATCTTGAACACCCACTTCAGCCCAATGGCTTTGTGTTTGGGTGGCAACTCACTGACATCCCATGTCTGATTTGCTTCTATCGCCTGCATCTCTGTCTGCATGGCTTGCCTCCAACATTGCTCGGTCAGCGCTTCTTCTACAGACCTCGGTTCTTCAGCAGCAACAAGGCACAAGCCACTGTATTCGAAGTCCTGAAGTTCATCAGTAGTATCAAGTAGGTTGGGGATGGTTCTGTACCTCAGCGGTGCGCCTTCAGAATCAACAGACTGTCCGGTGGGCGGCGTGGCCCACTGGATCATCGGCGCGTTAGGGATGGAGTTTGGAGTAAGTGGAGGGGAGTTCGATGTATCCCCTGACGATGGAATTGACGCAGCAGGCGACCCGGGCTCGGCAGCAACATTATCTGAATTTTCAGGTACTGCCCCGTCTATTGTCGGATGAGGAACAGTGTCCTCCCACTCAACCTGAAACACATTAGGTACATTCAGCACGTCGTCAGTCGCACCTGTACCTGTACCGACTGCTCTGCTGTCTCTTCCTCCCCAATTCCATTGTTTTGTTTCATCGAACACAACATCCCTTGTCACCATAAGACTATCTTTCAACGGATCATAGATCCGATAGCCCTTGGTTCCCGGTTCATAACCGAGAAAAACTCCAGAAACAGCCCTGTCTGTTAGCTTGCTCACCCCGGGGCCTGTCAGCTTAGCATAAGCAACACACCCAAACGTCCTTAGGTGCTTGACCCCTGGCTTCCTCCCGAACCATGCTTCAAAAGGTGTCTTTCCTCGCAAGCTCTTTGTCGGAGATCGATTCAGAATATACACTGCCGTTCTGACAGCCTCACCCTAGTATTTGGATGGCACATGCATACTCTTTAGCAGACAACGCGCCATCTCCACCACTGTCTGGTTTCTGCGCTCCACAACCCCATTTTGTTGCGGAGTATACGGGGTAGTAGTATTATGCTTGATCCCATGCTCATTGCAAAATACCACAAAAGCTCCTGAATTGAATTCTCCTCGGTCTGTTCTGAGTGCTTTCAGGCGGCAGCCTGACTCCAATTCTGCAGCTGCTCTGAACTTCTTGAAACAGGCTAATGCCTCACTCTTGGTGCTCAACAGCTCAACCCACATATATCGGGAATGATCATCAACAATGAGCATGAAGTAATTTTTGCCTCCTGGTGTGGGCGGTGTGATTTGCCCACACAGATCTGTATGCACCAATTCGAGACCTTGAGATGCACGCCACGCCGAGGCCTGAGGGAAGGGAGTCCGGTGTTGTTTGCCAAGTGCACAACCATCACACACCTGCTCCACCTTCCTAATCAGAGGCAACCCTTCCACCATCTCCTTAGTTCCAAGGTCATGAAGCGCCCTGAAATTTAGATGCCCAAACCGAGCATGCCAACGCCATGCTTCTTCCTCCATCTTGGTTAGCAGACACACAGGTGAAGTCAAGTTAACTTTCATGACATACAGGCGATTCCTTCGTTCTACTCGGATCACGACAGAGCGAGCAACCCCGGTCTGTCCCTGCTCGAACACTTCCAGCACGCCCTTGTCGATTTCAACCCGACACCCTGCCTCCTCCAATTGTCCAAGACTAACAATATTGCATCTAAGAGAGGGGATATAGTAAACCTCAGTGAGTACGCGATGCTCTTGATTCTTGCCAGCCATCGTCACACCGACACCACAAATTTCTACAGTCGAGCCATCACCGAATCTCACTGCTCCTCGCACGGACTCATCCAAATCAGCCATCGAAGTTCGGCTCCCTGTCATATGATTGGTAGCCCCCGTGTCCAGCACCCACGCTCCCTCGTCATACTTTGAAGGGAACACACGTTCCTGATTCAGGAATAGGCCTTGACGCCCGGTGCTCGGCGTATGCATATTGCACACCTGAGCAACCAAAAGTGCTGGATTCTTGTCGGTATCACCACTGACATGGTGAGCAGCATCTTCATGAGCTTCTTTTGCCGGCTTCTTATTTAGGCATTCTCTCGCCCAATGCCCGAAGACTCCACACTTCTTACATCTCCCATTGCGTCGGGGTGTTCCTGACGACGGATGACAGCCGGGATCACGCTTGTCGCGGTCATTCTTGCTGCCACTAGTGCGTGCTCCAGCCTTGTTCTTCTTTGCAAAGTGGCTCCCACCTTTGCCGCCCGAGGAGGACAACTCTGAGCTCACCATGCGACTCTTGTTCTTCGCCATCCACTCCTCCTCCGTAAGAAGAAGCGAGGGCTTGGTCTTGCCGGTGCCTTGATCTCCTGAGGGTTCAAACCTGTCTTCGGCTGCCCTGAGACGACCGACAAGCTCTTCGACTGACAATGTTTTCAGATCGCAAAACATCTCTATCGTCACCGCCACCTGATTGTAGCGTGGAGGCACAACTCTGAGAAACTTCTTCACAACCCTTGTGTCAGTCACACTCTCCTCACCAAGGCCCTTTAGATCGGTAGCCAGCTTTGCAATCCGGACCGCGAAGTCATCGATCGTCTCTCCAGGTTTGAACGAGATCGACTCAAACTCCGCGAGCAGCTTCTGTGCATTGACCTCCTTGACTCGTTCTGCCCCCAGACGCATCGATTTGATTGCCTCCCATGCCTCCTTTGCCGACTTCTTGTTCAGCAACATGGAGTGCATCTCAGGTGGCACGCCACGGATCATGGCACCGAGCGCAAGCCGATCACGTCGCCGTTCGACCTTGTCGCTCTCGATTGCATCCCACAGATACATCGCCTCAAGATTGCATTGCACATGCGCAGACCACTCCTGATAATTTGTGCGAGATAACATTGGCCAGACCAGATTGCCTGACGCTTGATTCCACGCACGCTCCATGGTCTCCTTCTCGCCGTTGGAACCCATGTCGACGGTCGTCGATGTTCACGTCTCCAAGATCTTGATCTCGATGGATTCCTCCACCCAGCACCTTCCTCAATGTCTCTCCGCCGCCAAACGTCGCCTAACTGGCTCCGGTACCAATTGTTAGAACTAGATCAACTCCTCGACGCTGTGCACGCCATCGGAACTGATGGTGATCGCGGTGACTTAAACCCTAGGAAGCATACAACTTAAGATCACGAGAAAATATGATGCTGCAACCAACCGCAGCTTAGATGGCCTTGTGTTCCTTGTATTTATAGATATGCTCGAGACTTACAGACTCCAAGCCCCCCACGCCATGTCCCGTAAAGATCGCAACACCGTTTCGCCGCGGCGTGCGCTACGCGCGCTCTACAAGACATGGCGTAAGGCTGACGGACACAACCGAGTACATCGTGATCCCGCACGCCTACGATCACGGTTACCCCTACCTGACTATTACAGACTCTTCATGACTAGGATTACTTAATGACCGTGCAACAATTTAGCTAACAATTGAGGCTCCAGTTGGGGACCGCGCAGCTCCTTCCCTCGTCTGAATCCTCCTCGTGCTTCACCTTCACGACGGGATCTCTTAGCAGCCCGAGCCCCTCCGGAATCGATCTGCAGCGAGAAACCGGCCGCCGACCCGAGCTAGGAAACCTAGGCGGATGCTTATTTCGTCGACGGCGGCAGACTGATTTAGCCCAGATCGGCACGCGCGGTGTTGCGGCCGGGCGCGAGGACGGCTGACCGACAGGCCGCCGTACCGTTCCGACTCGGGACTCGTACTGGAGGGAGGCACTGGCTGCCGGCCATTTCATTTTCATTACCCATTGAGGAACCAAGTAACTATTACACTTACACGCACGGTGAACTTTAAGTAAACAGAAATTGACAAAGCAGCAGGAGCAGGCCGGGTAGCTAGCAGGCAGCCGGCGGTGGTGGCTACGGACGGGGCCGCGCTAGCTAGGCATCACGGCCCCCGGCCCTGCCTGGCCGCGCGGACGATGGCGGCGGCCTGCGCCAGGGTGAATGTCTCCACGAGGATGTGCCGGTAGCGAGGGCAGGGAAAATTTTATCGGCGATAAAATTTCGATAAACCCGATAATCCTGTTTATCGCTGAGGTCCGATAAAATTTATTTATCGCCGAGATTCCAATTTCCACTAGTCCACCTACATAAAAGTACGATACTCTATTATACCAATACTATTATGTGTTAGCTCTTGATGTTAAATGCTTTACATACAACTTATATAATTTTCTAGTGAAATTTGGTATTATTTTGTTTTATTTTTGACCGAGAAATTTTTCGATAAATCCGATAAACCTGTTTATCGGTGACCTCCGGTATTTTTTTTCTACCGATAAATTGAACCTTGAGCGAGGGTCGACGTGCATCGTCAGGAAGATGTCGGAGCGGTTGCCGTGGTGCGCCTTCACGGACTCCTCCGACGCGAAGGCGAGCCGGCACGGCTCGCACGCGAACGTCAGGCGGCCCGGGCCTCTGATCGGCTCCAGGTCGGCCTCGTGCGCCGACTTGAGGCGCCGCCTGGGGTGGGCGGGGTCGTCGTCCCCGTCGCTGCCGCCCGCTGCGGCCGCCACCGCCCACGCCGCCGCCGGCGGGTGGTGCGGAACGACCGGGCCGGCCACGCTCATCCTCGCCGATCGTGGAGGGGGTCGGAGGCGGCCGGAGCTGCTAGCTGCTACGGTAGTTTGTGGTGAGCGTGGTTGAGAACGGCGGCCGGAGGAGGAGTTCGACCGACCGAGCGACCGAGATCCGATCGAGAAGAAATGGTCTGGAGAGGAGAGCACGCCGCCGGGGAGGGGAGGAGGAGAGCTAGCGTGGCGTATTTTACTTTAGAGGCTTGTTGTAACGTATGGCGCCGGCACCACCCACCCGAGAAGAGTAGTGTGACACTGGTCGTCGTCAAGAGGATGCCGGTCGTTGTCAAATGCTTACGTCAGATGACGTCACGCGTTTAATTTAATTTGTATAGTCCTGATAATCCAAACACAGCAAGAAATAGATGAAGAAGGAAAAGAAGAGAAGCAGTAATGTAATGTGAGGGAGGCCTGAGAAAAAAAGGTCTAATCAACAACTAGCTAGGATCAGAAACTTTAATAGTAAGTGTGAAATTTCCATGGGTTGATCGAGTAACACACAATTAATACCATTCATAGAAATTAAAACCCGACTAAAGCTTGTTTTTCCAACTAGGTTGGGCGGCCACCGAACAAGTACATGAGTCTCCAATTATCCGTACATCCCGCATACTAGTCGACAAAATCAAACTTTTTGAGTATACAAATGTCACATCTAGAAGTTTCGAGTAGGATGGCTAACACGTACCATGATGACAAAGAAAACGGAAATAGCCACATTCAATGATTTTGGGAATGACGTTTAGTGTCGCGACAAGCATATTAAAGTCCATGACATGAACAATATAATACTAGCTAATCAATTCTTCGACAACAAACCGACAAAATCATCGATCATTGAGTTGATTTGTTTCCTTCGTATGATAGAAAACAACGTGTATACGTCACATACTATATATTTCTGTTTCATCATATTGAGCATCTATCCTGCTATGTGTAACACCAAAAATCCCAAACCCAGATGATACTAAGATCGATATGTCTTATGTTTATGAAACATACCTAATCCTAAAAGATGTATTTTACTTCTTGAGTTTTCTTTAAATTTCTTGTATTTATTTAATACCTAGTTTAATTTCATAATTTATTTCATTTATTTACTTGCATATATACATTGTATTCTATATGAATTATCTAAATTACTTTCAATTTCATTGTGTTCCAACATGTGGCTCGACACTTGATTCACCACATAGAGAGACATCCCTTGGGTTTATAAATTTTGAATAAATCAGTAAAACAACTAGTATTCAGTTCTGGAATAATCATGCGACTTATTAACAAAATATCTTTCAAAATTTCTAAACCGTACATAGCATGCTTATGTGGTGTACGTTGTGGAACACCTGATACTTATATACTTTGAGTTAATTTTTGACGTATACATATATTAATAATGGTAGAAGGAGGTAAATTTTAAGCATATTTGTGTGATGTTTTGGGTTATTTTTTCATTATGGTAGAGGTGGCTAATGAGAGGTAGTTTAAGGGGGTTACTTTATATTGTAAATGATAGATGTGGGCAAAATTAAGTTTTCCATTTTATGAGAAGTTCTAGGGTTTCACTCATTTTGTATGCATGAGGAGTCTCTAGTTAGTAATATTAACATTTGATCGTGTCTCAATTATACACAACAACAATTTTTTTATGCATCAGGAAACCAGATATGCGCCTAGATCAACATAACTATTGGGTGATGATGATCTATGAGCAGCAAAATACCATAAATAGAATGCATCCTACTTAAAACAATAGAGCAACATCTAGTTGTGAAATACTCCCTCCGTTCTAAATTATTAGTCGCTTTGACTTTTTTAGTTTACCCATTTTGCTATGTATATAGACATATTATTATATCTAGATGCATAGCAAAATGTATGTACCAAAAAAGTCAAAATGACTTATAATTTGGAACGGAGGGGTAGCTCTCACCAATTTTGGCTATGAAGCAATCTTTCAAAAAAAAAAGATTGGCCTGAAAGCCATGTTATGCAAACTCATACCGGACTAATTTACTTATTGATACCACTTGCATTACCTAGTACAACAGGAGATTCCAAATGTTTTCCCAGATCAATAATGAACACAAGTCCAAACAGTATTACATGTTGTAAACAGAATAATTAGATTCGAAGGACTTTATGTGCTTCTTGATACCAGGGCCGTACCTATGAATCTAGGGACATGTACCAATACATATAATTAGTTCTTAATGTGGCAACTATATTTCTCACTTGCTATATTTCTTGAAATGCCCCAATTAACCAACTCATACAATGATGAAAGACTAACAAATATATCAGTAGGAGATAATTAAAACCTCAGAGTATAGCACAGACAAGCTACGCATGTATGCTACAAAATAGAATAACTACATCGTACTAAAATGGATGTACCTCTATGGCCACCCCCGTGTGTGTGTGCGCGCGTTTTTTTTTTTGGGGGGGGGGGGGGTGGCGGTGGCAATCGCATTTGTGATAGTAGGACATTTTAGGAGCAAGGAACTAATGAGTTCACGACAGTTGTAGTTTCTTATTTTATCACTTGCTTGCTGTGTGTGCAGTAGAAAAACACAATGGGTTGACAATCCTAGTTATTAGGAGCCGAGAGAACACCACCGAGACCACATAAAACATATGTTAGCTTACATTTTTTTAGTTATTATTAATTGAACGATTTGGCCTCGTTACATACGGAAGCTAAGCCAACACCGGCATCAGTTGTGGATGCGATAGTGGCCATGAACAGCCTTCAAGGTCGGGAAGTGGCGGTGGCAGACTGGGCACCGGTAAGGCCTGTCCCGAATAGGGTCTTTAATCATGTGCAGTGCTGGTCCATCGTCGTTGGCATCGTGCACCGCCTTGGGGTCCCATGGGCGGCGGCTTGGGTCATCGGCGGTGCACCCTGCCCCGCTGGCAAGTAATTGGCCATAGGCCATGCAGAAGAGGAACACCTGCACTCCGTTCATAGCTAGGGCAAAATGAGAGATGGATAGAGTGGACTGTTGGGAAGTGTAGGTTATGAGAAGCATTGAGTATGGGCAAATGGCTTATATAGCTAAGGCTCTGTGTGCAGGGTCAGAGCTTGCTAATAGCCTAAAACAAAAGTCCGAAGATCAAGCTACAAAACCCATACCTAGTGGCCATATTGTGTTTTGTTTTGAATGACAACAAGTCATAAGATGTGTTGTAGTATATGATATCTCGTACCTACTAGATACCTTAGTTCTTGAGATCAGTATATCCCTAACATCTAGCTTGTTGCTGTTTGGACTTCAACGCCATAGCAGAAATATATCTCTATGTTCCAAGACTAAAAACTCCTACTACACATCTTCTCACATTAAATTAAAAGCTGCTGGAAACTCTGGTTTCTGTAGAAACAGTGGGCTTAGTTTGGATTGACTCTTTGTTGGCAAACACCACTTTCTTTGGAAGGTAAATTTTCACATGCATGCGTAAGGAAGTAACTACCTGACTTGAGAAATACACCATCCTAGAATATAGATACATTTATACTTTCAGATAGATTAAGGAGAGCGCCAAAAATGTCTAATACGACTTTATTATATATGTCCTTGCATTATTAGTGAGATCTATGTATAGCAATGATGTCTCCATGCTAATTCATGGAAATCTTCATGCTGCCATTTATTGATCAGCGGAGATTTGCATCCATTCACCTATTTAATCAGGCTTTTGAACTCAGACATATGTGTAATCTGGGATAAATTCTGAACTCTAAACATAGCTATGTTCATTCTAGGATGGAGTGAGTAATTAATTAGATGAAAATGAACTTGAAAGCCTTTGAATCAATAAGGATATAAACAGGCAAGTGAGCTAATCATCCCAAATCAGGTGCAACCAAGAGGTGTTGTAGTTAAATAACCAATAGTAACACATATCTGAACATATCTTTCAAATGCAATTAGGAGAACTCAAAAAATTATTTAGAACAAGCCCAAGTTGAAACATTGTAGATTGGACCATGATTGTGTTCATGCATGATTAAATTATATTATGTGTTAATATACTCTTTAGATATCTCTATCTCTATCTCTATCTGTATCTATCTCTATATCTCTATCTCTGCTGGAACCTTGTTCCATTATTAAAAAATGTCTCTATCTCTATCTGTAATCACTATCTCTAATCTCTATCTCGGTCCCTATCTCTATCTCTACAGCTAAAAAGCAGCAAAAGATATCGTCTGCGCGAACTGTTTTTGCGGTGGTGGCCCCGGTCCGTCGCCCCGCTCCCCCCTACGTGGCCCCTTCAGCAAATCTCGTCGCCTCCTCCAACCTAGCTAGCTTCTCACCGATACTGAAGATTTGACCGCTAACAAGGATTTTGTCATTCTTTATGTCTGCTAAAACATGTTTTGTTTGTGGGAACTTATTACTCTATAATTTCTATATCTCCATCTCTATCTTTAATCTTTAATCTCAGTCTCTGCTGGAACCTTGTTCCATTATTTAAAAAAATCTCTATCTCTATCTCTATCTTTATATCTCTATCTCTATCTCTATCTATATCTCTACAGCTAAAAAGGGGCAAATGACATCATCTGCACGAACTGTTTTTGCAGTGGTAGCCCCAATCCATCTCCCCGCTCACCCCTATGCAGCCCCTTCGGCAAATCTCGTCGCCTCCTCCAACCTAGCTTCTCACCAATACTGAAGTTTCAACCGCCGACAAGGATTCTGTCTTTCATTATGTCTGCTAAAACATGTTTTGTTTGTGGGAAATTATTACACTTGATATAATCTCTATATCTCTATATCTTTATCTCTATCTTTAATCTCTATCTCTGCTGGAACCTTGTTCCATTATTAAAGAAAATATCTATCTCTATCTTTATATCTCTATCTCTATCTCTAATCTCTATCTCTACAGCTAAAAAGCGGCAAAAGACATCGTCTGCGTGAACTGTTTTTGCAGTGGTAGCCCCAATCCTTCGCCCCACTCACCCCTATGCAGCCCCTTCGGCAAATCTCGTCGCCTCCTCCAACCTAGCTTCTCACCAATACTGAAGATTTGATTGCCGACAAGGATTTTGTCTTTCTTTATGTCAGCTAAAACATGTTTTATTTGTGAGAAATTATTACACTCGATATAATCTCTATATCTCTATATCTCTATCTCTATCTCTATCTTCAACCTTTAATCTCTAATCTCTATCTCTGTTGGAACCTTGTTCCATTATTAAAGAAAATCTCTACCTCTATCTTTATATCTCTATCTCTATCTCTATCTCTAATCTCTATCTCTATCTCTATCTCTACAGCTAAAAAGCGGCAAAAGACATCGTTTGCGTGAACTATTTTTGTAGTGGTAGCGCCAATCCATCGCCCCGCTCACCCCTATGCAGCCCCTTCGGCAAATCTCGTCGCCTCCTCCAATGTAGCTTCTCATCGATACTGAAGATTCGACCGTCGACAAGGATTTTGTCTTTCTTTATGTCTGCTAAAACATGTTTTGTTTGTGGGAAATTATTACACTCAATATAATATGAGATCATCGAGTTCTATGGATTATATAATCTTAAGAATGCGATGACTCACAAGCCTCCAAACATTATTTCTATTGCCGATTGTCCCTAGCAAGGTCAACTGATTGCCCTCCAAGCCACGATGGTATCGATCTTTGTGCGACACGTTGCCCCATCTGTGCTCTACATCTTGATGGTGGCCATGTGTCCAAACCATCCAATTTATGCTATCTCAACTACGTCGGCTGTCATTCTATGGATCTCTAGCCGATACACAATTGAGACAACATAAATCTGGTAGTTTATCGAGTGTCCCTGAGGGACCCTGATTACACTAGCTAGGATCGAATATCAGGATTTAAAACATTCACATAACAACACATAGATTAGGGAGGAAATAACATTACAAACCAAAGTGCTTGAAATATTACAATACCAAGTTCAAAGGTATGATTAAAGCTCAAACAAATATAAGTTCAAAGTAGCTGTGGTGTTTGGAGGCTTCGCTTGAAGATTAGAATCTATGATTTTGCTACTTTGATGCAAGCTTTGTCTCTATGTAAGTGATAATGTTATATTGTTATTTTTTATGTAATAAAGCATTGTCTATTGATACTGTTGTAATTTGTCGTCATATGTGTGTGATTGATTCCTGGGCACACATATGGTGTACATCTAGTTTTGTTCTTAAAACCGGGTGTGAAAAAAATAGTGTAATCTTTCGATCAATGGGCGCATACATTGTACTTGCAAGATGTCCATAAACAGTGATAAATATCCCTTTAAAACCTTATAATATTCAAGATACCTTTGAAAACATATATATAGCAGGAAAACTTGAATTTTATACTATGTAAAATAAGCAAATCGCAAACACCACCGCCTAGTGAAGCAAAAACAAAACGCGTCTGTAATATAATATTAGACACGTCTAGACAAAACGTGTCACTGATATGTCAGTCCTGGAAAATTAGATATTTTTATGGCATATATTACAGACACAAATCATTAAAATGCATCTATGGTTCGTAGTTGGGACACATCTGCAACATTAGTTCCTTACTGACACACGTGCAGCAATAACTTTGTGTCACTTGGTTGTCCCCATGAACCCGAAAAATACTTTACTCTAGCATATCACCGAGCCTCACGTCTGCCCAAGCCCCACCCCCACGCGCCCCAACTCAAGTCCCCTCCTCGTCTCCTATTGTCTCATTCCTCTCTCTCTCTCTCTCTCTCTCTCTCTCTCTTCTCGGACGTTATTCACACACAAGCGGGAGTGGTGGCGACGACGTGGGTGCACCCATGCCTCTAAAACCTCATCCTCCTCCATCGGCACCCCACGCATCATCACAACGGCACACAACGGTGGAGGGATTCTGGCGCGTGATTGGCAGTGGCGGCTGGTTCCGGGCACGTGGGCCACGATGGCGATGGGATTCCAGCGAGCAAGTGGCAGCTACGGTGACTGGATTCGGGCGCATGGGTGGCAGCTGGTTCTAGGCGTGCAGGCCGTAGCAGCGACGACGGCTGGATACGGGCGTCTCAGGCCATCTCAGGCCTCCTCCTCCATGGTGCGCCACGTGCTCATGGGTAAACACTCAAACCCAAACATTAGCTTCTTGCCATGGCTATGATTAACCCTAACCCTAGCCCCTCTCGCTTTTCAGGTACAAGATCCTGGTAATCCCCTTAATCCCTCCCCTTCCTCATGTCACTAACCCACATCTCGCTTTGCAGGATGTGGTGTTGCAGGTGGAGCCGGCCAGGTCTCGTCCTCAGGTGTTGTCGCCACCACTACAGATCAGGTTTGGCTCCTCTTTCTTGACTACTGCAGTATTTTTGGAATTTATAGTGACTTCTTTTTTAATTTACCCATCTGCACCTTGCTAGTCAACTTAGAAGAAAACAAGAGGGGTAAGAAAAATGGATGAGGCAAGAGGAGTTGTTATGGAGCTAGCTGAAGAAATAGGTTTAAACTATGTTTCCCTTTGAACTTATCCGAATATAATATATATACATGGAGTTTGCCATCGGTGCCTTAACATCTCTATTTGAGGCAAGAGGAGTTTGAAATTGTGCGTTGCTTATGTCGAGTTTGTTAGGATGGATTGAGCTCATCTATTGAGAAAGGGGCTAAAGCCCATATGTACAAGTGAAGAACAATATGCAAAGAAACCCTTGTACAGTGGGAATATACAAGACACACACATATCTCTAAGAGAATTCAATATTATCGCATAGGATAACCTTATAATATAGCAAGATATGTCTTTGTAGTCTTTCATCGAATGTTTCTTTATCTGATGTGATCATTAATTATGTTTTTTTATAGAGGAGGTCTGCAAGAAGCAATAGTTGGCAAGATGTAGAGTCACCCAGGGCTGCATTTTTCAAGTCTCAAAGGTCTGTTTATTTTGCCCTTATCACATTAGTAATCATGTAGATCAGTACATGATCCCTTCTTTGCAAAGGAAAGATTTGTCTTTACTTTACTCTGTATTGCGCACTCTATGCCCCTATTTTCTGCTGTCTTCTGCAAATATTTTCTGCTTATTCTTGGTATGTTTCAGATTCCTAGTGAAAATACTGACAATTTTATGCTGAAGTAGTGTTCTACATGCACCCTTCTTAGTGCTCCTCTATGCTAAGTAACATTCTACAATTGTATGGCTGCAGCATAATGTGTCGCTCGAGCTCAATGCACAAGGTGATCTTAGCAGTGCCAAACTTTATTGTGAAGGTAAGGCTTGTTTGTCATTTCATAGTTGCTTTGTCCTCTTCTTTCTAGTCCATGTGCGACAATCTCTCACATAGTTGTGCCTGTTCTGCACTTTTAAATTGTAATGTTGTACACATATCTAGTTCTGGCAGGATGTTGGTGTTTGGTTTTAGATTTTGTTGGCTGCATTTGTACTGTGCATAAAAAATGGTACAACAGCAGCATATTTTGCTTGGCTTGCTCCACTAGCTTGTTACTCTGTCATCTCTCTGGAGTTCTGAAACTATCATTTATGTACTTCTCACATTGCTTCATCGTGCTTAAAGCAAACCCTTTTAATATGCAATTCTATACACACGCTGGAAATACACTTATGTTTATATAATGTTAAGCTGCATGTCTGTTTCCATTATTAGTACTTAAAGAACTTGATGAATCCATTAATTATTTGCTAGCTTGTGTGATCTTTTGGCATCAGCAGTCTTTGTCCAGAACAAGTCCTGCAGGTGATGACCAAATGTGTATATGGTACACTTGCCACTATGTCATTCATATCACCTAGATCTGAATTATGATGTTTCTATGATTATAATTTTTCTTGTGATTTTCAGCTGTAAGGGGCAGCAGTAATCCTTGCATTAGGAGCTTGAGCATTACTGAAAAGGTAGTTTGCTCAGAAACAGATGTGCCTTCATTTCAGGGACACAGTACTACTTGTCCGCCACTAGGTGAACACATCTAAATTTTTGTCAGCCTATGTATACGCACTGCCCAGATATGTTTACGATTTTTTGAAATTACAGTAATTCTCTACCTGTAGGAGACATTGATGATCATGCAAGCATCAGCACAGACTTGACTGACACCGTTATTCCCTAGCCGAAGTGTCTGCTTTCTCTCACAAAAAGGTGGTTGGTCACCAAGTGACTGAGTCACACTTGCCACTAATTAGATCATATAACACCTCGATCATATGTTTCTGTGATTACCAACTTTTTGATGGGATTTTCTAGCTGCAAGGGAAAACAGTGATTGTTGCATTAGCAGTTTAAGCATGATGACGGTAATGGCGGTGTCTGAGCTTGCATCCGCTGAGGGATGTGATCCACCAACAGGTAACTGGATGTTCACTTGCAAGTTGCAAGTAGTAATACATCAAAGATTTGTCATCAAGTCTTTTGCAGTGTTGATGTGTATTCATTCTTGTATGTGTTGATTGTACTGTATGATGTGAGAAACAAATTGTACAATGATGTAATAAATAAATTGTACAATATCATGTGTCATGTAATAAACATTTTTTTTTGTTTTTTGAAATCATCATTACAGACGCATCTAGAAAAAACGCATCTATGATAAGGAGTCATTATCACAGACGCGCTTTGTTCTATACCACGTGTCTGTGCAAGGAGTTATGACAAGCATTTTGTATATATGCAGTGATATGTACTTATTACAGACATGTGTTTACGCGTCTATGGTTTGCAGTAATCACAGACGTGTTATGGACTTATGGGAGACGCGTGGAACCCACATCTGTGATGTGAGTTACTACGTGTTCATGTGGCACATTATTTATCATTTCACGCGGATATACTGCGTGTTGTATTTGTGTGTCACACATTTATCATTTGTGTGTCTAACACACGCACACAATCTAAGCCATTATAAAATTATTTTCACAACTCACGAGTTGCAAATGTGAGTATTGAAGCAAGTATATGATAAACGACAACCTTGATACCCGTGGAGGCAACCCCGGGTGCCTCATCAGCGAGCTCGGCTGCTTCACCACCATGCCCACCAGCCTCCAGGAGTGGGCGCACCCGGCCAACAGGTTCCTGTGTGCGAGTGGTTCACGGCGCACCCGCTGCCGTTCCCGCCGGCGCGCCTGCTGCTCATGTGCTCTAGGCTCACCAGTGGCTCATTGAAGCCATCAGGGCCGTCCCGAGGAAATTCGAGGCCTTGTACGAAACTAAAAAAATGAGGCCTGCTAGCCTAGAAAAAATAGGACTAAATATATGATATAATGTAGTATATTGCAATAAGATATATTAAGGATTCGTCAAAAAAATAAGGTACATCAAAAATAGTACCTATGTTGTATAATCTTTAATAGAATAACATCATTCTTTTAGCGTGAAGTCTTCAATGATATGGTCACAATCAATCTTCTCTAACATTTCGCCTTCAAGTGCTATTATAGCCAAATTATTAAGTATTTCTTGTGTCATTTTAGA
Source organism: Saccharum hybrid cultivar R570 (assembly GCA_038087645.1). NCBI lineage: Eukaryota > Viridiplantae > Streptophyta > Magnoliopsida > Poales > Poaceae > Saccharum > Saccharum hybrid cultivar. The sequence goes on from JAQSUU010000259.1 coordinate 63,999,834, forward strand.
ACGCAAATAAGTTTTCAATAGCTTCAATTTAGAAAAGCTTCGCTTTGCTGATGCAACGGTCACATGAATAGTCAATAGAACTCTATTTGTATTAGGAAAACAACCATGCTCCTTTAAAAACCGCAGAATTTCAATAGACCCTATTTTTTTGAAATGAATTCTCGTAGAAACTTCAACTCCATATATAGTTCTTTGGCATCAATATTAGATTTTCCATTCTTTTTAAGGACAACCTCAAAAGAACACTAAAAGAATGGAAAGATCAAAAGAACACAATTTAGAGATCAACCCACTACTCGCTATAGTTCGCGGCTTTGCATTGTGATTGTGAATGAATTTAAAAAAATATGAATGATTAATACTACCTTCAGGGCCTCAGCGCCTCGCCTGGGTCTAGGTGCCTCGCTGTTTCCGTTAGTTCGTCATGCTCGGTCGTTTGCGATACGCGCCGATAAGGCATCGGGCGTTCCGGCCATAGGAGACGTGGAGACCAACAGGTTTGAGATCTGTGAATTGGGATCGGCAATTGGGAAGCAAAACGACGTCCAATGGCCGGTCAGAAAATCATTTTTCATTGGGCTAAAGCTGCTACTGTGCACAGCTACCGTGAGTAGGCTTGCTAATGGGCTAAAGCTGCTGCTGTGCTTAGCTATTATGTGTAATGTACTATATATTTGGAGGCCTACGGGAATTGGAGGCCCTGCGCCGTCGCTCCTGTTGCACGTGCCCAGGGACGGCCCTGGAAGCCATTGCCACCGGAGGTTGCGCCACATGTGGGCTCGAGTACCGCCGCTGCCCCGGCATCGCGCGCTACTGCTCCCGCACCTGCCAGTCACTGCACACTGGAGGTTGCGCCACACGCGGGAGTGCGTCCCTGTGCACCAGTGGCTCATTGAAGCCATTGCCAACCAGGCCGTCGTCAATGTCGACGCACGCCACCAATGCTGCTGCTATCCCCGCCGTCAACAACGCCACTGATCACAACAACCTCGGTGGTGGTGGTGGCGGCGGCGGTGGTGCTCCTCCTGCTCCTCCTATGTAGACATGCATCGAGCCGGCCGCTAGCTATTCACTAGCGCTATATATCTCCCTATCCTATGTTGTCATTTAAATCTTAACTTTTTTCTGTAGCAGTGGCACGCATGTACACTCATCCATATGAACACACGTATGCAAACTCTACCCCTATAAGCATCTCCGAAGGACTGAGCCGGCCAACCTCGAGATTCACGAAGTCACCACATACACGCCTCGTTATCGATGGGGACATCGCGTACCACTGAAAACATAGCGCCGTTAAATCCTGGAATAAATCCAGGAAAATGCGAGTAGCCGTGCCAAGTCGAGGACTTAAACCCGGGTGGGTAGGTTCCACCACAAAGAACCCAACCAACTTATTTATGATCAGTTCACATTTAAATCTTAACTTTCTGTCAGTAGTTTCGTTTTCCTTCGTATAATCGCCTATATATTTGCATCTATACTATATTTTTAATTTACAAAATATATATGAGGTTCAAAATGTGTGTGGGTGCGCGGCGTTTGTGTGTTGGACATTCATGCCACATAATATAGTGAAGCTCACACACTCATACAATAGGACATTCAACAACCCGAATTAAGACTAGGGTGTTAATGTCCACATCAAATCAAGGTAAGCCATCAAGGGTGAAGATCACGATGAGGATGTGCTCGTATCGGGTCCAGATGCATCATGAGGAAGACGTCCGATCTGTTGCCGTGGTGCGCCTTGACGGACTCCTGCGACGCGAAGGCCAGCCGGTACGGCTCGCACGCGAACCTCAGGCGGCCCGAGCCTCTGATCGGCGCCAGGTTCGTGTTGTGCGCCAACTTGAGGCACCGCCTGGGGAGCGCGGGGTCATCATCCCTGTCAGTGTGTCGCGCATGGCGGCCACTACCGCCCACGCCGCCGCCGGTGGATGGTGTGGAACAACCGGGCTGGCCACGCTCATCCTCGCCAATCGAGGGGATCCGGAGGTGGCCGGAGCTGCTAGCTGTTACGGTTTGTGGTGAGCTGCTGAGAATGGCGGTCGGAGGAGAGTTCGACCGACCGAGTGACCGAGCGAGATCTGAGAACAAAAAGGTTTGGAGAGAACACTGCCAAGGAGGGTGAGAGCTAGCGTATTTGACTTTAGAGATGGCTTATTGTAACGTATGGCGCCAGCACCACCACCCGAGCAGTGTGACACTGGTTGTGGTCAAATGCTTACGTCAGACGATGTCACGCGTTTAATTTAATGGAGGCAGGCAAAAATGATTAATGGAGGCAGGCAACGCAACCGCCTTCAATCAAAGGCCTCGGTAAATCAGGCAAAAATGATTAATGGAGGCAGGCAACGCAACCGCCTTCAATCAAAGGCCTCGGTAAATCGAACTACCGAAGCGGTTGATATGCCCGCCTAGGTTAATCAATAAAAAAACAAAAAAAATCCAGCAAGGCCGTTGATGAGGCCCGTTGAGCCCATCGACGAGCCTACCGAGCCCATCCACGCGTACGCTGTCACCGCTCGCCAGATTCGCGTGTGCGCCACTCCCACATCAGTGCCAAAGCCGGATACGCCTGACTAGTGCCTCATACCACCACTGAGTCAAATCCGTCGCGCATGTGCCCGATCCGACGCCGAAGGGAGGAGAGAGAGACGGAGCCACCGACCTCAAATGGAGGAGAGAGAGAGTGCGCCGCCACCGCCGAAGTCTCACCCCGATCTGAATCGGCTGCACCGCCCACGAGCTGGATCTGCCACGCCACCAAATCTGGGCCATGCCCACGAGGCCGCGCTGCCATGTCACGCCCGTGAGGCCACCCTGTTGCGCCTGTGAGGCCGCTGACCTCGTGCCACCACTGAGATCCACACCGACCCCACCGTAGGGGAGAGAGAGGGGCGTGGTCATAGGAGGCAGCGCTGGGGGAGGAAGAGGGGCACGGACGCGCGCCGTCGCTAGGGAGTGGGAGGGGCATGGGGGAGGGAGAGGGGCGTGGACATGCACCATCGCTAGGTGAGGGAGGGGCACAGGGGTGGGAGAGGGGCACGGACGCGCGCCATCACTGGGGAGAGGGAGGCACGGGGAGAGAGAGGGCTGACACTGAGGGGGCTATGACCTAAGTCCTTGTATTTATATAAGCCCGGTAGAAGTTGGATTTGGGTTTTTTGACTGGGCCTTGGGAATATTTACGGAGGCAGGCCTCATAAGGTGTCCGCCTTTGAAAATGGCCTTCATTTTTTGAGGCCGTAAAATCGATTTTACAAGGCGGGCAAACGTGACCGCTTTGGTAAATGAAAATGACCACCTCCGTTAATAGCCAGGCATTTTATGTGGCAATTGGATTTTGTGCCAGCCTCCGTTAATGTTTGGGCACCGCCTCCTAAAATCATTTATGTAGTAGTGCTCGCTGCATGTACGATAGCGGCGGCCTACTCTAGGGTGACACTACAGCAGAGAAGAACATCACTGGCGGTTCAAAACCCCCCTTCACTGGCGGATTTTGAACCGCCATAACCAACTCGGCAGTGATGAGCTGATCACATCACTGCCGGTTATGCCAAACCGGCAGTGATAGCTCATGTATCACTGCCGGTTCATGTTACAAACCGGCAGTGATACTTGAGCCATCACTGCCGGTTGTTTTAACCAACCGGTTGTGTAGATTATATTATCACTGCCAGTTTTCTTTGAACCGGTAGTGATATACTTTTCATAATTTGCATTTTAATAATTGTTTTATTTTCATTTCGAGGGGAGGTGGTGGGGTGGGAGGTCGGGGAGGTGGAGGTGGTTGCTATCGATCAATTTGATATCGATGTGAAGGTGGTTGTTGATCAGCGACAATACAAACCCATCAACATTTATATTACAAAAGTTTCAAAAAAAAAACTTTAAGTATCGAATTAAGAGTCGCATTACAATAGCCTATCAATGTGGTCTCTTCCGTACTGCGCCTTGTACTTCTTAGTCCTCGCAACGGAGAATGATCCTGTCTTGGTCAATATCTCGTCCATCACAAACCTTGCTACCTCCTCTTGAATTCCTCTCATCTCAAAATCTAGCAACTGGTTGTGATTGTTTGCTTTGCGCTGTAATTGAAGCAAGATGATATTGAGATGCACAAACGTAAGACAAAACAATAGAAATGGGATGCCTACGTACCATGTCATCTCCCTTATTTGTTTTTGCGCCAAAATATTTTAGCATTGCCCACATCACATAGAACCCGCATTCGTTGTTCCCCATCGGTTGATCTAGGGTCTTGAGATCCTCCATATACTTTACACTGAATGGGGCACTCCATTGCTTTTGCATCTTGCTATCGAGATTTTTCCAATTCGGTAATGCCTTCATTCTATGTTACATTGTAAATGAAGTGTGAAGACCGAGGACATTACAATATCCTATGTGATTAGAAAGTGTTGTGATATTGGGTTCACTTACTTATTCAGCACTTTGACTAGGGGGTCGATAAGAGAAAGTGGCTTTTTCTTTGAGTCCCACACCTCGATATGTGAATCTTGAAGATAGATATCTACGAGGATGAAATGGTTGCTGCAATCACAAAGTCCATGTTATTGAATGACATATCAAGAAAAGAAACACTAAAATAAGGGTCGAGAACACATACTCGCAGTTGTAGGGTAGGAGTACGTTTGTTTTGTTGTTTCTGAACATCCTTTCAAACTCAATCTTCAAACTTGTTGGTACATAGTCATCATCACCAGGGGCGGTGCATGTTGTCTCATTTACAAATATGGGATCCAAGAAGTCTATATTGCTCAATTGCTTCTTTAGGCACCATTTTGCCATACACCTGCATAATAAACATATGATATATTCAAATGCAAATCACGTAGTTTATTATAACGTTGTGAGGGTAGGGTACTTACATAGACCATATCATCAAAATCTGCGTATCGAGCGAGCGCCGTTGGAAGAGCTGAAAGAGGTGTTCATAATAAATAGTATGCACCGTTTCTTCAGGATGATTAAAAACCATTCCGGGAGGGATGCAAACTTCAAAACCGACACAGTCTCCGTTGGCAGTATCCAGGGAGTAATAATCATGCAACTGTCGCATGTATGTTGGCAAATCTTTATACTCTTGTTCGGTGGTGACCAAAGGTTTGCCTCTTGAATACTTGTATGCGACCGTGGCTTTTTCAAAATCTCTCGTTCCGTAATACAACTCCGTGGCCCTCTCCATGGATATGCCCATGTTGTTGGCCAAGTTCTGTATCTCTAGCAATTCTTTGGTGTGTATTTCTCTAGCTCTGATTTGATTACTCTCTTTGTTGTGTTGCCTTTCAAATTCGGTCTGTTGTCTCCACTTAGGTAGACTGGCTATTCGATTAAAGAAGGCAACGGCGGCTTTCTTGCTTGGAGGCTCCACAATCGGGTCCTTCATCTTACTCGTAATGCTAGCATCCACCTTCTTTTTACTTGTCTGGGGAGCATTACCAACCGAAACTAATGACCTCTTGTGTTGCGAGGTCGAACCTGATCGCACTTTGGATTTTCGCGGAGGAGGAGGAGGTGTCTTCTCTTTTGGCTGTGGAGGAGGTGGAGGAGGTGGAGGAGGTGTTTTCTCCTTTGGCGGTGGAGGAGGTAGAGGAGGTGTTTTCTCCTTTAGCGGTTGAGGAGGTAGAGGAGGTGTTTTCTCCTTTGGCGGTGGAGGAGGTGTCTTCTCTTTCGAGGCAGGAGAGGGAGAATGAGGATCTTGCAGAGGAGATAAACCTCTTGGCGGCGGCGATGCCGATGATTCACTGCCATCCTCATCATCCGAAGATGGCTGCTCATCCAGCTTGATGAAGCGTTTGCGCCAAGCCACATGAGTGCCCAAGTTGTGAACAAGACGCGGCCTATCTTCCTCCACTGGGAAATCAATGTGTATCTTATTGTACTTCTTATCCAAGATCTTATCAATGCTGACCCTGGCATACCCGGGTGGCATTGGCTTGCCATGAATGATGTCGTCTCCTCTTGGAAATGCTTGTCCGACCGCCACCTTGTCTTTTGTCCACTGCTGACGGATGTACAACCTGACATTAATAGGTCCAGTGATGTTGTCCACCGGATGAGGAGCATTGACCTCTTCTTCGTCAAGCATAGGGGTTGAGCCGCAGCTACTGCGACCCTTGGGCACTGGGCTATTCAAAGTCAGGATAGGCTGCGGTTGTGACGAACACATGGATTGCATAGCTGACATAACTCGTGCATCAACTTGAGCAGCTATCCGTGCTTCCATGCTATCTTCGATTTCCTTTCGAAACCTTTGGAGCTCTTCTTCTCTTTGTGTTCTAGCCCTCGCCCGGCTCCTATAGGATGAAGATTCACCTTCGAATGCTTTCACCCAAGGTACATTCCCGGCTCCTCTAGTGCGACCGGGGTGCTCCTTGTTTCCAAGTGCTTGTGTGAGCACGTCATTTTCTCTATCGGACTTGCGGTTACCTCTATTCACTTCCTCAGTTAAGGTTGAAATCCTCTGGAGGAGATCGCTGACGGGTTCACTACTGGCATTAAGGCTCCCGTCACTATTGTATCGTGCCCCCCTTACAAGTAGGTAGTTTACTGATCTGGGCTGCCAATCGCCTGTCTGAGGCCTAACGCCGCGCTGCTCTAGTTTCTGGACTTCCATTTCCCATTCCGGAATCTTCCGTACATAGCCACGCGATCCTAGGCGATGAGGATCCTTTGCCTTAAGTGAGTTTTTTGACTCCGCCACCTTGTCAGGGAGGATACCTCGTAGGGCAACTGGGAGCAGCTGAGTCATAATGACATGACAGTCATGGGCCTTCATACAACCATAGTTAAACTTAAGTTCTCTCATGTTAACTAGCCTCTTCGGGTTCGCACAGTAGCCAGTTGGCACTTTGAGATCATTAAAGAAAGAAATAAGCATGGCCTTTTCTTCCTTTTTCAGTGTCCATGATGCCACCGGAAGTTTCAAGTGGCCATCCTCAAGAGTTATTGGGTGCAACTCCTTCCTGAGGCCCAGGTGTTGCATGTCCAAGCGTGTCGCGAGAGAATCCTTTGTTGTTCCCCCGGTGTTCATCAACATGTTAAGTGTGTTACCGCACACGTTTTTAGTTATGTGCATTGGATCAAGACAGTGACGTACACTCAAAAGTGGCCAATAAGGTAGTTCCCAAAAGATTGATTTTTTCTTCCAGATACTACCGGCTGGCGCTGGTACTGCACCTTCCCCCTTCCCAAGGACAACATCTGTGAGTTTGCTTACTTGTTTAAGTATCTGTTTCCCGTCTCGATACTTTGGAGGTCCACGTTTCTCAGTAGTCCCATTAAAATCTTTTCTATTCTTGCGGTAAGGGTGATCCCTTCGTAGGAACCTACGGTGTCCCATATAGACCATCTTCTTGTTTTCTGGTAGATGTATAGCATCAGTCTCGTCCAAGCACTCGACACACCCAGTGTATCCTTTTGTCTTCTCTCCAGACAAGCAACCTCGCCCTGGCAGGTCAGTGATTGTAGCGATAAGTATAACCTTTATCGTGACATGTTCTTTTTTATACTCATCCCAAACATCCTTCACACCCGTCTCCCACATCTGTAGTAGTTCATCGATCACTGGTTGTAGAAGCACATCGATATCATTACCAGGTTGTTTTGGCCCTTGGATTAGTAGTGGCATCTGGATGTATGACCGTTTCATACAAAGCCAGGGTGGAAGGTTGTATATACATAGCGTCACTAGCCAAGTGCTATGATTGCTTCTAACCTGGTCAAACGGATTCATCCCATCTGTGCTCAAACCTATCCAAAGATGCCTTACCTCTCCACCGATGTTCTTATAGAACATAGTGTTGATAGTCCTCCAGTCCGACCCGTCGGCGGGGTGCCTCAACATTGTATCTTTCTTACGCTCTTCGCCGTGCCAACGCAACAGTTTGGCTGACTTTGCATTTGCAAACAACCTATGCACTCGTGGAGCTATAGGAAAATACCATACGACCTTTATGGGCCCTCCTCTGGTCTTGCTTCCCTGATTTGACGGCCCTTGCTTGTATCGGGGAGCTTTACACTTGGGACACGCATCCAAGTCTTTGTATTTTTCTCCACGGTACAATATGCAATCGTTGGAACACGCGTGTATTTTCTCAACCTCGAGGCCGATTGGGCAAATCATTTGCTTGGCCAGGTAAGTCTTTTCTGGTAACTCGCTACCCTTCGGGAGCAGTTTATGCAGTATACCTAACAAGCTATCGAAGCCTTTATCACTCAATCCATTCGTTGATTTGAACTCTAATAGCATGATGTTGGCTTCCAGTTTGCTTATTGGGCAGGTCGGATACAATGGTGTTTTTGCATCCTTTCTCATGATCTCCAGTTTTTTCAACTGTGTAGCACTAAGGAATCCGCCATGCACATCATGAAGAAACTGTGAAATGCCATCATTTTCCTCTGTGTCGTCAACTAATGTATTCCTAAACACATTATCGTTGGTAGGCACAGGTACTGTGTAGCATTGGTCATCATCAATAGGCAGAAATGCGTCTAGGGATACGCTAGGCATGGGCACATCATCATTGTTTTCTTGTGCAACATTTTGACCAACCTCCCCATGCAAAGTCCAAATCGTGTAGTCTCTCATGAACCCCCTGGTAATCAAGTGCAATCGTATATGCTCCACGTCGCCCCATTTTCTCGTATTCTTGCAATCTTTGCATGGACAGAATACAGGCTGTGAGTCCCCAGCATTGGCTCTAGCGAGCTTGATGAAATCGTCGATGCCCGTCAAGTACCGTTGGTCTGTACATGACAGATCGTACATCCACCCTCGATCCATGTCTGCACAGGTAAAATGGGCCGGGCAGAGGAAACATAGGAAAGTTTTAATAAGAAACAATTATTGCACAATATTGAAGAACAATTATTCTACTCCATGCAACATAAAAATGGAGACACTAATTTAAAAAAAAGACTAAATTTGGAGACATGATCATGAATAACAATGTAGCTCCAAACAATGCCCATATAAATTAAAAATCGCAGCCCCATAAAAATTAATTATTGCACAATATTGTAGAACAATTATTCTACTCCATGCCACATAAAAATAGAGACATTAATTTAAATAAATACTAAAATTGGAGACATTATCATGAACAACAATGTAGCTCCAAACCAGTGGCCGATGCAGGATGATAATCAAGGGGGGGCTAAAAACAATGGTGATTTGAGATTTTTGCTACAGTGTTTCTAGTAGTAAATCAAGTCATTAGGGGGCTGGAGCCCACCCAGCCCCCCTTAGATCCGCCACTACTGCTCAAACAATGTATTGTTTGGTGACACATGGGTTAATTTGCTCATCAACATTGTAAAAGAATCTACTCTACTCCTAAGAACCAATTATAACATCACATACTAACAATGCATTATAGCCATGAATTAGAAAAGTGCTCTGTAGAAGAATGGAGAAATAAGAATGAGAATCAAGCATTATAGCCATCAAAACAAAGCTAATTAAGCAACAAAATCGAAGGAATGGAGGCTGGTTACGAACCTTAAAGCAAAAAGATCAAGCCATTCTTCCAAATCCAAGTGGTAGCTTCACGGATTTGGGCGACCGCAACATTGGAGGGAGTGGCCCAAACGCGCGCCTCTGTTCTCGGGATAAAAGAGTGGAGGAAGAAGATGACGGCTACAACCTTTTTGTGCTGTCAGGCTCATCACTGTCGGTTCTATCCTAGAACCGACAGTGATAGAATCAAATCACTGTCGGTTCGTGGCTTGAACCGGCAGTGATAAGTGGAGTTGTCATCACTGCCGGCTGGAGGCACAAACCGGCAGTGATAGTTGTCATCACTGCCGGTTCTCGCACCCCCCAATTATTTTCTGGTTGTCAGAGCCTAGAACCGGCAGTGAATGGTCATCACTGCCGATTGTCCTAATTTCGGCAGTGATGTGGCCGGCACTGTTGACTGTTTCTGTAGTAGTGTGAAGTTCTTGACAAGGATCTGCTTGTATCGGGGTCCAGGTGCATGGTGAGGAAGACATCCGATCTGTGCGCCTTGACGTACTCCTGCGATGCAAAAGCAAGCCGGCACGGCTCATGGACGAACCTCAGGCAGCGCAAGCCTCTGATCGGCTCCTAGTCTACCTCATGCACTGACTTGAGGTACCACCTAGGGAGTGCGGGGTCGCCCTCTCCGTCGCTGTCGCCCATGGCAGCCACCGCCACCGACGGGTCGTGTAGAACGACTGGGCCAGCCACGCTCATCGTCGCTGGTCGAGGGGGTCGAAGTAGGCCGGAGGTACTGTTGCTATGAATGCCGCCGGAGAGACAGACTGGCTGACCCAACGGAGAGAAGGAATGGAGCACCGCCGAGGAGGGGATCGAGAGGAGAGCGTGTGTATTTAAGCTGCACACTGCACACCAGACCACACTCTCCTGCCCGTGACCAAACAAAAAGTCCAAACTAGAGGGGAGAGAGATGAAAACATGGAGTAAAATGCACCGTGGCCCCCTAGACTAGGCAGAGGATGTCCTAGGTCCTCAAACTCTTAAAATACACATCCAGGTCCTTGAACTTGGCATATTCATGGTACGTAACAGGTCCAAATGGGTCCAGACTAGACCCATTTGCTGACATGGCAGTCCACATGGTATGTAAAAGGAACCAGCAATACATGTTAGCCATCTTAGTTGACATGCATTGCTGAGGTTTTTCTTAACCCAGACAAATGCACAAACAAATGCATGCCCACACACACTCTAGAGCGCATGCTAAACCTACACACTATACACACACACCACACATCTTTCTGTCTTTCTGGAGGTCAACAAAGTCCCTCAGGCTCCACAAGCAACACACACCACATGTCCTTCTGGAGATCAGCGAGGTCACACGGGGCTCCACAAGCGACGTGCACGTCGCACTATTATTGTGGCTTCACGCATATGTCTTGCAGGCTGACCAGCAAAATTATTTTAGGAAATAAATCCCTAGGTGAGATATACCCGAGTCCGATCTCAGGGATCGAACCCGAGCGGGCAGCGCTGGCACCTGGTGACACTGCCACTGAGCTATGAGCCCTCCATTGCTTAGTTGTTGTAACTAGAACGGATTTATGTTAGCCTATTGAGTGCGAGAGCAATAATTAATATTGCTAACTTAATTTGATACGTTATTTATTGCATTTATTTTCAAAATATTTTAAATATGTGCTTGCTTAGTAATAACCTAAAGAATATAATAGTCCTCTTAGCAATTGAAATGGCATATGCTGTAACCACCCTGGGCAAACTACTCTTCCCGTAAAACCCTCCCTATGAAAGGTATGCTAGGCAAGTCAAGTCACGCCACACTCGCTAGATTCTCTATGGAGAGGATCCAGCCCCCTTTTACAAAATGCCATGCTTTTTATAACATAAAAGACATACGATGTTTCTTTTAAGGGAAGCGTCAGTATAAAAAGATATAATGATAGTAATGGAAACCCTAGAGTGTATTTTGGACTGGAGATGGGAAATAGGCAACCTCAATGGAGAAATCTTGCTTGTGGAGCCTGTCTCGGTTATATAAGGACTGGTTCATTTTAGGCAAGTCTTTGTTGTGAAACGTACGTGCCAAAAAGGAACAACCTTTTGAAGTGCTTATTGATGTGAGGCCTTGATTCAAACCCCGCTAGCTGAACCTAGCAGGACCTTCGCATAGACCCAGGTCTGGTCGGCATAGGTTGCCTGTTGAAAGGGTCGGAGACCCTGTTTGATTTATTTGCATTGTGCGCACTTTCCCGGAATGATGGCCATGTATCGAACGGTTTAGTGGCCCCCCTCTAGCCCCTCCATTATTTATTTTTAAAGAAGAAGAAGAAGAAGAGGAAAGGGAACGAAGGAAGAGGATATAATGCAGATACGTAATAAGAAATGATAAATGGACCTTTTATTTTGAGAACAAACAAATACGGTGGATAATATATTCCTTATTTTGAACAAGCGAACGAACAAGCTGGCACACGCCACTTCACACGATAGATGTAGTAGTAGTAAGTAGGAGCCACGTACATACGGAGGCGAAATGAAATTCCTTGGCACGGATTGACTGACGATCACCAGCTAGCACGTACTGGACGTCCCAAGCTAGCTATGGAGGAGCTCCGATCCCTACCATTCATTTTGCAGCAGGAACAGGAAGAGGAGGGATGCTCTGCTCATTCCTGAAGAAGTCATGAGGATCCACCTTGCTCTTCACGGCCGCCAGTCTCTTGAAATTGCCTTTGAAATACCTCTCCCCCCAAACCCTAGCCTTGGCGTAGCTGGTCACGTTACCACCCTCCTCCAGCTCGTTCGTCCCTAGGTCCAGGTCCCTGTAGTTCACGTACACAGCTCTTGGGTTCTTGGACACGTATGGCGTCAGATCCTTGTGTACTCCCCTCACCCAGCTCATCATCACCCGCTGCTGCTCCAACGCCGCCGCCGTCCCTTTCCCGTTGCCGAACCAGACCGAGTAGAACTGGACCTGGTAGAGGTAGTTCCCGTGCGGGAACGGCGTCGCCGACGGCGAGATGCTGCCCATCCGGCCGCCGTAGGGGTCGAGCTAGAGCAGCGCCGCCTCGGGCTTATCGAGCCACTTGGACCATATGCTCTCCCACGCGTGCCTTGGCATGGCCTCCTGCACGTGGTCCGACTTCACCTTGAGGTAGTAGTATGGATTGCTGCTTCTGTTCAGGAGCACCTCCGCTGGCAGGTCGGCCGTGCCGTAGAAAAAGAAGACGGTGGATTTCACCCAGCTCATCTCCTGGCAGTCCCGTTCCGCCATTCCTAGGTCCGGGAAGTGACCTCGCATGGTGTCCACGAGGCTGCCGCACCGGCCGAGGAACAGGACGACGAAGTCCGCTTGCTGGTTCTGCACCAGCACGCGGAGGTACAGGTCCCTGGGGAGAGCCGGCGCGATCGCTTGCCATCTGGTTATGAGGTCGACGGCGGACTCGTTCCTCCGCCGGCGGATGCTGAACACGGTGACGGTCTCCGTCACGGGCACCAGCCGCACCTTCCAGGACACGACGACGCCGAAGCTCTCGCCGCCGCCGCCTCGGATGGCCTAGAAGAGGTCCTCCCCCATGGTGCTCCTGTTGAGCAGCCTCCCCTCGGCGTCCACCACCACGGCGTCAAGAACGTTGTCGGCGGAGAGGCCGTACTTCCGCGATAGCGCGCCGAACCCACCGCTGCTCAGGTGGCCGCCCACGCCGACGGTGGGGCAGTTGCCAGCGGGGAACACCAACGTGCGGTTGGCGGCGGCGGCGGCGTAGTAGAGCTCGCCGAGCGTGACGCCTGATCCGACCCAGGCCTCGGCTCTCGAGGCGTCGATGTGGATCGCGCGGAGCGCAGCGAGGTCGAGCACAGCGAAATGCCGCCGGTGGGGGTCGATAGAGGCGTAGGAGAGGCCCTCGTAGTCGTGGCCGCCGCTGCGCGTACGGACGTGGACGCTATGGCGGCGGCCACAGACCACGGTGGTCTGGACATGGGCGGGCTCGGTGGCCGCAACGATCACCAGCGGCCTCGTGGTGTCTGGCATGCCAACGTAGTAGCGGAGGTTCCGGACAGAGGACAGAAGGACCGAAGAGTAGTTGTTGTTTGCTGGGGTGTAGATGAGGGAAGGCGAAATGTCCGCGGAGAGGCAGCTGAGGAATGCATCCACATCGCTGGAATAAGCTGAAGAGGACGATGTTCTTTCGCTGGAGAGGATGATGCAAACAAGGGTAACCAGAAGGTGCAAGAAGGTTATTGTTGGTGTTCTTGCCATGATTGACGCCGGCGTAAGTAGCAACTGTGTTGGAGGTTGGAGGCGGCTCGGAGCGAAGGAGAGATGTGTTATAGGCAACAGTCGATCGTGTTGTGAACTTCATTTGCGGCTCTCTTCGTTTTATTAAAACATATATAATGCCATTTCTCCTATATATTCCCTGAATTTAAGCTGATTTCAGATAGCACTCGTATACAACCAACTAGTACAAGTAAATTGTTACTTTTATGATTCGTTATTTGTCCTTGTATAATAACATATCAAATTTTTGTCCTTGTTTGACTATAGAAATAATTATAAATTGTTAATTGTTTTTCTACCAATGTGGCTTAGATTTCATCGGATTTGTGGTTTTGTTTAACAAGTTTTTTATTCTTGGGTCCAAAAATTACAGATTATGCCTACACAAAGTGCAATGAACTAAACCTACAATTTTAGTATAAAAGCTTATAGCAAATCCTAATTTTTTATGGGAAAGGGCCGGGTCCCAATGAGATATGAATAATACTCCCTACCATCTGTCAACAAATATAATTAAGGAGTTAGAAAAAATCTCGGGTTATGAACTTAGAGCATATCTAGAAGTTTTATAAAAGAATTCCTTACTTTGTTGATAGTAAAAGAGAAAAAAAATCCTCTCCAACAGTTTGGTAAAAGAGGTTCTTAAAAATAAAAATGTTGCCAAATATCCTTCTTAACTTGCATTGTAAGTTTCCGCAGCTGAGAGAACTCACCTCTCTCCTTCGTCAAACAGTTTTCGCAGGCGCAGATTGTTTTTTTTTTTTTTGGCACGAGCGATCTTGTTTTCGTCCGTCGCCGCCGCCGCCGACGTCCTTCAAGTTCGACGCCGTCGTCTGGTATGTACTGCCCTCTCTCTACCCTTTATTTAATCAATTCTGGCCTCGGCTTGGTACGTATGGCCGCCACTGCTTGTGCCTTGATGGGTGGTGTCTTCACGGAGCTCTGCCCTTCAATTAAGATAGAGACAAAAGATTTTATGTACAAGGAGAAATTACCAGCCTTGGTAATCAAAACACAGAAATTTTTTATTTTGTACTTGTCCGTCCGGACCTTCCTCTTTTTAATATAACAGGCAGCTCTCCCGCCGGTTCAGTTTCAAAAAAAAAAACACAGAAATTACCTCTTCCTCAATAAATGGGCTTTATCCTCTCTCTAAGTTGGCTCGGTGGTGTGCCTGCCCACTGCGTGTGGCCGGCAAGGCTATTATTTAATCCATGGTCAATCGCGTGACGTGGACACAACCAAGGCTAGCCGGCAAGGTCGTCGCGCGGGAAAAAAATTGGGAACGGACGGGTCGTACCTGGCGCTGTACGGTCTCCCAACCAGGACGCGACACGTGGATGAGACTCAACGGGCTCGCTTCGCCTCCCAGCACGCAACCCACCCGGCTCGCTTCGCCTCCCAGCTCGGCTCGTCACGGGTGCAAGCTCGGCTCCAAGCGCTCACACAAGCCCAGGTCGTTCCTGAGTTGTGCGCCAACAGCCAACAATAACGCCGTCTTTTTTGGATCACGAACACCACCATCCCTCAGCAACTAGTTGGTCACGGCCGCCGTTGTCACACGGCAACGAGTGATCACGATCGGAAGTTTCTCATTCAAAGAGGAAAGAAGCACCATCACGGCAGCGTGCAGGCAGGTTGCAAGCCGCGCGGCCATCAATTGCATAGCAGGCACCATGGAGGTTAACCCTGCCCTCAATGGTGATGCTACTGTTGATGTTCCAAACGCTGATGACCCTACAACAATGGGTTTTTCAAGATGTAATATGCACATTGATCTGAAATACATATGGCATTTGAGCCATTTGAAATACATTCCAGGCATCACAGTTGGCAAGAGAGCACAAGTAGGTAAATTTAGGACCTTAGTTCTTAAACTTCACACTGTCAACTGTACTGACAAAAGAAGTATAAAATAGCAGTGCACATAATAAAAGGTTACTGCAAAGTGGCATATTAATCAAGACACCAGAATTACATGTTTTCATCGAAATTTAACTTTCTAGCTGACGAGGACATTGCGGCATCTTGCTGAACTCCAAGTAAAAGATCTGTATAGCCTCCTTGTATGTAAGATGCAGATATGGCAGAAGATTGCGCAAACATAGAATTTGCAATGTCTTGCATTGTGGCAGAAGCATATCCATCAGCACTAGTACCACCACTGCCACCACCATCAAGGTCCTACATCATACACATGAAATTGTTATGAACAATTTCCTGTAAGTAAATAAAAATAGGAAAAGGGAATAATGAATCAAATTGATGACTTACGATTGGTTGGTTCAGATCAGCACTTTCATCTCTATTTTCTGTAACATTATTTGTATCTCCTATAAGAAGAGATTAATGTAAGAAAAATTTGTATAGTAGTAACGCTGGAAACAAAATCAGCCAGAAAGAATAGTTAGAAGTAGTACCTTTCTTCTTAGCACTTTTCTTCTTCTTTCCTGTATTTTTTTCAAGTATGTTTGTGGCCCGTTTTTTCTTTGCCCCTTTTACCACCTCAGGAATTTTAAATAATATTTTGCCTCTCAATGAGTCTGTTGCGCTTTGTTAGCTCCTCCGTAAAACTCCTTCATGAACTCGTACACCTGGGCTGGCTTCATCCCGGCTTCTCTAATCTGACCAATTAGCACCCTGTCTGCTTCTGTAACACGCCGTTGGGACCTCAGCTTGTGCGACTTATTTGGACTAGCAAGATAATGATTGTGATCAAGTACAACCTTTTGCACTGTCCAAATTCCCTCTTTGCTAACACTGAACTGAACACGAGCATCACAACCTGTCCTTGTAATATCTTTGTCTGATGACTTGTTTCGTCGATATCCTTCGTTACTGCAAACTATATGTTTTTGATATACAATTTTATCTTCTCGGAGCTTTGAATGACTCTTTCTAATACTGAACCCAGTTTTACCAGCATAGATGTTATACATCTCATAAGCTTTCTCCTCTGAAGCAAAAGCCATACCAACTTCAGGAATGATCAAAGCTTGTCCAGTTTTATCAACCTCCTATTGTACAGTGCGAAGTAAATTAAAGTTGCAGTAATAAATGCATAACGTGATTTTTTTTCATGACTATCAAATATCGCATTCCATACCTCAGGTGCTTCTTGAGCCACAGGTTTCAGTAAGTCCTGAACAGATGTAGTCGCAAGCAGTGTGGACTGTGATTCAGTCACTGTGGACAGCAACATGGGTACGGTAGTTTCATTGAAGTTTCCCTGAACAAAAAAATCATATCCAGACGTTCTGACAATTGTACCATTGAAAAAAAAAATCCGGCACAAAGCCATCTGACTGTACATGTATAGAGATGTATACGTACCTGCAGTGGATCATTGAAGTTGGTGTCTGAGGAATTCACTTCGGTTGTAGGGTCATCAGCGTTTGGAACATCAACAGTAGCATCACCATTGAGGGCAGGGTTAACCTCCATGGTGCCTGCTATGCAATTGATGGCCGCGCGGCTTGCAACCTGCCTGCAAGCTGCCGTGATGGTGTTTCTTTCCTCTTTGAATGAGAAACTTCCGATCGTGATCACTCGTTGCCGTGTGACAGCGGCTGCCGTGACCAACTAGTTGTTGAGGGATGCTGGTGTTCGTGATCCAAAAAAGACGGCGTTATTGTTGGTGGCGCACAACTCAGGAACGACCTGGGCTTGTGTGAGCGCTTGGAGCCGAGCTTGCACCCGTGACAAGCCGAGCTGGGAGGCGAAGCGAGCTGGGTGGGTTGCGTGCTGGGAGGCGAAGCGAGCCGGTTGATTCTCATCCACGTGTTGCGTCCTGGTTGGGAGACCATACAGTGCCAGGTACGACCCGTCCGTTCCCAATTTTTTTCCGTCGCGCGAGCATGTCAAGTAGTTTAATGTACCCTTACAAGATTTGTCTTTTTTGTTTTATATATCCACGCACATCCCTAATATTTATGTATCATATATATCACATAGGAGTATGCACTAACGTCAGCCTTATCCCTAATATTTATACACATGTTTTGCTATTTTGATTCAGAGGCATGCCAGTAACATTTCATCACTTCTCCCTTAAGATGCAAGTGAGCTTACTTGAGAAATAACTAAGCCAAACTTGATAAACAATTAGTGATCAATCGAGGAAGAGCTTGAAAAATAGTGTAATATTTTTTGATGAATGGGCGCATACATTGTACCAGCAAGATGTCCATAAACAGTGATAAATATCCCTTTAGAACCTTATAATATTCAAGATACCTTTAAATAATATATATAGCAGGAACACATCTAAACTTTTGTCATCCTATATATACGCACTGCCCAGATATGTTTACAAGTTTATGAAATTACTGTAATTCTCTACCTGTAGGAGACATTGATGATCATGCAAGCATCAGCACGAACTTGACTGACACTGTTATTCCCCAGCTAAAGTGCCTGCTTTCTCTTGCAAAGGTGGTTGGTCATCTAGTGGTTGAGTCACACTTTCCACTAATTCGATCGTATAACATCTCGATCAGATGTTTCTGTGATTACCAATTTTTTGTGGGATTTTCTAGCTGTAGGAGACAACGGTGATCCTTGCATTTGCAGTTCAAGCATGATGACGGTAATGGCGGTGTCTGAGCTTGCATCCTCTGAGGGATGTGATCCACCACCAATAGGTAACTAGATGTTCACTTGCAAGTTGCAAGTAGTAATACATCAAAGATTTGTTATCAAGTCTCTTGCAGTGTTGTTGTGTATGGCATAATAGAAAGGATCGAGTTCATTCTTGTATGAGTTAATTGTACTGTATGATGTAGGAAATAAATTGTACAATGATGTAATAAATAAATTGTACAATATCATGTCTCATGTAATAAACAAATTTATTTATTTATTTTTTCAATTCATCATTACAGACGCTACAAGAAAAATGTGTTTGTGATAAGGTGTCATCATAGATGCACTTTGTTCTATACGCGTCTGGGATGATGTGTCATCACAGACGCATTTTGTTCTATACGTGTCTGTGCTAGGAATTATTACAGAAGCGTTTTGTATATATGCTCTATGATATATACTTATTACAGATGTGTGTTTATGCGTCTATGATTTGCGGTAATCACATACGTGTTATGTGAGACGTGTGAAACCCACGTCTGTTTAAGGCACGTCTGTGACGTGCTTTTTTACATAGTGCTCCATGGTCTTTTGTTGCAGCAGCTAGCCCTAAGCAGAGGCACGTGCTCATCATTTCATCATGATTTGCCGGTGCAAATATAGTAAGTGCGCACACCACATTCTAGGTACAACAAGAATTGGTACATATATATAATAGCAACTAGTCGGTAGCTAGTTGCATACTCTACAATGTACATGGACGTACATATATATGGCTACGACTGCTTAGGCACGCCATCGACGAGCTTCCCTAAGGTGGTCACGCCACCGTCAGTAATGCCACCAACCATGACTGCTCGTACAAGCTTTCGACAGGCCTCACCCGAATCATCACATCACGCCCCACTGGGTACACTCGTCATGGGAAGATGATGATGCATGTCTTAAAGCTTATTAACCACCGACTAATTCTCCAAATTGCTAGGAGGTTCAGGGGGATAGATCCACCAGACCCGCTTGTGCAGCCCTGATGAACTACAACTACAAGAAAACATGTAGACTTCAATTACGACTAACCCTCCATCTGATTCCTCCAAATCGCATGGAGGCTCGAGGGCGACTATTGACTACATATAGTACGCAGGTACCCTAATCTCAAGCGAAAACACCAAACTAGGACAGGGTGGACAGAACAGAACAGGTTATGCATTAAGCCCAAACCAGATGCTACCTCATCTACTTGGTGGACAAGGTCTAGAAAGATTTACTTACAAACCAACTCTATCCGACTTCATTTTCTTGCAACAAATCTGCGTGTGTTGTGTGTGTGTGTGTCACACACTCATGCTCTGTGCAATGCATATTGTGTGTCTCACACACGCATACAATCTAAGCCATTATAAAATTATTTCCACGACTCACGAGTTGCAAATGTGAGAATTCAAGCAAAATATACAATGAACGACAACCTTGATACACCTTGATAGTGTATACGCATGTGTCAACCACCTCCGAATGTGCCGGCCGTATGGTACCACCACCACCACCACTCCACCAGGGCTTGATTCGCCTGCGACCGGTGTAAAGCATGCTAATAATTAAGCACCGGTGTAAGCTAGCAGACGAAAGCATGTAACGGCCACTGGCTGTGCCTATCCCTTGCCATGCTAATATGCCCACGCCGCCGCCGGCGGGTGGTGCGAAACGACTGGGCTGGCCACGCTCATTGTTGCCGATCGAGGAGGATCGGAGGCCACCAGAGCTGCTAGCGCAGCCGGAGAGATATATAGCCCAACCGACTGAGATCCGAGAAGAAATGGTTTGGAGAGAGCACACCGCCGGGGTGGGGGAGAGCTAGTGTGGCGTATTTAACTTTAGAGATGTACGTATGGCGCCGGCCGGCACCACCACCCGAGCAGTGGAACACACTTGTGTGCGTAATCTTTTGATCCACAAGCCATAAAAATAGTGTAATCTTTTGATCAATGTGCGTATATATATTAGTATATTACCAGCAGCATGTCATATCCATAAACAGTGGGCACGCTTTGTGTGCGTACTTAACTTGCAGAAAGAGATCGATGGATCCCTTGCACAGTGTGTACACTTGTAAACACTGAGAATACCGCCGGGGAGGCAAGAGCGTATTTAACTTTAGTATGCAGATAGAGAGATGGCTTGTAACGTTCCGTTGCCGGCACCACCAGCGAGCAGCATGAGCCAGCACACGGAAGCAACCCGGGTGCCTCATCAGCGAGGTCGGCTACTTCACCACCGTGCCCGCCAGCCTGCAGGAGTGGGCGCACCCGGCCAACAGTTCGTGTGGGAGTGGTTCACGGTACACCCGCTGCCGTTCCTGCTGGCACGCCTGCTGCTCATGTGCTCCATGCCCACCCGTGTGCGGCCGTCCGGAGACGCGCGGGCTCGAGTACCGCCGCTGCTCCGTCTTCGGCATCGCGCGCTACTACTCCTGCACCTGCCAGTCGCTGCACTGGAGCATGGGCCACACGCGAGAGTGCGTCCCTGTGCACCAGTGGCTCATGGAAGCCATTGCCAACCAGGGCACCAGGCCGTCGTCAATGTCGATGCCAATGCTGCTGCTATCCCCGCCGTCAACAACGCCACTGATCAGCATGGTGCTGGTGCTAGTGCTGCTCTCCTGCTCCTCCTATGTAGACATGCATTGAGCCGGCCGCAAGCTATATTCACTAGCGCGCGCTATATATGTCTCCTATCCTATATTGTCATTTAAATCTTAACTTTCCGTCAGTAGTTTTATCAAAAAAGAAACTTTCTGTCAGTATTTTCGTTTTCCTTTGTGTAATGGCCTATATATTTCCATCTATGTAATATTTCCAATTTATATAATATATATCAGTGAGTTTCTTTTCTATATATATAATACTTGGTTTTTTGTATTGTCCTTATATTATTATGCTTGGACGACAGTGTTATACTGTCACACATTCATCATTTCATGTGTGTACTACACTACTACGTTTTGTGTTCCTGTGATACATTTATCACTTCATGTGTATACACTGCGCGTTGTATTTGTGTGTCACACATTTATCATTTCATGTGCATATACTGCGTGTGTTTCTGTGTCCAGGCGGTGTTGCGTCCGGGCGCGAGAACGGCTGACCGGCTGGCCGCTATAGCATTTTGTGGCGAACAGAACGTGTGCACCCGATCGAACCGCACATGTGTCGGACTCGGACTGGAGGGAGGGATGCGCGGAGGCCCTGGCTGCCAGGCATATTCATTTCATTACGCGTTGAGTTGAGGAAGTAACTATTACACGGCGGTGAAATTAAAGTAAACAGGAATTGACTGAAGCAGCAGGAGCTGGGTAGCAGGCAGCCGGCAGCCGGCAGCAGTGACTACGGGGCCGCGCTAGCTAGGCATCAGGGCGCCGCCTGGCCGCCCAGACCATGGTGGCGGCCTGCGCCAGGGCGATCGTCTCGACGAGGTTCTGTTCGTATCGAGGGTCGACATGCATCGTGAGGAAGACGTCGGATCAGTTGCCGTGGTGCGCCTTCACGGACTCCTCCGACGTGAACGCTAGCCAGCACGGCTCGCACGTGAACCTCAGGTGGCCCGGGCCTCTGGCGGGCTCCAGGTTGGCCTCGTGCGCCGACTTAAGGCGCTGCCTGGCCACCCAGACGATGGTGGCGGCCTGCGCCAGGGCGATCGTCTCGACGAGGTTCTGTTCATATCGAGGGTCGACATGCATTGTGAGGAAGACGTCGGATCAGTTGCCGTGGTGCGCCTTCACGGACTCCTCCGACGTGAACGCTAGCCGGCACGGCTCGCACGTGAACCTCAGGTGGCCCGGGCCTCTGGCGGGCTCCAGGTTGGCCTCGTGCGTCGACTTAAGGCGCCGCCTACGGAGCACGGGGTCGTCGTCCCCGTTGCTGTCGTCCCCGAAGCTCAACGTCGAGAGCAAGCATGGTAGCACCCGTCCTGAAGCACCGGCCAACCCGTGCTGCCCACTCAGTCCTCGGCGAGGCCGCTGCCTTTCTCGCGAACTCGACAATGCCGCCGCCTTGCATCCTGGATCTGAACTTGATCGCTCGCCCCCTGCCAGATGGATGTGCAGCAGTTGCAGCCGATGTGAATGTGCCAGGGTTTGACTTGGTCGGTGACGGACGGACAGTCTGGGGCTGGTGGGAAGGGAGGCAGTACTGGGGGCCGACGGCGGAAGACATGGGAGGGAGTGCGAGCGACAGAGAGCCAAATCCATGGTCCATCATGCGACACGTGTGAAATCAACAGCAAAAAACGGTTGTTGTCCATTAGCAATCTTGTTTTTTTAACCTAGACAAACACACATACTCGTCATGCACTCATCGTAAGAAGATGACGATGCATGGCTTAAAGCTTACCCGCCAACCAATTCTCCAAATTGCTAGGAGGTTGGTGGGATAGACCCATCGGGTCCGGTTGCGCAGCCCTGATGAACTACAACTACAGAAAAAGCAAGTAGACTTCAATTACGACTAACCCTCCGTCTGATTCTCCAAATCGCAGAAAAAGCAGGTAGACTTCAATTACGACTAACCCTCCGTCTGATTCTCCAAATCGCATGGAGGCTTGAGGGCTACAATCGACTATATATAGTACCCAGGTACCCTGATATCAAGCGAAAACACTAAACTAGGGCAGGGTGGATAGAACAGGCTATGCAATAGGCTCAAACTGGATGCTATCTCATCTACTTGGTGGACAAGGCCTAGAAAGATGTACTTAGGACTTGTTTGGTTCACCCCTCCTAAAGTTTAGCTACTAAACTGCCAAACAAATTGACTAAAAAGGGACTAAAGTAGTTTAGTCATATTAGTATCCCAAGAAGGTGCTAAAGTGGGCTAAAGTACCTAGTGGTCAGGGGCTCTGCCCCTCATTATTGTCGGTCCCCTACCCTGATTTATGCATTCATTAGGGGTAGTTTGGTATTTGTCGAACTGCTTTAATGACCTTTACTCACTTTTAGTCACCAGAATCAAACAAGGGTGACTAAAGTTTAGTCATTGATTTTAGTAGCTAAATTTTAGTCATGGAAAACCAAACAGGCCTTAAACCAACTCTATCCGACTTCATTTTCTTGTAACAAATCTGCGTGTGTTGCATGTGTGTGTCACACACTCATGCTCTGTGCAGTGCATAATGTGTCTCACACACGCATACAATCTAAGCCATTATAAAATTATTTCCACGACTCACGAGTTGCAAATGTGAGAATTGAAGCAAATATACGATGAACGACAACCTTTTTTTTTTTTTGATACACCTCGATAGTGCATACGCATGTGTTAATCCTTATTTGTAAAGAATTTGATTTGACGCCAGGGTGTTCCAACCACCTCCGAGTGTGCCGGCCGTATGGTATGTACCACCACCACTCCACCAGGGTTTGATTCGCCTGCGACCAAAACTCCAAACAGAATAATAAAAAGATAAAAGCATGCTAATAATGAAGCACACCAGTGCAAAACTAGCAGACGAAAGCATGTACTGGCCACTCTGGCTGTGCCTAGGCCTATCCCTTGCCATGCTAATATGCCCACGTTGCCGGCGGCGGGCGGTGCGAAACGACTGGGCCGGCCATGCTCAGCGTCACCGATCGGGGGGTGTTTGGCGTGAGTCTGTTAGCCAATAACGGGTTGTTTTAGCCCCTTTCAATAACTAGATTTTATTTATATACTTACATTGTTTTATAGCTGTATTTACACCACCTTATTATTACTATATTTACAATAATTTCTTCATTATAATTTTTTGGACAGAGTAATGTTATTTGGGAATAACAAATAAATGCCAAAATTTTCAAAACAATTTACAAATTATTCTATGCATTCCAGACATAAGAGAAATATATGTTAAATTATTCAGAAATGATCAAATTGTTCACAAATTTCACAAATTAATTCACAAATGATCGGTGTTCCACATCACGGCGTAGTACCGGTTCTTGCGCTACTGCACGCCGCGGTAGTTCCGCACCGGCCACATGGCTGCCACCAGCGTCGCCCACTCAGTCCTTGCCGAGGCCGCCACCTTCCTTGTGAGCTCGACAATGCTAACGCCACCTTGCATCCTGGATCTGAACTCGATCGCTTGCCCCCTACCGGATGGATGTGCATCAGTTGCAGGCAATGTGAATTTTCCAGGGTTCGACTTGGGTGGCGATGGACGGACGGTCTGTGGGGCCGGTGGCAGAGGGAGGCAGCCCCGGGGGGGGGGGGGGGCGGCGAAAGACATGGGAGGAAGCGTGAGCAATAGAGAGCCAAATATCCACGGTCCAGCACGCGACACGTGTGAAATCAACGGCCAGAAAAACAATTGCTGGGTTCACCCAAATCAACCGGTTATTCATTAGCAATCTTGTTTTTTTAACCAAGACAAACACACACAAAACATGCCCACACACACACACACACGCACCGAAGCGCACGTTAGACCTACACACTATACACACACCACACGCATCCTTTTGGAGATCAACGAAGTCCCTCGGGCCCCGCAAGCGACACACACCACACGTCCTTCTAGAGATCAACGAAGTCACATGGGGCTCCATATGCGACATGCACGTCACACTGTCATTGTGGCTTCACGCATACGCCCAGTAAAGATTACTGGAAAAAAATATTTTAGGGAACAAATAACAAGATGAGACACTCGAATCCTATCTCAGGGATCGAACTTGGTCGGGCGGGTAGCGCTCGCACCTGGAGATGCTGCCACTGAGCTATGAGCCCTCCATTACTTTGTTGTCGTTGTAACTAGGAATGTATTCACAAGAATCTGATCTCAAGGATTAAACCCGGGCAGGCAGCGCTCGCACCTGGAGACGTTGCCACCATGAGTGCTCCATTGCTTAGTTGTTGTAGCTGGGAACGTGTCTTTAATGATATGTTGTTTTGACTTAACACGTAGGTAACAAGAAGGTATGATATATATATCACAAGTATGTACTAATTAACCTCAACCTTATCCCTAACGTTTATACACATGTTGTCGATATTTTGATTAAGAAGCACGGCAGTAGTAACATTATTTCATCACTTCCCCCTTAAGATGAAAATGAGCTTACTTGAGAAATAACTAAGCCATACTTGACAAATAATTAGTGATCGATGAAGGAAGAGCTAGAAAATAGTGTAAATCTTTTGATCAATGGGCGCATAGATTGTACCATCAAGCTGTCCATAAACAGTGGTAAATATCCCTTTAGAACCTTGTAATATTCAAGATACCTTATTAGAAACATATATATAGCAGGAGAAACTTGAATTTTATTTGCGTAAAACAAATACACCATGATCTATATAATTATTATTTAAGGAGATTTTTTGCAAAAAAAAATTGACTAGATTATATTATTTCTGATATTGGACACGAGAGATGGTGAGAGACGGAAGACAAAAATTTTCGCTTTCTAAAATTAGTTATATAATATATAGATAAATATTATTTTAAAGAAAAAATAAAATAACGTCCTATGGAGGATAGCCTGTGCTGATAATCTTATTTAATCAGACGTGATTATTATTATTATTATTATTATTATTATTATTATTATTATTATTATTATTATTATTATTATTATTATTATTATCATGGATGAGATAAGGTTGTGTAATAATATATAATAATCCAATCTAATCCAGAGTAGAGTAGTGCATAGCAACAATAGCTTAGCATGGACACCTATCATGTTTTTTTTTTTTTTGACAACACAGCACCTATCGTTATCCCAAAGCTACGACCTTGCTAGCGATGGCCTCCATGCATTGCCTCGGTCGCGTCACCGACTCTCCACAGTAGTACACGCGATGAGAGAATCAAATCAAATGAAGGCGATCGACATGCACCGCCGGGCGCCGACTAGTCTGCTTGCGGGCTAGCTATCCGCTTGCGATCGTGTGGCTTATGCATCCGGCAGCGGTAGCGTCCGGAGGTTCGGACGCCTGCGTCCATCCGGACGGCCAGGGCTGCTCTGGTCGCTCACGCGAGCTCTGTATTTCGCGCTTGTATCCGAACCGCTCGTTTTTGATCCGATATCCATTCTGGTTGGATGACTCACTCTTGCCCTCTTTCACAACGGCACAGCCTCTGTCTCTTCCAGACCGTCTGAAAGACTCGCACCTGCCTCTTCCACAGCCGCACGGCCTGTGTCTCCTCCTCACACCGCTAGCAGCGTCCAGTGCCTCCTCCACGCGTCGGTGGCCACGGCTTGGCCCTGTCCGCCCTCATGGACACCAACGCTAGTGGTCTGCACTTGCAACACGAAACACTCGAATACCACGTATATTTGAAACAGATGAAACATCTGAGACATACACTTGCAACATATGTGTGAAATATATGTAATATCCAGATAAAATAATTGCAACATAAAAAAACACTTACTGCAACATAAAACTAAAATAGCTGAAACATTTGGAACATACGGTTGCAACATATGTATGAAAACATATGCACCATCCAGATAAAAAATGATTGCAACATACGTCTGGAAACAGATGTAACATTTTGAATAAACGCTTGTGACATGCTTCTGAAACATATGTCTGATCTACTTTTGCAACATCCATAAGAAACAACTGCAACATACGTTTGAAACGACAGAAACACCTGAAACATCCATTTGCAACATAGGGAAAGGGAAGCCTAGGCCGATCGATTCAGCCATCGAGGTCAGAGCCGGCGGCGAGCGACGGCGCACGAGCACCACCACCACCAGCGCCACCATACTTGCAAACTGCAGTGCCGTCCTAGCTAGCAACTCTATCTCGTATACATATGTAAACACGTAGGAGTATGTGTTTGACAGAGCTCTCAAATCTCAAATAGCTTGCAAACTAAATACACTAGTACGATGAGCGCGCTACCCTGCGTGGGTTTTGGAAGGGAAAACGAATTCAAGAAAAAGAAAAAGAAAAAAATTGAAAATAAAATAAAAATAGAAAATGAACAGTGCCAAACAGTGCCGACACCCCAGAGGTCAGGAATTCCTGGCATGTTAAAGGAGTAGTTATGAGAAGCTCTATCAAATTTATAGAGAAGTGGTTTTGTGCTGGTTCCATGAAATGGTTCTTTAATTAAAATGAGTTATAGGAGTCTAGGAACTCACAAAAGTAGCTTCTTCTAATTCACTTCTCACAAATAATCATCTTAGAGAATCTAGAAGAATCACTTCTCTCGGATAATAACTTCATGATGTAGAGAATAAGGAGGACAAGGTGCTCTACCAAATTAATAGACTCTTAGCTCGATCTCCTTGATTCTCTAATAGAGTAATTTTGGTGTGAGAGCTGATGAAAAATGATTATGGTAGGATTAAATATATGGAGCAATAAAGGAGCAAGTTTCTTTAGCTCTTAACTTCCAGTGTAAATGAAGAAATGATTCTTATCTCATCACTGTCAGAATCTATACAATTTTTTTTGGCTATTTGGATAAGGATAAGTGATGCTTACATAGAAACTACTTTAAGGAACATTGCCAAACGACCCCTTAATAGCCCACGAGATTCAATAGAACCATCCAATTTGTGGTATTCATATTTTCAGAAGTAGTCCTTTATTATCTCTATAATTTATAGCGAAAGAAAAAATAAGTTTGTTTTCTAGGGAACACTAGGAAACATATTCATATGTTTTTGCAACATGTCGTACAATATATTACTCAACTGACGATATTTGTTCAATAATCACGCCATACATTTTAATTTGTTTTGGAACTCCCTAGGGCCCGAGCCTCAGACCCATTAGGCAGTGACAGTGTGAGATGGAGTGGTATGGTTATAATTTTTGTGGTGCTTGTTTGGGAGACAACAAGGGGAGAGTCATCCCACCACATAATATTTCTCATATATGCAGGGCAAACCCATCCCTCCAAAAAGAGTGGAGGAGCTCGTCCTCTATCATGCCATGCGCATTCTCTTGTTGAACTCGTCCTCGCGTGGCTAGATAGGGATTGGGTGCCGATGGCCATGGCACGCGGCTGGGCAGGAGTTGGGGTGGACATGATGCCAGTGGCCATGGCGTGCGACTAGGGGGGGTATAAGGTGGACAGGGTTTCGAAAGCCATGGCACGGAAGGGTGGTAGCCAATCCGAGCGGTGCGAATTGGGGAGGGCCCCGTTGATTAGGTAGACAAGGTGGGGTCGGTCGAGCAAGGGTCAGACGATGATGTCGGTGGGCATGGCATGGATGGGTGGGAGCCGGATAGAGCAGAGTGACACAAATGGAGAGGTATAGGCTGGCTCCTAGCAGCGCATCTGTGTGGGCCGCGCAAAAGGGACAAGTGTTGGGCGATGTAGATGAGCCCCACCAGGCGAGCGCCATGAATGGGCAAAGGCCGGTGGGTGCCATGATCAATCCCACCATAGGTGCACATGGGCAGAGCCTAGACAAGAGGGAGAAGATTAGGAGAGTAGTAGCTAGGGTCCACATACGGTGGCAAATGAACCAAAAATTGTTATCCATTCAATCCCTTCTTATCTGTCCAACAAAAAAGATACACATCCCTATTCTCTCAACCAAACAACGTGCAATCCCTTCTTATCTAAAAAAAATACACATCCCTATTCCCTCAACCAAACCGAGACAGGTTCATTTTATCTTAAAAATCCTTAAATGGATCCATCACGTCCTTTCTTATCTCTGAACCATACTGTCTTACTTACGACTATGTTTTTTATATGCGTAAAACGGAGAGAAAAAACGATGAGAGCGAGGGATTGACCGAAGGATAAACTATGCAGTAGCAAAGAGTTTTTTTTAGCTCCAGCAGTAGCTAAGATTTTGTCTAGAAGGAGTTTGTGGTAAATTGGTACTACTACACAAAGCGGGTGTGTTCTCTCTGTTCTGTTCATCTCTGCAGCTGCAAGTGGGCCACCCTCGCCGACGGGCTGAAACAAGAAAACAAGAAGTCTACGTGGAGGTGGAGGAGAGCAATGGATATCGGAGAGCGAGGAGAGCACGAAACCACCGCCCTGCCGTCCCGTCCCGTGCCATCCTCCCTCCCTCCATTATTTCCCGGCTATCCTCGCCTTGGTGGCTTTGCTTAGAAAAAGCGGCTTCCTACTCGTCCTTATCGCCAACCGAACCGACGTTGTTTTCTTCCCCTTCTGGCCTTCTCCTTCTCCCCCTAGTCTAGAGGCGTCTGCTCCACCAATCCCTTTCGCCCGCCCCGCCTGCTCGACGTGATCCCACCTGCAGCCATGGATCCGTACAAGGTGCTGTTTTTTTGTTTCGATTTCGAGTCCTTTCTTCACCGATTCTGCCCTACTTATTAGATCCTCAAATCAATTTCGCTTCTTGTTTGCTTCCGCCCTTGATTGATGCTCTCGCTCATCTGACTTGGGGATTCTTCCTTCTTGCAGCACCGCCCGTCTAGCGGGAGCAACTCCAGCTTCTGGACCACCAACTCCGGCGCCCCCGTCTGGAACAACAACTCCGCTCTCACCGTCGGACAGCGAGGTCAGACTCTGCTCTGCTGCCTCCATTACTCCTTTCCTTTTCCCTTACACGACCCTGTAGCATATATGTTTTTGATTTGTGTGAGATTCGTTCGATACGTGATCTGTGCTAGCCTTGCCATGGGGAATTAGTCGTTCTTTGGTTGCTACCTGCTGTGATCCCTGTACCAGTATTGTACTGTGGAAGCTTGGCAGCAGTTGACTTGAGGATTTCGCTTCTCATTCATTCAAAGCTTGCATCTTGATGTGCTTTTGATTACTAATTTTGCCACTATATATACGGATTGATTCACCTGTTACGTAATTTTGTGGATGAATTTGAGACTTGTCCAAAGGCCTTATTCCTTGGATCAGCTGTGAGGTGAAACTTTTGTCCTGATATTTTTGTCAGTCGCTGTCATACCATTAAGTTGCTTAAGGGAAAGAAAGCACCTTTCCGATACTAAATGCCACCATGGAGTCATAGTGATAATCTTAGGTGAGGGGCACTTGCAGGGTAGTAAAGTCAGGGGAGGGTAGTCACAGTTGATTGTTACTGACACAGTATATTTACTTTTGGGGAAGGGTAAATCACTGCTGGAAACCTTAATCCTTGGTTCTTCTCTGTTCAGCATGTATGGCCAAGCTTTGAAAGTGATTGCAAGCCCAGTTTGGTTCTTCTGAATGTCATTGTCGCAAAAAGTGTCCATCAATTACAGGAACAGGATACACACAATACACCTATCTGAAACCAATATGTTTCTATCAGTGATGTCACTATGTCAGAAATATGAGAAGCCTTTTTTTAGGAGTTTGTTTACTGTCTACCTACTTCACTTTCTGTTTTGGTATTATCAGCTAACATCTGCTGATTTATGGTTTAACACGATGTGTTCTTCTTTGGCAGGACCAATCCTCCTTGAGGATTATCATCTAATTGAAAAGCTTGCTCAGTTCGACAGGGAACGTATCCCTGAACGTGTTGTGCATGCACGGGGAGCCAGTGCGAAGGGTTTCTTTGAGGTCACTCATGATGTCTCTCACCTTACATGTGCTGATTTTCTCCGGGATCCTGGGGTCCAGACACCTGTCATTGTCCGGTTTTCTACAGTTGTGCATGAGCGTGGAAGCCCTGAGACCTTGAGGGATCCACGTGGTTTTGCTGTCAAGTTCTACACCAGAGAGGTACTGAGGATAAATTTTAACTCGCCTCCTTGGGGAAAGAGATATACATCTTAACTGTTCTATTTTTTGTTATGTCTTAAAAAGAAACAATTTTTTAGAACTGTTGTGAGTTATATGGCACATCTCGGCAAGTATTTTTTTTCTCAGTATATGATGTATGCATTCATCGAAGAATGTACTATCAAACGTTTAGCTGATTTCAACTATTGCTTAGTAACTTGATGTGTACTTTAGCCCTGTAGATGATGTCCTTGGCATGAGCTGTTATTCAGATGATGAAATGATAGCTCTAGGTTCTTTTACTCACTGGAATGAACTGTATTTTTCTTTTTTTTTCTTAGTTGAAAGCTACCTCCTCCTGTTTAAGCTGACCTTTACCTTGTCATGATGTATTTCTTTTATATGAAATTAAATTCTGATTACCTATTTGTGACACAGATATAAGTGTCTTTTGCTTAAAAGAATAATACTCTGTGCCTCCATAATGTGCACATGGATAGTCACAGATTCTCAGCAGAAACAGTATAATCAAAGATATTTCATAACTGAATCCATCTCTGTCCAGTTTCACCATTGCTGTGCTGTTTGTTTACTTTTGCAATTATTGATGCCTTATAGTGACCCCATTTTTAGAACACTTTATATTGACCTTTTTATATCCAAAGGGAAAGTATCTTATGATTTTCTCCATGCCTTTTTCAGGGTAACTTTGACCTTGTGGGTAACAACATGCCTGTGTTTTTCATACGAGATGGGATGAAATTCCCTGACATGGTCCATGCTTTCAAGCCAAACCCAAAGACCAATTTGCAGGAGAACTGGAGAATAGTAGATTTCTTCTCTCACCACCCAGAGAGCCTACACATGTTCACCTTCCTCTTCGATGATGTTGGCATCCCACTCAACTACAGGCACATGGAGGGCTTTGGTGTCAATACCTACACCTTGATCAACAGGGATGGAAAGCCTCACCTTGTGAAATTCCATTGGAAGCCTACTTGTGGTGTGAAATGCTTGCTTGATGATGAAGCTGTGACTGTTGGAGGCACTTGCCACAGCCATGCGACGAAGGATCTATATGATTCCATCGCAGCTGGGAATTACCCTGAATGGAAGCTCTACATCCAGACTATTGATCTTGAGCATGAGGATAAGTTCGACTTTGACCCGCTTGATGTCACCAAGACCTGGCCTGAGGATATCATCCCGCTGCAACCTGTTGGACGGATGGTCCTGAACAAGAACATTGATAACTTCTTTGCAGAGAATGAACAAATTGCTTTCTGCCCAGCGATTATTGTCCCTGGAATCCACTATTCTGATGATAAGCTGCTCCAGACGAGAATCTTCTCCTATGCTGATACCCAGAGGCACCGCCTTGGTCCAAACTATCTGATGCTTCCTGTGAATGCACCAAAATGTGCCCACCACAACAACCACCATGAAGGGTTCATGAACTTCATGCACAGGGATGAAGAGGTACTATGTTCTTTGGAGTTCTTTTCTCCTTTGGCATGCAAGTGTGTTAGGATGCATCTTACCTATTGACATAAGTAACATGTGGGAGTTCCCTAGCACTTATATCTATTTTCTCTGCTTCTTTAGGTGAACTACTTCCCTTCAAGGTTTGATCCTGCCCGTCATGCTGAGAAGGTCCCTATTCCTACTCGTGTTCTAACAGGCTGCCGCGAGAAGGTGTGTATAGTAGTATGTTTAAATTCTAACAGTGCCTTTATGATACAATATTATACTATGGTGGGCTTGTGGCAACATTATTGTTCAATATAATGGTGAAGGCGAATCGCTGTTAGAATTCTTCTTGATTCTGAGAATCTAACTTGTGATGTTGAATCTGCAGTGCATCATCCAGAAGGAGAACAACTTCAAGCAGGCTGGCGAGAGATATCGATCCTTTGACCCTGCCAGGTTTGCCCCCACACCTCAGGATGATTGGTTTAGAGGTATAGAAAGACACTAAGCTGCTGTTTGCCTAATTCAAGTGTTTTGGTATCTGATGACAGGCAAGACCGGTTCATCCAGCGATGGGTTGACGCACTGTCAGACCCTCGCGTTACCCATGAACACCATACCATTTGGATCTCCTACTGGTCTCAGGTATTCATTTTGTTGTTATTTGTTTTTGGTAAAATGCTTAGTGGCCACTTGGGCGATTGCTAACCATGTAGACATTCATATGTTTTATCTTGGTACTGAAACCATATTACCTGTGCGCTGCAGTGTGACGCCTCTCTTGGCCAGAAGCTGGCTTCTAGGCTGAACCTGAAGCCAAACATGTAAGATTGACAAGGAAGAAAGCAGGCGCTGGTGTCCGAGGATGCAATCATGCAACACAACATGGATCGTGTGATGTTGAGAATGGCTGTTAGCCTGTTACCCCTATATAATTGAATAAACAGGGATGTGCGTGTCGTAGTATGCTGATGACTGGTGGTGGTTATATATCCTGGAACTTTGGTGCACACTCATCTTTTCTGGAAAGACGTATTAATAAAGAAGAATGTGTCAATGTGGTGGGCAGCGGTAGGAAACGATGTTATGGTTGTAGTTTACGGTGGCGTTGTTTTTGTCGCCTGTAATACAAAACCCTGCTGTGTACTCGTCTATCTATAACGTAATACAGTGATGAGTTGTGGCGGTATGTTTTTGGGCAATGTAACTTTTCTGTGTAACCGTGTAAACTTCTAATCTGAACCATATGATGTGGATAAGGGGGAGTGGGAGGGGGGATTTGTAAAAGTGTGATCAGGAGCGGGCGGTTAAGCGCAAAATTATCCAATTCTTATGCGCCCCTTAAATCATCATGTAGTCTAAATTAAAGTTTGTACGGTTATACGGAGAGGTTGGTTTGCCCCTTAAATCATCATGTAGTCTAAATTAAAGTTTGTACGGTTATACGGAGAGGTTGGTTTATACCAGATACGTTGCCATGTTTTTACAGTTTATTTACTAGTACGTACATCTCTGATTGACTACGTTCGCCTAGAACCAAAGAATGTGAAGGAACAGTCGGTTAGAATTCAACATCACTGATCCATCTCGATCTGTCCTTCAACAATTTACAGGGAGAAGTACCAAAAGAAGGGGTTTTCAAGAATCTAACTGGACTATCAATTGTTGGAAACAAAGGGTTATGCGGTGGAATACCACAGCTTCATCTTCGAAGATGCCCAAACTCTGCTGCGAGGAAGAACAAGAAAGCCATGCCAATGGCTCTTAGAATAGCAGTGCCTGCAGTAGGAGCTATTTTGGTCCTATTCTCTGGTCTTGCTTTGGCTGTATTTCTTTGCAAAAGGTCTCAAGCACAATGACGAAAGAGCAACAGCCACCTCCCTTCATTGAGATTGATCTTCCAATGGTTTTGTACAATGAATTACTCAAAGCAACTGATGGGTTTTCAGAAGCCAATCTCCTGGGTAAGGGAAGATACGGTTCGGTGTACAGAGGCAATGTAGAAAATCAGGGCATTGTAGTTGTAGTGGCAGTCAAGGTATTTAATCTCCAGCAACCAGGATCATACAAAAGTTTCGAGGCTGAATGTGAGGCACTGCGAAGAGTGAGGCATCGATGCCTTGTAAAGATTATCACATCCTGTTCAAGCATCGACCACCAAGGTCAAGACTTCAGAGCACTAATCTTCGAGTTCATGCCTAATGGAAGCTTAGATAGCTGGGTCCACTCAGATACTGAAAAAGAAAGTGGAAATGGAACACTCACCTTGGAACAAAGGTTGGATATCGCTGTTGACATTGTGGATGCTATAGAATACCTCCACAATGGCTGCCAGACATCGATTATCCACTGCGATCTCAAGCCCAGTAACATTCTCCTTACTCAAGACATGAGGGCTCGTGTTGGAGAGTTTGGCATCGCTAAGAATTATAAATGAAGCTGCAAGCACTTCTTCAAATTCAAACAGCAGCATTGGAATAAGAGGCTCCTTTGGATATGTTGCCCCAGGTAATATCGATGCTTCCTGCCTGCTTTACATAATTAGATTCAGTTAGCTGTATGCTCATTAAACAAGCTTGTGCATACCTGTTTGTGCTCTGTTTCAATCTATTGTAGAATATGGAGAAGGGCTTGCAGTATCAACTTATGATGATGTATACAGTCTCGGCATTACTTTGATTGAGATGTTTACAGGAAGGAGCCCAACAGATGATATGTTCAGAGATGGATTAAACCTGTACTTTGCTAAGGCAGCTCATCCTGATAAGGTTATGGAAATTGCAGATTCTAGAATCTGGCTGCGTGATGAAGGAAACAATAGAAATGCTACAAGAGATACAGCCAGACCAAAGGAATGCTTGGCTGCTATCATCCAGCTTGGTGCACTTTGCTCAAAGCAATCACCCAAAGAGTGACTGTTAATAAGTGATGCTGCTGTAGAGATGCATAATATCAGAAATACATTCCTCAGTGCTCACTGATAAAAGTCATGTTAGATCAGATGAAGACTTGAATAATAATCACTGTATTACGTTTCTGCTAATTCTTATTGAATTTCGCAGTACTTTTTGTCATTTTTCTGAGTGTTTTGAAAACTTATCAATTGGTGTGGTGTCGTACCATCCACTTTGTATGCCTCATCGTTTTTTATAGTATTTTTGTATTTCTTGAGTTATGAATAAATGAGGAAGTCATGACAATGTCTCTTCAGAATAGTAGTGCCTACAACAGACACAGAGCTATCCTGGATTAATTTCAGGGTTTGCATTAGTTACATTTCGTTAATCTTTACAGAAGGTCCAGGGCCATCTCAGTTCACTGAGATAGATGTTCCAATGGTGTCATAAAATCAAATACTTAAAGAAAAAAGATGGTATCTCAGAAGTCAGACTCAGAAGCCAATCTTCTAGGAAAGAGGAAAGATGTTACATATACAGCATAATATCATCAGCAAAACCATTTCTGGTGCCATCTGTGGTATAGGTAAGATCAACATCTGTTCACTCAGTCCATTTTAGTCACTCATCCCTAACAGTAACAGGGCCCTTTTGTTCTAGGCTTTTGGCACAGTTCTGTGATTGAGACCTTTGTTTTACTTCCATTTATTTCAACATTCTTAAGCATCAATATTCAGTACTCCATTTTAACTGGACAGTGTTCATACTGCAGGACATAAGCAGTTGAACTTTTTCATCTTTTTGCCACTTCATTCAAGGTACAGCAAATTCTAAAGTAAATAAAAGAATATCTACTTTGATGTGCGGCATAAATCACCTTATGAAATAGGAATAGCTAGATAACTACAAAGCATAATGACTAGATTTTGAAGACTTAACTATGCTAAACACACCACTACTCTGCCTAACACCCTCCTAGGGAATAACTTATGCTCTGAAATGAAAAACAAAACTGGATGAAGATTTACATGTCATTGTTTGCCCTCGTAGCAATGCTGAACATGCGAGTTGTCAACATCTACATACTTGGACCAGTATGTCTTGTACTTGGAAATGGCAAGGTCAAGCCAGGGCTTATAATTCCCGTTGTAATGAACTACTGCAGCATTATCGATCTCAGCAATGTCAACAGCTGGATCATAGCCCAGGCCCAAGACATGCCAAGTACGATTCAATGGGTATGTCAGGTTGTAGAAAGTAATTAAACCTGGAGGCAATGTACCCAGCTTCCACAGCTTACGATCCTCATTCTGCAATAGGTCTTCTCTTAGTAAGTGAAACAACAAAATTCATTACAGGTTCACTAAATGATGGGCAAAATGCAATAAGACAATGCAATCAGCAGTAGATTTCTTATGCCACTACTTACCAAATCTTGCCAATAATGGTATATTCCAGTGATATTTCGCTTCTTCCACTCCTTGAGGTCAAACATGTTCATCCCGAAAGCCCACCCACAAGCATGTGGATCGAAATTCTCTGATATCTTTGGGTGTGAGAAGTTGAGATAAGTGTCAAAGCGATGGAAACTCTCTTTACAGGTTTCCACAGCACCATTTACCATCCCTTTAAGATCAATATCCCAAAGGGGTGTCAAATCCTTCTGTACAACAACATCATCATCAAGAAACAGTATCTTCTCAAGTTTCGGGTGAATTTCTGGCATGTAGAATCTCAAATGGTTGAGCATGGACAGATATTTTGGGATCCTGTATTTCAGATTCTCGTTTCCATCAGAGAGTGATGATGGATCGTGTGCTTTGAAGTAATATTCTTTGAGGCGAGCTGACTCCAGTTGCCGAAGAACAGAACAGTATGACGAATTGAGCCATTTGAAATTGTCTATGTTCTCCACATGAACAGTTGCCAGTTGGGGAGGATGAGTAATGAACCACATCTTCATGGATGCAAAATTAAGTCTATCAGTGACAATGTGGAACACATGCTTCTCTGGTTCATTGGCATTTGTCACAGTTGATCTGACAACTACTGAGGCTGCAAGCACGTTATCAGAAAATATAGCATAGTGATAGAGTGACCGATCCTCAAGCTTTTCTTTATATTGCTCTGCCTTCAAAGCATCATCATCAAAATGTTCCTTGGTCACATCATCACGAAAATAATAATCGGTTGTCAGCTGCATATGTAGGCAGTGCAAGGGCATGGGAACTGTCTTTGCAGCATGCTGAACCAGAAATGAGTTCTGTTTCTTCACTGCATCGATATTTAGTTCCGTTGACTGCAACATAACACGCAATTTTCTTGACACTTCACCCGAGCTGTACAGAACATCTCTAGCCGAAGATAGCACATGCCCCATTGCTTTTGCTCTCTCTAAGGCACTGCAGAAATAAGGGATCATAAGCAACTTACTATTTAACACCAAAGTGGGAAAGAGCCAGACTGATTAATCTTCAGAAGGGAAATGAAGTACCTAGAATCGAGTTCGCTGTCAATAAGTGCATCCCCGATAGCTGTTTGGCTTTCTTTTATGCACTTCATGAGCAAGGCATACATGTCTGGTTCTTTCTGGGAGAGTGCAATAGTGGCATATAACTTGGCCATTATTATCTGATCTTTCATGAGCCTTAGTGTTGAATCTGTATTAATAAAGCGGAACTCCTGCCTCCATATGTTGTAGCTGCCTCTAACTTTATTGTTAAAGTTCATCGAGCTATTAATTGCTGCATTCCGCATCTCAAGTTCAGCCTTCTTATCCATCTGAAGCAGCTCCTGAACCCTCCGCTCCTTTCTTCTACGTCGAAATACCTGCAGGGAGCAATAGCGGCACACCAACGCTCAGATGGACAGGATTAACACATCACATAGTAAGCCAAACAAAATTCTCAAAACACAAATAGGTAACCATTGTGCTGTATTTCATAGTCACTACTACAGAGGGAGGACCGAATCGACCTGTCGCCTTAATTTAATCGGATCGACAATTGTAGTCGACAGAGTTTCAGCACTTGAAAGATTGGTGGTTTCTGATCTATTGGCGAGTCGATGATCCCCGGCAGCCACTTGCTGGCGCAACAGCAGAAGAAACACCTATTAGAGCTACAAACAAAATAGAACAACCTACCAACTTGTCCCCACAAACAACACAGATAAATTCTTTTTTTTCAGAACATACTGTTCCGGCTACCGGCTGCCTATCTCTGGGCAACCAAGGGTTCTCCCAGATAGAGGACGAACCGAATTCTCTGGCGGTGACTTTGAACAGCTTGATCTGGCCATGCTGGTCAGTGTACGCGATCGTCTTTTCAGCCTTATCCACATCCTGCTAACCATTCACCGTGCAAACATTAGCATGGCGAGCGAAGCAGCACAATGCAATCGCATGTCCTGAGCAGCCAAATTCAGATAGATAAATAAATAGTGACCTGCAACTTGCCGCAGCCAGGGCAGTTCTCGCGAGTCCCGCGGTCGCTGACAATCCAAAATCACACCGCAACACCGAAGTCAGAGCCTTTACTGAATCACGTAGTAATGAGGAAGGAAGGATTGATGGCGATGGTTTCTTACGCTCGGTGGTCCGAGAAGAGCCACTGCGACACCGCTGATCTGGCGGCGGGCACATGGATCACGACCTGCGGAGGAGGAGCGGCGGGGGCAATGAGAGAAGGAAGGTCGGAACGCGATGAAGCTAACATTTCGCCGTTGCAGTGAACAGTGAGGGGGTGAGCGGCGACGGGATGGGTACAGACCTGGAAGGAGAGGAAGCAGAGGAGGATGAGGAGGAGGGCCAGCAGGCCCGGGCGCTGCCGCAGTGGGAGCGTGGTTCTGGGATACGCTGCCGCGGCCGCCGCCGACGAGGCGGAGGAGGAGGAGGACGCCATGGACGGGGAGTGGAGTGATGGGATGTGGATTTTTTTTATTAAAAAAATATTTAAGGAGAGATGGATTTTGGGGGACGAGAGCTGGGTGTAGGTAGCAGGAAGAATAACGAATCTTTTCTTTTTCTTTTTTTTTGATTTATTTTCTGGCCATAACGGTTAACGGGAATGGAGGGCACGTTTGTCGGGATTACAGTTCCTCTGGCCTATATAAAAATGTCACGTTCACCCGTACTAAAAGAGTGATGATGATGTGCTAAACGAGAGAGCACGGCAATGACTTTGATTTGGATTGAGGATTTCCTTCGTATCTTAGAGGAGGTGGGTGCAAGGAAAGAGAGATGAGGCAATGCCTAGGCGAGGGTGGAATGGTGAGGGTTAGATAAGCACGGTGTGATTCGGAATAACAATGGTTCTGTTACATCTACCTTTTAGTTAAAGCAGAAGAGAAAACAAAGTTTAAGTCTCATGTAAGGTTTAGAGTGCTTTATCAAATTATATGCGAAAACCAAGGACCTACGAGATAGCAGTGCCTTATTAGGAAGATTAGTGTGCTTGCATTGCTTGCCATCTCTAGGAAATGTCTTCTTCGATGCGCTAGGCGACTTTAAAAGGGGGTAAGGAAGCATTCTAGAATCTTTTTATATGTTCCATAGGGTGTAGATGACGATGTTGTTAAAATCTCACAAAGAACATAGTGTAATGTGTAAAGAGCTGATATCACTAACTTACCATGTAAACGTTGCATGAGCATTGGACAAGGATAGGATGGTGGAAATGAAGGAAGTTTGGTGACATGAAGCGTAGAGAGTGGAGTAAATGGGACCGAGGTTGTGATAGATACAAAACCATATTACTCTGGACTCAAGAGTATGCTGCTCTTCTTTAGTTAGGCCTTGTTCGGTTAATCTTATATCAAGGGGATTAGAAGGAATTGAAAGGGATTATGACTTGTTAGAGATTTAATCTTCCTTAATTCCCCTTTAATCCCTCCAATTCCTATCAAATCGAACAAACCCTAGCTTGTACTCTTAGATCTAAGCGTACCTTGAACCTTAGGACACTCACAATGCAAGACTCTATCATATTTATGGTATTTTGCTGATGTGTCAACATATTTATTGAAGAAAGAGGGAGAAAAAACAAGACTCCAAGTCTTATTTAGACTCTAAGTCCACAATATTCGAGGTAATAAATAGCTTTAGACTCTATGATAGAATCTGCATTGTGAATGCCTTTACAACGTATCTACAACCTAACAATTGACCATCATAGTTCCTCTAAAAAAGTTTTGTCTGCTTTCCAAGATTATGGGACATATTACAATTAAGTTCAGGAAAATGTTGCACCAAATTACAGTTGAGGTTTGTGCATTGGAGCCAGCACTTGGAAGTTTCTAGGTTGCACAAAAATTAGCATAAAACCGTTCTACTTTCTGAACTTACATTCAGAATATAAATTCTAGAGAGAAATAACAATGGCAGAATAGTACGGCGCAGTACTAGTATGCCAAGGATCAAAAGGTGGGTGAATGGTCAAGTCACTCCTGGCCTCCTGGGACATGCCTACCTCCTTTCCGTAATAATGCTACTTAACGTGGGATCATCATACATAATCCACATGTGTGCTTAGCAATGCGAAGAGATGGACTTGAAACACACTTCCTTGTGCCGACTGATGACATCTGCAGGTAGGCTTAGTTCCAACCAAGTTACAGAACTTTTGACCATCCAGTGGGAAATGCAGAATTGGAGGCCTAAATCCTAGGGCACCAAATCCTTAAGTGACTCGAAACCATTTATAAATCCCCATTACCACCAAAAGTTATTGCTTGTTAACCAAAAGTTATTGCTTGTTAATCTAAAGCGTTTCTGGACAGCCTTTGTTAGTGGTTATCCCACTAGAAACGTCGACAACAAAGGAACGGAGAGTGCCACCACGTTGCTTTATTTGGACTAGCTAGTATTACATTAGTTTAAGCCAGCTACAGAGGGAGTATGACCAAATCTGTATGGGCAAGCAATGATCAAACATCACTTTCTGTCTCAAGATTTTCAGCAATTATAATATACATTTTTTTTCTATATAATAGCAAAGGTTGATAAAATCTTTCTTGAATTCTTGTAATGATTAGAGTATTTGTTTTCTTCATGTTTGGCTATAAAAGTTCAGCACTTGCACAGGACCATGACTAACCGAAAAATGGAGTGAATGATGACTGGAACTATTGTAAGTGCAATCTGATGCAACTCAACTCAGACAAGACTTCCATGGAAGAATGGTTGAATTTATGCATATGCCAACTACAAAGTCACCCTCGTGTACCGCTAAACGTAACTGTTACATTGATCATCATGATCGGCGTAAACTTCGTCATGACAACAAAAATTGTGGTCTACTACCTTTACAAGCTCCGCATCAGAATCGATCAGTTCATCCTAAATATCCTCATGACCATGCTGCCATGCATCTACCTGCCCCTGGAGCTGGAGTTGTTCCTAGCGCTGTCACTCCTAGGGGACTGCACCTGGCCACGACGCGAGGACGAGGAGCTGTTCCTGGGCTCCCTCGCCCTGCTCTTCACAGACTCGATCTTCTCCAGTGCCTCCACCACTTCCTTCATGGATGGCCTGCTCTTTGGGTCACCGTTCAGGCACTTGAGGGTCAGCTGAGCAGCCAGGAGGGCTCCTTTGGGATTGTACTGCCCCTCCAGCCCACCGTCCATCAGCTGGCTAAGCTTCCTCCGGTCAGACAACAATGGCCTTGCCCAGTTTACCAAGTTCACCTTCTCGCTCGGGCGGCTTGGGTCCAATGCCCTCAGGCCAGAGATCATCTCCAGCAGTACAACGCCAAAGCCATACACATCACTCTTCACATACAGGTGGCCTAGTTCATGAAAGATGCAATCAGTTAACATTTAGCTCTATGAAAAAACATTTCACTTATTATGCATTTATGATGCTTACA
The DNA here is from genome assembly GCA_038087645.1 of Saccharum hybrid cultivar R570. NCBI lineage: Eukaryota > Viridiplantae > Streptophyta > Magnoliopsida > Poales > Poaceae > Saccharum > Saccharum hybrid cultivar. The sequence continues at coordinate 64,042,101 of JAQSUU010000259.1, forward strand.
CAAATTGTCAACCATAACAATGGATGGATAAACATATTGGGGGAGAAAAACCCTGATATACATACCGGTAGAAACATACTCTGGAGCTGCATAGCCATAAGTTCCCATGACTCTTGTTGTCACATGAGACTCCCCACCATCTGGACCATGCTTGGCTAATCCGAAATCTGAGAGCTTCGCGTTGAAGTGCTGAACATGATATTGGCGTGTACTGATTATAGTATCGGTCAGGTAACAACAGCTAGTTATTAGTAGCTCTGGAAAGAGTATTTACCGAATCCAGTAAGATGTTGGAAGCCTTGAAGTCCCTGTAGATGATCTGCCTTTCTGATGAATGAAGAAATGCGAGGCCACGAGCTGCACCGATGAGAATCTTCAGCCTCAGGCTCCAAGGCAGCGGCTCGTAAACCGCCCCTCCTGTCAATGGTGAATAATCAGTATTAACTACAACTAGAAAATAAGATGTTTCACACAAAGAGAATACCCTCGATGGCCCAGAAATAGTAACAGGGAAAACAAGTGGAGCCAACTTTTTCATCTTGAATTTCCATTTTGACTCGGCAAGGATAATTGAAGGCTGAAGCGACAAGATATCGTACAGGTCTGGGCAATTTGGCTGATGCTGACATCCTCCAAAAATGCTCCTTAGTTGTATGGCACTATGGACTATGGTGCTTCATATATAATATTTTAATGAAAATGATTTGTAGATGCAGATGAAGCACCAACATTTGCAAAGTGCGCTACTGCAGGTGAAGTTGGCATAAAGAGTGTTGACCAATGTGACATAAAGAGATGTTTCTGGATGAAATACTATCATTAGGAAAATAATATCTTCTAAATATACTCACTTCGGAACAGGTGGTTCTCCAAGCTCCCCTTTGACATGAACTCGTACACGAGTAGTAGCTCGTTGTCATCCATGGAATAGCCCAAGAGTTTGACGAGATTGGGATGCGAAATCCTCCCGAGGAAATTGACTTCAGACTGCATTTGGGAACAAGCAAATTACTTTTGAGAGACAAGCATAACAATATATTTTACAGAGTATTATTGGAAGCCATGGAGTAAATTAGAAACCCTTATATGTTGATAAGACTAAAAGTAGGAAAGATAGAAATAAAAAGAAAACACAAAATAAAAGGTGAGAGTACAGGAGCATGCACTAAGTCCCAACAACTAGATCATTCTGATTGTAAATAAAACAGGAAAGAATACTGATAAATAACTAGACTCACACAAGGTTTTTTTATCGGCCGAAATTCACCGATATTTTCGAAATTTCCGTTCTATCCAAAGGGTCCGATAAAATTTGATATTGGCCAAATTTTTCCCTGCTTCTACACAGACAACCTAAATTTAGCCGCGCGACGGTCCCATACTTATAATATTTTATTCTTGTTTTTATTTGTGAACAAGTGATGTTTAATATCTTAGGAATAGTTTCAAGTCAAATTATACGAAATTTTTTCAAAACAATTTGAATTTTTTTTGAATTGGTTTGATATTTCCGATATATCCTGCTTATCCTATTTATCCATGACCTCTGATAAATTTTAATTTCCGATAATGAAAACCTTGGACTCACATAGGGATTTCTTAGGTTCATCCTACAAAAAGCAGACCAATATATGATTTAACAATCCATAGAGAGAAAAATCAGTACAGAATTGAAACGAACTGAAAAGGGCAGCAAGCTGCGCTATTGTGTATTGTGTAAGCAGCATTCACTGATTCATTTCCGTAGCTCCCTGATAATTAAACCCGGAACCACCTTAGACTGCATTTATCAGATTTCTTTTTAAAGCACACAATTAATAATGTAACGAAAAACTAGCAACTTGACGGTTTCTGTACCTGCCATTGTTCCATTCCCTGCACGCTCTCAGGATTGAGCTTCTTGACGGCAACCATGATGCCAATGCTAGCCTTTGACGGGTTGAGGGTCTTCTCATCAACCCATCCCTTGTAAACCTTGCCGAATCCACCCTCCCCAAGCACCGTCTCAGGCCTGAAGTTCTTGGTGGCGCTCTTGAGTTCCGCGAAGGTGTATATCTTGAGGTTTGGACACTCAAGAATCTGGCCCTCTGGGTAATCGTCGTCGACGCTGACACCACTAACTGTGGACGGCATGAAGATGCTGGTGCTGCTAAGCGTTGACAGCTTCCCGGTGGTGGCAGAGCTACTAGTCCTCCTCGATGCAGACATTACTGAACGTGAGGTAGGAAAAAATGTGAGCTCTTGAGTTAGTTGGTAGGAAGTGAGAAGTTTCAAATGCATAATAATCTACCATGGCATTAGAAATTTTTAGAATTTAGATAACAGAGGCTAATTTTTCTTATATGGTGCAAGTGCAGAGGGTAAAGGCCAAGGGTTGACGGACCCAGAAAATTTACGGTAAATAAAAAAAAACTGAAATAGCGGTTGTTTTATTTCTACAGAGAAGTCTCAATTGGCAGAACCAACAAATTATCAAATTAAATAAATTTAGTTGCAGAGAGCTTGAAGAATTTAGTTGCTTCATCAATTGTCCCAAACATGGTGACTTGGTGAGCACGTGCGCCTTACGTTCAATAGCATGTGATTCTTGGAAAGTAGGTTTGTCAATGATTAACAGAAATCTGTAAAACAACAAGAAGAAGAACAAGACGACGTGGTGGTATACTATACAAGTATAATACGCGATGTGCCATCAGATAAACAAAGACATGGTTGCAGTTATCCAAGCAGAGGATGATATGATGGATTTAAATCCGGAACTGAAGTTAAAGGGGGCCGACGGGTCACGGAGAAAATAAAAAAAACAGAGGATTTCAGGCAACAACCGAACAGAACCGCCGGTTGCATTCCAAGGCGGGTGGGCCAGAAGGAGCCCGCCGCAGCGCAGCACCAGCAGGCCAAAGATTGAAGCTTTAAGAGAGAAGAAGAGAGGAGGAAATGCTGGCGGGGGTTACCGTACCAGGAGTAGCGGCCGGCGACGGCGACGGCGACGCCCTGTTGCCGCGCTGGACAAAGGCGTCGATGGCGCTGGCGCAGTTCCCCATGACAGGCGGCCGGCGCGCGGGGGCAGGCGGCAGCGGTTGGAGAAGAGGGTGAGGAGGCTCTAGCGGTTGCTGGAGGGAGAGGGAGATTCGAGTTGCAACCGCAACTGCACTGGAGTAGAGCCACGGGAAGGAAGGGAAGAGGAAGAGGAAGAGGAAGGGGAGGGAGGAACCAACTGCGAGTCTGCGACGCAGGGGAGGAGGAGGAGGATGGAGACGGAGGCGACTGCCGACTTGCGCTACTCGCTATATTGTCCTCTGGCGCGATGCAAGCCACTCCGCCTTTTCGTCTTTGGGGCTCGCTCGTGTCTCGTCTCACTCAGACTCAAGTCTATCATCGCGGGCGGACGAAGAAGAAAAAAGAAAAAAGGAAACAAGAGAGAGTCTTTCTTTTCTCTTTTTCTGCCGAACACAAGACAAATGAAAGCGCGCATGCACACAGCACACTGCCTTAAAAGTTAGTTAAACAACTATTTGACGAGTGAGTTCACGGTCTAGTCGCCGTAGGGATATTATCACCCAATCAGCTCCAATCCACTGTTGCCCCTTCGATCGCGATTTAGATCGAACCTGATTTTCTCCCGTAACTAACATTATAAAAAAGATCTTCTCGCAACAAATAAAAAAAAACTTCTAAAAAATCTAGTCTAGATAAAAAAAACTTATTGTTTGTAATGCTGACTCTAGAGAGAAGAATTCAGAGGACGAGATCCGGCAGTGGGTGCGACCTCAACTGTAGAGGGAGTAGGTAGAGGGAGTAGAGGCAGTGCAACGAGGGGTGAGCGACGGAGGGGCACGAGCACGAGAGAATTGGGGTTTTTCCTACTGCGGTCTGGGAAGGACTTCTGCATCTATATTGAAAAGGCATGGGGAGAAGAACCGTGGATGGATAAAGCAGCCTCAAAAGTGTGTCGTTTGGAGGGGTTGGTGTACTTTATTTCACTGTAAACTGGTGGAAAGCGGCTCCAAATAGGGTCTAAGTATGCTTTGCTCCGCACCCAAATGTTTTGTAACACTTCCAACTTGTTCCACCATCAGCTTTAGCTCATGCTCGATGACGGTGCGGGAGGCCACAATGACATAAGAAGAGGGGGCTAATAGGAGGAGGCTGCCGCGGCAGAGGAAGACGATGGGGGTGAGCTAGGCCACCTCCGTGGAGGAAGACAAGGAGGGAGAGCGGTGAAACGTCGGCTCAACTCAGGAGCCCTCCTCACTAGAGTAGAGGAAGACGAGCGCACATGGAGTCCACCACCACCGAATCCACACAGAGAAGGTTGGTAAGAGGGACGGGGAAGGGCAGGGAAGACCGAATCAATGGGGGAGAAGGGTGGCAAGGGAGGTGAGGGAGGTTGAGTCATCAGAGGAGGAGGGTAGGGTGGCAAAGAAGGATGATGGGAGCAGGATTGGAGCATGGGGAGTAGGTTTTTTTCGTTTGAAGGACCGAAAACGGCGACCAAAGAAGGCAAATTTCTTTTGAAATATTCGGCTACTGTCCCAAATTCACTACCAAGAACAAATCACGACAAACGTTCCTGAACTAAAATACCCAAGCCAATTGATGACGAGAGTACGTAGCTAGGTTTCTTAGATCGATGGAAGATCAACGCAAAAAGCGGAACTCAAATCGAAGTACAAATGCGCAAACGGCAGAAAATCATGTGGCAGGGGAGGGAGGAGGACGAGCAAGTTATTGCCGACTTGCGCTACTCGCTATATTGTCCTGTGGCGCGATGCAAGCCACTCCGCTTTTTCGTTTTTGTTCTTGCTCGTGTGATCGTGTCATGTCTCAGTCTATCATCGCGGGCGGAAGGTGAAGAAAAAGAAAAATGAAAACAAAAGAGAGTCCTTTGTTTTCTCTACTTCTGCTGAACACAAGCACACCTTATTATAAAGTTAGTTAAATAACTATTTGACGAGTGAGTTCACGGTCTAGTCGTCGTACGGACATTCTCCCAACCAGCTCCAATCGACTCTCGCCCCTTGGATCACGGTTTAAATCGAAGCTGTTTTTCTCGCACAATTAGCTTCTAAAAGAAGCTGGATAAAAAATATATATACTATTTGTAATGTTGATTCTAGAGAGAAGACAAAGCAGAGGGCGAGATCCGACGATGGATGCATGCGTTCCCTCTACGACCTCAACTGTCTCATGTTCATTGTTGCAAAAATGAACCTGACTTACAAAATAAGGATTCCTATAGTGTATTAAACCGGCTTACAAAACAGTTCGCATATGCAATCACCTAAGAATCAATTTTAGTTGCACTTCTTAGCCATGGGGACCACCGTAGCGTATAAACGTCACCGAGAGACTGACTTAACACATCATCCACAATTGGAAAAATGTAGTTATTAGAAGTGGAAACCTCCGGCAATTGAACTACGGTCGGTTAGTCGGTGAGCAAGTTTGTCTGCGTGTTTCTATGGCTGCTCCTGTACGTGCTGCTTCTTGGGTCACACTGACCGGCAAAGATTGACACTGAGTCGTGCGTACACACACTGTCTGCAGTCTGCTGTGCTCCAGTCGATCAACCACACAAGAGAATATGAGGCTGGCAGGCACAACTCGAGTTTATGCATCCATTAGACAGCCACCGTCACCGCCCCCCTCTTTCTAGCTAGTGTAAAGGCATAGCTCGGTAGCCCGGAGGCACTAGGGCACCCTCGATCACAGAATCTTCTTACTAGCTTATATAAAATATAAAAATAAAAAGCATAAAAATAGAGTAATCTAACATGCTAATATACAAAAATATATAAGAGCATGTTTGGAACACGGGAATTTTTTCCTGTTTCTGTATTTTTTCTGTGAAATTAAACTGGTTGCTATAAAATTCCTGCACGATTCTCGTGAAATTTCTACGTCCCAAACAGACCCTAGACACATGCATCATAGAAAAGTGTGTGAGCTTAGCTCTTCATGAAAAACTAGCTTATCATTCTCTTTTCTTATTGAATGAAACATCCAATGAGCTAGCTTTTTTAGTAGTGTAGGAACTGCACTTGTGTTTTGGATTAGAAAATAGGCCAAAATTTGACAGATTTTTTTATAACAAGGTTGAGAGGTTGATATATATACCTCGACGGTTTGTTGACATAGTTATACCTAGATATGTAGATTAAGGTATCAAATCCCCGTATGCATATAGACCAACAATTATTATTTACGAATCACAGTACAAACATAAACTCTAATACATGTATGCACACTCATCATGTTCCAATGAAAACCTTCAAAACACTGAGATTAAACCGACATATCTTGAGATTGACACAAACTCACCGTATATGTCTTACTGTGGAAGAACATGACACCTACCAATGAAAGGAAGTTAAATTCTAAAATAAATCTAGAAAAATACAAGAACTTTTGTCAAATCGAAGATTTCGATTCAAATAGCCAAGTTTCAATTAGCTAATAAGTTACGCTCAGTTCACAACACGTTTTTTTTTCCATCTATCAGCATATATATGCGTATACGAGTAGAACTACTAGAGGTAGCTATGGTAGTGTAAAAAACAAATAATCCAATCCATCCCTTGTCAGTCGTTCTGACTTGTTGGGTGAGAATTGAGAGAGACTGTCGCCGGGCAGCACCGGGCACCGGCAGGATCTCTATGTGGATCTCTCTCAGTCAATAACTGGGTCAACGGATCGGAGGACTTACTTTCTGTCCCTGGCCATCTCATCTCTTACGTCATCGGCTTCTTCTTGTGTGACTTTTCACTCACTCCCGTCAGCTGCTCATGATGCTGAGCTTCCTACACGCTAGGATCTTTCCCATATACTCGTTGCAGACGCGGCCGCGCGTCGACCGGCCGGTCATCCAGCTGTTTTTATTTTAAAGTTGAAATTCCATTGCACCACAAACAAAGTACAGCTATGAGTGAAGATTATTATTGTCCCAATCAAAATGTTCCAGTTCTTGAGTAACATTATGTCGTCTCCGCGAATAAGCTAATACCTTAACTGGGTCAACGGATCGGAGGACTTACTGATGCTTCTGTCCCTGGCCATCTCATCTCTTACGTTCTTGTGTGACTTTTCACTCACTCCCGTCAACTGCTGATGATGTTGAGCTTTCCCACCGCTACACGCTAGGATATCAGACGCGACCGATCATCCAGCTGTTTCTTTTCTTTCAAGTTGAAATTCCATTGCACCACAAACAAAGTACACTACAGCTATGAGTGAAGATTGTCCCATTCAAAATGTTCCAGTTCTTGAGTAATAATACCTTAAGACAAGAGCATATGGCTCACCTTTTTTTTTCGTGTGCCAGCTGTTCTATTTGACTCTCTTCTAACGATCTTGATGTCCGAGAGGTTTCTCACTTTCATGACTAATTGTCTGCAACTAAGAAAGTAGAGGCCACAGTGTCCAATGACCTGGATAGATGCGAGGCAAACTAGCATGAATAGACGTGGCCAACACTTAATTGTCAGTATAGTAGAGACTTGCATCATACTTTCTCTGTCCCTAAATTTCTATCGTTTTCGTTTTCCGAGAAACAACTTTGAATAAATATATAAAAAAATATTAATATTTATGGTACATAATTAGTATCATTGAAAAAAATATTTGAATCTAGTTTTTTTAATAAATTTATTTGGAGATTTAAATGTTACACGCATTTTCTACAAATCGAGTCGTATATTAACGGCGATAGTTATTTAGGGACGAAGAGAGTACAAACTAAGAGCCATAATTATTCTAATACACATCCAGCGACTATGGGGATAAGAGCACATGCTCTAAGGGCATATTTAACTTTACCCTATTTTTATAGACAGTCTGATGGTAGAACATGGTAATGGTAAATATATAGCGTTTCACACAATCACAAATAATTGATAAGCTAATTAGATGTTTAGTTTAAGGACCGGTATGTTTATTAGTTAAATTTTTTTTTAAAAAGTTTGACTCCTCAAAGCAGGATGGGCACTTATTTTTGGGATTGAGAGAGTATATGTGTGGACACAAAATTAAAGTTCCGCTTGGATTCAGACAAAGAAGCAAGACCCTCAAGCTAGCAACGACTCCTGGGTCCTGTCCTGCTAGCTTAGCAACAAAGAATGGAATCCTGACGCGTCCTTTGAAAATGACCGCTATATATGTGACGTGAAGTGACCTCCTCCTCTTCTAATGGTGTGCATGCAATGCACGCGTGGACGAACGAACACTGCAGTGCAGTTGTCATCGTCGTCCATCTCGGTCCATCTAGGAGAAAAACTAAGGTTGTCTCCAGAGTGGACACAGGTGCGCCGCATAAGTGACCTCATTTACGCCATGCTTTCTATTTTTCGTCACATTTCTCCTATATTTCAGGTGCCTGAATTTTAAGATAATTTTACTCAACACTTTTATACAACCAACTAGCGTAAGTAAATTGCTGCATTTGTAATTTGTTATTTTCCTTTGTATCATAATATATCAAAATTTTGTCCTCGTCTTACTATAGAAATAATTGTAAATTGTTAATTGTCTTTTGTGCCAACATAGATCAGGTTTTCTCGGGTTTCTGGTTTTGTCTAAAGAGTTTTTTTATTCCCGAAATCGAAAATTGCAGATTATGCCTACATGAATTGTAACCACTAAAGCTGCAATTTTAGTATAAGAATATGTGCAAAACTGTCCCATGGAAGGAATCTAAAATTAGCAAATCCGTTTTCTTCATCTCCCTCCTCTTTCTCCTCATCTTCCTTTCTTTTTTTTCTCCTCCTCTCCATCCATACTAAAACCTATAGGGGGCAACCGACTCCCACAGCCTTGCCACTGTCTAAACTGACCGCCAAGTGGTCACTTTGCCGTTACAGTTACAGCAAGGATTATCTCATATTTATAGCCACCATAGATACAGAGTTTGACTCTAACTCTATCCTACTCTCCCTAATACAACTCAATCCGTAACATAATTAAAATATATAAGATATTCAACAAATAGCTAACAATCAGTGATATGCTTTGTGCTAGGCGGAGATGTCCGAAGAGTTAGTGTGCTATTGAAAGTTTGATAATAAATCTTCGTTAGCAAGCGCATCTGATTGACAATGATGGCTAGGTAGTTTGATTAAGTGAGTAATAGCCCATGATCTCCTTATGCTACGGAGGACAGAGCTAATTGTATAACACTATTCCCCCTGGTGTGCCATGTCCGTGGCGCGTCATTGTAACTTTTACTATTTCTTGATCTTAATACAAAGATGTGCAAACATTTTGCCTATTCGATAAAAAAGATAATAAATCTTCGTTTGCCGGAGGAAAAGAAGGCTTGCGTTCAAAAAAGCATCCGCAGCTGGCTGTGCGCGGTAGGTACGGTATATGGATATGCAAAAGCAAATATTATATGGATATGCATGCATGGATAGTCCCTGCTGACCATATCATATGGATATGCAAAAGCAAATACTATTTATGCATCTATCATTGACCACAAGTACCCTCTTTTCAAAAAAAAAAGGACCACCAGTATGTAGTAGCAGCGCTATATTTACTACTTATTAGGGGTAGTACAGCATCATTCGTAGCTATCCATGCATTATATTCGACACCGACGACGACCATGCCAAGCCAAAAGCCAAACCGTGTGTGCTGGATCGGAGAGACCAAGAAAGACACATGCAATGCATGCAAATTTACTCCCATCCCATCTCGTACGTTCCCTCTCACCTGTGGCGCTGCGATATCTACATTCTATATATGATCTGCTACCTGCTTGATTGGTTGGTCTCCGGCCGGACGATCTCAACGAAGAAAAACTTGATCTTACCAAATTAAAACCATATCTGCATGCATGCAGTGGTTGGTTGCCGGACACGGCGGACTCAGCAGGCTGCAACTTCCGTGTACCCTTCGTGTGTGCCCTTCCGTGTCCCCGGACGCGTGGAGGCCACCGGGACCTCGTATTTTTAACGTCCATGTTCCCACGTCTGGACAAACTCGCGGACATGCTCGGAGACGGTGGTTCCCTACTGATTGGGTCAAAAAGAAAAAAAAGTTTAAGTTTCACTTCAACCCACTCCAACACACGTGGATTGAGATGAATACCTGTATATTCAAACAAGCCCTTAACGACGATAGTCTATCAGCTTCGGTCGGCGTCGCTTCGATCAGTATGAAAATACGACAGCCGTAATGCATATGCATGCATTATACTTAAGTAAATATGCCCGTGCGTTGCTACGGTTTTTTTAAGTAAGAATTTATATTTTGTTATTTCGTTTAGGTTGAAGCATTAAGATTATGATGTTAGAGAATTTCAAAGATGACAATGAACTACTGATTACTTGTGAAAAAAAAAGTTCAACCAATGAAAGCTGAAGATAGTTGAACACACATGATATTGAATTCGTCAAAGTATTTGTTGGTTAAACATAAGAATTATTACAAGGAATTCATACTATAAAACTACACGTGCTGAACCATGTCAATTATTTACCTACATAGATGTCGTGTTCCTGCGGCCTCACCAACTTGAGTTGTGGAAGGTTACTGGTAAGCTGCCGGAGTAAAGTCCCAGCGGCCGTTTTTTTTTAAGTAGTACTCGGTGTTGGCCAGGAGAAGTAGCATTCGGTGTTGGCCACAGGAAGTACTACTCGGTGATCACGTCTAAAAAAAACGAGAAAAGGCTGAACAGTTGACGGAATCGGAAAAAGGAAAAAAACCGAATATATATATATATATATATATATATATATATATATATATATATATATATATATATATATATATATAGTAATCATATTGGATATGGACTTTTTTTCGTAGGAGTATGGATTCTTTAGTTAAACAAAGACTATACACAACCTAATATGTTTTGGAACCGGACTCCATATCCTGCTAGTCACGGGTTGTAAATATATAAGTCTAGATAGAAGAAGCTCTCCATTGTTCGGTAGATAGAGAAAGACAAACTAAAAAAATAGATGGACGAAAAAAAGAGCCTGAAATTTTGCCTCTTTATTATTAGGTATAGGTATAGACTAGGAAATATGCCCGTGCGTTGCAACGGGAGAAAAAAGTACCAAACACTTAAGAAAAATAAAAACCAAAATAATACGTATCTTTTTATATTTTACTCTTTGTATAAAATTTTGTCTAGAATTGTATTTGTAAAGATATTTTTTAGACTAAACTGAACAACTAACTTTAGATTTCAGTCCACAGTTTAATTAATTGAACCATATCGGCTAAGCAAGGTTGTAACAAGAAGATACATTTTATTTCTAATTAGAACCGTACCAATAGTTTTGTGATGAAAAAATATTTCTTAAAAAAAGGTCAAGGGCTTATGCGTATAATATTATTATATTTATTATTAAATTATTGATATTTATGGAGAATGACTAAATTAGAACAGGAAGTTGAAAACTGAACATTGAAGTGGATGCTTATGAAGCTTGGAAAAAGAACGGATGAAACCAGTTCGAACAGGGACATGTGAAAAAAAAAGGCATATCTAGTCCGGACGAGCCTATAATTTGATCGTTGTTTTAGTTGAAGAAGATACGTATGGTTGCAGCAACGTTCATGACGGCTACAGTGAGCTCGGGACGTTTAATCCTAGCGCACCATGGCTTCTTCACATGGCTACAATTGTTGAAAAGCACTATACCTATGGTATTTTTTTTATCTCAACTTGGCAACAGCTCCTCAAATGGTTTGCCTTAGATAAGCCGAACATGTCATTATTCTTTTTTTCTATGAGTAACTAACATTATTCTAACTCGTCGAACGTGCATATGCACGGCCGGCATGCCTAGCAGAAAAACCGACACAGGTGCTAGCAAACATGCTCATATATTGCAACGGAACCCGATATTTCTTAGAATCGCAATTCATACTATTGTTGTACGTAAGTTGTTCTAACTCGTATGAGTACGGATCATAAATGAGGTCAATATGGAACACATAAGGCGTAAAAGCTGGATAGAGTTGTCATATCGGACTTAGATTATGTTTAATTCATTCACATGTGGATGATGACTCAAGCCTCGGAACTAACTTTCTAGAAGCGACGGAAAAAAATTCTTTGCCTTTAATATTAGGTACGTATAGGTATATAGATATAGATTACAATAGATGACAAACAGCTTAAGGTTTCACTCAAGGCTTCTTTATTGGAGAAAAGAGTTAAAAGATCCACGATACTATATTTATTTATTCTTATTTGTTACTTATAAGAAAAATAGGAGACAAAAAAGAGGAAAAAAGTCATGAACCAAAGGTATATATAGATATTAGATTAAACTGGATGATAAATTATTTTATATTTCAATCATGAACTATTTATTTTTTCTATTTATAAGATAAAATGGGAGACAAAAAAGAAGAAGAAAAAGTCACGGAACTATTTTAGTATATTGGTTGATAAATTATTTAAGAGTTTAGTTATCACCGGATTATTTTGTTACATTAGATAAGGTCATAAGGATAATAAATAGTTTAAAGATCCATAATGTATTTCATTAAAAAAAGCATGGGAGAAGAAAAGTCACGTACACAACTGAATCGAGTAGCTAACGGGAAAAAACGAAAAGCAACACAGAATCAGCAAAATAAAAGGCTAGGCGCGTTTCCTTTTAGGTGTGATGGGATTTGGATTGTTTTGCATTGATTCTAAGCTAATGGACCTGGAGGAGGATGAGGTCTCTCGCTTTGCTATATGTTAAGTAAAATAAGATTTTGTCTAATTATTTTCTATTTGAATTAGGATTAGGATTATAACTGGAAAGTATAAATATATTCTGTGTAGGATCCAAGGATTCTTATTTAGATTAGGATTGATCCAAGGATTCCTATTTAGATTAGGATTCCTGTATAAGCACGAGTTATATATATGAGTCCAGATAGAAAAACTCTTCATCGTCAGATAGTTAAAAGGAGATGTACCAAACAAATGGATGGACGAAAAAAAAGAGCCTGAAATTTTGCCTCTTTATTATTAGATATAGATATAGATATAGATATAGATATAGATATAGATTAATACCGGGGTCAAGTCGTTTCAAGTCCACGCCTGCCTGCACCGGCCAGGCCAAACCTGCCGGGCCAGCTATGTCAACTCTCAACTGGACAGAGAATCCACGACGACATGCATGATCCGCACTACATACTGCTCGATCGATGCATCATCACCATTGGACTTGGTCGACACGCGCATGCATGCATGTGCTGGTCTTGCTCCTACTTACACGCTCCAGCTTCATCCTTTTAACAATATTTATATATAATCCACCAATTGACATCCAGAGAACAAGGTGGTAGTCGTTTGTCGATGATCTGATGCACCATGTCGTTTGTCGTTCGTCAGTTAACCACGCACAATGCTTATTGATCCCTCTGTCAAACTATATGTATATATAGGCTTTGATTCTAACATGCATATATCTAAGGACATCTTCGATAAGCATACCTCAGCTAGCCCAAAGCCCATATATGCAAATCCAGCTCATTAAATTGCTCAAATGGAAGATGACAAGGACAGGGTTTCCTGATCTTCGGTTTGTTAGCAAGAGATAACTCTAGAGATTTGGTAGAGAATGGACATGATTCGATCGGCTTTCGATCAACAAGACCTAAACCGTTAAATCGCAACACCTTGTCTCCTCTACCGAAATCTCATGGCTGCCATGAGCCAAGTATAGGCGTGAGGGGTGGTGGCCCACGATGAGCCTCGGGCCTATATGGCCATCTATACTCATGGCAACCATGTCTTGACAACCGAAAATGTTCATTTTGTGAAGTTATGAAAATGTGTAACAATCTTTATTATTGGGTTCCTCTCGTCGAGATGGTCAAAAAAACATATATGGAACGTCCAATTTGGAGTCCGGATGAGAGAGTTATGCCTCCAAGAAAATGTATGAACTACCGGTACTACCGGTCTGAGATCGCTGGTACTACCGGTCCGAGAAGGTTTGGCGCAGATATGAACTACCGGTACTAACAGTCCGAGACCGGTACTAACGGTCTGAGACCGGTACTACCGATGGATGGTGGTAGGTGGCACAGTTTGGCGTGAAAATGAACTATCGGTACTACCGGTGGAGCCTGACCGGAAGTACCGGTAGGTGTTTATTCCGAATCTGACTTTCAGATCTCAAACCGATTTGTTTCTAGATCGGTTTTTGAACGTAGAAAACTTAGAAAATAAGCCTTGGAGAGGTTTCCTACTGGGATAAGACCACCCCCTCTATATATATGAGAGGATCATGGCCGATTGAGTTCCCATCTATCCAATCGACACAAAAACACAATAAATCAATCTACTATCTCTTTTTACCCTTTCTTCCCCTCTACCTCTTCTCCTCGTTCTTCATCGGTGCTGCATGGCTGGAGGATTGATGACAACAACGCTCTAGAGGAGACTGCCTACTACCAGCAGTGTCCGGCTTCATCGACCCATCCCCACCTGATCATGTCTGTTTGTTGTAGAAGTCCTTCTACAGCCTGAAGCAAGCTCCTCGCATGTGACACCAGCAGTTTGCCATGTATCTTCGCCAGCTCAACTTCACGCCCTCCCCTAGTGATGCGTCTCTATTTATGAAGATCGAGACGTCATTGCCTACTTGCTTCTTGTAAGGACCTTGATGTCGTCTAGAGGGGGATGAATAGGTGTATCTAAAAATTCTTAAACATAGACTTGAAACAACGGATTAGTACACTGTCGGAAGTTCTGACAGTCGTCGAAACTTCTGACACACAGAAGAACTTCTGACAATAAGAAGTTCTGACACTTGTTGGAACTTCCGACAGTCGGAACTTTCGACAGTCGATGCCTAGGAAGGACTACGAAATCAGAGTTAAACGGACTTCAAATTTAGATCTACGAATTACCCCACTTATGGATAGATGAAGCTATCCAAGTACTCCCTTGACCTTCAAGTGCCACCAATTTATAGATTGGGACCAAAACCTAAGAAATAGCTTGAGAGAGACAACAAAGAACAAGTATAGAATAATACAAAAGCAAGAACACAAGAGAGACAAGGTGATTATCCCATGGTTCAGCTTGCTATAAGGCTTGCCTATGCCCACGTTGTTAAGAAAGTCACTAAGGCTTTGGTCTCTTTCAACCTTATCCTCGTTCTCAAGTCAAGAGAATGAACTCTTGAGATGAGGGTGATTTCACTAAATGATTGAGGGTGATACAAACTTCCGAAGGTTCTCCTAGAAATTAGGAGCTTTTGGATGACGCCTAGCCAGCTAAGGGCAAAGCCCCAAGAGTAACAAATGCAAATTTAACCGGTTTGACGAAGAAATCAAGTGCTCAAGCTTGCTTCGATGTTTCTCTCACCAAGAATCCTTCTCTCACTCAATCCCTTGCAAGATTTGAAGTTAGGGGCAAAGGGGAGAAGAGAAGGGCTTTTTGGGAGCTAGAAGGCACTTCTCTTAAGTTTGGAGCATGAGAGAGTGAGTGGGTAATGGTCACAAGAGAAGGGGTTGAGTATTTATACTCGAAGGCAAAAAATGACCATTCAATTAATCTACGTCGGAACTTCCGACACAGATCGCTGGAACTTTCGACATGTAGGGTTATTCGAAAGGTTGAGTAGAGGGCTGGTCAGGAAGTCTCAGAAGTTCTGACGCTTGTCGAAACTTCTAACACTCAGAAGTTCCGACACTTGTTAGAACTTACGATAGTCGCAACTTCCGACAGCAGTTGGAACTTTCGACAATCAAAGACTAGGAAACTAACCCTAAGTGTTTGTGCAGTGCTAGAGTGTCTCTCAATTGATTTTAGTTCAATGCTTGAGCACTTTATCTTCCTCAGACCACCTAGATTTGCATTCCTCTTTATAGTGCGGCATATCCTAAACTCAATATCAAAAGAATATAACCATTTTAACCACTTGAGTCTTCAATGACTTCATATGCCACTTCTTCTCAATATCACTTCATAAGGGGATGCAATCAACTTTGTCTCCTCTCTTTGAGCAAATACAGCTTGAGCATGTGACTTGAACCATTTTAACATATGTGAGTTCAATCTATGGCTTCAAGTCACTTCTACTAATGATTGATTCTCAACACAATATGACTCCTCATGGCTCAATTAGTACCTCGACTCAATGCAAGTACTCTCTTCTTCACCTTAGCTATGGTACCTCAGTCTCCAAGCCATTGCTTGCCGTTCACCTTCACTTAGTCCCTCAAAGCCCTTTCCTGGCTATCTTCACCCTATCAAGCCACACTCAAGTCACATCATATTATGTATCTATTGAAAAACCATTTCTTCAATATTGTTATCCTTACTTGAATATCTTCTTGATATCAATGTTAAGACCAATTATGCTTCAGTTTACAACAATACACAATTTTGGCCCTTATTTGAACATTATGTGGAATATCATCAGGTTTGACTTCTTGTTGAACCTATATACACTTCTCATTCCACAATCCATAAGTGTATACAATAAACTTAATTTTCTATTCAATACTTAGCAAACTTGTTAGACCTTTAATAGTGTTGTCATTCAATTCACCAAAATCCACTAAAGGGCTAGATGCACTTACACTACTCTTCATTGACAACATCGTCTTGACAACCTCCTCACTAGACCTCCTACATCGCATCACTACATGCCTCAGCTTGGAGTTTGCGATGACTAACCTCAACGCGCTCCACCACTCCCTTGACATCTCCATCAAGTGCTCCTCCAACGGACTGCTCCTCTCGTAGCACAAATATGCTGTTCAGCTTCTCCAACATGCTGGCATGTTCGAGTGTCATCCACCACGATGCTTGTTGACTCCAAGTCCAAGCTCTCAACTACAGATGGTTCTGAAAGTGCCCTAATTGTGGGTTTTGGTGATAATGACCACGCAAGTAGAGAACTATGAGATTTATCGAGATGACAAGCAAGGAATCTATATTCGATGATGTTATACGAAATGGAGGAGCCCCCAATTACAATTGTTGATGGTTTCAAACTCAAAGGAGGTTTAAATTCTTTTATATTTCGAATTTGAGTATAGAAAAAACCATACTATAAAGGGGGACACAATGCTTAAGCTAAAGTGTGCAATCAAGTGCTCAATCTTACCCATACATCCTCATTTACACAGCCAAGATAGCCAGCACTTCACTCTTATCCTTGTTGTCTTGCCTGGTGTGGCAGTGCCGCTGAGCGGCACTGCCGCAGTTGAGCCACGACACTGCCATGACTTAACTAACCGCTGGGCCTAGGGGTATTTATACCCTTCCCTTTCGCTTCCAATAGTTCTCTCCTTCCAACAGTTCCGTTCATGCAAAAATAGAAAAGTGCTCTTCTTTCTCCTCCATTGGTGACCTTGAGCTCCCAAGCTTCTCCATTGATTTCCCCATCAATCCTTTAGAGAAAAAGGTGCCAAACTCGATTAGAGAACATATCCACTGATTTCCAAACTCAAAAGAGCACTTGGTTCACGTTTGGGCCGGCAGTTGTGTTTGTTACTCTTAGAGCTTGGCTCCTAGCTGGCTAGAGTGTCGCCCATGGAGCTTGCCAACTTGTGTGGCAGCCTCAGGAGGCTTGTAACCAACTCTTACAGCTAGTAAACTCACCCCTCATATCAAGAGTTAAGTCTCTTGACTTGAGAACGAGGAAGGGTTGGAAAGCCCTAAGCCTTAGTGGCTAACCTCAACAACGTGGACTTAGGCAAGCCTTAGTGGCGAACTGAACAATGGGATAAATCATTGTGTCACCGTGTGCTTGGTTTACATTCTTGTGATTCATATTGTTATTGAGGTGATTTCTAGGGTTTGAGGCTGATCTACTTGTGTGTGGTGTTTCTACCACTTCTTGTTGTCGATCTACGTTCTATACACCTGCAGGGACCTCAGTAACTTCTTGGATCCAAGTTTCCTTCTACATATTTTGAATTACATCACGAAGTTGTCTGTAGGTGCGGCAGTGCCACTGTGCTGACCCGGTGGTGCCGCGGTCTTAGAGGGGTAGTGCCGCGGTCTTAGAGGGGTAGTGCCGCGGGTTGAATTTGACAAAAGTTTAAGTTTTTGTTTAATAGGCCTATTCACCCCCTCCCTCTAGGCTAACTTGAGATCCTATAGGTTCCCTAGTTGCCGACCCATCCGAGTAACATAGCCTCGCCGGGGGCCTATAGTACCTTACTCTTTGTTGATGGTGAAAATGTCATAATTTCATATACTCGAAACCACCATCAATAGCCTCGGTTCAAAGGGAGATAAGCATATTGTTGATGGCCACTAACACCTAGTTAGACCATCAACATTCCACCCAAAGGCAAGGTAAAAACTCATCAAATGCACCAATTTTCTTTATAATTCACCTAGTTCCACTTGTACTTGGAAAAGTATTTGTATGCACGAAATTTTCACAAAAATCAACAAAACAAGTGTACAAGAGGCAAGTGAACGTGGTAGGGGACCACGTGTCCACTTGGTGGGGTCGTTGATGTCCCATCCCCCTTGCCATGTCAAGGATCTACGTGATTGGCAACATGGCAACCCGAGGAGGCTTCTCCACCCTTGATCAAGCGTCAGTTTGGTCCAAAGGCCGAGGTGGAGCCTCCCTTGGATTGGTGGCCCACTTGTAGCCACTCAAAGGAGCAAGCCAACCAAAAGAACTGACTTACTTGCCATGCAACTGCCATGAAGGGCCAATCAAGGCCATAGGATGGTGAGGCAGTGCATCGGAGGGTCAACCGACATCCCCTAGGGTTTGATTTTGGTGAGGTGTTAGATATGTATATATCTACGGGTCTAATTGTAATTGTACTGAATCACACCATATATATGAAGCCACCCAACCACAGATGTGTGAAGTGTTCTCTCATCTCCATTCTACAATAACAATATGTAAATATGTTGTCAACCTTATATAAATAGTGGAGTTAACAATTCTCAGATAATCAGAGCTAGAGATACCTGCACCATGATTATGAAATTAACAATAGAGAGCAACTAACAACAGAATCTGACTAACACCAAAGCGACTACCAAGGAAAATAGAGTGGTACCTAGGGGAAAACTTAGTATTGTGAACCTAGCCTGGCTTTGCATGGATCATCGTTGTACTGGGTCTAGAGGGTAATGGTATCAACACACTCTTTGTCATAGTATTTGTTAGAGCAGTATTTGATTTTCGCATTAGCTGAAGTTCTAGTCTCAAAGTTAACTTCTTTGAGGCGCTTGTTGATGGTATCTTCAGTAAGCTTGACTCCTCAATCATTAATGGACCCTTTGTTCATAAAGGACACAAAAGTGAGCACCTTGACATTGCTAAGAAAAAATTGGCATAAGTTTGGGCAGAGCAGAGAAATCCTAGAGCAAAATCTTCCTAAATGTCTTTATCCCCGGACGTTGGCAGCAAATAAGTTAGAATTTTTCTGCAAAAGGCAAAACCTCCACTTGGGCTCCTAGCATTACAAAGTTCTAGTGCCGATAGCCTTTCCGATGAGAAGCTACATTTGTCCTTGACAGTGTAATTTTTTAGAGTGACCAAGCGTAAAACATCAAGCATGAACCTAGTGAGCAGTACAAGCTGCTCCTGCTGGATATGGTGAAACCATCTTCCCCAGTAAGACATCCAGGTCAGAGCTCTCCTTCCAAAGATTAAACTAGTTTAGGAGAACATCGAGCCAAAAGAAGCTGAAGGAGATCCTTTTGATTGAGCCCCATGACCATTGGTGACCTTGGTAATGATACTAGCCATTTCTCTGCTGCTGTACTGCATATACCTATCATGGATAGCATGCTTCATAGACTTTTTGATGGGAACGTGATTCCTGATCTTCCGTCAGGTTCAAGATAAACAACGATTTGGTCAGAGAGCGACACACCGATCCGGCTTCAGATCACAAAGACCAAACCCTGCAACCTTAGCACTATGTCTCCTCTGGTAATCAACCATGTCACAATCCGGTTGACTTTGGCACAAAGGCTAATCCCTGCTGCGAATCAAAGAACACAAACAAGAACAAGATAAAACACAACTTAATTGAAGTGACAATTGCGGATATATGATTAATCACTCGAAGTTGGGATCTTGCAAACCGATAACGGCGACTGTTCAAAGACATATTGATCTAAAGCAAAACCTCAAACACTAACATAGGCGGTGGCTACTTATTATAAAGCCTAAGGGGCATCCAAGGACCTCTACTCACGTCGCTAAGAAGTCTCGACACGTTACAAGGGCCAAACGGCCCAAAAGACGGCAACGCAGCGCCCTAATAGATTCTAGATGTCAAATTATTTCGACAATTCCCGTTAACTCCAATGGAATTTGGGCCTCAAACCAAAGTCATTGGTTAGCTTATGAAATTATCTTTCCATCCATATATGGATCATAAAAAACGGAGTTCGGATACGTCCTGGGCATCTATTTTACTATAGACTAGTCCTGGAGCCCGAGATGGACTCGAACTTGATATAGATTGGGCCTCCAACTTGGCTTGGACGCCCTTGCTTGACTCCTAAGGTGGTGGCCAAGGAGGAGGATGTCCTTGGGCATCTCTTAGGTGTTCTCCATCTTCTTGTCACGTGCTCCAACTTGGGCCTAGGTCCCAGGTGTGAATAACAAGCCCGCGATGACACCGTAGCACCTGATAGAAATAGCGGTAGATTGTCTCGATAATTTGTGGGCCTTGCCAATGTGATATTGAGGTGGGACCAGATCTATTTGAAAACCATCAAGTGCTCATTGACCTCAATCGCACTCCGGATGGATGAGTTATGGCCTTCCCAATGATGCACTATCGGGCTGACGATGAACCGAAAGTTTAATTTTGATGGACTTGCACTTTGAGACACATTTATACCTACATTCAAATAATGACATGTACATGTGGAACCAAGTGAATTGTACCCAAAATTACTATGCAAATGTAGGAACGAGCGCACCTTATAATCAATGGTCATATCCGATGGTGTCATGTCCTCATCACTTGTCCTCTAGGTCTAGGGGGTGCTTGCAGCCATATGAAAGGATCTAAATAATGCCTAGAGTGGGGGTGAATAGGGGTATCTAAAAATTTCTGTGTAATCTCAAAGTCAAATGTTAGTGACAGTCGGAAGTCTCGACACTTTGGGCCGAAACTTCCGGTAGCCGAAAGTTCTAACGCAAACAGCTGGGAGTTCCAGGACATGAGAATTTCACAAATGCTAAAATGAACTTTGAGTATGAGATATCTTACAACCCCACTTCCAAGTGGTTTGGTAGACACGTAGGATCACTCCCTTAACGCTGAAACACTCCCACTCCATAGATCGAGTCCAAACCCTAAGAAGAGAGTTGGGGAGGAAGAGAAACCAACAAGAACAAATATGGTAGCATAAATTTCAACAACAAGAAGAAGCACGTAGGACAGAAGGATTTATCCTGAGGTTCGGCAACCCCACAAAGGAGCTCCTACGTTCTGGTTGTTGAGGTGACCACAAAGGTTGGAGTCTCTTCCACCTTGCCTCTTTCAAAGCAACCACAAAGGTCACTCGAGTTTTCCACTAAGAAATCAAGGGTAATACAAACTTCCAAAGACTTTTCCACAAGATGGAAGCTCTTGGGCAACGCCTAGCCGACTAGGAGTAAAGCTCCAAGAGTAATAGATGCAAATCCAACTGGCTTAATGAAGAAATCGAGTGCTCAAGCTTGCCAAAGTAATTCTCTACTCAATCCACTCTCCTTTCACTCAAAACCCTAGGGGAATCGAAGATTGGAGCAAAGAGGAGAGGCGAGGAGCGCCTTGAATGCTTGGGAGCTGTTTTAGACAAAGGTTGGTGAGCAATGAATGAGTGGGTAACAGTTAGAAGAGAGAAGAGAGCTATTTATACTCAAAGGCAAAATCCAACCATTCAGATCTGCATCGAAAGTTCCAACACAGATCGCCGAAACTTCCGATGCCTAAGAAAAGTACTGTTCAAACGCGCAGTCAGCTTGGCTGACTCGGCCAGAGTTGGAACTGCCGACAATTCCTGGGACTTTCGGCTTCCGTTGAGACCTTTGATGGTTGGTTGAGCTGGGCGACTAAGTCCCAAGGGCCCGAAAGTTCACCTCCGGCTAGCGTCGGCACTTCTGACGGCCAAAACTCCAAAAACTATATCTAAGTGTTCATGAGGTGCTTGAGTGTCTCTCTTTTGATTTCATTTTTATGCTTGAGCACTCTATCTTCCTCAGACCACCTAAATTTGCATCCCTCTTAATAGTATGGTGAACCTACACCCAAAAACAAGAAGTATAAACTTTGGAGACCACTTTGAGTTCGTTCGCCTTTTCAATCTTCAAGAAATTGAGGGATACCATTTCATCTTACATCAACTCTTTAAAACTTTCATTGGATTAAAGCTGCAATATATTTCATTAAGATCTCATTAGTCCCTAATTTGGATGTCATCAATACACCAAAACCCACATAGGGGGCAAATGCACTTTCACCATAACATATGCCAAGGTTGACAGATGGCGGTAGTGCGAATGCCATCCCTAATGTCCAAGCGTCTGACGATGTCAACCAAGAGGTCTTCTGGGACATTATGGGTGCTTGTCTTGCTCCCATCTAGGGCATCACTAGTCTCCTTCATGACTGGTGGCTGGTCTCCCTTGTCGTCGACCAAGTTGTGCTTCAACTTGCCCCCATCATTGCAACCTTCTTCTGCGCTTCAATTGGAACGATGTCAGGTCGTTACAGATGAAGTCAAGGCTATGGCCGAAGCCTTGGCTCAAAAGATGGTTGAAGAAAAGTGCAAGAATATGGAGGAGAACTACAAGAAGATGAGAGAGGAACAAGACAATGCAAGAAGTTCCAAAAGAAGATGAAGCGAGCTCATTGATTTTCTAGAGGGGTCCTAATGGACATGTATATGATCAGCAAGGTATGCTGAATGTTGCTCTGGATTTTTTTTTATAAAAATATCTTTGTTGAGGAGCCTAGTGTAGGATTTCATCTAGGGGAGAATTTTTGGAAACAGTCTAATAAAGTCAAAGTGGAAGAAAACGTGATGCTAGATGCTCCTTGTAGCCTAGAAGAGATTAGGGAAGCTGTTTTTTATTGTTATCCACAAGGGGCCCTAGGCCCAGATGGGTTGCCTTTCCTATTTTATCAAAAGTTTTGGAAGGCAATTCGAAGACATAATACATATGTTTGATGATTTTTATAAGGGTGACTTGGATTTATATAGATTAAACTTTTCTCTAGTTACCTTAGTTCCAAAAACTGATGATGCTAGTTAGATGAAATAGTTTAGACCTATTAGCTTACTTATAGTAGTTTTAAGATCTTCTCTAAGCTTCTTAAAAATAGACTAGGAAAAGTGGCACATAGATTAGTGGCATCTAATCAGAGTGCTTTTATCAAAGGTATATATTCTGGAAAGTGTAATTGTGGCTCATGAGGTAGTGCATAGTCTACATAAGCACAAGGAGGAGGGTGTTATCCTTAAGCTAGACTAATATCAAAAGACTTATGACATAGTTAATTGGAATTTTCCTTTTGAACTTCTTGCCTCTAGAGGTTTTTCGGTAAAATGGATTAGTTGGATTAAATAGTTAGTGGTTGGTGGTTCTGTGGGTATTATTGTGAATGGGAAGGATAGTGCCTACTTTAAGCCATGTAAAGGCTTAAGGCGAGGTGACCCCATTTCACCTCTTTTATTTAACTTAATTAGTTGGTGATGCCCTTACTAGGATGCTTGACAAGGCTGCTACCTGTGGTTTAGTTAGAGGGTTATTACTGCATGACTTTGGAGAGGGTGGCATCTTGTCCTTGCAGTATGCAGATGACACAACTCTATTCTCTGGTGCTGAGTTAGACCATTTATTTATTTAGTCTCAAACAGATTTTGTTGTGGTTTGAACAACTGTTAGGCATGAGAGTTAATTTTCACAAGAGTGAATCCATACCTATGAATCTGGACAGTAATCTGACTATGTACAAGCTTCGGATTTGCCTACAGAAGAGAAGAAATGAAGAGTGATGTGACAAAAATGGTTGACAAAAACCTAGCCCAAGTGATACCGATAGATGGTGGAGCCCCTCAACGAAAACACAGGAGCTCATCTGACGTGTGTGAAGTAAACTTTATTTGAGAAGAAATCCAGAGTTTAAAATGCAGGACATGTTGAAGTATATATATGTTTGGATATTTATTCCAGTTTATTAAAACCATAACTTCCGGATGAAGGGCGGCGAAGTTTTAGTGGATCGACACATACAATGCAAGATGGCATGCTGCTGCTGCTGCTGCTGCATGGTTCCTCTGATTATTTTGGTCGGGGTGGTGCAAGCGCTGCCTGCTGAGCCCTCTCCGCATTTTTTTTTGATAAGTCTACGGGGGGGGGAGAGGATCCCCACCTGAATTGTATTGATTGGTTGGCTCTTTAAGCCTAATGTTGAAAATACATAGTTCAAAGCTTACAATTTAGTTTACATTGCGTTAACCAAAATGGAGCACCAAGCATCCGCAATCTCTCTGTCTTTCTTTGGCAACCGAACTTTCCACAAGCTTGCTTCGGATTTGCATGCTGACAGAGCTCTACGTATAGTAGTTCCATCATTCCTAAAGATCTTGTTGTTTCTTCTCTTCCAAATGTGCCAACAGCACAGCAGTAGGAAAGTCCCGAAGTGTTTGCTAGGGACATGTATTGGTGGATCAATGCCTTGCAGTCTCTGAACCTCCCAATCGACGCTGGTTTGAATTTGAACGGCATCCCAGAACTCTTTTGCCGATGCACAGCCAAAGATTACATGGGCCGGCGTCTCCTCAGCTGCATGGCAGACGTCACATAATGCATTCTCCACGATCCCTTTTTTAACTAGGTTTGTCTTGCACTGAATTCTCCCCTGTGACAAAAGCCATGCAAAGAATTTAACTCTCGGTGGCGCCCTGTTGTTCCACACAAATTTGGCCCAAGGATCCGGACTCGAGTTTGCTGTTTTCAGAGTCTTGTAGAGCATGGATGTGTCTAGGTCACCGTTTCTCTTGAAGAGGGGGGCTGTGCCGTCGGTCCTTGGCCTGCCATAGCTGATGTTGGCCTATGATTTGCATCGCTTGGGATAACTGGAGCTGCGCTGCTGGTGAGCTTCGATGTACCAGACTGCTGCGTAGGGCACCCTCACTTGCTTGGTTGACTGTCATCTCCTGCAATTGACAATGGCTGTAGAGCTCCGGGAAGCGGTCAGCCATTGAGTCATCTCCATCCCACACGTCGTGCCAGTAAGAGGTGGTGACACCGTCTCCCAACGTGACCGTGGTGATTGCACGGTAGACAGGTAGTAGAGAGCGCAACATTTCCCAGTGCTGACCGTGTAAGTCACCCATCAAAGACGCAATGCATGCATTGCTTTGTACCCAGCTAGCCCACGACGAAGGCTGTGCTGCGTGAAGCTTGTGTATAAGCTTTAGTAGGAGGCATACGTTTTGGAGTTGTAGGTCTCTGAGTCCAAGGCCTCCAGTCTCTTTGGTGTCACAGACATGCTCCCAGGCAACAAGGCTGCTTGCACCACTCGCAGTAGGTTTCCCTGCCCACAGAAAAGCCCGGCGTCGTCGATTAATCTGCTCAATAATTCCAGGTGGCATGGGTAGTGCACACATTGCATAGACTAGCTGGCTATCCAACACTGAATTCACCAAAGTTGCTCTCCCCATTTGGTTCAGTAATCCAGTCTGCCAACCTGACAGGAACTTGTCGGCCTTGGCAATGTGTGGAGCGAAAGCACTCAGGCGGAGCTTCGTGTTGGACAGTGGGAGACCAAGATAGGTCTGTGGGAAGCCTTCCTGCCTGCATCCCAACACTGAGATGCAGTCCATCACCTCCTCCTCGTCCATGAAGATTGGTACCGCAGTGCTCTTTGAGTAGTTAATCTGAAGCCCAGTTGCACAGGCGAATTGATCAAGCAATGCCTTCAGCGCTTGGACATCTGTCAGATTTCCGCGGACAAGGAGCAAAGTATCATCGGCATATTGCAGCACAGGACACCCAGCATCCTCAACAATCGGATGCCTAATCCGTGTGTCTTTTCTGATGAGGACCTGTAGCACATCGGCAAGTAGGATGAATAGGTATGGCGAGATCGGATCACCTTGCCTTAGTCCCCGCTTGCAGTTGATCCACGGTCCAGGGCATCCGTTCACTAGAACTGCTGATTTCGACGACTGAAGAATGCTGGTCATCCATCTCCGCCACTTCTGGTTGAAGCCTCTTGCCTGCAGCACAGTGTCCAAAGCTTCCCAGCTAACAGTGTCGAAGGCTTTTGCAAAGTCAAGTTTGATCACCATGGTTGCTTTCCTACGCTTGTGACAGCACTGGACAAGCTCCACAGCATAGACGAAGTTCTCCGTTATCGATCTTCCTTTTATGAAACCAGTTTGGTCGATATCCACTAGCTCCTGGATCTGGCACTGCAATCTTGTTGTCAGTATCTTCCGTATTCTATTTTTGAAGTCGGCGAACTCCTGCCACGCCCGGCCTCTAACGTTGCCGCCGCCGCCGCCGCTGCTCGTCTCCGGGTTGCCCTGCCGCGTCAGCGTGGGCCTCGAGCGGTGCGCCACGTACTGCGCGTCCACGACGCCGATCTTCTCCTCGGGATCCTCCACGCACCTCCAGAAGTTGAGGTCCAGCCCCCAGCCATGGACGAGGTCGTTCTGCACCATGTGCCAGGCGCACGCCCACGCCTCCCTGGTGAACACGGGCGCCATCACCTCCACGAAGCCGCTGCAGGGCCGGCGGTGCACGTCGGGGCAGTTCCCGGGGCCGCCGATGGTGTTCTTGTGGATCTCGCCGCCGTTGTCCCTCCGGATGAGGACCTCGTACGACGTCTTCCCCCTGGTGGCGTCCAGCCCCGGCTGCGAGATCTCCAGCCCGTGCTTGCGGACGATGCGCAGGTACTCCTCGGCGTCGAAGAAGGTGGTGTCCACGTCCTCGTCCCACAGGAAGACGTAGTCGTAGGGCGCCACGATGCTGGGGTGCAGGAACCGCTTGGCGTACCACCATTTCGCCTGCTTCCTGGCGCTGACATGGATGGCGTCCTTGGACCACGCGAAGTCGTCGTCCCACTCCGTCGTCTTGCCGTCGTAGTGGAACAGCATCACGTCGAAGTTGTCGGAGAACTGCTTGCAATTAATTGTACGAGATCGATCATGATCAGACGACCCATGTTAAGTTCAGACAAGTTAATTATCCCCAGTACTTTGGGTGATTCAGGCAACATGCATGTATCCAGCCTGCAGTTAATAAGTACGTTCTCACGCACCTTGTGAACAGTAGCGTTGACATTGTCTTTCTCAGTGTAACCAACTGTCATCGTCAACAAGTACTTGCGAACGGGCGTGTCCTGCTCGATCGTTCGTCAGCCCAGCATGCATATGCATGCATCTTTTGTTAATTAGCACAGACTAGCTAACTAGCAGATCGATCGATCACCATTATTTCTTCCATGAGAAGGATTTATAGAGAGTTTAGTTTACGTACATCTCGTGGGTTTCCCCAGAGCCGGCGCATGTGAAGATCAGACTCAGAAACTATGATGTTGGGTGGTAGCCTCTCCGCGCCTTTTGGTCCTGCCGGCGGCGCACCACCAGCTGTAACCTAGAGCACGTATGAGACATGACAGAAAAAATAACTATATGTACATACTATACATACCAACTGATGAATGATGATCAATCATCATATATACATTCACAAGTTACTGAGACGAATTGTACTACCTCTGAAGTGGCATTTGGCTGCAGGACAGGAGTAGTGGCAGTCCCTTCTTCACCTGCTGTTTTGTTGCTACCTAGTACGTTGATGGCACTGAAAGTGGAGTTGGCATCAGCACCACCACCGCTCCAAGGTAACACGTAACACCGAAGCTGCATATTTATATCCGAATTGTGGAGCATGCATGCATGTTTCATTCTGCAAACTAAGATCAAATGGTTTCCAAATTTCTGCTACTAGTAGTACGTGTAGGTTACCTGTGGTGCTATTTGTACAGGAAAGGAAACGCCAATGAAGAACCCGAATGCCGCCGCTGACAACACCTCCAGTATCAGATTTAATTTCATCATATATATCCTCCCTGCTCGCATGCATGCGTGTTAGTTGTTAGCTAGCTCTACTCATATATAATCCAGTTATTCAGAATGAAGAACACAAAAAAAAGGCAGTCGCTATGTTCACTACGGGAGAAAGGAACTTCGCCGACAGCCCCACATTTTGCCGACAGCCAGGCCCAGGGCTGTCGGCGAAGGAAGTCTTTGCCGACAGCCTATCCCCGCTGTCGGCAAAGAATTCTTTGCCGACAGCCCATAGGCTCCCTGCTGTCGGTGAACAAACACTGTCGGCAAAGGATATCTTTGCCGACAGTGTTGTTGTCGGCAAAGAAATCCTGTCGGCAAAGAACTGGCTGGGAAAACGGTGGACAGACGCCGTTAACTTCGCCGACAACACGTCTTTATGCTGTCGGCAAAGAGTTTGCATTTTTTTTGAATTTTGACTTCAAACTTTTTATATGGCCTAATTATATTGTTTACAAGCATATGTTCTAATTTGGGCCCTTTTTTTAACATTTTGCTATATTTTGTTAATTTATTTTGTTTACTTGAATTTTCTCGCATAATCCAAATTTGAACTGCAGGTGCATGAAATAATGAAAATTAGCCATTCGAAAAATGATATTCATGTTGGAGAGTGTCTTTTGAGGCGGTGTCCAAAAAGTCACCCAAAAGTTCGAAGTCCATGTCCACGTAACACGACCATCCAGGAGTGGTAGAAGTGTTTTTAAATTATATAAAATCCAAACGAAGTCGGAAAATCACGAAACTTGTCGGGGTGTCATGTTATCGCATGTGGAGGCTACGATAAAAATTTAAGAAAGTTTGGAGCAAGCTGCGACGTCGGATGCTCAAAACCCAGACATCTCCACATGTGATCACCATCAAGGGTGAGCGAAAGCCGCCCATGAAGTGGGACCACTTCTACCTGGTCACCGTCCCCGAAGGCGGGAGCCTTGCAGAGAAGATCAAGAGGGAGTTTTGGGTGAGTGTTTTCATCGCAACACATTTCTCAATACTACACATTCGTTGGACGTTCTTGAAACAATGAAATGATACATGATGTCTGCGTGCAGGAGTTCTTCAAGTGCGCGGATGGGAACACTACAAGAAATGTGCTGGTTTATGACGTTTATGGCATGACATTAGGTTAAAATATCACTAAATCAGCTACTTTATGACATTTTTTCTAGAGGCCTCTCAACTTAGTGACTTAAGTGAATTTATGTCACAAAAAATGTCTTAAAGCTAGTCCAATTATATATTGTGACAATATTTGCCACGTCATAAAGAGAAATTGGCAAAGATGGTGTGTCAAATTATTTTATTGATTTTGTTAGCATTGTGTATCCATGGTGGCATGTAGATCCATCTACCAAGACGGGTCTAGTAACACTTCCATGTGTTGATCAAGGTCGTTAACCCTATCCATAATTATATATCATTATAGTATACTCCGCCATGCGTGTTGTGACGTCAGATCGATGACAATATATTGTCATAAAATAAAAAACAATTATGATTTTTTAAAAATATCGTGTTATCCTATGTGACTACTCTCCCGGTCCACGTCAGCTGCTAGCACTTCAGGTTAAAAAATTAGGTAAAAAACAGAAAAATTTGGGCAAGTGAGGAGCATATATAGGAATCGAACCAGGCACCTTCGGAGCAAAATGAAGCAAGCAAACCACTGGGACATACACCTCTTAGTGAATAAAGGAGTGTTCTATCTTATTTGTTCATTCTGGACTGCTGAGAGAAAGGAAAAACCTGCCCAAAACTTGAAAAATTGTGTCGCTCGTGGGAATCGAACCTGCCACCTCATCGGTAATCAGTAACCAAACCAAACGAGCAAACCGCTGGGACAATCATCGACTGGCGCCGATCATCGTGTTCAATTTATTTTCTATATGGATGGACTCCTGAGAGCAAACCACGGAGCCAACCAAACCTCGATCCCTCTCAGGTAGCGATGAAAACGGACGGAAAAACCCTATTTCTACTTCCGTTTCTATATTTTTTTGGCGGAAACGGGATCGGGTTCGGAAAATACGGGTTCGAAAACGGAATCGGAATATGCGGACATACGGAAACGAACAAATACGGATAGAGAGCCGGAAAATTAAATTAAGATCACATAATATAATATTCTCAAAGTATACATATATAAAGTCATGTAATAATATATACAAAGTTTAATATTCATTTACATGCTATGTACGTGAACATAATAGGCATATTTGGTGATTCGTAGTTATATTAACATAACATAAGGACATGTAATTGTTGAACATGTTGAGTATAGATTGAAAACGGGATAAAAACGGAATAAATACGGGTCTATTCCATATTAAAACGGGATTACTCGGAAACAGACGGAAAACACCATTTTCTACTTCCGCAAATACGAAAACGGGATCTCGCAAATACGGAAACGGACGGAAAAATATAGAAAACGGAACGGGACGGTACGAGAAAAATTTCGTCCGTTTTCATCCCTACTCTCAGGCTCAGTTGGCTGCGCACACGCACACCCGCTAGAAAACGGTCATTGCTGGGTCCCAAGTTCGTATATACAAAAAAGAAGAAGAGCTGTATATGCCCAAAGTATATATAAAAACTACACGGCCATTGCTGAAAACAGTCGATTAGCTCAGTGGCAAGTTCCGAACACTTTGATGGCTGAGTCTTGGGTTTGAACCCGTGCAGGACCAATTTTTTTAAATGTTTAACCAAAAATTTTATATGTTTTCCAATAATATATTAGTGCTTCTAAGTCATATATGTATTTTATATCCTATTTCTTTTTTAAAAATTAGACAAAGATCAATTTACTTATTCTATTTACCTATTTATTTGTAAATTAGCCAAAGCACAAGATTATTGCATTGGATGTCTAGCCCGTTCTAATTTTTTAGAAGAAGAGAGGAGTTGTTATAATCCTGAGCAATAATCTCGGATGGAGATTATGATCAAAATTTGAATTTTTTCAAACGATCTCAGATGGAGATATGATCAAAATAAAAGTTGTAGATCTCGAAAAGTTATGAAACTTTGTTGTTTACAACTTTTTCATTTGAAATGATTTACTGCTTCGAAATGCTATTTGAAATTAAATTTTGAAATTGTTGAAGAACTCTAATTTCTCTTTTTAATCTCCGGCTAAATCTTGTAACTAGTTTTTCTCCCTCATACTAACTTTAAATTTAATGATTTTTTTTCCTAAAATTTTTTAAAATCATGCTCTATCAATTTACTGTGTTCTTACAACTATTATTATGTCCATCTTTTCATGTGACCGTGTTTTATCTATTTGGATTTTGAATTTCAAAAAATGACAACTTCAATCATGATTTTGAAACATTAAATGACTTTAGCTGAAAAAGTCATGACTATAAAAGTTGTAGAACTCATCAAGATCAACAACTTTTATTTTGGTCATTTATTCATCCGAGATTGTGGTAATAACATTGTTCACAAAATTTACATCTCTCTCATTGTTTCATAAATTATAAGAAAGATATGTAAGATTTGTGAACAATGTTACTATCATAATTTTGGATGAACAAATGACCAAAATAAAAGTTGTAGATCTCGAAAAGTTATGAAACTTTGTAGTTGACAACTTTTTCATTTGAAATCATCTTGTCAACGTTAACTACATTTGAATTTCTCAAATTTGAAATTCAAATTTTGTAAACAACCTCGGATGGAGAAACTACCAAAATAAAAGTTGTAGATCTCGAAAAGTTATGAAACTTTGTAGTTGACAACTTTTTGATTTGAAATCATCTTGTCAAGAAAAAACTACGTTTGAATTTCTAAAAATTTAAAATTTGAATTTTTTAAACGACCTCAGATGGACAAACAGCAAAAACAAAAGTTGTAGATCTAGAAAAGTTATGAAACTTTGTAGTTGATAACTTTTTTATTTGAAATCAACATGTCATGAAAAATTACGTTTGAATTTTTCAAATTTGAAATTCAAATTTTGTAAACGACCTCGGATGGAGAAACTACCAACATGAAAGTTGTAGGTCTCAAGAAGTTATAAAACTTTGTAGTTGACAATTTTTTTATTTAAATTTATTTAGGTTCTCAAATAATTTTATAAAGATTATCTAAATAATACTAAAAACCATAGCATGGAGGCAAGGCTCGGCGAGAACACGTGCAGACCAAACTTCCATCACGCCAAAACCTCGAAACCCCACGCGCTCCTCGATCCGCCCTCCCACTCGTGAGCCAATAGGAGTCGAGCCCTTACCATCCAACGGTCCACGCTGCACCTCGCGCCCCTCACGCGGATCGTGCCCAATCCAACGCCTCCCACTTCGCCTCGCATCTCCATACTGCTCCTCGCCAGCCGTCCCCATCCTCCACCCACACCAGAAAAATCCCCAGTTGAGAAGTGGGCCCATGCGAGGTGGCGGCGATGTCGGGGCGCGGCAAGGGCGGAGCGAAGCGCCACCGGAAGGTGCCCGCCCCATGCGGATGGCAGCCCTGGCGGTTGCTTAGCCCGCGCCGGGCAGATGGTGCTCTTCGGCGGTGTCGTCCTGCTCCCGACGTGGATTTGCCTCAGGGATCCGTGCGGCAAGGTTCGGCGAGGCACGTCCTCTCCGTTGGCCCTACAGCCACCGCCTCCCTGTGACAGCTACGGTGGCGGCGCGGCCTGGTCTGCGCGGATGGCGCTCCTCGACGGCGGCGCCGCTCGGTCCGCCACGGCCCGCTCGTGTGGCTCTAACAGCGGCAGCGCTCCCTTCCTCACATCGGTACGTAACGCATCCGCATCCTTCTTCCGTGATCTGGATGTTAAGCCACTCCATCATCCCTCCGATTTCCAATTTTTTGCACAAATTTGCATTTGATGTTGATTTATGGACTTATGGTCATGCCAGATCGAGTGATGGGGACCTCCTTCTCTACCCACGACGATGGGTAGATGTCCAGTGACGAAATCACCTGGTCCACTCCAATGGTCCCATCGTTGGCAGTGGCATTGCACAAGGTAATAAGTGGCCTCAGGCCTCAGCAAGGTGCCACAACGTGAGTGTGTCTGCTAGCCTCCAGGTGATTCCACATTTCCACTACCAGCTTGATTAGCCCATTAGTAGTATTGATTAGCGTCTGCTACCCGTTGTGGCTCCTGAAATTGTCACTATTAGTAGTATTTTCCATTAGTATTTCCAGCTTCTCAAATTTTGCGTTATGTAAAAGTGCTAGTAGTAGGAATGCAAGTTGTTGTACTTGTAGTACTAATTCAGTAGTCTCATGTTTATAGTAGTTGTGATTGTATAGTAATGGAATTAAAAGAAACAGATGTTACGGTAGTAAGACACCAATGCTACTAGTTATGAAATGTCAGCAGTAGGGTTGCCATCCAGTCATTATAGTATTGAGCATAGCACTAATATTAGTAGTAGTATAACTACTGCTATTGGTAGTTTTACTTTTGGTAGTAATACTCTTGCATATAGTGCTATGATGAGAAAATATTACTACCTGATCCCTTTTTTAATACTGTTATGGATGCACAACGACAATAGCACTTACAATATTGCTAAAAAAAGAACATGTTGCTTCGATCACTACTACATCTAACACTAGTACTAGTTATGAAATGTAGGCAGTAGGATCGCCACGCACTCATAATATCACTATGCATACTAGTAATACAAGTAATATATTTTTTTAGTTCACTGGTAGGTGCACTACAAGTTAGTATATATATTTTTAGCTCATTGGTAGCTGCACTAATAGTAGGATGCTCCGTTGTATGGATGCTATGTGCGATGCTCCGTTGTATGGATGCTATGTGCTGTATGAACATCACTATTTTTCGTTGCTCATTAGTAGTTGTGAGAAACCACCAATCAAGTGTACTAGTTCATAGTAGTCTTACACTAGTTATAGCAATGAAAATATCAATATAATCAGAGTTGGGATGGTATAGGTATCCATTATTTTGAAATGTCGGTGTCCGTTTGCTAGTTTTACTAATATCTCTGTTATTTTCACCATACAGGCCCAGAACATGGTACCGATGATGAATTTGAAGAAGTCACCAGCCCTTTCCGATCGCCAGCGGACTCAGCTTAGAGTTGTGCTTAAAAAGGGCTAGTGATGTTTATTCACAACCTCTTGGCTTAGAGTTTTTTTTGCGTGCAGTTCTGACCTTTTTAGTGCAGGAACTTGGTGCTAGCTGGCTAGAAGAGAACTTGGTGCTAGTTGATGTTTATTTGGCTGGAAACTTGTTTAGTTGGCTGAATCATTTTGTATTCATGTTTTTGTTGTGTATGGAAACATGTTGGAAAATGTATTCTGGAACGTGCTTTTGTATGGGTTGGAAAATTAATTATGGCTGGAACGTAATTATAATATAATTATGCAATTGGTTTTGGTTTATATTCTGTGATTACTTTTTTAGTTGGGCTAGCCTACAATGTCCTCTGATGGTCACAGAAGCTGGTTAGTGACCCACCTTCTGTGACGATAGTCACTTCGTCACTACAGACAGACAGTGACAGAAAACAGACTGTTATCGTCATAATCTAATCGTCACAGAAGCCCAGAATTTTTGTAGTGTTTGCCGACAGCATAGGCCAATGCTGTCGGCAAAGCTGGGCATTTTCCTAGCGAGAATGCCAGCTTTGCCGACAGCCGTTCTTTGCCGACAGTATCTGCCATAGGCTTTGCCGACAGCCCCGGCAGGTACTGTCGGCAAAGCCTTTCCCGACAGCCCAGGAGCAGTAACAGAGGCTGTCGGCGAAGCCTTTGCCGACAGCCTACAGGTGGCTGTCGGCGAAGGAGACGGCAGCCGTCTTGACGGCGCAGTTTCCTTCGCCGACTGAACACGTGGCTGTCGGCGAAGCAACGCCGACAGACCAAACATGTCTGTCGGGAAAGAGACCTTTGCCGACAACAACTTCGCCGACAGAGCTTTGCCGACAGGATAAGACAAACCCTGTCGGCAAAGCATTTGCCGACAGGATTAAGGCCTTCGCCGACAGCTTCAAGCTGTCGGCAAAGAGGGCGTTCCCAGTAGTGGTTGCTACTTAGTTCCATAACTAACAATATGCATGCATGTGATGAGTTTCATCAAAGCAAAGAGACTTACAAGATTGTGTATGTACTACTTGAGCCCTTGCAGATTCACAATAATATCGATCAACACATCTCTGGCCACTACCGTGTACTAGAGCTAGCTAGCTCAAGTGTATGCATGCTGAGTATACAGTTGTGTGTGTGTATCGTCTCTCTTTATATACACTACTAGCTTAGCTAGCCAGAGCACAAATACTAGTAAAGAGTAGAATCCCCAGCAAGCTACCTTCTAGCTTTTTACAGAAGAAAAAATGCATGCACAGCTGCAGGAAGAAAATTCTGTGGGCGATGGGTGCACGTACAGTCCCATCCGTGCGCCCCTAGCTTGGATGGCTGCCACGTGGTGCACTGAGAAAATCAAACGGCTGGGAGAGGAGGCTCCTGTGTTGAATCTAAACAGCTGGTGCCTTAAACCACGGAGGTAGTTGCTGTGACAAGGTAGTGAACGTGACATTTGCATCAAGGGGGCGCAAGGACAGCCTGTGCCTTAGACGACTTGCATTGCATCCAAAGGTTTTCCGGAGCTGCATGCAATGTCAGTTCTTCGGAGAGAGGAACACTAAAACATATATAAATATGGCACTAAATGATAACTTGCAGAGAGGAACTAATTAAAAGATATATAAATGGAGCAGCGATAATAGAGACGACGACGACTTGCATTTAAGTTCTTCGGCGGAGCTGACTAGCTCCCTGCCATCACCAAAGCTAATGACGACTCGTGATCCGTAAGCTACATATGAACATTTTTTAGCCCGTTCACTTCGCTAAAAAGCTATGACTGAAAGTATTGTTTACTGATTTGTTATGAAAGAAAAACAATGTTACGGCTAAAAAACTAAGCTAAAAAATACGGATTATAAGACAATGTCTTTCTGTTCCCTCTCCTTTATTTTTTTCCTCACATACGTAGTTGACTAGTTGTAGCGCAAGTTAGTTCCAATTCCAACCTACTAGGACACTCTACCACCAATCAATTGGATTGGCTGATGTGACACTGCTAAGACTCAACTTGCTAGCAGCTTATTTGCTGGTATATGAAGCAAGGATTGCACTTTTGAACGTATATTGCATTGGTAGTGCATCTTGCTTATAATCAGTCCTTGCTCATTGTTCCACGCATGTTTATAGATATATATACTAGACTCATGTATACATATAAAGTATGGAGGTCTATCTATATGATGCACAGGCTCCAAGGTCAAGGCCAGCCAAAACATATATACGACTCGTTGAAATAATGCATGCATGTTGACGATCCAGATTCATATAATGCAATGCAATGAATCCTTGCTGCATGGCCATATATGCATGGCATGGATAATTTAGTACTCCCTCATTTTCAAATTATATGTCACTTTAGATGTTTTCTAAACTAAATTTTCTAAGTTCGACTAAATTTATTTAAAAAATACACCAACATAGTTTCATCAAATTCTCCGTAAAATAACTAGATAGTGAATTTAATTTATTTCATCTATCCTAAGTGCAATCTATATGTTGAGAATTCAACTCTCCGTTCTCGTAATGTACCACTTGCTGTGCTATTTTTTAGTGAAATACGTGATTCACTCATGGCCTTTCCTCGACTGCATGATTGCAGTGTGATACCTGGATGTGTAGGCGCGTCCTCACAATTAATTGCACGTCCGGCATAACCGGGGTTCACAGACTTTCGTTAACCCTGCAGAAGAGAACCTTCTACCTTTATTTCCACGTCCTGCTCGAGGGAGGCTTGCCCAGGGGCTAGGTGGGTCAAGTTTTTTTAGCCACAATAGCATCCATGTAGTGATACTCCTCCACTTGAAATGTGGCTGCAGACACGTCTTCACCGTTAGGGATGAAAATAGACGGAAACGGACGGAAAAATCCTATTTTTACTTTCGTTTTTATATTTTTTGCGGAAACGGGAGCGGGTTCAAAAAATACGGGTTTGAAAACGGAATCGGAATATGCGGACATACGAAAATGGACAAATACGGATAGAGAGACGGAAAATTAAATTAAGATTACATAATCTAATATTCTCAAAGTTTACACATATAAAGTCATGTAATAATATATAAAAAGTTTAATATTCATTTACATGCTATGTACGTGAACATAACATGCATATTTGGTGATTCGTATTTATATTAACATAACATAAGGACATGTAATTATTGAACATGTTGAGCATAGATTGAAAACGGGGTAAAAAATAGGATAAATACGGGTCTATTTCGTATTAAAACGGGATTTTTCGGAAACGAACGGAAAACACCATTTTCTACTTCTGCAAATACGAAAACGGGATCTCGCAAATACGAAAACGGACGGAAAATATAGAAAACAGAACAGGACGGTACGGAAAAAATTCCGTCCATTTTCGTCCCTGCTCACCGTTAGTTGCAAGTCCTGCGTAACTGGGATTCATAGCCTTTCGTCAACCCGTGGAAGAGAACCTTCTATCTTTTATTTCTCTCGGTAGCTCGGGGAGGCTTGTCCACGGACGCGTATGTATTTTGATTAGGGCTGTATTCTATGGTTACGATTCTACTAGATACACTACAGGAAACAACTAATTTGCTAGGTGTAAAATAATTTGTCGGGTGTTTTTTATCGGGCACCCGGCAAAGTCATTCTTTGCCGGGTGCCAGACCTGGCGACACCCGGCAAAGAAAGACCTCCGGCAAACCAGTCTTTGCCGGGTGCCAGGCACCCGGCAAATTACAGCCGTCGGCAAAAATTGGTCTTTGCCGGGTGCCGGGAACCCGGCAAAATATGGCCGCCGGCAAAGGTGGCCGGCGTGACGGCAACCACCTGCCGTCAGCCTTTGCCGGGTGCCACGCCATTAGGCACCCGGCAAAGATTTTTTTTATTTTTTTAAAAAAATTTCTTTGCCGGGTGCCTCCTGAGCTGGCACCCGGCAAAGGCTTCTTTGCCGGGGGCCAGGTTTGGCACCCGGCAAATTATAATTTTTTTTTGTGTTTTTGGCCCCATTTTTTTTCTGCGACCTTGGTACAGTAATTATAACTCCATATCAAAATTTGAGACATTTTTTACTTTTTATACTATATTTCTTTAATTATTTTCATTTACTTGAATTTTTTCGACTACTATAAATTTGAACTGCAGGTACATGAAATAATGAAATTCGGTCATTCGAAAAATGATATTCATGATGTTTGGCGTATGATGACGCCGTATCTAGAAACTCACATTAAATTACGACTATCATGTTGTCGTAACATGATGAGGTAATTGCGGGGAAAGTTTATTTAAATTATATAAAATTCAAATGAAGTCCGAAAATCACGAACCTTGTCGAGGTTTCTTGTTATTGCATTTGGAGGCCGTGGTAAAAAATTGAGAAAGTTTTGAGCAAGTTGCGACGTCGGATGCCTAAAACCCAGACATCATCCACTTGCAATAACATGTGATCACATGTGGAAATGTCTGAGTTTTAGGTATCCGAGGTCACAACTTGCTAGAAACTTTTTGAATTTTTTACCACGGCCTCCACATGCAACAACAAGACACATCGACAAGTTTCGTGATTTTCAGACTTCGTTTGGATTTTATATAATTTAAATACACTTTTCCCGTGAGTACATCGTCGTGTTACGACAACATGATGCGCGAAAATTCATGCCACTTCCTGCATACAGCCTCGACATACCCTAAATATCATGAATACCATTTTTTGAATAACCAAATTCCATTATTTCATGTACCCGCAATTCAAATTTGGAATAGTCGCAAAAATTCAATGAAACGAAAAAAATTAAGAAAATATAGTTAAAAAACTCAAAATTGTCCCAAATTTTAAAATAGGGATTTATTTACTGTAGCAAGGCCCCACAAAAAATGGGGCCAAAAAAACAAAAAAAATAAATAATAATTTGCCGGGTGCCAGCCTGGGCCCCCGGCAAAGAAGCCTTTGCCGGGTGCCAGGTGAGGAGGCACCCGGCAAAGAAATTTTAAAAAAAAATAAAAAAATCTTTGCCGGGTGCCAGGATATTGGACCTATTATGTTTGCGATGTCGTGTATGTGGGATATTGTGTTGGCGATGTGATATATATATGTGGGATTGAGTTTGTGATGCGATGGATGTGCTATATTGTGTTTGTGATGCTTCAGATGTGATATATATCTTTTATATGTTGTGTTTGTAATTATAGAATAAAAAAAATAAAAATACAAAAAATTAGAGGCTTTGCCGGGTGCCCTGGCCCTGGCACTCGGCAAAGCTGGAAATTTCTCATGTTCAGAATTCCCAGCTTTGCCGAGTGCCAGGGCCAGGGCACCCGGCAAAGAATTTTTTATTTTTTTTTAAAAAGTCTTTGCCGGATGCCGCCCTGACAGGGCACTCGGCAAAGAAAATACTAAAAAAATAAAAAAACTCTTTGCCGGGTGTCCCGGCGGCTCGACACCCGGCAAAGAAATTATAAAAAAAATTTAAACCTCTTTGCCGGGTGCCAGGGCCAGGGCACCCGGCAAAGATTTTTTTATTTTTTTTAAAAAAATCTTTGCCGGGTGCCGCCCTGACAGGGCACTCGGCAAAGAAAATACTAAAAAAATAAAAAAACTCTTTGCCGGGTGTCCCGGCGGCTCGACACCCGGCAAAGAAATTATAAAAAAAATAAAAAAATCTTTGCCGGGTGCCTTCCCGGTAGCGCACTCGGCAAAGAAAATTTGAAAAAAAAAATTAAAATATCTTTGCCGGGTGCCTCTGACATGGCACCCGGCAAACCAAGGGCTGACGGAGTTAACACCGTGACGGCCACTTTTCTTTGCCGGGTGCCGAGTTTGCACTCGGCAAATTCTTTGCTGGGTGCCCGATAAAAAGCACCCGGCAAAGAAATCTTTGTCGGCTGATTTTTTGCCGGCGGCTCTTTGCCGGGTGCTGCACCTGGCAAAGGCTTTGCCGAGTGCAAAGTAGCCTTTGCCGGGTGTTTTCGGCACCAGGCAAAACGCCTGAATCCTGTAGTGATAGGTTTTTTTATTCCGTTAGGTGGGTCATGTTCTTTTTTAGCAGTATACATAGTACTTGGATCGTAATCAAGTAAACTAGTAGGAAATGCAACAACATGTATTTTAAGCGATACTCCTCCATTTGAAATTAGTATTGGTATTCTGTATCTTTTTTTCTTTATAAATGTATAAATGCCTGGTCTTCAACTTTTGGCGGCTTTATTTAGAGATGTGGAAACAGACGGCCTGCCTAGAACGTGGTGGCGGGCGGAACCAAATGGCCTAACGTGGTTGTGGCCCAGGAACAGCGTGAGCGGCCCTTCTCCTACTAGATGGGCTCCATTTCTTTTGCCAGCACATCAGCAGGCTCAAGCAGTAAACCTATACACATTGCAAGCCCATGGCGAAACAGCTTGCTACTATATATGTATACTCTCTCCATCCAAAAAAAACAACTATCATTATAAAATTTGTGCCGACGATTAAACTTTCTTAAATTTAACTAAATTTATAGAAAACATTAGTAACATTTTGGATATTCAAATAAGTTCATTATAAAAACAATATGCATGCATGTGATGAGTTTCATCAAGACTTACAAGAGATGCACTACTTGAGCGTATGCGTTCGCTTAAGCTACTGCTGCAGCTGCATGCTAGCATAGTAATCTGTGAGATTCAGCTGCAGGCGCCGCCGCAGCAGTCGCTTAAAATGGCCATTGCTCAGGGCTACTAGTAGCTCAAGTACTTGGTGAGTCGTGTGTATCGCCTCTCCTTAGAGCAGGTATAATAAGTCACGTTGGTTTGACTAATAGCTAAGACAACTTAGTAAAATCTTAGGTGAAAGAGAGAGAAATCAAGAAAGAGAATAGGATGGTAGATGCATGCGTCGACCGGCTGCTCACATCCTCCAAAGTTCACATGGGGCCTACTCCTCTTAGGGCGTTCCAGTGGTTCCCAAATAACTAGTTTAGGAGAATTCTATTGGCTGTCAAACCGCGGGCCCCACCACCTTCCTATGTATGTGTCTAAATATCTGATATGATGGGATAAATTTTTTTTTGAGAGGAACTAAACACCCCACAGCCAGTGTACAAATCTAACCTTAAAAAATAGGTGTCCAACGAAATTTGGTGTGCGCGCCTCCGAATCCGATCCGAGTTTCATCCAACCACGGCCAGCCAGAAACCGCGGGACCCACCTTCACCTCTGTTCGCCCTGTTCCGAGCGCACAACAGCCAGCGCCTCCGTCACAAACCGCGGGGCCCACCACCTTCCTCTGTTCTGAGACGCGCCTTGCCTCGCTTGCTGGGCCCTGATAGTACCAGTCTGTCGTCTGCTACGTTTTCGTTTAGCTCAGTGTACCATATTCCAGGCTAGGCCTTCAGCATTATGCCTTCATATTCTAAATTCAGATCGTGTTTAGATCTAAATTTTGGAGTATCAAAATACACTGTAGTATTTCGTTTGTATTTGGTAATAATTGTCTAACCATTGACTAATTAGGCTCAAAACGTTCGTCTCGCAAAGTACAACCAAACTGTGCAATTAGTTTTTGATTTTATCCATATTTAGTACTCTATATATGTATCGCAAGTTTGATGTGACGGGGAATTTTTTTTTTGCATAGTGCACTTTTCAATGTATCTAAACACTGCCTCAATCGATTTCGTCGAATTGGTTCACGAAGCGTGTTCTTCCTTTTTGCTTAAATTGTAATGACTCTTTTCATGCATTTTTAGAGATTCTCTCCTACAAGGGGAAGGGAAAGAAGTCACAAAAGCATATATTCATGAAGAATATCATTTATAAAGAGGTTCTAATTCAATAAAAAAGGTAATTTCTCTCGGCAACACATATTCTACAACATATGGTCAACAATACTCTAGCGACTAGCTTTATATATAAACAAAAAAAAATATGCAGAATGCTACCAAAAAAAAAACTACGAGAACGGGAAGGACTACTTGAGTGTTGGTGCTTGCCGGGTCAATACCTTTAGGACGCTGTTAAGAAGATGCAGATCTTAGGTGTGTCGGAGGATATAATTAGAACATTATAGCTATTATTAGTTCTAGCCTTTAAATTTGTAATATTGTTGTTTCGAACATCACGTCCGAAAATAGATTTTTTTTTTCTGTAACACGTTCATACTAGCATTATCAGGATATTATAGTTTATCCGTGCAGCGCACGGACATTTATCTATTAAATAAAGAAGAGTAAATGTAGAATCCCGTCAACGTACGCAACGCAGAGGAAAAAGATGCATGGAACGATCAAGCCAGCTAGAAAGGACGTAAAAATAATAAAAAAAAACACTATAATAGAGAGTTACCTGAGCTGTGAGAGAGTTGTTTCTCATCTTCATCTAGCTAATAGAATTAACCATTGGGATGGGCTTAGACGACTTGCTGCATTGCATTCAAAGTTTCTCCGGAGCTGCTGACTCCCTGCATGCATGCATGCCTGTTCATATATACTAGGCAGGTAGGCGCGCTTCGCCGCGCCCGTATTGGCTGCACAGACCTATAGCTGTTTGTGCTTTGTGAAGTCTGAAGTCTACTCTTGCATCTCTACGGCAAAGTAAACAGCAGCGACGGAATAATATTAATTAATTTACATATGTACAGCAGAGTGAAGCACTGGTAAAGCTGAGATATCAATATATTCCCTTTTCTAAAAAAAGAGTGAAGCACTGGTTTATAGAGACTCAAATATGCATTAGCTATTATTCCTTATTACATAAATGTACATGGTTTGTGGAAAACAGAAAACAGTTTGCAAATATTCGAAACTGTTACAAAAAGTATAGATGCTTGACATGTGTGGATTGTAGGAAAACAATAGCACCTGGACCCTCGTCTCCAAATTAGTTCAGCAAGAATGAAGACACTGTTGCTGCATGACCTTTGTGCTCTCAGAATGTTCTCCCTGCAATCTCTTTGTCCAACTGTATATTTAGATACATTTGTGAATAGGCTTGTAAAGCAATTAAAATTGTGGTCAATGAAAATTTGGGATGAGCATGTCAAGCTCATTAGAAATAATCTGAACATCAGTAAGGTTGTCATTGACAACAGAGATAATCTCAACATCAGTGGGGATGATGAATAGTTACATGAAGCTTTTAGAAAAAAAAAGAATAAATCAAATTTATCATCTAATGGAGGAGATGAACTATCTGGTTATTGTGTATATTTCTGATGGGAGTTCATACTTGCTTTCAATTTTCATTCTATTTTCTGCTCATCTAACTCAATTAAATCAGTACCTAAATCCCCACAAAGTGAATGGTACAGAAGCTACCATAGTCCAATGTATAGCAAGGAGTCTGATGCTAACCTCAGACTCATCGCATTTCAATCAAACTGTTCGGATGAATCAGGTGGTGCCTAATTAGAAATGATGTAAAGAAATCTGCAAACTCTTCATTGCCACATGGTTGAGTTATTTTGCTGGCAAGACACTTTTATAAGTTATTTTGTTGGCAAGACAAAATCACACCAAATTTGGGGATAAGAAAGATATCAATGTATGGGCCATAGGCTATTATTACCATCTAGGTGCTGACTGCTAAGCAGGTCTGCCAAAAAATTTGGAGATAAATAAAAATAGGGCATAACACTCTTTGAATGATAGAACCAAGAGTGATGCCTTCTGCAAATTAGAGGCATCTCATTCTTTGTCCTATAACTAATTGGTAAATATAGACGGACTGAGGTTCAACTGGCAGAATTAAAGTACATACGATTACTCACCTGCTAGGATCCAGAGTTGATCTGACTGCTACTGAATATGAATCTCTGTTGAGCATGGAGAGTTCGTAGTTAGGAGGGAAGCAACATAGGGACCAACATGGACTCACCAATTCAGCTCATATAGAAGAATATAACAGCATTAACAAACAAAAACATGCAGTACCTTGAGAAGGAAATTTTCTTGTTGAAAGAGACTTACCAAGTCTGTTGTGGCATGTGCACAAGGTAAAAAAGATATGATGCAAATGACCTGAAATCAATCAAAGGAAAAAACATCTCAGTTGAGACTGGATCAGTCATAAAATAGCAATTGTATAAAGGGGGGCAAACAAAATACGTGGGACACCCTTTTAATGTTTTGGTCGTCCCTGATTATGTCTGAAAGCAAAAACAAAAAAAAAGATTGTGAGATTAATGACAATATAATAAAGGAATACCAATTAATAAAGGCGGAATTAATTCTGCACACAACTCAGATAAGGCAAATCACATGCAAAGAAAGAAGGGCATTTCTATTTTGTTATTTCTAATTTGAACAGAACATGTCTGACAAAAAAACTGAGGTATGTCGGCATAGCAG
The DNA here is from genome assembly GCA_038087645.1 of Saccharum hybrid cultivar R570. Classification (NCBI taxonomy): domain Eukaryota; kingdom Viridiplantae; phylum Streptophyta; class Magnoliopsida; order Poales; family Poaceae; genus Saccharum; species Saccharum hybrid cultivar. The sequence goes on from JAQSUU010000259.1 coordinate 64,086,534, forward strand.
AGTTTGAAATAGACCATGTAGAAACAATGCCATAGCCCATAGGGAAGATGAAAAATAAATTAGTTTTGCAAAAGAATATAAGTACATGTTGACAACTTGTAATGAGATTTTTATGTTATGTCAGGAAACAGAAATGTGAGTTAGTAACCTCTATTTTAACATAACCAATTAGCCTTACCTTATAGCCACTATATAGCAATAACAGAACAGCACTGGATGTGAAACCAAGGCCGAGAGTCATGTTTTGAGGTCCAGTAACCCTGACACCTCCTTGGCAAGTTCTCTCTCAGGCAACTTGTTCCAAAATCATGCACATGTGCAATAGGAAGAATTGGCAACGACAGTCACCATCTAACCAAGCACCAACTGAACTGATTAAGGATAACAGAGCATGAGAGTAATATAACCAAAAAAAGCTCCAAACTTAAAAACATAAGGAGACTAACCATTGAATGCCTAATAAATGGCCTACTCATCTCAAGATCTAGGAGCAGGAAGATTAAGAAAATGTTGGAATGCTTGTCATCTCTATATAGCCTACTCCTTGCAAAGTTCCATGCCCAGCAAGTGACATGGGAGCAAGAATATTTGTCACCATTGTTTTGTTGTTTCCATTGATGGTCGATCGATCTGCAGGATGGCACAATGCTGCCAACATGGATTGGTGCAACATAGATTTTATCAAAAAAAATGTAGCACCTATACAGGTAATATGGATAGCGATGAACAAACAAATGGCAGGTAGGAGTAAATTGGCTACTGAAGAATACGACTACAACAAATTTCTTTAGCTAAGCATTCACCTTTTCAGCAATAGAAGGCACAGGGAATAACTCTTTTGCACCGAAAATTAAATCCATAACCTGCAAAATAGAGGAATCAAAACAAACAGTAATTGCATACATGAAACTGAATATGAATAATATTAGTATTACACCTAGGAACAGAGCATGGATTTAGTAAAAACACAACGAAGAAAATTTCTCGGACGTACAATAAGAATAGACCTGGAAACATAATAAACAAATTGGACACAACTGGTTTTATATCATTGTTTGCAATATCACTTAAGTTTTTTTTCATAATGATATCACTGAAGTTAGAATAAACAAATCACAAAGTAACTAAATTTTCAGAGAGAAGAGAGCAGAAAGATTCGCAGCTTCAAATCCATTAGCAGGCAATTTGTAGCAAATCCAAGGTGTTCTATTGCACAGGCTAGATCAATAAAAAAAGCAAAGAATGGTCATACCTGAATCGTTGCCCAGATCCTCAACGACTGCAAGCCAGGCACCAACCACCGAACATTGACTCCCGGATGGCTTGCATTTTCGGCGGTGCGCTCGGCACCTCTGTTGGCGCCCCATCGGCGGAGCCCTGCCCCTGCCTCATCCTTGGTGCATGCGGCTAGCAAGTGCCGTGCGACAGCGAGGACTGGGAGTGGAAAACGACGGAAGCCGTGCACAACACATGAGATCGAAAAGACAGCAAGCGTAGATGAATCGAGAAAAGGAAGCAACATGGAGACCAATCGATGGACGCAAGGGAGGCATAGACCTATGCAGATACAGCAACCTCAACGGCAATGGTGCGGCCGCGGCAGGAACGGTCGGGCCTGTCAAAGCAGCCGCGCGGAGAAGAAGGGGCAGTGAGGAAGGGAGACGGAGACATAAAGGTGCAGGCGACGGATGCAGCGAGGCAGGGGCCAGCGCAGGCGCCGAGGTCGTGGCGTGGTGCGTGGAAAAGCGCGCCTCCGAGGGTGGGCGACGACGGGTCCTAGGCGCAACGCCTTGAAACGCTGGGACGGGGCCAGACCAAACTTGGGCCCATCAATCATAGAAGAGGTAAAGGAGGGGTACACATAACGATGAAAACAGAACGGAAATATCCCGAACCGACCGCTTTCGTTTTCTATATTATGATTCCATTTTTAAACATAAAAAATTATCAGTTTTAATTGGTTTCACAACAATTTTCAACTATTTTTTGTATTCTTTAATTGCTAAAATATAGAAATGTACCGAACTAACCGTTTTCATTTTCTATTTCGTAAGTCCGTTTTCGACCGTTTCCGACCGTTTTCATCCTTAGGTACACATGCACGAGCAGCCGGTGCCGCGCGTACGAGTGGGCCTGAGGAAACGTGTGTCCAACCGCGAGACGGGCGTAGGCAGCGCCGAGCAGAGGAGGTGGGGATCGTTCGCGGGAGCAGACAACATGGACGGCAGCGACTGGAGGACCGATACGGAACAGTAACCAGGATCGCTGTGGTAACGCGGATTTCAGGTGGTATAGAAATGCAAGGTGGCATACACACGAGGCACGTGGCGGCGCACGATTGGTAAACAGGACCATACAGTAACTGGAGCGCTCTCCTTGCGCGGAACCTACGTGCTATATGAAGTTTCATATGGCGTCTAAATGGTAATGGAGCTAGCAGTGTTAGACGACTATGAAGACGACGACTTGCATTTAAGTTGTTCCGGAGCTGACTTCCTGCATACATCACCAAGCTAATAATCCATATGCACATTTCTTGTCTTTTTTTTGTTCCCTCTCCTTTATTTTTTTTCCTGATAACATATATCTAGATAGATGTATATAGCATCCCCGCGCCCCGCTGAAAGTCCCTAGTTTGGTTTTGGCTAATTGATGAAACCTAGGACTAACTTTTGTATCTAAGTGGATGATTTAGATAAAGGTGGTCATCGAATATGAGACATGACATTGACTCATATGACCAAAATGGTGAAGACCAAGATGAGACTTGGCGCCGATGGACCGATGCAACGGTGAAGAGCAAGTGAAGTCAAGGTCGATGGATCGAGACGGTCATGTGATGCTATGAAGTGGATCATATCATTTGGAGAAACAAAATGGGCTCAAGGCAAAGGTATAACCATAGGGCCATTTTGTTTTACACTCAAGACACCATAGAGGGTGTGAGTGGTTTAGGGTCGATAGCCGAACTATTAAGAGGGGAAGTCTTATCGGTTATTCGACGCACGGGTGCCACTAGGTGAATTCATAAAGTGCATTGCATGTAGGGCCTAGTGAGCTAACTGGAAAACCTTTGAAAATGATTGAGAAAAAGCTAACACACAAGCACATGGAGATGTACACTTGATGGTGTTGGCATATTTGCAAAGGAGAAGGTGTTGGAGTTGATTTTGATCAACTTGGTGAAGAGAGAGAGGTTTTTCGGTGTTCTCCAGACACTAGGATGGCTCTTGGAGTGAAATACTGCTTTGATCCATTGTGAACTGGATCAAGTGCTTTAGTGGGTTGTGTAGCCCTCTGAGTAAGCTTTCCAAAATGTCCAAGATCATCGAAATCGGAGTTCGGAGCTAAGAGATATCGCCGTTTTACCGGAGAGTGGTCTGTGACCGGACTCGTGACCACCGCGTCCGGTCAGTGTCGACCGCCGCGTCCGGTCAGTGTCGACCACCGCGTCCGGTCAGTGTTTTTCGTGGGCGAAAGTGACCGGACGCTGCAGCGAGTCCGGTCACTTCGGGAGCTTACTGGAACCCGACCACCGCGTCCGGTCACTCTACTGACCACCGCGTCCGGTCAAAACAAGTTTATACACGCTACTGACCACCGCGTCCGGTCCCGTTAGTGACCACCGCGTCCGGTCAAAACAAGCTTATACGCGCGAAAACTAGCCGTTGGAGCACGCTACTGACCACCGCGTCCGGTCACTCTACTGACCACCGCGTCCGGTCAAAACAAGTTTATACACTACTGACCACCGCGTCCGGTCACTCTACTGACCACCGCGTCCGGTCGTCCCGAAATTTTCTCAGTGGAGTGGCAACGGCTCTATTTGTTTGGGATGCTTATAAATACTCGTTGGCCGGCCCTTGGGGAGGTCTCTTGGCATTTCTAACACTCTTGTGCATCCTTTGAGCTAAAGCATCTCCTCCCACTCATCTCTCTTGCTTGATTGCAAATCAAAAGTGAGATTGAGTGATCCCAAAGTGCATTGCATAGCTTGAGGGCATCTAGTGGCACTTGTGGGTGGTTTAGCCGGTGGATTTCTTGTTACTCTTGGAGAGTACCGCTCCTAGCCGGCTTAGAGATTGTTGGAGGCGTTGGCAAGAGAAGGTGATTGTTCTTGGCCACCTCCGGTTGATTGTGAGAGGTTCTTGTGCTTTCCTCGGCGGGACGCCAAAAGCAACTCTAGTGGAATGCGCGTGTCATTGAGTTACCTCACTTGAGAGTGGTGTCTTGCGGTGCCTTGCGGGGCGTGCCTTGAGGGGCAAGTGACTTGAGGGTCACACCGGGAAACCATCTAAGTGTTGGTCGACACAACCGGTGACGTAGCTTGTCGGTGCACAAGTGAACACCGGGTGAACAAAAATATTGTGTCTCTTGTCTCCCGGTGATTTGTCTTCATATTGTATTGTTGTCAATATTGATTGATTATATATCTTCTTGGTGATTGGCAACATCTTCACTCCACCGTCGGTATAAGAATCACAATCCTCTCTCTTGCATTTACATTCACTAGATTATCTTGTGTAGCTCTAGTAGTAGCTTTGCTAGTAGTGTTGTTAGCTTGTTCTCTAGTGTAACTTTAGTGACATAGCTCTTGTGTGAACTAGAGATCTTAATCTACTAGACTTGTGGATAGGAGGCTTGTATCACAACCTTTGGCTAAGCAAAACTCGCTTTACGCCGTTTGTTATTCTAACAAGTTTGCTTAGTGGTTTTTATAGAATTTTTATAGGCTATTCACCCCCCCCTCTAGCCATCTAGGACCTTACAAGTGGTATCGGAGCCGTGGTCACCGTTTTAATCAAGGCTTAACATCCTTCGGTGTAAAAAATGGCTCAAATTGTGTTCAATCATGTTGGGGGCAAGCCACCGTTCTTTGATGGTGTTAGTTCTTTTGCTCATTGGAAGAGAAAGATAACAATGTACCTTGGTTCTATTCATGAGAGAGTATTGCAAGTCACCGAGAATGATTTTGCTATCATTGATCCCGATCATCTCACCGATGAAGATAGAGCAAATAGAACATGCAATAGAATGACTCTCAATACACTCTAAAATGGTATTGACACAAAAGTGTTTGAGGGCATCAAGGATTTGGAATTGGCTAGTGAAGTATGGACAAGGTTGAGTGAGACATATGAAGGCACTAAGGTTGTGAAGAGTGCCAAGCTATATGGGCTCAAGAGTGAGTTTGAGAACTTCAAGAAAAAGGATGATGAAACAATCATTGAAATGTTTCATAGATTACAAGTGATAGTCAATGATCTCAAGAGCTTAGGGCACAAGACTCAAGATCAAGATTTTTGTCACAAGTTCTTATTGAGCTTACCTAGAAGATTCAAGATGTTGATCATGATGTTGCAAAGAGATGGGCTTGAAGCAATGAAGCCTAATGATTTGCTTGGTGAAGTATTGACCTATGACAAATATGATCAAGATGTTGATGACAAGGAGAAGGTGGAAGATGAGAAGAAGAAGAAGACCGTGGCATTCAAGGCCACCTCCTCCAAGGGCAAAGCTACCATCATTGAAGAAGAAGAAGACAACAATGAAGATGGGGAATTTGAAATTGATGATGAGGCACTTGCTCTTGTAGTCAAGAAGATGGGTCACATGTTCATCAAGAGAAGAGGCTTTAAGAGGAGAAATGACAACTTCAAAAGAAATGAGCAACAAAGAAAGTGCTTCAATTGTGATAGCACCGAGCACCTTCAAGCGGAATGTCCTTATGATAAGAAGAAGAACAAAAAGGACAAGTTTGAGAAGAAGAAGAGAGAGGCCAAGATGACATTCAAGAAAGGCAAAAATGGTGCCTATGTGATCACTTGGGAAAGTGATGATAATGAAGAAGAAGAAGAATCATCCAACAAGGCTTTTGCTTCCATTGCTATCAACAAGAAGCCATCACTATTTGATTCATCCTCTTCATGCTTCATGGCTAAAGAAGCTAAGGTATTATATGATGAGAGTGATGATGAAAGTGAAATGGAATATGCTCATGATAGTGATAATGATAATGATAATGAAAATGATGATGATGAACCAACTAAAGAACAACTATATGCCTTGATGCAACAAACTAGAGACATAGCTATTGCCAAGGACAAAGAGTGTAAGAAGCTTTCAATGAAAGTAGCAATACTTGAGAAAGTCCTTAGTGAGCTTAAGACCACTCATGAGAGTCTAGTGGAAGACCATGAGGATCTTGATAAGGCTCATTCCAAGCTTGAAAAAGCTCACTCATTGCTACTTGAGCAACAAGCAAAGAAGGAGGTTGTTGTATCATGTGATATAGGTGTTACATGTGATATAATTGATGAATCCTTTAATGAACCTATCATCATGTCAAATACTAACCCTTCTTGTAGCTCTTCATCCACCACCACTAACTCTACCTCCACTACTAGTGATGGTTTCACTTGTGATGCCTCACTAATGGTTGAGAATGAGACTCTCAAGAGAGAGATGGATGAGCTCACTCACGCCCTAGGCAAGGCCTATGGTGGTGAGGCCCGCTTGCTTAAGTGCTTGGGTAGCCAAAGGTTCTCTCTTAACAAAGAGGGATTGGGCTACACCCCCAAGAAAGGCAAGTCGGCCTTTGCAACTCCAAAGCCTAGCTTTGTGAAGGGCAATGGTCGATTTTGCAATAGATACAAGCAAGTTGGGCACCTAGAGCATAATTACAATAAAAAGAACCAAAGCAAGAACCTTGTTAATGCTATACCTTTTGATTCTTGCTATGTGCTTACCAAGGGTGTGAAAGGTGTGCAAGCTAAGTTTATTGGTACACCAATTGTGGGCCCAAAGAAGAAGGCTATTTGGGTACCAAAGAGCTTAGTTACTAACCTACAAGAACCCAAGCAAAAGTGGGTACTTAAGCTTCATTGATTTGCTTATAGGTCAATTACAAAGCCGGAGGAAGGCATTGGATTATTGATAGTGGGTGCACTCAACACATGACCGGTACATCAAGAATGTTTGACTCAATCAATGACAATGATAGTGGTGTTGATTCTATCACATTTGGCAATAACAAGAAAAGCAAGGTTATTGGCTTGGGCAAGATTGCAATATTAAATGACATGAGTATCTCCAATGTGTTGCTAGTTGAAAGCTTGGATTTTAATCTTCTATCCGTGGCACAAATATGTGATCTAGGCTACAAATGCATCTTTGGGGTTGATGATGTGGAAGTTATTAGTGTGGATGGTTCAAATGTGGCATTCAAGGGCTTTAGATATGAGAATCTCTACCTAGTTGACTTCAATGCTAGAGAAACTTCATCAACAACTTGCTTAATCTCCAAATCAAGCATGAGTTGGCTTTGGCATAGAAGGCTTGGTCATGTTGGCATGAAACAATTGAAGAAGCTTACAACTCACAATCTTGTCAATGGTTTGAAAGATGTTAAATTTGAGAAGAATAAACTTTGTAGTGCATGTCAAGCCGGGAAGCAAGTTGGAAGCTCACATCCAAAGAAGAGTACAATGAGCACATGCAAAGCATTTGATTTGATGCACATGGATCTATTTGGACCAACAACATACACAAGCATAGGCGGCAACAAGTATGGCTTTGTCATAGTGGATGATTTCACAAGATTCACATGGGTATTCTTTCTAAATGACAAAAGTGAAGTGTTTGACACCTTCAAGACATTTCTCACTAGAGTTCACAATGAGTTTGAGATTAGAATCAAGAAAGTGAGAAGTGACAATGGAAGTGAGTTCAAGAATACAAGAATTGAAGAACTTTGTGATCACTATGGTATTGGACATCAATTCTCGACCAAGTACACTCCACAATCAAATGGCCTAGTTGAGAGGAAGAATAGAACATTGCTTGATATGGCTAGATCAATGCTTCATGAGTACAATGTAAGTCAATCATTTTGGGATGAAGCAATCAATACCGCTTGCTACTACATCAATAGACTATATTGTCATCCATTGCTAGAGAAGACCCCATATGAGCTACTTCATGGAAGAAAGCCCAATATTTCTTACTTTAGGGTGTTTGGTTGCAAATGCTATATCTTGAAGAAGGGCACTAGATTGGGGAAGTTTGACAAGAGATGTGATGAGGGATTCCTACTTGGTTATTCAACTACAAGCAAAGCTTATAGAGTTTGGAACAACTCAAGTGGCATTCTAGAAGAAGTCCATGATGTGGAATTTGATGAAACCAATGGGTCACAAGATGAAGAAGAGAATCTAGATGATGTTGGTGGAACTCAATTAGTGGAAGCAATGAAGAATATGGACATTGGGGACATTAGAGCAAAGCAAGTAATTGATATTCAAGATGATGATAAAGATCAAGTGCTAAACTCTCCATTCAAGCTAGCTAGTGACTCTCAAGTGCAAGATCTTGGTGCTAGTACATCTCATCAAGATACATCAAGTGATCAACCAAGCTCAAGCAATCAAGTGCAAGTACTCCAACCACAACATGTTGCAAGAGATCACCCCATTGATAGTGTTATTGGTGATATTAGAAGTGGTGTGCAAACAAGATCAAGATTGGCTATGTTTTGTGAGCATGCATCATTTGTGTCAACCATAGAACCAAAGAAGATAGAAGAAGCTTTGAGGGATACCGATTGGATCATGGCTATGCAAGAAGAGCTTAACAATTTCACAAGAAATGATGTCTGGGAGTTGGTAGAAAGGCCAAATGACTACAATGTGATTGGAACCAAGTGGGTGTTTAAAAACAAGCAAGATCAAGATGGCATTGTAGTGAGAAACAAAGCAAGACTAGTTGCTCAAGGTTACACTCAAGTTGAAGGTCTTGACTATGATGAGACATATGCTCCCGTGGCAAGATTGGAGGCAATAAGGATTCTATTAGCTTATGCTTGTGCACACAACATCAAACTATATCAAATGGATGTCAAAAGTGCATTTCTCAATGGGATTATCAATGAGTTAGTCTTCGATGAGCAACCGCCCGGATTTGAAGATGACAAGAAACCCAACCATGTGTACAAGTTGAAGAAGGCTTTATATGGCTTAAAGCAAGCACCTAGAGCATGGTATGAGAGGCTAAGGGATTTCCTTCTCTCTAAGGGATTCAAGATGGGCAAGGTTGATACAACTCTATTCACCAAGAAGATTGGAAATGATCTATTCATAGTGCAAATATATGTTGATGACATCATCTTTGGATCAACCGATCAAGCTTATTGTGAAGAATTTGGTGCTATGATGGCCAAAGAGTTTGAAATGTCTATGATTGGTGAACTTAGCTACTTCCTTGGTCTCCAAGTCAAGCAATTGAAGAATGGGACATTTGTGAGTCAAGGGAAATACATAAGGGACATGTTGAAGAAGTTTGGAATGCAAGATGCAAAGCCAATTTCAACTCCAATGGGTACAAATGGAAATTTGGATAGTGATCTTGATGGCAAAATGGTGAATTAAAAGGAATATCGGTCCTTGATTGGAAGTCTACTCTATGTCACCGCATCAAGACCGGATGTCATGTTTAGTGTTTGCATGTGTGCTAGATATCAAGCCTCACCTAGAGAAAGTCATCTCACGGCCGCAAAGAGAATATTGAGGTACTTGAAGCAAACAAGAGATGTTGGACTATGGTATCCCAAGGGGTCAAAGTTTGAATTGATTGGATATTCGGACTCCGACTATGGGGGTTGCAAGATCAATAGAAAGAGCACAAGTGGCACATGTCAATTACTTGGAAGATCACTTGTGTCATGGTCCTCAAAGAAACAAAATAGTGTGGCAATATCTACCGCCGAAGCCGAATATGTGAGTGCGGGGAGTTGTTGTGCACAATTACTATGGATGAAATCAACTTTGAAGGATTATGGCCTCAACTTCAAGAATGTGCCATTGCTATGTGATAATGAAAGTGCAATCAAGATGACACAAAACCCGGTTCAACATGGAAGAACAAAGCATATTGACATAAGGCATCATTTCATTAGAGATCATCAACAAAAGGGAGATATTGCCATTGAAAGTATTGGCACTGATGATCAACTTGCCGATATTATCACTAAGCCACTTGATGAAAAGAAGTTTTGCAAGCTAAGAAATGAATTGAACATTCTTGATTTCTCAAACATGAGTTGAATGCACTCCACCCACTTATTGACATGCCTCTCCTTCGACATTGCAAGGTAAAGTTGATTGACATGTCATTCATCCTATGCTAAGGACTTGCTAGAGCATGTAGACATATTAAGTGGTATGCATGAGCATTCATGATAAATCAAATGAATTTGATGGATATATGTTACCACTATTGCCTCTATGTTTGTTTTGATCTAGTGGTGGCATATGACATGTTTGTGAGCTTGCAAACCTAGTGTTGAATCTAGAAGATTTGCTATAAGTGTTTAATTCAACATAGGCAAGATAACCCTTATTAGGAGGTGTGAAGAAGCTTGTCTTTGGTTCAAATCGAATTAAATATCTTTGGCAAGTGTTCTAGGTTGAACCAAATTTGATAAATTTTACCTACTCCATCAAACATTTTTCTTCTCTCCACAATTTGATCCCATTTTTTTTGGTAAGTTGTTGACAAAGGGGGAGAGAAAAAGATGATTCAACATGATAAAGGGGTAAATAAATTTTTTTTTGATGCACACAAGTAGGGGGAGCAAGCTCATAAACAAAGTTGTTGCATTTGTTTGTGCATTTTCATATGACTTGCTCATTGCACATGTATCTAAATTCAATATACATGCTTGTGTGGTGAAATGCTAGTATAGAACTTGGATGATGAAATGATCTACTAGCATGCATAGGAATAGTTTACATGTGGTATCTAGACTTGCCTAAAGTTTTTACAAGTGGTCCAAGAACCTTTACATATAATGTTGATCTCACGGGGTTCTTGAGTTTTGTTGGATGTCTAGTTACTTCATAATGCTAAGGATGGTGTAAAAGGTAACTCCGATTGGTATCACGCTTCAAAGGTCCATTTCTTACACCTTAGCATCATTTTGGTAGAATTACTCTCCCAACACTTCTATCTATGCATATGTGCAAAGCTTTCAATCCAAACTCTATGCACATATGTAGGGGGAGCTAATGCTATCAAAACCGAGCTTGTGATAATTGTCCAAATTTTACTTATGAGCAAAATGATTGGACAAGTATGACAAGTTCAAAACTTTTATTATCAAAATCATCTTTGTGAGGGTTGTCATCAATTACCAAAAAGGGGGAGATTGAAAGTCCCTAGTTTGGTTTTGGCTAATTGATGAAACCTAGGACTAACCTTTGTATCTAAGTGGATGATTTAGATAAAGGTGGTCATCGAATATGAGACATGACATTGACTCATATGACCAAAATGGTGAAGACCAAGATGAGACTTGGCGCCGATGGACCGATGCAACGGTGAAGAGCAAGTGAAGTCAAGGTCGATGGATCGAGACGGTCATGTGATGCTATGAAGTGGATCATATCATTTGGAGAAACAAAATGGGCTCAAGGCAAAGGTATAACCATAGGGCCATTTTGTTTTACACTCAAGACACCATAGAGGGTGTGAGTGGTTTAGGGTCGATAGCCGAACTATTAAGAGGGGAAGTCTTATCGGTTATTCGACGCACGGGTGCCACTAGGTGAATTCATAAAGTGCATTGCATGTAGGGCCTAGTGAGCTAACTGGAAAACCTTTGAAAATGATTGAGAAAAAGCTAACACATAAGCACATGGAGATGTACACTTGATGGTGTTGGCATATTTGCAAAGGAGAAGGTGTTGGAGTTGATTTTGATCAACTTGGTGAAGAGAGAGAGGTTTTTCGGTGTTCTCCAGACACTAGGATGGCTCTTGGAGTGAAATACTGCTTTGATCCATTGTGAACTGGATCAAGTGCTTTAGTGGGTTGTGTAGCCCTCTGAGTAAGCTTTCCAAAATGTCCAAGATCATCGAAATCGGAGTTCGGAGCTAAGAGATATCGCCGTTTTACCGGAGAGTGGTCTGTGACCGGACTCGTGACCACCGCGTCCGGTCAGTGTCGACCGCCGCGTCCGGTCAGTGTCGACCACCGCGTCCGGTCAGTGTTTTTTGTGGGCGAAAGTGACCGGACGCTGCAGCGAGTCCGGTCACTTCGGGAGCTTACTGGAACCCGACCACCGCGTCCGGTCACTCTACTGACCACCGCGTCCGGTCAAAACAAGTTTATACACGCTACTGACCACCGCGTCCGGTCCCGTTAGTGACCACCGCGTCCGGTCAAAACAAGCTTATACGCGCGAAAACTAGCCGTTGGAGCACGCTACTGACCACCGCGTCCGGTCACTCTACTGACCACCGCGTCCGGTCAAAACAAGTTTATACACTACTGACCACCGCGTCCGGTCACTCTACTGACCACCGCGTCCGGTCGTCCCGAAATTTTCTCAGTGGAGTGGCAACGGCTCTATTTGTTTGGGATGCTTATAAATACTCGTTGGCCGGCCCTTGGGGAGGTCTCTTGGCATTTCTAACACTCTTGTGCATCCTTTGAGCTAAAGCATCTCCTCCCACTCATCTCTCTTGCTTGATTGCAAATCAAAAGTGAGATTGAGTGATCCCAAAGTGCATTGCATAGCTTGAGGGCATCTAGTGGCACTTGTGGGTGGTTTAGCCGGTGGATTTCTTGTTACTCTTGGAGAGTACCGCTCCTAGCCGGCTTAGAGATTGTTGGAGGCGTTGGCAAGAGAAGGTGATTGTTCTTGGCCACCTCCGGTTGATTGTGAGAGGTTCTTGTGCTTTCCTCGGCGGGACGCCAAAAGCAACTCTAGTGGAATGCGCGTGTCATTGAGTTACCTCACTTGAGAGTGGTGTCTTGCGGTGCCTTGCGGGGCGTGCCTTGAGGGGCAAGTGACTTGAGGGTCACACCGGGAAACCATCTAAGTGTTGGTCGACACAACCGGTGACGTAGCTTGTCGGTGCACAAGTGAACACCGGGTGAACAAAAATATTGTGTCTCTTGTCTCCCGGTGATTTGTCTTCATATTGTATTGTTGTCAATATTGATTGATTATATATCTTCTTGGTGATTGGCAACATCTTCACTCCACCGTCGGTATAAGAATCACAATCCTCTCTCTTGCATTTACATTCACTAGATTATCTTGTGTAGCTCTAGTAGTAGCTTTGCTAGTAGTGTTGTTAGCTTGTTCTCTAGTGTAACTTTAGTGACATAGCTCTTGTGTGAACTAGAGATCTTAATCTACTAGACTTGTGGATAGGAGACTTGCATCACAACCTTTGGCTAAGCAAAACTCGCTTTACGCCGTTTGTTATTCTAACAAGTTTGCTTAGTGGTTTTTATAGAATTTTTATAGGCTATTCACCCCCCCTCTAGCCATCTAGGACCTTACACCCGCATCCATCTCGTGTGGCCTTCTTCACCGCGCCCGGCGTCCCCCTCCCCCACCCTCCATCACCGGCCACCGCCCCGCGACCACTGCCCACCGCCGCGACGCGGTAGGGTCTTGCCAGAGCTTTGCCGCCGTGGCTCCGGTGAGATCCTACCACACCCGCGGCAGCCTTCTTCTTCCCCATTATCCCCCCTTCTGTCGCCACCGCCCTGACCCTGTCTTCTCCAACTCCGGCAACAACTCTAGCAACGCTGTCTTCTCCAACTCCGGTGAAACTCCCCCGCCCCAGTCTGGCCCAACCGCCGCCGCCACCACCAGCTCCCTTAAACTGTCCACCGGCCATCCCCACAGCCTGACCTACCTGCCTCCCCCTGGCTGGCCCTTTCTATATCCAACAGAGTTGGACAAGAAAAGAGGGGAAGAGCCTCGCCAGAACCCTAGCCACTGCCGCCGTCGTCTTCGTCTCCGGTGGGTCAGATCCACGAGGAGGAGGAACCGCCCTACCTGTTGGAGCCACCGCTGCCATCTTCATCTCTGTTGTCGTCCTCATCTTGGAGAGTGGGAGCAAGGTCACCGGGGAGCATGGGGTCACCATTGAGCTCTTGGAGGGAGGGAGCGTGGGCGGGCGGGGCGCGGGCTCGGCGTCCGTTCCAGACGCCCGCATATAAGCATTACCGTTAGTGGTAGTGGCCCCTATGTGGAGTGCATCTCCTGATCCATGCAGTACATATGCAAAAGTTTGTTCTTACACGCACGCTGCCTCGCAGCCGACGCCACCTTCGGAGATGCAATTCCTCGGTACCTTCCCATTTGTCCCGCTTCGACTTTGCCAAGGACGTACTTCGCCCAGGCCGTGCCTCCTTGCTTTTCTATCGTCTTAGGGTACGGCCTGTCAAGAATTTGCTGATCTTCTTGGGGTAGCACATTCTTGATTAGCTATATAATAATGCTTTAGTGCAAATGATCTTGTGGTTATTGAAAAAATGGTAAAATTTTTATGTTGAATGAATTTGACTAAAATTTCGTGATTTTTTTTATTTTGTACGACATTAGGGGAAAATCCAAACAAAATTACCAATTTTTTCAATAACCACAAGACCATTTGCACTAAAACGTTATTATTAATGTGACTAATATTTTGTGGATTTTTTTATTTTGTACGACATTAGGGGAAAATCCAAATTGGACATGAAAACGAGAAAAAGTTCATAGATTTGTCAAATTACATGTGAAAATTTGTGTTAAAATGGCGCACCAGGGTGCACGGAGGTCTAGCTTCGCCACTGATTGCCAATCAAAATTCCATCTTTAACTCTTTCTGAACATTGCATGGCCCTGCAGTTCAAGGCAGTGCAGTGTGGCTCATTCCCTCGCAACAATAGCGACGTCGATGCCAATGCAACTCCACCTCCAGGGGCATCAACATGGTCGGCAGATTCTGGGGGCCGCTCAGAACTTTAGAGGTGAGTTCTTCTTCTTCCCTGCAGATGAGTGCCACTCCAGAACCAGAGGTACGTACAGTTCTGAACTTCTGAATGATCCGGTTGCACCTGCACAATGGATCTGGAATGTTTTATTCAGTCCACAGTTACATTGTAATCGTCCCCAGGGTTTTCAATTTTGGTATTATTGGCCACCCCTGAAATTACCGAAATTCGTAAAATTCGGCAAATGGTTTCTTGTGGGTTATACAACATTTTCACCTCCTTTTAATGAAATATGTGCCATGACACAATTATGAAAAATAACACCTTATTAAGAAAAATGACAATGCTGGATGCTTGATTTGAAGAGAAAAAAGAAGATCGGTAAGCAAGCACTAAGGGTGTTGGTACAATCCTGCAAGGCATAAGGTCATTTCATACAACTATGAGCTATCGGCTGCTCCACATTTATAGTGCTTTCACATTTATTCAGATATGAATAGCACAGGGAGATACAAATTACCAAATGAAGTTTTATAGTGCTTCAAATTTTTGTCTACTTCATATACAGCTTCAGAAGTCAAATCATTTGAAGCAACAAAGTTTAATCTAATCAGAATGGCAACACAAATGGAAACCTATGGTGACTTCATTTGTCCTCCGTGTATCAGTCTATTCATCATCCTTCGAACAGATCTTGCAGCATCTTCTGGGGAGTGAATTTTGGGTTGGTAACCTAGGGCATGTTTGGTAGAGATTCGCCAGCTCCAGATTCACCAAAACCAGATTTAGATCCACTTTTATTTACCAAACACTTCTAGCTTCACCAACTCTACCGTAGATCTGATCCACCAAAAGGGTGGATCTGGCCCTAGATTCACTAAATTGGTGGAGCTGCTCAAGAGGTGCTCCACCAAATCCAAGTTCGAAGGAGTTGGAAAAAATTACCCATCATACAATTGATTAGTGGAACCGTTTTTCTTTCCCCCTTCTTCTCCGTCGCGACACTCGTGCGCGCCCGCCCCTGACCACTACGCCACCTGCCTCCGGCACCGCGCCGCCCCTTGCTGGCCACGCGAGCCCCTTGCCGGCCGGTCCCCACGCCCGAGGCCAGCCGCCCCCTGAACGCCGCGCTGCCCTCCCTCGACCACGCGCGAGCCCCATTCTGGCCCTCACCGAGCTCGCCTTAGCCATGACCGCACCCTCGCCGAGCTCGCTTGGCTTCCCTATGCTTGTCCATGGCCGCGCCACCCCCCACCCATCACGAGCTCGCCTTGGCCATGGCCGCGACGGGTCCCGACGCCAGCTCGGGCCGCCGCGCTTGCGCGGCCACCAGTCAGCCCCACGCCCACCACCGGCGCGCGAGGAAGAAGCCGTGGCCATCCCATGCTCCACCGGCGTGCGAGAAAGAAGTCATGGCCGCGAGCTCCGCCTTCTTCGCCGGCCGTCCCACGAGCTCCAGACCACCCCACTGCAGGCCATGCACGCCCGCCCTGCCGTAGCCGCCGCGCTGGACCGGCCCCGCGAGCCCCGGCCTCGCGCATGCGCTCGCCCGTCTCCCCTCCGATCTGCACGGTAGGAAGAAGAAAGAGATGGAGACCTGATGCGTGGGGCTCAAGTGGCAGTGAGATAGACAGAGAGGTGGAGCTGTACCAAAGTGAATCTAGGATTCATATTCACTTTTTGCAATGGTGGAGCTCTGCCAAACAGGCCCTTAGTTATAGACTGGAATTATTTTTTTTATGACAGCATTGCGTAGCCTTTTTCTAAGCTCAGGATTTGGGACCTTCCACAGCTTTTGGGTAGCGTAGGTTTTTTGAAATTCGGACTCGAACTTGGAGAATGGGAAGTAGTTTATCCCGAAACACAGTGGAGTAATAAGTAGGCCGTGATTGTCCTGTAGGAAGTCGATGTGCTTCATCACTAGATAAGTGGCCTCGTGAATGTCTGATGATCCTTGTGGAGTTTAAGTACCTAACGAGTCCTCCATCGACTTGAGGAGGACACAAGTCCTATTCTCCTCCAATGCGCTCCATATGGACTCAAACGCCTTGCCCTGCTTCGCTGACAAGAGACTTACCATTTCCTTCTCTATCTTTTCAACTTGTGGAGAAGGCGGTGGATGGAATTGCAATCTGATCCCCAATAACGCCTTGGACAGAGGACTATGTACATTGAGATAGGAAATGAGAGAGGCTGAGGTGTATGTTGGCCCGAGTATAGATAGAGATTTACTACTAAACATGACATCAACTAAAAGGAGCATTTTGGACATGGTTTTTTGGGAAAACAATGCAAACTGCAATGGATCCAGATCCAGACTATGTTTCGTTTCCCGCTCTGGGTCTCAGGAGGAAGCTCTCCCTCTTGCTCCTCGCTAATACTAGGCGTGCCCACAAAGCCACGACCAAGATGGGGAATGAGAGACGTCGTCGTGAGATGAATGGTCTCCAGGATTTCTGCGAGAGCTCGGGTCCAGCTCCGTATTCTCGTAGGATGGCCGAGTACCCACTTACATGCATAGCCATCGAGGTGGAGAAGGAGAAGCCAGCTGACGCCCAGCTTCGAGGAGAACCACCGATCCAGGACCAGGACGCAGCCGCCTATGTATGATGCTGCGATTCTCCGACGGTCTCACGGAAGAATTCCTGAACCAGGCTTGCAATGGGCTTCATCATACTCTTGTGCTTGGATTTCTTTCCAGGGCTTGTTGATTGGTTGAGCAAACTCGGCATCCTTTTTGTCGGTTTCAATCCAGGGCGCGCCTGTCCCTGAGCTCCAGTTCCAAGCCGCCTCCATAGAGATACTACTAGTGGAGTGGCGAGACTATGCATGCATGGTACCTGATCTGGAGGAAGCTGCTGCACTGGCCCACAACAAAGCTGCTGCACCTGCACTGGCCCACAATGTCTCACGCGGCAGCAGGCAAGGTACGGCGGCATCCCCCACGCTGCTCGCCCAGGGCAAGAAGGACGCCAGTGGGCCGAGTTCCACGCCTTCACCTGGAGATTGAAGGACGCCGAAGAGAAGGCCCACCAGGCCGCCCCGCTTTCTCTCCAAGTCGAAGAGAAGTCCCAGGCCCAGGCCCAGGCCCAGGCAGAGGCACCACCACCACAGATGGATGATATATCGTACACTTGAGCAAAACTAGGGCTGGGCTCAGTTCGGGCCAGGCCAGTAAAAAAGGCCGACTTGATTCAGGCCTTTTACGGCAGAAGTTCGAGGACTAGGGATGGCAAATAGTATAGACCATGGTTGCAAAACATTTATTGGTGCAGCGGCGCATGTGTAAACGTGTGGTTTCTCTTCCAACTTTGGCTCGTCTTCCAACCTTTTTAACCTCACAACAAGTGTACACAGTAGCCACTCATTTAAGCTGAATCGATCTTCATTCAGTTTACCACATAAGATTCATCTTTTTCACTTAGAATTTGCGTACTATAGGCCTGGAATTTATTTGATTCAGTTGAAATAAGTTTGGGCACAATAATTCCTTTTAAATCAATTACCATTGGCACGACCAGATCCAACTAACTACATCACAAGCACGTTGTACAACCATTGCAGTGCACGGACACTACAAAAATGAAAAAAAAAACAAACAAACAATGTTTTTGATTAAAAATGACGGTTAATGTTGCTATACACAACCTCGTGCTAGCTAGTAATCCGAAGAAAATTCACAGGGCTTAATAATGCTTTGTTATGGATAAGCAAGGGTAGCCAGACATGTAGCTTTAGCTTCTCTAAGAAGCAACTTAGACCTTTGAGCCACATCCATCCAATGAGTTACACAAGGCAAAATTATGACCAATATTGTCTTTGAAGATATGAAATTTCAAAGAAAAAGGAATAAAATATTTTTGAAATTATTCTTCATAGGTGAATATATATAATTGATGTGTATATATTTTACACCATGAATCAATATATAACATATATGATGACTTGTTATGCACTGATGTATGTGTCAATAAGGCTAGTCTCAATGACGAGTTTTATGACACAATTACCAAGACTATCACATCACCTTTTGTGTTTGTAACTGTAACAATAGGTTTCGTCTAGATAAAACTCTATTAAAGCTTCTCCATCTCTCTCTTCATAATTAATCTGTCAACGACTTAGCAAATTTGCTGATGTGTCATAGCATTAGATGAGAAATAAAACATCATTGAAACACCCATTGAGACTGGTCTAATGGTTAAAGTTAACAAAGCTTGACCAGCAAAAAAAAACCTAAAGACCGCGTCTTGAATCTGGACCAAATAAGGTGGTATTATATAGCGTGCGTGTCATCATCATGGCACCGTAGAGCCATATACAAGACTTGTATTATTGAGTGAATTGAAGACCAACTCTTGCTTGGAATCGTGAAAACTCTCTCTCTCTTCTCTTTGACTGAGATCACATTTGTAGTTGCATCTATATATCATCATCCCCTTTGGCACCATCTATCAAATCAACATCATGAATGAATTGAATTAAGCAAGTACGATGACGTGGTCTTGTTCAACTTTCTACTCCCTCCGTTCCAAATTATAAGTCACTTTAACTTTTTTTTGGTTCATCCATTTGGATATGTATCTAGACATGGCCGGCCCTGAGGGCGGGCGGATGGGGCAGTCGCCCTGGGCCCCATCCCAGATATATACTATAGTATTCAATTATCCATATAATTGCTTGGTTAAGGCCCCGCAGCGAAGTTTGCGTCGTTGCTAATGCTAGCTAGCCTGACCCGAGAATCTGACTCGTCTCCTCGAGTAACTTCGTAAGAATCGGGACACCAGGTATACTGTAGCGCTATGCAGCATGTCCAACATAGTACCCAAAAAGCCAACCCCAACGTGAAAATAAGCTACAACAGTGAGAAGAAAAAAAAGCAAGAACGAGTAGATGAATCAATATGATCACAGAGAGGGTCTACACATAAGTCTTTTAGGAATAATTCAAGCACTTCAAGAGATCCAAACAAGTTGGTGACAGTGGCGGATCCAGGAATCAAAACCTGTGGAGCCAGCCAGTAGGAGCTATGGGGCCGAACTATATATGCTACAGTAAAATTGCACTAGATTCGTCAAAACCTGTGGGGCCAGATGGCTCTGGCCCCACAGGTTACACGTACGTCCGCCACTGGTTGGTGATAGTTGTTGTCGAGGAACCAAAACATACCATCATTAATGGCTTCGCATCGAGGAACGCAAAAGAAAATTTTTAGGCATTTTAATATGTATGTATTGTTCCTTATGAATATTGTTTTTGTATATGCAGTTACGTGTCATTAACACTTCTTATTATATACAAGCGTTTAGTTTATATGTATATAAGGCCCCTAAATTTAGGTTTTGCCCGGGCCCCTAAAAACTTAGGACCAGCCCTTTAGACATACTATTTATTTAGATGCATAGCAAAAATGATGTACCAAACAAGTTAAAGCAACTTATAATTTGGAACGGATGGAGTAGTTGTTTTCGAGAAGCATCGTGGGATTGGAGGAAAGTGGAGACGAAAATAAAGAAAATTGTCGAATGATTAAATTGGATGACAAGGGAGAGAGGGAGATTACATACGTAGTCAGTCATTAGTGAAGCAAGGAAGGATGATTAGTCTCTACTAACTTTTAAAGGGCCGGCATATGCATGATGCATGATGCATCGTATAGTTCATAGCTAGTCCATCATATCTGTCCTAGGGCTTGTTTAGTTCCAAAATATTTTGCGAAAAAACAGTAGATTCTCCGTCACATCGAATCTTTGAATACATGCATGGAACATTAAATATAGATAAAAAATAAAACTAATTACACAGTTTAGACGAAATTCACGAGACGAATCTTTTAAGCCTAATTAGACCATGATTGGACACTAATTACCAAACAACAACGAAAATTAATACAATAGCATTTCGCAAAATATTTCAGGAACTAAACAGGCCCCAAGTCAGCGAGTCAGATGAGACGACCGAGACCTGAATGAAACAAGAAGCTTCGTTCTCTTTGTTTCTCCTCCCAGCGTATTTGGTTCCACCTCCTAAACTTTAGTGGCTGTCCCATCGAATATTTGATATATGCATAGAGTATTAAATATAAAATATTTACAAAACTAAATATATAGATTGAGAATATTTTGCGAGACAAAATTTTTAAACCTAATTAGTCCATGATTTGACAATATAGTACTACAGTAAACATGTGCTAATGCTAAATTAATTAGGCTTAATAAATTAGTCTCGCGGATTACTGACGAATTCTGTAATTTATTTTTTTATTAATATCTAAACACTCTATGCGACACCTTTATACGATATCTCGTAAACTTTATTCACGGAATCTAAACACCGCTGCTACCTCCAGCCCAAGGAAAAAAAAGAAGATTCGCATAGCCTTGTTGTTGCCTCCTGCAACTGCAACCTGCTGTCACCTGTGCGCGTCTGACTGTACGTGCACACCACTCACCCGCGCGCCATTTAGCAATGCAAATGCAGATGCTCCCAACTTTAATTTATTTTTTCACCGTACCGCGCGTGCCTTGCGTGCATGCGTGTTTCTTGGATCCAGTATTTTCAATTCTTGGATCAAATATATATTATTTATAACTAAATTATACGAGGTAACACGTAGATGGAGTGCCAAAGGCTAACATGTGTGCCATATACCCTCAACGTGGTACCCACGTAGTCAAGACCTGGGATACGGTGATCCACCATGGCATTGTCATGACAAGGCGCGGAGCATTCTAGCTAGTGGACATGTATGGCACCTTGTGACAAGTTCAGCAACTTAGAGATATCATTTTCAAAATACTTGTATGTGAAGCCATGACAGGCAGAGGCGGACCTAGACTTATAGAATGAGTGTTCAAATTTTGAAGAGATAAAAATAAAGCTTGATTACTTTAACCCTATTTTTGTTGACATGTATATATAATTGATTGATTATTATTGATTATATTCTTGAATACCATTGATTAGCAAATATAATGGGTATTCAATGGATATCCTCAAATACCCCCCACTTGACAAGTTCCAAGAACCGGTAATGCAATTTTGAGAGTTCATTCATGGACCTAGCTAGATGAAACGAAATCCTGAAAGAATTTTGGAGCCCACAATATATTTTACTCAGGACGAGATACACATCAGCATGTTTGGTTGCCTGTACGTGTGGGTTGCTCGTATGCTAGTCTGAACCACGCTCCGCAGATACAAAGCAACCAACTCCCAAGAAACGAGAATGAAATCTGTTTCTCTAGAGCCAGGCTCACAGGATGCAAGATAATAGCAGGTCAATGATGGTAGTAATATATGATTAGCATAATTTAAGGTATATTAATATATTTCAAAGAAAATTAAGATTTAATATGGTAAAAATAAGTGATATGCAACCGTTGAAGCAAAATAAATATTATCGTGGTACTTGTTTTATAGGGCGTCCATCCGTCCGGACGGTGCCGATGGTGGGCCACGACATAGCCGAACGACCGCTCATCCACTCGCCCTTACTCCCAACCGTTCTAAAAAAAGAAAAAAAACCTTCTTATCCATTCCGCTCCCTCCTCTCCACCACATCGCCTTGCAGCTGCCACTCCACCATTTCCGTCCCGAACGCGGATGCCACTCTGCCTCGCTACTACCACGCGCCCCATCCGGCGTCGCTCGCTCGCACCTGTCACGAGTGCTTCTTGCCCCCTCCCGTCGCGAGCGCTTCTCACCGCATCTCATTGCGTGCGCTAGTGCTGGTGGTGCCAGCTCTGCCGGTCGCGCGCGTCGCACGCCCGATCGAGCCAAGACCGGTGCTGCCGCGTGCGCCGCTCGTGCTAGTGCACCCGCCCGGCCGAGCCAAGCCCGCTGTTGGTGGCGGTTGTGCTCGTGCGCCGCCGCTCACTGCCGGCTCCGACCCCGACGGCTGGAATCAACCGGCCTTGACCTTCTCCTCCCCTATGTTGTATTTGTATGTTTTAATTGTTTTAGATGTATTTTGATGTTGCCAAAGTAGATCGGGGGATGTTGCACATGTTGCATATGTTGCAAGTACTTCATATGCATGTTGCAAGCATTTGTTCAAAATGTTTTATCTGTTTCCAGACATATGTTGCAATCGTTTTTGATCTAGATATTGCATATGTTTCACACATATGTTGCAATAGTATGTACCAAAATGTTTCAGTTGTTTCAGTCTTATGTTGCGGCAAGTGGTTTCACGTTGCAAGTGGATGTTTCATGTGTTCCACAAACATGTTGCAAGTGCATGTTCTCAAGCGTTTCATCTTTTTTTAAGACGTATATTGCATTTAGTTTTTTTTCATGTTGCAAGTGTTTTATGTTGTTCGGTCGTGGGCGAGCCGAGGGGCAGGAGGATGGTGTGCGCGACATGCCAGGGGGCTGCAGACGGGGGCGCTGAGGACGGGTGGACGGATGCTTCGGTCAGGGGCACGCCAACAGGCGGCGCTGACTCAGCCCAGCCCACGTTTTCTTCATCATCATGGGCCACTTGTCAGCCATGCAGACGCCGCCGCCGCCGCCCTCACCGCGCCGCCACGCCACCACCAGGGCCCTATTGCACTTGATCTTCCTCGTCGCCCTCTCCCTCGCCGCGCTGCTCGCCTTCGTCACCTCAACCCTGTCCTCCGCCGCCTCCTCGCCGGCGCCCTGCAGCTCGTGCCGCCGCGCCGCAACCGGCAGCCGCTAATGACCCTCCACGCCATCCGGAGGGATGAGGATGAGGCTAGGCTCACCTCACCCATCACCCCACGAGTGGTGGGCCAGGGCCAGCACGACTCGGACTCAGACCTCGACACTGTGCTACTACCAGACTGGGAGGTCCTCATCCTGTTCCACCCCGATGACGACGACGTGCCCTCCGACAACGCCACATTAACGTTCCAGGCGGGGCCACGTCCCCTGCGTGGTCGGTCAGGAGGATGCCCGCGTCCAGCCACCGAGCTTACACGTGCGCCATGCTCAGGCCCGAGCGCCGCCCCAGCAGGCCCTTCCGCGCGCCACGTCTTGTCGTGCCCACGCTGTTGTTGTCCTTGGCGGCAGATGGCGAGGATCGGGCCAGCGGCGGCGGCAGCGCGGTCGTTGAAGCCGGAGATGATGCGGTGGAGCGGCCGCCTCGTGCATGACTCCGCCGCGCTCGACGACGGCGGTGACGTCCTCGTGTTCGCCAAGGGAGTCAACTCGTGCCAAGGTGTCAACCGCGACGCCGCGGACATCTAGTGCATCTATTACCGCCGCAGCAGTGCAGCCACTGGAAACAGAGACAGAGAGGTCATCGCCTCGCTCCCGGCCGCCACTTCGGCGCAACAGGTTTTCTGGGGCTTATGGGGGATATACCCCCAGATACCATCATGGCTATACATGGGCCGCACCATCCGAGGTGGCCTGGCCCACAAGATCAAGGCGTGCACCGCAAGGCTACAAGGTGTACTAGACATTGTAATAGTACCAAATCGGATACTTTACTTGTAACCGTCCTCCTCCTCCAGAGTATATAAGGAGAGGAAGAGGTCCCCTAGAGGACAGGTCATACATCTCATCATACACAGCAATACAAATCAGACGCAGGACGTAGGTATTACGCCCTCACGGTGGCCGAACCTGGATAAAAACCTTGTTGTGTCTTGCGTCACCATCTAGTTCGTAGCTTGCGCACCTGTCTACCGATAAATCACTACCTTGGGCATACCCCTCGGTAGACTGCCGACTAGATTTCATCGATAGTGCCCGCCCCTGCCGAGCACCACGACCACGTCTCCAGCCGAGGCGCAGCAGCTCCGCAGCATGCTCGCCGTGGCTGGCGAGGACCCCATCCCCTTGGTGGCAACCTATAACCCGGAGCCAGCTAGCCAGGCAAGATACTACAACGACAACTACAAAGAAGAAGCTCATCTGCGCCTGCACATGGTCCGCAATGTGGCCAAGTTCCTCCGGGAGTGGGTGGTCTACCACGCGGCCGTTGGCATCAACCGCTTCTACCTCTACGACAATGGGAGTGGGGATGACCTGGACGGCCAGGTGCGCCAGCTCAGCACAGAGGGCTTCCATGTATCCACACACACCTGGCCCTGGCCCAAGACGCAGGAGGCCAGGTTCTCCTACGCGGCCGTGGCGTACCTAGATTCGTGCGAGTGGATGGCGTTCGTCGACGAGTTCATCTTCTCCCCGGACTAGGATGGGTCGGGCAAGCCGACCAAATCCATGCTCCGGTCTGTCATCACCGCCATCGAGCCTAATGTCGGCCAGATCACGCTAGGGTGCAAGGATTTCGGGCCCTCAGGGCAAACCAAGCACCCAAAAGAGGGAGTCACCCAAGGGTACACGTGTCAGAGGCGAGCCGAGGAGCGGCACAAGTCACTCGTCAGGCTCAACTCTGTGGCTCCGTCATTGATGAACTCTGTCCACCATTTCGAGCTTCGGCCCGAGTTCAAGTGGGAGCGATCGAGGGATGCGAGGGTGAACCACTACAAGTACCAAGCTTGGGACAAGTTCAAGGTGAAGTTCCGCCGCCATGGGTCCAAGGACCGCACACCCGGCCTAGGGTTCGAGGCGGTCGAACCGGCCGGTACACAAGTTCTTCAAGGTGGAGGACACCCTGCTGCGGGGCGTGACGTGGAGGTGGTTTGGTGTTGGATTCACCAACAAGCTTGCTCACCGGCCAGTTGGAGGGACAACTCACAGCAGCTCATAGTATTAGTTTGGGTATATACTCTTATTCATTGGACACGGAAACATACAGGTATATACAGAATAGATTGGGGGAGAATTCATTTTGATTCTTTCAACAGATAGGGTTCATTAATCATTTTTTATGTGATTTAACAAAGGTGTACAAAGACGGTTAGGAAGAGGTGTAACTTCCATGTGATTATCTATGCCTTTCTTGTTGCAGCGGATTGGCACCGGCAAGAAATGTGTACAAAAAGCAAACTGAGTCGCTGCTTACCTTCAATTCTTTGTTTGTATTCTAATATAATATATAATCATACATGCATCATACAGTATGCTTCCATGTGATTGGCAGGTGGAATGAGCATCATGTCAATGTGATGTTGGCATCAGCATATATGCTAACGTGTATGCGATGATAACTTGTGTCCTCGTCTTAAGAAAAAAAACCTAGATGGTTTAATCAAGAGAAGTTAGGCCTGTTTAGATTGAAGCTGCTAAAATTTAGCCAGCTAAACCAGCTGTTAAACTTTAGCCACCCATGTTTGGTTTGGTGGACTAAAAGAGACTAAAAGGTGACGCAGCCTAGGCTTTAGTCTCATTTAGCAACCGCTTGGTGACTAATTGGCTAAATGCCCATTTAGTCACAGTGTTTAGATAAAAAGTGACTAAATAGGACTAAAATTAGCCAGCTAAACTTTGTACTATTCTATTCCATACTACTCAAGAAAGCCTGACTGACCTAACTTCAGAAGAAAGCCCACGTAAACACGGCCCATTTTATTGCCAAAGTCACAGGGCCGAATAGAATTGTTGCAAGAGGCTTTGCCACGTAAACACGTACTCCTGCACCCGGCGGGCCCTTACCGGGCAAGCCCCTGAGGTCTGATGACACCCGCCACCGCCTGACCACCGCATGGACCTAGCAACTTGGGACGAGGCTGCTGGCCTCTAACATCTCGCTCTTTCTCGACTCTTCCCTGCTACAGGTGAGAGCAGGCGACCGGGAGGCGATTCGATCCCGGTGCCGATCTCCTGCGGTTCCCATCCTCACCGGCGCCTGCTTTGGCTCCGGTGGGCATGGGGATCGGGGAGTGAGGTGGCCGGTGTACATATTTCTTTCTACTCTAGTGGCCGGTGTACACATTTCTTTCTACTCTAGTAGATCTAGGTAGGGTTTGTTTAGTTCCTTCATTGCTTCTGATTGAAGGAGTCTGGTTCTTCGATTTCATCGCTATAGGAGGTGACTCCAGGGTGAAATCGAAGATTTCTTTCCGGGCTATTGACTTCGTCGATAGCGCTGGTATTTTGTCCCTCCAAGAAACCTCTGGTGGTCCTGGAGTTGTTCTTGTGAGGTATGTGCTCCTCCTTCCCGCTAGCTTTGGGTTGGAGTTCCCAGTCCCAGTGTTGGGGTCTTCGTCTTCCGTCAATTGGGATCAGTCATGGAGGCAATTGGCGTCTGATCGCGGTCTTCGTGACGATGTTGTCAGTGCGTTCATCGTTGTATGGTACGGTTCATTCATGGCCGTGCTACTTTTGGCTATCTTCAAAGATGATGTTGCATCGTCTATTGGGGTGTCGGCCTTGAGCTTCCTCCTCGGCTTTCTTCTCTGTTGCTGGCGATGGAGGAGAGGCAAGCAGCGGCGATTCCGGTCGACTGAAACGGTGACCTCTAGGAGCTTCTATGAAGGACTTCACTTTAATTTTATTTTGTTGTGGGAGCTCCTTTGCAAGGGGCTGGATGTAATATCTCTACATGCTTAATAAAATCCAACCCGTTTCTAAAAAAAAAGACCACTCCATGAAGTGCTCCGCTATAGCCGCTATACAGATGGCCAAACAAACCCGGCCTGAAAAAGCACAAGCACAACACGAGTCACAGAAAAAGAAAAGAAAAGAAAGCACAACACAAATCCAAGATGGCATTTTCTTGGGAAGAGTCACTGATACCTTTTCATCAGTGACGCGTCTGGTTCCTTGGGCATGGACAACAACTAATCAGCTACGAGTTTCATTTACCCGTGTCACTAATGTTTTATTAGTTACGCAGTTCAGTTCGGAGTCACTCATTGAGGTGTTACTGTTTTGGCATAGTACACACCACCGTGGTCAGTCTTGCATGCGTTTGCATGCATTTTATTCCGGCGAGCTCATTTCGTGAAACGTTGTAGTAAAATAAGTAAGTTTTTCACTCTGTTCGGCAGGCTGTTTCTACGGCTTATAAGCCGGCTGTGGCTATTTTGTTGTAAGAGAAAAACACTGTACCATGGCTGATAAGCTCAGCCGAACAGGGTGTTTATTCCCCACGATGATACCCACCTGACAACAATATTAAATTACTTGATACGTTATAGAAAGCAGCATTATTTATTGCGCATTTATTTGTATGGGACCAGCCGTACCTCTTCCACCACAAAGAACTTTCTATTTTTCAAAAAAAAAAATCAGGGAACTGATAAAATAAGATGAAGACTTTTTTTATGATGATTAAATTCTGGAGTTTTTTTTTTTAAAATCACCAAGTGGATTGAGGTCAAGTCGGTCACGAACATCAAGTCGGTTGGTGTACCCAACCGAATCATCACTGATCTTGGAAGCACATTTACCAGCAACGAGTTCTGGGACTACTGTGCTGATAGCATGATCGATGTATAGTACGCATCAATTGCACACCCGAGGTGCAACGGGCAGGTGGAAAGGGAGAATGGCATGTTACTCCAAGGATTCAAGGCACGGATTTACGATCCCATCAAAAACTATGGTGGCAAGTGGGTGAATGAACTCCCAGCTTGATGTTGTGTTTCTTCTATGTTCGAGCACATTTTACCCACATATGTAGACACGGTCTCCTATAAATAGTGATTCACCAAAACTTATGAAAATAGTTAGACTTAAACTCCTATCTCTAGGTTGGTGCTTGTTATTTCACTATTCTCTCTTAGGGTTGACGGTCGGATTTGATATTTAAGAACCATCAACGCTACACTGAACGTTACACCCTATTTGGGTCTTAAGGCAATCCTGGATTGCTTTCTGGTACGTGGCACCAGCATTCTTAAGCCCAAACATCATCGTAGTATAGCAATAGGTGCCATACGATGTGATGAAGGAAGTTTTCTCTTGGTAAGAGACTTTCAAGGCTATCTGGTGATAGCCCGAGTAGCAATCGAGAAAGGAAAGGAGGGTGGACTGGCGGCCGAGTCCACTACTTCATCGATTCAGGGGACGGTCAGATTTCATATTTAAGGACCATCAGCAACACCCCCACACTTAGCCCTTTGCTCGTCCTCGAGTAAAGGTTGAGGACTAAGGTGGACCCAACTCTTTGATAGTATACCTGCATATAAGTTATTCCAAGCCTTACCTCACCTTGTGAACTTTTAAGCGTCTACCTTGTTGTCTTGGGTAATTGAGGGATCGAACGATATAGATTTGAAGTTCCCTTGCTCTACCTGCTTAGAAACTTAGGTTTTTATTGATTTTCAAAACAAAGAGAAGCGCTTCTCTCAAGGTGTTTTTGATTCCTCACCAAGGCAAAGTTGCTGCCTCTTTTCATCCTACATCTTAAACAGGCTTATGTGGAGCTCAGGGTAGAAGAAAGTGAGGCATACTTGCTTTGCATATGTTGCTAAGTCAAAATCCAGATCCAGGGAGAAGCAAGTCATATAATCTGATCAAGAGGTGCAGGTGTGTGGTGAATGTGATGAATGGTGAAGAGGAACTCCTATCTTATTCGTGACCTCTTCTCCTTACTCTAACTTGAGGGCATGGAAATCTTTTGTATGGGCCTTCATGTGCCCAAATATATATTTTTTCTTTTTCTTTTGCTTGGACTTTCATGTGTCCAGCTCTTTTTTCTTTTTTTTTCTTTTACTTGGACCTTCTTGTGCCTAACTCTCTTTTTTTTTCTTGCCATGCTTTTCTTCATGGATAAATGGAGACATAGATCAAACTTTCATGGAGTTCTTATTTGGTGGATGGATGGATGAAATGTTGCCAACTCCTAGTGTCGAAGTTTAGCATTTGTGGGTGTTGTGCACATGCTCTTGATCAAGAAAGCATGAGAAGTTTCTCACAAGGGTCACAACAGTTTGACAAAGCTCAATGCAAAGACAAGTAGCACGATCATAAGGTTTTGCAAGGGAATCATTCTTTGGCTTTGGTAGGAATTTAGTATCATTGAGGAGCCAAGCTATTGAAATTTGATTTCTGTAAGAAAGAAATCCCAAGTACTTTGCATGAAAGAGCAAGGTTCTTTTCATCCAACCATATCACATTCGTCAATTACTTAGATAACATGCGTTCCCTATGAAGAAATTGTTCACAAGAGCAGGAATATGAGTGAGGAATAAAGAGTATGCAAATTCATCATAGAGTAGCATGGAGTATCTTAAGGCCTTTGAGTTTGAAATTATGGAGTGAATTATAATTAAAATATTTCAAACTTTATTAAACAGGGAGTTTTGAGGGTTGTATTGCAAACCATCGTTTAGGAAGAAGAGGGAGACGAGGGGAGTCAAAGGTGGTCCGGCTGAACCAGAGGTTCGACCGACCCTCTCTAGAGCCCAACCGTCTTATTCTTCTGCATGCTGGACTACCTGATGTTGTATAATATATTGGTGGGAGATCTCGAATGAGTGTGCACTTGGTAAGCTTTAGAGATCTTCTCCACACTTATTCTTGTACTTTTTTTATTCAACAAAACAAACCAAAGGTGGAAACAAGCAAAGACTCTACCGGTTCAAACACCGGGGAATCTAAATCTTATTGAAATAACTCAAGGAGCATGAAGCGTTTAAAGTGCCTAAATTTCTTTTTGTTATTGCTGTCATAATTTGTTTATTTTTAGTTTCTTTTTATCGTGGCAAATTGGGCATGATGGGTAACTCAGTAGGGAGGAAACATGGGGAGAGCATGCATAAGGGGTTTGTGATACTTACCTGACAGATCTCCCCAAGCTCAGAACCAAATCCAAGAGTTAAGCTTTTACGAATACAACAAAGCTTTGCATTTGTTCTGCTTGGTTCCTTGTACATCTTCCCATTGGACCATGGAGCGTTTGCAGAAGTGTTAGAGTTATTGCGGGGGTCTTACTCAGCGCATGTGTGCCAGCAGGAGTAGCAGCGCGCGCCTGCCCAAATTAATAGCGACGCGCGTGCACCCGCATACTGAGCAGCGCACGTACGTATTCTGATAGACTTTCTTCTTTCTTTCTCATGTCTAGCTTTCCACTATCCACTTTTCATTTTCCACTGCCCACTTTCCACTTTCCACTGTCTAGTTTTTCTCCCGTCTAGATTCTACGAGCTATTTTTTTCTCTTTCGGGATAGCGGGTTTGTGGGAGATAAAAAGGGCGAGGAGATGGTTTGACATCCATATGGAAGTGGAAGTAGTATTTTTAAAAATTCATATACCTTATGTTCCATAATACTTTATACAGGATTGATAATTTAACCGATACAGAAAAATTAAAATTGGTTATCATGAAAAAAACTAGAAAAAAGTACATCTTATTTGTCAACATACAAATAGCTAATATAAAGCACTTGTGGCTTCCGTTTTCTTCAATACCAAAATAGTTGTCATTAATATCTAAAAAAATACAAAGTAAACAAATTAAAAAAATGCATGAAGTTATATAAAATTCATACTAAGTTCAAAAGTTTGTATTGCAAGATTCAAAAATTTGAACTATCACATTATAAAACTTTGCACTGCTAGGTTTAAAACTTTACACTCAGAATTTATAAAACTTTAAAATTTAATATTGCAAACTTTATACTTCTAGCTACAAAACATTGAACTATGACATTTTAAAATTTATGCTGCCACGTTTAAAACTTTACACTAAGAATTTATAAATTTTCAACTATGACACAACAAACTTTGTACCGCTAGATATAAAACTTTACATTTAAAATTCATAAACTTTGAACCATCACATTATAAACCTTGTAATGCTAGGTTAAAAACTTTGAACTATCACATTATAAACTTTGTAATGAGGTTCAAAAACTTTACAATCATAATTTATAAACTTTGAACTATCACTTTACAAACTTTATAATGCTAGGTTCAAAACTGTACACTCAAAATTTTAAACTTTGAACTATGACATTACAAACTTTATACTACAAGGTTCAAAACTTTGAATTATCATATTATAAACTTTATGCTACTAGATTCAGAAATTTACACTTAGAGTTTATAAACTTTAAACTCTGACATTACAAGCTTTGTAGCGGTAGGTTCAAAACTTTAAACTAACACATTATAAACTTTTGTTCTAATGCAAGGTTCAAAACTTTGTAATTCTATAATTTACATTTTAAATTCAGGAACTTTATACTAGCATCTTTAAAAACTTTGTACTTTAAAAATTAAAAATTTATATTTCAAACTTTATTTTTAAAATTGAGGAACTTTATACTAGCACATTTAAAACTTTGTATTTCAAACTTAAAAACTTTGTAATTTTAAACTTTATATTAGCGTATTTAAAAATTTGTAATTCAAAGATTTAAAACTTTATAATTTAAAACTTTATTTTATACTGACTCATTTGAAACTTTGTATTGAGATGCTATGAACTTTGTACACCTAAAATGGAACTTTGTAATTTAAAACTTTGCACCAAATTTTTGAAAACTTTTTACTACCACATTCGAAACTTTGTATACCTGAGTGTAAAACTTTATAAACACGTAAATTGTCTCGAAACATATCCAACATGGGTCTAGTTTTACAGTTCTCGTTATAATGAACGTGCTGGTGCAAACGGAATTACAAAAGGATACTTCACAAGAAAGTTATCACATTTTAAAGTTTGTATACCATTTGTAAATCCAAATAAAACAGCTCTGACACAGAACCCACGTGACCCTCTCCCTTCACACGCTCGTCGCTCGATCCTTGCTTCCGCTTGCCACGCATCCGCACTTTCCACTGTCCACTCTCCACGCTCGTCACTCGTCTCTACTTTTCTTGAGCCACGCGTCCACGCGCTGGTACATGGCGCAGCGCACGCGCTTGAATAGTGATTGGGAGTTATTGTCTGTTGCTCCTTGGTTATCATATAGTATTCCCTGTAAAAGGTTAGTGGACAACAAATACTCGAGGGACTAAAGATAATTTTTAAAAAAGATTCCATTATTGCCTCCAAGGTTGTTCACATCCAGGAAAAATCACATCCAACATTCAAGTAGCGTGGATCCCAAAATGTTTGCCATTACTTTATTTCATCATTTGTTTTTGAGAGACTCTTTTATTTCAAAAAGGTTTTCCCTCTTTTTTAAAAAAAATATTGTTCACCAAATTTTTATCTTTTTAGCATAACTCAAACATGGCTGAGGAAAAATTGCATCAACATAAACAGGGCATTTAGCAATGTACTCACTGTGCACCTAGTATTTTTAGGATTTTTTTGGAATTTCAAATCTAAACGAAAAGGCTCTTTTGCCAATTCTGGTGTACATTCTTGGGTGGACCTAGCATTTAACAGATGGCCTGAGAGGTTGACTAGCGGGCCTGTGATGTCGGTGTATTATGCCATGAACTGGGTGTGCCACTGTGCTGTGGGCCGTGAGCGTGTGAGTGTGGCCTTCGTGGACCAGGTGCACGGAGGATTTGGTTGTAGTGGACAGGGTGTGTGTGACTGACGTGTGGGGTCGTGTGGAGCCCGAGAATCCATGTACGCTGACGCATGGGGCTAAAGGGGTGACGTGGTGCAGTGGGGTTGGTTGGTTTGTTAATTTGGTGGTGGTATATGGTGGCGGAATAGGGGGTTTTTCCACGAGCTGTCGGACTTCTCGCCGCCGGCGCCTACAGCTCACCGCTGGTGATGAGATCACCAATAGGGCAACCCTCTTGGAATGGGGAGTTCACTAGTGGGGTTTCGGAGCAGAGAGGTTAGGAGCGCCGGCGCAGACTCGCCACAGGTTTGGGTGGTGGCGGCGCTAAGTGGAGATTGTGGAGAGATGGTTTTAGTTGAGGTTTTAGGGGGTGTTTGGGGTCGCTCCCGTTTTTTCAGCTCCGCTCCAGCTCTACGTTGTCAAACACCATTAGCTCCAAGCACTCTGTTCCAAGGAAAAGGTAGAGCTGAGGGCTAACTCCACGTTTTTTCTGGAGCACCTCAAAGGGTACTCTAATTTTTAGAGTTTTATACTCCCACGTAGAGTTAAGGATAATTACCCACATTACCGCTCATTAACTAAAACAAACGTCCCATTGTTCTGCTCTCGGCTAGCGCCTGTACGCACGCCAGGGCATTCCTGCTCTGCCAGACCTGCACGTTCCTTTGAAATTGCCAACACCGGCCGCTCACCTTTTTATTAGATTATTATTTGGACAAGATTAGCATCTACAATCAGAAGCAACAAATAGCATTGATAGGACCGTGCCGTTTTCTATACTAAAAAAGGTGCAAATAGGCCTTGATAATTATTTTAACTAAATTATTTCAAACTATAATATTTTGTATCATGCGCACGTGCTAAGTACTACTTGAATGAACAAACGTAAATCAGAGACATAATAGACCATTTGTATGGAAACAACCCATTCTTAGAGTTGGAGCTGGTTTGTGTGCCAAATGATACTTCCTGCTCCACAAACTCCACACTGGAGCTACTCCATAGTGGAGTTGATAGAGCGGAGTTGCAAAAACGGGAGCGGAGCAGTGCCAAACACTCTCCTCTAGAAACTACCTATAGAAACTATGGATTGAGACTGTCCTTAGTAATAATAGCAACAGTGAAATGTTTTGGTTTGTTAATGTGTGATGGAATGAGACTGGTGGAGTTTTTATGGTGGCTTTTAGGTAAGGACGCAAATGGGGCGGCGGCAGACAGCCCGCCCCACGTCCGCTACAGCTGCAAGTGTCGTCAGAGCTGTTGCGGCAGCCCACATCTCGCCGCAACCTTTTTGTGGGTTACAACTGCTGCAATGAGCTGGTGCATGCAGGTGTTTGAGCCTCGGCCCTGGCAACCAAAAAGAGACGTTAGCAAATTCACTGACGTAGTCACTTTGTACTAACACAAATTAAGTCCATGCAATGCTATCCAAAGACAACACAAAGACCATTACATTGATTTGTCTCATCCAATGGGACTCTATTTTTTCTCTCTCCTCTTATTTACTTTACGTGCGAGAGGGCTATAAGCCCCTTATTGTACTCACCCTCACCCTTGTTATTAAGTCCTCTTTCTAAGAGAAAGTCAGCTCAAGTGATTTAATAAGTCCGTCGTGTGATGTATTGAAAATGAGCACCAATCTAGGACATGTATATTTGGAAACTTGCTAGCTAGGTCATGTAACTTAGAGATGATGTAATAAGGGAGCATACCTTTATCGAGTAATAATCTTTAAAGTGGCATTTCTACCAAAGTGTTGTGTGTGTGGCTAGGGAGGAGGGGTGTGTGGCATGGTATTCACAAGATGAATCCAAACAACAATACATCACATGTAACAAAGGAAATAGACGTTCCATTTTACTACATACTACCAACTAATCATGATTACATAGTAACACAATAGGTCAGCATCACTGATCATTTGGAGATGCACGATGATAAGTATGCCTTCATGGATGACAAAGTAGCACAAATGCCACCCTTTTTCTTCCTTTGCGTCTTAGCCATTGTGAGATGTAGCAGCTCAATGTCCTTGTTGAGGATATTGATCACCTTGATGTTCTTTTTCCTTACGTTCTTCTTCAATCTTCTTTTTTTTCCTTACGTTCTTCTTCAATCCACCAGGTCACAAGCTTGTCTGCAAGTGCAACAACCGCGCCTACAACTACGCCTCCAGCTACTAGACCCACTGGAGTCGCAGCCGTAGCCACTTCAACTGCAGCTTCAACTGCAACGCCTACCAGCCATGGCCAGAATGTTGAAATCGCATCCATGTTCTGGAGACTTGTAGAGGTCGGCGGCTTTGCGGCCGTCGTCGCTCTCCTGGCGCTGCTGTTGTCACGCACTCGCCGGAGTTGGAAGACGCTTCCGCTGTCTTCGCCGTACCCCAGGCAAAGGATGCGGTCCGTGGTCGTGCCCCTGCCAAAGCTATACTTGGGGGTCAATATAAGGGGGGGAGAGGGAGAGGGAGAGGGAGAGGGAGAGGGAGAGGGAGAGGAAAGGAATGTGTACGAGGAAGCGGGAAGAAGCAGAGGATAGATGGGATGGAGTGTCGGTGCTGAAGAGGGAAGAAGCAGAGGGGAGGAAAAGGATGCAGTGTGAGCGAGGAAGAAGGACGACGGATGCCGTAGCGCTGAGAGGGGCAAACATGCATCTGCCGATGCCGAACGTGAGCAGCAGAAATTACGGCCCAGGTACATCAGTGCAAAAAAATGACGCGCACACGTACGTCAGCCATTCTGATGCAAATGAGTCCCAAACGTTTATGCAGATAAATTGACAGCATTTGGCCCACGGGAAGGGACTCAAATAAATTGTGCAACCTGCTGCCAATGATACTATACTGACAGACAAGCATACACGACATGAGCAGCAATATTCTGAATCTCCGAATTTGTCTGCAGGGAAGCGGACTTTAAATTACTAGTGATGTAAAAGTTTCAGTGCATTTGAAATATGAAAGGCACCCAAACAATTCCCTCAGCCGGCAGCATGAGCCATTCAGCCAAACATGCAAATATGTTCTGTCAAGTTCCTGATGTGCAGGGTATGCATCCACCACGCCCATGCCAGTTAGTGAGATTATTTCAGGCCATGTAGCTCGCCTGAAACTGGCAGTCATAAGGGATAAATCACTGAATCAATGCCTTGGCTTTTGGTAACTTGTACGGTTCATTTTCCAGACCACAAGTTAATTCACATGAATATTTCGTAAGGCCCTGTGTGATCCTGGCGGAAGTCATCTGCAGCGGCGCTTGGATTCTTCATCGGCATTTCCTTTTCTGTAAGATGGCACCAGAGGTAACACTAGTCGTAACAATTAGGCATATCCGCATTTCATTGCTAATTAAAATCCCATCTTTAACTCTTTCTGAACATTTGCATGGCCCTGCAGGTCAAGGCTGTGCAGTTGCAGTGTGGCACATTCCCTCGCAGCAATGGCGACGCCGACGCCAACTCCACCTCCATGGGCAGCAACATGGTAGGCAGATTATGGGGGCCGCTCAGAACTGCAGAGGTGAGAGTTCTTCTTCCCTGCAGATGAGTGCCACTCCAGAACCAGAGGTACGTACAGTTCTGAACTTGTGAATGATCCGGTTGCACCTGCACACTGGAACTGGAATGCTTTATTCAGTTCACAGTTACCTTGTCTCGAAATTTGGCAACTGGTTTCTTATGGGTTATACAACATTTTCACCTCCTTTTAATGAAATAGGTGGCATGACACAATCATGAAAAGTAACTCCTTAAGAGAATGACAATGCTGGATGCTTGGTTTGAAGAGAGAGAGAGAGAGAGAGAAACAGTAAGCAAGCACCATTGGTATTGGTGCAATCCTGCAAGGCGTAAGTACATACAGTTATGAGCTATCGGCTGCTCCACATTTATAGTGCTTTAACATTTATTCAGACATGAATAGCACAGGGTGATACAAATAACCAAATGAAGTTTTATAGTGCTTCAAATTTTGTCTACTTCATATACAGCTTCAGAAGTCAAATCATTTGAAGAAACAAAGTTTAATCTAATCAGAATGCCGACACAAATGGAAACCTATGGTCACTTTGTTTGTCCTCCGTGTTGCATTCTATTCATCATCCTTCGAACAGCTCTTGCAGCATCTCTTCCAGCTCCTGGGGAGTGAATTTTGGGTTGATAACTTTGCTATCCTCTATGTATCTTGTATAGTCTGGAATTATTTTTTCGATGACAGCTTTGCGCAGCCTTTTCCTAAGCTCAGGATCTGGGACCTTCCACAGCTTTTGGGTAGTGTAGGTCTTCTGAAATTCAGACTCGAACTTGGACGGTGGGGAGTGGTTTCGCCCCAGGCACAGTGGTGTAGGATTGGACAAGCATGACAACATCGGTGCCCAAGATACCTCTATATAACTCTCTATGTACTGCTCAACTTTGCGAGTGGCGGCTGCCACATTGACTTTGATATAAGAGTATTTGAGCTTATCCCATATGAAGTTTGAGGCCTTGTTTAGATACACTCCAAATTCTAAATTTTTACACTCTCTCTCCATCACATCAAATTTTGGACATATGCATGGAACATTAAATACAGATAAAAAAATAACTAATTGCACAGTTTGGTTGTAAATCACGAGACAAATCTTTTGAGCCTAATTAGTCCATGATTAGACACTAATTGCCAAATACAAACGAAAGTGCTTCAGTAACCGAAGTTGAAAAAATTTACAATCTAAACAAGGCCTGAATTGTTGAGTAGGAATAAGAACCTGAGGCCTTTATCTAGAAATAATTGTGACTTGGTGATGAGCTTTTCTTCAAGACAAGACACCAACTCCGAGACGAGGCTGATGAAAGGTGGTGCCTCTACAAGTCCAGTCTGAGCCACATGCATGCTTACCAAGGCTAGCTGCTTCGGATACAAATGGGCTTAGCGTGCAGTGATTGTGCAGCAGGAAGTTGATGTGCTCCATTTCTAAATAAGTGGCCTCGTGAATGACCGATGATCCTTGTGGAGTTTGAGTACCTGACGAGTACTTGACGAGGACATGCCTACGGTGTCCAAGAATAGCCCAATCTTTCACGGCATTACCAAAATGAAGTGTTTCTGAATATTTTCTCCAATATAATCGCAGCAGCTAAATACTTGACAACTGTAGCTGAGTATTTAATCTTTCAAGCACTAGCGGGCAATATTCAAAGACGCCGCTAGCAGGCAAACAGACACAATAATGATTATATTGTATTCAATTTGACACGGAGTCCGTATAGCAGTACTGGGCAGTATGCGACTCTCCAACAACAATATCAAGCTAATGAGGAACCAGATGGATTTATAGTATCAAAGCTGTTGGAGTGTGATTGTATTAGGCCCATGAGGCTAGGCCCATGTGGCCCATGTATGGTACCTATATAGCTACCCTTCTAGGGTTAGCCCAAAATATAGAAAAATCACCTTCTAGCATGCTATCAAGCTAGGTTTCCCCTTCCAGCCGCCGCCCCTGCTGGCAGGCACCGCCGCCGCCGCCACCTCCATGGCCGGCCGGCCTCCTCCTCCCTCCCCCTCCTTCTTCCCTTTCTTTCCCTTTGCTCCCTCCTTTGCCGCTCAACGTTCTTCCCCCCGCACTGCACCGCTCTCTCTGGCCGAATCCGCTCGATCTCTCGCACCCATGCCCGCGGGTGCGGCCTTCACGGCGGGTGCGGCCTTCACGGCGGGCGGGTCGCCGCCTCCAGGTCACGCCGCGCCTCCAGGCTACGCCGCGCCGGGCGCACCCGCCCCCTCCACCGCTCCTCATCGGACCGAGCGCCGCTCGCGGGCACCAGCCTCCTCCGCTCCCAGGCGAGCTCCCAGGCGCGCTCCCGATCCACAGGCGCACTTGCTCCCCTCCCGCCTCCCACTGCTCGCTCCCTCCCTTCCCTGCGCCCAATCTCGCTTCTCTGCCTTCACTGCAACCAGTCTAGCTTCCTCTCACCACTCCCTCCCTCCCTTCCCTGCGCCCAGTCCAGCTGCTCTGCCTCTAGCAGCTCCCGAATTTCCTCTTGGCGCTGCTCTTCGCGCTGCTCTGCCTCTAGCAGCTCCAGCGGCTCTTCCTTCAGACGCCGCGTACGTCCTTGTGGCTGCGGGCGCGTCCACAGCCGCAGCCCTGACCGCGGCCGGTACAGCCACTCCTCCCGGTGCCGGCTGGGAACTGCGGGAGCGGCTGCTGGTGACGCCTCTGCTGTGGGCGCTGCTGGCCCGGGCGTTGGCTGGCACGCGGGCGTGCGCCGTACCAGCGCCGGCGCAACCGCCGCTGCCTATCGTGCCACGTGCCGGCGCCGCGTCGCGCGCCGGGTCTTGTCGGCTCCCTACCCTCTGCCATCGGTTCCTTCTCCCCCGCCGCCGCAGCCGGGCCATCTTTCAGGCGCCGCCACCACCATGGCCGCCACCGCCGGGGCTGCTGGTGCGGGGGGCCCAGGCGTTGCCAATCCTGGGTTTAACCCAACATCCTTGTGGTCTACACCTACCGGTGTCCTGCCGGACCCAGCTGCCTTGGCCTACTCCTTCAGCGGCACCACCAGCCCTGATTGGATCGCCGACTCGGGCGCCACTTTCCACACCACGCCCGATGCGAGTCTACTTTCCTCTCTTCATCCTCCCCACCCTTCCTGTCCCTCTTCCATCATGGTCGCCAATGGCACTTGCATTCCTGTCTCCTCCGTGGGCACTGCCAGTTTCCACAGCTCCTTTCATATCCCTGATGTTCTTGTGGCCCCTGGTATGGTTCACAACCTCCTCTCTATTCGCCGTTTCACGACTGACAACTCTTGTTCGGTTGAGTTTGACCCCTCTGGTCTCACCGTGCGGGACTTAGCCTCCCGGTGTCCTCTGCTCCGGTGTGACAGCACTGGACCCCTCTACACACTTCGGTTTCCGGCATCTGTTTCGCCTTCTTCGCCTTCCTCAGCGTCTGTTTCACCTCCTTCGCCTTCCTCAGCCGCTTTCGCCGCCACTCCTTCCACCACCACTTGGCACCGTCGTCTCGGCCACCCTGGCCGGGATGCCCTCACACAGCTCAGTCGTAGTTCCGACATTCGGTGCTCTCGGGCTCACGATGATCACTTGTGTCATGCGTGCCAGCTCGGCCGTCATGTTCGCCTTCCCTTTCAGTCCTCTTTCTCACATGCCGCTCGTGTCTTTGATCTTATCCATTGCGACTTGTGGACTTCTCTTGTTCTCAGCATGTCTGGCTATAAGTACTACTTGGTGGTGGTCGATGATTTCTCCCATTACTCCTGGACTTTTCCCCTGCGTGCCAAGTCTGAGGCGTTCCCCACTCTCAGCCACTTCTTCACTTGGGTCTCCACTCAGTTCGGCCTCACCATCAAGGCTGTCCAGTGCGACAATGGCCGTGAGTTCGATAACTCAACCTCACGTGCCTTCTTCCTTTCACACGGTGTCCAGCTCCGCATGTCTTGTCCGTATACCTCCTCTCAGAACGGCAAGGCAGAGCGCATGATCCGCACCACCAATGACATCATGCGCACCCTTCTGCTCCAGGCATCTCTACCCGCTCGCTTCTGGGCTGAGTGTCTGCACACCTCCACCTATCTCCTTAACCGACTTCCTTCTACTGCCTGCCCAGCTCCCACGCCTCACCACGCTCTTTTCAGTACCCCTCCTCGGTACGACCACCTTCGAGTCTTCGGGTGTGCGTGTTACCCTAACACCGCCGCCACCGCTCCCCATAAGCTGGCTCCCCGGTCGACCCTCTGTGTCTTTCTCGGATACTCTCCGGATCACAAGGGTTACCGATGCTTTGACCTTGCCTCTCGCCGTGTCCTCATCTCTCGCCATGTCGTGTTTGATGAGTCGGCATTCCCTTACTCCACCACCTCTCCACCCACACCTCCCGCTGACCCTGCGGAGGCTTCCTTCTTTCCCACTGACCCGGCGATTCCGCCACCCTTCTCCTTCTACCCTGCAGGTACTACTCCGGCGCACTCTCCTGGTGGTCCCGCCTCACCTCTGCCGGACTCACACCAGGACCTTCCGGTGCCTGACACGGTCGAGGCAGCCCCCTTCTAGCAAAAACCAGCACAGAAATCTCTCGACAATTATTAGATGCTAACAGACACACTTGATAGATGAACGACAGCACCAAGTAACTTTGTTTGAATTAAGGAACTCAAACAGTAGCAGCGATAAATAGAGGGATCAGCTTACAATAGATGATGCAAATCAAACCCTAAAATAAACCTTCCACCTGCAGCCTCGACGGCCACGATTAGAAGAGAAGAAACTCCAAGAATTCCGAGCGACATACCCAAGCCGTAGCAACTCGATCACGCAACTCCACATAAATCCACGAGAGACCTGGATCAACAACCTCTAGGGTTTCTCGAGCGCCGGCTCGATGGAGAATAAACTCCACGAAATAATCCAAAATTGAAATTACAAGGAGTGGACCACTCCCTAATATATGCACGCAGGCATAGGCTAATTAAATGGACTCGGCCACAGGGCCACCAACTTGGTTTGGCCCAGCATGTGCACGCTGCACCATGACCAACTAATTGAGCCTAGAAAATAGTAAATTAGTACGGCCACAATGCTAATCATGTTATTTGAAAACTACTTTAATTAAGCAAATAAATCCATGATGTACTTAGAGCATCTCTAAAAGTACCCTATTTGTCTTCTCAATCCTTGATTTTTAGCAAGATGAGAAAAAGAAACTCTCCAACAACTCCTAATCCATGCTTCTAAAATTTACGCACTTGAGAAATCCTCTCCCTTTGTGCGTAACTATACGCATAGTAGCGGTCACGCGGATCCTGTGTGTATCGGTCAATCTAAAGGTGGAAGGATGTAGGAAAGAATAAAAAGTAGAAAAGGGTTCCTGATGCAAATGTACGAGAGAGAAAGAATATATATATAAAAGTAGTTATGATAATTTAGAAATAGTATAGGATTCCTGATGTAAAATTGTCTCTTGTGTTTTAGGAGTGGATTATTGGAAACTCTCGGAGATGACCTTCTTTTTTCTTACCAATACCTTTTTAGGAGTTGCAAAGCTACGTGTTTTTGGAGTAAAAATAGGATACTCTTGCAGATGCTCAGATTGGACAACCGAAAACCATAGCATGCTCAGGTTGGACTGCCCTTCATCTCCTCCAGCGTAGAGCCTATATAGAAATATCTCCTTGATGGCATATTACCTTTTCTCTTAAACAATGTTGCATCTCCAAAATATATCTTTGATAACAACCCGGTAGCGGTAAAGAAATCATCCTTCTCCCTATATTTGCACATATAAAAGCACCAAATTGAATAGGACTTACGTAAGAGATGCTAGTTGCCATATTAGAACCAATGACAGAATTTTCTGCATGAATATTTTGGATAGTCATGGGCTCATCAGTACTCTTCCGTTGACTTGAGGACACGAGTCCTAATCTCCTTCTGTAATGTGCAACTTGCAGTTTCCACAATGGGGTGGGCGCACACCCCTTATCCCACCATTCAGTTTGTCCCGTGATCAGGGATTTGGGATTCGGCCTAAAAGGCCCGAAATTCGGTGGGTTTCGTCCATTTCGGACAGGCCCAAAAAAATTGAACCGGCCAAATTATTTCAGTCCAATTTGAATTTGCAGCCCGGCCCAAGATCCATACCAGCCTGCATATACCCCCCGTAGCTATAAAAGCGCAAACACTGCCCTGGAAACCCTAGGGTTTCATATTTCCTCCACCACTTCCTCTCTGGTCCAGCGGCGGCTCGACTAGCGCAGGTGCGTGCCCAGCGACCATGACGTGAAGGCGGCGGCGGATCTCCCATTCCAGTCCACTCCGCCATCGTCTCCCCTTCCACTCCTCTCCTCTCCTACAGCCATATCCTGAATCCTCCCCAATCCCCAAATCCCCAATCCTTCATTGTTGCTGTAGTCGTTAATTTGGTGGCGTCATTGAGACCAGATCACCGAGCTACTGGCACGTATGTTCGTCCGCGATGAATGTTGTGAAATTTCTGCTGGACATCGCATCAACCATTTGGTATTTTTGAAGCTAGTTAGTTTTGGGTGCAGATCCCGCTCATGGAGAGTAGTCTTCTACGGGCTGCGCCACCTACAACACCACTGCCGGCGCCACCTGCAGCACCACTGCCGGCAGAAGCTTCTCAAGGTATATGTAAAACAGAGTACCCTGTTTTATAGAGATAGACATCACAATTGCATACCTCTGATTTGTATGGATTGATTTATTTGTGGTACAATACAATTCATAAAGGTATAGCTAGCGTGGTGGTTCTGTTAATATTGTATCATCAAATTTAAGCATGGCCCCAGTTAGATTTACTTATTTTGTATCATTAAAAAATGAGATATTGAGAGAGTTTGTATTAATCTAGCGGTCATCATGTGACCATAGTTTCAAATCTCCGGCAGTCATGTTCTAGAGGCTGTAATCTTTTGATGAACCTCTTTGTTGTTGTCTTGGACTGGTGCCATGTTCTATCTGGACTCCCAGATTATGCCAAGTATGTTCTGCAGGCAGTATCCTTGCAATGAAATGATGAATAATGGTCCAATGGGCATGTTAGTTTGTTAAGTAATTCTTTTATGAAGTGATGACCGATGGTCTGATGAATTATTGAAGTTTTATTTTTATCAGGTTCTGTTTTTTCTTTCTTTTTTTTGCAAACTGCTGAGTGGATTGATGCAAGATTGTGTATTGTATATAAATCTGTTCTTCAAGTTTATTTTTTATTAAATGTTTGTGGATTGATGCATGATTGGAAGTAACTTGCATTGATCTGGACAAAATTTCTAATTTATTACTTAAATTTTCATGTTTTTTATTGCTGATATTTTGCTTCCGAAATGTAGACCATAATGATTTGGCACGCAGCAAAGCACCTGTGCAGCCTAGAATTGACACCGCACTTGAAGTGGGACCTAGAGAGAAGCTTGGACAAGCATGGACAAAGTTTTTCCATGCGAATGGCATTCCTGGGCTGAGGATGAGGACTCAAAGCCTCTCTA
The DNA here is from genome assembly GCA_038087645.1 of Saccharum hybrid cultivar R570. Classification (NCBI taxonomy): domain Eukaryota; kingdom Viridiplantae; phylum Streptophyta; class Magnoliopsida; order Poales; family Poaceae; genus Saccharum; species Saccharum hybrid cultivar. The sequence goes on from JAQSUU010000259.1 coordinate 64,130,601, forward strand.
CTCTCATTGAGAGAGAGAGAGTAGCATGACTCTGTCAAGGTAATATGCTTGGATACATGTATATATAATAATTGTTGCTTTTATATTTAATTGTTGTGTATCTATAAAATGTATATTGTCAAAGCCTCTCTAATCCTAATTGCAATATATATTATCAATGGAATCATCTGAAAATATATAGTAGTGAAGTGTGTTGGTTAATTAAAGTTAACTTACAAATGTTGTTTCATGCATGTTTTTTAGGTACAGTCCAGCAGCAGTTCTGGAAGTAACTTTTTGGTGTGTACATGGTGATGGGTGGATGACTGCCATGAAACACAAAAGGTGCTAGTGGCAATTGACAATTTGCTAGCTGACATTTTTTTTGCGTTCCTTACTTTTGGGCGACTTAATTCTGCTAGTGTATGTGTATGTATGGCTGACTGGCTGGACTATAACTTAAGTTCTACTCCTTTGGACTATTTGAGGAGTAATGAACTAGAATTAAAGTGGCCTCTGATTTGGCCTATGTTGTGTACTTAATTTGGACTCTGAACTATTTATGGAGTTATCAACAAGCTCCTTAGGACTGTATTGTCTAAATATTGGCTCCATTGATGTTGTGTCCTTCTGGGCTATTGTGAAATTAAATTTGTGCTGGCTGTAGCCTAAGTGTTTAAAAACTATTGAAGTATTTATTGTTTTAAAGCCTTAATTGAAGCATGGTAAATTGTTTGATCGTTTTTAATTGATTTATTTGCTGTTATGTTCTTTATAAAAAAATTTGGACTAAATTCGGCCAAAATTCGGTCAAACACGAAATGTTTGACCGGTCAACTTAATTGAAAACCATTCCGAAATTTCCGAAAATTCCGAATTTCGTCAAATTCGGTGACAGCCAGAATTTTTAGCATTTTGAATCCAAAACCTTGCCCGTGATTCATGTAGGTAAAAAAACACTTGGGCACTGATTTTAAAACACTAGGGCACGGATTTCGGAGCCTCCAGCACGAATCTTGATGCGAAATGAATGCTGGGAGATAAGGGGAGCGCGCCCACCCCATTGTGGTTTCGTATTTCTGCTGCAATGTGCTCCATATGGCCTCAGACGCCTTGCCCTGCTTTGCTGACAAGAGGATTAACATTTCCTTCTCAATCTTTTCTACTTGTGCAGAGGGCGGTGGATGGAATTGCAATCTGAACCCCGATAATGCCTTGGACAGAGCACCATGTACACTGATTTGGGTAAGGAGAGAGGGTGAGGTGTCTGGTGGCCCATGTATAAGAAGAGGTTTACTAAATATGACATCAACAAGAACAAGCATTTTCGACATGGTTTCTTGGGAAAACAGTGCAAACTGTAATGTATGGATCCAGTCTAGCAGCGTGTTTCCCACTCTCAGGAGAAAGCTCTTCCCCTTCCTCTTCCTCGCTAATACCAGGCATGGCCACAAAGCCATCACCATGGTAGGGAAAGAAAGACGTCGTGTCACGAATGGTTTCCATGATTGCAGTGAGAGCTCGGATCCAGATCCATATGTCGACGTCATCTCTTGTAGGATAATAATCAGCAGCGAGGTAGAGAACCCAGCCGACACCCAACTCCGTGAGCCACCTCTCCACGGCGACAGCTCACGGGAGAATTCCTGAACCAGGCTTTGCATGTGCTTCATCTTCTGGTCCTCCGACATTTCCTTGGTCTCTATGCGGAGCTTCTTGATTAGTTGAACAAACCCGGCATCCTTTTCGTCATTCTGCAATTCCAGTTGCAACAAGGCCGCCGACTCCATAGAGGTTGATACTACTAGAGGAGTGGCGAGAGGCGCTAGATGTGTAGGCAGTTGAGAGAGACTATGGTACCTGATCTGGAGCCGGTGCCTCCAAGAAGGCCCGCCGCCGCCGCCGCCATCCCTGCCCGTCGCCTCCATGCCAAAGCTACAACAAGCTTACAACTGGGGGCGTTTGAGTTTGGAACATTGGATTGAAGAGAGAAGGTGGTGGATGATAGTGTCGCATTTTCAAAGCTTTGTGCCAGGACGCGCTTTTTCCACGTCGTGTCTTTTACCTGGGCCCAAAACAAAGCAGCTGCACTGGCCCACAATGTCTCACGCGGCAGCAGGCAAGGTGGGCCGAGTTCCACGCCTTCACCTGGAGATTGAAGGACGCCGAAGAGAAGGCCTACCAGGTGAAGGCGGGGAATTAGTGGCCTCACATTAGTCATAGAACATGTTGAATAATTGAATCGGCTTGTATTTTGGACCAAAAGTGAGTATTTCAATTTCACTGAGAAAATTCCGCCGGTATTCTGTATGCTTTTCGTATCAAGAAACCATGCATACATACCGTAATCTACATGGACCCTACACCGTCCAAATCAGACGTTAAGACGATCATTTTCAGGTCCTTGGTTCAAACACGATCGATGGCTCTGGTCCGTCTCCGGCCATACCATGCATCCCATTGGCTCCCCCTGGCCTCACCCTCCCGCGTCAATGTCATTAATAAATTATTAAATTACATAGACAGCACCTTCAGCTGTTTTCCAAATGACGCCCATGTATCATTCATCGCAGTAATTACCTTCGAGTGGAAGGCCTCTAGGATTCTTGAAACACAGGAATAGAGACAACGTAGAATTGAAGTTGCACGAAAATACAAAAGAAAGCTTTCGTGAGATCCAACCTCATGCTAGCTAGTAATCCGAAGAAAATTCACAGGGCTTAATAATGCTTTGTTATGGATAAGCTAGGGTAGCCAGACATGTAGCTTTAGCTTCTCTAAGAAGCAACTTAGACCTTTGAGCCACATCTATCCGATGAGTTTATGGTTGGTGTCTACACAAGGCAAAATTATGACCAATATTGTCTTTGAAGATATGAAATTTAAAGAAAAAGGAATAAATTTTTTTGAAATTATTTTTCATAGGCGAATATATATAATTGATGTGTATATATTTTACACCATGAATCTATATATAACATATATGATGACTTGTTATGCACTGATGTATGTGTCAACAAGGCCAGACTCAATGGCGAGTTTTATGACATAGTTACCAAGACTACCGCATCACCTTTTGTGTTCATAACTGTAATAACAGGTTTTATCTAGATGAAACTCTATTAAAACTTCTCCATCTCCCTCTTCATAATTAACCTGTCAACAACTCAGCAAATTTGCTGACGTGTCACAACATTAGTTGAGAAATAAAACACCATTGAAACACCCATTGAGAAGCTAAAGACCACATCTTGAATCTGGACCAAATAAGGTGGTATTATATATCGTGCGTGTCATCATCATGGCACCGTAGAGCCATATACAAGACTTGTATTATTGAGTGAATTGAAGACCAACTCTTGCTTGGAATCGTGAAAACTCTCTCTCTCTCTTCTTTGACTGAGATCACATTTGTAGTTGCATCTATATATCATCATCCCCTTTGGCACCATCTATCAAATCAACATCATGCATGAATTGAATTAAGCAAGTAGGATGATGTGGTCATGTTCAACTTTCTACTCCCTCCGTTCCAAATTATAAGTCACTTTAACTTTTTTGGTTCATCCATTTTGGTATGTATCTAGACATGGCCGGCCCTGAGGGCGGGCAGATGGGGCAGTCGCCCTGACACCCGATCCAATGGGCCCCATCCCAGATATATACTATAGTATTAAATTATCTGTATATTGCTTGGTTAAGGCCCAGCAGCGAAGTTTGCGTCGTTGCTAATGCTAGCTAGCCTGACCCGAAAAGGCCTTCGGCAACTCATGACTTCTCTGGCTCGTCTCCTCGAGTAACTTCGTAAGAACCGGGACACCAGGTATACTGTAGCGCTATGCAGCATGTCCTAGCTCGAGCTCGCCATCGAAGCCTCTGCCCCCGAGCACAAGCTCGTCGTCGAAACCACCGAGCGCCGCCAACACTGGAGGAGGGGACCGTGTCCTGCGCTCTGCAGCTGCAGGAGGAGGGGGCCAGGCCCCGCGGGTCTGGCGAGAGGCCATGCCCCATAACCCCCGCACCGCCGCCACTGGAGGAGGGGGCTGGGCTCCGCACACCGCCGGCGCTGGAGGGGGGCAGGCCCGCCTTGTTGTCGCCTCCACCGAGGCCGCGCTCGCACCAGCGCGGCCGAATTTGAGGCCGCCGAGGGTCCTGAGAGAGAGAGAGGGAGAGAGAGAGAGAGGCAGGGAGGGGAGGGAGGGGTGCCGCATGGAGAGCAGAGAACGACAGACGAAGAGAGGTAGGGGGTTGTGACTTGCACCCCACGCTGGAGGAGCGGAGGGGTCGTGCGGCTGAGGAATAGGGAGAGTGTGAGTGCCTGGGGACTAGGGTTTCCTCATTTATATATGTGAAAGAGTAACTGGGTCAAATTGGGCCACTGGTGGGCTTGGTCGTAGGTGGGCCTTTTTAGGTGCCTGCCTCCGAAAATAGCCTGATTTTTTGGAGGCGGGCCACTCGGGAAGCCCGCTTCGGTAAATAGATTTTAGGAGGCGATTATTTTTAACCGCCTTCGTAAATGTATTTTGCGAGGCGGTTAAATGTGACCGCCTCGATTAATAAAAAACAACCACGTCGGTTAATCCCATGCGATTAACCAAGGCGGGCAACTAGCCCAACCACCTCGGAGGGCCTTTTCCAAACGCCTCACAAAAGTTTTTATGTAGTAGTGCTTGGAGAATATTTATGCAGCATTGAAGACGACGACCATTAGTGTAGCTTAATCGGAGGTCTTCCATGGCCCAATATCATAGGCCTCACAAGGCCATGGGAACCATGAACCTTCCAATCAATGATCGTCTGCTTAGTCAAATGTATTAGGCCAGACTCAGTGTAAATCCCAAGTGGGAACATGTACTTTGTAATTCTCATATGAATTAATAAAGACCACCGTTACCTGAGTTTTGTTGTCTGATTTATTTATTCTCTATATACATTAGTATACTGGCACGCCCACACATATATTTATTTAAGCGTTAGGAAAACTCCCTTAGCCCGGGAGCGGTTTATGTTCGTCGAAACAAGTTGTCAGCTTTAGCCTTTTTCCCTTGAGTATCTATTGGGCTCTCATTTCGAGAGTCCAAGTCCATTTGTATCTATCCCAGGATCAATGGCAGATACACACCTTTTGGGCACAGAATGATATCACAAACAATACAATTTATTGATAATTTGAAATAGGGTTTTACAACACAGGTCTTATAATGGATGGCCATAGGCCTTTGACTTAGTACATAATAACTCAAGTTTCCTACTACAGCGGATCTAAGTGGAGGAGTCCTTTATTCCTACAGGAAGGTCTTGGGCGGTAGGCGAAATCCTACCCATAGTACATACTCAAGGTTCTCATCGGCATCCACGTCAAAGTCATGGTCTTCATCTGTAAATCAATCTATTTTGTTATAATTCAAAAAGTTCAAATTTCTAGTGGTTTCTGGAACTTAGCAAAACACAGGGTGTTACATTATCCCAAGATTTATATCGAATCCACGCATAGATGGAGGCTAAGGTAAATTTGTCTATAAAGATCAGAACTTCCCTACAGTGCAAACAATATAGAATGCCAAAGATAAAGGTATAAGCAACGCGTTGGTTGAATTCCAAAGCTTTTGGTGTTTGTGTTGGTGGCACCGTGCGGCATGGGGTTTGCAAAAAGCCCAGCGATAGCAAACTAGGTCTTGCTGGTAAGCTGAGATCACCATATCTAAAACACAACTCTAGCTGTGGTAATCTCCTACTAGCGAGTTGTATGCACGCATCTCTAACTAGCCCTGTATTCACAAAATGAATCCCAACAATAACACAACACGTATAATACGGAAATACAAGTTCCATTTTACTGCATAGTACCAACTGATCATGATTACATGGTAACACAATAGGTTGGCATCACTAATCATCTGGAGATGCACGATGATAAGTATGCCTTCATGGATGACAAAGTAGCACAAATGCCACCCTTCTTCTTCCTTTGTGTCTTGGCCATTGTGGGATGGTCCCTTTTTATTTTCCTCCAATTTTTACCTTCATTTTCTCAATCTTACCATAATTTTAGCATCAAGTGCCACATTTTTTTACATCAACATTGCATGCTAAAACCTTCTCAGTATATAAAGCTCCTTGGATTGAATTCTTCTCATCATTCAGGCAAGAATGCTCGGCATAAAGTTCTTCATAGATATATAGGATGCTCGTAGCTATGACATTGAAAGACTGAGCTCCTTCAACTCAACTCTTAGCTTATCAGCTTAAGCATCCTTGTCATGCCCTACTTCCTCAGCTACTTACTCTTGAACTCCTCTAATTCCTTCATAATTTTTGCCTTCTCAGCATCATATGCCCTTGTAGCTGCCTCATTTGCCTCTGCCAACACATCCACCTTCTTGCTTGTGTTCTCCAATTGCCTTTGGAGTTCACCCTCTTCCTCCGTACACTCCTCTAATTGCTTTTGGAGTATAACCTTTTCCTCCATACACTCCTTTAATTGCTTTTGGAGTTCATCGTTTGTCTCCCTACACTCCTCCAATTCCGACCTAATCTTTATTTCGATTTCCAATAGGAGTTTAATCTTTAATTCGAGTTCCACAATTATTTTTACCCTTACTTCGAGTTCGGATTCGAGTTCACGGTGTTCCTTCCTACAGTCCTCCAGTTGCACTTGGAGTTCAACCTTTGTCGCTATCAACACATCCAACTCGCTCTTCAACTCAAAAGAGGTCTTGGACGATATGCCTAAAGTTCATTTTAGAGGCGGCATTAGAGTAGAGAGATGGGAGTACGACCACACTGCCCAGAAATTGGACATTGAAAAAAAATGGCGTCTTTTTCCTCACCTGCTTCTGCTCCAGGTGCCAAAGAGGAACCTGTAAAGGTCCATCCTAGGGGGGTCCACCAGGTCCTTGCTAGGGGCGTCCTTGGTAGACGCACCAAGGAAGGTTCTCCTAGTCTCAACAAAGCACCAGCAGCCAATCCTGCAGCAAATCCTGCGCCCAATGGCAATGCAAACGCCATGTTTTGGAGACTTGTAGAGGTCGGCGGCTTGCGGCCGTGGTCGCCCTCCTGGCGCTGCTGTTGTCACGCACTCGCTGGAGTTGGAAGACGCTTTGGGGTGTCAATATAAGGGGGGGAGAGGGAGAGGGAGAGAGAGAGAGGAAGGGAATGTGTACGAGGAAGCAGGAAGAAGCAGAGGAGAGAAGGGATGGAGTGTCGGTGCTGAAGAGGGAAGAAGCAGAGGGGAGGCAAAGGATGCAGTGAGAGAGAGAGAGAGAGGCTTGTGGCTCAGGCAGGAATCCCAGGTGACAATCTGAGTACCTTAACCAAATAGCAAGCTCCTGCAGTCCTGTCTGCCTGCGTGCAGCGGTGCCGTAGCGCTGAGAGGGGCAAACATGCATCTGCCGATGCCGAACGTGAGCAGCAGAAATTACAGCCCTGAAGGTACATCAGTGCAAAAATATGATGAGCACACGTAAGGCCGTCTGCCAATCTGATGCAAATGAGCCCCAAAACGTTCATGCAGATCAGGGCACTCCACTAGAATTATGCCCCATAATTTTCATTCAGTTCGGTACTTGGGAAGATGCCCAAATGAAGCTGCAAGCGCATTGTACTCCCAAGCAGGCACACTCTGAATAACTGTATGAGCAGAGAAATTTCCAAGGTAGATTAAATCACCCAATTTTCTAAGTTGTATAGGTACCACTCTGTTAAAATTTGACAGCATTTGGCCCACGGGAAGGGACTCAAATAAATTGTGCAACCTGCCGTCAATGATACTATACTGACAGACAAGCATACACCATCAGACATACATGAGCAGCAATATTCTCAAGGATATTAAGGTTGTGTTTAGTTTCCTATAGAATGCAAAATACAAAATACCAACTACTTTGGAATGATGAAATGCAAAATGCCAAAATTTTCATGGGTGTGTTTAATTCCATCCAAAATGCTAAATTTTTCATAGGGTGGGTGAGGGCTTTTTGACTTTTTGGTTTTTTTTTCCTCTTGAGGCCAAAATCCAAAATAGAGAATGGATACCTTTTTGCCAAAAATTTTGCATGTTTTTTAGTTCCATTCTGTAAAATGATAGGTCAAAACCCAAAATTTTTTTGGGTGAAATGGGGAACTAAACACACCCTAAATCTCCGAATTTGTCTGCAGGGAAGCGAACTTAAAATTACAAGTGCTGTAAAAGTTTCAGTGCATTTGAAATATGGAAAGGCCCCCAAACAATTCCCTCAGCTGGCAGCATGAGCCATTCAGCTAAACATGCAAATGTCACACGTCTGATGAGAGTCCCGCAACTATGGGCAAATGGGCCTGGAGGGGCCCAAAGGAGAGCGCTGGGCGGCATTGGCCGCGCCCCTAGGGCAGCACGCGCCGGGAGGAAGGGTGCCGTCGCCCCCGCTGCCTCCCTCTCCCAAAGGAAATTAGATTAGGCAGATAAATAATATCTTTATATTTATGTTAAGAGTCGGTTTTGTTAGGAAAAGAGGATCCAATCTATAAGGATACCTCTAATAAGTTGCTTGAAATCCTAATCCTATAGGGACTGTAAATATAGGGGCAATGTAATCAATCTAATCAAGAGAAGAATAGAGCTATTGCTCCTCCTGTCTCCCTCTCTCTCTCTCCCTCTCTCTCTACCCTAGCCGCTTCTCTCCTCTCCTCTCCCTGCGCCTCCCTCCTCCCCCACGCCAACAGCAACAGCAGCCTCCCCACCCATCACGCTCCTGACACCTGGTATCTAGAGACCGGTTCGATCCCCACACCACTACCATGGGTTCCAACGACATCAAGGCTGTGTGCGACAAGCTCGTCGCCGATCTCAACACGCAGTTCAGCGAGATCAAGGACCGCTTCACCACCATTGACGCACGTATGACAGCCACGGAGCAACGTCATTAGGAGGACGACGCTACAGACGCGGCCACCCGCGCTCAACGCGAGTGGGAGGTAGCCACCGCCAAGCTAGAAGCCGCGGTCAAGGCAGCCATGGAGGAGGCCGGACACGCCTTCCTCAAGCAGCAAAACGAGTCATTGCCATCTTCGGCGATTCTAGAGATCGTGGATGATCTAGAGGGCAAGCTCTTCGTCAACTTCACCAAGCTGGAGGCCCCCCAAGACGCCACCTCCACCGCCGACCCCGTGCAAAAGAACTCCACCAGGCTCCTCTGCCCCAACGCCATGCATTCACAAGCTGGCGTTCCCGACGTATGATGGCTAGGAGGACCCCCTGCCATGGATCAACCGTTGCGAACAGTTCTTCAGGGGTCGAGGCACCCCAGCCACCGAGCAAGTCTGGTATGCATCTTATCATCTGACAGGTGGCGCGCAATAGTGGTGCATGCGCCTGGCACAAGACTAGGACATGACGGACTGGGCATACTTCGCTCGATGCGTCAACGAGCGCTTCGGTCCTCCGACACGGCGCAACCTCTCGGTGAGCTTGCATCCCTATGCAAGACTGGCACCGTCAACGACTACACGGGGCGCTTCCTGGCGTACGTGGCTCGCGCCGGGCCACTCAACGAGCAGCAGCAAGTCAACATCTACACCTCAGGTCTTCTCGAGCCGCTGAAGACTAACGTCAAGCTCCAGAACCCCCAACACATGGAGATGCCCATGTCTCTAGCGAGGGCATACGAGCGTCATCTTGCGGTTCTCTTCGACACCAACACGGACCGGCCACCAAGTCGGTCGGCTGACTCCCACCACCGAAGGTGCCGGCAATGACCACAGCTACACCGACAATGATTACGACGAACGCTACTCCGACTTCACCGCCACGTCCCTTCAAGCGCCTCATCGTCGAGGAGATGGCAGAACATCGATGTGCGGGGCTTTGCTTCAACTACGATGAGCCCTTCGTCCGAGGTCACAAGTGCAAGCACCTCTTCGATCACCACCATCAATGACTACGACACCAATGAGGCCGACGATAGCCTCATGATGATGATCGGGACCACCCACTCGGCGGTTCGTGACTCTCCCCCGATGTACCTCACAGAGGTAATATTGGGAACAGGCGTCCACATCTTGGTGGATACGGACACCACGCACAACATCATCGACATCAACGTTGCTCGCATCATCGGCCTCCTCGAGCAATGGATAGAGACGACCATCTTGGTCAGGAGTGGCACGGCGGCTCCATGCCGTGCGGTGTCCTTCAGCATACCTCTGTGCATAGACGCGGACGTCTTCTACATCGACGCCTTCCTCCTCGACATCGGGAATGACATTGACATCGTCTTGGGCACGCCTTGGCTAGCTGGCCTGGGGCACCTCACCTGGGACTTCACCACGATGGAGCTTTAGTACTTCCGCAACGGCCATCAGATCACCTTCACCACGGCTCAGCAGCGCCGTCCACCGAGCACCATCCTTGCCTTGCCAGCTCCACCACCGATGAGGAGAGCACGACGTGAGGCAGCCCCGTCTCCGCCACGTGACATCATGAAAAGGGCAAACCGCTTGTGTCGCCCCAACGCCCTCGACCACGTCGATGCTGATGTGAACTAGGGTTCCCGATCTTCCGAAAGGTTCTGATAACTCTCGATTTGGTGGAGTCACGACACAATTCGATCCGGCTTCCGAACAACTCGGCTCTGAACCCCGCAATCGTAGCACCACGACCCCTCTGGTTATCGACCGGCGTTGCACGGTTGACCTCACCAAGAAGGCTAAGTCCTTGCCTGTGAATCGAGAACACATGCAAGAACACAAAGGAATGCAACCAAATTGCAGATGAATGATTAATCTCACAAAGTTGGGGTCTCACAAACCGACGACGGCGGCGAAACTATTGTCAACAGAATAATCTAAGTAAAACCCAACCCTAATGTAGGCGGCGACTACTGATTATATAGCCTAAGGGGCGTTCAAGGACCCCTATTCGCGTCCCTGGGAAGCACCGACACGTTACAAGGCCCAAACGGCCCAAAAGACGGCGACACAGCGCCCTGACAGATTCTGGACGCTGACTTGTTTTGATGATTCCTGTTGAGTCTGAACAGATTTTGATGTGGGACCACTTGGGTTGGCTTCCTTATCAAATAAGCTTTCCATCCATATGTAGATCATCGAAAACGGAGTTCATATGCGGCCTGGGCGTCCGTTTTACTACACACTGCTCCTGGAGCCCGAGATGGACTCGAACTTGATTTGGGCCTCCACCTTGGCGCTCGAACCGGATAAGCTTTGGGCCTCCTTCTTGATTTGGATGCCCTTGCTGATCTCGTTGGCCTTCATGTGATTCTCCAAGCATGGTCATATGCATGGAGGCCATGTCCTCATCATCCTCCCCTTCTTGATGAAAAGTCATCCTCGGCGTCGATGTTGCTTGAAGTCCATTCTGCACAACATGAAGACAAAGGAGGTTGCCAAAACATTGGGAATTGACATTGTTGGGAGAAAGAATATGACCACATGTTTCGGTTTGCAGCATGCCTTCTCCTACAAACATGTAGTCTCCTCGATTAAAATGCACACGATCTTTGTCAATACTATCCTGCAAAATATTAGTACTAATAAGAAACATATGCTCCCCTTCTTTAGATTCCACTTGGGATTGTAAAGCAAAACTAGAGGAATATGGCATGACAACATTGTTGATTTTATAGTCCTCTAATTGATTATTATTTTACACAACAAAAGAAGAATTCAGATTTTTACAAATGTAAACTCGTTGTACCATATATTGTCCTTGGTTGCTATATTTGCCAAAAACATGATATGTATGTCTAGACAACCATGGCAAATCAGCATATGCATAAAGTTTCTCCTCTATATAATTAAGATTGCAAAGAACATCAAATTCAATGTATCCCAAAGTATTTAGAGAAGACATCAATTTCAGCTCATCAACATTACTAGCATTATGAATAACATGTCTATTTTCAGCAGTAGTGTTCGATTCCAACATACATATAGCATGATCATTCATTAATGGTTGCATTGGAATAATATAAATATCATCATTCAAGACATCTTTATCACAAGGAACATCAAGCAAATCATCTTGTGACAAAGGTAAATCAAGTGAAGGTTCCGCTAATATTTGCTCTATCATAACATGATTGGTTAAAAAATTCAGCACATCAAGAGAACTCTCATCTTCTATGAGATTAGCATCATTGACATTACCTTTGCTCTCACTGTCAGCGGAAGTAACACGTGTTGAATTTTCACATGAGACTGGGAGCACCTCATTTTCTGTTATGTCATCCCCGCTCTTTTGTGCATTGTCCTGCAAAAGGTTAGGCACAGCAGGAGGAATAATAGGAGATTGGTCTAGTTGATGTTCCTCATCATATGAATTATTTACAAGAGATGGATTAACAAAAGTTTCTCTCATAAGAATTTTCATATCATTCCATGTATGAGGTTTATCTGAAGAATTTAAAGACTCCCACCAAATTGATGCTAAATGTCTCAAAACACTAGATGCATTCTTAATCTTCCTCCGTTCACACATATGACATTGGGCAAAAATGTTATCTATTTTACTTTTCCACTCAATGTACTCATCAGCACCAATACCATCATAAATAGGTGGGGAAGAAAAGAATAGAACGACCTACGGGAGGAGGTGTAGCAGCAATAGTGCGTGTCTCATGCATCGTTGATGTTTCATATCGGTGAGTGTGGTAACTTGTCATTGTTAGCATCAAACAAGAAAACACACAAGTATGTATTTTCCTATGAGCTACTAGGATGTGGTCAAGGAATAAAGTCTCACACTCAAGCGTCTTACCACGGTCTTACAAGTGTTCTTACCAAATGCAGCAGGCGGTGCAATCGGCCGGTGATTGTGATACCGTTGTAGCGTGAGTATAACAGTTGCAAGGCGAACCTATACTGGGTCAAAAGAAAGTGGAGCTTGGACAGGCACAATATGGTAGCAAGGAATAGCAATAATTTAATTCAGAAATTGCAAGATTGAAAAGTAGTCCCAAGCTAGTCTATGTCGCCGGCCTAAACTTGTCCTGGACCTAGTTCAAGCAAGTAACAATACAACTCGCACAAGGACTCAAAAGGATGCAAGCACCTCTGAATTTTTTTCACTATCTTTATTTTCTTGTTCTTTTTTTCTTCTTTCTTTTTCTTTTTGGTGCAGCTCTTTTAAAAAAATTTAGCACCTTCTGCCTTTTCCTTTTTTTCTCTCTCTTTTTTTATCAAAAAGCGCCGCAAAGGATATATATATATAAAATAGCTTGATGACACACTGACACAATGACAGAACTTAAACCCACGGCCAAAGTTGGGCACAAGCTATTACGAATGTGTCGCTCTTTAGTGTAGACAAGACTACACCATGTGCAAGCAGTAAACAAGGCTTGGGAAAACAATTTGAAGCGGTGTAAGACAGGCCTTGCAGAAATTTCTGCACAGCTGGAGATATGACCCTATTTATGACTTTGGGTCCAAATCTAATGGCATTAAAAATAAATAGCCGACAAAGGAAACTAAAATTGATACGTGATATATAGTATGTTTCCTTATGCTCTTATTACATTTCGCACAGACCAGATAGATATTCTATGTCCTTTTTTTTGGTAAACAATACCAGTACGTGCTTTTATTTGTTGACCAAAGATAGGAAACAAAACACTAGAAAGATGGAGGGGATCAAACTGATGGACGTCACACAAGGAAAGCAAAACTTGACACCAGAAACCAAAAACAAGACCTAGACAGGACGAACAGATTACACACGAGGGACAACCGTTCAATAAAGCAAACTGAAATTAAAAATATTGCAATGGCACAAAGGGCTGTAGGTCAGGCAATATGTGGTGGCGTATTTTTTTAGTTTTTTGTGGACTCTAGGTAATGCAAAAACAGTAACAACTAAAGGGAAACAAAGGTATATCTAACGGGCAACAAGGTCTTTGATACCAATTGATGTAAACAAGGCCCGATCTTCCGATAGGTATGATAGCGTCGATTGGTGGAGACTCGACGTTCACGATCTAGGCTTCGAACTAAGACTGATTCGGACCCCCGCAACCGTTACACCACAGCTCCGTTGGTTATCAACCACGCGAACGCGATTGACCTCGCCGAGAAAGCTTTCCTGCAAGCGAATCGAGAACACGAGCAAGAACAGGTAAAACGCAATCTGAAATTGCAAATAAATATGAGGCTCACAAAGTTGGGGTCTCACAAACCGACGACGGCGGCGAAACTATTGTCGACAGAATAATCTAAGCAAAACCCAACCCTAATGTAGGCGGCGACTACTGATTATATAGCCTAAGGGGAGTTTAAGGACCCCTATTCGCGTCCCTGGGAAGCGCCAACACGTTACAAGGCCAAAACGGCCCAAAAGACGGCGACACAGCGCCTTGACAGATTCTGGACGCTGAATTGTTTTGACGATTCCTGTTGATTTCGAACAGATTTTGATGTGGGACCACTTGGGTTGGATTCCTTATCAAATAAGCTTTCCATCCATATGTGGATCATCGAAAACGGAGTTCATATGCGGCCTGGGCGTCCGTTTTACTACACACTGCTCCTGGAGCCCGAGATGGACTCGAACTTGATTTGGGCCTCCACCTTGGCGACTCGAACCGGATAAGCTTTGGGCCTCCTTCTCGATTTGGATGCCCTTGCTGATCTCGTTGGCCTTCATGTGATTCTCCGAGCATGGTCATATGCATGGAGGCCATGTCCTCATCAGATGCCGACAACTCTGTCTTCGCGAGTCTTCGGCAAGCCGTCCTCCAACAACAAGAGCTCTGACACATCGCCCTCGCCATCAGAATGGAGCCACCGCTCCAGCTTGGTCATTGGACCAAGGGCTCCTTCGACGGACGGTTCTACATATCGGTCATTTCACCGTTTTTACCAGATCTTCTGCAGGTGCTACTACAGGGAGGACCAGCACACATGGTGCTGATTGCGCTGGGCTGCCACTCTCCGCTGATGGTGCCTCAGCTGAACGCCGCCCCGATGGCCATCCTCCTTGGGCGGCCATGGCCCCGAGGGAGCACCATCAACACCGCACGCGTGGTCTTCCTTGACAACCTGGGACGCCAGTTCCTCCGTGTCGACAATGTCTACATCACTGCCAGGCCCGACACCGAGCTCCATCGCCTCTCGCTAGGCGAATTTGATGTTGGCCACTTCATGTTTGGCACCATGCTAGACTTGATGACGTCGCCATCATCCCGCTCCAACGTAACGATATGGCATCGGGTTCCCGCCTACATCATCCCCAACGACGACAATCGCCTCAACTTCATCGCCCCGCCTCATGACATGCTCGACTTCAACCTCGTTGCCGCCATACATCGCTCACAGCTTGTCGCCGCTCGTGACGCCGCTGGAACAAGGGCGGGCGCTGGTCCCTACTACTACTACTACTACACTTCGGCTACATCGGCAACCTCCTCTACTGCCTGGAGTTCACCCCGGAATGTACAAGACAGAACATGATCCTCGCTGACCCGGTCCAAGGATGTCTTTTGGTTCATGTTGAAGCAATCCTCCCAGGCCAGGCATTCCTACCCAATGGCGTCAAAGATTGGACGCTGATTCAGTGCGAGGACGCGCTGAGTGGAGAGGGTGGGGGGAGATGTCACCCATCAGATGAGAGGCCCGCAACCGTGGGCAAATGGGCCTGGAGGGGCCCAAAGGAGAGCACTGGGCGGCATTGGCCGTGCCCCTAGGGCAGCGCGTGCGCTGGGAGGAAGGGCACCGTCGCCCCCGCTGCCTCCCTCTCCCAAAGGAAATTAGATTAGGGAGATAAATAATATCTTTATATTTATGTTAAGAGTCGGTTTTATTAGGAAAAGAGGATCCAATCTATAAGGATACCTCTAATAAGTTGCTTGGAGTCCAAGTCCTATAGGGACTATAAATATAGGGGCAATGTAATCAATCTAATCAAGAGATGAATAGAGCTATTGCTCCTCCTATCTCCCTAGCTCTCTCTCTGTGCCCTAGCCGCCTCTCTCCTCTCCTCTCCCTGTGCCTCCCTCCTCCCCCATGCCAACAGCAGCAGCAGCAGCCGCCCCCTAACCCTAGCCGCCCCACCCATCATGCTCCTGACAGCAAATATGTTCTGTCAAGTTATGTGCATGGTATGCATCCACCACGCCCATGCCAGTTAGTGAGATTATTTCAGGCCATGTAGCTCGCCTGCAACTGGCAGTCATAAGGGATAAATTACTGAATCAATGCCTTGGCTTTTGGTAATTTGTACGTTTCATTTTCCAGACCACAAGTTAATTCACATGAATATTTCTTAAGGCCCTGTACACTCATGCCATGGGCCTCTCAAAGTGACGCAAATGCATTCTGTGTACTGTAGTATCTCAAATCATTTCATAAGCAAGCCGGCAATGGCACTAATTCGATGCAAAGGTGTCTGATCAAAACATTGAGGCCTGGGTTGTGCAAACCACACATCAGTGACAAGCGGACCTAGGGATGAAAATAGGGCCGATATTTCCCGCCCACTCATATATCCCACCGAAGGGGTTCAGATACTAAATGAGACGTCCATATTTGAATCCGGATATTTATATTCGTACCATATCCAAATCCGGATATAAAAAAGTTGGATATCTGGTATGGATATGTGATATGTATCTATATCGACAGATATCCAACACATTTTGACACTATCCGTATCCGAATCTGGATCCTAGCTAGTTTTGTTTTCGTTGTTGTGAGTCCGATCGAATCGATAAACATTACTCCCTCTGTCCCTCAATAAATAAATTCTTGGAGTTGTCTTAAGTCAAACTTTTTAAACTTTGACCGAATTTTTAGAAAAAACCTATCAAGATTTATGACATCAAATTAGTATCATTAGATATATCATAGAATATATTTTCATAATGTGCTCATTTTATGTCATAGATGTTGTTGCTCTTTTATATAAAGTTAGTCAAATTTAAGATAGTTTGACTAGCACGGATTCTAGGAATTGATTTATTCAGGGACGGATGAAGTATTAGCTAGCCTTATTGGATGTGTAAAATAAGGCCGTCTCAGTGGTGGGTTTCATTTTCTAGTTTTCAAGACTGCCACATCAGCTTTGCAAACTTGAAACGAGAAATGAAACTGTCTCTCTCAGAGGGGGATTTCATTTCACCGTTTCTAAGACAAGCTGCAGTAGTTAATATGTGCATGATGTTGTGATCCTATGTACCATGTAAATTATGTAGCCATTCGTAAATATATCTTAAACTAAACATAATTGTAACTACAATATATCTTATGCGACAAATAATCATATAAAATAAAATATATTAATTAAATCAACGTTAATATATTAAAACGACTACATATAATCTAAACGCATTACATTTTATATCTCAAACTCAAGATATATTTCGACGGCATCCGAACTTGTTCCAAATATGTTCCACCAAATCTTTCTTCAACCGATAATGCGCCGAACGTTCTCGAATGTCACTATCTTTCTCTAAAACTCTTTCAAATGTAACATATTGGTCAGGAGAGAATTCTGATTCTTCGGCAATCACTGTACTTGGAGCCTCATTCAAATGAAGATATGAGTGAAGGAGGCTTTCAGAAAGGATGTATGCGGTACCTTATATATACACAAGGCCAAAGCAAGGCTTCACACGTGAAGAAAGCTTTCACACTAGACATATCAGGCTGGTTCCCAAACTGCTTCTTGGCCATCAAAGCCAATGCTTTGTCTCGATCTTCCTTCACTTCTTGAGTCATCTAAGTTGTGTCTTGAACCAAGAGCGAAGTATAAGCTTCGAGCAACTTTGAGTCATCTGAGTTTTCTGAATTTTCTACTACATACAACATTGCTAACTGAATTTGCAGCAAATGTCTCACTACAATAATGGCTCCATGCAGAGTTGCAGTCCAATCCCCCTCTCAAACATACAACATGGCTAACTGAATTGTGCTACTGTAATTCATCAAACAGATCGTAATAGCTAAGTAACATAAGCACGAAGAAACAATAAGAAATCATGAATAGTGATGCTTGGCACTGTCAACCAGAGAAGTGACGAGTTGGGGATTTCTGTTGTACTCACACATTAATTAATTCAAACAAGACATGTGAGATTACCATGTATTTGCTGGTTGATTTCCTTGCGGGGAGTGGCCTGCTCCATTGCTAGAGCCGGATCTGGGCCAAAATACATCAATTGGAGGAGGCGACGGCTGCAATGGGAAGGGAAATGAGCACCAGGGCGCTGGCTGGGCTGGCGCGGGAGGAGAGAAAAGAGGGAGGGGTGCTGGGCTGGCCGGCTAGAATGGGCCTGGGCGTGGAGGAGAGAAGAGACGAGGAGGGGAGCTGGGCCACCGGTTGGCTGGGTGGAGTGAGGGAGGGCTGGGCTTTGGATAGGGTTTAGGCTTGGGTTAGGTTTAGGTTTCTATTTTTATTGTCTTTTGTTTGAATAGAGTTTTGAGTAGATTTGAAAAGGCTTTGAATTTGGGGATTGATTTCAAGGAATTTTTGTGTACCACCAAATGACTCGTCAAACGAACACTGAAGCATACAAGTTGTCGTTGGAGGTTTTCAAAATATTTTCAAAGGCATTTGAATCCCATTAGGGTTAATTCAATCTATTTTTTTATAATTCAAAAGGTTCAAATTTGTAGTGGTTTTTGGCACTTAGCAAAACAAAGGGTGTTATAGTATCCAAAGCTTTTGGGTGTTTGTGTTGGTGGCGCCGTGCAGCATGGGGTCTGCAAAAAGCCCAGGGATAGCAAATTAGGTCTTGCTGGTAAGCTGAGGATCATAACCATATCAAGAACACAACTCTAGCAGTGGTAATCTACTGCTAGCGAGTTGTATGCATGCATCTCTAAATCCGTTCACTCTCTTGTGGCGTGGTATTCACAAAATGAATCCAAACAACAACACAGCACATATAACAATGGAAATAGAGGTTCCATTTTACTGCATAGTACCAACTGATCATGATTACATAGTAACACAATAGGTCGACATCACTAATCAATTTTCACCTTCGTTTTCTCAATCTCACCATAATTTTAGCATCAAGTGCCTCAATTTTTGACATCAACTTTGCATGCTGAAACCTTGTTAGTATAAAGCTCCTTGGATTGAATTCTTCTCATGATTCAGGGAAGAATGCTTGGCATAAAGTTTGTCATAGGATGCTCATAGCTATGATATTGAAACACTGAGCTCCTCCAACTCAACTCTTAGCTTATCAGCTTAAGCATCCTTGTCACATCCTACTTCCCCACCTTCTTACTTTTGAACTCCTCTAATTCCTTCATTAATTTTGCCTTCTCAGCATCATATGCCTTTGTAGCTGCCTCATTTGCCTCTTCCAACACCCGTGCCTCCTTCCTTTTGTCCTCCAATTGCCTTCGGACTCCACCCCCTCCAATTTCAATTTGAGTTTAACCTTTTCCTCCCTACACTCCTCCAATTCCCTTTGGAGTTTATCCTTTGTCTCAGTACACTCCTCCAATTCCAGCCTATTCTTTATTACGATTTCCAATTGGAGTTTAATCTTTAATTCGAGTTCCAAAATGAGTTTAACCTTTAATTCGAGTTCGACTTTGAGTTTAGGCTTTGCCATCCAACACTCATTCAGTTGACTTTGGAGTTCACTAATTATCACCCTGCACTCAGCCAGTTGCCTTCGGAGATCAGCCTTCACCTCGAGGTCGCGGCGGATCAATATACCTGACGTTCATTAATTTTAGTGGGGGATTAGAGGGGAGAGATGCGAATACGACCACACTGCGCAGGAATTGGACATTGAAAAAAATGATCTCTTTTTCCTCACCTTGACGTTCTTTTTCCTTACGTTCTTCTTCCTTACGTTCTTCTTCCTCAACAAGATGCTTGAACAACAGACTGCCTAGAAACAATCCTCCAACAACCGCACCTCTAACTAGTAGACCCGCTGGATTCGCAATAGCCAATGCTGCAAGCCATGGCACCGCTGCTGGAATCGCCGCCATGTTCTGGAGACTTGTAGAGGTCGGCGGCTTGCGGCCGTCGTTGCTCTCCTGGCGTTGCTGTTGTCACGCACTCGCCGGAGTTGGAAGACGCTTCCGCTGTCGAAGCTATACTTGGGAGGTCAATATAAGGGGGGAGGGAGGGAGAGAGAGAGAGAGGAAAGGAATGTGTACGAGGAAGCGGGAAGAAGCAGAGGAGAGAAGGGATGGAGTGTCGGTGCTGAAGAGGGAAGAAGCAGAGGGGAGGAAAAGGATGCAGTGTGAGCGAGGAAGAAGGACGACGGATGCTGTAGCGCTGAGAGGGGCAAACATGCATCTGCCGATGCCGAACGTGAGCAGCAGAAATATGATCAGCACACGTACGTCAGCCGTTCTGATGCAAATGAGTCCCAAACGTTTATGCAGATAAATTGACAGCATTTGGCCCACGGGAAGGGACTCAAATAAATTGTGCAACCTGCTGTCAATGATACTATACTGACAGACAAGCATACACGACATGAGCAGCAATATTCTGAATCTCCGAATTTGTCTGCAGGGAAGCGGACTTAAAATTACAACCCAAACAATTCCCTCAGCCGGCAGCATGAGCCATTCAGCCAAACATGCAAATATGTTCTGTCAAGTTCCTGATGTGCAGGGTATGCATCCACCACGCCCATGCCAGTTAGTGAGATTATTTCAGGCCATGTAGCTCGCCTGCAACTGGCAGTCATAAGGGATAAATCACAGAATCAATGCCTTGGCTTTTGGTAACTTGTACGGTTCATTTTCCAGACCACAAGTTAATTCACATGAATATTTCGTAAGGCCCTGTACACTCATGCCATGGGCCTCTCAAAGTGGCGCAAATGCATTATGTGTACTGTAGTATCTCAAATCATTTCATATGCAAGCCGGCAATGGCATTAATTCGATGCAAAGGTGTCTGATCAAGACATTGAGGCCTGGGTTGTGCAAACCACACATCAGTGATAAGCGCGCAGACCTAGGGATGAAAACGGGCCGCTGAGGCGTCGCGTGGTTTCTAGAGCTAGAGACAGATGGGTACAAGCGGCTGGCCTAGCTGTGCCCCTACAGAGTGACAGTTTTTTTTACCGTTATTGTTGCGATTAGGATGACTCTTGAACCGAAAGAAAAGGTGCTTTGTTGACTCTGCTACTTGTTGTTCAGAATAGTGGAGATGCCGGATTTCATGTGTAGAATTAGAACGCAGTTGGCAAGTCTGCAGTTGTGTATTGTACTGCACTCAAGGTACTAAATAGCGTATAGCGGGTTGGTAGCGGATTGGTATCGAGGTAGCGGATTGCGGATAGCGGGTGATATTACGGACGATAAGTTCCAATAACGGCACCCCGATAGTCCTATATAATTTTAAGTACATATATCATGAATAATGAGTATAAATAATTTTAAGTGCATATATCATGAATAATTTTAAGTTTCACAACCGATGCGTGAGTATTTGAATTTGAGGTGTGAGTCATAGTGGGGTGGACTAATTAGGGATATTTGCTTACATGCTATTGCGGCCTGCTACGTGCAATTGCGGCCGCAATATCGGCCTGCTATTCAAAATTGCGGCCGCAAAGTTCCAAGATGCAAAGTTCAGAGCGCTACCTCATAGCGGTAGCGGCAATGGACCGCTACCGCTATTGCGGGTGTAATTGCGGCCGCTACCACCGCTATTTATTACCTTGACTGCACTGCATTCATGCCAATAGCTGCTGCTACCGCTACATGAGTAAGCACATTGCCAATTGCCAGTTTTCAGTCAGGTGAACAATTCCAAGCTACTGTATTTCGTAAGAAACCGATCGTTTTACTTGCCAATGCCATTGCCAATTTTCAGTCGGATGAACAAGCATATGTCTGATCCATCATATCCTCCGAGTGAGTGCAGTGACTGGATCGTATGGCAGGCCAGGTGAGAATGAAACGGAATGTGATCCTGGCGGAAGTCATCTGCAGCGGCGCTTGGATTCTTCATCGGCATTTCCTTTTCTGTAAGATGGCACCAGAGGTAACACTAGTAGTAACAATTAGGCATATCGGCATTTCATTGCTAATTAAAATCCCATCATCTTTAACTCTTTCTGAACATTTGCATGGCCCTGCAGGTCAAGGCAGTGCAGTTGCAGTGTGGCACATTCCCCCGCAGCAATGGCGACGCCGACGCCAACTCCACCTCCATGGGCAGCAACATGGTAGGCAGATTCTGGGGGCCGCTCAGAACTGCAGAGGTGAGAGTTCTTCTTCCCTGCAGATGAATGCCACTCCAGAACCAGAGGTACGTACAGTTCTGAACTTCTGAATGATCCGGTTGCACCTGAACACTGGAACTGGAATGTTTTATTCAGTTCACAGTTACATTGGAATCGTCCCCAGGATTTTCAATTTCGATTTTTTTTAAAAAAATCGGCCACCCCAGAAATTACCGAAATTCGCGAAATTTGGCAACTGGTTTCTTGTGTGTTATACAACATTTTCACCTCCTTTTAATGAAATACGTGGCATGACACAATCATGAAAAGTAACTCCTTAAGAGAATGACAATGCTGGATGCTTGGTTTGAAGAGAAAAAAAAAACAGTAAGCAAGCACCATTGGTGTTGGTACAATCCTGCAAGGCATAAGGTACATTGCATACAGCTATGAGCTATCGGCTGCTCCACATTTATAGTGCTTTAACATTTATTCAGACATGAATATCACAGGGTGATACAAATTACCAAATGAAGTTTTATAGTGCTTCAAATTTGTCTACTTCATATACAGCTTCAGAAGTCAAATCATTTGAAGAAACAAAGTTTAATCTAATCAGAATGCCAACACAAATGGAAACCTATGGTCACTTTGTTTGTCCTCCGTGTTGCAGTCTATTCATCATCCTTCGAACAGCTCTTGCAGCATCTCTTCCAGCTCCTGGGGAGTGAATTTTGGGTTGGTAACTTTGCTATCCTCTATGTATCTTGTATAGTCTGGAATTATTTTTTCGATGACAGCTTTGCGCAGCCTTTTCCTAAGCTCAGGATCTGGGACCTTCCACAGCTTTTGGGTAGTGTAGGTCTTCTGAAATTCAGACTCGAACTTGGACAGTGGGGAGTGGTTTCGCCCCAGGCACAGTGGTGTAGGATTGGACAAGCATGACAACATCGGTGCCCAAGATACCTCTCTATATAACTCTCTATGTACTGCTCAACTTTGCGAGTGACAGCTGCCACATTGACTTTGATATAAGAGTATTTGAGCTTATCCCATATGAAGTTTGAGTTGTTGAGTAGGAATAAGAACCTGAGGCTTTTATCTAGGAATAATTGTGACTTGGTGATGAGCTTTTCTTCAAGACAAGACACCAACTCCGAGACGAGGCTGTTGAAAGGTGGTGCCTCTCCATGTCCAGTCTGAGGCACATACTTACCAAGGCTAGCTGCTTGGGATACTAATGGATCAAGTGGCCAACAATCGTACAGAAGAAACTTGATGTGATTCATTACTGAGCAAGTGGCCTCGTGAATGTCCGATGATCCTTTGTGGAGTTTGAGTAGCTAATAACGAGTTCTCCATTGACTTGAGGACACGAGTCCTAATCTCCAATGCGCTCCATATGCCCTCAGACGCCTTGCCCTGCTTTGCTGACAAGAGGCTTACCATTTCCTTCTCTATCCTTTCAACCTCTGCAGGGGTCGACGAATGGAACTGCAATCTGATCCCCGATAACGCCTTGGGCAGAGCACTATGTATATGGAGACAGGAAACGACAGAGTCTAAGATGTACGGTGGACCACGTATAGAAAGAGATTTACTAAACATGACATCATCAACAAAAACAAGCATTTTTTTAGAAAAGGCCAAAAAAAAAAACCAGTGCGAACTGTACCGGATCCAGACTAGTAGTAGCTTGTTTCCCGCCCTCAGGAGGAAGAGGAAGCTCTACCTCTTCCTCGCTAATACAAGGCATGCCCACAGAGCCACCATGACCATGGTCGGGAAAGAAAGACTCGGTGAAACGAATGGTTTCCATGATTTGTGTGAGAGCTCGGATCCAGCTACATGTCTCACCTACCGTAGGGTGCCCGAGTAGGCGAGTACCAACGTAGATGCAGCAACATCGAGTTGGAGAATCCAGCTCCGAGAACCACCTCTCCAGGGCACCTAACATACATGCTGCGATTCACTGACCCTGCACGGAAGAATTCTTGGACCAGGATTTCGATGTGTTTCATCCTCTTCTCCTTCAACGTTTCCCCGGTTTCTTTGCGGGGCTTCTTGGTTAGTTGAACAAACTCGGCATCGTTTTTGTCGGCTTCAATAATCCAGGATGTGCCCACCCTGAGCTCCGACTCCGTCCACCATAAAAATTTCACCACAATTGAACAAAGAAGCTGCAGTTATGAATTATTCTAATTAATTTCAGAAAAGCATAAATTTAAAGTTACAACAAAAACATTGTACTAAAACATACCATATTATATGTTCACTGTGTATATCTATTCACGTGGAATCCAACAAATTTAGATTTTTCATTTTATAATTTTTCTGTGATTTACTATGATTTTTTAAATATTCAGCGGAAATAAATAAAAAGGAAAAAGATAAAATCACTGTCACTATAGCAAAACCACCATCCAAAACCGCTTGGGGGAGGGTTATTTAACTGGTTTTGGAAAGTTCAGGAGGTAGAAAATCCGGTTTTATAGTTTCGGGTTGAAGTAGTCCACCCTGAATAGTTTGGGAGATTATGTAGACTTTTTTCCATATAAAAGAAATGTCTTGCGTTCATCATGGTTTGAATTGAATACACACGTAAGCACGTCCTTAGGAGCCGATGACTGAAAATCTACCATAAAAACCTAAGTTGGTTAGATTGTGGTGGAGATATCATCTTTTGAAGTGCAAAACTTTCAGACCCACCTTCAATTTCAAAATCTTAGCAAAACATACTAACTTTTTTTTTGAAAACCAAAAAACATACCAACTTTCATACATATAGTTGAAAAGGATACCTGCATCTCAGCAAAAACATATGGAAAATTAACTTTCAATCTGATCATACAACTTTTCAGGTGCTGCACATTCAGCATGGTATCGAAGTGACAACATAATATATATGTTTGTATGTCAAATTGTAATGTGCGGACATGTTTGCTGTAAAAAAAAGCAAAGGGAAAGCACATGTTTTTTGATTAAAATGACCGTTGATGCATGGTGTTATACTCGCCATTATTTTTTATTTTTGCAAATGTGTAAACCTTGTATATTTCAAGATAGCATATTCTATTTATTGGTAGGAATTACTAGCCTCACGTTACTTATGGACCATGTTGAATACTTGAATCGGCTTGTATTTTGGACCAAAAGTGAGTATTTCACTGAGAAAATTCCGCCGGTCATCTTAAATTTGTATGCTTTTTGTATCAAAAAACCATGCATACCGTAATCTACATGGACCCCTATATACACCGTCCAAATCAGACGTTAAGACGATCATCTTCAGCAGGTCCTTCGTTCAAACACGACGGCTCTGGTCTCCCATACCATCATCCCACTGGCTCCCCCTCACCCTCCCGCGTCATTATAATAAATTAAATTACATAGACAGCACCTTTAGCTTTGACTAAGATAACACAGGAATAAAGGTAATTACTGCGATAATTACCTTCGAGTCTAAAGGCCTCTTGGATTCTTAAAACGCAGGGATAAAGAAAACGTACGTAGAATTGAAGTTGCACGAAATAAAAAAGAAAGCTTTCGTGAGATCCAATCCAACCTCAGCTAGTAATCTGAAGAAAATTCACAGGTGTGTTTAATGTTTTGTTATGGATAAGCTAGGGTGGTAGCCACATGTAGCTTTAGCTTCTCTAAGAAGCACTTGACCTTTGAGCCACATCCATCCAATGAGTTTATGGTTGGTATATATCTACACAAGGCAAAATTATGACCAATATTGTCTTTGAAGATATGAAATTTCAAAGAAAAAGGAATTAAATATTTTTGAAAGTATTTTTCATAGGTGAACATAATTAACATGTACTCCCTCCATGTTGGTAAAAGAAGTCGTTTTAGACAACGACACGGTCTCCAAAGCATAACTTTGACTTCATTTTTCTATAAAAATATTTATTCAAAAGTGATATATGTATACTTTTATGAAAGTATATTTCAAGACAAATCTATTTATATTGTTTTCACATTTCCAAACTCAACAACTTAAAAGTTATTCATGATTTATATTCCCAATGTTTGACTCAAACCTTGTCCAAAACGACTTCTTTTACCAACGTGGAGGGAGTATATATTTTACACCGTGAATCTATATATAATATATATGGCTTGTTATGCACTGATGTATGTGCCAACAAGACCAATCTCAATGTCGAGTTTAATTTATGACACAATTACCAACACTGCCACGTCATCTTTTGTGTTTGTAACTGTAACAACGGGTTTCATTTAGATAAAACTCTACTAAAGTTTCTATCTCTCTCTTCGTAATTAATTTGTTAACTCATCAAATTTGCTAATGTGTCACAACATTAAATAAGAATAAAACACCTTTGAAATACCCATTGAGACTGATTTAATGGTTAAAGTTAACAAAGCTTGACCGACAAAAAAAAACTAAAAACCGTGTCTTGAATCTGGACCAAATTAAGGTGGTATTATCGTGCGTGTCATCATCATGGCACCGTAGAGCCATATAAATGACTTGTATTATTGAGTGAAGACCAACTCTTGCTTGGAATCGTGAAAACGTTCTCTCTCTGTCCTTTGAGGCTTTGAATTACCCTACAGCTGGCTACAAAATAACTTATTCTGTAGCCACTTTGAGTTACGATAATTGCTATGCTAATTTACGAGATTATAGTAACTCCTTACTATGTGATTTACTATAACATTATGGTAAATATCCCCATGTGTTATAGTAATTCAACTATCGTAAATATATACTGACATTGTCGTAAATTAGTATATAAAATTATCGTAAATAGAGGTGGCTACAAAATAACTTATTTTGTAGGAGTATACTCTCCCTCTATATATATATATATATATATATATATAGCTATTACCCTACGGCTGGCTACAAAATAACTTATTCTGTAGCCACTTTGAGTTACGATAATTGCTATGCTAATTTACGAGATTATAGTAACTCCTTACTATGTGATTTACTATAACATTATGGTAAATATCCCCATGTATTATAGTAATTCAACTATCGTAAATATATACTGACATTGTCGTAAATTAGTATATAAAATTATCGTAAATAGAGGTGGCTACAAAATAACTTATTTTATAGCTAGCTATAGAATATACTCTCCCTATATATATATATATATATATATATATATATATATATATATATATATATATATATATATATATATATATATATATATATATATATATATATATATATATATATATATATATATATATATATATATATATATATATACCTCTGCCACCATCTATCAAATCAACATCGTGCATGAATTGAAGCAAGTAGGATGACGTGGTGTTGCTCAACTTGCTAGTTGTTTTCGAGTAGCGTGTTGGGATCGGAGGAAGGTGGGGATGAAAACAAAGGAAGTTGTTGAAAGATTAAGGCTTTGGATACAGTGTATTCTTGTAGTTCTAGAAAAATATCATTGTTTTGTGAAATATTTTGGTTTTAGAGTGCCATGAAGTGTTTGGGTGCAATAAACTTTATAGTTTTAAATACCATGATATTCTTAAAACTGTAGTCTTTTTAGAGTTTTAAAAACTCTACTTTAGACCTCTTTTTTTTTCTGAACCACGGTTTTACAATCAATGGTTCTAAAACTACAGTTTTTTTGATACTATAGTTTCTTAATACTACACCGTCCAAACAAGGCCTAAATTGGATGGACAGGGAGGGAGGGAGATTAGATTACATACATACTCCTTCTGTCCTTGAAAGAATGTTGTTTTTGTTTCCCGAGAAGTCAAACACTTTTAATTTTGACCAAATACGGTAGCGCTATTCTACACCTTAAGGGTAGAATAACTATTCTACACCAAGACACAAAATACTAAATAATATTGGCCATGAATACTGAGTAATACTGACAAGCGTTCAGTCAGTAGCACGCGTTAGTACCACGAAATAATGAATACAAAATACTGAATAATAATGACACGTGAGGCAAGTACTGAATAGTACTGAATTTTATTCAGTATAACACCCAGTAGCTAAAAACTGACCACAAAAATACTGAATAATATTGAACAGTGTTTAGCGTGTCAGTATCACGAAATACTGAGTAATACTGACTTGCGAGTACTGAATAGTACTGAATTTTGTTTAGTATAACAGTTTGGTGTAGAATAGTTATTCTACACTTAGGGTGTAGAATAGCACTTGTATGACCAAATATTAATATTTGTGGTGTATAATTAATTTTTATTAGATAAATCATTAAATAATACTCTTTTAAGGACTGAGAGAGTAGTCGTTAATGAAACAAGGAAGGATGTATGGACTTGATTTATTTTATTTATTTATTTTTTGAATGTCACCGGTAGGGATTATTCCCCACCTGAATATATATATTAATGAAGCCCCAAAGCTGCTCGTTTGATGATTACAAATGTGGATGAGGATTTACAACAGAGAAGATTACAGTGGGGTTTGCATTGCTGATTCAAAAACAGCACATCGTATAGTTGATACTAGATAGCTAGTCGGTTCCAGTCAGCGAGTCAGATCAGACCGAGACCTACAGAAACAAGAAGAGCACGTACGTTCTCTTGTTTCTTTCTAAAGTACCTCCAGCCCAAGGAAAAAAAAAAGATTCGCAGAGCCTTGTCTCCTGCAACTGCAACCTTCTGTCACCTGTGCGCGTTCACCTGCGCGCCATTTTGCAATGCAAATGCAGATGCTCCCAACTTTATTTATTCCCGCTGTACTCTCTTTAATGTAGGCAGCTTATCTTATGGTGCTATCTAGGTTCTTGAACTTGTCGTGGGATGTCACCTATTCCTAACTTCCGCTTACAGATGGAGTCCAACTTCGACCCTATCGCTTCCACTATTAAAGCAGACATCAGAACATTCGAGGTAAATGATGAAGAGGCAGATGGGATAGAGATGATTACAACGATATGGTGAGGGACATGTATGGGGGAGCACGAAGATGGAGCGCCGAATACTAAAATGTATGGGACCTTGTGACAAATTTGGCCACCAGGAAATAACATTTTCAGAAGACATGTATGATAAACCATAACAACCAGAGGCGAACCTAAACTTAGAGAATGTGTATTGAAATCTTGAAATGATAAAAAAAAACTCAATTGCTTTAACCCTTTTTTGGCATGTATATATATAGTTGATTACTATATCCTTGAATACCATTTATTAGCAAATATATGGTATCCAATGAATATCCTCAGATACCACCGCCCCCCACCCCCAAACACATGCACATCATTTTGAGAGTTCATTCATGGACCTAGGTAGATGAAATGAAATTCTAAAACAATTCCGGAGGCCACGGTGTGTTTTACTCAAGATAGGTTGCCTGTATGTGGGTAGGCCATACTCCCTGAATGCAGCAACGCATCATTATTGGGTTGCTCGTATGCTGGGCTAAACCAGGCTCGGCTGATGCAAAAGCAACCACTACCAGCGAGCTTGGCTCTCGAGAAACGAGAATAAAATCCATTTCTTCAGAGCCAGGCTCGTGGGATGCAAGATATTAGCATGATGTTAATGATGGTATTAATATATGATTAGCATAATTTAAAGGCATATTAATATATTTCAAAGTAAATTAAGTTGTAATATGGTAAAAATAAGTGATATGCAACCGATTCAAGCATAATAAATATTATCGTGGTACTTTTTTTCATTTCAATTCAATGTAACATATATATCCCAATACATTACAAGCAACCAAATGAGCGCTCTGCTCAGTTTGGCCTCCTGGATTCAATGGACCAAACAAAGGCAACTTGCATCCCTGCAGCCTAGTTCTTCCTAGATTCGAGCCATGCTCTTCTTCTCTCTCTTTTTTTGTTTTTGGTGACTTCTCGAGCCATGCTCTTCAGGCCAGGCAAGCAAACACAGGAACAGTAAGAGCCTAACCGAAGCCCCATGTATACGAGTTCAAAAACCGAAAGCGGCCCTAGTTCGTAGGAAGTTTCTCAACGAACTCGCGTGGAATTCCATTCAAAACACGCGACCATCGAGTCCAATCCCGACTCCTATCTAGTCGGTCGGTCCTACCTACCGTGGACCAACCGCGTGCCGCATATATATGCCACGCAAATACATACAGCTGATGACAAGAGAAGCCAGCAGCACGCGGCGCTGACTCAGCCCAGCCCGTGCGCGTTTTCTTCATCATGGGCCAGTCGCCAGCCATGCAGCCGCCGCCGCCGCCCTCGCCCTCGCCGCGCCGCCGCGCCACCACCAGGGCCTTACTGCGCCTGCTCTTCCTCGTCGCCCTCTCCCTCGCCGCGCTGCTCGCCTTCGTCACCTCCACCCCGTCCTCCGCCTCCTCGCCCGCGCGCCGCGCCCTGCAGCTCGTGCCGCCGCGCCGCCACCGCCAGCCGCTAACCACCGCCCTCCTCGCCGTCTGGAGGGACGAGGACGACGAGGCCAGGCTCACCTCTCCCGTCGCCCCACGAGCGGTGGGCCAGGACCAGCACGGCTCGGACTCGTCGGACTCGGACCTCGACGCCGTGCTGCTCCCGGACTGGGAGGTCCTCGTCCTGCTCCGCACCAACGACGACGACAGCTTACCCTCCGGCAACGCCACGTGCGCGTTCCCAGGCGGGGCCAGGTCCCCGGCGCGACCGCTCGGGAGGATGCCCGCGTCCGGCCGCCGAGCCTACACGTGCGCCATGCCCAGGCCGGAGCGCCGCCACAGCAGGCCCTTCCGCGCGCCACGCCTCGTCGTCGTCGACACGCTGTCGTCCTCGGCGGCGGGTGACATGGACGCCGAGCCAGCGGCTGCGGCAGCACGGTCGTCGACGCCGGAGATGATGCGGTGGAGCGGCCGCCTCGTGTACGACGCCGCCGCGCTCGCCGGCGGCGGCGACGGCGTCCTCGTCTTCGCCAAGGGAGTCAACCCGCGCCAGGGAGTCAACCGCGACGCCGCGGATGTCCGGTGCATCTACTACCGCCGCAGCGCTGCCACTGGAAACGGAGACAGAGACGTCGTCGCCTCGTTCCCGGCCGCCACCTCTGCGCAGCATGTCTTCCGGTGCCCGCCGCCCCCGCCGAGCACTGCCACGACCGCGTCGCCAGCCGAGGCGCAGCAGCTCCGCATCACGCTCGCCGTGGCTGGTGAGGACCCCATCCCCTCGGTGGCGACCTACAACCCTCCTCCTCCACAAGACGCCGAAACAGCCCAGACGGCGACGAAGAAGAAGCTCGTCTGCGCTTGCACCATGGTCCGCGACGTGGCCAAGTTCCTCCGGGAGTGGGTGGTCTACCACGCGGCGGTGGGCGTAGACCGCTTCTATCTCTATGACAACGGGAGCGGGGACGACCTTGACGGCCAGGTGCGCCAGCTCAGCGCGGAGGGCTTCCACATATCCACACACGCGTGGCCTTGGCCCAAGACGCAGGAGGCCGGCTTCTCCTACGCGGCCGTGGCACACCGAGATTCGTGCGAGTGGATGGCGTTTGTCGACGTCGACGAGTTCATCTTCTCCTTGGACTGGGCTGGGTCAGGCAAGCCAACCAAATCCATGCTCCGGTCCGTCGTCACTGCCGTCGAGCAGGACGTCGGCCAGGTCACGCTAGGGTGCAAGGATTTCGGTCCCTCGGGGCGAACCAAGCACCCCAAGGAGGGAGTCACCCAAGGGTACATGTGTCGGAGGCGGGCCGAGGAGCGTCACAAGTCGCTCGTCAAGCTCGACTCTGTGGCCCCGTCGCTGATGAACTCTGTCCACCATTTCAAGCTTCGGCCCGAGTTCAAGTGGGAGCGATCAAGGGATGCGAGGGTGAACCACTACAAATACCAGGCTTGGGACGAGTTCAAGGTGAAGTTTCGCCGCCGTGTGTCCACCTACGTGGCGGACTGGACCGACCGGGTCAACCATGGGTCCAAGGACCGCACGCCCGGCCTAGGGTTCGAGGCGGTCGAACCGGTCGGGTGGTCACACAGGTTCTGCGAGGTGGAGGACACCCAGCTCCGGGATGTGACGCGGAGGTGGTTTGGTGTTGGATTCACCAACAAGCTTGCTTACCGGCCAGTTGGAGGGACAACTCACAGCAGCTCATAGTATTAGTTTTGGTATATACTCTTATTCATTGGACACGGAAAGAAACATACAGGTATATACAGAATAGATTAGGGAGAATTCATTTTGATTCTTTCAACAGACAGGGTTCGTTAATCATTTTTTATATGATTTAACAAAGGTGTACAAAGATGGTTAGGAGGAGGCGTAACTTCCATGTGATTGTTTATGCCTTTCTTGTTGCAGCGGATTGGCACTGGCAAGAAATGTGTACAAAAAGCTAACTGAGTCGTCGCTTACAATTCTTTGTTTGTATTCTAATTCTAATATAATATATAATCATACATGCATCATACAGTATGCTTCCATGTGATTGGCAGGTGGATGAGCATCATGTGATGTTGGCATCAGCATATATGCTAACGTGTATGTGATGAAAACTTGTCCTCGTCTTGAGAAAAAAAACTAGATAGTTTTAATCAAGCAAAGTTACATTCTGCAACTTCAAAGGCCCCCAGATGTACCTTTCTATTCCAACTTCACAGGGCCCGCCGCAAGGGAACACACATTCTTCAGTCAAAGGATCAGAGTCTTTTCCTGTGTACCATTATACAAGTTTAAAATTCTATATGTGCCACTAAAAAATTTGAGTGGTCACGGGTGTCATTGGTCCAAACTTTTCTTTTTTTGCCCACGACGTCCTCCCAACCCTATCCTCTCCACGTCCTGCTCTGACTGTCCAGCGCCACCTCGCCACCTCCCGCTGCTTGGGGCCGAGCTCGCCTAAGTTAAAATAACTTACAATTTAGAATTTAGAACAGAGGGAGTACTAAATAAGGGAATATATTTGGTAAGAATTCGCACACATAACATGAACTAGTGGAAAATCCTCCGTTTTCCATACAGAAGAAAAGAAGGAATATAAATGGATGGGTTGTCCGAAAAAATTAACATTATCTCGAATGCAATTGAAAGGAGGGGGTCGGTAGGCCATTCTTGTTGCGACTTGATAAGGTGGTGGCCAACATGACAAAGGCAATGCTGCAGTCTCCAAAGCATGGGCAGTCTCAAGTACAAAATATAACAGATCAGTAATTAGCAAAATATTTCATATTATATAACTCCAAAGCACAGCAGCGTACACATCTGTCAAAACTGCAGCTTATGATGCATTCTTTCTGATAAAGGCAATTAAAAAAACATCTAACTTAAAGGACATCAACAATATGAAGATCATACCAAATGAAATTATGGGATCACTTTCGAGCTGCTGTAATAGTTCACCCAAACCTACCGAGAAAAGAACTGAAGTACTGCCAGAATCGTACTAATTTACACCAAAATTTTCCACCTTGATTATATTTCAGATAACTTCATACTCAGATTCCAAATTTCTGACTGGAAATCATTTCTCTACTTACGGACAACACACATCGCAGGATTAAATGGATTATATGTGTATACACTTATACTAATTAAAAATGCAAGGAACGCTCCTAATCTAAACAATCTAATTCTCCTCAATTAGCTGGACACAGAACCATCAGACTGTAGATATTTCATCAAACAAAAAAAGTCATGTAGACCTAGGCAAGGCATCTGCTTGGTTGCGGGCTAGCTTGGAGGCGTCCAACTCATCTAGCTGTGCAAGAACGCCAGCCGTCAGCGTGTATACCACCCCGGCCACTCGGTGGACGCCACCACCTAGGTCGGGGACAGAGTGGGTGCCGCCGGGTCGGGGAGACGGGGACGGAGCGTGCAGCGCCAGGTCGGGGACGGAGAGCCTCGCTGCTGAGTCGGAGCGGTCGTGCTCGGCCTGTCCACGGGGGTGCGCTGGGAGGAGGACCGCCATCGGGTAGCAGGGGTGCGCTCGGAGGAGGACCGCCGCCGCCACCTTCTTCTTTATTACGGGCAAGAGAGATGGAAGACGAGAGCCAACGGTGAGAGGTAGAGATTTTTAATATTGTACCGGGAGTGAAAATAAGATGGGCCGTGTGAGCGCCAGTTTGGCCACTGAAGGCGCCAAGCACTGAAAGTTTGGATTTATTTGCATGTATTTTGCCGCCGAGTCCTAAAAAGAGCTACAAGTGGCTTTTTTCTCTCTCAGCTCATATGATATTTCTATGTATTATTAAAAACAAAATAGTTAAGTGACTAAGATAACTAAATTATAAAGTGGGGAAATAATTTATTTTAAAACAACTAGGGATGTCAACTGGGCGGATTCTAAAATTAAAACCTGAATCCATCCCAAACATTAATTTGGGTGGAAATTTATCCCCGAAACCAAACCCATGATACCAGAAACCCAACGGATTCTTTGCAACCCGAAAAAATTACAACAAACCTAAAACACGACGGACCGTTGAGGCATCGAAGTGCAAGTAGAGGCTTGACGTCGATGGATGAAGGCAATGGAGAAGAGCAAGCAAGGCTAAGGTCGATGGACTATAAAGGCCATATGAAGCTATGAAGAGTACCATATCATTCACGTAGATCAAACCAATTGGTGATACGTGAAGATATCAGGTGGCTTGGTAGAGTGAAGTTGAAGGAGCTTCATGCTTGGGTAATGGTCTAGGTGGCGTGATTGATTGCACTTAAAATGACCACTGTTCATCATGTGGAAGATGATGGAGATGGGATTGGATAATATGAAATATGTCATTTAGGATAGAGTAAATTTCACTGGCGGTCCCTAAACTTGTCTGTGCTTCTCAGATGGGTCCTGGAACTTACAATTTGCATTTCTGGCACCGTAAACTCGCATTAGAGTTCCAATCAGGTCCAAACCCTGACTAATCCAGCTGATCTGCTAATGTGGAGCCTTTTTCCTCATGTGACGCGCCTGTGAGTAGCCCAGGCGGTTGGGATTTATGCCAAGAAGCCCCTGGCCTTTCCCCTCCCACGCACTTAAACCTTCTCCCAATACTGGGCGGGAGGCAAGAGGGCGATTTGGGCGGAGGGAGCGACGGTGACGAGGAAGGCAACCTAGGACGCGATTCTAGCAGCGGTCGGCGGAGAGCATCGCTGGCTGCAGAAGACGCGCTGCCGCAAGCTGCTCCACCTGCCTCCCGATGGCTCCTCATCGGTGCAAGGTCGGCGATCCCCCCACCAGAGTATTGTGAGTGTACTTCCTTCTTTCCTTTGCTCTTGTTCAAGGTTGACGTTTGCATTTGTGAGTAGTCAATTAGGCTTTGAGGATTTCATGGAACAGTGACACATGCTGGTACATTGGTACTTAGTTAGGGTTTAGGGTTTTCTCTGAATTTCTGTGCGAAATTGGGTATTTTGGTTGATTTGATCTTTTTGTAGGCAATGATGTTGTTGACATCGTTTTTTAGCACGTGTCAAGATGGTTAGGAGGGGCTAATCAGCAGAGGAAAGATTACTGTGTAGATTGATAGCCGATGAAAATGAGCTTGTAAAGAAGGCTGCTTATGAGTGGTGGTGGCATGTGGATTCAAATTGAAGTGTTGCCGATAAGGTTAGGGGTATTATTGCCGATGCCGATGAAAGAAGACTTAAAGGCTGTTGCCGATGAAACAGAGAGTGTGCCGATGAAAGAGACTTGAAGGCTGCTGCCGATGGAACAGGGGGTGTGCCGATGGAAAGGAGGTCGATGAGAATACCATCGTGATTGAGGCGGACTATGGAATAAGATAGGAGTTAATTTCCTTGTCTACGTTTATTAGAGTCTGAGTTGTATCAAAGTCATGTGTTTCCTTAGATTTGGATTTAGTGTCCTAGTCGTATTTGGTTACATTTCTGTAGATCAGGATATAAATATAGAGTGGAGGGCAATGTAATAACCAATCAATCAATATCAAAAACCAGCTCTTACTCTTATTTACATCTACTTTTCGGCGACTTCGTCAATTTGCATACTTTTTCCTTTTTACGAGTTCTCATCGATTCGGCGAGTTGCATTGCTCCAGTGCAATCTTCGACGATCCTCGAGTTCTGCGTGAGTACCTCTCGGCCGTGACTTCCGGGCGTATCACTGTTGTCAGGACCAAAGTGCTCGTATCTTCATCCTTGTCGATTAACAGGTCAAATCGACTGGCACGCTTTGGATATCGATTTCGGGTATTAGCCCTTTGTGTTTGCAGATCCACTTTTGCATCAACACATCTTTTGACACGTCCAGTGGGACAGATCTAATCAATATGCTCAATCCTGAGATCGATGCGGGGAACATCATCGCGGTAACAGAAGAAGATCTTAAGGAAGAACAGAAGCAGGCTATGGAAAAGGCAATAGAAGAATACAGACAGCTCTGCTTGAAGTCATTCAGCTTGAACAAGAGTGGACAGGTCATCCAAAAGCAAGACTTGCCATTGCCTCGGCAAGTTACCTTTGATTCTAATCCGGGTAAACTTCAAGAGATGGTTAATTCTGCAGTAAATCATGCTTTAATTAATCACTCCAATGTGCTGTCCAATACTGTTCATAATGCTGTGGTTCGAACTTTCAAAGAAGGGCAAGCGTCACCTCATTACGTTGGGCCTGCTTATCATCAACCAGAATCAGCATTTGTTATTACTCCATCGGCTCCCCCAGCCGTTGTGGGTACAGAGATTTCTTCCCCTCTAGTATCAGCAGGCTTATCTAACGTACAGTCTACACCGATGCGATCAGATTCAGCAATATCAGGACGAGTTTAGCTTAATACAGATCTATCGGCATCGGCTTTATCAGGTCCTGTGCCACAGAGTAATCAGACTCCTGCTAATTGGTGGAGATACGGTATGCCTCCAGAGCCATCTGCTTTTAACCCTGGATTACCTCAAGTGTTTGACACAGCAGAAAAAGCTCATATGCCATCGGCTGGTTCGCCGATAGTTCAAGTACCTCAATATACTACAGCAACTACTGTGCAACCAACTCTAGGAGGTTTCCAGGTGCCTTTGGGTCAAACATCTAATTCAAGTCCATCGGCAAATTTGTTACCGATGCAACAGAAGGCTCCTATTGTAAGTCAACCTGGAGTCCAGGTTATACCTCAAGTTGGTTGTAATTATCCAGCAATGCCAACAAATTACCAGCCATCGGCAAATTTTGTACCGATGAATGCTAATAATAATTGGTCAGGGCAGTTTCCCACTCAACATACAGTTCAGCCAAATCAGCAAGCTGCAGGTATTCATCAAGGTCACATGCATGCTGGTTTTCAGAATCAAGCATCGGCAGCTCAGCCGATGAATCCTTTCCAGCAGGTTAATGGACCATAAATAGTAGCAAATATGCCAATTGCTGGAGATCGTGGGCCACAAAGATATGCAGAAGGGTATCAGCAAGTACCTCCGGTGGAAATTCAGTCATATCGTCAACAAGATATTGATGCTTTTTAGGCCGATAAAATAGCAGAAATTATGAAGGATCAGTTTGGGATCAAGCCCAAGATCAATACCTATTCTTATCGGACTCCATATCCTCCGGCATACGATTTAATTCCTCTCTCAAATTGGTACAAGGCGCCAGATTTCACTATGTTCTCCGGGCAAGATGATACATCAACCATGGAGCATGTTAATCGCTTCATTATTCAATGTGGAGAGGCAGCTAGTAGAGATGAATTGAGAGTTCGTTTGTTTTCATCATCTCTATCTGGATCAGCGTTTACATGGTTTATTTCATTACCGCCAAATTCTATTATTACTTGGGCTGATCTGGAAAAGCAATTTCATAAATATTTCTTTGCTAGAGTTCATGAAAAGAAGCTTATCGATTTGGTAAAGTTGAAACAACGCAATGATGAATCGGTGGAAGGCTTTGTGCAAAGGCTACGAGATGTAAAAAATAAGTGTTATAGCCTGGTATTGGATGATCGGCAACTTGCCGATTTAGCCTTTCAAGGATTGTTGCCACACCTTAAGGATAGATATGCTTCTCAGGAGTTCGAAAGCCTAAGTCATTTAGTGCAAAGGATTTCTGATCAAGACACTAGGGTTTTTGAACCCAAAAGGAATTGGAACAAGAAGGTTTCGTTTGTCGGAGAGGTAGAAGATTCTGACTCGGATGAAGAACCAGTTATCGGTTTGGCTTAGTGGGTTAAGAATAAAAAGCCGATATCTTGTCCCTTTGGTAAAAAAGAGCCAGAGAAGTTTACTTTCGACATCACCAAAGCCGATAAGATATTTGATCTTTTGCTTCAAGAGGGCCAGATTAAGCTGTCACCTAATCATGTGATCCCATCGGCAGAAGAGTTGAAGAAAATGCTGTATTGCAAATGGCATAATGCAACTTCACACAGTACAAATGAGTGCAAAGTGTTTAGACAGTAGTTACAATTAGCTATTGAGTCTGGAAGAATAAAATTTGGTAATTCCAAGATTCAGAAGCCGATGAAAATTGATCAACATCCTTTTCCAGCAAACATGTTGGATGCTGAAGGAAAGACTAAGGTGTTGACATCGGAAGCTGCTGAGAAAAACGCATCAGTAGATCCCCAACATCGGATAACTACCGATGATGCAAAAGGCAAGGGACTACTAAGAGAAAGTGGCAGTTCTGGAAAGCCACCTCGATCTGGCATTGTGATTACCCATCAAAGGCAACAGGAAGGCTAGCGTCAGCGAAGGGACCGATATCAACAACAGCAAGAAGAAAGACGCCGAGAGGAGTGGAATCGGCATAAGGATCATTGGAGGTGTCCATTTTTTATTCATTGTTGGGAAGAAGGTATTAAGTTACCTACTGTTGAAAATTGCCCAGAGTGCAATGGTTATTATGGGGTTAATCGTCCAGAAAGAAGGTTTCAATCTGGTAATCAAGGTTTGTCTATCAATGAGCCGATCAGAGGTAAAGTATCAGTGCATGATCGGCTGGGGGGCAGACTCAGTGTACATGAAAGGCTTGGTAAACGCGTTGCATATTTTCCGAGAAACCAAGAGGAACTTGAAGAGATGGCAAATGCAAGAGTTCCTGATGAAGAAATATTTTATAGGGATCCTAATATACGTCATGTAGAGTCAACCAGGACCTATTATGAGCCAGTTTGGAAAACTAAACTTCCTCAATGGTGTCCAGAAGGTTTGACAAAGACACAGAAAAGGAGAATGCAGCGAGAGCATCAAGAGGACTTATACCAAGAAGAGAGTTCCTCCAATGAGAGATTTGGTAATCAGCAGTGGCAGATAAAGTACAAAAATAAAGGCCCATCGGCAGATGTCAATATGGTGTTTATGTTGCCGATGAAATTTTTGGCACTCTCTGATAATGAGGAAGAAGTTGTTTTCTCTGACCAAATAGCTCAATTAACGCTAGATCCAATGATGGCTATTTTTGAGAAGCCTGCCGATGATGAGAGACAACATCTCAAGGCTTTGTTTGTAAAAGGCAGAGTTGATGGGCAGCCTGTATCTAAGATACTTATTAATGGACGAGCTGCGATTAATATTATGCCTTATGTGATGTATCGGAAGCTTGGTAAGGGAGATCAAGACTTAACTAAAACCGATATGATGCTAAAGGATTTTGAAGGCAATGTGTCACCAGCTAAAGGGGCAGTGTGTGTTGAGTTGACCATCGGCAGTAAAACCTTACCGATGACTTTTTTTGTCATTAATGGCAAGGGTGCATACAATCTGCTTCTAGGAAGGGATTGGATTCATGCTAATTGTTGTATTCCTTCTACAATGCATCAGTGCCTTGTACAATGGATTGGAGATAAAATTGAAGTTGTTCCTGGTGATTCTTCTTATATCATCGCATCGGCAGAATCAGACACTTATGAACGAACCAAGTGCATATCAGGAGAAGCTTGGGAAAAAGAGTTCCTCAAGGTTGCCGATTATGAAATTCCACCGATCCAAGCAGTCGGTTCTGAAGAAGAATTTTAATGGATAGGTTTGCCGATGATGGAAAATTAGGTCAAGGGTTTACATCGGCTGATGATTTAGTAGAAGTAGATATTGGTGAAGGCGATAGGCCAAGGCCTACTTTTATTAGTGCTAAGTTAAGTTCCAAGTGTAAACAGCAATTAGTTGATTTATTAAAAGAATATAAAGATTGTTTTGCTTGGGATTATACTGAAATGCCTGGATTAGACCGATCGATAGTTGAACATCGGTTGCCTATTAAATCTGGATTTTAGCCACATCAGCAGCCGGCACGCCGATGCAATCCTAATATACTTCCTGATATTAAGGCCGAAATAACTAAATTGATTGAGGCAAAGTTTATTCGGTAATGTCGATATGCAGAGTGGATTTCTAATGTGGTTCCTGTTTACAAGAAAAATGGGAAACTTCGTGTTTGTATTGATTTTAGGAATCTCAATAAAGCCACACCGATGGATGGTTATCCAATGCCGATTGCTGATCTGTTGATTGATGCTGCAGCAGGACATCAAATTATCAGTTTCATGGATGGTAATGCGGGTTATAATCAAATATTCATGGCTGAAGAGGATATTCCCAAGACTGCTTTTAGGTGTCCAGGTCATATGAGATTATTTGAGTGGATAGTTATGACGTTTGGTTTGAAAAATGCTGGTGCTACTTATCAAAGAGCTATGAACTTTATTTTTCATGAATATATCGGCATATTAGTAGAGATCTACATTCATGACATAGTGATTAAGTCTGGAGATATCACAAAGCATCTAACCGATCTACGAAAGATATTGGAGTGCACAAGGAAGCATGGATTAAAGATGAATCCTAATAAATGTGCATTTGGTGTATCGGCAGGACAATTCTTGGGTTTTATGGTGCATCAGCGGGGCATTGAAATTAGTAGGAAGTCTATTGAGGCAATCAACAAGGTTGTTGCTCCTGCCAATAAAACTGAATTACAGTCCTTGATCGGTAAGATTAATTTCATCAGGAGATTCATATCTAATCTATCGGGTAAGATCAAGGCCTTCAGTCCATTACTAAAATTGAAAGCCGATCAGGAATTTAAATGGGGAGATGAGCAGCAATTAGCCCTGGATGAAATTAAGAGTTACTTAACAAATCCTCCAGTGCTAGTTCCACCTCAACACGGAAAACCTTTCAGATTGTATTTGTCAAATGATGATACTGTTATCGGTTCAGCTCTTATTCAAGAATTTGAAGGGAAAGAACGTGTTATCTATTATTTGAGCAGACGGTTAATAGATGCTGAAACCAGGTATTCGGCTATTGAGAAATTATGTCTGTGTCTATACTTTTCTTGTATTAAGTTGAGGCATTATTTACTATCGGCTGAGTGTACTGTCATATGCAAAGATGACGTGGTCAAGTATATGATGTCGATGCCGATATTAAGTGGTAGAATTGGCAAATGGATTTTAGCGTTATCAGAATTTGACCTATGTTATGAATCGGCTAAGGCAGTTAAAGGACAGGTTATGGCTGATTTTGTTACTCAACATTGCAATACAGTGGATTCTCTGGAGATTGCTCCTTGGACACTTTTCTTTGATGGGTCTACATGTGGTGAAGGAGCAGGCATCGATATTGTGTTAATTTCTCCTAAGGGGAAGAAGTATGAGTTCTCATTACCGATTGTTGCTACATCAACAAACAATCAAGCTGAGTACCAAGCCCTGATAAAAGGGTTAGAATTGCTTAAGGAAGTACGTGCCGATGCTGTTGAAGTCTTTGGTGACTCTATGCTAGTTATAAATCAGTTGGCTGGGATTTATGAATGCCGAAGTAAAATTTTAATTTCATATTATGAGAAGTGTTTGTAGTTGTTGAAAGGGTTTAGGAATTTTCATCTGGAACATGTTTCTCGACTGCATAATGAAGAGGCTAATCGATTGGCTCAGTATGCTTCAGGATATCAACCTATTCAAGAAGTGTTAACATCGGCAGTTGATACCGATGACTGGAGAAAGGAAATTATTGATTATTTAAAGAATCCATCTAAAAAGGTTGAAAGACGTATAAGGTTCCAAGCTACCAAGTATGTGCTCCTCGATGATGAATTATATTACCGTACCATAGATGGAGTTTTACTCAGGTGTGTTGGCGTCGATGAATCAAAAGGCCTGATGGGTGAGATTCATGAAGGAGTATGTGGGGCTCATCAGTCAGCTTTCAAGATGAAATGGATGATCAGAAGGAATGGATATTATTGGCCGACTATTCTCGAAGATTGTTTTAAATATTTTAAAGGATGTCAGGAATGTCAAAAATTTGGTAATATTCAAAGGGCACCCGCATCGGCTATGAACCCCATAATTAAGCCTTGGCCGTTCCGGGGTTGGGCTATTGATCTCATCGGTCAGATTTATCCACCATCGAGTAAAGGGCATAAATTTATTCTGGTTGCTACCGATTATTTCACAAAGTGGGTTGAAGCAATTTCTTTGAAAAAGGTGACATCGCCTAATATGATTGATTTTGTGAAAGAGCATATTGTCTACCGATTTGGTATTCCTCAAACCATCACTACCGATCAGGGTACCATGTTTACATCGGGTGAATTTGATGAGTTTGCTATAGGTATGGGGATTAAAGTTTTGAATTCTTCACCATATTATGCCCAGGCTAATGGTCAGGCTGAGGCTTCTAACAAAGGAATTATCAAGCTCATTAAGCGCAAAATTAAAGAATATCCTAAGAGGTGGCATACAATATTAAATGAAGCCTTATGGTCATATCGGATGGCGTGTCATGGTGCAACCAAGGTAACACCTTATCAGTTTGTGTATTGACACGACGCAGTATTACCTTGGGAGGTTAAAACTGGCTCTAGGCGAATACGCTCTCAAGATCAATTGACAGCCGATGACTATGATACCCTTATGAAAGATGAGTTGGAAGATGTAGTAGGTCATCGGTTAAAAGCTT
This sequence comes from Saccharum hybrid cultivar R570, assembly GCA_038087645.1. Taxonomy (NCBI): domain Eukaryota; kingdom Viridiplantae; phylum Streptophyta; class Magnoliopsida; order Poales; family Poaceae; genus Saccharum; species Saccharum hybrid cultivar. Next base: position 64,173,546 of record JAQSUU010000259.1, read on the forward strand.
TAGCTAGCATCAAGGAGAATAAGAAAAGGGTAGCCAGATGGTATGACAAGAAGGTGAAGGTAAAGGAGTTTGTCGATGGAGATTTGGTTTGGAAGTTGATTTTACCGATTGGGACTAAAAGTTCTAAGTTTGGCAAATGGTCACCTAATTGGGAAGGTCCATATCGGATAAATCAATCTGTTCCTGGTAATGTATATATTCTCGAAACCCTCGAAGGGGTTGTGTTTCCCAGAGCATTAAATGGAAAAATACTTAAAGAAATATTACCCTAGTATCTGGATAGATGCATAAAAGTATAGTTGCCGATAACAATCCTATCGGCTAGAGTTAAAACAAAGTATTAATGTCTTGTTGCCGATGCACTAGATGAGAATTATAGATTTAACAAAGTTTGGATGGCCGATATTGCACGCAGGTGAATTTCATCGGCTTCCTTTAATTCTTTAGCGTCTTCATCGGCAGCTCCCTCCACAGGCTTGAGTTTCTTTTTCAAGGCCAAGGCCTTGCGAGCTTGGGTGTCCCTTTCCTGCTGAAGGGTTTTGATGATGTCAGAAAGTTTGTCTTCTTCTTGCTTGGCATGGGTTAAGGCTGCTTCAACTTCTTCCAGTTCAGCTAGAAGAGCTGCTCTCTTTGCCGATAGATCCAGAATTTTCTGCTTAAGATCGGTACCGGAGGTTTGCAAGTTGCTGATGCTTTTGTGCTTCTCATCGGTAGTTTGTTTTAGCTACAGCATCTCTTCTTTGAGCTGGGTTTGAGCTACTCTGTCGGCGATTCGGTGAGCAGCCCGTTGATATTGAAGTTGTCGGCTCTCTAGATGGACTGCTGGGAAGATAGTTTCTTCAACATCGGCAGGAACTTAGCCACGGATTGTCTTGAAGATAGTCTTTGCAGGATCTGAATCATTTATCAATTGAGCAGTATCTTGTTGTAATAGATTCAGAAGGGCTTCCAGCTTGCCATAGATTTCTGCCGATATTGTTCCCAGTGCTAGGGAAGAACTCGCCTCTTCTCCATCATCATCGGAGACGTCGATAGCAAAAGAAAACAAGCTATCGGGAGAATCTTGTTCCTGTGAAGAAAAGAAAGTTAGAGATTCTAGCTAAGGATAGATATGGATATTATAAATCGAATAGGTCAATCGGTTTACCTGCTTCAAGGCAATTTCTTGGGCCTGGCTTGTGGGGGCAGCTTGAAGAGGGTCATGCAAAGGATCGGCAGAGGATGCCGATGGGATGTCTTCTACGACCTCATCAGTAGTTGGCCCTTGGGGTATGATAGCCGATGATATATTTTGTGCAGGAGGGTCAACTTGTTCGACTACATCGGTTGGCTGACTAATAGGTGTTGGAGCGGATGCAGGGGCTGGTGTAGATTTCTGTCGCTTTTGCTGAGCTTCGGCATCGGTTAAAGCTTTACGCTTTACTTGGGTCTCAGTGACAATTGGCTGGGGGGCATCGGCACTTGTTGATTGGAGAGCTTGAGTGCTTGGTATGCTTGCCGATGTACCCATTTGTTGCTGTAAAAATAAGTGTGAGATCGGATATTTAACAGATAAAATATAAAGATAAAAGAATACCTCTGAAGGTTGGTTGAAGGTAGTGGTGCTTGTTGTTGGGGGAGTTGCCGATGATGATCCAGCCGCAGCTCTTACACCCTGATAGTTATATATTAATATAGTTTGTATCGGCAGTAAACAAAAAATAAACAAGGTTATTACCTAAAAAGCCTTAATTAGGCTTGTAGCAGCAGTCATTGGAGTGGCCCTGGATGTTGCCAGTTTTGGTCTGGAGGTGATAGTTTTGGCACGGGTCCTCTGGAAGGTTAAGGCGGCTAAGGTGGGGGCGTTGTAGCCGATTATTGAAACTGGAGAGATAGGTTAGAGGTTGAAAGGTCTCCCACTCTTGCTTACTGATGGAACTGGATCATCGACCTGTTACGGAAAAGATTAGCTGCCGATATATATATAAAAAAGGGGGAGAAAGACAAAAGAAAGTTAAAAGGAACTTACTGCATCATCAGGAATGGCGTAGTCGGGATCGATCATGTGCCGATATGTGTGGACGGATGTTGAAAATAACTGTTCTTTCCACTCTTGCCACCATTGCTTATATGATTCTGTGATAAAAGACACTGGTGACCAGGCGGAGAGATCAACATTTGAAATATCGGCATCGGGAGCAAGTCTTACTACCCTACTCCACTCAGTTCCAGTGGTGATGGTTTCTCTGGGCTTGATCACATCGGCAAAGCATAGCTTGATTGGCAGTTGCCCAAAAGCTAGTTGACGAGATACTGCCGATGGATTGTAGAATTCATAAGTAGTATTGGAATTCTTCCCACTACCAAATGTGTTCACCGGGATTGCCCTAGGAGTAATGATGGCCATCATAAGCTCATTATCTTGGTTCAGATCACTATCGACAAAGTTGAAGAGAAGGGGGAACTTGTTATCCTCATCAATATAGGGTACCCAAGCCCTAAGATCACGAGGGAGACCATGGTAGAAATTTTGGAAAAACCTGCCGATTTGATCTTCATTAGCCTCTGTTCCAGGGAGGACAATTATAGCTTCGCCGAAGTTGAGAGGAGGGCGTGTTGCCAATTCCTCATCTCCAAGAACATAATCTTCGGCGATCTCTCGTGGGAATTCTTAGGCGAAGAAATCCCACTGTAGACGCTTATGCATATGAGCATTTAACCACATATTGATGAACCACCATGGGCCTCCTAAATTGCCGATGGGTTCACCAAGTAGAAGCTTCTGAGATACTTGGTGGAGGAGGTGGTAGTCGAGCTCAGAAGGTATCGGCCGAGCGGGAACCTGACACCGTTGGCCAAGAGTTCAGCTGCAGGAAGGAAGGCATTGGTTGGTCCTACCGATCGGCCACAGAAGATAAACTTCTCCAACCACATATTCAAGAATATGGCGTGTTCCCTTTGATTGACAGTACCGGTCTTTTGGTATTCCTGGATGTATCCTGTCCAGCCGCCGATGTTGCGTGTATTCACTCTATATTCAGCTTTTCTGCCATAGATGGAGCCTTCATCGACAGTTGAGATATCCAAGCCGGTGAGCATGTATACATCGGCAAGAGTAGGGGCGCATGGACCATGACCAAACATAAAGGTATTTGTGGTGTCTGACCAGAAGTGAGCGGCGGCTATCATCATAGATTCATTCTTTTGCATATCGGCAATGGATAGCCTAATACATTGGTCTATCTTCCACTCTGCCCAGTACACTTGCATCGATCTATTGACCCTCAAGTACCAATCTTTCCACCCTTTGGTGGGTTTGGGCCAAGATTGGAATGTATCCTTCCATAGATTCAAAGAAAAATTTTAAGCTTTGAAGGGAATTTTGTTAGCCTCTGCATTGATCAAGTCAGTTGGATCTAGGTCGCCCATTGGACCTAGGCAGTGGAGGGGAGGTTGGTTGGTTGGAATAGCCAATGTGTTGTGTAGTTCCTGAGTTTGGAAGATCAAAAGAATGGAAGAAGAAGAAAAAATACCAACTGTAAGAACTCGCAAAGAACCAAAGGGATCAAGTTAAAGGTAATAGAAGAAGAACGAACCACAGGAACGTTGAAGTTGATCACCATTGCTCTGAGAAGGATGAGGGCACGAGCTGGGGACTTGAAGTTGACGATGGAAGGAGCTCTGGTGGGTTGAGGACGCGCGGTTGTTTGTTAGGGTTGCCGCCAGAGAGAGAATGCCAAAGGTTGAAGTTTGAAGGTAGAAGATGAGCAGTCCGGAGAAATCTATTTATAGGCCGCTTGGAGTAGGGGTATTCTTGACTTATCTCTATGCCGTGCGCGGGTGGATCGAGGTGGTTCAGATGGATATGGTAACTGTTCGCACGACAATCAAGGGATTGTACAGAAGATTTGATGGCAAGTAATCATGACTTGGAAGAGATCTTAATACAGGATCTTTCAGTTCTAAAATGGTGATGTTGCTATGATAAGATCTTGCCGATGGGTTGTTATTTTGGTATCTCAACCGTAATTGAGGCAAGAACAGTTGGAAATTGTGTGATATTTACTGAGATACATGAATTAGAACTAGATTTGATTAAATTTGGTAACAGATTATGTTATACTTGGAGAATGGGTTGAGAAAAATAGGTAACAGCAAGCATTATCTGGAGTAAATTTCGGAGCATCAGTATCTTATACTCCAAAATTGGGGGCATGTGTTGACATCGTTTTTTAGCACGTGTCAAGATGGTAAGGAGGGGCTAATCAGCAGAGGAAAGATTACTGTGTAGATTGATAGCCGATAAAAATGAGCTTGTAAAGAAGGCTGCTTATGAGTGGTGGTGGCATGTGGATTCAAATTGAAGTGTTGCCGATAAGGTTAGGGGTATTATTGCCGATGCCGATGAAAGAAGACTTAAAGGCTGTTGCCGATGAAACAGAGAGTGTGCCGATGAAAGAGACTTGAAGGCTGCTGCCGATGGAACAGGGGGTGTGCCGATGGAAAGGAGGTCGATGAGAATACCATCGTGATTGAGGCGGACTATGGAATAAGATAGGAGTTAATTTCCTTGTCTACGTTTATTAGAGTCTGAGTTGTATCAAAGTCATGTGTTTCCTTAGATTTGGATTTAGTGTCCTAGTCATATTTGGTTATGTTTCTGTAGATCAGGATATAAATATAGAGTGGAGGGTAATGTAATAACCAATCAATCAATATCAAAAACCAGCTCTTACTCTTATTTACATCTACTTTTCGGCGACTTCGTCAATTTGCATACTTTTTCCTTTTTACGAGTTCTCATCGATTCGACGAGTTGCATTGCTCCAGTGCAATCTTCGATGATCCTCGAGTTCCGCGTGAGTACCTCTTGGCCGTGACTTCCGGGCGTATCGCTGTTGTCAGGACCAAAGTGCTCGTATCTTCATCCTTGTCGATTAACAGGTCAAATCGACTGGCACGCTTTGGATATCGATTTCAGGTATTAGCCCTTTGTGTTTGTAGATCCACTTTTGCATCAACAGATGTATGCAATCAGTTCTTAGTAGAAATTCATCATGATGAATTTTTCAGTGGGATTGGATCAAACCGATGCTATGTGGATGGCAAGATAGACTGGTTTAACTATATTGATGAGGATGTGTGGAGTACTTTCTGGATAGATGATTTCATCATTCAACTTGGCTATGATTTGTCAGATAAAGCCTCCAAACACTTGGCAGTGTACTGGTTGTTGCCTAGATAGGAGATTCATACAGGACTTAGGGTCATAGAGACAGATGGTGATACAATTGTGATGGCATCTATGGTTGATAGGGTGAAGAACATTGTCCTTTACTTTGATCATGACAGCCACATTGGGGGGCTGCCTCATGAAGACATAGTCATCAACCCTGTAGCTAATTTGCCGAAGGTTATCAGCCCTACTAAGGTGCAGCATATGGGAAGAGTGGATGAGGAGTTGCCAGAATTCTACAGCAATTTGCAGAGGCAAGAAGAACCTGTTGACACAGCTGCTGCAAGTGATGAAAGTGAGGATGATTCAGATTCAGATTTTGTTGATACTGACAATGAGATAGATGATGGAGATGATGATCTGTTTATGGACAATGTCGATGAGGAAGTAATAGAGGAGGACAACAGGAGGAACAAGAAGGCAGCAGGTAGCAGGCTTAGGAATGCAGTAGCAGCTTGGCACTTTGCTACAGCTGATGATGACAGTGAAACCTAGAACTTCCTGAGGCTTCTGATGGAGAACAAAGTGGTGTTAGACTGAAGTTCAAGTCTGTAAGGTCCAAATGGCTAGAGGGGGGGTGAATAGCCTATTTAAAAATCTACAAGCTTCACTAAACAACCATGTTAGTATAAAAGATGGCTAAGCTAATTCTAGCACTAGCTCAACTACACTATGCAAGCCACCTATATAATTCTAGTGAAGCAAGGCTATGATCTCTAATACACACCAACAAGACTAAGTCACTAAGCTACTTACTCCTATGTGATAAAAGCTACACTAAGCAAACTACACTAGGACTAGTACAAGAAAGTAAAGAGCAAGTGACTTGATTCTTATACCAACGATGTAGAGAAGTAATGCACTCGAAGAATCAATCACAATGATCAACAACAAGAGAAATCCTCGGCAAAGAGATGACACAAAATTTTTACCGAGGTTCACTTGCTTCCCGGCAAGCTACTCCTCGTTGTGGCAATGCACCCACTTGTCGGTTCGTGGGCTAATCGACTATCAAGAGTCGAGCCCTCGTTGGGCGGCGCACAACCGCACACAAGATGGGGATCCTCCGAGCCACGAGCTCCACTAGAGTATCCAATTTGCGAACTCCTGCGGGGAAGGATCAAGAACCCCTTATAACACTTGGTGAGGGCTCCAACAATCTCCAATTGTGAGCTCAATCACCTCCGCTGCTCCAAGCCGTCTACCGTGTCGGGAAACACGGAAGAGTAACAAGAAATCCGCAGCAACTCGAAGATCAAGTGCCTCTGGAATGCAACTCTTCAAGCAATGCACTTGAATCTCACTCAATCTCACTCAAGATGTGCAACTATGCAAAGAGATGAGTGGAGGGGTTGTTCTCTAGCTCAAAGGATGTCTCTAGGTCTCAAAATGTGCAAGAGTTCCCCTCAAACCCTGGCCAACTTCTATTTATAGTGAAGGGGTACGCAGCTAGCCGTTACCGGACGACGCCGTTAAAAACAAGCTGACCGGACGCTCCGGTCACTACAGGACAAGTGTGAATAGTGCACGTCAGAAGTTACCATTGCCGTGACCGGACGCGCTCTAGCATTTGACCGGACGCGCTGCACCTGGCGTCCGGTCGGAGTCCAATAAGCTCCCACCATGACCGGACGCGTCCGATCGCACGTGACGGGACGCGCCACGCGTCCGGTCGGCTCTACGACCAGCTCTGCCCCTCTGGGTGACTGACCGGACGCTCCGGTCCCGTGATGGACCAGACGCGCCGGTTGCAAACCCTAGCACCTGCGTGCCTGACTGCTGCGAGAACTGACCGGACGCGTCCGGTCAAACCGTGACCGCGTCCGGTACAGCGTCCGGTCACCACGGTGACCGCCGTTCGCCTCCGTTTCTTTTCCGACTTCCAGCGCAGTAGAAAATAGGCGTTTCACTTCCCTAAAAAGCGTCGAATCCCGCCTCGCAAGCTCGGTGGGAGGGAGAGAGGAACCCAAACCCCTCTCTTCCGCTTAAACTCCATCGCCTTCGCAAAGGTGCTAACACCCCAAAGTGTACACCACCATGTGCATGTGTGTTAGCATTTCACAAACATTTTCAAGGCGTTATGTTAGCTCTCTACTAGATCCTAATGCATATGCTCAAGACATTGATCTAGTGGCACTTGATTTCCGAGCTAACCGTGATTGCCCCTCTTGATAGTCGGCTATGTATCCTAAACCCGGTCAATCACTTCTCTTCTCATCTTAGACCGGCAAAAGGAAAACCCTATGGTTATACCTTTGCCTTGCGCTCTTCGATCCTTCTTCTCCACTTGATCATCATGTCCATCATTTTATGTGCATTACTTCATGATCTTGCTCATCATTTCATGCACCAAATCATGTGGTCTTGTGGCCATCTCTCCATGCCATTTTCACCTTCATCACGTGTATTGCTTATGCCTAATTCAAACACTTAACACATGGCATTAGCAACTTGGTGTCATTAATTACCAAAACCAAACTTGGGCTTTCAATCTCCTCCTTTTTGGTAATTGATGACAACCATCACAAAGATAAGAAATGAAATCAATTTTCAATTTCGATAGTATTTGCTCCCCCTACATATGTGCTTCTATGAGTTTGGTTCAATTGTGCACATATGTATGGATTTGAATATTGGTAGAGTTACTACTATCAAATTGATGCTAAGGTATATAGAATGGACCTTTGAAGCGTGATACTGTTGACATCATTTTTAGCACGTGTCAAGATGGTCAGGAAAGGTTAATCAGTGGAGGAAAGGTTACTGATTAGATTGATAGCCGATTAAAAGTTGGTAAAGAAGGCTGCTTGTGAATGGTGGTGGTGGCATGTAGACTCGAAATGAATTGTTGCCGATAAGGTTAAGAGTATTATTGCCGATGCCGATGGAAGAAACTTAAAGACCGCTGCCGATGAAACAGGGAGTGTGCCGATGGAAAAGATTTGAAGGTTGCTGACGATAGAACAGGGGGTGTGCCGATGGAGAAGGTCGATGAGAGTACCATCGTGATTGAAGCGGACTATGGAATAAAAAGGAGTTAATTTCCTTGTATACGTTTATTAGAGTTTGAGTTGTATCAAAGTCGTGTGTTTCCTTAGGTTTGGATTTAGTATCCTAGTCGTATTTGGTTATGTTTCTGTAGATCAGGATATAAATATAGGGTGAAGGGCAATGTAAGAATCAATCAACATATCAAAAACAGCTTTTACTCTTATTTACATCTACTTTCGGCGACTTCGTCAATTTGCATATTTTTCCTTTTTACGAGTTCTCATTGATTCGGCGAGTTGCATTGCTCCAGTGCAATCTTCGATGATCCTCGAGTTCCGCGTGAGTACCTCTTGGCCGTGACTTCCGGGCGTATCGCTGTTGTCAGGACCAAAGTGCTCGTATCTTCATCCTTGTCGATTAACAGGTCAAATCGACTGGCACGTTTTGGATATCGATTTTGGGTATTATTCCTTTGTGTTTGCAGATCTACTTTTGCATCAACACATCTTTTGGCATGCCCGGTGGGACAGATCTAGTCAATATGCTTAATCCTGAGATCGATGCGGGGAACATCATCGCGGTAACAGAAGAAGATCTTAAGGAAGATCGGAAGCAGGCTATGGAGAGGGCTATAGAAGAATACAGACAGCTCTGCTTGAAGTCATTCAGCTTGAACAAAAGTAGACAAGTCATCCAGAAGCAAGACTTGTCATTGCCTCGGCAAGTTACCTTTGATTCTAATCCGGGTAAACTTCAAGAGATGGTTAATTCTAAAGTGAATCATGCTTTAATTAATCATTCCAATGTGCTGTCCAATACTATTCATAATGCTGTGATTCGAACTTTCAAAGAAGGGCAAGCATCACCTCGTTACGTTGGGCCTGCTTATCATCAACCAGAATCAGCATCTGCTATTGCTCCATCGGCTCCCCCAGCCGTTGTGGGTACAGAGATTTCTTCTCCTCCAGTATCAGCAGGTTTATCTAATGTACAGTCTACACCGATGCGTCCGGATTTAGCATTATCAGGACGAGTCTAGCTTAATACAGATCTATCAGCATCGGCTTTATCAGGTCCTGTACCACAGAATAATCAGACTCCTGCTAATTGGTGGGGATATGGTATGCCTCCAGAGCCATCTGTTTTTAACCATGGATCACCTCAAGTGTTTGATGCAGCGGAAAAAGCTCCTATGCCATCGGCCGGTTCGCCGATAGCTCAAGTACCTCAATATACTACAGCAACTACTATGCAACCAGCTTTAGGAGGTTTCCAGGTGTCTTTGGGTCAAACATCTAATTCAAGTCCATCGGCAAATTTGTTACCGATGCAACAGAAGGCTCCTATCGTAAGTCAACCTAGAGTCCAGGTTATACCTCAAGTTGGTTGTAATTATCCAGCAATGCCAACAAGTTACCAACCATCGGCAAATTTTGTACCGATGAACGCTAAGTTCCAGTTGTAATAATTTCTCTGGGCTTAATCACATCGGCAAAACATAGCTTGATTGGCAGTTGCCCAAAGGCTAGTTGGCGAGACACTGCTGATGGATTGTAGAATTCATAAGTAATATTGGAATTCTTCCCGCTACCAAATGTGTTTACCGGGATTGCTCTGGGGGTGATAATAGCCATCATAAGATCATTGTCTTGGTTCAGATCACTATCGGCAAAATTGAAAAGAAGAGGGAATTTGTTATCCTCATCAATATAGGGTACCCAAGCCCTGAGATCACGAGGGAGACCATGGTAGAAATTCTGAAAAACCTGCCGATTTGATCTTCATTGGCCTCTGTTCCAGGGAGGACGATTATGGCTTCGCCGAAGTTGAGAGGAGGGCGTGTTGCCGATTCATCATCTCCAAGGACGTAATCTTCGGCGATCTCTCGTGGGAATTCTTGGGCAAAGAAATCCCACTGTAGACGCTTATGCATGTGAGCGTTTAACCACATATTGATGAACCACCACGGGCCTCCCAAATTGCCGATGGGTTCACCAAGTAGAAGCTTCTGAGACACTTGGTGGAGGTGGTGGTAGGTCGAGCTCAGGAGGTATCGGCCAAGTGGGAATCTGACACCATTGGCCAAGAGTTTAGCTGCTGGAAGGAAGGCGTTGGTTGGTCCTACCGATCGACCACAGAAGATAAACTTCTCCAGCCACATGTTCAGGAATATGGCGTGTTCTCTTTGATTAACAGTACCAGTCTTTTGGTACTCTTGGATGTATCCTGTCCAGCCGCCGATGTTGCGTGTATTTACTCTATACTCAGCTTTTCTGCCAAAAATGTGGCCTTCATCGACAGTTGAGATATCCAAGCCGGTGAGCATATATACATCGGCAAGAGTGGGGGCGCATGGGCCATGACCGAACATAAAGGTATTTGTGGTATCTGACCAAAAGTGAGCGGCATCTATCATCATGGATTCATTCTTTTGCATATCGGCAATGGATAGCCTGATACATTGGTCTATCTTCCGTTCTGCCCAGAACACTTGCATCGATCTGTTAGCCCTCTGAAAGGTCTTGATGGCTAGAGGGGGGGTGAATAGCCTTTTAAAACTTTCTACAAAGACAAGCTAAACAAGTTTATCAATATAACAAATAGCGAGATGCGAGTTTTGCTTAGCCTACGGGGTGTTTGCAAGCCACCTATCCAATTCACAATTCTAGTCTATTGGCACTCAACCGCACAAGTCAAACCGAGAAGGAAACTACAACTAGCAAGCTACACAAAAGAGCTACTCTAGCAAAGTAACTAAGAAATTAATACAAGAGAGAGTTAGAAGGGTATCACCGAGGGGCGAAGTATTGAGCCAACCAAACAATATGATCAAGAGATGAATTCCACAATACACAACCACCGGGATCGATCAATCACAATAAGAATGATGACACAAAGATTTATCCCGAGGTTCACGTGCTTGCCGGCACGCTAGTCCCCGTTGTGTCCCTCTTCACCACGTGGTTCGGTGGCTAATCGGTCTCACACCGAGCCTCTCAAAAGGCACCACAAGAACCTACCAAATGGCAAAAGGTTGCAATGACACGAGCAATTTACTAATGTTGCCTTTGGCGCTTCGCCGAGGTAGGCACAAACCCCTCACAATCACCGGAGGTGGCCAAGAACAATCACCAACTCTTGCCAACGCCTCCAAGTTGCTCCAAGCCGTCTAGGTGGCGGCAACCACCAAGAGAAACAAGAATCCCGCAGCAAATCAACCACCAAGTGCCAACTAGATGCTATCTCACAATGCAAATGCACTTGGATCACTCAATCTCACTTCGAATATGCAAAGAAGCAAGAGAGATGAGTGGGAGGGGAGTTGCTTAGCTCAAAGTGCTCACAAGTATGTCAAAATGTCCAAGAGTGAGAGCCTTGAGCCGGCCAACGAGTATATATAGACGTACCCCTTCGAATATAGCCGTTAGAAACTTGAAACAGCCGAAATCGCGTTGACCGGACGCGCTGGTCCAACTAACCGGACGCTCCGGTCGCGTAACGGCTAGTTTCGCGAAGCACTGACCGGACGCGCCGGTCGCAACGACCGGACGCGCTGGTCACGACCGGACGCACCGGTCCCGTAACTGACCGGACGCGCTGGTCAACCCTGAGCCGCGCACAACGAACCAGCGACCGGACGCGCTGTTGAACTGACCGGACGCCACAGTGCCCGCGTCCGGTCGAAGTCCAGTAAGCTCCCTGGACGACTGGATGCGTCCGATCAAACAACTAAAAATCGCGTAGACACTGGACACTGACCGGACGCATCCGGTCACACAGTGACCGCGTCCGGTCCAGCGTCCGGTCACTCCTGTGACCTCCGTTCGCTTCCGTTTCTTTTTCCGACTTCCGGCGTAGTGGAAAATAGTCGTTTCAACTCCTCGAAAACGCCTGAATCCCACCTCGCAAGCTCGGCGGGAGGGAGAGAGGACCCCAAACCCTCTCTACTGCTCAAACTCCAATGCCGTCGCAAATGTGCTAACACCACCAAGTGATCACGTCAAGTGCGAGTGTGTTAGCATTTTCACAATCATTTTTCGAGGCGTTATTAGTTCTATCCAAATGCATATGATTATGAAATGCACACCTAGAGGCACTTAGGAGTTCAATAGCCGTGTCATTCCCCTCTTTGTAGTACGGCTATCTATCCTATAATGTAACCACACCCACTAGGTGTCTTGGTTACTAAAACACAACCCTTAAGCATATACCTTTGCCTTGATCACGTGGGGTTGCATCCAAATCCAAGTGTGGCCATCATGATCACCATGTCCATCTTGCCACCAACCTTGGAATGTACTAATCCTCATATGCTACATACAACTTAGGCATAGGATTAGTACTTAGGCATTGTCACTAATTACCAACACCAAACATAGGACTTTCAATCTCCCCCTTGTTGGTAATTGGTGACAACCCTTTCACAAAGATATTATGATAAAATTTTGATTGAACCCATGTCACATTATCCAAGTATATTACCATGTGTAAGAATTATGGACATGTGATCATGAATTCAAATTGATAGCAATGGCTCCCCCTACATGTATGCTATATGTTTGGATTTTGGAAGCATACATGTTAGATAGGAAAGATTAGGAGCATTGACTACCAATAGGTGCTAAGTGTTTTAGATTATAGACCTTTGAAGCGTGATACCATCGGAGTAGCGATAAACACCATCTTAGCACCTTGTGTAGTTAGATACCACTTGTAAAAGCACAAACAAAACTAGAAACCTCGTGAGATCAACATTATAAGCAAGGTTCTAGTACCACTTGAAAAACAAGAAGCAAGAGTAATCTAACTACTTCCTATTCATGCTAGTACTTCAATACACCATTCAAATTATACTAGCAAGTCACCACACAAGCAATGTATCGGAGAAAAAGAGATGCATAACAATGCATCATACATATGAAGTGCACATGGAAATGCAACATTCATGTTTAAGAGCTTGCTCCCCCTACTTGTGTGCTCCCCTTCTTTTGTCAATTTCTCCTCTTTTAGAATCTATCTTTGTGAACAACATTTTCTCCCCCTTTGTGCTTCTCCCCCTTTGAGTTCTATCTTTGTGAACTATATTTTCTCCCCCTTTGGCACCAATGACCACAAGGGACCAAATTTAGATAGAATATCATGTTGAATTATGGGGTGAGGATCAAGTCTGTGATTCAACCTAGATTGCTTGCATAAATAAAATGCTTCGGTTTGATCCAAGGGCAAGCTTCTTCACACCTCACTAGAAGGGTTATCATGCACCATGTTGAAGCAAATATTTAGACAAGTGATCTAGATTAAACACTTAGGATCACAAGCTACTTAAACAAGTTATATGCTACCACTAGATCATACAAGTCATGAAAACAATAGTGGCACCATATAAACTTTAAATTCATTTGATTTTCATGAATGAGCCTAGAACATAAGAAATCATGACTAGATGCACTAAACATGTCCTTAGTATAGAATGTATGACATGTCAACCAATTGTACCTTGGGGCTCGAAGGAGAGGCATGTCATAACATTGGGGTGCATCAACTCATGTTAGAGAAGTCAAGTATGTTCAACTCATTCTTTAGCTTGTGAAATCTCTTCTCATCAAGTGGCTTGGTGAATAGATCGGCTAATTGATCTTCGGTGCCCACACTCTCAATAGCAATGTCACCCTTTTGTTGATGATCTCTAATAAAATGATGACGAACATCAATATGCTTTGTTCTTTGATGTTGAACCGGATTGTTGGTTAGCTTCACGGCACTTTCATTGTCACATAGCAATGGCACATTCTTGAAATTGATTCCAAAATCCTTCAATGTTGCCTTCATCCACAAGATTTGTGCACAACAACTACCCGCGGCGATGTATTCGGCTTCGGCGGTAGATAGTGTAATACTATTTTGCTTCTTGGATGACCATGAGACAAGTGATCTTCCCAACAATTGACAAGTCCCGGAAGTGCTCTTTCTCTCCACTTTGTCACCGGCATAGTCGGAATCCGAATATCCAACTAGCTCAAAGCTTGCACCTTTGGGATACCACAATCCAACATCTTGTGTATGCTTCAAATACCTCAATATTCTCTTTGTTGCCTTCAAATGACTTTCTCTTGGTGAGGCTTGAAATCTTGCACACATGCATACACTAAACATCACATCGGGCCTTGATGCCGTCACATAGAGTAGGCTACCAATCATTGATCTATAAAGCTTTTGATCCACCATGTTGCCACTCTTGTCACTATCCAAACTTCCACTAGTGCCCATTGGGGTTGTAATGCCCTTTGCATCTTCCATGCCAAACTTCTTGAGCATATCTTTGATGTACTTGGTTTGGCTCACAAATGTTCCTTCCTTCATTTGTTTGATTTGATGTCCAAGAAAGAAACTAAGTTCACCAATCATTGACATTTCAAATTCCTTTGCCATCATTTTCCCAAACTCATCACAATAATCTTGATTGGTTGAACCGAAGATGATATCATCAACATATATTTACAACACAAACAAGTCTTTCCCAATCTTCTTGGTGAAGAGAGTAGTATCCACTTTGCCCATGACAAATCCTTTGGATAGCAAGAAGTCCCTCAATCTTTCATACCATGCTCTAGGTGCTTGCTTCAATCCATACAAAGCTTTTCTCAATTTGTAGACATGATTGAGTTTCTTGTCATCTTCAAAACCGGGAGGTTGCTCCACATACACCTTTTCTTGAATGTACCCATTGAGAAATGCACTCTTCACATCCATTTGATATAGCTTGATATTATGAGCACAAGCATAGGCAAGTAAGATCCTAATTGCTTCCAATCTTGCAACCGGGGCATAAGTTTCACCAAAGTCAAGACCCTCTATTTGTGTGTAACCTTGAGCCACTAGTCTTGCTTTGTTCCTTACTACTATCCCATCTTGATCTTGCTTGTTGCGAAAGACCCATCTTGTTCCAATGACATTATGATTCTTAGGCCTCTCAACTAGTTCCCATACTTCATTTCTCTTGAAGTTGTTGAGCTCTTCATGCATTGCATTTACCCAATCCGGATCTCTCAATGCTTTATCAATGTCCTTGGGTTCTTCCATTGACACAAAAGAAGAGTGAGCACAAAATGATGCCAATCTTGATCTAGTTTGAACTCCCCTTTGTATGTCACCAATGATGGAATCTAATGGATGGTCTCTTGCAATGTTAGTTGGTTGAAGCATTTGGACTTGATTGATCGGATGTTGATGTTGATCATGAGTTGGAGATGATGAACTAGCCACTTGTTGATCTTGTTGCACTTGAGATGATATACTAGCTTGATTTTGCATTAGAGACCCACTAGCTTGTGTAATTGGACTTTGGAGCACTTGATCTTTGTAGTCATCCACATCAATCATTTGCTTTGGCCTAATATCACCAATATCCATTTCTTTCATAGCATTGGTCAATTGAGTTCCTCTCACATCATCCAAGTTATTTTCCTCATCTTGAGAGCCATTTGTTTCATCAAACTCAACATCATGCACTTCTTCAAGTTGACCACTAGCCAAATTCCAAACTCTATAAGCTTTGCTAGTAGTTGAGTAACCAAGTAGGAATCCTTCATCACATTTCTTTTCAAACTTGCTCAATCTAGTGCCCTTCTTCAAGATGTAGCATTTACAACCAAATACCCGAAAGTATGCAATGTTGGGCTTTCTTCCATTTAAGATCTCATATGGTGTCTTCTCTAGAAACTTGTGGCAATAGAGGCGGTTGCTATAGAAGCAAGCCGTGTTGATTGCTTCGGCCCAAAATGAATGACTCACATTATACTCATTCAACATTGATCTTGCCATATCAATTAAGGTTCTATTCTTCCTCTCAACTAGGCCATTGGATTGAGGTGTATACTTGGCCGAAAATTGATGCTTGATTCCAAGCTCATCACATAGCTCATCAACTCTTGTGTTTCTAAACTCACTTCCATTGTCACTTCTCACTTTCTTGATTGTGGTCTCAAACTCATTTTGTACTCTCTTGATGAACTTCTTGAATATGTCAAATACATCACTCTTGTCCACAAGAAAGAATACCCATGTGTATCTAGTGAAATCATCCACAATCACAAAGCCATACTTGTTGCCACCAATGCTTGTATATGTAGTTGGCCCAAATAGATCCATGTGCAACAACTCAAATGCCTTGGAAGTACTCATAATGCTCTTCAATGGATGAGTGTTGCCCACTTGCTTTCCGGCTTGACATGCACTACATAGCTTATCCTTTTCAAATGTGACATCCTTCAAGCCTCTAACTAAGTCATGCTTCACTAACTTGTTCAATTGCTTCATGCCAACATGACCAAGTCTTCTATGCCATAACCAACCCATACTTGATTTGGTGAGCAAGCATGTTGAAAGTTGAGTGTCACTAGCATTGAAATCAACCAAGTATAGATTCTCATATCTAAAGCCTTTGAAGATCAAATTAGAGCCATCAACACTAACTATCTCCACATCATCAACACCAAATATGCACTTGAAACCTAGATCACACAATTGAGCAACCGAGAGAAGATTGAAGTTCAACTTTTCAACTAGGAGCACATTGGAAATGCTATGATCATTTGAGATTGCAATCCTTCCAAGAGCCTTCACACCACCCTTGCTATTGTCACCAAATGTGATGCTATCAATGCCACTATCATTTGATTTTAGAGAGTTGAACATTCTTGAATCACCGGTCATATGTTGAGAGCACCCACTATCAAGCACCCAATGCCTTCCTCCGGCCTTGTAATTTACCTACAAAATAAATTAATGTTTCTTAGGTACCCATACTTGTTTGGGTCCTTGGAGGTTAGTAACTAGGCTCTTTGGTACCCAAATGGCCTTCTTCTTTGGACCCACAATTGGTGTACCAACAAACCTAGCATGCACACCTTTCTCACCCTTGGTAAGCACATAACAAGAATCAAAAGGAATGTAATCCATTTTAGCATGAAACTTGTTGTTGTTCTTGTTCATTTTATTACAATTAATCTCTAGATGCCCAACTTGCTTGCATCTATTGCAATAACGACCATTGCTCTTCACAAAGCGAGACTTTGGAGTAGCAAAGGCCGCCTTGCCCTTCTTGGGAGTATAGCCCAAACCCTCTTTGTTAAGAGAGAACCTTTGGCTACCCAAGCATTTTAGCAAGCGGGCATCCCCACCATAGGCATTGCCTAATGCGCGGGTGAGATCATCCACCTCTCTCTTGAGAGTCTCATTCTCAACCACAAGTGATGAATCACTAGTAGTAGAGGTAGAGTTGGTTGTGGTGGATGATGATGAGCTACATGAAGCATTAGTAGGACCAACAAATAGAGAATCATCAATAATATCACATGTTAGTCCAATATCACAAGTGACAATCACTTGCTCCTCCTTAGCTTCCTTCATGAGCTTCTCCAACTTGAGGTCCTTTTCCTTGATGAGCTCAAGTAGAGTGGAGTGGGCTTCTTTAAGCCTAGTGTGAGCAATTTCAAGATCCTCGTGGTCTTCCCTTAGACACTCACGAGAAGCCTCTAGCTCATCAAAGGATTTCCTAAGAGCTTTGAGCTCTTGTTCAATTCCTTTGCACTCCTTACTCTTTTTGAGAGCAACAAGCTCCTCCATCAAGGCATCATTTTCATTGCTCTTGGCAATGAGCTCTTGTTCCAAGATTTTGTATTTCTTGGTTGTCCTCTTGTAGCCCTTGCTCATTTGATCTATTATGCTCAATAGATCATCCTTGGAGTAGTCCTCATCCTCCTCATCATCACTCCTATAACCACCACTAGCACAAGAATCATCATCACTATCATCATATTTTACCTTGGTAGGCTTGGCCATAAGGCATGTCGATGTAGTGTCAAAGATGGATGACTTGTTGGATAGGGCGATGCTTGCAATGGCTTGCCGAGTGGTCCTCTCATCATCACTAGAGCTTTCATCATCATCACTATCGGAGTTGTCACTATCCCAAGTGACCACATAACCACCACCCTTCTTCTTCTTGTTGATAGTGAAGCTCTTCTTCTCTTTCTTCTCCTTCTTGTCTTTCTTGTTCTTCTTCAACTTCAACTCCCCATCATGATATCTTTTATCTTCATAGGGACACTTTGCCACTACATGATCGGGGCTATTGCAATTGTAGCAAAGCACCTCCTTTGCCTTCATGAAGTCCCTTCTCTTCCTTGCCCCATATCCTTTCTTCTTCATGAACCTCCCCATCTTGTGCACTAGGAGGGCCATGGTCTCATCATCGAATGGATCATCATCATCACTCTCCACCTTGCTCTTGCCCTTAGAAGATGAAGCCTTGAATGCAATGGGCTTCTCTTGCTTGACCTTGGTCTCCTTCTTCTCTTCTACCTCATCTTCATCATCATTGTATTGGGCATCGGTCATTATATCTCCAAGCACATCGGTTGGTTTGACCTTGTCCAATCCCTCTCTAAAGATCATTCTTCTCAAGGTGGCAAACTTCTTGGGTAAGCACATCAAGAACTTGTGTGAGAAGTCCTTGTCCTCAACCTTCTCTCCAAGCCCCTTGAGATCATTGACAATGACTTGGAGCCTATAGAACATCTCCGGGATAGATTCATCATCCTTCATCTTGAAAGTGGAGAACTTGTCCTTGAGCATATATAGCTTGGCACTCTTTACCGTTGAAGTGCCTTCATATGTTTCTTCAAGCCTTATCCAAAGCTCATTTGCCTTTTCAAGATCTTTGATTTGCTCAAATACTTTGTCATCAATAGCACGGTAGATTGTGTCAAGTGCCGCCGTGTTGCATTGTTTGTTGATGCGGTCATTTGGAGTGAGATTTTCTTCATCAAGAATAATGTATCCTTCATTGGTCACATCCCAAACCTTCTCATGTATATTGCCTAGATATTGCTTCATCTTCCTTTTCCAATGATCAAAGGAAGAGATGCCATCAAAGAATGGAGGCTTGCCATTAACATGATTGAACATAACTTGAGCCATCTTGCACCGAGGTTGTTAAGCCTTGCAAACGGTGACCACGGCTCCGATACCACTTGAAAGGTCTTGATGGCTAGAGGAGGGGTGAATAGCCTTTTAAAACTTTCTACAAAGACAAGCTAAACAAGTTTATCAATATAACAAATAGCGAGATGCGAGTTTTGCTTAGCCTACGGGGTGTTTGCAAGCCACCTATCCAATTCACAATTCTAGTCTATTGGCACTCAACCGCACAAGTCAAACCGAGAAGGAAACTACAACTAGCAAGCTACACAAAAGAGCTACTCTAGCAAAGTAACTAAGAAATTAATACAAGAGAGAGTTAGAAGGGTATCACCGAGGGGCGAAGTATTGAGCCAACCAAACAATATGATCAAGAGATGAATTCCACAATACACAACCACCGGGATCGATCAATCACAATAAGAATGATGACACAAAGATTTATCCCGAGGTTCACGTGCTTGCCGGCACGCTAGTCCCCGTTGTGTCCCTCTTCACCACGTGGTTCGGTGGCTAATCGGTCTCACACCGAGCCTCTCAAAAGGCACCACAAGAACCTACCAAATGGCAAAAGGTTGCAATGACACAAGCAATTTACTAATGTTGCCTTTGGCGCTTCGCCGAGGTAGGCACAAACCCCTCACAATCACCGGAGGTGGCCAAGAACAATCACCAACTCTTGCCAACGCCTCCAAGTTGCTCCAAGCCGTCTAGGTGGCGGCAACCACCAAGAGAAACAAGAATCCCGTAGCAAATCAACCACCAAGTGCCAACTAGATGCTATCTCACAATGCAAATGCACTTGGATCACTCAATCTCACTTCGAATATGCAAAGAAGCAAGAGAGATGAGTGGGAGGGGAGTTGCTTAGCTCAAAGTGCTCACAAGTATGTCAAAATGTCCAAGAGTGAGAGCCTTGAGCCGGCCAACGAGTATATATAGACGTACCCCTTCGAATATAGCCGTTAGAAACTTGAAACAGCCGAAATCGCGTTGACCGGACGCGCTGGTCCAACTGACCGGACGCTCCGGTCGCGTAACGGCTAGTTTCACGAAGCACTGACCGGACGCGCCGGTCGCAACGACCGGACGCGCTGGTCACGACCGGACGCACCGGTCCCGTAACTGACCGGACGCGCTGGTCAACCCTGAGCCGTGCACAACGAACCAGCGACCGGACGCGCTGTTGAACTGACCGGACGCCACAGTGCCCGCGTCCGGTCGAAGTCCAGTAAGCTCCCTGGACGACCGGACGCGTCCGATCAAACAACTGAAAATCGCGCAGACACTGGACACTGACCGGACGCGTCCGGTCACACAGTGACCGCGTCTGGTCCAGCGTCCGGTCACTCCTGTGACCTCCGTTCGCTTCCGTTTCTTTTTCCGACTTCCGGCGTAGTGGAAAATAGTCGTTTCAACTCCTCAAAAACGCCTGAATCCCACCTCGCAAGCTCGGCGGGAGGGAGAGAGGACCCCAAACCCTCTCTACCGCTCAAACTCCAACGCCGTCGCAAATGTGCTAACACCACCAAGTGATCACGTCAAGTGCGAGTGTGTTAGCATTTTCACAATCATTTTTCGAGGCGTTATTAGTTCTATCCAAATGCATATGATTATGAAATGCACACCTAGAGGCACTTAGGAGTTCAATAGCCGCGTCATTCCCCTCTTTATAGTACGGCTATCTATCCTATAATGTAACCACACCCACTAGGTGTCTTGGTTACTAAAACACAAGTAATACGGTTGGCCTCGGCATTGATCAGGTCGGTTGGATCTGGGTCACCCATTGGACCTAGGCAATGGAGGGGAGGTTGGTTGGTTGGAATAACCAGTATGTTGCGTAGTTCCTGAGTTTGGAAGATCAAGAGAATGGAAGAAAGTAGAAAAATACCAACTGTAAGAACTTGCAAGGAACCAGAAGGATCAAAGTAGAGGTAATCAGGGAAGAACGAACCGCAGGGACGTTGAAGTTGACCGCCATTGCTTCAAGAAGGATGAGGGCACAAGCTGGAGATTTGAAGTTGACGTTGGAAGGAGCTTTGATGGGTTGAGGAACACGCGGTTGTTGGTTAGGGTTGCCGCCGGAGAGAGAATGCCAAAGGTTAAAGTTTGAAGGTAGAAGATGAGCAGTCCGGGGGAAATCTATTTATAGGCCATTCGGGGTAGGGGTATTCTTGACTTATCTCTATGCCGTGCGCGGGTGAATCGAGGTGGTTCAGATGGATATGGTAACTATTCGCACGACAATCAAGGAATTGTGCAGAAGATTTGATGGCAAGTAATCATGACTTGGAAGATATCTTGACACAGGATCTTTCAGTTTTAAGAATGATGATGTGGCTATGATAAGATCTTGCTGATGGTTTGTTATTTTGGTATCTCAATCGGGATTGAAGCAAAAACAGTTGGAAATTGTGCGATATTAGAACTAGATTTGATTAAATCTAGTAACAGATCGTGTTATGCTTGGAGAATGGGTTGAGAAAAGTAGGTAACAGCAAGTATTATCTGGAGTAAATTTCAGAGTATATCTTATACTCCAAAATTGGGGGGCATGTGTTGACATCGTTTTTAGCACGTGTCAAGATGGTCAGGAAAGGTTAATCGGTGGAGGAAAGGTTACTGATTAGATTGATAGCCGATTAAAAGTTGGTAAAGAAGGCTGCTTGTGAATGGTGGTGGTGGCATGTAGACTCGAAATGAATTGTTGCCGATAAGGTTAAGAGTATTATTGCCGATGCCGATGGAAGAAACTTAAAGACCGCTGCCGATGAAACAGGGAGTGTGCCGATGGAAAAGATTTGAAGGTTGCTGCCGATAGAACAGGGGGTGTGCCGATGGAGAAGGTCGATGAGAGTACCATCGTGATTGAAGCGGACTATGGAATAAAAAGGAGTTAATTTCCTTGTATACGTTTATTAGAGTTTGAGTTGTATCAAAGTCGTGAGTTTCCTTAGGTTTGGATTTAGTATCCTAGTCGTATTTGGTTATGTTTCTGTAGATCAGGATATAAATATAGGGTGAAGGGCAATGTAAGAATCAATCAACATATCAAAAACAGCTTTTACTCTTATTTACATCTACTTTCGGCGATTTCGTCAATTTGCATATTTTTCCTTTTTACGAGTTCTCATTGATTCGGCGAGTTGCATTGCTCCAGTGCAATCTTCGACGATCCTCGAGTTCCGCGTGAGTACCTCTTGGCCGTGACTTCCGGGCGTATCGCTGTTGTCAGGACCAAAGTGCTCGTATCTTCATCCTTGTCGATTAACAGGTCAAATCGACTGGCACGCTTTGGATATCGATTTCGGGTATTAGCCCTTTGTGTTTGCAGATCTACTTTTGCATCAACACATCTTTTGGCACGCCCGGTGGGACAGATCTAGTCAATATGCTTAATCCTGAGATCGATGCGGGGAACATCATCGCGGTAACAGAAGAAGATCTTAAGGAAGATCAGAAGCAAGCTATGGAGAGGGCTATAGAAGAATACAGACAGCTCTGCTTGAAGTCATTCAGCTTGAACAAAAGTGGACAAGTCATCCAGAAGCAAGACTTGTCGTTGCCTCGGCAAGTTACCTTTGATTCTAATCCGGGTAAACTTCAAGAGATGGTTAATTCTGCAGTGAATCATGCTTTAATTAATCATTCCAATGTGCTGTCCAATACTGTTCATAATGCTGTGATTCGAACTTTCAAAGAAGGGCAAGCGTCACCTCGTTACGTTGGGCCTGCTTATCATCAACCAGAATCAGCATCTGCTATTGCTCCATCGGCTCCCCCAGCCGTTGTGGGTACAGAGATTTCTTCTCCTCCAGTATCAGCAGGTTTATCTAATGTACAGTCTACACCGATGCATCCAGATTCAGCATTGTCAGGACGAGTCCAGCTTAATACAGATCTATCAGCATCGGCTTTATCAGGTCCTGTACCACAGAATAATCAGACTCCTGCTAATTGGTGGGGATATGGTATGCCTCCAGAGCCATCTGTTTTTAACCATGGATCACCTCAAGTGTTTGATGCAGCGGGAAAAGCTCCTATGCCATCGGCCGGTTCGCCGATAGCTCAAGTACCTCAATATACTACAGCAACTACTGTGCAACCAGCTTTAGGAGGTTTCCAGGTGTCTTTGGGTCAAACATCTAATTCAAGTCCATCGGCAAATTTGTTACTAATGCAACAGAAGGCTCCGATCGTAAGTCAACCTGGAGTCCAGGTTATACCTCAAGTTGGTTGTAATTATCCAGCAATGCCAACAAGTTACCAACCATCGGCAAATTTTGTACCGATGAACGCTAATAATTGGCCAGGGCAGTTTACCTCTCAACATACAGTTCAGCAAAATCAGCAAGTTGCAGGTATTCATCAAGGTCATATGCATGCTGGTTTTCAGAATCAAGCATCGGCAGCTCAGCCGATGAACCCTTTTCAGCAGGTTAATGGACCACAGATAGTGGCAAATATGCCAATTGCTGGAGATCGTGGGCCACAAAGATATGCAGAAGGGTATCAGCAAATACCTCCGGTGGAAATTCAACCATGTCGTCAACAAGAAGTTGATGCTTTTTTGGCCGATAAAATAGCAGAAATTATGAAGGATCAGTTTGGGATCAAGCCCAAAGTTAATACCTATTCTTATCGGACTCCGTATCCTCCGGCATATGATTTAATTCCTCTTCCAAATCGGTACAAGGTGCTAGATTTCACCAAGTTCTCTGGGCAAGATGATACATCAACCATGGAGCATGTTAATCGTTTTATTATTCAATGTGGAGAGGCAGCTAGTAGAGATGAATTGAGAGTTCGTTTGTTTTCATCATCTCTATCTGGATCAGCATTTACATGGTTTATTTCACTACCGCCAAATTCTATTATTACTTGGGCTGATCTGGAAAAGCAATTTCATAAATATTTCTTTGCTGGAGTTCATGAAAAGAAGCTTACCGATTTGGTAAAAATGAGACAGCGCAATGATGAATCGGTGAAAGGCTTTGTGCAAAGGCTACGAGACGTAAAAAACAAATGTTATAGCCTGGTGTTGGATGATCGCAACTTGCCGATTTGGCCTTCCAGGGATTGTTGCCACACCTTAAGGACAGATATGCTTCTCAGGAGTTCGAAAGCCTAAGTCATCTAGTGCAAAGGATTTCTGATCAAGACACTAGGGCTTTTGAACCTAAAAGGAATTGGAACAAGAAAGTTTTATTTGTCGAAGAAGTAGAAGATTCTGATTCAGATGAAGAACCAGTTATCGGTTTGGCTGAGTGGGTTAAGAATAAAAAGCCGATATCTTGTCCCTTTGGTCACAAAGAGCCAGAAAAGTTTACTTTCGACGTCACCAAAGCTGATAAGATATTTGATCTTTTGCTTCAGGAGGGCCAGATTAAGTTGTCACCTAATCATGTGATCCCATCGGTAGAAGAGTTGAAGAAAATGCTGTATTGCAAATGGCATAATGCAACTTCACACAGTACAAATGAGTGCAAAGTATTTAGACAACAATTACAGTTAGCTATTGAGTCTGGGAGAATAAAATTTGGCAATTCCAAGATTCAGAAGCCGATGAAAATTGATCAACATCCTTTTCCAGCAAATATGTTGAATGCTGAGGGTAAAATTAAGGTGTTGACATCGGAAGCTGCTGAAAAGAATGCATCAGTAGATCCCCAACATCGGATAACTACCGATGATGCAAAAGGCAAGGGGCTATTGACAGAAAGTGGCAGTTCTGGAAAGCCTCCTTGATCTGGCATTGTGATTACTCATCAAAGACAACAGGAAGGCTGGCGTCAGCGAAGGGACCGGTATCGGCAATAGCAAGAGGAAAGACGTCAAGAGGAGTGGAATCGGCATAAGGATCATTGGAGGTGTCCGTTTTTTATTCATTGTTGGGAAGAAGGTATTAAGTTACCTACTGTTGAAGATTGCCCAGAGTGCAATGGTTATTATGGAGTTAATCGTCCTGTAAAGAGGTTTCAATCTGGTAATCAAGGTTTGTCCATTAATGAGCCGATCAGAAGGAAAGCATCAGTATATGATCGGCTGGGGGCAGGCTCAGTGTACATGAAAGGCTTGGTAAACGCGTTGCATATTTTCCGAGAAACCAAGAGGAGCTTGAAGAGATGGCAAATGCAAGAGTTCCTGATGAAGAAATATTTTACAGGGATCCTAATATACGTCGTGTGGAGACAACCAGGACTTATCAGCCAGTGTGGAAAACTAAACTTCCTCAATGGTGTCCAGAGGGTTTGACAAAAACACAGAAGAGGAAAATGCAGCGAGAGCGTCAAAAAGACTTATACCAAGAAGAAAGTTCCTCCAATGAGAGATCTGGTAATCAGCAGTGGCAGATAAAGCACAAA
Organism: Saccharum hybrid cultivar R570; assembly: GCA_038087645.1. NCBI lineage: Eukaryota > Viridiplantae > Streptophyta > Magnoliopsida > Poales > Poaceae > Saccharum > Saccharum hybrid cultivar. Next base: position 64,199,100 of record JAQSUU010000259.1, read on the forward strand.
AATAAAGGCCCATCGGCAGATGTCAATATGGTGTTTATGTTGCCGATGGAATTTTTGGCTCTATCTGATAGCGAAGAAGAGGCTGTTTTCTCTGACCAAATAGCTCAATTAACGCTAGATTCAATGATGGCTGTTTTTGAGAAGCCTGCCGATGATGAGAGACAACATCTCAAGGCTTTGTTTGTAAAAGGCAGAGTTGGTGGGCAGCCTGTATCTAAGATACTTATTGATGGAGGAGCCGCAATTAATATTATGCCTTATGTGATGTATCGGAAGCTTGGTAAGGGGGATCAAGACTTAACTAAGACTGATATGATGCTAAAGAATTTTGAAGGCAATGTATCACCAGCTAAAGGGGCAGTGTGTGTTGAGTTGACCATCGGCAGTAAAACCTTACCGACAACTTTCTTTGTTATTAATGACAAGGGTGCATATAATCTGCTTTTAGGAAGGGATTGGATTCATGCTAATTGTTGTGTTCCTTCTACAATGCATCAGTGTCTTGTACAATGGATTGGAGATAAAATTGAAGTTGTTCCTGGTGATTCTTCTTATATCATCGCATCGGCAGAATCAGACACTTATGAGCAAACCAGGTACATATCAGGAGAAGCTTGGGAAAAGGAGTTCCTCAAGGTTGCCGATTACGAAATTTTACCGATCCAAGCAGTCGGTTCTGAAGAAGAGTTTTAATGGATACGTTTGCCGATGATGGAAAATTAGGTCAAGGATTTACATTGGCAGATGATTTAATAGAAGTAGATATTGGTGAAGGCGATAGGCCAAGGCCTACTTTTATTAGTTTTAAGTTAAATTCCAAGTGTAAACAACAACTAGTTGATTTGTTAAAGGAATATAAAGATTGTTTTGCTTGGGATTATACTGAAATGCCTGGATTAGACCGATCTATAGTTGAACATCGGTTGCCTATTAAGTCTGGATTTCGGCCACATCAGCAGCCGGCACGCCGGTGCAATCCTAATATACTTCCTGATATTAAGGCCGAAATAACTAAATTAATTGAGACAAAGTTTATTCGGCAGTGTCGATATGCAGAGTGGATTTCTAATGTGGTTCCTGTCTATAAGAAAAATAGGAAACTTCGTGTTTGTATTGATTTCGGGAATCTCAATAAAGCCACACCGATGGATGGCTACCCAATGCCGATTGCTGATTTATTGATTGATGCTGCAGCAAGGCATCAGATTATCAGTTTCATGGATGGTAATGCGGGATATAATCAAATATTCATGGCTGAAGAAGATATTTCCAAAACTGCTTTTAGATGTCCAGGTCATGTAGGATTATTTGAGTGGATAGTTATGACATTTGGTTTGAAAAATGCCGGTGCTACTTATCAAAGAGCTATGAACTTTATTTTCCATGAATATATCGGCACGTTGGTAGAAATCTACATTGATGACATAGTGATTAAGTCTGGAGATATCACAAAGCATCTAACCGATCTGCGGAAGATATTGGAGTGCACAAGAAAGCATGGATTAAAGATGAATCCTAATAAATGTGCATTTGGTGTATCGGCAGGACAATTCTTGGGTTTTATGGTGCATCAGCGGGGCATTGAAATTAGTAGGAAATCTATTAAGGCGATCAACAAGGTTGTTGCTCCTGCCGATAAAACTGAATTACAATCCTTGATCGGTAAGATCAATTTCATCAGAAGATTCATATCTAATCTGTCGGGCAAGATCAAGGCCTTCAGTCCATTATTGAAATTGAAAGCCGATCAGGAATTTAAATGGGGAGATGAACAACAATTAACCTTAGATGAAATTAAAAGTTACTTAACAAATCCTCCAGTGTTAGTTCCACCTCAACATGGAAAACCTTTCAGATTGTACTTATCAATTGAGGATACTGTTATCGGTTCAGCTCTTATTCAAGAATTTGAAGGGAAGGAACGTGTTATCTATTATTTGAGCAGACGGTTAATAGATGCTGAAACCAGGTATTCGGCCATTGAGAAATTATGACTATGTCTATACTTTTCTTGTATTAAGCTGAGGCATTATTTACTATCGGCTGAATGTACCGTCATATGCAAAGATGACGTGGTCAAGTATATGCTGTCAATGCCGATACTGAATGGTAGGATTGGTAAATGGATTTTAGCATTATCAGAATTTGACCTGCGTTATGAATCGGCTAAGGCAGTTAAAGGACAGGTTATGGCCGATTTCGTTACTCAACATTGCAACACGGTGGATTCTCTGGAAATTGCTCCTTGGACACTTTTCTTTGATGGGTCTACTTGTGGTGAAGGGGTAAGCATCGGCATTGTGTTGATTTCCCCTCAGGGGAAGAAGTATGAGTTCTCATTGCCGATTGTTGCTACATCGACAAATAATCAAGCTGAGTACCAAGCCCTAATAAAAGGGTTAGAATTGCTTAAGGAAGTACATGCTGATGCTGTTGAAGTCTTTGGTGATTCAATGCTAGTTATAAATCAGTTGACTGGAGTTTATGAATGCCGAAGTGAAATTCTAAATTCATATCATGAAAAGTGTTTGGAGTTGTTAAAAGGGTTCAGGAATTTTCATTTGGAACATATTTCTCGGATGCATAATGAAGAAGCTAACCGATTGGCTCAGCATGCTTTAGGATATCAGCCTGTTCAAGAAGTATTAATATCAGTAGTTGATACCGATGACTGGAGAAAGGAAATTATTGATTATTTAAAGAATCCGTCTAAAAAGGTTGAAAGACGTATAAGGTTCCAAGTTGCCAAGTATGTGCTCCTCGATGATGAATTGTATTACCGTACCATAGATGGAGTTTTACTCAGGTGTGTTAGCATAGAGGAATCAAAAAGCCTGATGGGTGAAATTTATGAAGGAGTATGTGGGGCTCATCAATCAGCTTTCAAGATGAAATGGATGATCAGAAGGAATGGATATTATTGGCCGACTATTCTTGAGGATTGTTTTAAATATTTTAAAGGATGTCAGGAATGTTAGAAATTTGGTAATATTCAGAGGGCACCCGTATCGGCTATGAACCCTATAATTAAGCCTTGGCCATTCCGGGGTTGGGCTATTGATCTCATCGGTCAGATTTATCCACCATCGAGTAAGGGCATAAATTTATTCTGGTTGCTACCGATTATTTCACAAAGTGGGTTGAAGCGATTCCTTTGAAAAAGGTGACATCGGCTAATATGATTGATTTTGTGAAGGAGCATATTGTCTACCGATTTGGCATCCCTCAAACCATCACTACCGATCAGGGTACCATGTTTACGTCAGGTGAATTTGATGAGTTTGCCATAGGTATGGGAATTAAAGTTTTGAATTCTTCACCGTATTATGCCCAGGCTAATGGTCAGGCTGAGGCATCTAATAAAGGAATTATCAAGCTCATTAAGCGCAAAATTAAAGAGTATCCTAAGAAGTGGCATACAGTATTAAATAAAGCTTTGTGGTCATATCGGATGGCGTGTCATGGTGCAACCAAGGTAACACCTTATCAGTTGGTGTATGGACACGATGCAGTATTACCTTGGGAGGTTAAAACTGGTTCTAGGCGGATACGCTTTCAAGATCAATTGACAGCCGATGATTATGATATCCTTATGAAAGATGAGTTGGAAGATGTAGCAGGTCATCGGTTAAAAGCTTTGGTTAGCATTGAGGAGAATAAGAAAAGGGTAGCTAGATGGTATAACAAGAAGGTGAAGGTAAAGGAATTTGTCGATGGAGAATTGGTTTGGAAGTTGATTTTACCGATTGGAACTAAAAGTTCTAAGTTTGGCAAATGGTCACCTAATTGGGAAGGTCCATATCGGATAAATCAATCTGTTCCTGGTAATGCATATATTCTCGAAACTCTCGAAGGAGTTGCATTTCCTAGAGCATTAAATGGAAAATATTTAAAGAAATATTACCCTAGTATCTGGATAGATGCATAAAAGTGTAATTACCGATAACAATCCTATCGGCTAGAGTTAAAACAAAGTATCAATGCATTGTTGCCGATGCGCTAATGTAACAAAGTTTGGATAGCCGATATCGCACGCAGACAAATTTCATCGGCTTCTTTCAATTCTTTGGCATCTTCATCGGCAGTTCCTTCCACAGGTTTGAGTTTCTTTTTGAAGGCCAAGGCCTTGCGAGCTTGGGCATCTCGTTCCTGCTGGAGGGCTTTGATAGCATCGGGAAGTTGGTCTTCTTCTTGCTTGGCTTGAGTCAGGGCTGCTTCAACCTTTTCCAGTTCAGCTAGCAGAGCTGCTCTTTTTGCCGATAAATCTAGGATTTTCTGCTTAAGTTCAGTGACGGAGGCTTGCAAGTTGCTGATGCTTTTGTGCTTCTCATCGGTAGTTTGCTTCAGCTGCAGCATTTCTTCCTTAAGTTGAGCTTGAGCTGCTCTGTCGGCAATACGATGAACAGCCCTTTGATATTGAAGTTGTCTACTCTCTAGGTGAACTGCTGGGAAGATGATTTCTTCAACATCAGCAGGGACTTGGCCACGGATTGTTTTGAAGATAGTTCTTGCAGGGTCTGAATCGATCACCAGTTGAGCGGTATCTTGTTGCAGCAGATTCAGAAGAGCTTCTAGTTGGCCATAGGTATCTGCCGATATTGTTCCCAATGCCAGGGAAGAACTCGCCTCTTCTCCGTCATTATCAGAAACGTCGATAGCAAAAGAAAACAAGCTATCAGGAGAATCCTATTCCTGTGAAGAAAAGAGAGTTAGAAATCCTATCTGTGGTATCTGGGGATATTATAAACCAAGCAGTTAATCGTTTACCTGCTTTAAGGCAATTTCTTGAGCCTGGCTTGAGGGAGCAGCTTGAAGAGGATCATGCAAAAGATCGGCAGAGGATGCCGATGGAATGTCTTCTACGACTTCATCAGTAGTAGGCCCTTGGGGTATAATGGCCGATGGTATATCTTGTGCAGGAGGAGCAGCTTGTTCAGTTATATCGGTTGGTTGAGTAACAGGTGTTGGAGTGGACGCAGGGGCTGGTGTAGACTTCTGTCGCTTTTGTTGAGCTTCGGCATCGGTTAAAGCTTTGTGCTTTGTTTGGGTATCAGCGACAGTTGGCTGGGGGGCATCGGTGTGCGTTGATTGGGGAGCTTGCGTGCTTGGTGTGCTTGCCGATGTACCCATTTGTTGCTACAAAAATAGGTGTAAGATTGGACGTTTAACAGGAAAAATGTAGGGATAAAGGAATACCTCTGAAGGCTGGGTAGAGGTTGTGGTGCTTGAAGTTGGAGGAGTTGCCGATGACGATCCAGTTGCAGCTCTTACACCCTGATAGTTATATGTTAATATAATGTGTATCGGCAGGAAACAAAATAAGCAAGGTTATTACCTTAAAAGCCTTAATTAGGCTTGAAGCAGCAGCCATTGGAGTGGCCTTGGATGTTGCCAGTCTTGGTCTGGAAGTGATAGTTTTGGCACGAGTCCTCTGGAAGGTTAAGGCGTCTAAGCTAGGGGCGTTGTAACCGATTACTGAGACTGGAGAAATAGGGTGGAGGTTGAAGGGTCTTTCACTTTTGCTTATTGATGGGACTGGATCATCGGCCTGTTACAGGAAAGATTAGCTGCCGATATATATATAAAAGGGGGGAGAGAGACAAAAGTTAAAAGGAACTTACTGCATCGTCAGGTACGACATAGTCGGGATCGATCATGTGCCGATATGTGTGAACGGATGTTGAAAACAACTGTTCTTTCCACTCTTGCCACCATTGCTTATATGACTCTGTGATGAAAGACGCTGGTGACCAGGCGGAGAAATCAACATATCAAAAATAGCTTTTACTCTTATTTACATCTACTTTCGGCGACTTCGTCAATTTGCATATTTTTCCTTTTTACGAGTTCTCATTGATTCGGCGAGTTGCATTGCTCCAGTGCAATCTTCGACGATCCTCGAGTTCCGCGTGAGTACCTCTTGGCCGTGACTTCTGGGCGTATCGCTGTTGTCAGGACCAAAGTGCTCGTATCTTCATCCTTGTCGATTAACAGGTCAAATCGACTGGCACGCTTTAGATATCGATTTCGGGTATTAGCCCTTTGTGTTTGCAGATCTACTTTTGCATCAATAGATACCAATCGGAGTTGCCTTTGTATACCATCCTTAGCATCGATGTAGCTAGACACCACTTGTAATACATCACTTGTAAAGATCACAAACACTAAAATACCTTGTGAGATCAACATTATAAGCAAAGGTGTCTAGATATCACTTGTAAAGCTACTCTCAACAAATCATCATTCAATTTCTATTTCTAGCAATCACCACACAAACATGAATATGAATTTAAGCTTTGCAATGCAACAATACATCATGTTAATGCACAGACAAATGCAACAAATAATTCATGAGCTTGCTCCCCCTACTTGTGTGCTCAATTTTAATTGATCCCTTTCTAATGTCATTCTCTCCCCCTTACAATACCTTTGTGACTTACTTCTCCCCCTTTGCAACTTAACTTTTTATGTTTTTATCTTTGTGACTTTTCTCTCCCCCTTTGTCAACAATCACCAAAAAGGTGCCAATTTTAGTGAGAGTCAAGTCAATCAATATGAGGGAGGCCAAATTATGGTTCAATCTAGATCACTTGCCTAGAATATGTAACTCGGTTTGATCCAAGGACAAGCTTCTTCACACCTCATAAAGTGTAAGGGTTATCTTGACCATGTTGAATTACACATCATGAGCTCATTTTCTAGATTCAACACTAGGTTTGCAAGCCCACAAACATGTCATATGCTACCACTAGATCAATCAAACATAGAAGCAATAGTGGTACCATATATACATTAAACTCATTAGATTTTCATGAATGAGCCTATTTGTCATGCAAATATGTCTAAATGTTCTAAACATGTCCTTAGCAAAGTATGAATGATATGCCAAACAACTTTACCTTGCTATGTTGGAGGAGAGGCATGTCATATAAGAATATGGGGGTGCACTCATTTCAAGTTGGAGAAGTCAAGTATGTTCAATTCATTCTTCAACTTGTAAAATCTCTTTTCATCAAGTGGCTTTGTGAATATGTCGGCTAGTTGATCTTCGGTGCCAATGCTCTCAATGCTAATATCACCCTTTTGTTGATGGTCTCTTATGAAGTGATGCCTTATGTCAATGTGCTTCATTCTTGAATGTTGAACCGGATTTTGAGTCATCTTGATAGCACTTTCATTGTCACAAAATAATGGCACATTGTTGAATTTGATTCCAAAGTCATTCATGGTTGCTTTCATCCAAAGCAATTGTGCACAACAACTATCGGCACTAATGTATTCGGCCACGGCGGTAGATAGTGCAACACTATTTTGTTTATTTGATGACCATGAAACAAGAGACCTTCCAAGCAATTGACAAGTGCCACTTGTGCTCATTCTATCAATCTTGCATCCACCATAGTCGGAGTCTGAATATCTAATCAACTCAAAATTAGACCCCTTAGGATACCATAATCCAACATCATGAGTGCCCTTAAGATATCTCAATATCCTCTTGGTTGCTTTCAAGTGACTTTCTCTAGGTGAAGCTTGATATCTTGCACACTTGCACACAATAAACATCACATCCGGCCTAGAAGCAGTGACATATAGCAAACTTCCAATCATAGACCGGTATAGCTTTTGATCTACCCTGTTGCCACTAGCATCAACACCCAATTGATCATTAGTGCCCATTGGTATACTCATTGGCTTAGCATCTTGCAATCCAAACTTCTTGATCATGTCCTTGATGTACTTCCCTTGACTTACAAAAGTGACATTCTTCATTTGCTTGATTTGAAGTCCAAGAAAGTAACTAAGCTCTCCAATCATAGACATCTCAAACTCATTTGCCATTATTTTTCTAAACTCTTCACAAAAATCTTGATTTGTTGATCCAAAAATAATATCATCAACATAGATTTGTAACACAAACAAGTCATTTCCAAGCTTCTTAGTGAAGAGAGTGGTGTCAACCTTTCCCATCTTGAAACCTTTAGAGAGAAGAAAGTCCCTCAATCTCTCATACCATGCTCTAGGTGCTTGCTTCAAATCATACAATGCCTTCTTTAGCTTGAAAACATGGTCAGGCTTCTTATCATCTTCAAAACTGGGAGATTGCTCAATATAAACTTCTTCATTGATGTAGCCATTGAGAAATGCACTCTTGACATCCATTTGATAGAGCTTGATGTTGTGTGCACAAGCATATGCTAATAAGATTCTAATAGCCTCCAATCTTGCAACCGGTGCATATGTCTCTCCAAAGTCAAGACCCTCAACTTGAGTGTATCCTTGTGCTACTAATCTTGCTTTGTTCCTCACAACCATGCCATCTTGATCTTGCTTGTTTCTAAAGACCCTTTTGGTGCCAATTACATTGTAGTTCTTTGGTCTTTCCACAAATTCCCAAACTTGATTTCTAGCAAAGTTGTTTAGTTCTTCATGCATGGCATTTACCCAATCGAAATCCTTCAAAGCATCTTCTATTTTCTTAGGTTCTTCAAGTGACACAAAAGAGTAGTGCTCACAAAAGGATGCTAATCTTGATCTAGTTTGAACACCACTTTGAATACCACCAATGATTTGGTCCAATGGATGATCTCTTGCCATGCTAGTAGGTTGGAGTATTGGGAGTTGGTTACTTCCACTAGCTTGACCTTGATCTTGCACTTCATCATGAGAACCACTAGAGCTTGCTTGATTTGTATCAATTTGCACTCTTTGATTAATCATATGTATGTCACTATCATCATCAACTTGCATCGGCCTTATATCACCGATGTCCATGTTCTTCATTGCATTTGACAATTGATCTCCTCTCACATCATCAAGATTTTGAGCTTCATTTTGCGATCCTTGGGTTTCATCAAACTCAACATCATGAACTTCCTCCAAGGTGCCATTAGTGAGATTCCAAACTCTATATGCCTTGCTTGTGGTAGAATAACCAAGTAAGAATCCTTCATCACATTTCTTTTCAAACTTGCTCAATCTAGTGCCTTTCTTGAGAATATAACATTTGCAAACACTCTAAAGTATGCAATGTTGGGCTTTCTTCCATTTAATAGCTCATATGGTACTGTCTTCCCAAGCTTCCCATGGCAATAGAGACGGTTGCTACAATAGCAAGCCGTATTGATGGATTCACTCCAAAATGAATGACTCACATTGTATTCACTAAGCATTGATCTAGCCATGTCAATCAAAGTTCTATTCTTCCTTTCAACTACACCATTGGATTGAGGAGTGTATGTTGGAGAGAATTGATGTCCAATACTAAGATCATCACACAAATCCTCAATTCTTGTGTTCTTGAACTCGCTACCATTATCACTTCTAATCTTCTTGATATTTGTTTCAAATTCATTTTGCACTCTATTGATAAAAGACTTGAATAGATCATAAACATCACTTTTGTCATAGAGAAAGAATACCCAAGTGTATCTAGTGTAATCATCCACTATCACAAAACCATACTTGTTGCCACCAATGCTAGTGTATGTTGTTGGCCCAAACAAGTCCATATGCAATAGCTCAAATACCTTTGATGTGCTCATTTCACTCTTGCTAGGATGTGCATTTCCAACTTATTTGTCGGCTTGACAAGCACTACATGGTTTATCCTTTTCAAAGGTGACATCTTTCAATCCTCTAACTAAGTCATGCCTCAAAAGTTTGTTCAATTGTTTCATTCCAACATGACCAAGCCTTCTATGCCACAACCATCCCATACTAGATTTGCTAAGCAAGCATGATGTCAATTATGTCTCACTATCATTGAAGTCAACCAAGTTTAAGCTACCATGTCTAAATCCTTTGAATATCAAATTTGATCCATCAACACTTATGACTTCAACATCATCACTACCAAATATGCACTTAAAGCCAAGATCACAAAGTTGTGCCACCGATAAAAAATTAAAATCCAAGCTCTCAACTAGCAACACATTAGATATGCTCATGTCATTTGAGATAGCAATTTTACCAAGCCCCTTGACCTTCCCTTTCTTGTTGTTGCCGAAAGTGATAGCATCAAAACCACCATTTTGACTTGTATCAATTGATTTGAACATACAAGAATCCCCGGTCATATATTGAGTGCACCCACTATCAAGCACCCAATGCCTTCCTCTGGCTTTGTAATTGACCTACAATATAAGATCAATTCCTTTTAGGTACCCAAACTTGTTTGGGTCCTCCAAGGTTAGTGACCAAGCTCTTTGGTACCCAAATAGATTTCTTCTTTGAGCCCATCCATGGTGCACCAATGAACTTAGCATGAACACCATTTGTACCCTTGGTAAGTATATAAAAGGAATCAAACTTAATTGAGGATACATTAGCTTTGGATTTCTTGTTCATGCAAAGTTGCTCTATGTGACCAACTTGCTTGTAACTTTTGCAATAGCTACCATTGTTCTTCACAAAACGAGTCTTGTAAGGAGCAAAAGCGGCCTTGCCTTTCTTGAAGTTATAGCCCAATCCCTCTTTATAGAGAGACGCCCTTTGGCTACCCAAGCACATAAGCAAGCGTCCTCACCACCATAAGCCTTAGCTAATGTGTGATTGAGCTCTTTTACCTCCTTCTTGATATTTTCATTCTCAACTATGAGTGTGGAATCACAAGTGAAACCATCATCACTAGATGAGGATGATGTAGATACGCTACATGAAGGGTTAGTGGGAGCAACAACAATAGGCTTATGAAAAGATTCATCAATTATATCACATGATATGCCTATGTTACAAGTTTTAGCTTTCTCGATATTAGTTGGCATGTTTTCACATCTTTCAACTAGAGAGGAATGAGCTTCTTCAAGCTTAGTGTGAGACTTTTGAAGCTTCTTATGGTCTACCTTCAGACTCTCATAAGATGCCCTAAGCTCATCAAGTTCTTGCATAAGGTTTTTCTTATCCTTAAGCAAGCTCTTGCACTCCTTTCTAGATTCTTTTAAATATTGAGTGCAATCTTCTAGCATAGTGATTAGTTCATTTTTAGTGAATTCTTCTTCATCACTATCACTATCACTAGCATTATCATGATCACTTTCATCGTCGGATGATACCTTAGCGGCCTTAGCCATGAAGCACGATGGAGTGTCGAAGAGGGAAACTTTTTCTTGGATGGCAATGCTAGCATGTCCCTTCTTCTTGCTCTTGTTGTCATCCTCATCATCACTTGAGGAATCATCACTATCCCATGTAGCAACATGAGAATCATTCTTCTTCTTATGAGAGCTCTCCTTCTTTTCTTGCTTCTTCTTTTGCTTCTTTCTCTCCTTATTGATAGCATCTTCGTCATCACTATCATAAGGACACTTTGCAATGAGATGGTCCTTGCTATGGCATCTAAAGCATCTTATGGTATGCTCATTCTTCTTGGATGAATTCTTCCTCCTTGCACGAAAGCCTTTCTTCTTCATGAATTTGCCAAATTGCTTGATAAAGAGAGCCATCTTCTCATCAATGTCATCACTATCACAAGAGCTTGAGTCTTCATCACTTGATGATTCAATCTTGGATTTACCCTTGGATGTGGTGGCTTTGAAAGCCACACTCTTCTTCTTCTCATCATCCTTCTTCTCACTTTCCTTCTTCTTCTTTTTGACCAACTCCTCTTTCTCAACATCTTCTCTATATGAATCATCGGTCATCACTTCTTGGAATACTTGTTGAGGAGTTGAATCCTTCAATGTAGTCCTCACTAGCACGGTGATCAATGTATCAAATCTCTTGGGCAAGCTTCTCAAGAACTTCATAGAGAATTGGTTGTCCTTGACCTCCTCACCAAGTGCCTTGAGCTCATTGACAATGACTTGCAACCGATGAAACATTTCCGGTACACTCTCATCTTCTTGCATCTTGAAGCTAGAAAACTTTTCTTACAAGATATATGCTTTAGCGGTCTTTGTGCCTTCGGTGCCCTCAAATGTTTCTTCTAGCTTGGCCCAAGCATCATGTGCAACTTCTATGTTCTTCACTTGCTCAAATGTCTTGTCATCTAATGCCTCATGAAGAGCACTAATGGCAATGCCATTGCATTGGAGCTTCTTCTCTTCCACCGGTGTAGGTGCTTCCGGATTAGCAACCTCAAATTTTGTTTCGGTGACCTTCCACACTTCTCTATTGATTGACTTGAGGTGTGCGGTCATCTTAACATTCCAATATGCATAATTTACGCCATCAAAGTGAGGTGCCTTCTTGGTGTTGCTGATGTGCAAGCTTAATTGAGCCATTTCTTTTTCACCGTAGGTTGTTAAGCCTCAAATAAACGGTGCCTCAGCTCTGATACCACTTGTAAGGTCCAAATGGCTAGAGGGGGGGGTGAATAGCCTATTTAAAAATCTACAAGCTTCACTAAACAACCACGTTAGTATAAAAGATGGCTAAGCTAATTCTAGCACTAGCTCAACTACACTATGCAAGCCACCTATACAATTCTAGTGAAGCAAGGCTATGATCTCTAATACACACCAACAAGACTAAGTCACTAAGCTACTTACTCCTATGTGATAAAAGCTACACTAAGCAAACTACACTAGGACTAGTACAAGAAAGTAAAGAGCAAGTGACTTGATTCTTATACCAACGATGTAGAGAAGTAATGCACTCGAAGAATCAATCACAATGATCAACCACAAGAGAAATCCTCGGCAAAGAGATGACACAAGATTTTTACCGAGGTTCACTTGCTTCCCGGCAAGCTACTCCTCGTTGTGGCGATGCACCCACTTGTCGGTTCGTGAGCTAATCGACTATCAAGAGTCGAACCCTCGGTGGGCGCCGCACAACCGCACACAAGATGGGGATCCTCCAAGCCACGAGCTCCACTAGAGTATCCAATTTGCGAACTCCCGCGGGGAAGGATCAAGAACCCCTTACAACACTTGGTGAGGGCTCCAACAATCTCCAATTGTGAGCTCAATCACCTCCGCTGCTCCAAGCCGTCTACCGTGTCGGGAAACACGGAAGAGTAACAAGAAATCCGCAGCAACTCAAAGATCAAGTGCCTCTGGAATGCAACTCTTTAAGCAATGCACTTGAATCTCACTCAATCTCACTCAAGATGTGCAACTATGCAAAGAGATGAGTGGAGGGGTTGTTCTCTAGCTCAAAGGATGTCTCTAGGTCTCAAAATGTGCAAGAGTTCCCCTCAAACCCTGGCCAACTTCTATTTATAGCGAAGGGGTACGCAGCTAGCCATTACCGGACGACGCAGTTAAAAACAAGCTGACCGGACGCTCCGGTCACTACAGGACAAGCATGAATAGTGCATGTCAGAAGTTATCGTTGTCGTGACCAGACGCGCTCTAGCGTTTGACCGGACGCGCTGCACCTGGCGTCCGGTCGAAGTCCAGTAAGCTCCCACCGCGACCGGACGCGTCCGATCGCACGTGACGGGACGCGTCCGATCGCACGTGACGGGACGCGCCGCGCGTCCGGTCGGCTCTACGACCAGCTCTGCCCCTCTGGGTGACTGACCGGACGCTCCGGTCCCGTGATGGACCGGACGCGCCAGTTGCAAACCCTAGCACCTGCGTGCCTGACTGCTGCGAGAACTGACCGGACGCATCCGGTCAAACCGTGATCGCGTCCGGTGCAGCGTCCGGTCACCACAGTGACCGCCGTTCGCCTCCGTTTCTTTTCCGACTTCCAGCGCAGTAGAAAATAGGCGTTTCACTTCCCTAAAAAGCGTCGAATCCCGCCTCGCAAGCTCGGTGGGAGGGAGAGAGAAACCCAAACCCCTCTCTTCCGCTTAAACTCCATCGCCTTCGCAAAGGTGCTAACACCCCAAAGTGTACACCACCATGTGCATGTGTGTTAGCATTTCACAAACATTTTCAAGGCGTTTTGTTAGCTCTCTACTAGATCCTAATGCATATGCTCAAGACATTGATCTAGTGGCACTTGATTTCCGAGCTAACCGTGATTGCCCCTCTTGATAGTCGGCTATGTATCCTAAACCCGGTCAATCACTTCTCTTCTCATCTTAGACCGGCAAAAGGAAAACCCTATGGTTATACCTTTGCCTTGCGCTCTTCGATCCTTCTTCTCCACTTGATCATCATGTCCATCATTTTATGTGCATTACTTCATGATCTTGCTCATCATTTCATGCACCAAATCATGTGGCCTTGTGGCCATCTCTCCATGCCATTTTCACCTTCATCACGTGTGTTGCTTATGCCTAATTCAAACACTTAACACATGGCATTAGCAACTTGGTGTCATTAATTACCAAAACTAAACTTGGGCTTTCAAAGTCTTTTACCCCTGATGACCTGAACAATCTAACCTTCAAGATTAGCATGAGCTTCCCTTCTATTGAGATGGTGAGGAAAGTAGTCACTGAGTACAGCTTGAGACATAGGGTGGATGTGAAGATGCCTAGGAATGATAAGACTAGGATAAGTGCCCATTGTGCAGAGGGCTGTCCATGGCTGTTGTATACTTCAAAAAATGCCATAGCAAAGACCATTCTTGTGAAGAGGTATGTTGGGCAACACAATTGCAAGAGGGAGTGGGTGCTGAGGAGATGCACTGCAAAATGGCTAGCTAACAAGTACATTGACACTTTCAGGGCTGATTCAAAGATGACATTGGCAAACTTTGGCAAACTTGTGCAGAAAGATTGGAACCTCACACCATCAAGGAGTAAACTATGCAGAGCTAGAAGCATGGCAGTACAACAGATCTATGGTGATGAAGTTGAGCAATACAACAAGCTATGGGACTTTGGGCAAGAGATTAGAAGGTCTAAACCAGGAAGCACCTTCTACCTTAACATAGCAGATGGACACTTCAGCCACCTATACTTTGCTTTAGATGCTTGCAAGAGAGGATTTCTTAGTGGCTGCAGGCCAGTCATCTGCCTAGATGGCTGCCATATCAAGACCAAATTTAGAGGCCAGCTGCTGACTGCTATAGGACTTGACCCTAATGACTGCATATTTCCAATAGCCATGGCAGTTGTGGAAGTTGAGTCCAAGAGCACCCGGAAGATGTTTCTACAAACACTAAAACAAGAACTGAACATTGACAACACATATCCATGGACCATCATCACTAACAAACAAAAGGTACATCTTCTAGTAGTTACTTTTAGTTCATTACATTGTGATTTCTGCAGCAGCTTGCAATGATGCTTTGTAATCTCCTTCTAGGGTCTCATACCAGCTGTTAAGGAGGTATTTCCTAAGGAAGAGCATAGGTTTTGTGTTAGACACCTCTACCAAAATTTTCAAGGCAGTTTTAAAG
The DNA here is from genome assembly GCA_038087645.1 of Saccharum hybrid cultivar R570. NCBI lineage: Eukaryota > Viridiplantae > Streptophyta > Magnoliopsida > Poales > Poaceae > Saccharum > Saccharum hybrid cultivar. The sequence continues at coordinate 64,214,343 of JAQSUU010000259.1, forward strand.
GAGAAAACTTGAAGAACCGGCTGTGGAAATGTGCTAGGTCTAGTTCTGTTAGGGAGTTCAGCAGTAACATGGAAGATATGAAGAAATTGGATCCTACTGCACATGCTTGGTTGGAACAGATGGCTCCAAATACCTGGGTGAAAGCTTATTTCAGTACCTTCCCCAAGTGTGACTTGTTACTGAACAATACATGTGAAGTTTTCAACAAGTACATTTTGGAAGCCAGGAAACTTCCTATTCTGAGTATGATTAAGAGAATTATGGGACAGCTGATGACTAGATTCTATAACAAGCAAAAGGAGCTTAGTGAGAAGTGGCTTGGACTAGTTTGCCCCAAGATCAGAAAGAAATTGTTGAAGAACTCAGAGTTTGCTAACATGTGCTTTGTGCAGCCTGCTGGTGTAGGTATTTTCCAAGTGCAATCAAGGGGATTTGACTACATTGTTGACATTGGCAACAAGACTTGTGATTGTAGATGATGGGACTTAACTGGCATCCCATGCAATCATTCCATAGCATGTCTTAGACATGAGAGAATTCTAGCTGAAGATATGCTTCCTTCTTGTTACTCTACAGAAACCTATACCAATGTTTCTGGCTTCAACATAATACCCTGTAGAGATAAAACTATGTGGGAGAAGATGAATGGACCTCTAGTGTAGCCACCTATATATGAAAAGAATGTTGGAAGGCCACCAAAATCCAGGAGGAAGCAACCTACTGAAGTGCAAGGAAGGGCTGGGACAAAGTTGTCAAAGCATGGGGTAATTATTACTTGTAGTTGGTGCAAAGGTGAGAACCACAACAGTGCTGGTTGTGCCCTTAAGAAGTTAGGAATTAGGCCATCTGTCCACAGGAACACAGCACCAATACACAATGAAGAGACTCCTATCCAATCTAATGAAGAGCCAACTATTTCCCAGGTAATGAAGCACATGCTGCCACCAAAAACTATTATTTTTGTTGTGACACTATAATTATATTCACTTGACAATAGGAATTTGGACAACCACATGCAATGGAAGATTTAAACACTCAGAACCTAATGTTGTCACAGATGCTATCACAGGTAAAATTTATTCTTGGTTCAAGATTTACATGTACTTGTTTTGACAGTCATCAGCACTGATATTCTAATGTTTCAACAGGTATCAAGCACTGTGGATGCAGGAAGGCATCATGGACCACTGCCAGACAGTGCATTCATTGAAGATAACCAAGCTGTTGCCAGACCAGCGCCACTTACTATAGCAACAAAGCAGGGCAAGACAGCAGCCAAGGCAGCAGGAAAGGCACTAGGAAAGAGTAAGTCAACAACAACAAAGAAGTTAGCAGGCAAGAGGAAGGCAAACTAAAGTGATATAGTAGTGCTTCTCTTTTGTGAATGAATCTGTTGACCCCCTTTTGTGAAGTATGGGCCTAACATCTTTTGTGAATGAAAGAGAGGGTTCTTTTGACATGTAATTTGCATCAAAACAATGTGGATGCATTATAGTTAGGCAATGGTGGTCAGGCTCTGTAATTTGCATCAAAACTACTAGTGGATGCATTTAAGCAGTGTTGTTCTAGCACCCAGAACCTTGTGTGGATGCTTCCTGTGTAATATAGTCATCTGAATGTGGTGCTTGCCTACAACTAAATCTTCACATGTTGGTTTTGCATCAAAATTACTTGTCTGGTTTCACTAACACTAACAATTGACTAAAACATGACATGGCAACACATTGCACACTAAAGTTCATTCTAGATTCTCATTCCAGACATTACACAAGTTGTTTCATTCATGTTCACTTCATGATTACAACAACCAGGATACAAATCATGACAACAAGACCAACAACATCCATTGCTACCAATGCTTTAAGTAAAATACAAATTTCTAGAACATAGCTCTTGTTCACTGCATTCCCTAGAAGTCTAGTTTCTTCATCTTCAGTAGTTGTTGTGTGCATGGTCTCCTGCTGCGTTCCACCAGCTATCGGTCCACCAACCTCAGTGGTACCTTTTCTAATCTCAGATTTGTAGCCATGATTTTCCTTCAAATACGGCTCATAGTCATCCTCCCACAGATAGAACTCGCAACCTTTTTTCTTTACCTCTACCTTTCTGAGAAAATGAAACCGGGAAAAATCAAACCATACACCAAATTGAACTACAAATCATCAAATCGAAACCCTAACCTGTTGATTCAGGCAAGTGAAGAACACCTTGTCAGGATTTGTGCTTGTATGAGACGTCAGCTCCATCACCTTCCTCCATTTGTAGTTTGGGCAAAAGATCAGTGGCAGGTCCGCCCGCTTGCGCTGGTGCCCTGATGAACTCGCCATGCTTGAAGCCATTGCCGCAGTTGCAGTCGGCCTTGTGGGAGAGACATGAGAGCAAAGACAGAGAAAGGGGAATGGGATGCAGCTGAAATGAGGCTAGGAGAAAAAGGCAGGGGGTTCTTAGCATAAATAACGACCACCTCTGTTCCTCCTGCGCGTGGCAACAGAGGAAAATGGTGCCAAAACTCCCGCCTAGTCCACGTTGGCCTCCACATCAGCAGATCAGCTAGGTTAGATAGGGTTTGGACCTGATTGGAACTCTAATGCGAGTTTACGGTGCCAAAAATGCAAATCGTAAGTTCCAGACCCATCTGAGAAGCACATACAAGTTTAGGGACCGCTAATGAAATTTACTCTTTAGGATATGTTTGGAATCTTTGCTAGACATTGTGCTACCAAGCATTTGGGTCCTCAGCTAGCTTACCTGGAGTTCTCTGTTGGCAAGGATTTTTGAGCTAGCCAAATTGGCTTGCCTGGGCTAGCAAGGTTTGGCTTGCCTAGCTAGGGTAGGCGAGGCTACCTCGTTGGGAAACCAAGCGCCCCCTTAAAAAATCTAGCTATGCATAAAAAAATATTTTTTTAAGAAAAGGTGTATATTTACAAAACATATCTAAATATATGTATCATGAACTAACATACCATTGATCCTTTTCCAACTACTTTAAAGTTACTTATCCTTTTCCAACTACTCCTAGTTCGGGTTAGGTTTATGAATGCCATTGATCAATTTAATTAGGGTTCTACTGTAGTATATGGTAGATTAGGTTTGGGTTACCGTGAATCCAATGGTAGATAGGGTTTTGGTTTGCCAAAGTTAATGGTACACATTCATGGGTGGTAAAGACAAATATAGATGAGATCTCAATGAAGATCACAAGAGCACATCTTATAGGATCCTGACAACCATATTAGTGGCAGTGAAAATGCTATCACTTAATCACTAACAACAAAAAAGTTATGGTATAAGGCCTCCATTAGGCCTAGGAGCACATCTTCATAATTATTTGTAATTTCAAATATGTTGCTAATTGAGAAAATATGTGGATGGTTTTATTTATTTATTGTTTATACATTATAACAGTAACTGTATATGTTTTAAATATGGTATTATATGGTATTATACGATACATTTGAATTACTCTTTGAATAATAAATCATTCTTTATAAAAATTTTAAATGATTTTAACAACTCGTTGTTGATGTATGCAGCGTCTTCATAGGTCTTGGGGCAGTTATTCCCCGAATGGCCAACATCTCAACAGACTTCGCACGACATGTGCGAGTCCATGGCTTAGATAGTGCTTGGTGATGACTCCTCTGCCGCACGATCGTCCAATCTTTTCATCAATAATCTACTTTTGCGGCAAGCATATCTGCCTCCTTCACGATATGCATGTCTTTTTGTTTTTGTTCCTCTCCCCAGCTTTGGTTCGCCAACATCTTTTCGATGAGGGCCTTGGCCCCATAAGTGGTGAGGGAGAGGAATGCACCACTAGCTGCGGCATCAACGTGCCCCTTCGACATGGCCGTTAGGCCCTTGTAGAAGTTTTGGAATACGAGGCAATCTTCCATATCATGGTGGGGGACAAGCTTGGATATAATCCTGCAACCTTTCCCACGCCTCGGGGATCGACTTGAGTGAAGTTTGCTAGAAGTTTGAAATCTTCCCCCGTAGAGCAGTTGTTTTGCCTATGGGGAAAAATTTTGCGAGGAACACTACAACACATTTGTCCCACATGTTGACTGCTTCCTTATTTTGGTAGAACCACTACTTTGCCTTCCTCGAGATGGAGAAGGGAAACAAGCAGAGCCTTATGCTCGCCTGTGCGACATCATTTATGACAATGGTATCACACAGCTCAAGGAGGTGCTGCAGATGAGCACTTGCGTCCTCCCTTGGCAAGCCACAGAACTGGCTTGCCTGCACCATTGTGATTAGGCCGGTGTACAGCTCAAAGTTCCCAGTATCAGTGTTGACAGCGGGCCTAACGGGCACGTTGACAACAGCGGGGGTGGAGTAGTTGCAGAGGGACTTGGCCATAGTTGTTGATACGGATGGTACGGTTTTGAGTGGTGCAGTTGCTGACAATATTGCAGAAGAAGAAGAGGCACAAGACCTTTTCTTCCTTAGGAGTGCCTCCGGATCTTTGGTGAAATTGTTTGGCAAGTCAAAACCACGCATGCACTATCCTGTTTTCATCCCATTAAAAAGAGGAAGAAAACAAGCAGAGTTAGCCTGCATAAACTATAGCTACCATGACAGGTATGTCATCATGATTCATGCAATGAATAGAACTTTGTTAATTTTTTCTTGCCCTTCCTGGCAACGGCGCTAGAAATGTTTGTTGGCATTTTTAGCGTCACTACTAGAGATGAGTTAGATCCCTAGCAAAGGCGCCAAAATGCCTGTTGGTGCTTCTAGACGTTGCTATCAAGTGAGAGGGTTTTGACTCAATCACATGACAACCATGCTAGGAACCCCAGATGGTGTTTGCGTAAATGCCATTACACTAGAGATGTATTCCTCCCTCTCATAGCACGGCACCGTTAATATGCCTTAACGGGAGGTTTACAATCAAAGGTTAATGTCACTTAGAAACACTGGTTGGCATTCTTAAACAGTGTTGCTAATAAGGCGCCATTTAGCAACGTAGCCAAGAACCTCCAACCATGATAGTTCTTAAGATTACAGACAATTCCGCAAGCGGACGGATCTATCGATGCAACATTTCAACCCGGAAGTATTCAGGGTGTCGTATTTATATTTTCCCAAAGGAGGGCAAGACGGGTTTAAGTGATAGTAGTTCTATTCTTTGACATGAATATGAATCCATACTTGCATAATAGACTATAGATCATGACAGGGGTAAAACAATAATTCAAGGATAGTGGACACACAAATGGATCTACCTCAAGGATAAAATAGAAATAAAGAATAAATGAATAATCCTAACAGACCAGGCATGATCAAGTATAGCCTTGCTATGAACAAGTTAATAATCATATAAGTCACATGATTAGAATTAGATCTAAGTTCAGGATAAACGGGGAGGTTCCTGTTTCCTGGTCTACCAATCTACAAGGATTTTACGAACTCCTACACAATACCCGAACGTGGTGGATTACAAAGGATGGACAGGGTTGTCGCCACCTCCGCCTACCCCTCAACCGTGGAGTACCTTCATATTCGCAATCTCCCGTGTACCTGAGGACCACGCCCGTGTACAAAGAAACTACCCATATCCCCCCAAGACCCCAACCCTACGGATTGACAGGCTAGAATATGGGCAAATCCAAAGGTACAACGAACCATTACCCTAACCCTAGTTCTTCTTCTATTCATATGAATTCTATGAACAATGAAGAACAAGGATTAACATTTTAAGATCATAACACATAAACTATATGCTAGTTCATATATCATAATTATAACATGATCAAGACTATACTCTATTTCATAAATAATACTATAAATAAGATATGAGAGCTTGAATATGGAAGAACTCTGCATAGTAGTGTTCATACCAAGAGTAGTACTTCTTCCAAGGAGACAAGCTCTTCTTGATAGCTTTGCCTTGCTCAAATGACTAAGAAAACTAGGAAAAACCGCCTACCCTAGGGGTGAGGTGGTAGTGAGGTGATCTCCAAATGTTGTGTGTTTTGGAGGAGAGCTCTACCCATCTATTTATACAAGGAACAGGTCAGTTTCGATGGAGATAATTATGGTAACCATCAAAAACCGCCTTAGCATGGAGGCATGGAGCCGCTAGAGGAGCGTGGGCCTGAGAAGCGGCAAGGGGGTGGGTGCGGCTGCACCCTGGGTGGCCCCTGTCGCCACCAACATCATCGTGTCAGTTCTCTCATGGACCTAGGCCTCCCCTGTGGTGGTGACTCATTCCAGAAATTTGCGTAGGTGGGCTTCCTCCTTATTTTTTCATTTGCGCCTTTTCCGGAAATGTGCTTTCTCCGTTGTGCTTTCTCTTGTGTATTTGTGCATTTTCACTTATTTCCATGTTTATACCTGTAAAACAAAATTCTTCCAAAAAAACAAGTGGAGCAAGGTCAAACTATATGCATATGTGCTAGAATATTACTTATTTCTCTTGTTTTAAACTTAATTTGGCGGTTCTAGATGTGCAATAGTGACCACCAACAGGGGGCAGGCCGGACGCGCCACTTGTTGGCCGTACGCCGGCGCTGGCCCCACGGCAGTGGCCAGATGTGGCCTTAAGCCGCCACGGCGTGTCCCTATGTCCCCTCCTCTAGCCCGTTTCACTTCTCTCGCTCGCTACTTGTGCTCGCCGCGGAGAAAACCGAGCAACAGCGCCGTTGTTGAGCTTCAACGAGCTCGCACGCTGCCACAACCATGCCATTGCCTGAGCAAACCCGCCAGCAGCTCCACATTGCTTCGCGCCACCATCTCCACCCACTCCCTATGACATTCGCACCAAGGTGAAGGCATAATCGTTGATTCCGCCATCGCCCGCCATGGCCAAAGCTCACCGGAGTTTGACCTTCTCACGGCCGGCTATCACCAGAGCCCCCTCGACCTTCTCTCTCCCCCTTTGTCTTCCTTGTGAACCCTAGAAGCTCGTATCGAGCTTAGCCGGGTCTCTCCGTGCCGAAGTCCGGCGGAGCACCGCTGTTCCACCGCCCTCGTGGCCAAGCTCACCGGATGCGCCTCCCTAACCCTAGATGGATCCGTTAGAATCGCCTCCTAACAGTGGTGTTGTAGAACCCTTCACCGGACCCTGCCGTGGCTGGAGTCGGTCAGAGCGCCGCCGTGCATCCGCTGCCGTCCACCATGCGTGCGGCCACCGCCCCTAGAGTTCACTAGAGCTCGAGTTTAGGGCATCTACGGGTACGGCTTGATGCCGGGAACACGTTGACGGCGACGTTAACGCCGGCGACCTCACCGCTGACAAGAAACGCGCGGTCAAACCGCCTCCTCTGTCCCTGCACCGGCTGACTGGTGGGGCCATTGACCCCTACGGGTCCCACAAGTCAGTGAGACGGTGAGGCCAGGGGTTAGGAATTAAATGTAGTTTTTAAACAGATTTGAACTTGAACTTTGGAAATTCAAATGTCGAGTTTGGTAGATCCAAATTCAGTGATTCAAATTGGAGTGGTCTCCATGTGAGGTCTAGTTTTTAATAAAAATATAATATAGCATATGTTCTGTTATGGAAATTGGCTAAATAAATTGCTCAAGTAAATGTGTTTTTATACATATGCAAACTTGTGAATTTTGTATCTGGAGTTCTAGTGGTCCAAATATTATGAAATTTTTATGGCATGCTTGTTTACTGTATGGAAGCTCTGATAAAAATTTGAAGTCCAGTGCATGGGTAGAATTAGAGTTACATTTTTTTCTTTTTATAAATAGGAGATACTTGTGAGAATCTATTTATGCCAAAATCAGCCTTTCTGGCTTGTCAATTTTGTGTAGAGAGTTTATTTTGGTAAAATAAGTTGAAAATTTTACAGTGGTCTATTGAGTACTTGTAGTAGCTACTGTAATTTTTGTAGAATTTACTGTGCAGTTTTGCTGTATGTTTATTATTGCACCTAATTATCCAATTAAATTAATAAAGGCTTCAAAATAATTAAGTTGGGGTGAACCACCTTACTTTCTAGGGTGTATTTGATATGCTCAAACTGCTGGTAAACTTGGTTTGGTCATTTGTGTAACTTTGAATTATAGTGAAAACATTTTTGCTCTATAATTCATTTTAGAGTAGTTTCTGGACAGTTATTGGCAATTAGTGAATTAATTCTTCAATATGAAGTCAAATGTAAAAATGGTTAATAACAAAGTTGTAGGTAACTTGTTCATATAGCTGGTGTTAAAATTTCAGAGCATTTGGTTAAGTGGTTTGTGAGTTACAGCTGTTCGAAGTTCATCCTCCGAACTGCTTGCTTGCAGAAATTTCTGGACAGATCTGGGTGTTTAGCTGTTTGAGCTAAGATAGATTAGGATTTAGATTTTGGTGATATTAAATGAATTGTAGAAAATTTTTTAAGCTTTCCAAATTGTCTCGTGGCAAGTCAATTGGATCTGTACATCTCCAGTTATGCTTGAATTACTACACTGCTATGTTTGTCTAGTTTCCCGAATTTGTGTTAAGTATGTAATTGCATTATCATGAGCATTCATATGTCCATCTCTTGCATACACGATGTTTATTGGTGCATATGCATGCAATAGGTGTGCCGGAGATAGTGATCCTGCTGAAGTCTGAGAAGCCGAGCCCGAAGGATCAGGAGGTTCAGGTGCCTAAAGGAGGACTCGCCGAGGAAGACCTGTCGGAACGTCTTGATTTTCGTACTTCTTCTTCACTAAAAGGCAAGCCTCGGAGCATTCTAAGCCTCCTATGTTTTACATAATATCATTTGAGTATCTTTTATTGTTGATGATGCATTAAGTGTAGGAATTGGTTGGAACCAATTGTTGCATTATACCTTGCCTTGTCTAGAAAAAAATCCTGTGAATCCTAAGTAAGTGTAGGATCGAATAATGCTTAGACTTGCTTAGTCGGTAGAAGTCGGGTGATTTCCTGTCATCCGCGCGATAGAGTGATGTCGGTCACGGTCGGCTATATTTGCTATCGTGGAAAAGAACCATATGTTAATATTGAAAAGAGACCGGGCGGGATGTCGATAGTGCAGCGGCAAGACATGGACGTCTTGGTTGTGAATCTATCCCTGTCTGAGTCGTTTAAGGACCGATTTGCTGTACGTCCTCAGATCATGTTGAACGCATGCCTAGCATTTAGCTGGCCGAATCAGAGTATTCAACCGCGAAGCCGAGTAGTTCTGACTCAGGCCAAAAAACCGAAAAGTGGAAGTGCGCATTCTAGAGGTAGTAAGGATGTGCGGGGGGCATTGGCATGAGACCAAGGGGGGATAAAGTCCCTATCACCTGGCAAAGTGTCACTCTGAGAATGCGGCGGTGTTCGAAATCACTAGCATGAGTTGTACCAAAGGTGACCTGAGCAGCCTTCGCGAGGCATGTCTCGGTTTGTGCTAGGAATAACCCTCTAGCTAGACAGGAATCAATTCGAGTCGCCGTCTCTCCCAGATAGTGAGAACTTGACTGAGAAGCGGCAACGTAGATTCACTAAATCTACGAATATGGTTAACTGATGATGATGATATTGAACCTTGAAATACTGATATGGTTAATATTGTTTGTAACTTAATCAAGTGATTGATTAGTACAGGTGCTAAGATAGATGGTAGGAAATGGCTAAAATCCACTACTAGTATAGGATAACAAGGTTAATGCATTACATAAGCTTTTATGCAAAAAGGTTGTCAAGCCAACTCCACCAAATAAAGCCTTGCACGATCCTTGGTGTCAATTGTTTTGGTTTACGACGGGTAAGTCTAGCTGAGTACATTCTCGTACTCAGGGTTTATTCCCTCTTGTTCCAGATGACCTCCTATAGCAGGGATCTTGCAAGTACTGTCTCCACCCAGCAGGTGATGAGGACTAGATCGTGGGCACAATCTCTACTATCTTCCCTTATTGCTTTTGCTGGATGTTGATCATGTAGGACTAGCTCTGTAAAATAAACTAAGTGTTTGTGTAACAAATGCTTTCGCTACTTTCAAACTCAGGTTGTAATAAATGTGACTCCGATGTGTTGTAGTCTATTTGTGAAATGTTATAACATGTGATGTGCAACTGTTGAATCGAGTACGATCTTGGCTTCTTGTTGGTTGGTTTGAAATCCTTCGAGATTTCGATGAAGTACCGGAGTTATATGGGCTCAAGTTCGAGAATTTGATTGTTTCGGTGATTGTTTTTGTACTTGTGCTCTTATTATTTTGGATGATTCCGTTACAACAAGTGTTGTAGAGATGTTAGAAAATGTTGTAATGCATCAAGTTTTGAGATTTTGTGAAGTTCCTAGCGTCATCTTTAACTTTGTGATTGTAGATACTATTTCAATGGATTGTCTACTAAATGAATGATTGTCTATTTTGGTTCAATGGCTTTATTCAAATGCTTTGTTGTCTATTGAGTTTCTAATTAATTGATGGCACTGCAGTATTATCTTGTGGCACCAAACCAAAAGCTGGCCATTGGCTACCACAATTTTTGTGGCAATATAACCTATAGCAACAAACAATCCGCGTAGCAATAGAGACTGCACCTTATAGCAATGACACGATGAACGTGGCAATTGCAAATGTTGCCACCAGTTCTTGGTATTGTGACATAATCCTTGTTGCCACACTTGCTATGCGTAGCAATAGGGACAACACCTTATAGCAACAAAAATATGAATGTGGCTATTGTACATGTTGCCACCACTTCTTGATGTTGCTACATAGGTCTTGTTGCCACACTCGTTATGCGATTTAATAGAGGCTACACCTTATAGCAACCAAACCTTGGGCGTGGCCACCACTTCTTGGTGTTGCGACATAATCCTTATTGCCACATGCGTTATTCCCGGCAATACATTGTCTTGCAACACACGTTCGTCATTTCTAGAGCACCATTTGCTACGACATGGGCAAGTTGCCAATGGAAGGTCCAGCAACACCTAAGGCGTTGCATTAGTTGTTGTTGCCACACCTACAACCGTAGCAAAAGCTTATGTTGCAATGCCTAGGTGTTGCAAATCCAAAACGCATTTTGCAACGCTAAATAGAAAAGTGTTGTCCAAAGCTTTACCCACGCAAGCGCCTGCAACGCCTCCCAACAAAAAAAAGTGTTGCTATTTCTGATATTGCGACTATTTCGGGCCTATTGCAACACTTTTCGGGCATTGAAACAGGATCAAAATTTAGTAGTAGCCTCGTAGATGTGTGACCTTGGCACACCCACACATTGTTATACATGATGGTATTGTGAACTAAGTTTGTGAAACAACTTGGCTTGTAAACTTAAGTACTTTGAACTTGTAATATGTTCTATTTGTGATTGTGATATATTCTCTCGATTTGGCTTGATCCTGAATGAAGGTTGGCAATTTGATTAGTACATCTTATGATAGGTGTACCGGGATGATCTGTTAAGTGAAATACCAAATTTAATATTCAATAGAAGACTATCATCTTGGGTACTCATTTAAAAGGGTGTTGATCCTGACAAGGCAGTTCAGATTCCCTAGCGCATTTCATTCTTATCTTTAATAGGACTTAATGACGCACAATATCTGGCGGACCAAAGGCCATGCACATGGTTATTTGGGGAGTTAGAGACCCTGGGCAGAGATTCCATTACCTAAATACCCTCGGTACCCGAGAGGTGTGTACCACGTGAAGTGATCAACTGCTTGTAGGCCCTTGGCACCCAAGGAGCAGTTGGCACAAAAAAGAAATAGACTACCTGAATGCCTTTGGCACCTGAGGATGATCAACACATGAAGAAATCGAGTGCTCAAAAGACCTTGTACCTGAGGAACACTTGGCACACGAGGAGGGAGCCCCTAGCACCTGAGGATCAAACACGATCGATGGTACCCGAGGGATAAGAGTCATTCAACTAGCTCGTCACTAAGTCCTATGGGGGCTATTGTCGGATATATGAGACTGGGATACCTCACTACCTGTATTCCTGCCCGTACCCATCGACTGGGCCGAAGACGAGTATGGGCCGACATACACTAGGCGTAGCAGCAGACATGATGATCAAGTCACCAAGCGTACATAGCTTGCATTCCGATCTTTGCGGGATATGATCCAATGGTTTGTTGTACTTTTCATGTAATAAACTAGAAAACATATCTGTTAGTCCGTGAGATTATTTCCAAGACAGAGAAGTAGAAGGCTATAGACCTATCCTTGCGGAGTCTCCGTTAGAACCCACGGAGTGTCCGCCGAATTATAAAACTAAATTCCAGAGAACCCAAGAGTAGCCAATTCATGGCAGATGTTCCATTAGCCTTGGCAGAACATTCCATGAGAACCTGAACCCTTAGAAAGACTAAGTACCCTATAGACTTCGTGTGATAGAGTGTCCGTGCTCACTGGCGGAGTGTCCATCAACACTACATAGACTTATTCACCAAAAACTTCTAAGTCCTAAAGTGGCGGAGTATCTGTGGATCTCCATGGAGTGTCCATTGAATTATAGAGTAGAAACCCAAAACCAGCAAGTTTCTGTCCAGACTTGGCGGAGTGTCTGTGCCCTGTGACGGAGGGTCCGTCAGGTCCAACTACCCTAATTTCACTAAGTACCAATGATCGCGGACTATCCATGACTTCCGACGGAGTATCCATCAACTGAAACCGACAACACATGTACAGTAAACCTCAAACACTTAACACATATGATCAAAGCATAATCAATTAACATCAATGCATATCATGTCATGCCATTTACCCTATGCATTGTACTCATCGAGCATCATGCATGTTTAGGTGACGAGGCTCACAAAGAGGTTGTTGTAGAGGAGCCACAAGAGGTCAAAGTCATTGACGAGCCACCCAAATTTGCTCAAGGTAGGCCCCTATGCATCCCTATGCTTTTGCTAAAATGCATAATAAAGTATGGTTATCTATTGCGTTGATATGTTACACTATGATTAGTTCAACCATGAGTTACCTAATTGAGCTTCATACCTTGATGATACTGCACCACTCAAACATTGATTATTTACTTTCAAGTACTTTGAATTCATGCTTAGAATGCTTAGATGGTAGAAGTTGAGCTAATGATGAGTTTATCATTACTCGCGTGATATAGGACATGTTTGTCTACTAAAGCAACATATATGGATTATGATCTAAAACATGATCAATGTTGTATGATGATGTAGAATGGTCGGCGAGGGGTTGGGTCATGGCAAGATTGTGATGATCTTGAATGATGTAGCTCGCTAACTGGTTAAGGACCGTGTATCCGTGATAGCGAGTCATGAACATAAAATTGTACAAGCAACTTGTCACAAATGGGGGTGACAAGCCAAGTATCTAATTGTGACCGGTCTATCCGTGGATTCAGCACAAAGGTGGCGCTGGGTTGATGAGAAGTCATTACCCAAGAATCTGTCAAACCGTTCATGGATATACTTGGCTGGGTTCGGGAAAGGTTGAGACATCGAGGTATCCCTTATGTACCGACGGGTTGTATAGGCGATATCCCTTGTCTTTGGTGGGGTTAATGTGTACCCCTCTGCAGAGTGTCTTTTTGAAAGCTATAAGTTCTGTACTTCTAGATACGGACTAGAGTTGGGTTGGAACAAGGGCTCGTGGAAGATTGAGATCCAAATTGCTTAACTTATTTATCTATGCTATGCTCACGATTGCTAAGTCTATTGATCACATTTATTATTCATGTATAAATGCCTTTATGCGAAACCAATTGTACTCCTTGCTACTATCCAAATGCATACTCCTTGTTTACTATATTGGGTAAGTCCTGTAGAGTACAATTGAGTACTCACCCTGTGGTAATCTTGAGTTTTGCAGGTAATGCTGCTCCCAGTTTCTTCTATGCTGCCGAATCCTAGGAGGATCAGGAGTGGTAGAGAGGCCTAGCCTCGTAGATGTGTGGCCTTGGCACACCCACACATTGTTATACATGATGGTGTTGTGAACTAAGTTTGTGAAACAACTTGGCTTGTAAACTTAAGTACTTTGAACTTGAAATATGTTCTATCTGTGGTTGTGATATATTCTCTCGATTTGGCTTAATCCTGGATGAAGGTTGGCAATTTGATTAGTACATCTTGTGAGAGGTGTATCGGGATGATCGATTAAGTGAAATATCCAATTTAATAGTCAATAGAAGACTATCATCTTGGGTACTCATTTAAAAGGGTATTGATCCTGACAAGGCAGTTCAAATTCCCTAGCACATTTCATCTTTATCTTTAACAGGACATAATGACATGCAATATCTGGCGGACCAAAGGCCACGCACATGGTTATTTTGGGAGTCAGAGTCCCTAGGCAGAGATTCCATTACCTAAATACCCTTGGTACCCGAGAGGTGTGTACCACGTGAAGTGATCAACTGCTTGTAGGCCCTTAGCACCCAAGGAGCAATTGGCACGAGAAAGAAATAGACTACCTGAATGCCTTCAGCACCTGAGGACGATCAACGCATGAAGAAATCGAGTGCTCAAAAGACCTTGGTACCTGAGGAACACTTGGCACACGAGGAGAGAGCCCCTAGCACCCAAGGATCAAACAAGATCGATGGTTCCCGAGGGATAAGAGTCATTCAACTGGCTCGCCACTAAGTCCTATGGGGGCTACTGTCGGATATATGGGACCGGCACACCTCATTGCCTGTATTTCGACACGTACCCGCCGACTGGGCCGAAGAAGAGTATGGGGCCCACATACACCAGGCGTAGCAACAGACATGATGATCAAGTCACCAAGCGTACAAAGTTTGCATCCCGATCTTTGCGGTATATGATCCAATGGTTTGTTGTACTTTTCATGTAATAAACTAAAAAAACACATCTGTTAGCCGATCGAATCTCTTGTAACCCTACCCACCGACCTATACAATGTAATAAGGAGGGGAAGGGACCCCCCGCCCCCATCGGCATTCGATTACTTCCATGTAGCGCATAGCTACAATCAGCAACCCCTGTAACCGAGCATACGAACAAGGAGAGATGTACTTCAAACTGGACGTAGGGTACCACGTACCTAAACTACTATAAACCCCATGTTTTGTGTGCTACCCATTTGACTTCCTGTGCGCATAACCTCTGATCCGTACTGCCGGAGTAAATATTTCCTTGGTTTTCAGAACCGGCCAGACCGATTTCAGCCTAACTAGGTCCCGGCTTGTTTTTTTGTCATGGGAAACTTTAGATTCTATCGTGGAGATGTTTTCTAGTAGAATAAGACCACCCATTTTAGATACATTGGAGGATCACGACCAATTAAGGAATCCAACATCCAATTATCAAAAAACCAATCTACTACTCTTTACCCATAACCCTATCTCTTTCAACCTTTGCTGTTCGTCATGTCTCTCAATGAGATTTGATGGTGTTCTAGGTGGCCTTGCCGATTCTAGAACAACCTCGTTATACAATTCCCGGAAGGGTGTTTTCGGGAAGTGTTCGTGAGTCTATTAGGCAAAGAACCGGCGACTTGCTAGTCGGTGTTGCTGTTCTAGGGCCTTCTCCCTCTGTACAAGGTCGTGTGCAGCCTCGAACGTGCTAGCCATGGCTGGTGTGTGATCCAAATCGATGTGAACAACTGCATACAGTAGCCAGTACACCCAGTCATGCATCTCTTAACTTCTCTCAGTTATCAAGAAGCTTTCGCATCACTCGGAACATACAAAAATGCATGCTAGCGAGGCAACTTAGAAACAATCAAACAGATCAAACAACATTCTGAAAGCAGAATGGCCGAACTGGATACAACTTGACTACTTGTCATCATGAAGAAAAGAACGTAAATTGCAGAGTTCATAATTAAACAAACACAAAAATCGAAAGACAGTGCTGAAAGCTTATGGGAGTAGCATGTTCTATTTATATTTTAGAATAAAGATACACAAAATTTAGACGTCTTTATTTTAGATTATAAACTGTATGTCCGACGTGGAACTGTGAGCTAAGAGCTGTGTCAGCACCTCCAACGCTCCTAGAAATCGTGGAGTCACATCAAACACAAATACCCAACTATATATGTTGACTATATATTTCAATGTAAAAAATTGACTAATGCCTTTTTCCACAGGGAGCATTAACTACCAACTGTGCCGTATAATTACTGGTGTGTCGTCGTGATCATCTATACGTACTATGCTCTTCAGCTTTGATCAACTATCTCTGTCTATATTAGTGCTACTATGATCTTGAGTTTTGTCAAGGCTGAAGATCATAGTAGCACTAATATAGACAGAGATGGTTGATCAAAGCTGAAGAGCATAGTACGTATAGATGATCACGACGACACACCAGTAATTATACGGCACAGTTGGTAGTTAATGCTCCCTGTGGAAAAAGGCATTAGTCAATTTTTTAACATTGAAATATATAGTCAACATATATAGTTGGGTATTTGTGTTTGATGTGACTCCACGATTTCTAGGAGCGTTGGAGGTGCTGACACAGCTCTTAGCTCACAGTTCCACGTCGGACATACAGTTTATAATCTAAAATAAAGACGTCTAAATTTTGTGTATCTTTATTCTAAAATATAAATAGAGAAGTTTTTTTATTCAACTATTCTCCACAACTCTAAAACAGATTTTTTTTTTTACAATCAAACTATCAAAATCGGAAAAGTTTGGCCATCCAGCTAGTTTTAAAATGGTTTCATTTTTCTAAAAATTATAACAAACTAGTTTATTTTCTAAAAAATTATAAATAATTTATTTTAAATTTCAAAATATGAACCAAATATCTACTTTTATAAAATATTAATATACTTGTTAGTCCTCTATTTGAAATTATTTTTATTTTATTTGCTTCTATTCCTAGTGTTTTTTATTGGTAATAGTCATATCTGTTACTTATTTAAATCATTATTTTGTACTATACTATACCCGAGATTGAAAAGAGAATCCATAGCGAACTATGAGTAAACAAAAGAACTAGAATATGACACCAACCAGTGGGTGCCATGATCCACCACATATTGATCATATTTTTGCATTGCAACTAGTATGCCATTGTTAGCCCTCCAAAAATAATTTGGTTAATCAGACTCCAACATATTTGGTGCTCTATTTGGAGTATTAATTCTCTTGTTGATCTCTAGGTTTAATATAGGAAAAATTAAAATGATGATTTAAATAAATAACAAGCCCAACTCCAAGCAACAAAAAAACTAGAAACAAGTATAAATAAGATCCAATAACTCAAAATCTAGCACTAATATACATGTTATATGTGTAGAACAATCATGGTACTATTTTCATAATTTTTAATTTAAAATAAAATAGTAACATAATTATGAGTGCTATTTCAAGTGCCATAATCAGCTTGGCACCATCATCGAACCAACCAAACATAAAATAAATTGACTTCTCCCGCAGGTTATCCAACCTAAGGAAAATTATCCCCGTCCCATCCATCCAACAAAACAGTCAGCAGGGATCATTTTATCTCAAAATCTACAGATGACCATCTCACATCCAACCTTGTTCTCGAACCAAATATTATCTTACTGTATCAACTGAGACATATAGCTATTTTTTTATTTAGAAAAAGCAGTAGTTTTGGCTTAGCTACTGGGTTACTTTCTGATGGTCTGGACGACGTGCAATAATTCCACCCAGTCACACACAAGTTGTTTGTATTTCGTGGTCCAGACGAATTATGACGACCTGATCAACTCTTTGTGCCTATATTAGTGTTACTAATTAACTTACTGTATGCTCTTCAGCCTTAACAAGAGCACACACCGCAAAAGAATATGGCATCCCACCAACATGTATTGTTGATCATCTTCCTGTTCTTAGTTAGTTTGTGTCGATCCCTCGATAATCGCCTAACCTTTGTAAAACCACTATACCCCGGCGATAAGCTCATCTCCGACGACGGTGGCATGTTTGCTCTTGGCTTCTTCAATCTCACCACCAACCCAACCCCAAGCCTGTACCTCGGCATATGGTACAACAACATCCCCGAGCGCACCTATGTTTGGATCGCCAACCGCAACAAGCCAATCACCACGCCTTCAGCAAAGCTAGCTCTCACCAACACTTGCGACCTGGTGCTGTCCGACTCCGAAGGCCGCACAGTCTGGGCGACAGACAACAATGTCGCCGGCAGCAGCACCGGAGTGCTCCGGAACACGGGGAGCTTCGAGCTCGAGCTGCAGCTGCCCAATGGCACAGGCGTAGTATGGAAGAGCCTCGATCACCCCACGGACACCATCCTCCCGGGCTTCAAGCTGTGGACGAACTACACAGCTCATACCGCAGTGCGCGTCGTTGCCTGGAAGGGCCCTCGAGACCCTTCCGCCGGCGACTTCGCCCTCAGCGGTGACCCCAGTAGCTGGGGCCTCCAGATCATCATCTGGCGAGGTAAAAGTCGTTCATGGCGCAGCGGCGTATGGAACGGCGCGGGGGCCTCCGCCATCAACAGATTCATATATTCCCAGATCGTCGACGACGGGGAGGAGATATACGCGATATACAATGATGCAGCCGGCGGCCCAACAACGCACTGGAAACTAGACTACACGGGAAACGTGATTCTCCGTGTCTGGAATAGCCAATCGTCGTCGTGGTATAATGAGTTCGAGCGCCCGGGCAATGGCTGCCTCCACTACGGCGGATGTGGGCCGTTCGGCTACTGCGACATCACGGGCCTCGACGGCGTCCGGGAGTGCAAGTGTCTCGACGGGTTCGAGCCGGAAGACGGCTTCTTCCTCAACTTTTCCAGAGGATGCCGGAGAATGGAAGCGCTGGCATGCGGCGGAGGGAGCCATTTCTTGACCTTGCCAGGGATGAAGGTGCCTGACAAGTTCCTGTATATCAGGAACAGAAGCCTTGAAGAGTGTGCTGCCGAGTGCGACCGCAACTGCTCGTGCACGGCTTACGCTTATGCCAACTTGAGCACCATCGTCACCATGAGTGCTAGTGACATGTCAAGGTGCTTGCTTTGGATGGGGGAGCTTCTCGACACCGAGAAGGCCGGTGATATAGGTGAAAACCTGTACCTTCGGCTGGCAGGCTCTCCTCGTAAGTGCCGTTCTGCGCCAGGTGTCCCTTAGCTTCAAATTACATACACACACGCACCCAGCTTCACCTTCACATGCATGAGATGTGTTATTCTACAGGAAACAACAAGAAGAAGATCGGCATGGCTATGCAGATTGCACTCCCAACGATGGCATGTCTGCTGGTGCTCACATCATGTATATGCCTTGTTACTATATGCAACTCAAGAGGTACACCAAGAGACAAATAAATACGCTACGTGCTTGTAGTATGTAGCCTTTAACTTGTCCGAATATGAGTACGTGTTGAATTGCTGACGCGTTTCTACCAGGGACGCGAAGGAACAAGCAAGCACATGAGAGGAACGTTCTTGATTTCGGGGACCAAAATCTAGAATTATCGTGTATTAGCTTTGAGGACCTTACAGCTGCAACAAATAATTTCCATGAAACCAACATGCTTGGACAAGGTGGCTTTGGGAAAGTATATAAGGTGGTATACAATTTTACTTTACTTTGTCAATTATATATGTCTTATTTCATCATGTTCAACTCCAACGCTGATATCACACACAGGGGACACTGAAAGATGGCAAGGAAGTTGCTGTCAAAAGGCTTAGCAACGGTTCTCAGCAAGGGATAGAGCAGTTTAGAAATGAAGTAGTACTTATTGCAAGTTTGCAGCACAAGAACCTAGTCAGCCTTCTTGGTTGTTGTATCCATGAAGCTGAGAGGTTGCTCGTATACGAATACATGCCCAACAAAAGCTTAGACAAATTTCTCTTTGGTATGTTCTATCACAAATTCTAAGAAAGAAAAATTTGAATTGACTAAGAAATTACACTCCGATCCTGAATGGTTTAACTATTTGCTTCACCCCTTTCCATGTTCATGGCAGATCCTGTAGTGAAGTCTATGCTTGATTGGCCAAAAAGGTTCAACATAATCAAAGGAATAGCTAGAGGAATTCTTTATCTCCACCAAGATTCAAGAATGATGGTCATTCACAGAGATCTCAAAGCAAGCAACATCTTGCTGGATGCAGAAATGGACCCGAAAATCTCAGACTTCGGTATTGCAAGGATCTTTGGAAGTAGCGAGCAGCAAGCAAGTACTAGGCGAGTTGTTGGGACATAGTAAGTATTTTCTGGCTCTTTTATTTTTCTAAGAAATTGGAAAGAGTTTCGGCTTCAGACCTTTTCATAGAAGTATTTTCTGGCCCCGGCTAACCAGAACTACTAAAATTATTGTTCACGTATAGCTATTCAAATTCTGACTATTTTGCTTGTGAAATGATTCAAATAGCGGTTACATGTCGCCTGAATATACTATGGAAGGCATTTTTTCCGTCAAGTCTGACACCTACAGCTTTGGTATTTTACTGCTGGAGATAATCAGTGGACTAAAGATAAGTTCCCCTCGTCATCTACTAATGGATTATCCAAGCCTTACTGCATATGTAAGTGCTACTTCTACCACGCTTCAAATTAACAGTATGAATATATTGTCAAAATAATCATGAACTTTGACCTGTGTTTCAGGCATGGAACTTATGGAAAGATGGAATGGCAAGGGATTTCGTAGACAAAATGATTGTGGAGGGCTGCTCACTTGATGAAGCCTTGCAATGCATCCATATTGGGCTATTGTGTGTTCAAGACAGCCCAAATGACAGGCCACTGATGTCGTTAGTTGTATCCATGTTGAATAATGAGGCCATGCCACGCCCAATGCCCAGGCAGCCATTATTTTTTGCGCAGAGATATTATGAAGCCCTAGAAACAAGAGGAGACTTGGAACCCTCTGTTAATTACGTGAGCTTATCGATGCTAGAAGGCCGATAAATATTAGGTTAATCATTAGAACATGCTACTCCCATAAGCTTTCAGCACTGTCTTTCGATTTTTGTGTTTGTTTAATTATGAACTCTGCAATTTACGTTCTTTTCTTCATGATGACAAGTAGTCAAGTTGTATCCAGTTCGGCCATTCTGCTTTCAGAATGTTGTTTGATCTGTTTGATTGTTTCTAAGTTGCCTCGCTAGCATGCATTTTTGTATGTTCCGAGTGATGCGAAAGCTTCTTGATAACTGAGAGAAGTTAAGAGATGCATGACCGGGCGTACTGGCTACTGTATGCAGTTGTTCACATCGATTTGGATCACACACCAGCAATGGCTAGCACGTTCGAGGCTGCACACGACCTTGTACAGAGGGAGAAGGCCCTAGAACAGCAACACCGACTAGCAAGTCGCCGGTTCTTTGCCTAATAGACTCACGAACACTTCCCGAAAACACCCTTCCGGGAATGGTATAACGAGGTTGTTCTAGAATCGGCAAGGCCACCTATAACACCATCAAATCTCATTGAGAGACATGACGAACAGCAAAGGTTGAAAGAGATAGGGTTATGGGTAAAGAGTAGTAGATTGGTTTTTTGATAATTGGATGTTGGATTCCTTAATTGGCCGTGATCCTCCAATGTATCTAAAATGGGTGGTCTTATTCTACTAGAAAACATCTCCACGATAGAATCTAAAGTTTCCCATGACAAAAAACAAGTCGGGACCTAGTTAGGCTGAAATCGGTCTTGGATCAGCAAAATCGGTCTGGCCGGTTCTGAAAACCAAGGAAATATTTACTCTGGAAATACGGATCAGCGTTTATGCGCACATGGAATCAAATGGGTAACACACAAGACACGGGGCTTATACTAGTTTAGGTACGTGGTACTCTACGTCCAGTTTGAAGTACATCTCTCCTTGTTCGTATGCTCGGTTATAGGGGTTGCTGATTGTAGCTATGCGCTACATGGAGGTAATTCAATGCCGAGGGGGGTCCCTTCCCCTCCTTATTACATTATATATGTCGGTGGATAGGGTTACAAGAGATCCGATCGGCTAACAGATGTGTTTTCTAGTTTATTACATGAAAAGTACAACAAACCATTGGATCATATACCGCAAAGATCGGAATGCAAGCTATGTACGCTTGGTGACTTGATCATCATGTCTACTGCTACGCCTGGTGTATGTGGTCCCCATACTCGTCTTCGGCCTAGTCAGCGAGTACGGGCTGGAATACAGGCAGTGAGGTATGTCAGTCCCATATATTCGACAATAGCCCCCATTGGACTTAGTGATGAGGTAGTTGAATGACTCTTATCCCTCGGGTACCATCGATCTTGTTTGATCCTCAGGCGCTAGGGGCTCTCTCCTCGTATGCCAAGTGTTCCTCGGGTACCAAGGTCTTTTGAGCACTTGATTTCTTCATGCATTGATCGTCCTCAGGCGCCGAAGGCATTCAGGTAGTCTATTTCTTTCTCGTGCCAACTACTCCTTGGGTGCCAAGGGCCTACAAGCAGTTGATCACTTCACGTGGTACACACCTCTTGGGTACCGAGGGTATTTAGGTAATGGAATCTCTGTCTAGGGACTCTGACTCCCAAAATAACCATGTGCATGGCCTTTGGTCCGCCAGATATTGCGCATCATTAAGTCCTATTAAAGATAAGGATGAAATGCGCTAGGGAATCTGAACTGCCTTGTTAGGATCAATACCCTTTTAAATGAGTACCAAGGATGATAGTCTTCTATTGACTATTAAATTTGATATTTCACTTAATCGGTCATCCCGATACACCTCTCACAAGATGTACTAATCAAATTGCCAACCTTCATCTAGGATCAAGCCAAATCGAGAGAATATATCACAACCACAGATAGAACATATTACATGTTCAAAGTACTTAAGTTTACAAGCCAAGTTGTTTCACAAACTTAGTTCACAACACCATCATGTATAACAATGTGTGGGTGTGCCAAGGCCACACATCTATGAGGCTAGGCCTCTTTACCACTCCTGATCCTCCTAGGACTCGGCAGCATAGAAGAAACTGGGAGCAGCATTACCTACAAAACTCAAGATTACCACAGGGTGAGTACTCAATTGTACTCTGCAGGACTTACCCAATATAGTAAACAAGGAGTATGCATTTGGATAGTAGCAAGGAGTACCATTGGTTTTGCATAAAGGCATTTATACATGAATAATAAATGTGATCAATAGACTTAGCAATCGCGAGCATAGCATAGATAAATAAGTTAAGCAATTTGCAATTTGGATCTCAATCTTCCACGAGCCCTTGTTCCAATCCAACTCTAGTTCGTATCTAGAAGTACAAAACTTATAGCTTTCAAAAAGACACTCTGTAGAGGGATACACATTAACCCCACCAGAGACAAGGGATATCGCCTATACGACTAGTTAACGAGCTACATCATTCAAGATCATCACAATCTTGCCATGACCCAACCCCTCGTCGACCATTCTACATCATCATTCAACATTGATCATGTTTTAGATCGTAATCCATATATGTTGCTTTAGTAGACAAACATGTCCTATATCGCGCGAGTAATGATAAACCCATCATTAGCTCAACTTCTACCATCTAAGCATTCTAAGCATGAATTCAAAGTACTTGAAAGTAAACAATCAATGTTTGAGTGGTGCGGTATCATCAAGGTATGAAGCTCAATTAGGTAACTCATGGTTGAACTAATCATAGTGTAACATATCAATGCAATAGATAACCATAGTTTATTATGCATTTTAGCAAATGCATAGGGGCCTACCTTGAGCAAATTTGGGTGGCTCATCAATGACTTTGACCTCTTGTGGCTCCTCTACAACAACCTCTTCGTGAGCCTCGTCACCTAAACATGCATGATGCTCGATGATTACAATGCATAAGGTAAATGGCATGACATGATATGCATTGATGTTAATTGATTATGCTTTGATCATATGTGTTAAGTGTTTAAGGTTTAATGTACATGTGTTGTCAGTTTCAGTTGATGGATACTCCGTCGGAAGTCATGGATAGTCTGCGATCATTGGTACTTAGTGAAATTAGGGTAGTTGGACCTGACGGACCCTCCATCACAGGGCACAGACACTTCGCCAAGTCTAGCAGAAACTTGTTGGGTTTGGGTTTGTACTCTATAATTCAATGGACACTCCATGGAGATCCATAGATACTCCGCCACTTTAGGACTTAGAAGTTTTTGGTGAACAAGTCTGTGTAGTGTTGATGGACACTCAGCCAGTGAGCGCGGACACTCTATCACAGGAAGTCTGTAGGGTACTTAGTCTTTCTAAGGGTTTAGGTTTTCACGGAATGTTCTGCCAAGGTTGATGGAACCTCTGCCATGAACTTGCTACTCTTGGGTTCTCTAGAATTTAGTTTTATAATTCGGCGGACACTCCGTGGGTTCTAACGGAGACTCTGCCAGGACAGGTCTGTAGCCTTCTACTTCTCTGTATTGGAAATAATCTCACAGATGCTCCGCCAAATGCGACGGACACTCCGTGGGATTATAAAGTGTTCTGCCTAAGTGTAAACCAGTCATGCTACAGTAGTGACGGACACTTAGCTGGGTGACTAACAATGCAATGTTCATCCATCACGAAATTCAAATCTCATGAGTGTTTGCATGTGCAATCTATCTTCAGGTTGGCTTCCTAGCATACTATAGAGCTTATCTAGCTAGATGGTTGAAGCTACATTGTGTACAAACGTGATATAGGTCACAAATTGACATTTTCTAGGTTTAGGCTTAAGTGAAGCAAGAATTTGTGTTTGGCTCAGTTTGATCCTTACCAAGGGTAACAAAAGAAGCTTGTAAGCTCCCTAAGATGATGGAGAAGTTGGATCTCCCCTTGGTTACTCGAGCTCTCCCCTTCTTGCTTGTTGAAAGATCTAGGTCCATGTTTGGGTTTTGGTAATTAATGACAATACTTGTGGACTAACCTTTCAATTGTGAGTGTGTGAAGGAAAATTGTTTTAGTTCACACGATGAGATGGATATTGACATTGATTTTATTGTTAGCATGTTGGAATGCTCAAATCAAACATAGCAAGCAAGTGAAGACCGAAGCAAGGCTTGGCTATGATGGACCGTGTGCAATGCGATGGTGAAGGGCAAGCTAGTGGGCTTGGCACCGATGGACCGAGGTGATGGTGAAGGGCAAGTGTTGACACTTGTGGTGGCGTGCAAAAAAATCCACAAGCACATGAATATCGATGTAGCTTTTCAAATGAGTATTATGAGTATCGTATCCACAGGGAAACGTGTGAGATTAACTTCAAACTAACTTAACCAGGGATAACAATTGGGTTAAGGATAAATAGAAGCGTAGAGAGAACTTCTAAGGTTTTAACTTCTAACTTAGGATAGCATTGTAATCTAATGTCTACTTAGGGACATTACTAAGGAAGAATTATAATAGAGTATATTCTACCGTTGCGACACAGGTCCTGCTAGGCCTATAGACAGGAAGTGGAATACAAAGGCATGAGCCCCCACCCGAACCTGAAACACCGAAGGAAGGAGTAATTCATCCTTTGGAGTTTCCGATCGAATTCGAGGATCATCGCAAAACCTCGAATCTTCTTTGGCATAAAGAGAATATATCTCTTCCTAAGGAAGTTTCCCCTAATGCAGAGCCTTCAAAAGAATGGTTAATGGAGGTAAAATGTTCTTCTAAAGCAATTCAGATTCTTTCACCTTCCATGACCATGAATTGCTTGTTAAAGGGAACTTCCATAGAAGCCCTACACAACCTCACAGTCGGGACTAATATCATGTTGAAATTCATGAAACCGAGGTTTTCTTAGACTTCCACATCTATGCCATCCTCGATTTTGATCTTTTGATAGGCTACCCACTTGAAAAACTTTTCAAAGAAAAACCCTCCCATGGGAGCCTTAATAATAATTTGGGAACTGCTTCTGCCATTCATAACCCTAGTCTCAAAAATCAAAAGGTGAAGCAGCAACCCAACCATAACATGTTCATGGAGGTGAAGCTTGTATCCCCGTTCATTTCACCTAAGCTTGCTTGTGAAACAGAACGTATACCATCTCCCTTGCTCGAACATAAGCCATGTCCCTCTGGCAAATCAAGCAAAAATTTTTGTGCCATGGACATGCCTGAAGCAACAACTCTGGAGATCAAGCAGGGATCCACTAATGAGCAAGCTACCTTTTCTTTTGAAACTTCTCGTGTTTCATGCTCACTTTTAGGCTCTCCACAGATCGTTTCGCTTCGGACCACGTGCCCCTACGAGGATCGCAACCACCTCTTGATCCTTGTTTGCAAACTTTTTGAGAGGATGGTTGTGGATGCCTATGTCAATCATAAACATTGCAAATCTCAGAGTGGAACGGTGGCGCTAACCTTGCAGCTTGAACTTTAATGCCAAAAGTTTGGTGGTGAAGCTAGGAACTACACCACCACTGATAGCTGCAAGAAGTTTCCACGGTCAAGCTTAAGACCAAAACTTAAGCACTGCCGGGGGATACCCCAGATTATCCTAAAATATATATATAATAAAAAGAAATATCATTATCATAAATTAAATAAACAAATAAATTAAAAAAACTTTCTTTTTCAATAAAAGCAAGGACATGTTGTCAAGTTAATATGTACCTTCAGGTATTCTTGTCGCTAACCATTTCAGGTTGAGATCAAGAAAAGCGCGGGTCATATGATGCTTGAGAACGTGGAGCGACATCAACTACAAACTTTGATGCTCTTGGGTGATGGAACAGACTCAAAAGGAGACCCTGACTCTACAGACTTTTACACAAAAATCCAAGTGTGGGGGAGGATGGTGAGAATCCCAAGTTCCACACACCAAGGGGCATCTAAAAAAATGATGATGATGAATAAAGGATGATGTCAGCCTTGATATGCTAAAAAAGGAGAAGAAAAAAAAGAAGAAAAAAGAAAGAAAAAAATGTTGCAATATATATAAAAAAAGAAAAGGAAGAAAGAGAGAGAAGTAATACCTCTCCTCTTATGGACCTTTGCTACCACCAAGGCCCATGGCCCATGCATACTAGTTGTGTGAGGCCTAGCCTTAGTACTCACCTGAGTTGGAATCCATGCCATTGGTGCAGCAACTTCAAAAGCTTCAATCACATATGCTGCCGGTAAAATGCACTCTGGTAAGCAAAGGTAATAAATGTTCACCAACACCTTTACTCATAATTATCTTCATGTGAGTAACTTGCTCATACAAATCCATACTTTCGTTGTTTATGTCATATGCTCTATTTTGGGTGTATTCAATTGGTACATCCATAGGTCTTTTTTAAATTAAGCATGGTGCTTAGATTAAAATGATCTTCTTTAATCAAAATTTGACATGGTATTAAAATTTGGTTAATGAACTTTGAGATGCTGACAAAAACAATAGAATTAATTCATTATGGAGATAAACCAAGGCTTGTTTAATCTTTGCAAACTTTATCCTAGCCTTGCTTGAGTTCTAATAAATGTTGGGTGAACAAGTTTTCGGTAATAATAATAAAATAAAATAATAATAATCATCATCATCATCATCATGAAAAAATATAATAATAATAGCAATAAACAAAATAAAATAATAATAATAACAATAATATAAGGAATAAAAATAATAATAAAAGTTAGGCTCTCCAGTCTTCAAACCAGTGGAGCCCTTGTTTGTTCCCTTTTTCTTTTTCTTTTTATTTCTTCGTTGAAAATAAAATAGGTACAAGAACAAGTGTGGGGGAGATCTCTCAAGCATAACTAACACATATTTGAGATCTCCCCAACACGTTGCACAACATCGAGAGATCCACCATACAGAAGGACATGACAAATGGCAAGAAAGGGTTGGTTGCACTTCTAGTCTAGCCGAACCACTCTTGATTCTCAAACTCCTTCATCTTCAACGATGGTTTGTGCAATTCTACCCTCACCTCTCCTAAAAGTTTTGAAGCTTAAAACTAGACAAATTAAAAATTCAAAACAAATGACGCTCCATCTCCACGCTACCCTTTTATTAAATTTGCATACTCTTTATTCCTTGTTAATATTCCTATAACTTGTGAACAACTTATCATAGGGACCCCATGTTATCTAAGTAATTAGAATATGTGATATAGTGGGATCATATGAACCTTACTCTTTTATGCAAAAAGAACTTGAGATTTATTTTACAAAACCAAAAGACAAATAGCATGCCCCTCAATGATATGAAAATTCCTACCAAAACCATATCTAGTGTTTTAGGCTAAAACCTTTACATATATGCTACTTATTTCTGCATTGAGTTTTGTCAAGTCTTATTGACCCTTGTTGAGAAAGTTATCATACCCCCAAGATCAAGTTCATGTACACCCATAAATATAAAAACGCTGACCCTTACACTAAGAGTTACGCAATTCGTGTTTTCTCCATCCACTAAAAATACTCCAAATTATTATGATTCTCTCTCTAAAAATATTCATGTGCCAAAAGAGTATGGGCTATAAAAATATAACCATGCTAAAGAGCATGAGAAAAAGAAAGCATGCCAAAGAGCATGATGCATAAAAAAAGAGAAAACAATGGGCACTTTGATGTCTGCCCCGAGAGAAAACAATGAGCACCTTGATGCCCGCTAGTGAGAATAAGGTAGCCCATACTCTCAGAGGCACTTTTAACATAAGAGAGAATCATGATCAAAGGAGTACAAGAGAAATAAATAAAATCAAAATTCCACACACTTGCACTTCTTGATCTAAGGGTATGACATCTTTCTCCTCGGATCCAAGTTTTGACTTTACAAAACATGCAAAGTAAGTATGCCTTCATATCTTTCCCTACCCAAAGATTCATATAAACTTTTTAGAAATAGGAACGAAGAAGGAAACACTTTGATATGCCTTGGTGAGGAACCATACACAAATGAGCGATCTAAGAGAATCATTTGAGGAGCTAAGCTATGTTTATAGTTTTAAAATAAAGTGAAAACCCAAGTTTCTTTTTTAGCTAACTGATGCAAGGGGATTTGAAACCAAGTTATTCCATTATCCAATTACCCAAAAGATATCATGGTAGACACTTCAAGGTTCACAAGTGTAGGTGAAGCTTGGAATAACTTGTATGCATGTTATATATCAAGGAGATGACCCATCTTACTCATAAACTTTACTCGAGGACGAGCAAAGGGCTAAGTGTGGGGGAGCTTATTTGCGGTCCTTATTGCATACTTTTTACCACCAAACGTTTATATAAAAACACACCAAACTTAGTAAATAGGGCTTTCAACTAACAAATTTCACAAGTTTTTGGTGTCTCACTTGTTTTGCAAGAAGAAATATGAAAACATATCAAGTTGGACTAAAAGAGAAGGGAAATATAAAGAAAAGCTCACTCTTCATTTTATAACCCACGGCGTACCCAAGGTCCAGGCCTAGCTAGGAGCCTGCCAGAGCAAGGCAGTGCCGAGGCATGCCAGGCCTAGCGCGGCCACGCCAGGGGCGCGCTCACACCCCTGCCGCCAAGTGGGGCCATCTTGCTCTGGCAGTTCCATTACGGCACAGTGAGGTCGGTTGTGGGGTGCGTTGCACCTGGATGTGACGGTGAGGTCGGTTTTGGGCATTTAGGAGGGGAATATTCCATGAACATTCCTCCACCCTCCTCCTATAAATAGAGGGCCTCTCCCCCTCTCTCACACACCACACAAGGAGCAAGAGCACTCCTCACTTGAGGTAGACCACCATTCCAAAGGGCTTAGGCCCTAGTGGCCTAGCCCTAGCTAGCTAGTAGAGTTAGGAGTGGAGAGATGTGAGGGGAAGCTCGGGGAAGCACCAGACTTGTCAGTATCTCCCTACTTGTACTTGGGCGAACACCGGCTTTGTGCCTCACCGGGTATTCTATAAGTGTTCGTCATTCCTTTGGTTATAAAAGTCTTTTGGCTAGTTAAGCTTTGTTCTTGTTTGTTTGCGAGTACGTCGTCCGTCCCCGTGATGGATGCTCTAGCAAAAGGGCCTCGCTTGATGGGTAACCCTTGAGCTCACGTTAGAGTAGTAGTCAATAGCATAGACGTGGTGTCTAGGCTAGAGCTACCTTCGTTTGCCTCGATTTCCAACGGTAGTGGGGTAGGCGGCAGATGGTGACAGCCTAGTCCGTCCTTAGCACTCCCCCACGTTTGGGATCGACGTAGAGCTGTAAGCCGGAGGTACCTGGCAGACCAGGTATAAACCGGTGCCCGAAGTAAGCAAGTGAGAGTAGGGTTTACCTACCCATAGACCCAAAGCTATTGGAATCCATCTCTACCCTTTCCAACTCTACCCTTGTGTTATCGTTGGATGAATTAGCTAGAAGAAATACATTCGTTCCCTGTGGAGATACGATACCCTGAATACTTCCGGGTGAAAGCTACAACAATAATTTCGTACACTTGCGGATTAACTTCTGTAGACATTAAGAAATACCAACAGAAACGATGTAACCCAGTGATGCCCCGTCGGCCACGGGACACACTTGTCACACCCACAAATACCCAAACTAGATCCCTGCCCGGTCTCCATTTCTTCTCTTACCATTTATCATGTTAACAGTAGTGATAGTAGTAATCACCAATTGTGAGTGACAGCAGGTTACTCCCGCTATCGAAAAGCCTAAGCATGGCAACTACGCGACCTGTACTAGTAGGACTCATGGGTAGGAATATCTATGCATCTGGTTTCCATTATAACTCCTAAAACGTAAATGCACATAGAAAGATATCAAGTTCTCATTTCAAAATAGAGGTTATGCACCGGGGCTTGCCTTGGGCAAGCGGTGCGGCAGCAAAGTCAGCAGTCGATGGCTCTGAGGCTCCCTCCTGCATGAGGATCTCCTCCTCGTACTCCTCAAGGATCTCCTCGTAGTCCTGCTCCTCCACAGCCACGTACTCCACTAACTCGTGCTCTACATGCATGAAATGATAATGCGATGCTTAACAACATGACAACAGCAGCTCTTAAAATAACAATAACTACTAAGCTACTATGCTAACTCTAATGGCTAACATACTAAAACACTCATTACTTCTATAAGACATGAGCTAACTAATCTAGTTATTCTCTCACAACTAAAGTGCATATCTTTCTTTTATTAACGATTTAATGTGTAGCACAACTAGGAGAACTTAGCTACCCTTTTTAGCAAGTTATACTAGGGCTACAAAAATTATAGCAAGCACCTAATAATACAATGAAGCTACTGTAAAAGTTTCAGAGCTAAAGCTATCACGGATTTACCACACAAATTCCTACAAGATTTATCCTATGAATACTAAGCATTTTGGAATGATTTAATAGACCTCAACATCACCACAGATACATGTGAACCAACTATACTAACTCATAGAGAATGAATTTAGGAACCTAGAAAATTTGGTTTCACTATTTTATGACACACCAGTGATTTACTATGATTTTCTAAATTTCTACTTGTCACATAAAATAATAAGCTATTTCTAATTCCAAAAAAAGGAAAAGCTAATTCCTTAGCTCGGCCCACAACACATTGGTGTGGCCCACGCGAACTAGCCCACGGCGCAGCCCACGCGCGCGCTGGCAGATTTGAAGAAACAACCCTGAGCTTAGCTAAATCAACCCGCGCTCTTCTTCACTATTGCTACAGACTAGCATTATGCACTAAAGTCCCTGCTCCTAATCTTCTTTACCGTAGCTGGGTCCCTCGGCCACCCCGTGCTCGCCGGCGCGACAGGCGGTGGCACAGGCACGATCGCCGGCCACTGGGGACCTCCCTTGACCTAACTTGGGGGGCGATGCTTACCTAGGTGCAGACGCGAGACATTGGGTGGTGATGGACTGCGCAGAGGCACGCCCAAGAACTCCCTCAGCGACCACCGCTCCCCTGCAATGGTGGTGACCGGACTCCGGTGAGCTGCAACGGTGCCGGGGCAAAAGGAGTGACTCTAGAGTGACACGGACTCACCACAAACTCGGCCGAGGCAGTGGCTCGGCCGGAGAAGACCCGAGCCGAGCTGGCGCGTGCGCCTGGCCGGTATGGCGGCACACCACGACGGCACAGCCGTGTCACAGGTGAGGAGATGGCATCGAGGCTTCAGCTAGTGCGTGCACGACGTAGAGGGACTCGAGGCGAAGCTATTGGTGCAACCAATTTAGCACGAGGCGGTCAGGTGGTAGCTGTCCACGGAGATGGGCGGTGCAGCCCTTAATTGTGCGGTGGTGGGCAAAACCCCAAATTGGAGCTCAGCATGACGCGATTCAAGGCGGGGTGGGGTAGGGCTGTTGGCGGCCTTTACTGTGAAGCTGCAGACGCGTCGAATTGGTGCATCATTATAAATCTTTAGAAAACCCTGTGGGAAAAACCAAAGTAATATCGGTATACCAGGAAAAACTTCTTAAAACCCAGTGAAAAAAATAAGAAGAAACACCATGATAAATAATCATCAATGTTATTAGACCCTTTGAGATAAACTCAAAGCCTTAGTCTAAAAACACCTTGACCATTGGTCAATATGCGTCAAATATCATCTTTCAAAAACCCTGGTGGGGAAAAATAGATGATAAGCATATAACTTGATGCTGACATTGCCTCATAAAAAACTTTATATGAGAAACCAAAAATGGAAAACTCACACAAAGAAAAAAGTGCAATGCATTTTATGTCACAATATCACCCTCCAAAAACCCCATTGGGCAAAAATGGATAATATGACAAAACTTTGTATTGATATTGCCACATTAAAAACTTTATATGAGAAACCCCAAGGAAAAAACTCATACAAAGAAAAGAGTACAATATGATGTTTACAACAAGTTATCAATCGGAGAGACTCTCCCCCTGATACTTGCAAATCTCAAAGTCAATTCATATCAATGCCCTCAACACATACAAAATGTGGAGTATGGTAGGCTTTGTGAATATCTCTGCAAGATTATCACAATACTTAGTTTGCAAATGTTCATATGCCCATATTAACTATGGAACAGAACCATCTTAGTGCACCAATTATCAACAAATATTGCACTAAGTATAACTTGTTTCCATCTACACAACACAAACTGCATTCTCTTTATAGATAATGACCATCAATTCAATAAAATCAATATCACATAATTTTAGTATGTGATATATCATTCTGTCAAGCTATACACATTCATGTGAAGCCTTGTACAATACATTATCAGAATGATTGGTGGAAGTGACTACTAATGTCTATTCAAAGACTACCACAAAATGGTCTTTCCACATGTACATTAAGCCTTTCAACAATCTGGAATTTTGGGATCTAATAGATAACCAGAATCATTATATCCAACCGGATCATGGGTTCTTCCAAACGAACACACCAAGATCACTTGTGCTACTAAGATACCAAAAGATATCTTTAACTCCAATCCACCAACATTTGGTACGAGCAGCGCAGCTTGTAGATAGCAAATTATTACAAAAATATTATCCGACTGGGTACTTTTGCAAGATACATTAGTGCATCAATAGCACGGAGATAATGAACCACATGTCCCATTATCTCATCTCAATCACTATGGCATAAAACAATCTTCCTCTTTCTAGAGGTAGAACAACCATAGGATACCTTCATATTAAATCACTCAATATCATCTAGATGTAGATAGCTTTTGTACAAAATCCTAAGAGAAGATGCTTGGATCATAAACACAACATAAAATTTTGGTTTAGTCCGTATCTTCCATCTCAAACTCCATCTTTAGATTACTACGTGCTACTAACATGTGTTCATCACACTGATGATGTCAAGATTATTGACCATCATATGACACTATGAAATCCAATCAAGGACTTCAAAATGAACACCCACATGTAATCAATCTTGTATCCCTTCAGTTTAAGGAATACACACAAAGTCGATTGTACCAAATTCGACTTAACTGCTTTAAACAATATATTGACTTAAGCGATACACAATATATGTTACGATTTTATGTATGAGTATTGGGTATGTGAACTCCTTCCTGGAAACTTCACAAACACACCAAATCAAGTGATCATATAAATATATGTTGTAACACCCCAGGTGTTTATCACCAATTAAGTAGTGGGTTTAAGCTCAAACATGAGTGGAGATGACGATGTCAAGGTTAACCTATGGAGATGAGCCTAACCAAAAGTTGGATGCTGCACCATTGCTTTACATATAGGCCATTTTCAAAGATATATGCTTGGATGGTGTTATTGCCATATCTTTATGTGTCTCACCTTGGTACCTATCTATATTGATCCCTGGAAAAGTGTCATGAAGTTTGGAATCAAAAAGTCACATGAAATGATAAGTTATATGCTTGTTTGGATTATGACTAAAACCTGCCTTACATCCCATGGGAACTAGTGTTTGTGCAACATACAAATGCAACATGTGCAACACATTTTGGACACATGTGGAACAACCTAGTGGAACAGGTGTGGCATGTATCTTGAAACAACTATAGCATTTCACTTGAGTTCTATGTTTCAAGGCATGTGAGGCCTACACTTTTGTGCAACCTATGCATGGTGGGTATGTTTGGCCTCTACAACACCTTAACTACACTTAGGACACTTAATGGAACAATGTTCATGTTGATCATTTTGTCTAAATGTGCTTCTAAGTGATGGTTGACCATGTATGGACCCTAGAACACATTTGTTTGACCGTTTCAAAAGTGTGACCTAGAAGCTTTGCATGACTGTGCACCATTTTACAAAGTTGTAGAGAATTTTATAAGGAACAAACTTTGTTTAATAGTCAAGTCACGAAAATGTGTGGAACATGCTCAAAAAGGGCCCACAAGTGAGGAATAGGGGCTGATTTGGCACTTGGAAAATTTGGCTAAGTCCTAACTGCGGTTTAACTTCGGGTAACCTAGTTTGGAGCTTTCTATCTTGCAAAACAGATGGATCCAAACCTTGATCCTATAATGAAAGTTGTAGTACATGTTAAGGACAACAACTTTTGTTTAAGGACCAAAACCTAGTTCAGCCTATAAGGCATCCAAAGAGTGGGTCAAAATTTGAATCCTGGGCTGTTTTTTTTGGAACCCTGAAATTTTGCTAAGTGTAGACTGAACTAGCAGTTTTCAGTTTCATGGTACCCACCTTCGGCAATGTTTAGTTTGCAAACCATTTGGATTATGGGCAAACTCCTATAAGCAATGTTGGAGTACTCATATAGCTCTATCATCAGGAACAATTGGTTAGCTGAATCATCATTCAGTTTAGGAGATACGAAGTGGAGAAAAATGCAGTTTCAGTCGGCTTGAAAATGAATTCAGTTTTCAAGTTTTGTGTAGACCACTTTGGAGCCTCGTATCTCTTGAACCAGGCCGAATCAGACTTTGACACTTAAAGCAAAGTTGGAGATCTTGCATAGCTCTACAACTTTGGTTACTACAGCTCGTGCCAAAACTAAACGGTTTATGAGTTATGAAAGGAGGAAGTTTGATGTTCAGTTGTAATTTCGCGGTAGTATTAGTAGCTTCTTCAGAATTTGAACTGCTGCTGTGCTCGTCATGGCCGACCACGCACAGGGGTCTGCGGCCGCGTGGCTCGACGCTCGCTCGCATGTTCACCACGTCGCCGCGCACGTCGACATGAAGAAGCCGAGCGCCCTCCCTTCTCTCTCACTCTCTCATTCACTGTCCCTCAGTTCGCCCTCTCTCGTTCTTGCTTGCTTGCTTGCAGCAGAGCAGAGCATCGCCGCCGCTCGGTCCTCCACCGCGCCACTGCTCGCTCCTCCCACCGCCGGCCACCCTCATGCAGCCCCCACCACTGCCTTGCCCTCCGCTGAGCCACGCCCGAGCTCCCAGCTCCCTCGCTCTCCCGCGTGCACACAGCGCACAGACGCCATGGCCGCACGCTGAAGCTCTGCCGCCGTCGCATCCTACCGCTCCACCCCTTTTGTGGCCCAAGCCGAGAACCTCAGCGCCCTCACCATCACTTGCCGTCCGCGCTACGCCCTTCCCCGGTTTCCTCCTGTCGCCGGAGTGCCCCGCCGCCGGGCTATGCCACTGTGAAGCCGCCGGCGCACGCGGCCAGGCCATCACGGGTCACCGCGGAGCAAGCCACGACTGCCAGCGGGTGCGCGGGGACCCCAGGGTGCCTCCCCGCCACTTCCCTGAAGCCTACGTGCCCTCCTCCGGCCGAACCAGCGAGCTCCGGCGACCCCTCCCCTGTAAAATCGCGACCAGGGACTGCATGCAACAATTTGACTCAAAGAAGGGGCCTAACTGCAATGTCATAGACTCATATGAATAGTGCCTCGAGGGACCTATTTGTGGTGAATCGGGTGAAACTTTGAAAATACATAGTAAATCATAGGAAATTCCTAAAATAGCAAATGAGGACTTTTTGGAATCCTTGTGAAATTATCTATGCAGTGGATCTATAATATGGTATATTTTAGTTTAATGTTTTTGCTGTAAAAATAGATTTTTCAGATTAGGTTTTCAATGCTAGTTGTATTTGTCATTTTTATAACTGCAAATGTAGGGCTCCAAATGAAGTGAAATTTTTGTGGCATGCTACTCATATGATGTTTGATGTGTGGTAAAAATTTCATGAATTTTAGTCGTAGTATGAGTGAGTTATTGATTCATCTTGCTCTCACATGAATTCTTGCAATAGCCATTTGTCTTTTTCATAGAGGTTGATATATATGTCCAAATGGTTTGAAATTTGTACAGTAAACTATTAGGAGCATATGTAGGCCACTGTAATTTTGGTAGAATTTATTGTGCACTTTTGATAGGTGTTCATAATTCCACCTAATTATCTAAATAAATTAAGAAAATATATTAAAAGAATTTATCTAGCATTTGACACTATGTTTTCTAGTGTTCCTTAGCCATGTATGAAATGTTGGTAAAGTTGTTTTTGTCCAATTATATGTTTGCAACATAAGTTAATAATTATTTCTTGCAATTGAGGTTTCTGAACAGATTTAAGAATATTGTTAACTACCCTATGCAAATGATGTTTTCATGTCTTGTGTGCTATAACAAAGTTGTTGTGAATTTCATGATCTAGCTACTGTTAAATTTTGGTGGCATTTGGCCATATGGTTTAGAAACTACAGCTGTTCTAAGTTGGGTTCAGATTTATGTTGCTCTCTGTCCTTCCAGGACAGATTCTGTACCTTCTGTATTTCGACCTGGTAAATGTTAGAATCAGGTTTAGATGATTATAAATGAAAGTTAGATAATTTCATAAGCTTTTCATAATGTCTTCTTGCAAGTCATTTGGAGTTGTAGATCTCCAGTTATGATTAAATTAGTCAGCTGTTGGTCTGATGTCCAGAAGGTAGCAATTTCTAGTTCTAGTACTTTGATTAACTTTGTCATGCTTGGGTATTGAAGTGTGACTCATATCTTTGATGATACTTGGGTGATACCCTGTGATCTTGTGAGACTTGTTTCTTGATTGATGTGCTTGCCCTCTTCTATGTTATGTCTTAATGAAGATTAAGTTAATTAGCTCTAGG
Source organism: Saccharum hybrid cultivar R570 (assembly GCA_038087645.1). Lineage (NCBI taxonomy): Eukaryota > Viridiplantae > Streptophyta > Magnoliopsida > Poales > Poaceae > Saccharum > Saccharum hybrid cultivar. The sequence goes on from JAQSUU010000259.1 coordinate 64,251,618, forward strand.
TGTTTATGTGAACTTTGGTATGCTTGCATGATTACTTTGTTTATTGCACTTCTATGCATTCATACATATGCATTATTACACCTCATTTAGGTACGCTAGCTGAAGCACGTGAAGGACCTGATGTGGAGCCAACCCGAAGGTGGAGTTGGTGGATCTATCCCGAAGATAGAAGGGCCGGACAAGTAATAGATTGGGAGATGCTCGCCAAGTGAATTCATCTGACATACTCTAACTTGAGTCGGATCCCAGGCAAGCCCCGGAGCATTATAAGCCTCCTACCTTCAAAGCAATTAATTATATATATATATATATGTTATAAGTATTGTTGCATTAAGTGGTAGGAGTTGGTTGGAAACCCTTGCTGCATTATATCATTCCTTGTCCAGATATATGAATCCCTGAATCCTACATAGACTAGGATCGAGTAGATGCTTAGCCCTGCTTTAAGCGGTAGAAGTCAGGTGATTTCCTGTCACCTGCGAGATGTAGGGATATTCATATATGGCACGGTTGGCTATATTGCTATCGTGGAATGGAACCATGTGTTAATAAAATGAAATGAGACCGGGCGGGATGACGATAGTGAAGCAACAAGGCATGGAGGTCTTGGGTGTGGATCTATCCCCGTCTGAGTCGTTTAAGGACCGATTCGCTGTACGTCCTTGAGTCATGTTGAACGCAGTCTAACACTTAGTTGACCGGATAAGTCGTTCCGACCGCGAAGCCGAGTAATATGGTTCAGGCCGGGAATCGAATGGTAGGTTGCTTCTTGGAGGAGAGAAAGGATGTGCTTGGGGACATTGGCGTGAGACCAAGGGGGGGTTAGAGTCCCTATCACCTGGCAGAGTGTCGCCCTTGGGGTCGCGACATCATTCGGACCCGCGATTCCTGAATCATACGAAAAGGTGGCCTGTGCGACCCTGGCAGGGGTCTGCACGGTGAGTGTTAGAAATACCCCTCCAGCTGGATAGGAATTCGATTCGAATCGCCGTCGCTCCCGGTTAGTGAGCACTTGACTTGAGCAGCGGCAACGTAGATTCCATTAAATTGAACGGATGGTTAATTGGATAACGATGGAAAGGTTGCCTCAATTTATACCTGCTATGGTTAATATTGTTTGCTCCTAATAAAGTGAGTGCTCTAGTACAGGTTCTAATATAGAGGACAGGTTAATGATAATTAACTTGATGCTTAAACATTAATGATTACTTATTCATAATAAGCTTTTATGCAAAATGTTGTCAAGCTAGCCCACTTTATATCAGCCTTGCATGATCCTTGGTGTCTCTTTATTTCTGGTTTCTGACGGGTAAGTCTAGCTGAGTACCTTCTCGTACTCAGGGTTTTATCCCCACTTGTTGCAGGTTGTGATGTATCATGATGGCTGCAAGAGTTGGTTGACTCCTGCCGTAGAGGCGGAGTGTGATCACGGGCATGATCCTTCTGAGTTATCTCCTCTCTAATGCTTTTGTTGGAAGTCGACCTTGGTACTGGCATGTATTTGAAATAAGATTAATGTTAGTTTCAAATTACTTTGCTTCCGCTACTTTTCAAATTAAGTTGTAATAACTTTGTTGAACTCCGATGTATATTCAATTTACTTGTGAAATGGATGTAACATGTGACTTGTTATGTTGAATCACTACGATCTTGGCTGGTATGTTGGTTGGTTTGAAATCCCTCGTGATTTCGTTGGACTACCGGAGTTATATGGGCTCAAGTGCGAGAATTTGATCACTTCGGTGATTGTTTTTGTACTTGTGCTCTTATAATTTGGACGGTTCCGTTACAGCTGGCATCGGAGCAAGATTCAACATTAAACTTGTCATATGTGTATTTAAAACAAAGGATTTGTTTTATAAAATCAGTTTTATCAACTTATAGCTATATATAGGTTTGTGAAAACTGAATTCTAAATCTAAGTATGCCAGTGGTCGATTTCCTTATGCCCATATAAGGATTATTAGGTGGCTTATATAAGTACTAACTTGGGGGTTTTCATTTATGCATCTACGCCCAGGCCAAGGTATGTATGTGTGATGACTCTCCCACACTATGCTACCGGTGTGTTAGATTAGAGGTAGCCTTCATATATGAAATAGCCATATATGTTGCTAGTTTACTTTTATGCAACGTCGCACCTACGCTCAGGTAAGTGTGAGTTGTGAGAGCATGACCGTACAAACTGCGGTCTAGGGGAGAGTTAGTTTTGGTTACTGGATTATTACATGTTACACACATGTTTATATGAAGGTACTTAATTGTGGGTGATCGAATGATTCGGGTAGTTTTGGTGCTACATGTATATATACGGGGTATATGTACATGGGAGTACTTAGAATTTTACTTCTCTGCTTTCATTGTGTGCTATATTGGGAAATGTTGGGCTGCAATGAAACTTTTCTGCAGGTACACTAACCACGAATGCGTAAGTCGAATGTAGCTGACGACTAGCTATATATCGAGAGAGTGCATGTTATGCCACCGACATAGAACGTGATTGCCACCTTAGGTTGGCAATCTTGCGAGGACGAATAGGACGAAGCATGCATTATCCGATTATTGCTTTATGCATAACTATGCTCCTCTCAACCTTGTTCTATAGTGAGTAACTTGTTATTGATGTGGTACACTATCTTCCTTGTGTGGAGTAAAACAAGAATGCCTTGTTCCATGTTGCTTGAGAAATAAATGTGGCTACATGCTTGAACTTAGAGATATCCTCTAGCTTAGCCAAGTGGTGGATATGTTGTTCACCCGAGCGTTTGCAAATGTTTTAGACCTCACTTAAGTAATTATGGATTCTCATGAATGAATTAAATTCGTGTTGGTCTAAGGTAATAATGTTTAGAGCTACTAGAATAACATGTTTGTGTGCTCTCTTGTTAAGTAGAACAAATGCAAGCTTTGTTTTGCTTGTTGGACATTGGCTGCTAGAACGATTTATGTTGTAGTGATGTTTTTGTGGTCATAATGGTGTTTTCTATAGTTATGGAGAATACCAAAGTTGTAGCTAACTTACTTATCTATCTTGTCCTAAAATTTTATGACACTAGGCCTTATGGTTTGGGAGTTATAAATTTTAGAAGTTTGTTGTCAGAATCTGCTCATGTTCAGAACAGATCTGAATGTTTGCTTTATTTGACCTATGTACTTATGGAATCATGTCTTGGAAATATTAGAGGAAGTGTAGTACTTTTTCTAAGCTTTCCAAAATGCTAAAGATCACTACTTTTGATGGTATAAATCTCTAGTTGTGAACTTGCAAAGTGGAATGACAGAATCTGTCCAAATCTGGGCAGAAATGTCTTCTTTGTGTTGATTAACCTTGTTAGCTGTATAATCATCCTAATAAGATAATAGGAAAGTTATGGAAAACTTAATAAGCTTTACATCAAGTTAAGGATCAGCCTTGTTGGGTCTCTAGAACTCCAGTTACGCATTTTTGAAGTTCTTGTCAGTTTTCTGTCCATATTGGTACAGATCTGAAACATTAGCATTTTTGGTCATATTAATCTATGAATTAGCTGTTGGTATGAATAACTAAAGTGTAGTCATCTTCCTAATCTTTCTAGAAAGTCTAGGATCACCTTTGTGGGATGTCTATAACCTCAGTTATGGTTGAAACAAGTAACTACTGCGTTGCTGTCCAGATTCTGGGCACATGCTAAGTTGGCTTCCTTAACTAACGTTTGTTTGGACTCAACTTGTAGTTAGTTCTTGCTTAGATACATGCTTGTTTTGGGTGAGCCTTGTGCTTGATATTGGTTGCTTAAGCCCATTCGTTTGAATTTTCTCCAACGACTGCTTGATTGTGATGTTGTATGTGTGCTTGTTACCTAGGTAGTGCTATAGTTGTCACCTCGTTTGTCCTCGGTGAGCATACGAGGGTCCCATAGCTTATCCTAGAACAAAGTTCACGTACGTAATTGTATGGTTGTTGTCTTCCATTAGGTTCTCTCTTAGGAGTCTGAGCCTGTAGACTTGGTGGTTATCCCTTGAATGTTTGTATCCATGCCTTTGCTTGACCAAAAGCTCAAAGTTTAGTTCTCCAATATGTTTGCCTAAGCCGTGGATGTTTTGCAACCCTTTTTGTGAAGACCCTTATCGACTGACCAACCAAGTTAATTTTCATCAACGCTAGTCTTTGACCATGGTTCGTACGTTGCCAGTTGTGGAGACCGTACCCAAATCCATGTTGGACCTTTAGGTTACCTCTCCCAAAAGTTAGCTAGTATGACGCAATGTCTCTTTGCTGTGGCCTCAAAATCATTGCTTGCAAATTTGTGTATCTACCTTATCAACTCAATCTCTGATTGACGTATCGGTTTTCGCCCTTGAAGTTTGCTTAATCCATCTCCAACCTTCCCAAGTCTCAAGATATTTATCAGTCCTGATCTCATGTTGTTGCTCAACATGATCAAATCTCCTATTAATCTCTTATCTGGTAATCACTTTGGTGAACGCTAGGCGTGCGTGGAATTAAGCAAAAAAAATCTCATGCTTAGTCGCATTCGGCAATTGAGCTATGTTCTCTTGTGCTATGTTTTGATCTTCGAATCACCTCTTGGTTAATTCCAGACCTTGTGACTACCTTTGCTTGCTATCCCTCCCTTGTATAATGCTTGTTTTTACCACCCAAATTGTGTCACTTGAAATTTCACCTTGGTGGTGTAATCAGTAATGGTGTTATGAGTAGCAACTAACGGTGCCGCGACGAAACCGAGAGCCTCCTGTGGGCGGCCGACACAAGGTTGTGCTGCTCGGCACGCGCTGGTATCGTGGTTTCTAGTCATGATCCATTGCGGAACACCATCAACGTGTTATTCTCATGTGAACTTTTTCTTTGTTATCTCCCCATATCTTATCGTAAGATCCATATCTTAGACCGAAAGTAGTGGGGTTTTCTTCTGAAGTTGCTAAGAGGATAACCTTTGAAGAACCAGTCACCGACATAAAACTTAACAGACTGCAATAGGTGGTAGACAAGTGACTCTACTTAGTTGTCCCAGTATTGATGAACGTCATCTAGTGAGCAAAGTATCTCATCTCTGTTGGATAAACAGGACACACAACACTTACTGTTGGACAAGTCATACGTTGGATAAGACTCGATTGTCACATTATGCAAGTTTTAACCTTTGTATGCATAATGGCCATACAATCAAAATCAACCATCTCTGGTGTGATTCCTTATCTGTAGACTTCAATGTCCGTCAACTATCCACATCAGCCACTGTTGTTGTGGTCAAGAGTGAAGATTTGAAACTTTTTAGTGTTGAGAGACAACTAATTAGTACCAATAGGAAGGTTAATCTCCAGCTAGGTAACGACTCTTTGATAGCTACGAAGGCTATGTCTTACAGAGCAATAACCCACAAGAAGTTAATCAACTAGCCAACAACTTGAGTGATATTCTATCTTCTAGAGCCATTGTGATCAAGTCAATTCCGTCTTGGACAATCACATAGATAGTGCAAGGTGTTCAATCAGCTGTGGTGAAGAATTAGAGAAATGCATGCCCTAATTTCGATCAACATTCTTGTGCCCTTAGGTGCCACAAACGGTTTGTCCATAACTTTATTGGACAAAGTGTTGAGGAATATTCGAAAGCAATTTGAGAAGTGTCAAACCACAGATTCCCTATCCTAGAGCTGCTGTTTGATCCCAAAGAGGAAGCCTCAGTTGAAAGTTGGCCTGACAAAGTTGTTATGCTGCAAGTCAACTCAACTTACAGTGCAACTAAGTCACGAAGGAAAAATTTTACTCAATCGCGTGGTGGTTGACTACTCCCCGCGGTTAAGTGAATATTTACAACTTTTGTTGTCCTTAAGGCCTCGTTACATCTTTCTTTGGGAATTATTTTCCAATGATGACATAGTTTGGTACCTTATAAATGTTTTACCCAAGAGGTTGCATCTGATTCAACTCAGATAACTGTTGTCTTTGGATAAAAGAATCTTATTAGATAACGGTTGGCAGAACTAGGAAGCCGACAGAGTCAGCTATCACATCCACTAACCATCGATAGACTCAGATAATACAGTGTTGTCATCAGAGAAAGAGAACTGCACGCATGGAATAGTAAGTAGCTTTCCATTAGTTGATATATGAATGTTTGAACATTTACGACCAACATAGACCCTGTCTATTGGTTAGTCAGTATCCTATAGCCTCAGAGTATATTTGTCATCTATGATCTCACCCTTTTGGAAGTTGTACTCAAGCCATTTTGGTAGAGGACTGCTTTTCAAAACCATGTGAAAATAGAGCCATTTCAACGAGTATACTTCTAAAAATTTTGGTCTAGTGTCACGTTCACATGGCCTATGATATGCTCATGAGAGAGTCAGATACTTGTGAGTGGTTCACTTATGGACCAAATGATCTCCGTACACTGAGAATGCAGTACGTGCTATCTTGGATTCCTCCCAAAGTAACAATGCTTCATGGAAGTCAATGAAGGAAATTCTTCAGACAAATTTTACCATGGAGAGTAAGTATCAGAAAGTGCCTTTGGCCAAATTATTCACCGATGTTGAAGCTTTGTAGCTGAATGCTATAGCAAATGTTGGGAACTAGACAACGTGACTCTCTTCCTTAAAAGGTCTTCCATTCCGAATCTCGGGACGCGATTCTTTTAAGGGGGGAGGGCTGTAACACCCCAGGTGTTTATCACCAATTAAGTAGTGGGTTTAAGCTCAAACATGAGTGGAGATGACGATGTCAAGGTTAACCTATGGAGATGAGTCTAACCAAAAGTTGGATGCTGCACCATTGCTTTACATATAGGCCATTTTCAAAGATATATGCTTGGATGGTGTTATTGCCATATCTTCATGTGTCTCACCTTGGTACCTATCTATATTGATCCCTGGAAAAGTGTCATGAAGTTTGGAATCAAAAAGTCACATGAAATGATAAGTTATATGCTTGTTTGGATTATGACTAAAACCTGCCTTACATCCCATGGGAACTAGTGTTTGTGCAACATACAAATGCAACATGTGCAACACATTTTGGACACATGTGGAACAACCTAGTGGAACAGGTGTGGCATGTATCTTGAAACAACTATAGCATTTCACTTGAGTTCTATGTTTCAAGGCATGTGAGGCCTACACTTTTGTGCAACCTATGCATGGTGGGTATGTTTGGCCTCTACAACACCTTAACTACACTTAGGACACTTAATGGAACAATGTTCATGTTGATCATTTTGTCTAAATGTGCTTCTAAGTGATGGTTGACCATGTATGGACCCTAGAACACATTTGTTTGACCGTTTCAAAAGTGTGACCTAGAAGCTTTGCATGACTGTGCACCATTTTACAAAGTTGTAGAGAATTTTATAAGGAACAAACTTTGTTTAATAGTCAAGTCACGAAAATGTGTGGAACATGCTCAAAAAGGGCCCACAAGTGAGGAATAGGGGCTGATTTGGCACTTGGAAAATTTGGCTAAGTCCTAACTGCGGTTTAACTTCGGGTAACCTAGTTTGGAGCTTTCTATCTTGCAAAACAGATGGATCCAAACCTTGATCCTATAATGAAAGTTGTAGTACATGTTAAGGACAACAACTTTTGTTTAAGGACCAAAACCTAGTTCAGCCTATAAGGCATCCAAAGAGTGGGTCAAAATTTGAATCCTGGGCTGTTTTTTTTGGAACCCTGAAATTTTGCTAAGTGTAGACTGAACTAGCAGTTTTCAGTTTCATGGTACCCACCTTCGGCAATGTTTAGTTTGCAAACCATTTGGATTATGGGCAAACTCCTATAAGCAATGTTGGAGTACTCATATAGCTCTATCATCAGGAACAATTGGTTAGCTGAATCATCATTCAGTTTAGGAGATACGAAGTGGAGAAAAATGCAGTTTCAGTCGGCTTGAAAATGAATTCAGTTTTCAAGTTTTGTGTAGACCACTTTGGAGCCTCGTATCTCTTGAACCAGGCTGAATCAGACTTTGACACTTAAAGCAAAGTTGGAGATCTTGCATAGCTCTACAACTTTGGTTACTACAGCTCGTGCCAAAACTAAACGGTTTATGAGTTATGAAAGGAGGAAGTTTGATGTTCAGTTGTAATTTCGCGGTAGTATTAGTAGCTTCTTCAGAATTTGAACTGCTGCTGTGCTCGTCATGGCCGACCACGCACAGGGGTCTGCGGCCGCGTGGCTCGACGCTCGCTCGCATGTTCACCACGTCGCCGCGCACGTCGACATGAAGAAGCCGAGCGCCCTCCCTTCTCTCTCACTCTCTCATTCACTGTCCCTCAGTTCGCCCTCTCTCGTTCTTGCTTGCTTGCTTGCAGCAGAGCAGAGCATCGCCGCCGCTCGGTCCTCCACCGCGCCACTGCTCGCTCCTCCCACCGCCGGCCACCCTCATGCAGCCCCCACCACTGCCTTGCCCTCCGCTGAGCCACGCCCGAGCTCCCAGCTCCCTCGCTCTCCCGCGTGCACACAGCGCACAGACGCCATGGCCGCACGCTGAAGCTCTGCCGCCGTCGCATCCTACCGCTCCACCCCTTTTGTGGCCCAAGCCGAGAACCTCAGCGCCCTCACCATCACTTGCCGTCCGCGCTACGCCCTTCCCCGGTTTCCTCCTGTCGCCGGAGTGCCCCGCCGCCGGGCTATGCCACTGTGAAGCCGCCGGCGCACGCGGCCAGGCCATCACGGGTCACCGCGGAGCAAGCCACGACTGCCAGCGGGTGCGCGGGGACCCCAGGGTGCCTCCCCGCCACTTCCCTGAAGCCTACGTGCCCTCCTCCGGCCGAACCAGCGAGCTCCGGCGACCCCTCCCCTGTAAAATCGCGACCAGGGACTGCATGCAACAATTTGACTCAAAGAAGGGGCCTAACTGCAATGTCATAGACTCATATGAATAGTGCCTCGAGGGACCTATTTGTGGTGAATCGGGTGAAACTTTGAAAATACATAGTAAATCATAGGAAATTCCTAAAATAGCAAATGAGGACTTTTTGGAATCCTTGTGAAATTATCTATGCAGTGGATCTATAATATGGTATATTTTAGTTTAATGTTTTTGCTGTAAAAATAGATTTTTCAGATTAGGTTTTCAATGCTAGTTGTATTTGTCATTTTTATAACTGCAAATGTAGGGCTCCAAATGAAGTGAAATTTTTGTGGCATGCTACTCATATGATGTTTGATGTGTGGTAAAAATTTCATGAATTTTAGTCGTAGTATGAGTGAGTTATTGATTCATCTTGCTCTCACATGAATTCTTGCAATAGCCATTTGTCTTTTTCATAGAGGTTGATATATATGTCCAAATGGTTTGAAATTTGTACAGTAAACTATTAGGAGCATATGTAGGCCACTGTAATTTTGGTAGAATTTATTGTGCACTTTTGATAGGTGTTCATAATTCCACCTAATTATCTAAATAAATTAAGAAAATATATTAAAAGAATTTATCTAGCATTTGACACTATGTTTTCTAGTGTTCCTTAGCCATGTATGAAATGTTGGTAAAGTTGTTTTTGTCCAATTATATGTTTGCAACATAAGTTAATAATTATTTCTTGCAATTGAGGTTTCTGAACAGATTTAAGAATATTGTTAACTACCCTATGCAAATGATGTTTTCATGTCTTGTGTGCTATAACAAAGTTGTTGTGAATTTCATGATCTAGCTACTGTTAAATTTTGGTGGCATTTGGCCATATGGTTTAGAAACTACAGCTGTTCTAAGTTGGGTTCAGATTTATGTTGCTCTCTGTCCTTCCAGGACAGATTCTGTACCTTCTGTATTTCGACCTGGTAAATGTTAGAATCAGGTTTAGATGATTATAAATGAAAGTTAGATAATTTCATAAGCTTTTCATAATGTCTTCTTGCAAGTCATTTGGAGTTGTAGATCTCCAGTTATGATTAAATTAGTCAGCTGTTGGTCTGATGTCCAGAAGGTAGCAATTTCTAGTTCTAGTACTTTGATTAACTTTGTCATGCTTGGGTATTGAAGTGTGACTCATATCTTTGATGATACTTGGGTGATACCCTGTGATCTTGTGAGACTTGTTTCTTGATTGATGTGCTTGCCCTCTTCTATGTTATGTCTTAATGAAGATTAAGTTAATTAGCTCTAGGTGTTTATGTGAACTTTGGTATGCTTGCATGATTACTTTGTTTATTGCACTTCTATGCATTCATACATATGCATTATTACACCTCATTTAGGTACGCTAGCTGAAGCACGTGAAGGACCTGATGTGGAGCCAACCCGAAGGTGGAGTTGGTGGATCTATCCCGAAGATAGAAGGGCCGGACAAGTAATAGATTGGGAGATGCTCGCCAAGTGAATTCATCTGACATACTCTAACTTGAGTCGGATCCCAGGCAAGCCCCGGAGCATTATAAGCCTCCTACCTTCAAAGCAATTAATTATATATATATATATATATATATATGTTATAAGTATTGTTGCATTAAGTGGTAGGAGTTGGTTGGAAACCCTTGCTGCATTATATCATTCCTTGTCCAGATATATGAATCCCTGAATCCTACATAGACTAGGATCGAGTAGATGCTTAGCCCTGCTTTAAGCAGTAGAAGTCAGGTGATTTCCTGTCACCTGCGAGATGTAGGGATATTCATATATGGCACGGTTGGCTATATTGCTATCGTGGAATGGAACCATGTGTTAATAAAATGAAATGAGACCGGGCGGGATGACGATAGTGAAGCAACAAGGCATGGAGGTCTTGGGTGTGGATCTATCCCCGTCTGAGTCGTTTAAGGACCGATTCGCTGTACGTCCTTGAGTCATGTTGAACGCAGTCTAACACTTAGTTGACCGGATAAGTCGTTCCGACCGCGAAGCCGAGTAATATGGTTCAGGCCGGGAATCGAATGGTAGGTTGCTTCTTGGAGGAGAGAAAGGATGTGCTTGGGGACATTGGCGTGAGACCAAGGGGGGGTTAGAGTCCCTATCACCTGGCAGAGTGTCGCCCTTGGGGTCGCGACATCATTCGGACCCGCGATTCCTGAATCATACGAAAAGGTGGCCTGTGCGACCCTGGCAGGGGTCTGCACGGTGAGTGTTAGAAATACCCCTCCAGCTGGATAGGAATTCGATTCGAATCGCCGTCGCTCCCGGTTAGTGAGCACTTGACTTGAGCAGCGGCAACGTAGATTCCATTAAATTGAACGGATGGTTAATTGGATAACGATGGAAAGGTTGCCTCAATTTATACCTGCTATGGTTAATATTGTTTGCTCCTAATAAAGTGAGTGCTCTAGTACAGGTTCTAATATAGAGGACAGGTTAATGATAATTAACTTGATGCTTAAACATTAATGATTACTTATTCATAATAAGCTTTTATGCAAAATGTTGTCAAGCTAGCCCACTTTATATCAGCCTTGCATGATCCTTGGTGTCTCTTTATTTCTGGTTTCTGACGGGTAAGTCTAGCTGAGTACCTTCTCGTACTCAGGGTTTTATCCCCACTTGTTGCAGGTTGTGATGTATCATGATGGCTGCAAGAGTTGGTTGACTCCTGCCGTAGAGGCGGAGTGTGATCACGGGCATGATCCTTCTGAGTTATCTCCTCTCTAATGCTTTTGTTGGAAGTCGACCTTGGTACTGGCATGTATTTGAAATAAGATTAATGTTAGTTTCAAATTACTTTGCTTCCGCTACTTTTCAAATTAAGTTGTAATAACTTTGTTGAACTCCGATGTATATTCAATTTACTTGTGAAATGGATATAACATGTGACTTGTTATGTTGAATCACTACGATCTTGGCTGGTATGTTGGTTGGTTTGAAATCCCTCGTGATTTCGTTGGACTACCGGAGTTATATGGGCTCAAGTGCGAGAATTTGATCACTTCGGTGATTGTTTTTGTACTTGTGCTCTTATAATTTGGACGGTTCCGTTACATATGCAATCACTACATTTATCAACTATCAACTGCAAAGATAGATGCTTTTGTACTGTCAATCAAAAGATAGTATCAGAAATTTATAACACAAACTATGGAGAATAATTTGCATTGAAAAACAATGCTTGGGCTTTGCGTAAAATCCTTGTGCTACTAGTCTTGTTTTGACCTCACCACCATATTGTTCTCAATCCATTCTAGGATGAAAACACTTTTGTATCCCACAGTAAAGATATCTCAAGGTGTGGCATCGCAGCCCCAAAACACCTCTTTTCTGGTTACCAAGACTATCTCTGTATGTATTACATCACTCAATAAGTTGCAGTAAGAGTGAGAAAGCACTTTGCCATGGTCTTATTCACTGCATGAGTAAGAATGTTGTATATAGTTTATTCAGAGAAGTATGTATCGACACATGTAACCTTTCTATCGTATAATTCTCCGGTCTATCAAAACTCAAAGTACTTGAATGATTCATCTTGACTTCCTAAAACGAGAATCAGGACTTTCCGATATCCCAACATCAGTATTTAGGTGCACCTCTAAGCTAAGTTTGTGGATGACATTTATCCACTGGGTAATAACCAATATTTACCCATAAGGTGTTGCCAACCATTGGTTGACCTGCATTTACTATCTTAGAGGGCAAAACCTTCTATTGCTAGCATGAATAATCCTGCTTTATGTACATACTTCTCCCCCTCTTATTTATAATCGGGAGTTGAATAGTTTTACTTGGTACCACCACTCTTTCTGGCAAATACTTGCAAAGGATTAACAAGTTTAAAAGACACCTTAAGAATCAGTAAATGTATTTGGTAATTTATTTGCAATATTATGCAAATCAAATCAACAATTCTCAAAATTCAGTTCATTTAGTACGTGATCCTGAGCTTGAAATGTATTATGCATTCTAAATAATTTCCTGACATTATATATGGTATTCAAATCTCCCCCTAATATCTGGAAATGCTCATTATGCACCTCTTTATTATTTTCCACAGCGTGTGCGTTGCGTGTGTGCGTGTTCCTTGGATCCAGTATTTTCTATATTTGATGAGCTAGCTGCAGGATAATATATGTATAAATGGCCCTGTTCGGCAGGCTGTTTTTTGGTTTATAAGCCGGCTGTGGCTGATTTGCTGTGAGAGAAAAACATTGTTCCACGGCTGATAAGCCGTGCTGATAAGCTCAGCCGAACAGGGGGAATAAATTATACGAGCTGGCCACTAACCTACCATGGCATGCCACTCAGACTCCCTAACTCTCAATGTATTTTTTTAGGCTCAAAAATTTGTCTTAGGGTGTCATCTAGGACCTCAAAATTATCATAGAATGTCACATAGTTCTAACTTCCGTTTAGGGAGCACCAGCTTGGACCTTATTGCTTCCAGTATATTAAAGACATTGGGACATTCGAGGTGAAGGATGAAGAAAGGCAGATAGGGTAGGGACGACGACGACGACAAAGAAGAGGAGCCGGGAGCTGGTGGAGCACGGACATGAGGCGGCAAAGACGTGTGCCATACCCTCAACTTGGTACCCACAAGTCAAGACGTGAGATACATGGATCCACCATGGTATGCCATGACGGGGTGCGGGGAGCATGCGATGGGACCTTGTGGCAATTTGAGCGACCTGAAAAAAAATATTTTCAAAAGACTTGTATGACAAGCCATCACGAGCAGAGGCGGGCCTTAGACTTAGAGAACGTGTATTGAAAATTTGACAAGGTAAAAAAAATAACTTGATTGCTTTAACCCTATTGTTTGACATGTATATATAATTGATTATATCCTTGAATACCATTAATTAGGAAATATAATGGGTATTCAATGAATATATCCTCAAATACCCCCTCATTGACGAGTTCGAAGAACTGAGCATCTTCGAGAGACTATTTATATCTTTCCTAATTTATTTATAGAAATAGAGATTTTATTAAAAAAATACCCTCCAATATCCAAATATAGATATACTTTATTCCGGATTTCTCGCTAGCCAAAAATGAAGAGCAAGGATGGCTCTCTAGACTGCGCATAAGATATACAAAAGCTGTTGGAGAATACAAAGATATAAAAAATAATTTTTACTCAAATTACTCTCCAAACGATGACTTAGATCATAGATTTTATAAAGGCTCCTGGAGATGCTCTGATGCAACTTTGAGAGTTCAGTCATGGACCTAGCTAGATGAAATCCTGAAACAATTTCGGAGGAAGGCTGCGATGTATTTTACTCAGGATACATAGGCCAATATATAGAGGATATATAGGAACAGTACTTGAATCCCCGTATATACGAATTCAAAAACCGAAAGCGGCCCTAGTTCGTAGGAAGTTTCCATAACCGACTTCAACGAACTCGCGTCGAATTCCATCCTCCGCGCCGTCCGGAGGACCAGGACGACGAGGACAGGCCCACCTCGCCCGTTGCCCCACGAGCGGTGGGCCAGGGCCAGCACGGCTCGGACTCGTCGGACCTCGACGCTGTGCTGCTCCCGGACGGGGAGGTCCTCGTCCTGCTCCGCCCCGACGATGACGACGCGCCCTCCGGCAACGCCACGTGCGCGTTCCCAAGCGGGGCCAGGTCCCCAGTGCGACCGCTCGGGAGGATGCCCGCGTCCGGCCGCCGAGCCTACACCTGCGCCATGCCGAGGCCGGAGCGCCGCCACAGCAGGCCCTTCCGCGCGCCACGTATCGTTGTCGCCACGCTGTCGTCCTCGGCGGCGGATGGCGAGGACGCCGCGCCAGCGGCGGCGGCAGCGCGGTCGTTGACGCCGGAGATGATGCGGTGGAGCGGCCGCCTCGTGTACGACTCCGCCGTGCTCGACAGCGCCGGCGACGTCCTCGTGTTCGCCAAGGGAGTCAACCCGCGCTAGGGTGTCAACCGCGACGCCGCGGACGTCCAGTGCATCTACTACCGGCGCAGCAGTGCCGCCATTGGAAACGGAGACAGAGAGGTCGTCGCCTCGCTCCCGGCCGCCACATCGGCGCAGCAGGTCTTCCGGTGCCCGCCCCCGCCGAGCACCGCCGCCACGGCTGCGTCTCCAACCGAGGCGCAGCAGCTCCGCGTCACGCTCGCCGTGGCTGGCGAGGACCCCATCCCCTCGGTGGCGACCTATAACCCGGAGCCAGCCAAGACGACTGCGACGACGACTACGAAGAAGAAGCTCATCTGCGCCTGCACCATGGTCCGCGACGTGGCCAAGTTTCTCCGGGAGTGGGTGGTCTACCACGCGGCCGTGGGCGTCGACCGCTTCTACCTCTACGACAATGGGAGCGGGGATGACCTGGACGGCCAGGTGCGCCAGCTCAACGCGGAGGGCTTCCATGTATCCACACACGCCTGGCCCTGGCCCAAGACACAGGAGGTCGGGTTCTCCTACGCGGCTGCAGCGCACCTAGATTCGTGCGAGTGGATGGCGTTCGTCGACGCCGACGAGTTCATCTTCTCCTTGGACTGGGTTGGGTCGGGCGAGCCGACCAAATCCATGCTCCGGTCCGTCGTCACTGCCATCGAGCCGGACGTCAGGCAGGTCACACTAGGGTGAAAGGATTTTGGTCCCTCGGGGTGAACCAAGCACCCCAAGGAGGGAGTCACCCAAGGGTACATGTGTCGGAGGCGAGCCGAGGAGCGTGCTCATCAGGCTCGACTCCGGGGGGCCGTCGCTGATGAACTCTGTCCACCATTTCGAGCTTCGGCCCGAGTTCAAGTGGGAGCGATCGAGGGATGCGAGGGTGAACCACAACAAGTACCAGGCTTGGGATGAGTTCAAGGTGAAGTTCCGCCGCCATGTGTCCACCTACGTGGCGGACTGGACCGACTGGGTCAACCATGGGTCCAAGGACCGCACGCCCAGCCTAGGGTTCAAGGCGGTCGAACCGGGCGGGTGACCACACAAGTTCTGCGAGGTGGAGGACACCCTGCTCCGAGACGTGACACGGAGGTGGTTTGGTGTTGGATTCACCGAC